>CM066031.1:1373341123-1374591123 GCA_033557465.1 Ichthyophis bannanicus
CCATGGTGTCCAGTTGCCATGGCACCGTGACTCCATTAAGGAGCCACAATCCCAGGTTGCCGACCACTTTTTTCATTCCCCACAGCCTGACCCCCAATCTGGACACCTATGACTAGGGTTTGGCTGTGGGGAATCTCCTGCACCCCCTCCACCCTTTGCCGCTGCCCAGGCCTGCCATCCCCATCATCTAGGGGAACGTATTCCATTTCAGAGGTGGAATAAGTTCTTCGTCTAGTCTGCTGGCCCCGGACGTACAGGGCCGACATCAGAATCGGTCTTATACATCCGGGGCCACAGACCACCCACTGCCCGCCCTAACTCCACCTCTGCACCACCCCCTTCCCGCTCCCATCTAACCTGCCCCCTCTGGCAGGGGGCAAATAGCGGGGATGGACATTCCAACGGGACAAACCCAGTCAGAAACGTGGATGGCACAGGAAGAATATTTTTATTAAACCACTTTCAGCCAATTGCCCGACACATGCCATGTTTTGCTATGTCTTCATCAGGGGCTAAAATTGGCTAAGAACATATAAAAACATACAAATAAAAGAAAAATATGAAAAACATTAAAAACAAAGCACCATAGAATGAAATGACATAAATCCACTAATATATAATAAAAAAATATAAAAATATAAATGTATAAGCTTTGTAAAAAAAATGTTTTTGTAAAAGATTTTTATGCAAAAATGATTAAATGTACAGCTAATAAAAGAATCGAATATATCAACAAACAAATGCTTAAAATTCAAAATCATAATATAACAATAATGAATGTATAAATAAATATGACTTTTTGAAACATAAGAATATATGTCGTTTCATTCTATGGTGCTTTGTTTTTAATGGTTTTCATATTATTCTTATATTTGTATGTTTTTATATGTTCTTAGCCAATTTTAGCCCCTGATGAAGACATAGCGAAACACAGCCTGTGTTGGGCCATTGGCTGAAAGTGGTTTAATAAAAATATTCTTCCTGTGCCATCCACGTTTCTGACTGGGTTTGTTTGTTGCACGTGGAGTCGTGCTTTTGTGTTGGACGGCATCCCAACGGGACATCCATCCCCATTATTCTTGCTTCAGAATAGAACCCTATGCGTTCAAATGGCAGATGAAATTTAATGCAGAGAAGTGCAAAGTTATACACGTAGAGGTCAATTCTGATTGGGGCACATCTGGCCGTCCAGATGTCCAAAAAATGGACGGGCGCAATATGTACCTGATTCTGCAACCGCAGGAGCTAGGCATTCCCGCAGTTACAGAATCAGGGCACTTAGAAGGCCTGGCATGACCCTGACTCTGCAATGTGAGATGTCCTCCTTTCTGCCCAGCCAGCCCGCCCTATGCTCCTGCTAGTGTGCTGGTGACTTTATGTCCCAAAGCTATGGCACCAGGATGCCCAACACAGACTACATGATCTTTTCCCCACCGCCTGACCCTTTGCAGGGACAGCTAGGGTTGGGATCAAGCGGTGAGGGCACACCTGCATCTGCTATGCCTGTTTGCTGGGGTGCCTGGCCTGATCCTCACGGTCGATGGGACTTATTCCACCTCTGAGGCGGAATAAGTCCCACGTCCATCTTTCCTCTGCTGGATGTTCAGGGTTGTGATCTGAATAGGCCCTGTGCATCCGGATGCATTGGCCTGCCCCCACTCTACCCACTCTTTGCCTCCGGCCCTCCCCCTCCCGTCCCCCTAGAGCTCGCAGCACAAGCCCTCTATATGTGCGGGGAGCAGGGGGCACAGAATATAGTGCCGGGTCTAAACGGGGGTTTGACATCGAACCCGGACATCCAACCCCGTTATTCAGGGGTCAGAATGATCCCCTTAGGGAAGAACAACCCAAACTACAGTTACTCAATGCAAGGTTCCACATTAGCGATCGCCACTCAGGAAAAGGACCTGGGCACCATCGTGGACCGTGCATTGAAACCCTCCGCCCAGTGTGTAGTCATGGCCAAGAGAGCAAATAGAATGCAAGGAATCATAAGGAAAGGAATGGAGAATAAAACCAAGGATGCTATAATGCCTCTGTATCGCTCCATGGTGAGGCCACCATGTCTTAAAAAGAATATAACACAATTTTTAAAAGGCACAGAGAAGAGTGACTAAAATAGTAAAGGGGAAGGAAGGATATCCCTAAGAGGAAAGGCTTAAAAGGTTAGGGCTCTTCAACTTGGAAAAGAGATGGCTGAGGGGAGATATGATAGAGGTCTAACAAAATAATGAACGAAGTGAAACGAGTAAACATTGATCAGTTATTTTACTCCTTCAAAAAGTGGGAAGACTAGGAAACAAGCAATGAAGCTACAATGTGGCACATTTAAGACTAATCAGAGAAAATATTTTTTTCACTCAGTCTGTAATTAAAATCTGGAATTCGGTACCAGAGGATGTAGTAAAAGCTGTTAGTGTAGCTGGGTTCAAAACAGTTTGGATGAGTTCCTGGAGGAAAAGTCTATAAACCATTATTAAAGAGGACTGGGGAAATCCACTGCTTACCCCTGGGACAAGCAGCATGGAGTGTGTTACCTTTGGGAACCCGACAGGTACTTGAGACCTGGAATGGCCACTGTTGGAAACAGGATACTGGGCTTGATGGGCCCTTGGTCTGACCCAATATGGCATAGCTTATGTTCTTAACATGCCCCAAAGTGGATTAAGAAAACAAAAATTGTTTCCAGTTTATTGAAGAAAATAAAATCATGTCTGTTAAAAATAGTGGAGCAGTGTTCATATAAGGCAGTAGAAAACAATCAGTTCATTTCAGTGTTCTAACATTCAGTCTTTCCTTTTAATCATTGGAGAAATGTGCGCCGATACAATTTGGTACTGTCAAGTTTTGCTTTCTTCGCTGGTCAAATCATTCCTTGTCCCTCATCCTTTCCTCCAATTCAACACATACTTCAGACTACATAGTTTTATAGAGCTGCAGGTTGCATCAGCAAATAAAAGCTATCAAATACATAAACTAAATGATACAAATGGCCCAAGTATTAAATTACTTTAAGGGGCAATTTGGCATAGTCTGTATTGTTTGCAGTGGAGAAGAGCCTTCTAGTTTTTCAGCTGCACGCACTCTAGCTAATCTTCAAAGGAAATCACTTCTTCTTACCTTTCAAAAATTAACAGCCACAAAGTATTTGCACTAAAGCACCTGGGTACTTTATGCCCGTAAATCCTGCAGGTGGCTAAATGGCAGCGAAAACAGTAGATATGTATTTGACAACAGAATACCGACGTCCTGCTTTTCTACAGGAATGTCTTCGTTTAGAGCCTGACGGAAAACACACATGGTATGGAAGCCGTAGGTACCTCCAAGCTGGGCAGAAGCCCATTTTCAGCCCAGCTATATTGCTCGGGGAAATCCCCTACGTATTCAGTTGGCTTTGAAATTTGTTATTTAACAGTTTTATTCAATTTTAACCAACCACAAATAAAGAGAATACAGCAGGATAGCTAAAAATACTTTATACAACAGTGTTAACCCAACATCAGTTCAGAAGTCTAGAAACAAAAGGATCTCACAAGTTCTCAAATCACACACACAACATAACATATCCTACCTTTCAAGAAACATTCTCTTCTTCCTTCCACCCTCCCCACCCAGCCCAGTGCAAAAAAACATCAAACTCTGTTACACTCAAAAGTCATTTCTTTAGTCAAGGGTCTCTCCCTCCTGTGCCATATATAAAATACCCTTTGACAGGGGAAGGGAAACTGGATTTAGCTCCCGCCTGTTCTCTGAAGTGTCAAGATATAGTAGGTATTTTCCTGTCCTCAGAGGGTTTACACACAGAAGGAACTGCAAGGGGATTTGAACCTGGGCTTCCCTGGCTCTCAGGCCACTGGTCTAACCATTACGCTACCCCTCCACACTTCACACATATTTCTGATCTTCCACTGGCAAATGAGACATCGTCTCCACTGCTGACAATCTCTCTGTCAGCTAAACTGCCACCTCTTGTAAGTTTAAACACTGGGACCGTGTGTGCATGCTTTTTTCATTCGAAGGAGTCAAGCTGCTAGGATACTCAAGCATCTACACCCCAGAAGTCCTGAATCACTGTGCACAAGGCTAAGTGGGTTGAAGTACATCTTCCTTTAATTTTCCTCCAACAATGATTTCCCTGTTTTAGATATATTGCTTCAAGATGGACAGGTGCAGCGTACATCCCTATATAAGATTTTTTACTGCCATTTGCAAACATTAGACAAGACAGAACAGCCACAGGTAAGACAAAAATGCCTTCCTCGTTCACCATCTGTCCTATGCTCTAAAGGCTGATAATATCTCTCAAGCTACTTTTTTATCGGTTTGTCTTTATAGTCGGCTCTATAAATTCACCTAATTGTGCACAAGGATCTAGAGAGTTTAAAGGCACACAATTCACATATTGATGAAGATTGCATCAACTAGGGTCTGACATGTGACAAGAAAATAGGCCTATAGCTGTAGAAAAGCAAAGGAATGCACTATAAGCCAACCTTCTGCAAAAACAGAGTCCAAAAATAGTTAGCACCTTTGAAGTAATCGCCCAACAATTTGTTCACTTTCATTCATGGCCAGCTCCAGACTTGGTTCAAGGTGTTGGCACCCTAGGCAAACTTTAAGCCTTACTCCCCTCCCTTAGATGTCAGAATCTCTTGTTTGACTTTGAATGCCCAGCTCTTTGCCACCCCTATGAAGCTGCCATCCTAGATGACCACCTATTTGGATGATGGTTGAGCCAGCCCTGCTTTCATTTGATGCATATCATTAGGCTAAGATATCACATAAAATGAAATAAAGTCTGGAAGACCTGTTCTTTTTCGTTCCCCAGATCCCTGTGATATATTCAAATTGATTCTTAAATTTCCATATAAAATCTGTGGCAATGCTCTTTAGGGAGGAGAATAAGGATCAAAGCAATTTTAGAGGTAACACTGAAACGTGACAAAGCGTATGGAGAAACCACTTTATTCTTATCACACATATTTCTCACCAACCAACTTCCTTTAATCTCTCCTAAAAAGTGATAATAAAGAAATATAGTTAAGATTATGAAGTTCTTAATTAAAAAGAGGTGTGAAACTCCAGCATGCCATTCTGAGAAAGCTAAAAGTGGAGAATAGCATCATAAAACAAAGAATCTTAAATCATAAAAATAAAAAACAATTCCTAAAACATCATAAATGTAATACTCCATAAAACAAAATACAGCAATAGCCCATGATATAAATGTAAGAAAGAGGACAGAATAAAAATGTTTGGCATACAGACAGAAGAAGTTTGGCTTTTAAAAGTCCGAAAAAAAATGCCAAGTTTTTACAGTTTCAGATGGGCTTCTCTTGGATGCAACTTCTGTAAATCAGAAACTGTTCCAAAACGTGCGCTGGTCAGTTGAACCTCTTTTAAAGTTGGAATCTCTACATAAGTGCCCTGGTATAACCTTCAGCGCCAGGGCAATCATTAGGCAATACTAGGTGGCCACCTATAGCAGCAGCTTCTGAGGGGCAACAAAGAACAGCAGCATTCAAAGCAAAACAATAGATCCTGTCAGCCCAGTCTCAAAGAATCATCAGTACATTAGAGCGGCATACACATAGGTACAAGGCAAACTGCAATACTTACAAGAATGTTGTTCAATTACATATTTTTACAGGACTTCTGTGGGGAGGTGATATTGAGGTGATCATAACTGTTGAATTTAATTATGAAAATCTGGGCAGAGTGGGGGGAGGTGAAAGTTCATCAAGGGCGCCCAATATCCTTGCACCATCCCCAGGCATTAAAATGAGGTGGGCCACAGAGGTCAGAATCCCACCAAAAATGTCACCACTGATAATACAGGCAACCACTGGCAGCTCGGCTCCCTGCTTTGCAAATTCAGGTCAGTAGGTGGAGGAAGGACTCGGGGAGGCAGGGGGGAGTGGAGGTCTAGGAGCCTGGAGAAGATGGAGAGAGGGTGGGGTGAGGGGGCCTGGAGGAGAGTGTGTACTGGGGAGAGAGGAGGCCACGTTGCATAAAAGAGTGGGTAGAGCTGCTATGGTACCCAGTTCCAGGAGGGAGATGTAATACCAGCGCTGGGTTTCTAAAACTCTGTTCTGATGCATTGCAGCACTGTTTTCAGTGGGCAGAATTTGGGACAAATACCAATTTGCTTTGGGTTGTAAGTTCAAAACCAGGACCGGCCAAAAACCTTCCCTCCTGGAACAGGGTAACTTACATAACTATGAGTGGAATAGCTAAGCTTGCATTGGTTTTGTTGGGAATGGATTTTAAGGCTGAGCCCCTTGCATTACACTTGCTTGGCGTGTTATGCAACATAACAGCAGAGAAACAGAGTTACCCAGTTACAGGAGGGAGTCTTTTTGGCTAACCCTGGTTTTGAACTTACATGCTAGAGCAGTATGGAATTTTTAGTCCATGACTTTACCCACTAACATTTGCACTGCATGTCCCATAATGCATCATGATAGGGTTGTCAGAAAAGCCAGGATTGGCCTGAACTGGAACTCAGTAACTTGGCAGGTCTGTAAAGCCCCCCCCCCCCCCAAACAATAACTGGGGCTTTACTTAGAATAGATGGGAATGTATTTCGGTTTCTAGTTCTCCAGTTTTGCAGTGTACAGCAAGCCCTGACAAATTTTCTTGAAATTCAGGAGTCAGCCTAAAAAATTAGGCGCTGGCCACTGAGACCTAGGTAACAATGTGCACACCCCCCCCCCCCCCCCAAAAAAAAACCCCAAACAAACAAACAAACCTCAAGCATTACAGTTCCCATTTTAGGGCCTGAATTACAAAAGACTGTTTTTCCATTTTCTATGGGGAAAAGTATAATAAATCGGGCCCTTAACGTGCCACAGCACAGTGACAACAGAAGGCAATGGCCTCAATCCTCCTCATCCTGCATGTGTGGAAAGTATATTGTGAAGCAAAAAAAAAGTTTCTCTCTTATACTTCTGCATCTTTCCTTTACCCAATCTTTTTCCTTGTCATGAACCCTCCTCTAGCCTTCCCGCAGTCTCTTTCTCATGACCCCTCTCCAGCATCACCCATTCTCTCGCTCTCTCATAACCCCCCAACCAGGCTTCATCCAGTCTCTCTCACATATACCCCTCCCATCCAGTCCCTCCCACTCACCAATTCTTGTGCCTGCCTGCAGCTTCTGAAAAAAACAATCTTTCAGACTTTCCCTATAGTGATTGGCTCTCTACATGCTTGAGCCATGTGGTGGGGAGAAGATTGGGCTAATTTCCAATTCTGAGATCCTATGCAGAGAGCCATTCACGGTGGGGGCAGTCTGAAATGCTGGGTTTTTCAGGAGCTGCAGCCAGATTGAGGACATGAAATCCTGGCTGCCAGGATGCAATTTCTAGATGCCATGGTACCCTGGCACCAAGGATTTGTCGACCCCTGGCATACAGAGTGGTTTCTTGATCTTCCATTTCAGTTTCTGTCTGTGCATCTATAATTTACGATTCAGCATATTCTGTATTTGGCATTTGTTCTGCATGTGTGGAAAGCATATTGTTACCTTTGGCTAGGTAGAGTTCTTGCTCTTAGGCACACTGTCTCCAAATGGGTTACACTTTTGCACATACCACTCCTAAAAGTTAGGGTATGTGAAGTATGACCACAGTCTCTCAAATTTACTGCTAACCCCTGCTGTAGTACTTGCAACATGCCAAAAAGAGCTTCTCTCCGGAGTCTTAAGGATGAAATCATTTTTAGACACCCTAGCAAGGTGTGCTTGAAAATTGCATTTAATCAGGCCTGTCCGCCAAATGCATGTGGCCTTATGTATCAGTTTCTTCTGCTTAATGTAAATATTAAAAACTATTAACATATGATGCGATTAAGGGGTATGTTTACTAATCGGCGATAGCAGCTTCCGTGCAAAATCGGGGCCACGGCTCCGATATCGCAAGAAGCCACTACCGCCAATTAGTAAATATACCCTTAAAACAGTGAACAGCATCAAAACACAGGACAAAGAAAAAAAACTAAGACAGATACAACCAGAATAGTTACACTCCTTGTTTTAAAAAAAAGGAGTCAGAAAATATAAGACAGCCATTAAAGATCGACAGCCACTTGTATGACCCCGCAAGCCTCACTCCCAGCCATGTCTTAATGGCCTTTTTAAACTTAAAACCACAACCCTCACTTCTGTAATAACTGGGCAAGAATTTCCATTAAATAGAGGCCAGATAAATAAAAGCAGAGTGCCTCATAAGCGGCAGTCTAATTCTAGGAAGAGATCAACTAGGAGGGTCTCTTGTAAAGATCTCAAAAATTCTGATCAAAAATAAAGGGCAATGAAACAACACAAAGGGGAAAGTCCTGTAGACAGCACGTGAAAAGTCTATAGGAGGATTTTAAATTTAATCCTAATTGCAACTGTAATTCAGTGGGTGACTCTGTCATATCTCTTGGCCCCAAAAAATAGTTTTACAGCCCTTTTTTCCAAAAGTTGCGAATTCCCGAGGTTAGTGGTGGAAATAACTGCATAAACAGTATTGCAATAATATTGGTGACGAAGATAAGGATGATGATATGGGTGGAAGATTTATCAAGATAAACTTACTGCAGATCAAAGATATGCTATCAAGAACAATACCCATAGTGGTGAATGAATCTTTCACAACAATCTTAGACCCAGAAATACTTGGCACAAATAGGACAGCCATTCCTTTTAGGGAAAACCAGATGGCATCATTTTTATCAGTGTTAAGCCTCAAGGTGATGAATATGTAGCCATGCACTTCTGCTTCCAACCACGCCTCCACCAAGACTCAGTGCTCTCTACCCCACTTCAGGATATGGGTTTCGATGCAAGGGAAACGCAACACCCCTTCATTTTCTACCTGACACATCAGAAGAGGCTACCATTACTGGATAACTCCTATACCAGAGATACTTCTGATGCTTCTTATAAAGGTGGGTTTCCTGCAAACACAAGGTATCCGCATGGAGTGTAATAGCTTCATTAAACAGCTGAGTCTGCTTTTTCGGTGTATTCAAACCAAACATAATGGGTCAAGACCCATAATCCATGATAGTCCATGATCCACTCACACTCTTCCACCACCATGTCCTTATCACAATTATCACACCACAATTTACCAACGAACCGCACAGATCCAAACACATGCTGACAATCATACCACACCACAAGCAAACCCATAACCCCCTCTCCCCAAGAACATGCAAGACTACAGAGCTCCGCCACTGCACAAAGGAATCCACTCAGGATCCCACAGAGTGGTCTTCCTCACTCCGTAGAGAGACAGACGCTCTGAACACAGACTCTGAGTTGCTCTGGGACCACTGCCATTTGGAGAATGCTTCCCGCTGAGATGGGATTGTAGGCTGCAAATGCTCTCCCTGCATCAGGCCAGCCAAGGGAAGCATATGCCCTGCCCTAGACGGATATTTCAGTGTGCTTCTTTCCCACCAAAACATTTTTTAAGCACAGTGGGAAAGACCAAAGTATTTGATTCTCTTTAACCAATATATTGGTGTCAGGTCTTAACTCTTTCTGGCATGCCAATGTAAAAGCTGACAGGTCCCGATACATGTACCCAATGCCATTTTCAAAACTTCAGAGACAGAGATCCTCTCCCACATCTTGCTAAGAATAACTGCAGCATCTGTGTAATGCAGAAATTGTACCACAATATCACAGTGCTTATTGCTCCAAAGAGTACCAAGAGAACAACGTGAACGCCCTATTGGCATGGCAGAGACCTCTTCAACCGGCAGATCCAAGCTCAACAACTCTAGGAGCAGCACTCAAACCACCAATTCCACATCCTCGGGTCCGGAAGCCTCAGGCACTCCATGGAAGTGGACATTTTTCCATTGGCTCTGGTTCTCAAGATCATCCACTTTATATAACAACTCCAGGCGGAACACAGTCACTTGGAGCTGAGTTAAAGACTCAGAATGTTCTTCCAAGTTCCCTTGTGCCGCTTTCACCTGGGCCCCCAAATCTCTTAGGTCCACATGAATATCATCTGCCCAGGAGCTAATATCTTACATGGCATGAAACTCACTAGATTGGCTAGCAAAGTACTGTAAAATGCCTAGGCTCCTGAATCATATGGTGCTTCACTATTGGAGTCGCCCAATGCCTGGAGGCCTTCACACTCGAGCAAATGGCAGATCTCGAGCCCTCCTTACTCTCATTCGTTTTTGGGTAACCAGCTATTGCTGCAACTACAGAAGAGCAATCTTTTAGTTTTAATAGGTTTTATACTCAGGGGGAAGAGGAGTCTTGGGGTTAAGCGGCCATCAAGCAGGTTGACATCACTTCCTCAATGCTTTTTTTCTTTTTAATGTAATTTTTAAATTTTGGCCATCTGATGACTTAGTAATATATGAAATCAACCCTGGGTCCCAAGGAAAAGAAGGCTGGGAGCTATGCTGCTATCAAGGATCTTAAAGGGCTCCTATGGCTCATGGTTAACTGTCCCCTTTCCTGATTAGTAATAAAGGTCACATCAGCATTTCTACCATCTCCTGATTCTTCTCCCTACTGCACCACCATGATTCATTCATTCATACAAATATTCTCCAAGAGCCCCCTGACATAGTATACACACCATAAGCGCTTCCCACTCCTTATCACTCAGCTGGAATGCATTCAACAGCCTGACCTCTCCACTGCTCCCATAAAGGATACAGAAAGCCCTAACCAGCACATAAACGCCTACTTAAGCATTCCTGTATTCATATTAATCCCGACTTACAATCTAATTACCCTTAATATAGTACAGACACGGATAAATCAGATTTGTACTCAAATACGCACTCAGTCACCTTTCATTAACATGCAGCCTGTGATAAGGAAGCTTATCATAGCTCAGGAAGGAGATATAGAAAAGGTGAAGTGACTCTGAACAAGCAACCTGTCAGTTCTGGTAGAAATAAGAAAACAGAATTTTTCCATAAAAGACTACCAGTCCCAGAATGCACCAGGTTTCCAACAGCCATTAGAGGAGCTGAAGTGGGGAAACGTGTGTTCAATCAGGAGGGCTATGAGGTAATCCCCAAGCACTCATCTCAAAGGGCAGGGCCTGATTCAGCACAGCTGCGCTGTGCTAGGGTGGAGCACTCATCTAAGCTGAATAAAGGTAGAGTTTATTCTACAGAGAATTATCCTCAGATTCATCTTGGACATCATCCTCATCTTGGACATTTTCATCATCTGGAGGATCATCAGAAGCAGAAGCCAGAGCGGAAGGACAGAGAGGGCAAGAAACACTTTGGAAGAAAGAAGAGAAAAGCATTTGGGAGGTCTAAAGGAGTCCAGAGCAGTACGTATACTGGGAGACATTCAAAAGGCCAGCATACACCATTGGACTGGGGAAAACCAGAGGAGTGGTGCTGCAGAGCTAGGAATCTCCAGACGGTACCTGTGAGGGAGACGGCTGCACGTGGAAGGGACCCTAGGACCCGTGCCAGAAGGTATGTGAAGAGAGATCCAGTGTCCAGGGATCTGGATTGGAAGGCTGGACATAAGAACTGGACTACATACTGGCCAGGCTATTTAGAGAGGAACACTAACAGCAATGGAAGCTCAGGTATGAACACTGATCTATGCCCTAGCTATACCCTTGAAAGACAGCAGGGAAACAAGTATTCTCCTGAGAGTGCTCCATTGAGAAATTCCTCTGTGCCAATCCATGATATTGAACCCATGATTGTTGAAGAAGGGGGAGCAGTTATAGATACAGGCTGTGAATACATGGATTGCTCTCTGTCTAAACTCCTTTGGTAATTTACTGTTACAAAGTACAACAACCATCACAAAGAAATACAAACTTGTTCTTTAATCTACTCAGAAAAGCTCCTGAATAGGATTTGAGCCAAGCAGTAGAAAGTAAGCCAGCTAAGGGGTTTCAGCTGGATAACTGCTAGCAATTGAGCCTTACCTAATTGCTTGTGAGCTCTGAGGGAATCACTTCTGAGTCTATGTGTGAAGATATAAGAAGTTAACCTGAAAAGAACAGTTTTTCCCTACTTTTTGGGTTTTGTTTGTTGATTAAAGCACTGCTAAGAAAATATTAGCTAGAGCCTACAGAAAAGATCAGTTTGTTACCAACCAGGTCTTTATTCTTTTGATTTGATTGCCTGACAAGTTCAGCTGTTGTTTTCCTGATTTTGTTTTTCTAAGTTTAACACTGAAAGCAAGTATCCTGTTTTATGTGCTACCAAGCATATCTGTGTTGGGAGAAATAACCCCATAAATAAATATCTTATTGGCTTTACACTCAAGCACAACTAATTATTGTGAGCGGCTGTGTCTGGTGTGAATGGACTGCATTTCCCACAATCCCTTGCAAATCATATTGATATATGCCTTTGCCAAGACTGTGAACATTCTCACCCAGGCACCCGTCTGACAAGCCTCATTCCCTGTTCCTGTAGCTATTTATAGGCAAACATCCTTCACAAAACTCGTGCTGCACGCCTAGCCCCCAAACAGCTATGAGGTGCATATCACAACTTAAGAATGAATTAAACAAACAGAAAAACTAAACCTCTCAAGCAGCACAAGCATGGTGCTAGGCTCCCCAGGCCTCCTGCAAACCAGGTCTGCTTATTAAACATATAGAAATTACATCTCAGCCCAGATGTGAAACAGCACTTTCTCCATTCCCGTAAATTAACAACAAAACAAAATCAGGTCACAGGAGACACTAGTGCCACTAAACTGTTGATCTTTCTTTTCTTTACGTCCCATTGAGCTAATTATTAGCACAAGCTCTCTCTCTCTCTCTCTCTCTCACATCTGGGGGAGACTTTCTCCTTTGCTGTATTGGCCAGTAAAGGTTCTTTGCGGCAGCGCCACCTTTGTCCACCTCATCAGGAAACTCTGCTAGCTCACCAAGGTCAGAAAATACCAACCATGCTCGTCACTGTTTGCTGGGCAACTGTTTCCTTATCTGTGTAGGCTGACCATTTTTTTCTGGGTCTCATAACTATACCCCTGCTAAATGAACACCTGCTGACTTACGCATTTTGTGTTTCCTACTTCTTGAGGCCACCTTATTCCTGCCTGCATACCCTTGCTAATCTGTAAGGCCTTTCTAGGCCCAAAGTAAAGGGAGGGGGGGCTCTCTTCAGCCTGTCACATCATCATTACAGCATCTGTACACTCTGATCCCTCAAACTCCCCCCCCACCCCACACACACACATAATATGCACTTTATTTATTTATTTAAATATATTTTTCCACCACTTTTATACCATTCAAAGCTCTTTACATATAGCCAAGGAACGTAAGCAGGGAATGGGGATACATACTGTTGTACAATGCTACAATGCTGCACCTTATTTATTTATTTATTTTTATTTATTTAATAGCTTTTATATACCGCACTTTTGATATCAGCGCGGTTTACATTTTAACAATTTTGTACTTAAACATAGAACAAATGTTAAGTTTACAAGGAACAGGAGATAAAACATGGATAACAGGGTTTAATAAATAACAGATATTCTCAACTATTTACAATAGATTCTTAAATGCTCGATCACCTTACCCACAGATGATCTATTACCAAGTCCATAATTATATATGTGACAGACCACCTGTTTTCTTAGCACAGTTTAAGTCTCTTGGCCCACAATCTCACTTATTTCTTTAAAAATACTTTCTATAGGGTCCTTTACTACATGATAGTCTGCTGAAAACTGATCAGGAAGAGCTTTTAATTTGCAAAGAATAAAAATCTCTGTGTCTGTCTCAGCATCCACTATCCATAAGACTGCAGCTGGGAAACCCACAGGTGGGGCACCAGGTTCATTGCCTCTGTAAAACTCCATATGTAATGTCCTCCGAGTTCTAATAAATTCCTACTTCTTCTTACGCTCCTTGCTTCTGAACTACGCTCTCGGGAAGGCTCATACACAGCATGCATCGTCTTATTGGCATGTGCACTCATACACACTGTCAGACGGATGCCTAGGGTGAGAACTTACACAATCTTGACGATGCATATATTCATATGATTCTTGCAAGGTATTGTGGGTATTGTAGTTCATTCACTCCCAAACACAGCTGATGACAATAATTTGAGTTGTGAAACCAAGTGGTAAGATCAATAAAATACTTCTTTTATTGATGGGGTTTAATTCACCCAGCACATGTATGCTTGATAGCACTATAAATGAGGTTACTTGCTTGCAGTGTTTAAATGGATAACAAAAAGTCACAAAGTAAACCAGAAACAACCTTCAGCTTGTCAGGCAATTAGCTAATGTTTTCTTAGCAAATAATTACCAAATACAAAGGCACAAGGAAAACAATAAACTTTGCTGGTTAGGTTAACTTCTGCTTATTTTCCACGCAGATCTCAGCAGTGATTCTCCCTTGCTCACACACACACAATCAGGTGCAGCCCTAATTACTATCAATGGACCAGCTGAAAGCCTTTAGCTGGCTGGCTGCAACTGTGTGAGCCCAAATCCTGCTTTAAGAGCTGTTTGCAGTGGAAATAAAGAACAAAGTTAGGTTTCTTTGTGATGGCTGATGTGTTTGCTCATAGAAAACTAGCAATAGCATTTAGATAGAGAACAGTCCATATAAACTGTACTTTCATCTGCTGTATCACCCCCTTCATCAACAATCATAGGGTCAATATCATACATTGGCACAGATGAGTCTTTCATTAAGGCACTATCATGAGAATGCTTATTCCCTTGCTGCCATTCTCTATTATAGATAGGGTCTGGATCAGTGTTCATACCTGAGCCTCTCCTGCCATCATAATTCCTCTCTGTAAAGCCTGGCCAATATGTAATCCAATCCTGATGTCCAGCCTTCCAATCTTGATCCCTGGACACTGGATCTCCTCTCACATACCTTCTGGCCTTGGTCTGAAAGTCCCTTCCACATGCAGTCTTCTCTCTTCCAGGTAGCCACTGGTGATTCCTATCTCTGCCACTCCATTCCTCTGGCTGAATCCAGTCCAATGGACTCTGCTGGCTTTTGGAATACCTCCCAGTATGAGTACTGCCTTGGAATCTCCCAGACCTTCCAATGGCCTTTCTTCTCTTCCTTCCAGAGAGTTTCCTTCTCTCTCTATCTGCGTGGCTTTTGCTGAAGCTGTTCTTCCAACTGTTGTTGTCTCCTTTCCTGAAGCTGTTCTTGAAACTCTCCTTGAAGCTGTTATCTGAAGAATAA
The DNA here is from genome assembly GCA_033557465.1 of Ichthyophis bannanicus. Taxonomy (NCBI): domain Eukaryota; kingdom Metazoa; phylum Chordata; class Amphibia; order Gymnophiona; family Ichthyophiidae; genus Ichthyophis; species Ichthyophis bannanicus. The sequence continues at coordinate 1,373,356,312 of CM066031.1, forward strand.
TCTCTATTCTTATTCTTTCCTAATGTGTGCTGCTCCCTAACACAGCGCAGCTGTGTTGAATCAGGCCCTGCCCTTTGAGATGAGTGCTTAGGGATTACCTCATAGCTCTCTTGATTGCACACATTCTCTCACTTCAGCCCCTCTCATGGCTGCTGGAAACCTGGTGCATTCTGGGACTGGTAGTCTTTTATGTGAAAACTCTGTTTTCTTGCTTCTACCAGAACTGACAGGTTGCTTGTTCAGAGTCACATCATCTTTTCTATAGCTCCTACCTGAGCTATGATAAGCTTCCTTATCACAACACCTATACTGCAAGAAAAACCTGTCAGAAAAACCTTTAGAAAATTATCCTCACATGGAGAGACTTGTGATTTTTGAGTTTTTCTGAGAGAAATCAGAGTGTTCTGCTGCCCACTGCAGAACTCTTGTGTTACTTTCACGGTTTCAAGTCTTCTGACATTTAAGACCGTGATACCAGCTCAGGAGTTTCTACACCAGATGGTAAAACTTGAGGCAACTCACGCCGTACAAAAGACCACCTCTTTTGGCAGCAAAGTAATGGCAAAGGAAGGGCAGCAGCACTGGGACAGCAAGAGGGGAACAGAAAAAAAGAGTAGAAGAGGATGAACGAGGAGAAAGGAACAGAAAAGGGAAAGATAAGATGCATAAAAAGAAAGAAAACTGTGAGAAAAGAAGAAAACAGATAAAAATAGAAAAAAAGAAAACTACATACAAAATGCAGATACAAGAAAAAGAGGGAAATAAGCCTGACTTCGCTTGGAACCTGCCCACTGTAGTGGGGTGGCAGGGGGAGGAAATGGGGCTAGGAAGGTTGAGATTGTGGGGTAAAAGGGAGACTAATGAGGGCGACAGAGGAGAGGAGATGGATGGACTTGAAACAGGAAGATTGAGAAAGGACCCTCCATAAGGAGGGTGGAGGGATAAGGAAAAAGAGGAGACTGATGGAGAACAGGGTAGGAGGGACAAAACAAAAAGGAGAATAAAAAAGGATGGGGGAAGTAGAGAGTGGTTGCTGAGGAAGGATGGGGAATGAAAGACAGAAGTGGCTGAGGAACAGCAGAAGAGTGAGGGCAATGAGACTGACAGGCAACAAAGGTGATGAGAGAAAGGGGAAGAGTGTCAGAGACCTATGCCACAGCTATTGGGGGGAGAGGAGGGAAGAGTTCCCATAGCATGCTTGGGAAGAAGGGCTGATGGTTTCTGCCACTGCCATGAGGTGGCGTATTAGGACTCTAATTTACTAAGCTTTCTTTTCCTATGGAAAGAGAGAATCTTTGTAACTTAGGCATCAGAGAACTGCAGCAGATGACTTAGGGGATGCCATTCCCTCTCCTGCTCTTGAAGTTTCATTGGGGCAATAAGGGATTTCAGGAATACCAATATGTAATATGCTGAAATTACCATGAAGAGTAAAAAAATAAAAAAACCCTCCCGAAGTCCCTAACACTAATAATATTTTAAAAGGGATGTCACATAGCAAAGAATATGTTTTCAACAGCCAAGTGTCTACTGACTTGATTTGGAGTCACCGCAACCTGTAATACGTTTTAGTGAATAAAAAGCTATTGGCCACACAAGAGCAACACAAGGGTCCCGCACATCAAGCTTTTCTTCTGTCATCAGCACATCTCTTCTACTAATGGCCATTCTGGGAAGAAGCACACATAGTAACACCTTTTTATTAATCCTACCAGCCTGAGCTAACCTCTGACGCTACCAGCTCCACTGAGAGAGTAACTGCTCTGGACCAAGACAAGACGCTGGAAAGTTTTTACACAGCAAACAGAAACAGGCTTGACCTTTAGGAACTCTCATTTCCCTCTGACTTTTTTCATCATTTGCTCATGGACAAAACAATTCTATATAGATCTCAATGGGCTGGCGGGCACTTTTTCTCTTTTGCTAATAAACACTTTTCAACGCAAAATGGAAAAATGTTGGAGGGATGCTCCAATCCATTTACCTTTGCCGAAGTATGATGATATGTGTTGAAGTGCTCCAATCAGGTTGAAACTTGGTGAGATGGCCATCGCAATTCTGCATGTTCCGCTTTTGAAAATGACTAGAGAAGGCCAAGAGAAGGCCAAGATAAAGCATAGTTACTCACCTGTAACAGGTGATCTCCAGGAACAGCAGGAATTTAGTCTTGACATATGGGTATCGTCGGTACTGATGGAGCCTGCGCGGGAATGCTCCCGTGTGTCCAATAGGAGAGCTTTTGGGAGCATCCCACAGCGCCTGCGTGCTGCCTTCCCGCCTTTCCCAACTGTCCCTCTCCAGTTGAGTTCAAAGCTGAGACAAAGAGAGAGGGAAAAAAGAGAAAGAGAGAGATAGAGAGAGAAAACTCCTAGGGGAGGTGGGTGGGTTGTGAAGACTAAATTCCTGCTGTTCCTGGAGATCAACTGTTACAGGTGAGTAACTATGCTATCTCCAGGAACAAGCAGGAATGTAGTCTTCACATATGGGGACTCCCTAGCTGCAGATGCCAGGGAGAAACCCCAGAAGTTGTGTGCCCTTATGAAAGGGCTCCACTTGCCCCCATGGATCTCTGGCATCCTACCAGGGATGGTGGGTAGGAGTTGATTAAGTATGGAACAGGTGTTGAAGAACAGCCTGACCAAACAAGGCATCCCGGCGGGAGTCCTTGTCTAAGCAGTAATGGGCTGTGAAGGTATGAACCGAGGCCCAAGTAGCTGCTAGACAGATGTCGTCGATAGACACAGAGTGAAGATAAGCCATAGAGGTTGCCATGGCTCTCACATTGTGAGCCGTGACATGGCCTTCAAGAGGAAGGTTCTTACTCTCATAGGCAAAAGAAATACACAGTGCAATCCAGTTGGACAGTGTTCCTTTGGAGACTGGAAGTCCCAAATGACTAGGATCAAAAGCAACAAAAAGTTGAGAGGACTTTCTATGTTGCTGTGCCCTTTGTAAGTAAAAGGCCAGGGCCCTTTTACAATCCAAAGTGTGAAGATTCCTTTCTGCATTTGAGGCATGAGGCCTTGGGAAGAATAAAGGAACGTAAACCGCTTGGTTTAAATGAAAAGGTGACACCACCTTTGGCATAAAGTGTGGATGAGTCCTAAGGACTACCTTATCATGATGTAACCTTGTATAAGGAGGATCAGCCACCAATGCTTGCAATTCACTGATGCGACGTGCTGATGTGATTGCAATAAGAAAGATGACCTTCCAGGAAAGGAATTTCAAAGAGGTAGTAGTTAATGGTTCAAAAGATGGCTTCATGAGCTGCCCAAGAACCAGGTTTAAGTCCCATGCCACCGGTGGTGGCTTAATGGGAGGCTTAGTTAGAAGAAGGCCTCTCATAAATCTCGCTATAAGAGGATGAGAGGGAAATAGGTTGTCCATTTAGAGGCTTGAAAGAAGCTGCAATAGCACTCAAATGAATTCTCACTGAATTGGTCTTAAGCCCTGTATTAGACAAATGAAGGAGATACTCCAGTAATGATAACAGAGATATCGCAAGATGGTCAAGACCCCTCTGCGAGCACCATATGGTAAACCTTTTCCACTTGAAAGCATAAGAGCATCTTGTGGAAGGTTTCCTGGAAGCATAAAGGATATCCTTTACCTGATGAGAAAGGTTAAGACCATGAAGTTCTAGGCTTTCAGCAACCAGGCCCTGAGATGGAGAGACTGGGGATTGGGATGCCACAGCATCCCGTCCTCCTGAGAAAGGAGATCTGGAGCAGATCCTAACTCCAGAGGCGGAGCCTGACAGAGATGTAGGAGCAGAGGGTACCACATTTGCGGTGGCCAATGTGGAGCTATGAGAATCATATGACCGCTGTCTCTCTGAAGCTTGAACAGGGTTTTGAGAATTAGGGAAATGGGTAGAAAGGCATACAGGAAGTCCTGGCCCAATGGAGGAGGAAAGCATCCCTGGCCTGACAACCCTGAGCCGGAATTCTGGAACAGAACTGGGGAAGTTTGGCATTCAGCGGACTTGGGAAGAGGTCTATGTCCGGGGTCTCCCAAATTTGGAAAATTTTGGCCACCTGGTCTACACAAAGAGACCATTTGTGTGGAAGTAGAACTCAACTGAGTCTGTCTGCCCAAGAGTTTTGAATGCCTGGAAGATACACCGCAAGGAGATGAATCTAATGCTCTCTGGCGAGGGCCCATAGTCGCAAAGCTTCGTTGCACAGCGACAGAGAGCCTGTTCCACCTTGCTTGTTCACATAGAACATGGCTACTTGATTGTCCGTTTGAACTAGGACTGTCTTGTAGCTGAGCTGGGTGTGAAATACTCGAAGAGCAAGGAAGATTGCTCTGAGTTCCAGGAGATTGATGTGTAGATAGGTCTCCTGTAGAGTCCAGGTACCCTGGGTAGAGAGGCCCTGCAGGTGGGCTCTCCAACCCACCTGTGAGGCATCTGTTGTCAGAGTGGCTTGGGGGTTGTTGGAAAGGGGACCCCACCAAAAGCTTTTGGGGTGACTGCCACCATTGAAGGGACAAAATAAGATGATCTGAGTTTGTTATTTTGTGACAGGCAACCTGATGCCTGAGTCCATTGAGTGGATAAAGTCCACTGGGCTGCCCTCATATGGAAGCGAACATAAGGAACCAGATGCACGGTGGATGCCATGTGGCCTAGCAATTGCAATATTTCCCGAGCAGTGAGGTGAGGCTTTAGCACTGCTTGGGAAGCTAAGTGCACAATGCGAAGGCAGCGGGGCTGTGGAAGATAGGCCCTTGTCTGTCTGGTATCCAGTAGAACTCCTATAAACTCTAGAGACTGAGTGGGAGCAAGGTTGGATTATAGGAAGTTTATGACAAGTCCCAAATACTGAAGGATGTGCATTGTGCGAGAGAGAGAAATCCTGGCCTCTGGCTCTGAAGGGGCTTGAATGAGCCAGTCGTCTAAGTAAGGGAAGACGAATATTCCCAGTGTGCGAAGAAATGCTGCCACCACAGCCATGCATTTTGTGAACACCCTTGGTGCCGAGGTCAGGCCAAAAGGAAGAACCATGTATTGGTAGTGCTTCCCTTGAAATAGAAAGCGAAGGAACTTTCGATGAGTTGGATGGATGAGAACATGAGTGTACGCATCCTTGAGATCTAGAGAACAAAGCCAATCCTGACTCTGAAGGTATGGCAGCAGAGTTCCTAGAGAAATCATTTTGAACTTCTCTTTGAACAGGAATTTGTTCAATTCTCTGAGGTCCAAAATGGGTCTGTGTCCTCCTGTTTTGTTTGGAATAAGGAAATAGGGGGAGTAGAACCCTGTACCTTGTTGGAGAATGGGTACCTCTTCTATTGCCCCCTGGGCAAGAAGCAAAGTGAGCTCTTGACCCAACTGGGCGTTGAGAGAGGTCTGAGAATTGAACTGTCTTACCATTGTAGGAGGGGGCATGCTGAGGAAATGAAGCTTGTACCCCTCTCTTACAATGGAGAGTCCAATTTTCTGCTGTTATCTGCCCCCATCTGGGGGCAAAATGACATAACCTTCCTGGAATGGTGGAAGGCTCTGGGCCGTTCAGGGCCAGGAAGGCAAAGTTCTCTAGATAGGAGTCAAAGCTCCTGGGGAGGCTGAGTCTGCTGAGCCGGTTGAGGCTTAGCAGCTTTTGTTTTTCTTTGCCTAGGTTGTTGCTGCTGTCCCTTTTGGGCAGACGTCCCTAAACGATGCCCCTGCTGGGTATAGGAGGGGTAAAACTTCTTCTTTTTACTGAAGAATGGTTTCTTGTAGGATTTTTTCCTTGCAGGTTCAGCTGTAGATTTAGACAATCTATCCAAAGTGATATTGTCAGCATCTATCTCATTAGCTTTTTCCTGCCAATTCTTGCCAAAGAGATTCTCTCCTGTGCAAGGAATATTCCCCAGTTTATCCTGTACCCAAAGTTCCAAGTCAGATGCCTGGAGCCAGGCAATCCTACGTGCACCTATGGCAATAGCAGAGGTTCTGCTTATGCACTCAAAACAGTCAAAGGCTGCACGATTTACAAACTTGGAAACATCCTGAGCATGTTTGACAAAGGCAAGGTAATCCTGCCTCGTATCATCAGGAAGGAGAGGGCTCATAAGCTCTAAATCTCCCGTGACCTCCTTAAGGAACATTTCCATATATAATATATAGGAACTGATCCAAGCAGAAAGCATGGAAGTCTGCAAGGTTCGACGTCCAAAGGCGTCAAGAGTCCTACACTCACGTCCTGGAGGATTAGATGCATGTCTTTTTGCACTCTTGATCCTTATAGCTGATTCCACCACCATGGAATGGTGTGGTAGCTGAGTCTTTTGAAACCCAGGACAAGGAGGAACTCGATACATGGTGTTGAGCCTTCGAGAGTGAGGAGACGTGGTTAGAGGTGTTTCCCACATCCTTAACATGAGATCATGCAAGATCTCATGAATAGGTAAGGTAGATGCCTCCTTGGGAGCTTTAGGGTATTGCAGGATTTCCAATTCCTTTGCCCTAGGCTCTTTTTCAGGAGCCACTGTGATGGAAAGACCTTGAGCCACATCTCGAATAAAATCCTACGTTGAGGAGAAGAGTCCTCAGGAAGAAGTACTCTGAATCCTCAGATGAGTCTGAAGACTCTGAAAGCTCTGCCGATACCAAAGTATCTCCGATCCGGGTGATCGTGCAAGGCACGATACCGGTACCGATCGAAGTCAGCATCGGAGGGGTCCGGTACCGACTTGTTGATACCGGATAGATAAGCATGACTCGGTCCTGGTAGAATACCTGCCGATGTCGATGCAGCCGGTACCGGTTGAATTGTCTGAAGCGGTTTCGAGGGCATCGAGGCCGTGAGAAGAGCCGCCAGACTGCGTTCAATAGCCAAGAATCTCTGGTCTATCGACGCTGTCGATGCTTGGTTATCGGTACCGGATGAAGCAGCCAGTACCCCAGAGCATGGCACCAGTAGTTCTGCCGGCTTTGAGGCCTTGAGAACATCCTGGAGCCCCGTTAGTGCTTTGGAAGACGAAGCCTCCCGCTGGGGCAATTTTACCGGTACAAGTCCCTCAAGGGCAACGCCAGAGGCATCTCGATGCTTAGAAGGAGATCTACCCTTTGAGGACCGGCCAGATATATGTTTAGTTACCTGACATCCATGGGAGGAAGACAAAGCCCTGGAAGACGTCGATGCCACAGACGCTGCATCAGAGGGAAAAAGGGTGCTAAGTTTAGCAGCTCGGTTTTGCCGGCTCCTCTTCGACATCATCCCACAGGCAACACACTCCGAAATAGAGTGGTCAGGACCTAAACATTTGAGGCACCACTCATGGGTGTCGGTGACGGAGATGGTACTGCCACACTTGGAACACTTTTTAAAACCCGAAGCGGGTTTTTCCATTTTAAAGGAAAAGTTGGGCCTAGTGCCCAAAATGGCGCGTGGTATCTGAGGAGAAAATATGTGGAAAAGACTCTAGAAGAAAAGGGTTTGTTTGTTTTTTTTAAAGAAAAAAGAAAGAAGAACCGGCTGTACCGGTGTAGCATCGAGGGAAGGCAGACACGACCATAAAAAAGAAGAAAAGGGAATATTTTCTGCGGCGACAGGATGTGCGACCTGTCGGCTCCGCTGAAAATGAAGAACTGGAGCGGGACAGTTGGGAAAGGCGGGAAGGCAGCACGCAGGCGCTGTGGGATGCTCCCAAAAGCTCTCCTATTGGACGCTGGAGAGCATTCCCGCGCAGGCTCCGTCAGTACCGACGATACCCATATGTGAGGACTACATTCCTGCTTGTTCCTGGAGATCACTGGAGTCAGATGCCATGTCCTGAGCTCTAGGGCAACAGAGAAAGCTGCACCTAACCTGGGTTATCACTAGCAAGGAAGAAAGACCCTCCCTTATTCTTCAGAGTCGTCTGCCCCGTGGCTCCCTCAGGCTATGCTTGATAAGTGTCATGACACCTGTTGGAAATGTTGCTCCAGTGGTAGGGCTTGCTTTGGAGAGGCCATCCTAAGAAATTCTCAGATCTTTCTGAGCCTAAAGCTATAAATACTTCCCTACATTTGGGAAAATTCAATTGCCTGTTGGAAGGTCTTGTTGACTGCTACTCAGGTCAGAGGGATGGTCTCAGCACTCTCTCTTTCTCATCAATGCTCAACATGACATCCTTAGCAGCGATAAGAAGCCAGTAAGTGGACTACTGGATGGAGAGATTCTGTGTAGGCCTTGTGATCTAGGAAGTGTAGGGACTGATAAGCTGAAGATCGGAGCCTGGATTAGCAGTGTATGAGACACTAAGGCATCAAAAGCGACAGCGACTGTTTGTGGAGAGCTACAGCTACTATGGAGCAGCATCTGACCATAAAAATGGATTCTATATGCAGCTCTGGGATGCTATGATGGCAGAGCCCAGGGAATCTGTGTGTGGCAAGAGCTGGCACTCTGTTCCTCTGACTGCCGCGGCTGTGTTAGGTAGGGTGAAAGAGAAGCTTTCAAGGCCCTCGCATTGGACTGCTATTATTTTTCATTCATGTCCCACTTTCAATCAGTAGGCGATGCATTCGGGTCTACAACGAAGGCAAATGTCCAGTCTGAATAGCTTTTCAAAATAAAATGGATTTCACTGGAATAGTCTCTTAATACAGATATTAAAGCAAAAAGAAACCACCTTAGGTAGACATAAAACACAAAACAACAAAATGGATCCCTCGCCTTCTAGATTCTCTTGTACTCTCCTCTGTGATGTTGACTCTTTACACCTCAGAACGGCAAGATACTTTGTCTCCTTAGGTCCCTGAAGTCTTGAGGCTAGTGGTCAACTTCTGCTATTAATCTTCTCCTTTCCTCTTGGACTTTGAGTCACTACTCAGACTCTGGTAGACTCGCTGAGTCATGGTTCTAACCGCAGACAGCTCCAGCCCTCTTCTGTGTCCTCTTGGGAGACAAGACAGATCAAAAAACAATGGACCACTGTGGCCCTCAGGATCCCCTCTCTCTGAGCCCAGGCATTTAGGAGCCCTGGCACTTTCAAGGAAGAATGGATAAGGAAGGGTAAAATCCCTCCCTCTTAGAGGTTATTTGCATTAATACACCTATATGCCAACAGATGCCATCAAGCCTTTGACGCTATTGCTAAGTAAGGCAAATTTATTGCCCTCTTAAACCTGCTAGAAGGTTCTTCTATATTGAAAACCCAGGTTAATATCCAGGGAAATGCACTAGGACGACAGAGAAATGTTGAGTTAGCCGGTACGATGGGCAGCTGAAATATTAACTTATGTCGTTGTTCTAATTAGGGACAAAAATGTTGGGGGGGGTGGGGGATACTCAAAGACAAATCATGTCAATGCCAGTTAGCGGGCTATTCAGAGCTGCTGCTTATCCGCCGGTGTTGCCGCTATGCAGTTAGCATCGGGACATTCCAAGGCAGAGCAGAGGCAGCAGCCGACACTAACCAGGTAGGGGTGATACTGAGCTGCTGCCCAGTTAGTGAGGCACGGCACAGGCTGGCCTAACTATACCCACAAGGAGCTAATCGGGCAGTGGCTCAATATCACTGCTGCTCAGTTAGCTTCCAGGCTATGCGGTGACCCAGATATTCAATGCTGGCGGCCAGATATGGCCCCCGCATTGAACAGCTGGGGTTAGTATTCAGTGGCAACAGCGCTGCGCTTTAGAATATCCCCCCTCCCCCTTTATACACAGGTGTTTCAGTGCGTGCTTTAAAGTCCCCAAATTTCCCTTGGTTATCTCAAAGTGACATGCTGAAATGCTACTTTCAAGACATCTGACCCTAACAGAAAGCAATAAACATCCGATTCTATTAGCCATAATGTTTCGGTTACGGCTTGGATTTCGCTGCATTGCCTAGAGAACTCACAACAGGGCACCTTGAGTGCCACTTTTGCTCTTGAGGTGAATTACGAATGAACGTTATGATTACACTTCAAATGTTAAAAATGCATTATTCTTGGGAAATTAAATCTTTGTACTTCCTGATTTTTCTAAAATGACACCACAAACATGTAAATCTTTTAATACCAAACATCAAAAAATTCTATCCTTATGGGTAAGTTTCTTTTGAGATTTCCCCGCAGATGCTGTATAACTTTAAAAAAATTATGCTTCATGACACCATTCAGCTACAGGATCTGCTACATTCACAGTCCAGCTCTCATGTGATGGTAGTGACCATCTGACCATTTCCAGCCACTATCCCTTTTTTTTGTAATAATATCAGACATACAGAGATCAACTTCAATACTATACAAACTCAAGAAACTCAAATACTTCTTGTCCAGTCCTAAAGCCCTTCAGAAAACATATTATCCCTATATCTACTCCAAAAAAACTGGACATGATTTTTTTTATTAAGTTTTTATTTTAGTTTAGTTTAGATTAATTGCAAATTTATATTATGTTTATTACTATTACTGAGCATTTGTATAGTGCTACAAGACGTACGCAGTGCTGCAGAGACACATGTAAAAGACGGTCCCTGCTCTCCAGAGCTTACAATCTAGTCAAGACAGGCAACACAGTAGTTGTAGACACGGGATACGTTTAGGAGGAATGGTAAGGAAACACACAGGAGACAAGGTGAGTCAAGATCTGAAAACAGCAGCGAAGAGGTGAGTTTTCAGACTGGATTTGAGAAGGGCCAGAGAAGGCGCCTGATGAACAGACTCAGGTAGTTTGTTCCAGGCATAAGGAGCAGCAAGGTGAAAGGAGTGAAGCCTGGAGTTAGCAGTGGAAGAGAAGGGCACAGACAGAATGTTTAACCATAAATATTGCAGCATTGCCAAGTTACCAGATCTAGGAGTGAGATTTTTTTCTAGTTCTGGTTTTAAATTTGCATTGCAATGTAGTATGGTTTTTGTAGTCCCTGAATTTACCCATTGGAATCAGTGTTGCAGGTCCCATAATGCATCAGAATGAGTGTGTCAGAAATCCTGATGTGGCTTAAAATCTCACTCCTGGAAATGGATAACTTGACAATTCTGTATTTTTGTATTCCACCTTGAGTTAACATATCATTAGGCAAACAACAGAACAGGGCACACAAGTATTATCAACATCACATCATTAAGCAAATAACACAATCCCCATAAAATATAAAGCTTAAATAAAACCCTATTCCAAAAATGTTTGAAATAGCCATGTTTTTAAAATTTTGGAAAATTTTATATAATCTTCCTCCATCTTAAATTCTAAGGCAGGGGTTCTCAACCCAGTCCTCCAGAACACACCTCACCAGTCAGGTTTTACAGGATAACTACAATGAACATGCAAAAGAAAGACCTGCATGCACTGCCTCCATTGTATGCAGATCTCTCCATGCCATAGACCCCAGAAGCTGCAGGTAGTCCCAAACCTGAGGGGCAGGCTACACACAACACTCCTCAAGTTGGCTCTGCAACTTCAGCATCCTCTTTGGTATGAGGAAGACCCAACGCAGGACAGTTTTGAAATAAGCTCTAAAATATCCTAGAACATCGGAGAAGTTCAAGTTGCTCTTGGAATAATTGATCGCCGATCCCAACCATTCCAGCCAGTGAATCACCAGGGCTGTGTCTTCTTATGACTTCTGCAGGGAGTCTGCCGAATCAACCAGTTATCCAGGTACGGATGAACCCAGGTCCCTTATTTGCGCAGGAATTATGCTACTAAAACCATCTCTTTCAAGAAGGTGCAAGGAGCCATGACCATGCCAACTGGCAAAGCCTGGAACTGGAAGTGGTGGCCTAGGATGCAGATGCAAACGCTGATACTGTTCCCTGATGAGAATATGAAAATCTGTCTTGGCCAGATCAAGGGAGGTAAGGAACTCCTCTGGCCGAATGGATGCAATGACCAATCTGATAATGTCCATGTAGAAATGAGGAACATGGAGTTTGGAATTGACCTCTTTCAGGCCCAGAAGAGGCTGGAAGGCCCCTCCCTTCTTGTTAACTATGAGATAGATGGAATAATGGGCCTTGATCCTACTCTGCGGAAGGCACAAGTAAGATAGCCTGCAACTGCAGGAGGTGCTGAAGAGTTTCTTTGACCGTTGCCTGCTTGAGTGGTGAGCTGCAGGGAGATTCTACAAAGGCATCTCTTAGGGGCTCTGTTAACTCCAGCGTATACCTCTGACTCAGCACACTCCAGAACACATTGGTCTTAGGAGATATGGGCCCATTCCAAAAGAAACATCTGGAGCCACCTCCCAACTGGTTGCACCTAAGAAGGGACCCACCAGATCTCATTGTGGCGGACTTACCAGCTCTAGTGGGGATTGCTGATCACAGGACCTTTCAGAGCTCCAAAAGGACTGACCCTTCTTGAGTCTAGATCAGCGATGGCGAACCTATGGCACGCGTGCCAGCTGTGGCACGCAAAGGCCTTGCAGCTGGCACGCGGGAAGGTCCGCAATCAAAATATGCGGCATTAAAAAAAAAAAAAAAAAAGCTGCCGCTGCCGGGGCCGCCGCGGCAGAATCGAGTGTGCCGCGGGGCCCCCCCGCCCAGCAGAGCCTGCCCTCCGTCCCCGGTATCACCTCTCTGAGCTGCCTCCAGTCACACGCGCCGGCTTTCAGAGCGCGAGGGGAGTTTCTCCCTCGCTGCTCTGTTAAGCCCGCGGGGGCTGATGGGAAGTTCCCATCAGCCCCGCGCGCTTAACAGAGCAGCGAGGGAGAAACTCTTCCCTCGCGCTCTGAAAGCCGGCGTGTGTGACTGGAGGCAGCTGAGAGAGGTGATACCGGGGACGGAGGGCAGGCTCTGCTGGGCGGGGGGGCCCCGCGGCACACTCGATTCTGCCGCGGCGGCCCCGGCAGCGACAGCTTTCTTTGTAAAAAAATTTCGCTGGGGGGGGGTGGTTAGGAGTGGTGATGGGCGGGGGGGGGTAGGAGTGGTAATGGCTGGGGGGGGGTTAGGACTGGTGATGGGCTGGGGGGGTTAGGAGTGGTAATGGCTGTGGGCTGTTGGGGGGTTAGGACTGGTGATGGGCTGGGGGGGGTTAGGAGTGGTAATGGCTGTGGGCTGTTGGGGGGTTAGGACTGGTGATGGGCTGGGGGGGCTAGGACCGGAAATGGGCTGATGGGGGGGTTAGGAGTGGTGATGGGATGGGGGGGTTAGGAGTGGTAATGGGCTGGGGGGGTAGGAGTGGTAATGGCTGTGGGCTGTTGGGGCTAGGACTGGTACTGGGCGATGGGGGGCTAGGACAGGAAATGGGCTGATGGGGGGGGTAGGAGTGGAGATGGGCTGGGGGAGGTTAGGAGTGGTGATGGGCTATGGGGGGCTATGGGGGAGCTAAGTCTATATGGGCTGATGGGATTAGGACTGGAAGTGGGTTGATGGGGGCTTAGGACTGGTAATGGGCTATGGGGGGGCTAGGACAGGAAATGGGCTGATGGGGAGGGGTTAGGACTTGAGGTGGGCTGTTGGGTGGGGTTAGGACTGGAAATGGGCTGATGGGGGATTAACACTGGAGGTGGGCTGATGGGGTTAGGACTGGTAATGGGCTGTGGGCTGATGGAGGGGGTTAGGACTGGCAATGGGCGATGGGGGGGTTAAGACTGGTAATGGGCTGTTGGCTGATGGGGGCTGTCTGGTAATGGGCTATGGGGGGTTAGGACTGATAATGGACTATGGGGGGGGCTAGGACAGGAAATGGGCTGATGGGGAGGGGTTAGGACTTGAGGTGGGTTGATGGGGTTAGGACTGGTAATGGACTGTGGGCTGATGGGGGGGTTAGGACTGGCAATGGGCTATGGGGGGCTGACTGGAAATGGGTTGATGGGGGTTAGGACTGGAAGTGGGCTGATGGAGGGGTTAGGACTGGAAGTGGGCTGATGGGGGTTAGGACTGGTAATGGGTTATAGGGGGGGCTTAAACTGAAAATGGGGTGATGGGGGGGTTAGGACTGGAAGTGGGTTGATGAGGGGGGGCTAGGACTGGTATTGGGTTGGGGGGTTGCTAGGACTGGAAATGGGTTGGGGGGCTGCTAGGACTGGAAATGGGCTGATGCAGGGACTAGGAGGGAATGGATGCTGGGTGAGGCTGGAACTAGAAGGGAGCTGGTGTTGGGGGAGGATTAGAATGGGATGGGGCTGGGAGAGTAAAATGGAGAGGGGAAAAATATTTTGTGTGGGAGGGATAAAAAATCTACAATTGGCCGGGTATTGGGAGAATAAGTGGGGATTGAGGATGAAGGGGTAAATTTTGAGTAGATGAAATAGGAATGAGGAAAGAGCAAAAGGAGAAAGATTAGTATGTTAAAGCAGATGTAGAGAGAGAATGGAAAAAAAAAAAACAAGACAGAAGAAAGGACAAATGGACAGCAGATGGAGAGTTAGCAGAAGACACGAAGAAACCAGAAGAAAGTGGCTGGAACAATTGCAACTGAAAAAAAATGCACAAAAGGTAGAAAAATATCTCTTTATTTTGAATTTATTAACTGGAATATGTCAGCTCTGGGAAATGTGCATCATTAATTTTTGCGCTTTGTTTAGTACAAGAGGAAATTAATTTATAGTTTTATTTCTACAGTGTTGTTGTATATTCCAAGTTTGGCTTTTGGGGTTCCCAGTTTAATTATTGTCTTCCTGTTTCTAAATTGTGATTCCTTGTTTGGTGATGGTTTGTTCTGCATGTGTAACTGAGCTGAGGTATTCTGTTTATATAATTCCTATTTGACATTGCCACTTGTTCTTTCCCCAGTAGGTCATGTATTGTTGTTCTCTGAAATGTATTGGTTTAATATTTGCAGTGTTGCCTTTTGATAGTTAGGGTATGGTGCTTTGTGAGTCCTGGTAGTGCTGTTAGGATACGGCGGGTTTGCTATGGGTTCTAAATGGGCAGCGTTTGTAGTAGTTCCTAATGTGCCTGGCGGTTGGTACTGGATTATAGTAATGTAGAAACCTTTTAGTCTTTCTTTATCCATATACTCATTAAGAGGCATGTTTACTAAAAGTTAGTGTATGGTAACATTATGCAAATATTTATGCAAATGAGGCACCTTATGCAAATGAGGCTTTAATTGACGTGCTGGCACTTTGAGGAAATTCTTTGGTTTTGTGCGGCAGTTTGGGCACTCGGGCTCAAAAAGGTTAGCCATCACTGGTCTAGATCCATAGGAGGAATAGGAGCTACCCAGACACCAGGCTGACCAAGGGCACCTCCAAACTCCACACGAGACCCTCCTAGAGGCAGATCGTGTCCTTTGGCCTGTCTTCTGGAAGTCTTTGAGGACAGGACTCTCCCAAGTGCTTTACTATCTGCTTGAGATTCTCCCCACAATCTGGCAGTCTCCAGCTGTCCAGAAGCAATTGAACCCAGCACAACAATGTCCTGGCCAGCAGGTCTGCATATAGAGCCACTTGGAAGCCCAAGGTAGCTGAAGGCACAAAGGCATTTTTCAGGAGGGTTTCTAACTTCCCATCGTGAGACTCCTTTACTACAGCATCCCCTTCCACTGGAATGGTTGTGTGCTTTGTCACTGCCGTGACATAGGCATCTACCCAAAGGAGCACAAAAAAGATGATTCAGCATATCTTGGGACAGGGGATACAACAGAGATAGGACCTAAGAGCTCTTAAGGTCCAGCCCTGGATTCTCCCACTGGGAGATCAAGAGTTGTTACATCAGCTCAGGTAAAGGAAAAAGGCCAGAAGGATGCCTGATACCCTCCAGGATAGGGCTTTGATTTCTCAAGGCATAAGGCTGCCATTGCATTCTGAATCCTCTTGGTGAAAAAGGTGGATCACCGAAGGATTCTCGCCTTCTACAAGGGGAAGTTCCTCTTCTGAAAGGGAATTGGATTTAACTCATGCCTTTTCTCAGAGGTTCACGGCAAGTTAGGGAACAGTTCCTCTGGGAACAGGAAAATACCTGAATGTAAGTTTGTACCTGAGGAGATGGACAATTAAGTAACTTGCCTAAGATCACAAACAGCATTGAGATTCAAACCAGGGTCTCCCTAGTTCTAGCCCACTGTTCTAATCATTAGGCTACTCCTCCATTCCTCTTCAGCATCCCAACCAACCCCCATAGGGGATATGGTTGGGCTCCCGGAGGACTGCCTGGGTGAAAGAGCAAGACCGGGGCACTTAGCTTCGTAGTCGGCCATAGCAGCAGCAACGAGGGCTCGAAGTTCCTGAAGGGGAGACCAGGGCCCCAGACCCCTGCAAAGGGAGTTGCCAAGCAGCCTGAGAGCTGTTTCAGCAGCTGTTGCTCAATCTGGAACTCAATACCAGATAACATAAGATCAACAAAATCCATCACCGAACTAAAAAAACAACTAAAAATGCACCTATTCAGAGAATACTATGGACCTGACAACAAAACATAATTAGAAGCAAAAATATCACATAGAAGGACAGCTAAGCCGAACCGACCATTTCTCCCCATAAAACATAGACCTCTCTACGTGTAAATAGCTCACTCACCTCACATAATGTTTATTGTATTTATCTCCAAGTTATAACCCTTGTTCAATTTAAAACGATGCCTCTGTAATTGTTATGTTGTTTGATGTAAACCGCCTTGGATAAAGGTGGTATAGAAAAACTGATAAATAAATAAAGCTAGCAGACACTCTGGAGACTGAGGGAGTCTGCAGGCCTCTTTGAACTTTTGTGCAGCCCCCATATACTCTTCCGTGAGGGCTGCCTGCTGTGATGGAGGACTCAGAGGAGGTACCAGAACCAGCATGGCTCGCTGCGGGGGGCTTGATGATGCTGAAAGTTTCAGGCTCCTGACATCCCCATCACAGAGGGAGCAAAAGGCGCCCGCCATGGAGCTGACCCTATGGTGCTGCAGGGGCCCAGCACTGGGCACATGGCATACTTTCATGGCTCCACCCAGCTAAAAAGAAAGAAAAAAACTAAAGAAAAAAAGCTACGAAGGGAACCACCAAAGGGAACGGTATAGGTTGCGAAAAAAGGAATTGCTGAAAAAAAGGGCTCTACTGCAATGAAAAGAGAGTCCTGAAAAGGAAATCCCAGAACCTGGAGGGCTGGTTGAGAAACCTGATCCAGGCTTCCCCAACCACTCACACAAGCCTGGAAAGCCCTGCTGCAAACTGTTTTATACAAGCAGAACAGAGAGCTAAATATGGTTCAATAGAAATGAATGGGCCAAAGGCAAAATTTAGAAAACATTTTTCAAAAAAAGGACCCCCGTGGGAGGCCCCCTCCTGCTCTTCTTTGGCCCACAAGTGCAAAAACCTGATGGAAACAGCTCTGGGAACAGAGCAGCTGTCAGCTCCAGGAGACAGGGGCATATCTGCGCTCTGAGCAACCTTGCTCCCTACCAGACTGAATTACACTGGCCACAGCACCATTGTGTGGGGCCAGGGGAGACAGGCCTATCTGCACTGCTGCACCAGGCCACATACCTTGTTACCTCATGGAGGCAGATAGATGCTGACTTTTCAGTGCTGCATCACCAGATATACCTTTGACATAATTGAAAGATGCTGAAGTCTGCCTCCACTTGCTGGCATAACCCACTCGTCTGGACCAGTCTAGCAGGACGAAGAGGAAGGGACTATTTTCCTACCTCTTCCTTCTTTATCGTTTTACAATTAGAATCTAAGTTAACATTAAATTCCAACAAACATCAAATGACTGGAAAGGTAGTCCAGTCATCTACCTACAGATTATTTTGAGACACAAAAATAGCAATATATGGCCACCAATATGTGTTAGGTTTACATCGTAAATAAAGAGCTAACATCTGCAAAAAAACTTAAGAACTGCTTAGCTTGTTCATCAGATTGAATTTCAAAGTGCAGACTGAAATCCCCTAAAACCTAAACATTCTTAAATTCCAAAGCGTAAGATAAAATCAGTTCCCGTACAATATTCAAAACATCTGGACCCCTGTCAGGTGTTAAATATAATAATAAAATTCCAATAAAATCAAAATCCTGACCAAGACATATACCAATGGGCAAGGTTAAAATCTCCTTGACCACACAACTACAGTGCAATTCAACATTCAAACCAATCCATACACAAAAAGAAGATAAACTATTACATAAACGAGAAAAGGGGTGTGAGTGTAAGAGTCTGTATCCAGGGGGGCATAACTCCCTGATTCGAGGACTGTCAGCATCAGTCAATCAGGTTTCCGTTATACATACTAAACCTGGCTGACAGTCACCTACCAAGTCCCTTATAATGTTTATTTTATTACACACTGAGCGGGCATTTATCACCGTACTCAGCACTGGCAATATTTTATCCAACAACTGACAAGAAGAATCTATGGCTAGACATTTCACAACTGTAATACCAGGTTATGTAAATATACATTTTGCATTTTCAATCATTCTGGACTCCTATTTGCCTTTCCCTAAAACTACTTGAATTAGCTGAAATGTTTTTGCTAGTTGAACAGGCAGTACCTCTATGAAGAAACAGACACTAAGTGCCCGATTCCAACATGGACGTCCAGGCCCTTGTGTGCCCGGTTGGAACTGGATGCATAGAGTTAGACGAGATTCTGATCCTGTGGGGCATGTCTAGTCCCATGAGATCAAAATCATGTTCAGGCCTGTACGTGCAGGCCGGGATTCAGATTCAGTCCGGCCTGCATGTATAGGCCTTACCTGGCTAGCTCAGCCAGAGTTTTTCCAATGGAGCAGCGGCGCCATGCTGTCCGGTTGCCATGGCACCACAGCTCGATTGAAAAGCCACGATCCCCAGCCACCGGCTTCAAATGTGCAGTCCACCGCCCACTGCCCGCCCTAACACTGCCCCTGATCAGCCCCTTTCCTGGCCCTGTCTATCCCCCCCCCCCCAACCAGGACATCCATTCCCGCTATTCATGCCTCGGAATGACCCCTTAAGGGTACTGTTTACAAGCATTTTTTCTCATAGACACAAATTGGGAGAAGACTTTTAGTAAACAGGGCTCTAAGTCCAACTTGTTTCCTTTTGTTTGGTTAATGTGTGGAGAAGAACGCTACATTTGTGTTTTTTTCTCTCTCTTGGTCTATTGGAAATCTAAGGTCTATTGAACATATGCTATGATACAGTAGTATCCTGAAATGAATTACATAATGACATGGCTTCATTTATTTCTCTTTGTTTTGTTACCAGAGATTTATTTCTATTTTCAAAGATTCTTAAAATGTAAAATTCTAATAAAATTTAAAAAAAAACGTAATTGGAGCCTGATGTGATTCAGGTCTTTTTCAAGAGGGAAACACTCAAAAAGTGCCATAAAAGATTGTATGCATGACTTTCACTACCTCACTGGCTTCTCTCAATAAAATAAATATCAAACGACCAAAAAATCCCACTATTTGTATGAAAAGATTAAATAGCAAAGATACAAAAATCCAAAAATAGAAACATCTAAAAAGTTGTTAACATGGATTAATGTTTTCCACATTATAAACACGGATGTGTGAAGCATAAATCTCTTCCTCTTTGCAAGAGAAATACAACTATTATAAGATTGGCTATAGGTCAGCCAAAGGAGGACCAGCTGAGTCTATGTTTCTCGGCAGATAATATGCTCTTGGGGTGGTGGGGACAGCTGTGTCAGCATTTCTGAGCTCACATGTTGCCTGACATCAAAATTCAATAGCTGGAGAAGAGGAGGAATTTCCAGCCCTGCAGAATAGATTTCCTGGCTATGAGAAAAACAATTTTGATTCTGTCTTGGAGTCTCTAATTAATGCTCTCCTCAAAAACACAAAGCAAGATTCAAAGGGATGTGGATCCAGGCCACATCTCTGAGACGCTTAACCAATGTGGCAGGACTGCAGGAGTCTGTGTACTACTTTCTCAATATTCACATTCACCCGAATACAAGGAGAATCTACTGATTGCTTTTATCTAGAAACACAGCGAGGGTAAAAGATATGACCTATCAATGCTCTTAAACTATATGCCAGTGGACTTCACCCTGGATAACATTAGAAAGAAGCGTGTAAACAGCAACAGGTTTGTTAAGATCATCAGCACAGTTTCCCCTCGGATTATCATTATGTGGAAAACACGATTTCATAGATGCTAAGTTGACACTGACCCCCATAGCAGTTTAACTCACACAAATTCTAGAAATGTAATATCATGAAGGATCTGTCTAAAAGCAAATCAGTGCGAGACAGGAATATGAAAAAAAAATGTGGTGGTTTTAAAACAAATCTATGTATATGACAGGCTGAAGGCTTCATTTATGAAAACAGTGATTATAGACTGAAAAGGAAAAATCTGGGTCGGTAGCTCCCTTTTATTGGGGGGACTGAAGATGAATCAGCGACAGAGCTGGCAGTGCCAAAGAGGTAATAAGGTCCTTAAAAACATACTTTACTTTGATGAAATTAGAGAGAATGCCCCCTACGAGTCAGCCTCATTCAGTCTTGTGGTCAACACAGATACTCTGCAGAGAGCTGCACATTTATTTTCTTTCCCCTCATTCTGGGAACAATTGTGAGCAAGACGGTTACCCAGTCCGTTTTCGGCTGCAACATTCAGTGGTGTACCAATGCCTGTCTTTGAAGCTCATAGCTGCTGCGGTACCTTTAGAGAATGCAGCAAAAAAATGCTCGGGATAGGACCAAAATGCTGCAAGCATTTTCGATTTGTCACTTGCGCTTTCAAAATCTGACCTCAAGAAGAGTTACATTCAGTTTCCGAAACTTGATCAGCCACATGGTGACAGAACTGAAGCATGCTTGGGACAAGTCTAGAAAGCAATGGTAAAACAGGATAATGTTTGGTTAAAAGACATAGGGGACTGAGGAAAAGGCCAGGGGTTTGGCTGCACAACAGAGAGTCGTGTGGTTGCCCTGTTTGCACATTTTAATGCATAAAAAAAGCAGCCATATGGTGATTTTATTTTCAAATAGAACTCATTTAATACATTCCTTGACTAGCTTTTGGGGGCTAACACTACCTTCCTCAGGTCAGAACAGAAGAAACTGCTTGTTACGTTCATCGACCCGGAACAGTTAGATAAGCCGTGGTATCGGACAGGTGGGATAAATCCATTCGATTCCATTGTTTAGTTAAAGCAGTACAGATGGAAACGTCAGGGAGCTTGGATGGGATCCTTAGCTTATGTCATTTTCTATGCGACTACGCCCACAACCCCTAGTCAGAGTGTGAAAGCAGAGGCAAGCTGTAAATACTGGCTGAGAAAGAAGGATGCAAACCATAGGAGAGAATCCAGCAGCGTCACCAGATCTTTAGAGAGGGCTCAGCTGGGCTGGGAAGGGCAGGGCTCCTTCCTCATTGGCATCTTTTCCACATATATTTTGAAAAGACCAGTGTAAGTAACATTCAGTCATTTCAAAAGTTTAAAAGCCCTTTTCAGGTTATAAGGACCCATGCATGCATACATGCGTACACTTTATTTTATACACGTAGACACTAATTTGTATGTATTTCTAAAATTCCTCCTCTTTTTCAGAAAAGAAGTTCATTTGACGTTTTCTCCTATCAGGGTCGAGAAGACTGCATTAGAAGAGTATGCAGGAGAAGCTATGTCCTTTGCCTCTGTCCCCCTGAAAAATTGGGGACAGGTGGCGGTTATAGTCCATGGAGACTGGGACACTACCTAGAAATCGGGGACATCTGATAACCTTGGGATGCAGGCACTGGAAGGCCCTCTGATGCGACTGCATGCAATAAGGGTTGGTCTGTTCTAATGATGGGCCTTCTCGCACTGCACTTTGTTAAAGTGTACATGAAACAGCTCACACTATTAATCAATAGTACACATTATCTAACAGCAACATGTGTGTGCCAGCAAGTCAATGCCGACTCTGGTGACCCAGCCCCTGGGGTTTCTTGGCAAGCTGAGACTGGAAGGTAAATTGCCAGACTCTTCTTCCATGCAGTAAGTCTGCAGAACCTGCTATTCCAAGGTGGTCTCCCATCCAATACTAGCCAGGCCTGACCTTGCTTAGCTTCTGAGATTAGTTCAGATCAGATTCATTCAGGGCAGTGAAGTCATACCAAGAGCATGCGTCAGGCCTTAATTTCTGGGGGAACAGCCTAGAATGCAGTTGCAACACTTCTTTTCAGAATCTGGAGTAGTGGGGGATCTGCTGAGGCTCCTCTCTTCCAGGTAGCCTGCGGCGGAGGGGAGGGGGCGAGACAGGAGCAAAGCAGAACACAATCCCTTTGCTCCCTAATCCAGACCCTCTTCTCTTATTGTTCCTGCCCCTGGCCAGTTCACCCGACCCCTTCCCTGGCTGCACAGTCCCATTTCTTTTTTGTCTCAAGTTAAGCCCTGGCATGTGTGATTACATAACATGGAATGACACAAACAAAACAAAATCGAATTACAAAAAAAAAAAAAAAAAGCAACACACACCCATTGTCTGCCTGCACACCCTAGTCTGTCTGTGAAGTATACAAAATATGAAATCAAAGACCGAGTCAAGGCTCCAGGGAGCACTTAAAACTGAATCCAAAATGAAATGAAAGCCGGTACAGTTTTGTGAAATATTGGAAGTATGTGTGAACTGCAATATAATCAGGGCTGGTGCAAGGGTATTATGTACTCTGCATGGACCTTCAGCCTTGCATCCACTCTCCTCAGTTGACTTTCAGGTCCCAGCCCCTCCTCCCCAAGTGGGATAATTAAAGGGAATAATCATGATCAGCCCTACATGACCGCTTTCAGAAAAATTCTTAAAAATGTGTACTTGATCGCTCCTCAATACAGATGTGAAGACACTTGCAGCGAGACTAAAAGAGGTTCTTCCAACTTTGATAAACTACTGTTCAAATCAGCCTGTGTCAAACAAATGAGACAGGCTGCAGATAATATAAAGCAACAGAATACGATCTGGGCAGCTCAAGAGGAGCTCATTACTGCTACGCTGTTGGCCAGAAATGCCGAAAAGAATTTGATGAATCCACAAAAAGGTAAGTACGGAGAGAGGGGTACATTTATCACATGGATAAACAGGCTGCACTCAAAACCTGAAGCCTTTGTTAAAACAAATGGAGCTTATGCCAAAAGGTTTGAACCCGGGAAGGACGAGACAAGAAGTCTTTCATCCCCCTTACTTTGCACTATGTTTAGAAACTCTAGCTGAGAGAATTAGGCTGAATCCAGGTATCAGAGGTATAAAAGGTTGGATCACTGACCTGCAGAACACCCCTAATTTCTGATGATGTACTATCAACCTCTCTCAGCCTTCTCTTAGTAGAAGACCTAAGAGGTACAGGAGATTCAAAGTGAATATGGATGAAACAGAGAAAGATTGATGGCTGGAGCTGAAGCAACAGCATGCGGGGCCTACTCCACTGCCACACCTCCTAGGAGTGTCTAAACAAGTTGGCTGGAAAAAGTTAAATAATCCTTTTACAAGACAAGTCCTGCAAATCTGCAAAGTCCTTCAATGGCCAAAGGGGCTAACGGGGGCATTTTATTACTCCAACCTCAAAGATAAATCAAAGGCAGTTCTATGCATCCGCACTATCTCCAAATGCACTGAGCATATGATAAAGTACTTTTCTGTGCAATGAGTGTATAGAGAGCATGGTGGGAATGCCCCAACAGTTAGTGCACAGGCTTTGTACTTATTGTTCAATAAGTACAAAATGTTACCACACTTTAGTAAAGTGCCCCCAAAGTCTTTACTCAGCCTTTAGCAGTTGCACCCCAAATTTTCTGCCACATCCTATTGCCTTCATATTAAGTCTCAGTTGTCGAGGGCCACCAACAGGTTAGGATATCCGTAATAAATATGTATGAGATAGATTTGCATACAATGAAGGCGGCAGGTATGCAAATCTCCCTCATGCATATTCATTAGGAATATCCTGAAAACTTTATCTACTGGTGGCCCTCAAAGATGAGGAATGAATACCAAGGTCCTATTCATCTATTGTTGGCATTTCATCAAGACTTTTACACCAGCACCTAGAAATAATCACACTCACTAGAAAGAAAAGCTCTTAACAGATGACGTTAAAAAAAAAAAATGTATGGCCTAATACTGAGCCCGCAGTGTCAGCGTTTCTAAAGTGCCTCGCTGGCACGGGCAAAAGCAAAAGTGGATCTTCAGCACCGGTGCCTATTTGGTGCTGAAGATCCGGTTTCACTGTCGACAGCGTTTCTCATCTCATCATCAGCAATATTCAGCTGCTAACTGGATATCAAAACTGGATGAAGTTAGGACAGCCATTGACTTATCCTAAACTTTATGCAATCATGGGCTGAAGAATCGCTGCTAACCAAACAGGCGCCAGGACTGGCATGGCACCATCTGCTTAATATCAAGGCCAGCTTGACCATTAGACAAACCAGGCGACAACTGGGGGCAGACCATTCAAAATGAAACAATAGATTCTGACAGCCGAGAGGTGTGTGTGTAAGGTTTGCCTAGGGCACTAATGCCATGAACCAACTCTGGGGCCAGCCCTGATCCAGGCGGTCTGTGGGTTATTCAGCGGCATCAGTTAGTTATTGCTGCTGAATATTGTGGTTTACGGGTTCTGCAAATTGCATAAACTCTTTTGAACAATAGGCTCTTAGTTTATACTGAATGTGCAATCATTTCCTACCTGTTTGCCAGCCATGGGAATTTCACAGTTACAGCTTGAAACTGGTCCCCAGATATTGGGTGGTGGCTTTGGGCTCCTTGACTCTCTTAATTGGCATAACAAACAATTCGAAGTGCAAACTAACAGTATTACTGCCAAACAACAGTAGCTAGCCCTAATTGCTCCTAACTACTGATAATCAAAATTTGGTACTACTGTCACCTCGTCTCATACACAGCAAATATGTACTGTTGATAAAATTTTCTTTGCCTCATGACTAACTTCTTTCGGTTTGAGGTTATCTTCCCGTAAACACGAACGAGTTTTCCTGATCACATCCTTAATATCTTTCAGCAATAATGCAAAGTAGATTTCATTATTGAGGTGATAGATGCGCCATCATTGACCTCTTTCCTTGTGCTATGGTTGATGGTTATGTTTCCTGTCTGACTAGAAATATGACATAGGGGCTTGTGGTCAGAGATCCCACCAAGCTAAGGGGTGTATTTACTAAAGGGTTTCTCAAATTCTGCATCTATAGTAAGAATGCGTAGCAAATGGATAGCAAATAAGAGCCCTAAATTAACATAATAAACCCATTTAACCTTCCTGGACTATCTCAGGGCCAAGTTGTTGAACCATGTCATATGAATATAGTAAAAATTATGAATACAATTAGAGCTTTTCTGTAACTTGCTTGGTTAAATACCAAAATTACACTCATGAAAACAAAAAGTTAAGTGTCACTTTTCAACAGCAGCAGTCATCAAATTTTTTAAAATGCCAATTACAGGATTTTAAAAAATACACGACCTTGGTGGCAGTGATATGAATTTTCACCCTGCATTATTATATAAAGGGTTGAATACTGGCAGATAGCAGACTTAAGGGGCATGCTTACTAAAGTGCACTGTTACCGCAGGGTTTCACAAGGGATTACGGTAACTTACCGCATGCTAAGTGTCAGAGTGGTAAAAATACCATGCTAAATGCCTAGCACGTGACGGTGGAGGGGGGGGGAGAACTAGGTGGGTTAAAGGAAGAGAGTGGATGTTGCCTGCAAATTGCAACTAACATGGGCACATTTAATGCACACTAAAAGTCAATGTTGCATTTAGTGCGGCTGCACTACCACCATCTCAATGGCGGGGGAGGGGGGGCAGGAAGTACACCTGCATTAACTGCAGTTACAGGTTTACAGTAGCATGGTGAAATGCTTTCCACTGCGCTACCTGCATGAGCACTTGCCAGGAATGCCCCAGACATCTAGCGCAGATTGGCCACATCTCCCATGCAAATTCTGGCACTAAACATGCGCTAAAATGTTGATTCTTAGTGTGGGTTGGCAAACATGCTCCTAAATGCCTACCAGTCACCGATAGCCATACAAGTACTGTTAAAAATTTCCCCCTAGATAGCAGGAAAAAATTTTGAGGGAAAAAAAATATAGGAATTTTAAGACCACTGATCTCCACCTTCTGCTTCTAGTTAAGACATATGTGCAACGCAGTTTTAAATCCCTGCAGCTATGGTTAGAATATCGTACAACTTAAAACTCTAGGGCCCGAGCCGCCCAGAGGCTGTGTGCGCTCCATCTGGAGGACCCGAGTTTATTCTGAGTCTCCACTCTCTGGGCTGGACAGTGTTGGCGACATGAAGAGGCTTTTGGGAAGAGGAGGAAGGCATTCCTAGAGCAAGATTCCTGTTTGCACGGGGGCGGAAAAGGCTGCTCAAAGCGAGCACCACAGCAATGCAGCATTGGAGGCTTTGGTGAAGTGCTGTGTTGCTGTTTTAATAGCACTGCTGCCGCTGTGGGTTCCAGAGAGCAGCAGCAGCAGCGACGGCAATGGGCCACCCTGGAAACACTGGTGTGCTAGACAACTGCCTAGTTTGCCTAATGGGTAGCACCAGCCCTGGTACGGAGTAACCACTAGAGTCTAATGCTAGAAAGAAAATCAGAAAAGGTGTCAGCCTGTGAGGGAAGATGTTATGGATCCCTATTCATGGGGAACTGGTAAATAGTAGAGAGAATCCTCGCCCCGCAAAGCTGCCCTACAGAGACTAATTGTGTATGCTGTTGAATACGGCAGCATGGTTGCTAGGTTAGTAGTGCCAGCCCAACCATTAGGCAAGACTAGGTAGTTGCCTAGGGCAGCAGTTTCTGCGGGTAGCGAATAGCAGAAGTAGTCAAAACCAAAAACAGTAGATCCTGACATCTACACAGCACATTCTTTTACCTGAATGATGGTATTCAGATGATCATGATTGTTAAATTTAGTTAATCTCGGGAGGGGGGGGAGGTTTGCCTAGAGTACCCACTATCTTGCACCAGCCCTGGGGGCTAGTCCAATTAAATTCACAGGTCCTCTTTTTACAAGTGCTGCTGGGTAAGGGATCATAGTTATCTGGTAGTCCTGTTAAGGCTCTTCATGAGTAGATGAGACTCAGAACAGACATATTTTGCCTTTGCCCTTGCTAACTGGATGGGCCTCATGTTGGGAAAACTACAGGCAGTATACCAGGGAAGATTCTCCCTAGAAATGACATGGGAAACTGCACCAGGGAGGAGGCTGTATGAGGTCGGGCACACAACAACAAAACAAAGGCTAAACTGAGACAGAAATGGCAGCTGTTAAATAGAATCACATCCACAATGGAAGGTCTTGTCGTGATTCACACCACCATACTCTTACTGTACTGCAGAAGCCGTCGTCCTTAGCTCATTCTGCATTGATCTAATGAAGGAAGCCAGCCCTTGAAAACTCATCTCAAATGTATTACGTTAGGCCAATTAAGCATAACTGTTAGCTTATTTGTTGGCCAGTTTTAAAAAAACAGTAAAATACTATAAGTGCTAGTGAAGTATATAGGGATTTAATACGTATCGACAGCTCCGGACGCTTAGCTAAGTTCCCAGATCTATAGGGAGCTCTGACAGGTGCGAGATAAGCCCTGCCTCAGCTTTTTCACATGCATGACTACAATCTCTGGGCTTGCAGGAGGGGATCAATCACCATAATATAAAAATACCAGTTGTAACAGCTATTGCGTAAACTTCCAGGAAGCATTATATCAAGTTGTTGTTTTTTTTGGCTTGCTTGTTTCCACAACCTTGTGAGTGACCATTAGCCTTCAAAAGTAAATATATTTCTCTGCCCTATGGTTGACTATGAAACTGGTAAACCCGATCAGATGGGAACTAAGTAATTATATTTTTGATATATGGTAGAAAGGTACTGTATATGGCTACCTAGTTGGAATCAAAACATCGAAAACGCCTAAGCAGAGTCCTTTATAAAACCAATTGGCCAAGCAGCACAGAGTAAAAGGAGGAGTAGCCTAGTGGTTGGGGCAAGGTACTTCAGGCCGGAAGGTCGGTGGTTCAAATCCCACTAGAGGACAGCAACCTTGGGCCGGAAGGACTGGGGTTTCTAGTCCCACAGATGCTCCTTGTGGTCTTGGGCAAGCCACTTAACCCTCCACTGCCCATGTTCCCTGTAAGTATTAGTGTATGTGTCTCATATCCCCGCATGTTAAATGTATCCCCCAAAATGTGTTGTGACCGCTTTGATTGAAGGATAAGGCGGTATACAAAACTGTCTAAATAAATAAATAAATAAAATAAATAAAAAAAGCAAAATATCTCCATGCAAATTATATTATTCTTAGAGCAACAAAACAAGATGCCTTTGAAAACTAATCCATGACCCCCTTCACCTCATACAGCCTAGACACAACAGTGTGGCTGCCATGTTAGTCCCTTGAATGGAAGAAATAAAGGTTAAAGAAAAGACAATCACAGTGATACATTTTTATTGATGTTCATTTTTTGTTTTTCATTTATTGAGTTTTATTTTGTACTTAATTGCCTGCAATCGGGAGTACAGCATACCCTGCCTCGATAACTGCAATGTAAGGGGGAGGGGGGGAGCAGGAGACGCAGCCAGTGTGTGGGGACATGCAATAATGAGAGCATTGCTGGGAAAAGGTGCACTGGGGCCTGGGATAGGCGGGCTCTCTGCAGCATGAGTGGCACAGGGTGCACTTGGCAGCTGGAAAAGGCAGGAGCACGGGGCAGCAGCTGGCAGGCTCGGTTTCAGTCATTCAGTTGTGACCAGCCTGGAGATTAGAGGACAGTGCAGTTCATTCTTTTCCTGGAAGGAGCTAAGAGCACAAGTGAAAAGAGGAAGGACTTAGAGGGCACTCGAATGGGAAAAAAAGATGGTAGGGAAGACAGAGGAGTTGGTAGAAAACCACATTTTCTTCTCTACCAGGAATCTTTCTATCCCAAATAGGTGGTGGAAGAGGCGATATAAAATTCTCCTCGCCGCTTCTTTATCTTAACAATTGTTTCAGCAGAAAAAAAATGTTTATTTCTCAAGATACAGCCCTGACTTCCTAATCCTAAAAAGTCTGCAGACTGAGTTGCTTTATTTAGTCAGGCTCTCCCATCTTCAACCCAGTCGGAGAAAAACGTTCCTGTTCTTTTATTTTATTTATTTATTTATTTAACAATTCTTATATACCACGCTATTTGTCATCAGCGCGGTTTACATCAAAACAATATAACACTTGGTCGGATACATTGGCCATCGTTTACATAAAACAGGGGTTTAACATGGGGGTAAACTTGGGGAAACTATTTACATTCCAGGTCTATACAGATAAACATGGGAGACTATGTACTTCTCTTTCTTTTCTTAATTATGCAATAAATACATTTTAATAAAGGCAGCAAAGCATGAAGGGGAAAGGTTTTTCCCCACTAAAACCACCTCCCCCTTCCTCCTTTCTCAATCTCTGTGGATAACACACTACTATTCCCTGTTACCTCGGCTCACATCCGTGGGGTCATATGACTCCTCCCCCTCCTCCATACACATTCAACTGATAGCTAAAACCTAATTCTTTTTCTAAAACATCAGCAAGATTTGTCCCCTCCTTTATACACACATTACTAAGACACTTATCCACTCTTTAGTCACCTCCTGTCTAGACTATTGCAACTCCCTCATTGCTGGTCTCCTCCCTCTAAATTATCTCTCCCCTTCAATCTGTTCAAAACTCAGCTGCGTGGCTTATTTTCCACCAGCCCCGATATTCTCATATAACCCCTCTTCTCAAGTTGCTTCATTGGCTCCCTATCGGTTTCCATATCCACTTCATACTTCTCCTACTGATTTATAAGTGCGCTCATCTGTTGCTTCTCACTACCTTTCCTCTCTTATCTCTCCCTACACCCCTCCTCAGGAACTCCGCTCTTCCAGCAGATCCCTTCTATCTGTGCCCTTCTCTTCTACTGCCAACCCTAGACTTTGATCCTTCCACCTTGTTGCTCCTTATGCCTGGAACAAACTACCCGAGTCTGTACGTCAGGCTTCATCTCTGGCCCTTTTCAAAGCCAAGCTAAGAACTTCACCTCAAGGCTGCTTTTGGATCTTGTTCTGTTTAGTCTCCTTACCATTCCCCTAGATATATCCTTGTCCTCAGCTGTTGTGTTGTCTGTCTTGACTAGATTGTAAGCTCTGTGAGCAGGGACCGTGCCTGTACAGTGCTGTGTATGCCTTGCGGCACTATATAAATAAGTAGTAATAGAGTTGCAGAGGCTTGAGACGGCTGCAGAGAATGAGAGCGATCTCCCAGTACGCACAGAGGATCTATCTGTACAGTCATGCAAAGAATTGTAAAAATGTTATCCATTACCTGCACTAAAGGCAAATGTTTCTTTGTTGATTGCTACAGAATAAATGTGTCACTAAAATAATTATTACACTGTTAAATATATTCAGCCACGACTTAACCTTGATAAGGAAAAGTTGACAAAGTCAAAAACATTCTTCATTCACATCCTGACCTACCTAATCCAGGGGCAAGCAAACTACGGCCGCGAGTCAGAAGCAGCCTACTGAGAATCAGACTCTGCCCTGCTGCCAAACAGCCCAAATTAAATGAAATGTGGCCCCCCTACTTCAAAACGCAGCCTACGGCTCTCATAAATGATAACAGGCTGCTGCTGTCACCATCGTTTTATCCTACTTTTAGGACCGTACCAAGGTAGAAATGCACCCTGCGTGACTCGTGAACTCTCTCTCATGGGATTCCTGAAAGCCCAGTAATAATATTTGCACCCCTTCTGTACTTGCGCCCTGTGTGTGTGTGGTCTGCAGCCCTGCCTACTTTCACCACTGTGATGAAAGCAGAGGCAAGAGATGTTAGTGCCTCCACCAGCTGCTCTGCTGATGTCATCCCTCAAAGCTCTGCACATCTGCCTTGGATGATGCGCTGATATCAGTATGGCATTAAAGGTGAATACGCAGGGCTGCAAGTGACTACAGCAGAATAACCAGCAGGGGCGGTAACACGCTCCTGCCTCTGCTTTCATTCTGACGGCGGATAGCTACGGGGGAGGCAATCAGAATACCCTGCTAGGGTAGACTGGTACATCTGCAGTACTTGCGTGCTTACAATTAGCAGCATATAGGTATTCCCTGACAGAACAGGAAGCTGTATTTTACTTAATGTCATGCCAATGCATAAAGCAGGTCCTGAAGTCGCGTGCTATCAGCTTGTTATGCCTGTTTGCAGCGCACCAACAGCCCACTACTTCAGCGTGGCTCTGCAGCAAGGGGCTCATATGCAAATGAACCATGCGTTAAACTGGGAGAGCAAGCCAAACACATGCATCCTGGGATGCGCCGGGTGTGGTCAGACTGCCAGGAGCCGCCATTTTCCAAGATGGTGGACAGAGAGCAGGAGTGCGTAGGTGGCACTGACACTTTGAAGGATACCGGGAGGGGGTTCTGGAGCACTAGACAACCAGGCTAGTTTTTAGTTGTTTTTTTATATGGGGTGAGGGATCGGGCTGCTAGACCACTAGAGAGTGACTTTCATATTTTGATGGCATTAGGGTCTTTTCCCGATGTCATCAAAATCCCGTTGGAGGCATGCACTAGAGTTTTAAGCTACCTCAGACCCAGGGGTAGAGAGATTGGTGCTAAAGCTGATGCAAACTCCTCTATGTCTGTCCAGATTATTATGTGAAGCTCATTTGCCCGCAAATTTAAATACATTTAAATACTTGTGGTGTTAATTGGGCACTAGTTTTTCCGTCTTTTTTGCATTTGATGTTAGCTTAAATGTGCCGTTTTCGGTGCTTAAAGGCTGTGCTAGTTTTCTGAATCAGCCTGTATGTTTTTTTAAATCCATCCAAATTACCAGTGTGACTTGCGTTTATTTTTTACAGCAACAGAATCATTACTTGGTAATCAATTATATTAACAGGTAATGATTCTAATGCTGTAAAAATAAACATAGGCAGCACTGGCAATTTAAGAAAACCTATTTGATGTCATGGTTGAGGGGAACCCCCCTGATCTGTAGTTCAATTGGTAAAGAGGAAGCAAGTATTGCTCGTAAATGTCTCACTTTTGACTGCGTTGTACCATTGTTTCTCCAGTGTTTATCGGTTTAGGTAAGTCACTCATCAGCGATCTACTGCAGACCATAATTTCTGTCTTATTGATATTAATTGCCATTTCTAGACATCCTGTCTTGTTTCTTAATCATATATCCCGATAAGTATTTTTTGCTAATGCCTCCTCCTCCACTCTCTTGAATTCTGTTACTGCTTTTCCTACCTTGAACCCCACATACAGTATTTCTGTCTTTGGTGTTTTACGAGCGCTTTCGAGAATTCTTATTTAAACCCATCTGTAGATATTAGTCTTGCTCCTTGGGACAGAGTAGAGGGGAGCAGATGTTCTCAGACTGACAGAAGTGTAATGCAGCTATCCCAGACTTCCTGCCTCTCAGCAGTGATTAGGTTAGATGTGGATAACCTTTTGGGCCAGAGGCCACATCAGGAGCCTTAATAGGGCTCAGAGGCCGGGGCTGGTCTACATTTTGAGGAGTGAAGTAGGGTAGTGAAAAATCTTAATTTTTGGAGACTTAACTATTTTAGAGTGGAGTGGAGGAGTAGCCTATTTTGGAGTGGAGGAGTAGCCTAGTGGATAGGGCAACTGCCTAGTACCCAGAAGATCAAGGGTTCAATTTCCACTGGCACTCCTTGTGACTTTGGGCAAGTCACTTCACCCTACATTGCCTCGGAAGAAAAGGCTGGCAATCTACTTCCAGTGATACATTGCCAAGAAAACTCAGAGGTAGCTGGGTTGCTATGAGTCAACACTGACTTGATGGCACTAAAAAAAAAACGATTTTAGAATAGGAGGATTTTAGCATGTCTCACAGTCATTACTTTGGATTAAGTTGGAATACCGTAACTCACATTACCCAGGGCCATTGCTCCCATTAGGCAAACTAGGCGGTCAAATGGTGACCCACTGCCACTGCTGCCACCCTTCTGTGGGACCTGGAGACCTACAGTGGTGCCAATTACTTCTAAACAATAATGCGGTGCTTACCTTGAACTCCAATGTTGCATCTCAGTTCCTGCTTCTGCGCCCTCTGATGTGAACTGGCTGTGTCGCTGTACAGAAATAACTGCCACCACAGTGGCAGGTCCCACAGAGGATTGGCAGTGGGCCACCCTCTCACCACTGGTGGTGCTAGCCTTGGGGAAAAGTGCAGGTCCCAGAGAGGGGTGGCAGTGGCAGCGATGGGGATGGAGCGAGAACATGTAAGGCAGCAGGAATGAGGTTCACCTAGGGCACCTCATAACCTTGCACTAGCCCTGACCTTACCTTGGACTGCCTTCAAATACTTTGAGAACATTACAATAGTGCAGAATGCAGCAGATAGGGTTTTGACTGGGACTGGAAGATACCAACATAAAAAGCTCCCAGAGTATCCCATTTTCTTTTTGTTTTGTTTTTTTAAAGACAGCTTGTGCCTCCTCTGGGAGGAGGAGGAGTAGTAGCCTAGTGGTTACAGCAGCAGCCTGGTGACCAAGAAACCAGGGTTTGATTCCCACTGGTACTCACTGTGGCCTTGGGCAAGTCACTTCACCCTCTATTACCTCAGAAGAAAGTCCTGTCAATCTACTTCCAGTCACAATTTGCCAAGAAAACTCAGGGGCTGCTGTCTTGCTAGGAGTTAGTACTGACTCAACAGCACACATGTGCCTCTCAAAGAACAGGCTGTAAGCAAGAAAGGCAAAGGTTCCTCCACAACCACAGGAGCCTGGACAGCAATCCCCCTCCCCTGAGGTAGCAATAGAGGCAATTCCGGCAACAGGCTCAAGAGATCTGCATACCATAGCCTGAATGGTCAGTCTGGTGCCACCAGAATGACAATGGTCAGGTGAGACCGAATCCTGCACAAAGTATGCTCACCAAAGCCACAGGGAAAACATGTACAGGAGCCCTTCCTGGGGCCATGCTTGCAGAAAAGCATCCAAGCCTGCCATCTGCAGATATTTCCTACAGCAGAAGCAGTTCTTCATTTTGGAATTCTCCTCGATGGCCAACAGTTCAAACATCTGCAGGCCCCACCTCTGCACGAGGGTTTAGCTCCCACTTGCCAGGATCTATGATGTTCTAGCTCAAGTCAGCCTGTATACTGTTGACTCCCCAGTGTGTGCTGCCAAGAGATCCACCAGATGAGTCTCTGCCCAATGGCACAGCTATGCCAATGCTGCCTTGCTTGTTCATGTAGGCCACTGCCATGGCCTTGTTACATTCTGACTGCCTTGTCCTCCAGGAGGGTCTGGAACCTCTCCAAAGCTTGGCAAATTGCCTTGGCCTCTAGTCTATTGATTGACCTTCCTGTGGGGCCAGCATCCCTCTGCAACTTGATCCAGACACTGAGCTTCCTATCCCAAAGAACTGGCATTTGTGGCGACTTTCACTCAATCCAATGCCTCCAGAGGCATTCCATCCATCAAAGGACATCTGAAACTACCTGGCCAACTTCCCCTTGATCTTTTAGAGAAGAGAAGACACTGATTGAACAATTGGGAGCAGGGAGTGCTTTTGCAGGGGATACATGCACTCTGGCCCAAGGCACCAGTTCTAGAGTCAAGGCAATTGCTCCCAGGACTTGCAGGTAGTTCTGTGCCCTGGGAGCTGCTGAATGTGTACCAGTCTTGCCAATGTTAGAAACACTTTGTCCATGCGAGAATCGAAGCACATTCCAAGTCCTGAGAGGGAGTTATGCTGCCTTTGGGGTAGATGATCATCCGCCCTTGCTGTTCCAGCCACTGGATCACATGGGATGTGTCCGCCATGGACTTCGCCCGGGAAACAGACTAAGCTAACCAGTCATCCAGGTATAGGTGAACCCGATATCCTGTTTGCACAGGAAGGCTGTCACAACCATTACTAATTTCAGAAGGTGCAATGACCTAGAACTGGAAATGACAGCCTAGAATGCAGAAGTAGAGAAAGCACCAATTTTTATCCTGGACAGGAATATGGAAGAACGCCTCAAAAACGGTCAAAGGAGGTTAGAAACTCTCTTTACCAGACCAACACAATGACCCACCTGAGGGTCTCCATGTGGAAATGGGGTACTCTGAGCTTGAAAAGGACAGAGGGACCTGCCTTTCCTCGTTACCACAAAGTAAATGGGATACACTCCCTGAGCTGCAAGGCATAAAAGAGGGGTAACCTGAAAAGAGTAGTGGGTAAAACCCTAAACAAAAGCAAACACAGGGGGGTAACCTGCACGGAGCAGCGGGGTACACCTCTCACTGGGCAGACTAGATGGGCCATACTGGTTTTTACTGCAACTGCAGGAGGCACTAAAGAGTTTCTGCGATTGCCTCTCACTTAGCCAGGGAGCCACAAGAAGACTCCACAAAAGTCTCTTGAAGAGGCTCCACAAACTCCAGCACGTACCCTTTTTCAAGGACCTCAAGGACCCACTGTGCTGATGCATTGTGGGTCCATTCTCTTTTTTTTATCTTTATTTTGGAATTTGCTATACCGATTACATCAGAAGACAAAAAGCGGTGTACAATACAAAAAACACTGCTGAAGAAATGAAGAAAGGAATGCCAATAATCGACAGGACAGAAAAGATAGACAGCAAAGCAAGAGAGAAGAGAAGGGAGCAGGGAACTCTAGGGAGGGGGGAGAGAGAGAGATTGAAAGCACACTGAAATAGATGGGTTTTCAAGGCAGTCTTGAAACAGGGGAAAGAGGACTCAGACCGAAGGTTTAGGGGAAAAGAGTTCCAGAGGGAGGGGGCCAGGAAGAAAAAGGCAGAGGAACGAGTGTGCTCAAGGTGTGCCTGTGAGGGAGGGGGAAGCACCAGCCGGTAATTATGGACAAGTGGAGTAGACGGGGGGGGGGGGCATGGAACTGTAGGAGATATGCCAAGTACTGAGGTGAGGAGGAGTGAATAGTATGGTGTGTGAGGATGAGGATTTTATATTGCACCCTGAAAAGAACTGGTAACCAATACAGATGAACCAGGAGGGGGTTGATGTGCTCATAACAGGAGCGAGTGGTGGTGAGAATGCGAGTGGCGGTGTTCTGAAGGAGCTGCAGACGATGGAGTTGGGAAAGGGGAAGACCAGCAAGGGAGACATTACAATAATCAATATGGGAAACAAGAGAAAAAAGGAGAGTGGTTAAGGAGGATGATGTGAGGAAGGGACGGACCACGTGCAATTGACGGAGGCAAAAGAAGGCACGACGAGAGACAGCAGAGATATGATCTGAGAAGAAGAGGGAGGAGTCAAGAACACCACCAAGGTAACGGAACGAGGACACCAAGGGAATGGCGGTGGAAGCAAGTGAGGGGGCCAGAGACGGGGATGGGGACCCAAAAGTAACCTAAGTGGCAGTGGACTTGAGGGGATTAAACCGAAGAAAGTTAGCAGACATCCAGTCAGAGATAGAAGACAGACAAGTGTTGAGGGGTATAATATCAGCAGCAGTTGGAGTGGTGCGGTAGAGGATGATATCGTCTGCAAAATAATATGCAGAGATACCAGCCTGCTGTACAAAGAAGGGCGAGAGGGGCCAGGAACATGTTGAAGAAGAGCGGAGACAAGACAGAGCCCTGAGGGACACCACAAGAAAGAGGCGAAGTGGAAGAAGGGGACACGACAGAAAAGGTGTGAGCCGAGAGAAAAGAGCGAAACCAGAGCAAAGGAACACCAGAGACCCCAAAGTCAGCAAGACGACAAAGGAGAGTACGGTGGTCGACAAGGTCAAATGCTGCAGAAAGATCTGAACAAATCAGCTGGAGCAGTCCCTCAACTGCCAGTCCCTCATATGGGACCCACTGGATCTCACTGAGATGACTTACTGGCTCCAGAGGAGTCTACTGCTGAATCCCGCGGCACCGCAGCACCGCGGCAACAAAAGGACTGCCCTTGCTTGGGTTTAGACCCAGAGGAGGAATAGGCCATGTCAGAACGCTCTCCAGCCCTGAAACGCCTCCCATGCTCTCTGCTGAGCTCTGTGAAAGACACCTCTGGGAGTGTCTGTGGGAGAACCTTTCCCAGGTCCTTCACCAGCTTTTCTAGGTCTTCCCCAAAAGGCAACTTGCCCTTAAGGGGAGCTTGCTCAGCCGCAACTGAGATGAGGTATCAGCAGACCAGTTCCAGAGCCAGAGCCAGAGCCAACTTAGGGCTACTACAGCTGCTACCATGGCCTTAGAGGAGATCCTAATCAATCTGCTAATAATATGCCCCCCAAAATATAACTACTATTCAGGCATATAAAAAAAAATTTTAAGGACTACCAGAAAGAGCCGACATGTTGCACTTTTCTTAAGCATGCTCATCAGAAATTCTTCATAGGTCCATATTTTATCACCAATGTGCAATTCATTGAAATTCAAAACAATATTCAATTAATTTTCAAAATATATGACTTATCTGAATTTGAAAATCTTCCTCAGAGTATCAGAAGTTGTAATTCCACTCCACAGTCCTCTCCCTTTTTATAGATTTAGTTTATTTTTTTTATAAACACATGCAAACCTTCTAAAATTGCTTCCTAAATGTATTACTCGGAGATACATGTAAAACTGTCATGCCAATAAAGTTATTTAAATGTACATTTATAGCTTTTTTTCCCCTCTTAGCACATAGGACACACCAAAATCAGTCAGGTTTTCAGGACGACCACAACGAATAAGAACGACTTGCATACAGTGGTTATTCTGAAGACCTGACTGGCTATGTGTATCTCAAGGACTGGGTTGAGAACCCCTGTCTTAGCAGGTTCTTCTTTTGGGCTTCCAGCTCAATTTAAGCAGCCTCTATTAGACTCCAGTGCCATGAGCTTTAGTTCATAAGCATCTAGGGATTCTTTCTCCTTGCTTTCTATGTCCTCCAAAATTTCTTAGTCTGGTCACTGCAGCAAATGTTCTCAGCTGGGGTCCAAGCACCAGATCCTCTGCATGGCAGCAATAGCCCCTATAAGGTGTATTTTTGTATTTTTTATTTAGATTTTCAACGGCTACAACTACAAACAATACAACCTCAAGAAGCAAACAAGGCCCCAGTCTCCCACCCCGACTCCCTGGTCCATTACACGGTATAGGAGTGACATTCCACTGCCAATAAGACAAAACAAAAAATAGGATTAGACGGTCCTGACCCTGGTGGTGACTCTACCATGCGGTGGTTGTGAAATCATCCAGGAGCTTCCATTTCATTACGCGTGCACTGCCTAAGCGTGAGGTGACTGTAATGCCATGTTCATATCTGCGAGAGGCATAATTGATTCCACCAAAGATGCTGATCTAAAGCAGATGGGTTCTTCCAGTTGGTGATTACCATCTTCGGCGCTATACTAATCATACAATCTAGCGGAAAATGACTACTGGCTGCCCAGGAGGGGATACCCACAAGGAATGGCAGAGCCACTGTGTGCCAGGTCAACAGAGCTGTAAATTGAAGGATCCTTTGTATTCTCTGCCATACCTGCTCCCAGAGAGGCTGAACGTTAGGGCAGTCAAACATCATATGGGAAATAATTCCCACCTCCCTTTTGCAGGTCCAGCATGAATTCCTTTGGGCTGGGTCCCATCTAAGGTGTATGTTTAAAGTGATTTGTCGTGAAGCCCTCCTCCTTTTTCCTTCACTTGGGACACTTTCTTCTCTCCAACAGTCCAGGCCTTTGTGTAGAAGAAAGGCTGCACTAACTCCGTCTTCTCCAGCACAACCACTACTTATCATTATAGCGCTACAAGGCGTACGCAGCACTGTACATACAGACGTAAGACAAGACCCAGTTCATCACACTCTACTCAAGACAAAGAACACATAAAATTATGCTTAGCCCGGCCCCCTCCCCATCCTCTTTCCCAGGAGGAGCCTGTCTTGTTATGTGTACGCAAAGACTCGTCAATGCCAGCAGCAGAAGATATTATTGAAACGGGCTGTATCTTAAGACCAAACTAGAACCGCCGGATCCCTTTAATTTTTCAGCAGCAGTTTCATTGCCGTGTTCATTAGCACTCAAGCAAACAGCACAGGACTCATTAGTGTCATTTCAGAGCAGGCACCCCTAGCACCCAAAGGGCCTGTTTAATCATAATGCTCAGAGCCTCCTCAAGCACCTGCCCTAGTTCCAGCTTCATTAGATGTCATTCCCTAGGGGGCACCCAACCTCCACCGCACCACAGCAGGGGGATTTTTCTGCTGCAAGTTCTGGGTGTGCAATCATCAGGCAATTAGCCTGCTAATTAGTGAAACATTTTGATAAACCAAATCAACAGTCTGACTGCAGCCAGCATAGCTGTCATCTCAGGCCTAACCAAATGCCAGTCAAGGGAGAAGAAACAAAAATATATAGGGATCCTGAGAATGAATCAGCTTGCCCCTCTCTCTCTCTCCCCTGGCTTCCCCCATCATCCTTTTCATGTTTTGCTTTTCTTTACATGATGATAACTCCGAGTTCCAGGAAATCGGATGACCTGCATTACATATAAATCACACCTGTCACATGGCCAATCATGAATGATTTGCAAACAGCATCCCCCACTGGATCCACTGATGTCAAAGCAAATGCCAGTTCTACGGGAGATCTGAAGTGGGCAATCAGTTCCTAGGAGGACTGCCCCCTAGCCAGGGAGCCCAGGGAATGCATGAACTAGATATCCCCTCCAAGAAATGACCCAATCTAGAAATGCCCTCACACTGCAGTGTAGATAGTTTATGTATATAGTTAACCCAGTTATCCAAGTTTGTACTCCTGTTCAATGTAAAACCTGACAGTTTGTCGTTATGGTCGTTTTGTTATGATGTAAACCGCGCTGATTCTAAATAGCGCGGTATATAAGAAACTGTAATAAATAAATAAATAAATAAATAAATAAAATGGCAGGCCACTGAGTCACATTCAGATAACTTTATTGCCGTGACAATTGTACATAGTTATTTTAATTATTTATTTGAAGAGTTTATATACCACATTTCCAAGGATCAACACGGTTTACAGATAACAGAACATAACATAACATTACAAGAAACAATGAACAAAACCAATAACCATAACTTTGCAATAACCATAAATATGCTGCCAAAATAAAACATTTAATAGTTAAGGTAGGAAAAAAGACAAAAGGAGATAGTTTACAGAGTAATAGTAACAGTAAAATAAAATTTTAGTGTACAGAAAGGACAACAATAACAATTCTCAGGTTCTGGTGCTAGTTTGCATTGTTTCTGGTCAGATCACATTTCTTCCCTAGTGGCAGGACACATGTTTTGTTGCTATAGGTGCCCTTGTTCCTCTTTCCTCTGTGATTATATAGAGCTTTTCCTTCTCACTTTTTGTGGGCAGTCCTTGATTTTCTCTGTCAGCTTTGGGAAATGTGCATTCCTGATATTTTTGTACTTTGCACAGTGCAAGAGGTTCCCATTTCTATTACTCCGGTATTGCACGGCAAGCAGAGTCTGGCTTCCTGAGGTTTCCAATTGAGATTCCGTCTGCATCTTTCTATGTTTAGTCTGCATCTGATGAGTGTTTGTGTTTTGCATGTGTGACTGAGGTCAGGTGTTCTGTCAGCATGTAATTTCTGTGCAGGGATCTCGAGCAGTTCAGGTCAGGTTGTTCCGTTTTCCAATCTGCACCTCCTAAGAGGTGTATTGATGCTCTAGAGCACATAACAGAGTTTGGATTGCTTGGTTTCATAGGCAGGGCTGTCGCTCTTTAGTTTTCGGGTATTAATGTTGGTTTGGCAGGGTAGGTTTGCAATACATTAGTATATTTTTTCTGGATTTTGTGTTACTTCACAGAGTGCCTGGTAGTGGAGGGAGTTTTTGTCGTTGTTTAGAGATGACACCAAAATATGTCTATTCTTTCTTGCATTTAGTAGTAATGTTAAAAAATGTAAGGTCATGCATTTGGGCTGCAGCAATCCAAGGGAGCAATACAGTATAGGAGGTGAAGTACTTTTGTCCACTAAAGAAGAGCGGGACCTAGGCGTGGTTGTGTCTGATGATCTTAAAGTAGCTAAACAGGTAGAAAAGGCGACGGCAAAAGCTAGAAGGATGCTTGGGTGCATACGGAGAGGAATGGCTAGCAGAAAAAAGGAGGTGATAATGCCTCTGTATAAGTCTTTGGTGCGACCTCATTTGGAGTATGGTGTGCAATTCTGGAGACCGCACCTTCAAAAGGATGTGAACAGGATGGAGTCGGTGCAGAGGGTTGCTACTAAAATGATTAATGGGCTTCATTATAAAGCATATGAGGACAGACTTAAGGATCTTAATATGTACACCTTAGAGGAAAGGCGGGATAGAGGTGATATGATTGAGATGTTTAAATACCTCCGTGGCATAAATGTTCAGGGAGAGAGCCTCTTTCAATTGAAAGCAAGTTCTGCTACGAGGGGACATGGGATGAGGGTGAAGGGAGATAGATTCAGGAGTGATATGCGGAAATATTTCTTTACGGAAAGAGTAGTGGATCCGTGGAATAGTCTCCCAGTGGAGGTGGTAGAGAGGAGGACAGTAACTGAATTCAAAAAAGCATGGGACCAACACAGAGGATCTCTAAAGGTAAAAAGTGGACTGTAGTAGTTGTTATGGAAGGACAGACTAGATAGGCCATGTGGTCTTTTTCTGTCATCATGTTTCTATGTTTCTAAGGGAAAACATCTAAATTTTGCTCTGCATCCACTGAGGGAGGGGGTTTCTGTGTACAGAGTATCTGTTTGCAGAACTGAATATGTTGTTTTTCTACTGGGTTCTGTTCCATTTTATGTAGACCCAAATATCACTCCCATATAAATAGGTGGATTGAATTATGCAATCAAATAAATTTAATTATAACTGTACTTGTGGGTTACATTTGTCTAGACTCTGAGGTTTCTTTGTTGCATATAGGGCTCTTAGTTTCTAACAGTGTCTTTATATTGCAGCCTGTTTAAAATGTTCAAATATGCTTCAATCTCAGGCCAAGATATGCAATTTGAAATTGTGTTGGAGGGGGGGCTTGTCTTTTCTGGAAAATCAACTTCTATCTTTTTCAGGTTTATTTGTAGGGCCCAGGATTTGCAGCAGGTCTCTAGTAGATTTAGATTCTCTTGTAGACCAGATCATCTGCAAACAGTGGGCATTCAATTTCTGAATCACTTACGTTTTAGTCCTGAAACTGAGGATCTATCCGATACTAAATAAAAAGAAAGAAAAAGGGAGGAGGGGGGACCGAGTGCTGGATCAATGCATATAAACACTGACTGGTTTCCAGGCATGCTACATTACTGGTTACGTTTTCTTCTGAAGCAATTAAGCTTAAAGTTCTTAAAGCTTATTTTAAAAGTAAGGATATTCCGTTCTGTGGACACAAGTTAACTGTATTGCTAAATGTTACTAGGAGCATGCAGCTTCGTACAGGGGTGGCTCAAGGCAATCTGCTGCCTGAGGCAAAGAATGAGATGGCACCCCCCCCCCCCCATAGTGTATTGGGGGGGGGGGACCTTCTCAAAACTCCAGTCAGGGACTGAACCAAACCAAAAAAGCTGATTACATAATATGGAGGAAATGCAAGATGTTTGCACATCAAGGAACTAAAAGGATAAGCAAGAACCACAGCACACTTTATAAAACTAAATTATAACTCATTTTTATTTTGTTATAAACAGTGTTACGGTTCTTGCTTTTTCTTTTTGAATATATATTTTGCATCCACAGAACTCCCTCGGTCAACAGTGGGTGCAGAGCAGAACTAGGACATTCACCATAGATCTCAATATCTTAAAAAAAAAAAAAGTATATCTGATTTTGGTCATCTCACTAACAAATATTCTCCAGTACCAGGAATATTGGGAATTAATATAAAACCCTACAAAAGTCACCAAAGATCTACAAGGCCAAAACTACCATACCATTACCAGCTTAAACCTCCAAAACTCATACAAAAAAAGAAGCACTATAAATACTGCAGCAGGCCCTAGAACATCTAACACCTATTTGAAAAGCTGAACAAGGCAAATTGCTACAGTACAGATCCCTGTGTACAGATTTCATGTTAACAAACCACACAACCTTGGTCACCCACTCAGACTCTCACCAAATACAGAATAAGTAAAAATAAAATATTTAGACAAAAATTAAACCGAAACCCCAAGAAGCCAGACTCTGCATGCAGTGCAACACCAGATAAGAGATGCAGTTCCCCATACTGTGTAAATTATAAAGATAGCACAAAGTCCAATCACTAAATTGAAAATAAAATTATTTTTTCTACCTTTGTTGTCTGACCATTTTATTCTCTGGTCATGTCGGTCCTGATCTGAGGCTTCTGCTTTCCTGTCTTCTCTTAGCACTCTGTCTGCCATTTCTCGTCTTTTCTTTTGTTTTCTTCACTTCTTTCCATCAGCCTAATTCTAGTCCCAGTGACCCTCCACACGTGTCGACTCCCTTCCAGTCCCAGTGCCCCCTCCCTGCCTGCCTCCTCCCCATTACCCAGTCACCTACCAGTCCCATCCCCAAACGTCAGCTCCCTCCAGTCCCACCCCAGGTGTCAGCACCCTTCCATCCCCCTCTTTCCCCCTGTGTCAGCTTTTTTCCAGCCCCCTCTTTGCCCCTCTCAGTTCCCTTCCAGTCCTCCCTTCCCCCGTCAGATTTCTTCCAGCCTCCTTTTTGCCCCTCTGTCAGCTCCGTTCAGCATCCTCTTCCCCCCCCCCCCCGTGTAGCTCATTCCTCTTCCCTCATTCCCCTCCCCATGTAGCTCATTCAGCTTCTCTCATTCTCCCCATGTAGTTTGTTCCACTTCTCTCCTCCCCCCCTCATGTAGCTCGTTCTGCTCTGCCAGCCGTGTCTCTGTAGTTCTGCTCCTTCCCCTTTGGCTACCTGCAATAGCTTTTAAAATGAAAGGAAACTGGTGCGGAGCCTCTCGCCACTATGGAGCCTCTGCTGCTGCCGCGTCCCACTCTAGCGTCACTTCCCTTTGGGGGCGGGATGCGGCAGCAGCAGAGGTTCCATAGTGCCAGGAGGCTCCGCACCGGTTTCCTTTCATTTTAAAAGCTATCGTTGCCGCAGCAGTTTGTCCGCTTTTTTTTTTTGCTTTTTTTTTAAACTGAAGGCGGAGTGAGGTGGCTGTTTTGGGGCATTTTTGCTGCCCCCAAAAGTTTATCG
Source organism: Ichthyophis bannanicus (assembly GCA_033557465.1). Lineage (NCBI taxonomy): Eukaryota > Metazoa > Chordata > Amphibia > Gymnophiona > Ichthyophiidae > Ichthyophis > Ichthyophis bannanicus. The sequence continues at coordinate 1,373,400,260 of CM066031.1, forward strand.
CCTGAGGCCACTGTCTCACTCCGCCTAATTATAGAGCTGCCCCTGGCTTTGTAGGAAGCAATTTCTGGATTTGAAATCTCAAGTTTCAGCTTTGGGGGCTACTTTTTAACTAAGATCCCCCTGCAAATGTATAATTACTTTGCAGGGGGACACTTTTGTGTTTCAAGATGTTTCTCATTTAGAGAAATTTTGGTTAAATAAAAAGAAATGATTACGGGTGGTCAGGATTGGTGCTCAGTAGGATTATTGCTCTTCTATAATTGACTAGTTTAGTCTTATTTCTATTTGGTGAATTTTTTTGTTAATAATGGCATGAACTTCCCGTAATGTAGGCTTAACCTTGTATTCCCTATACTGATCTTTTTTTCTTATTTGTGATTTTCATTTCTAAGGTTTTCTTTGTATGACGTGAATTGTATATTTCAAAAAGTCTTGAAAAAAAAAAGAAACCGACTGGAAAAATGGAATGAAATTACAATTGTCCACCTATACAGTTGCAGCCTATAAAAAATTTAAAAGCTGTCATTTGGTTGACTTATTTTTTGTCCAAAGCATTACCTTTGTGTACATAAGCCATGGTATTCCTAGGAACTCCAGCAGTTTTACTATGTTCAGCTACCATAGGATGGGGTGTTCACTCTTCTGAATAATTAAATATCAACCCTTTCCATGGCCTTCACCCACCACAGTTAACAATATGAACCTTTCTCCCAAGTGTATTGGTTAATTATGCCTCGTATCACAGTCCTAAGACAAAAAGCATCTGCTGCTAATGCACCATGAGGTGTGCTAAGAAAGTTACAGTAACATGGTAAATCACACAACCGACCAACAAGATGGGCAGAGGAAGGGAGGGTACAGTCCTTTTCAATCATCTGTTATGTGGATTGATGGAATGCTGCCCCATCCAAGAGCACACTTCACAAATACTAAGAGGGCCTTTTACCAAAGTGCAGCAAAAATGAGCTGTTACCGCATACTAGCTGCAAAACCTAACACGCAGCAAGCGCAAAGCCTGTGGTAAATCGTGCACCCAGGTTCTTGAGTTCCTGAGAGGGGACCAAACGGCCACGCTGACCACCCAGCCTAGACTTTGCAGGAACTGAACTACTCAGGCTGTGGCTTGCTCGCTTTCACCCCTTGACTTTGCTCGAATCAGCCAGTCATCAAGGTACGGATGTACCAGAACTTCTTCCTTGCGGAATGCTGCCACACCATCCATGACCTTGGTAAAGTTACGCGGCACCATCGCCAGACCGAATGGTAACACCCGAAACTGGAAATGCCCCATAGAGACCACAAACTGGAGAAAATGTTGGTGTTCCGGTCATATGAGGATATGTAGGTATGCCTCCGACAGATCGAGAGACATTAGGAACTCCCCTTTTCGGACTGCCACTATTACAGACCGCAATATTTCCATGTGAAAATGCCACCCGCAGACAGTGGTTTACCTGCTTGAGGTAGAGGATTGGGCGGAAGAAGCTTTCCTTTTTTGGCACCACAAAGTAAATGTAATACCGACTGCAGCCATATTGGTCCCGGGGAACTGGCACCATGGCCCTGAGCTGCAACAGTCGCGTCAAGGTGTCTCTTACAGCTGTCACTTTGTCCTACGACTTGCAGGGAGACTGAACAAAGAAATTGGCCAGTGGGCAAGCGAATTAGAGTATACCCCTTCCGAATGACCTCTAGTACCTATTGGTCGGAAGTGATCTGGATCAGGCAGGGTAAAACTCCCGCAGCTGTCCTCCTAAGGACTGCACTGCCACCTGGGCTTGTCCTTTGAGTCCCGAGGACGAAGCAGCAGCAAAACCTCGGCCCGCCCCTTGAAAACCTCGAAACCCTTGCCCCCTGGAGGGGAATTTCCCTCTCTGAAAGGGGTTAAACCGTGTTGAATGAAAACGCCTAAATTCCTGTGGCTGCCCTTTGGGCATGGGAAGGGTGTGGCTCTGATTTTGTTTATCCTCAGGCAGATGACTGCCCTTGGACTCCCCCTGGCCTTTCATCAATTTGTCCAGGTCCTCACCGATGAGCAGTTTCCCTCAAAAGGGAAGCTTGCTTAGTTGGGCCTTCGAAGAACTGTCTGCTGCCCAGTTACATAACCAGAGATAGCAGCGAGCTGCTACCACCAAGGCCATGCTCTTCGACAGACCTCGAATGAGGTCATAGTGGATATCTACCAAATATGCTGCCCCCGACTCTAGTTTGGCTGCCTCTCCAGCTTGCTCAACCACTGGCTCTCCTTGTTGCACCTGCTGCGACCATCGGAGGCAGACACTAGCTACTCAGGCTCGGCAAATGGAGACTTATAGTGAAAGGGCATTAATATCAAAGACCAATTTTCTATCTTGGACATCCTTGAGGGTCGCACTACCTTCCACCGGAATCATCTTCTTTGTGACTGTGGAAATCACTGCATCCACTTTCAGTGGTCAAAACAGCTCGCTGTCCTGGTCTAACAGTGGATAGAGGCGTGCCATAGTCCTTGACCTCTTAAGGCCCGCCTCTGTCAGATCCCACTCATCCTGGATCATCTGCCGTACTATTCTATGCACTGGAAAAACCTTCTGAGTTTTTCTTATGGCTTGCAATAAAGGGTCCTCCAAAGAGTCGTCTTCCATTGGAAGACTAGCGGGCATATTAAGAGCTTTAAGGGATTCAGCAATGAGTGCTGGTAACTCTTCCCGGCGGAACACCCTCACAATCCACACTTGCTCTTCCTGTTCCAGGATCTCTCTGTCTTCCAAATGCTCCTCGATATTGGGCTCGGTGTCGCGGTCCTCCCCCTCCAGAACTTTGGACACAGGAGACTGTTCCACCCCTCCTCCAAGGGCCTGGGTCTCTTTGCAGGTACTGTCCCAGGCTCAACCCCTGCAGGAACACCCAGTCTTTTGGTTCCGTGTTCCAATTCTAAGGGACCAACCCCTGGTCCCTGTTGGTGCAAGCAGAATGCTTGGTGTAGAAGTACAAACTCAGGGGAAAAAACAGCTGGTCCCTCTGCCTGACCCAGACTGAGGGGCAGAGGGACCGGAAATGGCCAAGGAGCAGGAAGCTGTCTCCTGCGGCAGCAGTAGGGAAGTCATGGCATCCTGCGGTTCTCTGGACGGAGGGGATATTCCTTCTGCTATTCCAAACTATCCACTATGGTCTGTTCCATAGAAGTGGCCTCCTGCGTAAACCCTCAACAAATGCCGTCCTCTGAAACAGCCTCTCGCCGTGTTCCACACACCAGGTTCTGGGTTCTAGAGGGCATAGCGGCAGCCAGGCGGAGGAGCCACCCCCTAAGGTGCCTCTCCTCTAAAAAAGTCACCCTCTGCCTATGGAAAACAGCACAAAAAATCCCTCTCAAACTGCTCCACAGTAAGACTTGCCCTGCCGGCTTTATTATGAACAGTGACCAAATCTTTTTTTTTTTCTTCATACCACACGCTACTGTGCCCTGATCTATAATGACCTCAAAAAAAGGAAACCCCAAAGGATTGAAGCTCCCATGTCGCGCCAATGAAGAAAGGGAGAAAATTAAAGTAAACTGCTTTTCTTTTCTTCCCACGCACAGCTTTCGACTGCGCCTGCTCTTGTAACTAAGCCTGCCCATTCCCCAAAGAACACCTGGCTGCTCTGACCGCGAGGAGTATTACCTTGATTACTTCTGAGGAAGTGGGCTCTTACTGCCACAGCCGGCACAGTCACTTGTGCACTGCTCCTGATGCCTTTTCTCCTTCTGCGCTCAGCCGGAATAGTGGCTTCGGCGCCAAGGGAGGAGGGCCTCCAGGGATGTCTGCCCTCTTCAGTGGCTGTCTGCGGCAATCAGGCGGCTCCTCACCCAAAAACCGGGTTCGGGAGCTGCTAAGTAACCGGACTCATGGATAGCCGCCACACACACACACTTTACTCACCCGGGGGGGGGGAGGAACCTCTCCACCCTGATCCTCTTTTTTTTTAAAGCAATTCAAGACTTAAGGAAAAAATAAGAGACATAAATAAAGTAACTGACTAAAACTAACTAAAAAGTCCTTAGTTGTACATATATTGAGTCCAGCACCCTGGCTCACTACCTCCCTCCAGCAGCTTGGAGACCGAGTATACTGGAGCTCCGGTATTAATACTGGTTTCATCAAAAGATGACATACTCAGTCTCCAAGCTGCTGGAAGAGGCACACTACCCAGAGGTGCAGGACTAGACTGGAGGAATGATAAGGAAGTGCGTGGATTTCAAAATGAAACAGCCATGCTTACACTTTTCAGGCTGTCAGTCCCACCCCTTTTCCCTACAGAGGACTATTTTCAAAAAGCCTTTCTATATGATTAAACACCCATTTAATTCTGGAAAATCCCCTTTAAAAACTGACATCACACACTGCATGAATCATAGAGAAACTGTGGGACAGACAGACTGCATTTTGTCAACAATACACGCTCAAGCAGACTTCCTCAACGGTTCAGTCAGAGCACACACACACTGCTACAATGAAAATACAGGGTACTTGTATACAGGGCTGTCCGGGGTTTGAGAAAATACTTTCTCGGTGCTCACAGTCCCTGAAAAGATGGAAGTATCAGAGGTCACTCTACTAGCAACAGCTACTAGGTAGAAGATATGATATGCTTCCTTGACCAAAAGAAGTCAGTACAATTTCTGGTCTGCAAGCAAGTAGGAAGGGGATAAAGGTGAGGCGAAAGCAATGTTAATCATGCCCACTTTCTAATGTCGAATCTCAGGCCTCTCCTGAATCCTGAATGCACGTGCAGGCTGAAGGAAGGTACAGAGGGAAGCTCATTAGTATTAGAGCTGTGGTCTCCAGAGGTGAAGATGGGACAAGGTTATAGCAGAGAAACTGAATGAATTCTTTGCTTCGGTATTTAATGAAAAAGATGTAGGGAAGTTGCCCATGCTTAAAATGGTACTTAAAGGTGATGCATCGGAAGAATTAAAAAAAATATCCATAAACCGGAAAGATGTATTACAATTATTTGATAAGCTGAAGAGTAGCAAATTACTTGGCCTGGATGGTATACATCATCTGTAGTACCAGAAGATTGATTGGCGAATGGCCAATGTAATCCAAATTTATAAAAGGGGTTCGAGGGTTGATTCAGGAAACTACAGACTGGTGAGCCTGTCAATACCAAGCAAAATGGTAGAAACCATTATAAAGAACAAAATTACTGAACATGTAGATAGTCATGGTTTAATGGGAGAAAGCCAACATGGATTTAGCCAACAAAAGTCTTGTCTTACTAATTTTTTATATTTTTTGAAGATGTGAATAAGCAGGTAGACAAAGGTGAGCTGGTTGATATATTTGGATTTTCAGAAAGCCTTTAACACGGTCCCTCATGAGACAAGTCAGTATACTATTGTGGATCAGGAACTGGTTAAAAGCTAGAAAGCAGAGGGTAGGGCTAAATGGCCAATTTTCTGAATAGAGAAAGGTAAATAGTGGAGTACTTCAGAGATATGTGCTTGGTCCACAGTTTTTTTTAACATATTCATAAATGATATGGAAATGGGAATAACGAGTGAGGTGATCAAATTGTAGATGACACAAAATTATTCAAAGTTGTTAAAACACAAGAGGATTGTGAAAAATTGCAAGAGGACCTTGATAAAGTGGAAAACTGGACGTTCAAATGGCAGATGAAATTTAATTTGGACAAGTGCAAATTTATGCACCAAGGAAAGAACCACCCAAAATATGGTTACAAGATGCAAGGTTCCACATTAGGAACCACCACCAAGGAAAAAGATTTAGGTGTCATCGTAGATAACACATTGAAACCCTCCACCTAGTGTGCAGCAGCGGCCAAGAAAGCAAACAGAATGCTAGGAATCATAGGGAAAGGAATGGAGAACAAATCAAAGGATATTATAATGCCTCTGTATCATTCCATGGTGTGATCGTACCTTGAATATCATGTGCAATTCTGTTCACCGCATCTTAAAAAGGATAAAGCAGAATTAGAAAAGGTACATAGAAGAGCCATCAAAATGATAAAGGGGATGGAAGGATACTCCTAGGAGGCAAGGCTTAAAAGGTTAGGGCTCTTCAATCTCGAAAACAGACTGCTGATTAACCAAACAGAACATCAGGTCACTTCAAGTTGCCCAACATGTTGCTGCTTGCACTGTTTCACTTACTTGTATTTCTGAACACATTACACTGATTCTTTATGAATTACACTGCCCCCACCCAACTTATATACTCCTATTGGTCCTTTCCCAATTCACGGAGTCGTTTTGCCATTATTGTATATTTGCATACTGTATTATAGTAATGGCAATTTATCTCTGTATATAGTTATAGTTAACTATTATTATCTATACACAGTTATTCTGTTAAATGTAACCAATTCTGATTCTGTTCTACGTAAATCGCCTTTGATCTATTTGAAAAAAAGCTGTATAAAAATATGAAATAAAAAATAAGCTGAGGGGAGATATGATAGAGGTCTATAAATTAATGAATGGAATGGATAAATGTAGATCGATTGTTTATGCCATCAAAAAGTAGAAAGACTAGAGGACACAATGTAACCCATTTAAGACTAATTAGAGAAAATATTTTTTCACTCAACGCGTAATCAAACTCTGGAATTCGTTACCGGAGAATGTAGTAAAAGCTATCAGTGTAGCTGGGTTTAAAAAAGATTTAGACAAGATCCTGGAGAAAAGGTCCATAAATCATTATTAAAGAGGACCCAGGAAATCCATTATTTGCCCCAGGACAAGCATTGTGGAAGCTGTGGACCTTTTTGGGAACCTGGTAGGTACGTGTAACCTGGATTGGCCACTGTGGGAAACAGGATACTGTGCTCAAAGGACCTTGGTCTGACCCAGTATGGCATCTCTTATGGGAAGCAAGAGAATGAAGAGAGTTGGACATGAGTCACCAGAGCCTGCAGAATCAACAATCCAACTCCTCCAGGTCTTGAATTGAAGAACCAATATGCAGCTTGGAAGTGGAGGAGGTGAATGTATCCCAGGAAAGGAAAGACCCAGAGCTCAAGTACCTCAAATTTGCAGAATCACTGACCGCAAGGAAACAAAAGGTAATGGTGCTTGGTGATTCTCTTCTGAGGGGTACTGAGGTCCATCTCCCGACCAGATGATGTTCAGAGAAGTGTGCTGTCTGTCAGGTGCCAAAATCTGAGTTGATACAGAGAGTTTGTAGAGACTCATCAAGCCTACTGACTATTATCCGATGTTGCTCATCCATGTCAGCACAAGTGATACTAATAGGTATTCCCTCTAAGTGTATCAAAAGTGACTCATGGCTCTGGGATGAAGGTGGAGCAGATAGATACGCAGGTGGTATTCTCTTCAATCCTCCCTGTTGATGGTAAAGGCTGAGGCAGAGAAGCTCACATCTTGGAGATGAATGCATGGCTACATGGATGGTGTCATCAAGAGCGTTTTGGTTTCCTGGATCATGGGATGATGTTCCAAGGGTTGCAGAGCACAGATGGCATTCCTCTGTCCAAGAGGGGTCAAAGTGTCTTTCGCAGCAGACTGGCTAACCTAGAGGGCTTTAAACTAGATTAGTTGGAGATGGGAGAAGAAAGCCCCCAGGTAAGTGAAACATTAAATACCTCTGTAGAAATGGGTAAAAGGGGCGACATCTGCAAAGCGGTATGATTTCAATATACCAGATATTGATTCGTATATCCTTGCTGCAGTGTCATCTAGAAGAAAGGAGATCATAGATTCTCTACAGGGAGAACGGGTCATACTGGACTTGGTGCTTACCAATGGGGAAAGTGTTTCGATGTCATAATGGGAGATCATCTCGCATGCATTGATCACCAGATGGTGATGTTCAGTTTAGGACTAGGGCTGATAAAATCCATTCAAAAGTGAGGGTCTTAGACTACGAAAACTAACTTTGCCAAGATGGGACAATACCTTAAGGAGTCATTAGGGGGATGGGAACAGTTGGGGGGGGGGGTTGTAGAAAAGCAATGGGCAAAACTGAAAGGAGATATTTTAGAAAGGTAAATAAATGTAAAAGGAAAAGTTGGCCAAAGGTGAAGAAGAAGAGGGTGGTCTTCAGAAAATACCAGAGAGAGGAAGACAGGCATCTATATTTGAAAAAAAACAAAAAAAAAAACAGAGAAGCTAGCAAAAGTAGTCAGGAAAGCAAAGTTACAAAAAGAAGAAGAAATAAAAAATGCGATAAAATGGGGGATAAGACATTTTTCGATATGTTAGTGAGAGGAAGAAGGTGAAGGGGAGAAATATGTAGAAGCTGATGAGGATAAAGCAGAATTGCTTAACAAATATTTCTGTTCTGTTTTCACAGATGAAGGGCCAGGAGCCAGGACCTCAGAAAAAACCCACAAATATGAACAGAAGTGATGGGGATCTTGAACGATTTTCAGAAGAATGTGTTCATGAAGAACTAGCTAAACTAAAAGTAGATAAAGAGATGGGACCAGATGGGATACCTCCTAGAATATTGAAGGAACTTGCGGACATTCTAGCAGCTCCATTGACTGACTATTTCAATGCTTCTTTGGAGTCACGAGTAGTCCCAGAGGACTGGAGAAAGGTACATGCTTTACACAAAAGCAGAAGGAAGGATGAGGATGAAAACTACAGGCCAGTTAATCTAAACTCTGTGGTGAATAAATTATTGTAAATGCTGCTAAAAGAGGGAATGGTGAGGTTTCTGGAGTCCAATGGATTGGCAGGATCGGAGGCAGCATGGGTTTACCAGATGCAGAACTAGTCAGACAAATCTGATTGATTTCTTTGACTGGATAACCAGGGTGTTGGACAGAGGGAGAGCCCTAGATGTGGTGTACTTAGATTTCAGTAAAACCTTTGACAACTTTCCTCACAGATGACTTATAAACAAACTGAGCACCCTAGGGATGGACCCTAAAAATGACTGACTGGGTTAGAAATTGGTTGTGTGAGAGGCGACTAAAGGTACAGGTTAACAGAGCTCACTCTGAGGAGGTGGTGGTTACCAGAGGTGTGCCACATGGATCTGTCCTTGGTCTGATTCTTTTTATCATCTTTGTCAGTGATATTGCGGAAGGGTTGCCGGGTAAGGTTTGCCTCTTTGCAGATGATACCGAAATCTGCAATAGAGTAGACACGCAGGAAGGAGTAGATAACATGAGGAGGGATCTAGCTAAGCTTGAAGAATGGTGAAGAATCTGGCAGCTGAGATTCAATGCTAAAAAATGCAGGGTCATGCATTTGGGCTGCAAAAATCCAAGGAAGCAATACAGTGTAGGAGACAAAGTACTTCTGTCCACGAAAGAAGAGCAGAACCTGGGTGTGATTGTTTCTGATTAACTGAAAGTGGCTAAACAGGTAGAAAAGGCCATGCTAAAAGCCAGAAGGATGCTTGGGTGCACAGGGAGAGGAATGGCCAGCAGAAAAAAGGAGGTGACAGTGCCTCTCTATAAGTCTCTGGCGTGACCTCATTTGGAGTATTGTGTGCAATTCTGGAGACCACACCTTCAAAAGGATAGAAACAGGATGGAGTTGGTGCAGAGGGTGGCTACAAAAATGTTTAGGGGTCTTTGTTATAAAGCATAATGGGACAGACTTAAAGATCTTAATATGTATACGTTAGAGGAAAGGTGGGACAGAGGAGATATGATAGAGAAAATTAATTATCTCCGTGGCATAAATGCACAAGAGGAGAGCCTCTTTTGATTGAAAGCAAGCTCTGCTACAAGGGGACATAAGATGAGGGTGAAAGGGGATAGACTCAGGAGTAACATGCAGAAATATTTCTTTACATAAAGAGTGGTAAATGCATGGAATAGTCTTCCCGTGGAGGTAGTAGAGACAAAGACAGTACCTGAATTCAAAACAGCATGGGATAAACATAGAAGATCTCTAAAGCGGCGGTTCTCAACCTGTGGGTTGTGACCCCCACAGGGGTCATCACAGGATTTAGCGGGGGTCGCCTCACTCCGCTGTTAAAAAAAAAAAAAAAAAAAAGCGCACAAGTTGCTGCCGCTGCCAAGTTCGCTTCTCGGCAGCGGCAAACTCACAGACTCCAATCTTCTGCAGCCGCAGCTCCTTGCCTCTTAGGGAACCGCGGCTATGCATGTAAAACTGTTGCAGAGCCTTCCTGCCTCTCTCTCGACGGGCTTCGCCTCCATGCAGCATTGACCCGCCTTCAAAGGAAGTTGTTTAGAAGGAGGCAGACATGGGGAGAGGGGAGCAGGGAACCTGCAAAGCACAGTTACTTACCCGTAACAGGTGATCTCTGGGAACAGCAGGAATAAGTCTTCACATATGGGTATCGTCGGTACCGACGGAGCCTGCGCGGGAACGCTCCCCAGCATCCAGAAAGAAAGCTTTTGGGAGCATCCCACAGCGCCTGCGCGCTGCCTTCCCGCCTTTCCCAACCGCCTCTCTCCAGTTCGAGTTTTAAAGCTGAGACAAAGAGAGAGAGAGGAAAGGAAAGATAGATAGAGAGATACAACTCCTAGGGGAGGTGGGTGGGTTGTGAAGACTTATTCCTGCTGTTCCCAGAGATCACCTGTTACAGGTAAGTAACTGTGCTATCTCCAGGAACAAGCAGGAATGAGTCTTCACATATGGGGACTCCCTAGCTGCAGATGCCAGGGGAAGACCCCAGGTTGTGTGTCCTTGAAAAGGACTCTACCTCCCCCCATGGATCTCTGGCATCCAACCAGGGTAGGTGGGTAGGAGTTGATTAGGAATGGAACAGGTGTTTGAGAACAGCCTGACCAAATGAAGCATCCCGGCGGGAGTCCTTATCCAAACAGTAATGGGCTGTGAAGGTATGAACTGAGGCCCAGGTGGCCGCTCGACAGATCTGGTCGATGGACACAGAGTTTAGATGAGCCATTGAGGCTGTCATGGCTCTCACATTGTGAGCTGTGACATGGTCCTCCAGATTAAGGTTCCTACTCTGGTAGGCAAAAGAAATACACTGAGCAATCCAGTTGGACAGTGTTCTCTTAGAAACTGGAAGTCCTAAATGAGAAGGATCAAAAGCAACAAAGAGTTGAGAAGACTTTCTATGTTGCTGTGTTCTTTGTAAGTAAAAAGCAAGAGCTCTCTTATAGTCCAAGGTATGAAGATTCCTCTCTGCACTTGATGCATGAGGTCCTGGAAAAAAGACAGGTAAATATACCTCTTGGTTTAGATGAAAAGGCGAGACCACTTTGGGCATAAAGTGTGGATTGGTCCTGAGGACTACCTTATCATGATGGAACCTTGTATAAGGTGGATTAGCCACCAAAGCTTGCAATTCACTGATGTGGCGTGCTGAGGTGACTGCAATGAGAAAGATAACTTTCCAAGAAAGAAATTTCAAGGAGGTGGTGGCTAAAGGTTCAAAGGGTGGCTTCATAAGCTGGCCAAGAACCAGGTTTAAGTCCCATGCCACTGGAGGTGGTCTAATGGGAGGTTTAGTTAGAAGAAGGCCTCTCATGAATCTTGTTATAAGAGGATGAGAGGAAATAGGCTGTCCATTGAGAGGCTTGAGGGACGCTGCAATAGCACTCAAATGGACTCTTACTGAATTTGTTTTAAGACCTGCATGGGATAAATGCAGGAGATACTCTAGTAAAGAATTCAAAGGTATTGCAAGAGGGTTAAGACCCTTCTCTGAACACCAAATGGTAAATCTTTTCCATTTGAAAGCATAGGAACGTCTAGTAGAAGGCTTTCTAGAGGCATGAATAATATCTCTGACTTGCTGAGAGAGATGAAAACCTTGAAGGTCTAGGCCTTCAGCAACCAAGCCCTGAGATGAAGAGACTGGGGGTTTGGGTGCCACAACGTTCCCTCCTCCTAGGATAGAAGGTCTGGTGCAGAGCCCAAGTCAAGGGAAGGAGCTTGAGAGAGATGCAGAAGTAGAGGATACCACACTTGGCGTGGCCAATGTGGTGCTATGAGGATCATGGTTCCTCGATCTCTCTGAAGCTTGAATAGTGTTTTGGGAATTAGGGGAATGGGTGGAAAGACAAAGGAAGTCTTGACCCCAGTGAAGGAGGAAGGCATCCTTGGCCTGAACTCCCTGACACGAAATTCTGGAACAGAACCGGGGAAGTTTGGCATTCCACAGACTTGCAAAGAGGTCTATGTCCGGGGTTCCCAAAAATTCGAAAAATCCTGGCTACCTGGTCCATGTGGAGGGACCACTCGTGTGGAAGCAGAACTCGACTGAGTCTGTCTGCCCAAGAGTTTTGAACACCTGGAAGATATACTGCCAGAAGATAAATGTGATGCTCTCTGGCGAAGGCCCACAGTCGCAAAGCTTCGTTGCAAAGCGACAGAGAGCCAGTCCCGCCCTGCTTGTTTACATAGAACATGGCTACTTGGTTGTCCGTATGGATGAGGACTGTCCTGTAGCTGAGCAGGGAATGGAACACTCAGAGCTAAGAATATTGCTCTGAGTTCCAAGAGATTGATATGCAGAGAAGTCTCCTGTGGAGACCAGATGCCCTGGGTGGAGAGATCCTGCAGATGAGCTCCCCAACCCATTGGAGAAGCATCTGTTGTAAGAGTTGCTTGGGGTAGTGACTGCTGAAAAAGGGACCCCAGCAACAGATTTGGAGAGGACTTCCACCACTGGAGAGACCAAAAAAGGCGACTGGAGTTTGCTATTTTGTCTGACAGGCAACCTGATGCCTGAGTCCATTGGGTGGACAAAGTCCATTGAGCTGCCCTCATGTGAAGACGAGCATATGGAACCACGTGCACGGTAGATGCCATGTGGCCTAAGAGTTGTAACATCTCTCGAGCAGTTAAATGGGACTTTAACTGTATCTGGGAGGCTAACTGCACTAAGCGTAGGCAATGGGCCTGAGGAAGATAGGCCCTTGCAGTTGTGGTATCCAGCAAGGCCCCTATAAACTCCAGAGACTGAGTAGGGGTGAGATTTGATTTTGGGATGTTTATTACCAGTCCCAAATACTGGAGAACACTCATTGTGCAGATTAGACAATTCTGGGCCTTTGACTGGGATGGAGCTCGAATGAGCCAGTCGTCCAGGTAAGGGAAGACAAATATTCCTAGAGTGCATAGAAATGCAGCTACTACTGCCATGCATTTCGTGAACACCCTTGGTGCAGAGGCCAGACCGAAAGGAAGCATCCTGTATTGGTAGTGCTTTCCCTGAAAAAAGGAACCGAAGGAACCTTCTGTGTGTTGGATGGATGAGGACATGGGTGTACGCATCCTTGAGATCTAGAGAACAAAGCCAGTCCTGACTCTGAAGGTATGGAAGCAGAGCACCAAGAGAAATCATCTTGAATTTCTCTTTGAATAGAAACTTGTTCAATTCTCCGAGATCTAATATGGGTCTGCAGCACCCTGTTTTCTTTGGAATAAGAAAATAAGGGGAGTAGCCCCCTGAGCCCTGTTGAAGAAGAGGTACTTCTTCTATTGCCCCTTGGGCAAGAAGGGTGGCAATCTCCTGACCCAGAAGGTTGAGGAGAGATGTTGGAGAATTGAACTGTTTCACCATGGTGCGAGGAGGAAGGCTTAAGAAATGAAGCTTGTACCCTTCCCTTATGATGGAGAGGGTCCATTGCTCTGCTGTGATTTGTTCCCATCTGGGAGCAAAGTAAGCCAACCTTCCTGGAATGGTGAGGGGCTCTGGTTCTTCCAGAGCTAGAAAGGCTAAGTTCTCTAGTTTATTTATTTTATTTATTTATTTACTTACATTCTCTTATATACCGTGCTATTCTGCATCAGTGCGGTTTACATTGAACAAACTGAAATTACAGTGAACAGGGCATTATAACTTGGAGATAACTATTTTACAGAGAACAAGTCAAAGGCCCTGAGGAGGCTGAGGCTGCTGGGCCGTGGAAAGCCTAGCAGCCTTTGACTTGGCCTGTTTAGGTGGTTGCTGACGTTTTGCAGCAAAACGACCTGCAGAAGATGCCTGCTGACCATAAGAAGGATAATATCTTCCCTTTTTAGAAAAAGATGTCTTTTTGAACAATCTTTTCTTAGCAGGAGAAGAGGTGGACTTTGAAAGTCGATCCAAAGTGGAGTTCTCAGCATCCATCTGAGTGGCCTTTGCTTGCCAATCCTTGCCAAAAAGGTTTTCACCTGTACAAGGAAGATTTCCTAATTCATCTTGGACCCAGAGTTCCAAATCAGAAGCTTGTAGCCAAGCAATTCTGCGTGCACCTATGGCAATAGCCGAGGCTCTGCTTACACACTCAAAAGAGTCAAAGGCTGCACGGTTGGAAAATTTGGAAACATCCTGGGCATTGTCAGCATACATGGCATAGGAGTCATGGCTTTTTCCCCAGACCTTGGATTTCATGCAGCTTTGTTACTCTGGTGATATCAGTCTCCAAAGTTAATGAGAGTAGTTTACAAAATGAGATTAACTCTGACCCCCTGTTGATGTCAGTCTCAGGGCTTGTTGAGATGGGTCTGCAGCCCCTCCTTGCTAAATCAAGAATAGCAGACCTCAAAGGGAGGTGCTAGAGAAGATTGGTCTGCAGCCCCTCCTTGCTAGAAACAATAGCAGACCTCAAAGGGAGGTGCTAGAGAAAATTCACTATAAAGGACAGAAACACCCCCCTCTCTCTCTCTCTCTTCCACTATTCATCGGACATGAAGGACAGGAGGCTCTGATAATCAATTCTCTTCACCCCTCTCCCTCTCTCTCTCTCTCTTCCTATTTTCATCAGACACACCTTGCCATGAGGCTCTGACCCACATGTTCTTACCTCTCTCTCTCACACACACATGCACACACAGAGTCTTTCATATAGACTATTCTCTCTCACTTCACTATGTAATAAGCCTATTTATACATAAAGACCTGTTTCCAAGCCACACCTGTTTGGTTATCTTATTTGTGATGCTTACCTTACTGTCTCTGTGAAATGAACCCAGGACCAAGCGGAGACTAGACTAGAAGATTACAAGACCAGAAGATTACAGGCATGTTTGAGCCAAGTGAGAAACTCCTGCCTTTTATCTTCTGAAATAAAAGGGGTTAAAGTCTGCAGATGATCTGTGACTTCCTTTAGAAACATCCCTATATAGAGACTATAGGAGTTGATTCTGGCAGCTAGCATAGCATAGAAGCTTGAAAAACCGTATGGCCAAAAGCATCTAGGGTCCTGCATTCACGTCCTGGAGGATTAGATGAGTGTCTTTTTGCACTCTTTATCTTTCTCATGGCAGACTCTACCACAATAGAGTGGTGAGGAAGCTGAGTCTTATGAAAGCCAGGACAAGGAGGGACACGATACATGGTGTCTAACCTGCGAGAATGAGGAGAGGTAGTAAGAGGTGTCTCCCACATGCTCAACATGAGATCATACAAAATCTCATGAACAGGTAAAGTAGCTGCCTCTTTAGGAGCCTTAGGATATTGAAGAATATCCAGCTGCTTGGCTCTAGGCTCTGACTCAGGGGCCACTGTGATGGAGAGGCCCCTAGCCACCTCCCTAATGAAGTCTTGAAAAGACAAGTCTTCTGGAGGAGACATTCTTCGTTTATGAGAAGAAGACTCCCGAGGAAGAAGTATCGATGCCTCGACAGATCCTTCGGACTCGTCAGAGTCTTTGGAGAAATCAAAGTATCGCCTGTCTGGATGCTCCTGTAAAGCCCGATATGCGTACCGAATGGGATCGACATCGGGAGTAACCGGTACCGATGGGCATCATAGGACAGGGTACCGTTGCAGTCGACACCGAAGCCGATGTTGATGCAATCGGTACCGGTTGCCGGAGCTGGTACCGGCAACAGGGATTGTTGCGGTACCGGAGGCGTCGCAGCCTGCATGAATGCCGTCAGGGTGCGCTGCATGGTCAGAATCTTCTGATCCATCGACGCCACCAAAGTCTGGATGTCGGTACCAGTGGGAGCCACTGGTACCCCAGAACACGGCAACAGGTGATCGGTCGAGGCCGAGCCATCGATGTCAACCTGTGACCCCATAGACCATGCTTTGGAAGCCAGAACTTCCCGCCGGGGTAACTTTGCCGGTGCGGAGTCCTCGAGGACAAGCCCGGAGGCATCTCGATGCTTAGAGGGAGATTTGCCCTTCGAGGACCAGCCAGATTTATGCTTGGTTACCTGAGATCCATGGGAGGAAGAAGCAGCCCTGGAAGACGTCGATGCCACCGAAGCTGCATCAGAGGGAAACAGGGTACTGAGCTTGGCTGCTCGGTTCTGCCGACCTCTTTTAGACATCATGGTACAGGACACACAATCCATGATGGAATGGTCAGAACCCAAACATTTTAGACACCAATTATGGGTGTCGGTGACAGAAATAGTACCGCCACATTTTGTGCACTTTTTAAACCCGGAGGCGGGCTTCTCCATGAGGAGAAAATTTTTAGGCCTAAGGCCCAAAAACTAAAATGCACAGTGAAGAAAGTATAAGGTTGTTTTGGGTTTTTTTAAAGAAAGAAAAGACCGGCGGTACCGGTCCGACGTCGAAGAAGGCAGACGCGACACAAAAGAATAAAGAAAAAATAAAGAACTTCTTCTGCGGTGACAGGAACACGACCTGCTGGCTCCGCGGAAAAGAAGAACTGGAGAGAGGCGGTTGGGAAAGGCGGGAAGGCAGCGCGCAGGCGCTGTGGGATGCTCCTAAAAGCTTTCTTACTGGACGCTGGGGAGCGTTCCCGCGCAGGCTCCGTTGGTACCGACGATACCCATATGTGAAGACTCATTCCTGCTTGTTCCTGGAGATCGGGGCTGACATGGGGGAGAGGGGGCTGCATGGACAGAGGGGGGGCTGACATGGAGGGAGGGAGGGGCTGATATGGATGGATGGAGGGAGGGGGCTGACATGGACGGAGGGGGGCTGATATGGACGGATGGAGGGAGGGGGCTGACATGGACAGGGGGGCTGACATGGATTGAGGGAGGAAGGGAGGGAGGGGAGGGCTGACATGGATGGATGGAGGGATGGAGGGAGGGAGGACTGACATGGACAGAGGGAGGACTGACATGGAGGGATGGATGGAGGGAGGGGGCTGACGTGGACGGGGGCTGACATGGACAGAGGGAGCTGGCATGGATAAAGGGAAGAGACAGGGGGATGTACTGGACAGACGGGGGATAAATGCTGGACAGAGGAGAGAGACAGTGCGGGTTAGGATTATAATGGGCAGATGGGGGGATAGGACTGGTAATGAGTTGATTAGGGAAGGCTAGGACTGGTAATGGGCTGATGGGGGGCAGAACTGGTAATGGGCTGATTAGGGGAGCCTAGCACTGGTAAAGGGGTTGAGGAGGGACTAGCACTGGAAATGAGCTGATTAGGGGAGGCTAGCACTGGTAATGGGGTTGAGGAGGGACTAGCACTGTAAATGGGCTGATTAGGGGAGGCTAGGACAGGTAATGAGCTGATGGGGGGTAGGACTGTATTGGGTTGATTAGGGGAGGCTAGCACTGGTAAGTGGGTTGAGGAGGGACTAGCACTGGAAGCAAGCTGATTGGGGGGGCTTCGACTGGGAATGGGCTGATTGTGGGGAGGGGAGGATAGAGCTGCTGGCCCTGGAAGAAAACTGGGGGCTAAGGCTACAAATGGGCTGATCCGAGGGGATGGGAGAATGGAACTGGAAGGGAGTGGATCTGAGAGGGGCTGCCATGGTATTTGTACTAGAAGGGATTGGTCAGTGGGGAAGGAGGGGGACAGGAAGAGAATGGACACCAGTGGCAGTCATGGGAATGCAAGTTGACATTGGAAGGTACTGAGAGTGAGGACTGGAAAGGGGCTGATACTGGGGAGGGTTACTGGGACTGGAAATAGGCTGATGGAAAGAAGTGAAGAAAACGAAAGAAGAGATAAGAAATAGCAGATGGACCATAGACCACAGAAAGAGAGCTAAGAGAAGACAGGAAAGCAGAAGCCTCAGATCGGGACCAGCATGATCAGAGAATAAATTGGTCAGACAACAAAGGTAGAAAAAATAATTTTATTTCATATTAGTGATTTGACTACAAAATCATCATAATTTTGAAATCAAATATTGTTACTTGTTATTGTGATTAATTATTGTGGTTTAAATAAGTAAATTTTATAAATAAAAACATTGCAAAGGCCTATAATATATTAATAATTGAACAAATGATTACAGCGACAATGCGTTAACGGTAAAGAAAGAGAGACACATTTGATTTTATCATTGGGGGTCACCACAAGTTGACCAATGGTAAAAGGGGTCACGGTACAAAAAAGGTTGAGAACCACTGCTCTAAAGGAAAAAAGGGGACTATTGTAGTAAATATGGAAGGACAGACTAGATAGGCCATGTTGTCTTTTTCAGTCGTCATGTTTCTATCCCAAAAGTGGCTGGTGGCCTGGTTCCATTGCCTCCTCAGTGTCCATTGAGCCTGTCTCATCGAAAGGCAAACTATGGGTGTACGTAGAAGCCATGTGGCCAAGCATGGTCAGCATCGCTTGAGCAATCGTATAATGACTCTGCTGGGTATCTCGGACCAAGGCACTCAATCTCTGGACACGGTCTAGTGGAAGGAAGGCCTTCACTTGAGTCGTGTCGAGTAGAACCTCTATGAACTCCAGTTGTGGGGCAGGCTGAAGGTGGGACTTTGGGTAATTGACTACAAACCCCAGCAGCTCTAGCACCTTAATAGTCAACCGTGTTGATTGCTGGACTCCATCTGGAGTGGTGCTTTTTATGAGTCAGTCGTCCAGATAAGGGAAGACAAAACCCCTAGTGTTCTGAGTTAGGCCACTACCTCTGCGAGGCATTCTGTAAAGGCTCCAGGCGCCAAGGCCAGCCCGAAAAGCAGCACCTGGTACTGAAAGTGCTGTTCTGCCAGGACGAATTTGAGGTACCTCCGGTGAGCAGGATGGATAGGTATGTGGGTATATGCATCCTTTAGATCCAGGGAGCATAACCAATTGTCTTTCTGAATATAAGGGAGCAGGGTACCTAGAGATGCTATCTTGAACTTTTCTCATACCAGAAAGCTGCTGAGGCTTCTGAGCTCCAGGATGGGTCAGAAACACCCCGTCCTTTTGGAGATCAGAAAGTACCTGGTGTAAAATCCCTAATCGATATGGTCTTGCACACAGGCTCGATGGCGAGATCGGTAAGAAGGGTGAAGATTTCTCGCAAAGTAGGTCTAGATGCAGAGGGTCAAGAGGATATGCCCTCAGGGGGCAATGTGGCGGCAGCAGCTCTGTGAAGTGCAACATGTAGCTGCTTTGGACTATCTGCAGCATCCACGAGTCCAAAGTTATAAGGGGCCACCTATGAGCAAAAGGAGAGAGCCTTTCCCCCACCAGACGGCTCCCCTTTGTGAACACTGGCAGACTGGCTATGCTCCAAAGGAACCAGTTAAAACCCCGCTCCTGGCTTTGGTTGCAGGGTAGGCTAGGCCTTTTGAGGCTTTTCTCGGCACTGCAGGTGAGGAGCTTGCATTTTTTGTTGGAAGGTTTGAGGACCAGAAAAATACCTGCGTGGGTAGTAAGTCTTCTTCTGGCCTCCACTTTGATACCTCCAGAGATAGGCAGCTGGTTTGGACATGCGTCTCGAAAGCCTGGTGAGGGTGACATGCTGCTTCTCTATGCTGCCCGCCTTTTCCTCCCCCTGCTCTCCAAAGAGGTTCTCTCTCTGGCATGGCACAGCTGCAAGCTAATTTTGCATTTACTGTTCCTGATCAGAAGATTGAAGCCAGGTGAGCCTGCAGGCTCCAATGCAGACTGCTGCCATTCTGGACACCATTTCAAAGGTGTCGAAGGTCGCCAGACCAGGAACTTCAAGAAATCCTTGCCGTGACCCATCAGGATATAACAGTGCTCTGATTTCTCTGGAGGAAGGAACTGGCCCAAGTCGGCAAGATCACACATAATGTCCTTCAAGAATATGCTCATTAAGAGCTGGTAAGAATATACTCGAGCCACAAGCTTTGGAAGCACCTCCTTCCAAAGGAGTCCAATGTCTGAGCCTCCCTACCCGTGAACATCGAAGAAAGCGTAGTTACTCACCTGTAACAGGTGTTCTCCAGGAGCAGCAGGAATCAGTCCTCACTTATGGGTGACGTCGGCGCCGACGGAGCCCTCGCGGAGCAATTTTCCCCAGCTTTCAAAGAAAGCCTTTGGGAATTGCAGCGCGCATGCGCGGTCCTCTTCCCGCCCAAGGGTGCCATCTTAGCCAGTCAGATGACATAGCTAAAAAAAACAGCATAAAAATTTGCAAAAAAACTAAATCAGACGATTGCAACTCCAAGGGGAGGAGGGAGGGTTGTGAGGACTGATTCCTGCTGCTCCTGGAGAACACCTGTTACAGGTGAGTAACTACGCTTTCTCCAGGACCAAGCAGGAAGTCAGTCCTCACTTATGGGACTCCCAAGCTCAAGGCTACCGGAGACCCTAAGCACAAAAATGAGCTCCCTCTAGCTCAGCAGCACAGAAGGAAGAATCTTCGCTGAATTATTACCCACCGGTAGCCCACATCCGGGATGGAGGGTAGGAGTTGCTCAGACCTCAAAGAGATTACGGAGGACTGCCTGTCCGAAAGCACTGTCCCTGCGGGACTCCCTCTCGAGGCAGTAATGGACCGCAAAAGTCTGGCTCGAAGACCAAGTAGCGGCCCGGCAGATGTCTGCCAGCGGAACAGAGCGGAGGTAAGCCACTGACGTAGCCTTTGCCCGAACGCAATGAGCCGTGACTCGACCTTCCAAGGAGAGTCCGGCTGCCCCATAAGCCCAAGAGATACAGTCCGCAACCCAGATGGACAGAGTACGCTTGGAGACCGGGAGCCCCAATTTATTGGGGTCAAAAGACACAAAAAGCTGAGAAGCCTTACGGTGCTCCCACGTACGGTCAAGGTAGAAGTTCAAAGCCCTTCTACAGTCCAGGGTATGGAGGACCGTTTCAGCTCGGCTGGAGTGTGGTCTGGGAAAGAAGGTTGGAAGGACCACCTCCTGATTGATGTGAAAGGGGGAGACCACTTTTGGAAGAAATTTTGGGTGAGTCCGTAGGACTACCCTATTTTTGTAGAACCGAGTGTAAGGGGGATCAGACACGAGGGCCTGCAATTCACTTACGTGTCTAGCGGAAGTGAGGGCTATCAAGAACAGTGTTTTCCAAGAAAGAAAACGGAGAGAACAGGTAGCCATAGGTTCAAAAGGCGGACAGGTGATCCGCTGTAAAACCACATTCAGGTCCCAGTCAGGCGCTGGCGGGCGCAGAGGTGGTTTAAGTAGAAGGAGACCTCGGAGAAACCTCGCTACGAGAGGGTCGTTGGAGAGAGGTCTGCCGTCCACCGGCACATGATATGCTGAAAGAGCACTGAGGTGGACTTTGACGGAGTTGGACTTAAGTCCCAGATTAGAGAGGTAAAGCAAGTACTGCAAGACCACCGACACCGGGCAGGAGAAGGGATCCTGAGACTGTCGGGTACACCAAACGGAAAAACGACGCCATTTAAGGGCGTAGCATTTTCGGGTGGAAGGGCGTCGCGAAGCTAGGACGACCTCCTCCACCTCTGCCGGCAGGAGAAGGGGAGCAAGGACTACCCTCTCAGCAGCCAGGCCATTAGGTTGAGAGACCTGAGGTTGGGGTGTAGCAGAGACCCCTGATCCTGAGTGAGGAGATCCGGTTGAAACCCCAGGGGGAGTGGATCCTCCACCGCTAATTGCAGCAGGAGCGGAAACCATGGCTGTCTGGGCCAGCGAGGGGCCACCAGGATCATGAAGGCTTTGTCTCGGAGAACCTTGAAAAGAGTCCGAGAGACGAGCGGGATGGGAGGGAAAGCGTACAGAAGGCTCCCCGACCATGAGAGTAGAAACGCGTCCGCCGCAACCCAAAGGGGGTGTGGCTGACGAGAGCAGAAGCGAGGAAGTTGCCGGTTGTGAGGACTGGCAAAGAGATCCACCGTGGGGAGGCCCCACTTTAGAAAGAGCTTCTGAACTATCAAGGGATCCAGACGCCACTCGTGCGGCTGAAGGATCCTGCTGAGTTTGTCCGCCAGGCAATTCTCTTGGCCTGGGAGATAAACTGCCTTGAGGAGAACGCCGTGACTGACGGCCCAAGAGCAGAGCTTCTGTGCCTCCCGGCAGAGGAGGAAGGAGCCCGTACCCCCCTGCTTGTTCACGTAGAACATGGCAACTTGATTGTCCGTCTGGACAAGGACGGACTGGTGAGAAGTCAGGTGGGAGAAGGCCTTGAGAGCCAGGCGGATCGCCCTGAGCTCCAGGAAGTTGATCTGCTGAGCAGACTCCCACGTGGTCCAGAGGCCCTGAGTACGAGCCCCTTGGCAATGCGCTCCCCAGCCCAGGAGGGATGCATCTGTAGTCAGCACCCGGGTCGGCTGAGGTGACTGGAAAGGCATGCCGAATATCAGGTTCGGCCGCTGAAGCCACCACCGGAGAGACGAGATCAGCGGCTCGGAGACGCGCACTAGGTCTGCTAGGCCGCCTGTGGCTTGTCGCCACTGCTGGCGGAGACACCATTGAGCAGGCCGCATGTTCAGGCGGGCATTGGGGGTCACATGGACGGTGGAAGCCATATGGCCGAGTAGTCTCAGGAAGCGCCTGGCGGAGACCAGGGGCTGGCTGCGAAAACGGTCGGCTAGGTCCATGAGCCGTTGAGCCCTGTCGAGCGGTAGGTACGCTCGTGCCTGAGGAGTGTGCAGCCTTGCGCCGATGAACTCGAGATCCTGTGAGGGGAGCAAAGTGGACTTTGCGAAGTTTATGACAAAGCCCAAGTACTGCAGAAGAGTCACCGTGCGGCGCGTGGCGTTGGTGACCTCCAGAGCGGACGCTGCCCTGATGAGCCAGTCGTCGAGGTACGGAAAGACATAGAGGCCGTGAAGCCTGAGATGGGCCGCCACCACCGCGAGACATTTTGTGAAGACCCGCGGTGCGGAGGACAGGCCAAAGGGCAGTACCCTGTACTGGTAATGATTCCCTGCCACCACAAATCTTAGGTATTGGCGGTGGCTTGGGTGGATGAGGATGTGCGTGTAGGCATCCTTTAGATCTAAGGAGCATAGCCAATCTCCCTGCTGGAGGTAGGGCAGAAGGATTCCAAGGGTAAGCATCTTGAACTTCTCCCGCACGAGGAACTTGTTGAGGTTGCGCAAGTCCAGGATGGGTCTGAGGCCTCCTGTTCTCTTTGGTATTAGAAAATACCTGGAATAAAAGCCTTGACCTTTCAGGTGGTGGGGCACCGGTTCCACCGCCTGTTCCTGTAGAAGACCTGCTAACTCCTGAAGGAGTAATTCCCTGTGCAGAGGGGGTCGTGGAGGTTCTCCCGGAAAATAGGAGGGAGGGACCTGGTGGAAGTGGAGAAGATAGCCTTCTCGCACGACTTGAAGCACCCAGGCATCTGCGGTGATGCTGGACCACCTGTGGGCGAAGGGAACCAGCCGGCCTCCGGTGCTGGGAGGAACCAGCGGGGGGGGAGAGGCTATGCTTAAGGAGTCAAAAACCCCCACCCTGCTGAGCAGGGGCTGGTGGTGCAGGCTTGGGGGCTTGCTGCCTACGGGACCCGTTACCCCGTCCCTTGGCCTGCTGGCCCTGTTGGGGAGCTGCAGGGGCCTGATAATGGGGGTATTGTTTGTAGGCAGCCGCCTTCCTCGGGTAAAAGGACTTTTTTCCCGAGCCCTTCTTTTTCTGGGAAGGGGCGGAGGTCTTCCTAGAAAGCCTGGTCCTGGTGAGAGTCTCTGTCTCAATTTGTGCAGCCTTATCAGCCATGGGCTTGCCAAAGAGGTTTTCGCCTCGGCAGGGGACATCGACCAACTTGTCCTGCACCCAGGGCTCAAGGTCAGACGACTGAAGCCAAGCCTGTCGGCGGGCACCGATGCCGGCTGCGGCCACTCGAGCCGATGCTTCGAAGCCATCATAGGCTGCTCGGGACATGAACTTGGAGCATTCCCGAATGCCAGTGGACAAGGCCAGGAACCTCCGCAAGGGTTCCTCGGACAAACCAGCGGAGAATCCGGCTAGCTCTTTAGCCAGGTCTCGGAGATACATGCCCATGTATAGCTGGTAGGTCTGGACACGACACGCAAGCATAGAGCCCTGGAAACACTTCTTACCAAGGCCATCCAGGTTACGGGCCTCCCTGCCAGGAGGCACCGAGGAGTGCATCTTCTGGCTCTTAAGACGATGCATGGCCGATTCCACTACCATGGAATGGTGTGGTAGCTGTGCTTTTTGAAAGCCAGGGCTCTTGCGGACTCGATAGATAGAATCGACCCGCTTGCCCAGGACCGGCGAGGTGGCCGGACTCTCCCACATGCGGAAGAGTAGTCGTTCCAGCATAGGAGGAACCGGTACAGTAAAGTGTTCCCTTGCGGGAGAGTCATACTGGAGGGCGTCGAGCTCTTCGGCTCGAGGCTCCTCCTCGGGGTCCGCAGGGAAGGCCAAAGCCTTGGCCATATCCCTGACGAAGTCCGAGAACCGGGCATCCTCCGGGGGGGACTGCTTCCGAGGTTCGGACTCCGGTGAGTCCGAGGGGACACACCGAGTCCGGAAAGAATCAGGCGACTCTTCCTCTTCAGACTCCCAGACCGACTCCGACGAGGACTCGGTGGGGTCGGCCCGGGCAGGGCGCGGCGCCTGCCGCCCCGATGCCGAGGGAGTCGGCGTCGGCGACCTCGGTCCCGAACGGGAGGCCGAGGGTGACCTCGACCGAGGATCGACTCGAGGATCGGCTCGGTCTCCGGGGTCGACTTGGACGTCGACGTCCCGGCGGTCGGGGCAGCGGCGCCAGCGAAGCCAGCGAGCAGTGCCCGCTGCTGGTCCATGAAGGCAGACAGTCTGCTCTCCAAGGCCGTCAACCTGAGTCCGAGCTCAGGTGACCCAGCAGCCCCCGACTCGGGCCCCGACGGCGTCGGGCCCGACGTCGGCTGTCGCGGAGGTGAGTCCAGGAGGACCACAGGACTTACCCGAGCAGGCAGCTCCAACTCCAGGCGAGGTCGCTTCGTGAGGTGCTCCTTCTCCAAGGACCCGGGGCGGCTATCGGGGCTATGCGACCTGGCCCTCGCGGAGCCAGGAGCGTCCACCGACGCCGCCCTCGCGGGTTTCACCTTACGTCGATGGTCCCCGGAGGGAGAACCCCTGTCGGAGGAACTCCGGCGACGGTCCGAGCTGGAACCCTTGGACGCGGAGGCCTCCGACGAGGTCCGGGTACGGCTGGGGTCAGTGAAGATCCTATCCCGCTGATGCCGCCGACTTCTCAACGCTTTGGAGGACATTTTGCCGCAGGGCCCACAGATCATTTCTTCATGATCCGGGCCCAGGCAGCGGAGGCAAAAGTCGTGTGTGTCAGTTAGTGACATATTTCGGTCACACTGACCACACCGCTTGAAACCACTGGCAGCCATCGGGGGAAAAAGGGCCCCGGCGAGGTCAAAGGACCGGGCTGCCAGGGAAAAATCGAAAACGAAAGCTGACTAAGTCAGAAAAACCGAAAAAGAAGAAGAGGACTCGTGACCGGCGTCGCGAGTCCGGGCGGGAAAAAGACCGGCGTCGAACCGAAGGAAAAAGAATAAAATTATGAAGAAATATCAACTTTTTCGCGGGGACACGACGGGGACGTCTGTAGGGCTCCGCGGAAAAAAGAAGACTGGCTAAGATGGCACCCTTGGGCGGGAAGAGGACCGCGCATGCGCGCTGCAATTCCCAAAGGCTTTCTTTGAAAGCTGGGGAAAATTGCTCCGCGAGGGCTCCGTCGGCGCCGACGTCACCCATAAGTGAGGACTGACTTCCTGCTTGGTCCTGGAGAATGAATTTTAGTGCTCTTAATCCTCTTAAGGGTGGACTCTAGCACTAAGGAGTGGTGTGGAAGTTAAGGCTTCTCAAACCCTGGAGCTTTCTAAATTCTGTACATTGAGTCCAGCCTCCTACTGACTGGTGGCACAGTGAGGAGGTTCTCCCATAACCTGTTCTGTAGCCATTGTAGGATGCAGTGCATTGGCACAGTCACTGCTTTCTTAGGCATATTGCAGGATCTCCAACTCCTCCGCCCTGGGCTTATCCCCCATCTCTAGTGAAAATTGGCCTTTGCCATATCTCTCATGAAAACCTGGAAGGACATGTCCTCCAGAGCAGACTTCCACCTTTCGTGTGGAGGGGAGGGGGCTGACAGGAGCTCAGGAGACCTGCCTTCAGACATGTTTTCCAATTCCACATCAGTCAGCCAGCCAGCCAGCCATCAGAATCAGACTCCGAAAGGAAGTCAGAGTACCTCTGAGACTCTGCTCGAAGCTTTCTCCAGCCTCGAGGGGAGTGTGAGCTTCTACAGGATCAATGATGCATTAAAGGCTTCTGTCATTGGGGCATTAGAACTTGAGACACTTAAGAGAGAGATGGCCCTGCTGGGAACCAGCATTGGCTCTCTTCAATGCCCTGACGTCGATGCCTCTGCAGGCAGAGCATGTGACTCGAGGATCGGCTGCACAATGCTCGATGACGATACTGTGGGCACTTAGGCACCAGTCAGCTGTTTTTCCAGCAACGACGCGATGCAGATTTCGAGTGCCTGAACGAGGTGCTCCTTTATGGCTGCCGATTCTGAAGGCCTTGGGGCCTGAGCAGCTTTGACCAATGTTTCTGGCATCCATATGGGGGTATCAGCATGGCCTCAGCTGTTGGGTGCCCCTCTAAAACCCTGGAGATTGAGGAGTCCTCTCTCCAGGGCACCTTGACAGGCCACTCACCCCCATCACTGTCAACATCTCACTTGGAAGGGCTCCGGTACCAATGCACCCAGGCCTTCGTCCAGTGCTTCGATGGATCCCCCTTCGACACCAATGAGGCAGAATCCTTTCAAGACTCTGGGGCACTGCAGGTGCTAGGCTCTGATTGAGTCCGAGAACGTCTTGATGTTGATGTACCATCAGCAGATTCCTGTGAAGCCATCGAGACTGATGGTGGTGCCGAAGATGCTGAATCAAACCTCTAGCCAAAGAGGGATGCTCTCTGTTTCTCTCGATCCCTCAGGCCCCTCTTCTTGTCATCTGCAAACAAAAATTGCAAGAAGAGGGCTGGTGATTGGGGCCCAGGTACTGGAGGCACCAATTGGGCCTGCCAGTGACAGAGATAGTCCTGGCATACTTGGTGCACTTCTTGAACCCACTAGTGAATTTCTGGGACATGTCCAGGAAGATAGCTGTGGCAAAATCAAATGGATCGATGATGATTATGGGCCGGGCCAAGCCAAGCCACAGGGAAACAACCGAGAAATTGAAAAATTACTGAAAGCACCGGAACCAAAGGGGGCACCACAACATTCTGAACTGATGCGACCAACGGCAGGCACCAACAGGAAACTTGCCAGGAAGGCCCCCGAAGGGGGGGAAAAAAACACATTTACTGTTGGAGGACCAAAACAATGTCTGTGGGTCTGTGGGGAAAAATGAAGATGGGGAAGATGGTGCCATAGTGGTAGGTGGGAAGGCAGGCACACAGGAGCCTCGAAAAGCTTTCAGTAGAAAAAGGGGTTCCACTGGGGATGTCACCCATACGTGAAGACTTACTTCCTGCTTGTCCACAGAGAACCTGCGTCTTCTGTGCACCAAGTGAGAGCTGCAGATCTCAGTCTGTCAAATGATATCACTATGCAGAGCTACATGCTTTATCTTCATTGCTAAGAAGCATGGAAATTAAAAAAATAAACAGCTGGCGGGCTCGCACCTTTTTATTATAACACTTTGCAAACTATTATTCTACAGCAATGCTGGCTTGGTCAAGTAAAAACTTGAGTCCTTCTTAGCATAAGATCACACAAGGAAGAACACTCCTCAAAGCACAATAGCTCCTTCAAAAGGGACAATTCAGCATTCTGAGCAATTTTTCTTAGTACAACACTCTTAGAGCAGAAAGTTTTTATATGCAAAATACACCATTTTGCTTTCCATTTTCTTCCTCTAAAATGTCATTAAAAGCCCAGTTTGTATACTGCTTTTTTTTATTAATTTTATCATTAATGTATGACACTTATACTCCAGTTTGATAAGCAACATGGATAAATAACAGATAAAGACACAGGATGTGGTTCAGCTGTAAGTCTGTCAGAAAAGGAAGCCACTTGTCAATTTCACCTCAAGAAAAATACTATAACTACAGATGAATTCTGAACACAAAGTAGAGACCACAATTACTGTTAAAATCCCACCCCACCCCACCCCAATAAAAACAACCCAGTGTATTATTTAGGAATTAGCCCACAATTCATCATGTAGCGTTTTATGCTAAGATGTCAAGAACAGTATATGCTACAGTAGTTCTTTACTAACATGTCCCGGGAACGCCACAGCCAGTTGAGTTTTCAGTGTTATCTACAACGAATATGAATGAGATAAACTTGCACACACTGGGTCCGAAACCCATGCAGATCTCTGTCATGCATATTCATTGTGGAGCTCCTGAAAACCCGACAGACTGGAGTTTCCAGTGCATGTTTGGGAAGCCATACTTATGAGGAGGATGAGGAGTTAAAAAACCTGTAGCACGGGAAAGGACCAGACATTGCATCACTGCTTCCACATTATACTTATGTGTTACAGGGTGTTTGTGGCTAAGAGGCCCAGGGCAGATGCCACACAATATAGTGGGGGCTTAGACAGAGCTATTAAGTTACCCAGTTCCAGGACAGACACTTTAGGAATAGTCCTAGTTTTCACTATACACCACAACGCAATGTGTTTGTAGAAACTGATTCTACCCACTGAAATCAGAGCTGCCCTTTTCATATGATGTCAGGATGGGATTGTTAAAAATCCAGGGATGGCCTAGAACGGGGGTCTCAAATTATGGTCCTGCAAGGCCGCAAACCAGTCAGGTTTTCGGGATGTCCCTAATATGCACAAGATAAATTTGAATACAATAGGGGCAGTGCATGTAAATATCTCTCATACATATTAGGGACTTCCTGAAAACCGGACTGGTTTGGGGCCCTCCAGGATTGGAATTGGAGACCCCTGGCCTAGAATTTCACTCCAAGAACTGGGTAACTTGGCAGCTCTAGCTTAAAGTGGTTGCGTTAGGACCAGCCTATTATATATTGTCAATCAGACATCTTTTTGGGACCCAAATCTCTTTCACTTTCCTGGATGGCATTTTACATGTAACTACTAAACATGTACAGGCTAAGTCATGTGCATCTGTCTTCTCCTTGGGGCCACTCACCCAGTAGTAAAATATTATCAGAAAATTCAAGCGTTTACTCTGGCAACACCTGAAAGCAGAGCCCGTGACTATGGCAGGGAAAAGACAAATTGGAAGGAAGTGATAAACACCATCACGTCACAGGGCCAGTGAAAGCCCCCCTACTTCTGAATAAATAGCAGAGCTGCAGGAAGGAGCACTAAACATAAACTCAGCAATTTCTTTTCCTATTTTCTTACTCTTCAACTTCAAATTCCTGTTTGGTTCCATTTATGCAGCGTATAATTTTTTTAGAAGCTTCATACCTCTAATATACAGTGTATCTTGCATCAGGCTTCACCAGTCAAAAGTCAAACAGAACCGTACCACTCAGCCGTGCCCCTCCCTCCCTCAGCCACATGCAGGAACTTTGAGCTGATATTAGCGCCCCTTGTGTACTTGTGCCCTGTGCAGCTGCACCACTCGCACAGCCCTAGGAATGACCCTGCTCACCGAAAGGCAGATTTCATACTCCCAGTTGTGAGGAGGCGTAACCCAGTGATTCCAGTTCTGGAGAAAAGAGATTCCAGGAAATTCTTCCAGAAATAGCGCTAAACAAATCTCTGCAATTAATTTAAATGAAAAACATTGGCAATTACATAGAAGGCCCCTGGTTATTCACTAAAATGGCTCATGATTAATTATTTATATAGGGCTACATGACACACATAATGCTATCCAGACACAAGTTAGAGAGAAATCCTGCTCCATGCATCTTACCATCTAGTGAAGATACATAGCTAGATCCAAAGGAGGAGAAGTGGCCTAGTGGTTGGGACAAGTTACCTCAGGCCGGAGGGCTGGGGGTTCGATTCCTGCTCAGGGACAGCAACCTTGGGCTGGGGGGACTGGGGTCTTGTCTCTAGTCCTATAAGCACTCCTTGTGGAAGCCACTTAACCCTCTGTTGCCTCAGGTACACATAGATTGTGGTGGGCCCCTTTGAGGACAAAGGAACGTATAAAGTACCTGCTTGTAAACCACCTAGAATGCATTTGCAGACGTATGGTATATATATGCCTCAATAGAAGAGAAATCAGAGGCCAAGGGGGAAACGTCTAGGTGGTCATGCTTAGGGAGATCCAGGGTTCACATTTTAAAAACAGCTCCTAAGAGGTGAATATGATAAAAGGAAAGATGACGCATCCATTCAGGTGCCGAAAAGTTGGAAAGTGAGGAGTAAAGATTTGGCAATGGAGGAGAAGGGCACAGAAGTAAGAGGAGTGTATAGTGAAAAAAGACAGGGAAAACAATGAGGGGCTGCAAAGTGAATGCACTTGTATGCTGAGCTCCCACTCTCCAGGATCCATAGTGACCCGATTCAAGTAGTCAGCCTGCATGCTGATGGTTCATGCAATGTGCCGCCAAGCCAGGATCTTACAGCCCACTCAACTACAGTTCCAGAGTCTCCCACTGAGAACACAAGCTGCTGCATGGGCTTAGGGAAAGGACCAAATGGCTACCTTAATGCCTGCAGGATAGGGTCCACTTGTGAAACCTCCACCTGAGGGGGCTCCTCCTAGAGAACCATGAAGAGGACCCTCCCTGTGAAAAGATGAACCAGCACCAGAACTGCTCTTTCTGCCAAGGGCATTCCCTCTTCCTCCATTGACTCAGTATAATGAGACAGGAATTCTTCATGTTCCTCCAGCCACTGCACCGCCCCCCACCCCTCGCCCGGTAGGGAACCAGGCTGGGTTTTCAGAGGATAATACAGGTGAAAGTACAAGTGGAGATGCTTAGCCCGTCTGCCAGAGAGGAAACCTTGGAGGACCATGAGTCCCCTGTAAAGGGGGGGGGGGGGGGTGTCAGAGCACCAGATCCCGTCTCAGGGGATTGCCAAGCAGTTGCTAAAGATTGAATACAGACCGTGAGCTGTTTCAGGAGCTGCTACTCAAGCTGGCTGAAAGAAAGGGCCCTGGGGCTTGTGGGCTTGAAGCTGTTGCTGCCCCACCACGTTTCCCCTTCCACCAGTGCCATGCAGCCAGGGGAAAAAACAGCAGAAACACGGCAGAGGCAACAAACATGGAATCAGGCCCTGGCTCCCCCATGAGGGGTTTCAAACCATGCTGGAAAAATGTGCCCACAGGCTCTTCCAAAGTCCTTGGGGCAAAATACTTCAGCTACAAGGAAAGACCACTGGGGCATAGCTGCATCAAGCTGCAGAGCTCGCACTGCCACTACAAAATAAAAAAAGCTGTGAAGAAAAACCAGCACCAAAAAAAGAAAATAAAATAAAAAGCTCCACCAGTAAAGGGAATCCCAGCAGCTGAGAGGCCAGTGGGAGAAACTTGAAAAGAGCTGCCACAGCGGCCTCCATAGGCCTGGGAAAGCTTGGATACCTTACAGCCTTTTTGTTGAAGCTGCCAAAGAAAGCCTATTAAAACTAATGGAAAAATTAAGAAAAAATAAAAAAACTCAGAAAACAGGACAGTAAGAGAGAAGGTGGGAGGGGCTTGGAATCAAACTTATGACCCTTCCTTGGGGATCCCATGGGGTCCTCTGGTCCATTCTCCAGCCTACCAGTGCTGGAACCCAGCTCAAGGAGAGGGTACCCACACTCCAAACAATGTTGAACCTATAGATCTCCATCACAGAGGCCACAGGACCATGGTCTGGGTCAGGGAAGACAGGCCTATCTGCATTGCTGCATCAGTCTAAACACCTTGTGACCTGCTGGAGACAGACAATACTGCTGCACCAGTGGATATATCAAGAGTGACAATGCTGAAAGTTGCTCTAGTCTGTTTCTACCTGCTGGCTGAGGAGCACAACCCACTTGCCTGGACTGGTCTAGCAGATAAGGAATGGAGAGTTAAGTGACTTGCCCAAAATTACAAGGAGTGGCAGTGAGATTCGAACCCTGGCTTCCCTGGTTCTCAGCCCGCTGCTCTAAGCATTAGCTACTCCCAAATTCCTTATGATCTTGAAAAACTGAGTGTGGGGATAACAGCATTGACTTGTCTGCCATATAGGGGATAATTTTATAAAGCTGTTTTCTGCATGGAAAGAACCTTTAACATGCAGAAAAGGGCTTTTATAGAACCACATGGTCAAACACACATGTATAAATACACATACCAGCGAGATCTGCGTACTATGTGCACACTATGTATAGGCAATTTCAGAACACACCCGCATGCACACGCGCACACACACTTACACCTTTGGAGCAAGTGCAAACTCATGCACTACTGGGGGCTGATTCTGGGTGCCAGTGTTCTAAAGGTACACAGACACCTATAGCTCCAGTCCAAGGTATTTATATGTAACTCTTCCTTATCAAGACATTGTTCCTTAATTTTTACTTAATTGTTTATTTAATCTTTTAGAAAGAAATTTTTGTTTGACTCCATACAGGACTGGTTCAATAACACAGAAGCACTCTATTAGCACATTCACGTTCTTTGTACTTTTATAGCATCTTAATTAGCTTTAAAGCTGTCTATTCATTCTTTATCTGGTTAGGTATGTCACAATTAAAGCAAGCCATTCCATTTAGCTATATACCCTGTTTCTCATGCTTTATGATTTCAAGAGAGCCTCTCCGTTCGGCCCT
This sequence comes from Ichthyophis bannanicus, assembly GCA_033557465.1. NCBI lineage: Eukaryota > Metazoa > Chordata > Amphibia > Gymnophiona > Ichthyophiidae > Ichthyophis > Ichthyophis bannanicus. The sequence goes on from CM066031.1 coordinate 1,373,432,942, forward strand.
CAGAGCAAGTCTTTTTGTTCAGCTGATCCTCCAATGTGTCCTTGGCAAACGATCAAGTTTAGGTAGTCTGTTTTCAAGGGAGCATTCTTCAAACCATCCGACAGATACAACTTTTTAATTATTCAATTTTTTCAACAATGTCTATTGCCACTTGTTCAGCAGACTGAGGAACATAAGATATGCCATAATGGGTCAGACCAAAGGTCCATCAAGCCCAGTATCCTGTTTTCAACAGTGGTCAAAATCCAGGTCACAAGTATCTATCAGGTTCTCAAAAGGTAGATCGATTCCAAGCTGCTTATCTCAGGGGTATGAACTTTTCCTCCAGGAACTCATCCAAACCTTTTTTAAACCCAGCTACACTAACAGCTTTTGCTACATCCTCCAGCAACAAATTCCAGCGTTTATGCGTCAAATGCAAAAATAATTTCTCCAATTAGACTTAAATGTGCTACATTGTAGCTTCATTGGCAAGTCTACCTTTTGAAGGAGTAAACAACTGATATACGCTTACCCATTCCACTCCACTCGTTATGTTATAGACCTCTATCTCAGCCATCTCTTTTCCAAGCTGAAGCGCCCTAATCTTTTAAGCCTTTCCTCGTTGGGATATCCTTCCATCCCCTTTATCATTTTGGTTGCTTTTCTCTGTATCAGTAGAGCAGAGTTTATTTGGGCTTCGAGGAAGCCCAATTACAAAAGCTGAAATAAATCAACACCATCAAAATATGTAATTTAGATAACTAAGTATCTTTTTCTTTCTAACTTAAAAGCAGCTTTTTAGGTAGGAGATGAATTTCCAATGTCCACAGAGATTTATTCGGAGATCAGAGGACATGAATAATTAGCAAGAATCAGGCACCAAGGAGTCAAGAGAAGTCCATGTCATCTGAAAGGAGAGACTGGCACGCAGACCAAATGCAGGTGACTCCTAAACCATTGAATAGGACAGATATACAGTACTTTTTAAATCCAAAAGGAAGCGGTTAATCAATTGGAAACCAACTGGTAACATATTCTTCCTTTTCCTTGGGCCAGTGCAGTTTCTCATTACTGAAAATTCTGTTGTCTAATCCTTTCCCTGGCTTCTCTCACACACCTCACGATTCTTTGCACATTAAAGCAAACAACGGAAAGGGCTGTAGGGCATCCGAGTCTATCCAGCGCAGGCCCAACTTCCCCCTCTCCCCACCACATCCTTTCACTACATCTATTTATGACTCGTAAAGCAAACACTCATATTGGAATCCAGCCAAAAATATATGTGTGTATATTCTGGCAAAATCAGCCTTGGCTTGCTCTGCACTGAGCTGATTAAAGGACTGTAGCTCTGGGTAGCCAGTCACAAAACAGGTTAGTCGAATAATAAAAAAATATTCCCTATATTTCGTTAATTAGCCTTTATTTCTGTATGTGCAAGACTGTGGGGGGACCAACTCAAAGCATATCAGCTCTTCACTCCTGGGTGTGGAGAAATTTGCCAACAGCTTTTAGTTTGCCTCTCTGCTTGGACGGCCTCTCTTCCCCTACGCCTGCTTGCCGCACAATAGTCAATACTTTCCTGGCAAACTGCTCCCCTTTTTCCTTTTGGAAATACGGCAACCTATGAATACAACATTTATCTCTTATTGTTTTTGTTTATTTATTATTGTTTATTAAAACTTGATATACCGCCCCCCATTACATCGGGGCGGTTTACAATAATATAATAGTATCAGGTAAGAAAGGGGAAAAATAAATTACAATCACTTAAAAGCAGAGTTTAGCAGAACCAGGGCAGCAAGGAGAACAAAGTCATACAGGGTCAGAGGGAACATTAAAAGCTAGGGAAAAGAAATGAGTTTTGAGCAGAGAGCGAAATGTAGGGTAAGATTCCTCAAGACGGAGGGCAGTAGGGAGGGAGTTCCAGAGGGCAGGACCTAAGAAGAATGCTGATGTCCGGGTGGACTGCAGGTGGGCTTGAGGAGGAGCTGGGAGGTGCAAACGGTTAATGTGGATGGACCGAAGACTACGGGTGGGAGTATGAAAAGTTAACAGATCGGAGAGATATTGTGGTGTATGGAGATAGACAGCTCGGTGTACAAGTGTAAGAATCTTGAAGGGGATCCGGAATTGCAGTGGCAGCCAGTGAAGATGCAGTAAAAGTGGGGTAACATGATCACGGGGGGAGGCATGTAAAATCATTCTGGCAGCTGTATTCTGTATCAGCTGTAATCGTGTTTTTGATATTGGGGAATGCCTGCGTAGATAGAGTTACAAAAATCTAGTCTGGTGATGACCAGGGAAAGGAGGAGAGTAGTAAGGGCTTGAGAGGAAAGAAATGGTCGGATAGCACGGATTTGCCTAAGACAGAAAAAGGAGTTCCGAGAGACATGTGAGATGTGGTCATCGAAGGTGAGATTACAGTCGAGGATGACACCCAGATAGCGAAGTTTGGGAACTAGAGAGATAGGGGTGCCAGAGAAAGAGGGAGTGGGTAACGGTGTAGAGGAGCCGTGAGCGAACCAAATAGCTGCGGTCTTAGAAACATTAAGGACCAAGCAGTTAGAGGAGAGCCAGGAGAAAACTGAGGACAGGCAGGATTCCAGGGGAGTAATATCAGGATGGGAAGAGGAGGTATGGTGTAAGAGAAGGATGTCATCGGCATAGTAATACCCTAATATCCCGGATTGCTGAACTAATAAAGCTAAAGGAGCCAAGAAGACATTGAATAGCAGAGGGGCCAAAATGGAGCCTTGTGGAACACCACAAGTGAGAGGAAAGCGAGGAGAAGTGGAAGAGGCTGAAGAAACTGCAAAGGACCGGGAGGATAGGAAAGAAAAGAACCAACGATACACAGTACCACGGATACCCGTATCCCGTAACCGAGAGAGGAGAAGAGCATGATCCACTAAATCAAAAGCAGCTGAAAGGTCAAGAGACACCGCCACCGTTATATCACCACGCTCCCAGGAAGTGTAAATCTCATTCAAAACTGCCGTGATAGTAGTTTCAACACTGTACCCAGGCCGAAAACCAGATTGCCGGGTGTGAAGAAAAGATGTAGAGTCCAAGTGATGTGAGAGTTGGGAGAAAACAGCCTTTTCCAGCAGTTTGGAAGCGAAGGGAAGGTTGGATACTGGGCGATAATTCGCAGGAACAGAGGGGTCCAGAGAGGGATGTTTTAGGAGAGGGCGTACCAAGGCATGTTTCCACGGATGCGGAAAGATGCCTTGGGACAGGCTGGTGTTAATAATAGAAAGGAGAGGATGAAATAAAGCAGGGGACGGCTCAGAGAACCAAGAAGAGGGAATGGGATCAGAAGGGCAAGTAGTCTTACGAGTAGTGGACAGAAGTTGGACGAGCTCTGGGGGAATGAGAGAATGAAAGTGAACCCAGGTGTGGGATGGCAGGGTAGATGAGGTAGGCGAGAGGGGAGAGGGAGGGGACAAAGCCTGTGTACAGAGTGGTAAGGAAGAGCGAAGGGTGAGAACTCTGGAGGAAAAGAAAGAGGCCAGGCTAGTAGGACTGGGAGCTGGAAGAGTCATGCGAGGCTCAGCAGAGGAGGAGGACTGTAATTGAGAGAGTGAGTTTAAAGTGGCAAAGAGATGTTGGGATCTATTGGGGGCCAACATAATAGACGTGGAATAGAAGGTGCGTTTGGCTTGGTGAATACAAGCCCGATACTGGGCATGGCAGGACTTGAAGTACTGATAGGACGCTGCAGATCGAGACTTCCGCCAGAGATGTTCGGCTCTCCGTAACTGGGAGCGGTGTAGACGAAGTCCTGCATGGAACCAGGGGTGGCGAGTAAGATGACGAGGCTTATAGGGTTTTAAAGGGGCAACCTGGTCCAGAGTGTGGGACAATTCAGTGTTCCAGAGGACAACCTGAGTTGATGGCGAGAGGGACAGAAAACCAGGCGAAGGAGGTTGATAAACTGAAGAAAAATTTCGTAAGGTAGCTGAGTCAAGACGGCGAGAAAGACGTGTAGGTAGAGGAGGGGGATAAGAGGGGGGAGGTAAGGATGAAAGAGTAAAGGCAAGATAGAAATGATCAGACCAGGGGATGGGGACTGGAGTGGATAGTGAAACCTGAGCAGCTGAGGTTGCTGGAGAAATAACTAAATCCAAGATGTGACCTGCCCCATGGGTAGGAAAGGTCACATGCTGCAATAAGGAAAGATCCTGGAGAAGCGCAGAGAATGCAACATCTTTAGCTGATGTAGGGGAATCAAAGTGTACATTGAAGTCTCCGAGTATGTAAAGTTGGGGAAATTGAAGGACCAAATCAGAAATAGAAGAGAGAAGAGAGTCCCAGAGGGAAGGAGGGGAAAACTACTCAAAGCTGTGTCTATTAGCTCAGAAAAGGAGGAGGACATAAAAACTGGAGATTCAAATCTCAATATTGCTACCATACTGCAAATACAATACGTCTGATGAAAAAAACATAGATGGGTGAGAGCATAGCCCTAACCTCAGTGCTGTATTCTAAAGGGCCACGGCCTACCTATTATAGTTCTGGAGGTACTAAGCAGAAGCTTTGAACATTTATAAGTAATCACACCCATGAAGGTTGGACATTGCGATTGGCTATGAATGTTCAAATCCTCTTTACAAAGATGGCTGCCGCATTCTAGATTGTGCCAGAGAACCCATGGTTTATTTGAATGCCATATACAGTAAGTATGTGCTCCCACCTGCAGCATTCTTTTTTTTTCATTTTCAAATTCTATACTTTTGTAGTTTCTGTATGTAATATCAAAGTAGAGGCTGATGATGATCTTTGTGTGCTTTCCAGCCCTAAGAAACATGGTTCCTCCTGAAGAAACTGGCGAAACATGGAATAGTGCCCAGGATGGAGAAATTTTACAAATCTGATCATTTTCTTTTCCCTGAATCCTGCTGGACCAGTCCAGATAAGTGAGTTATACTCCCCAGCCAGCAGGTGGAGGCAGACTTGAGCAACTTTCAGTCATATCATCATTTGGTATATCCTCTGGTGCAGCACAGAGAGAAACCCATATGACATTTCCCAAGATGTAAGCAAGACTGAAAATCTCAAACTATAACATTATTAATCAACAACCATAATTTGAAACCATCAATAGGAACATATATTTATTTATTTTAACAGGTTTTATATATCACTTTATCATTTCAATCAAAGCGGTTTACATTGAAACTTAAACTTGGATTACATTAAACAGGGACATTGATAACTTGGATTTTTCTAAGGCAATGGAGAGTTAAGTGACTTGCCCAAGGCCACAAGGAGTGCTAGTGGGAATCGAACCCTGGTCTCTGGGTTCCCAAGCCAGTGTTCTTAACCATTAGGCTACTCCTCCACTCTCTTAGCATAACCAACACACATCAGGCACTAAAACTGATCAAACATTCAAGCAACAGCAGGACTCTCAAAACCTGTAGCAACAGTTTTCCTGGGCGGGTTCTGGATTGGTATAGCAAGATTCAAGGAAAGAAAATGATTAGTATGTAAAATTTCTCCATTTGCAACTATTTGATAAACTATTGCAACTATTTGATAAATTAAAGAGTAGCAAATCATCTGGACTGGATGTTATACATCAAAGGTGTTGAAAGAACTGAAAAATAGGACACATTTGAGTAATTTCCAAACGAATGCTGTAATTTTACCTGTATATATTAGTATATAGTTACCCTGTTATTACCTGTACATATACCCACGTTATATTGTAAATCCAGTGCAGACCTTCTGTGCTGGACTGTTGTGTTTTGATGTAAACCGCACTGATACAGAAGAGCGCGGTATATAAGAAAGTTAAATAAATAAATAAAAAATGAGATTGCAGACGTATTATTAGTAATCAGTGAACTATCATTAAAATCATCTGTAGTAACTGAAGATTGGAGAATGGCCAATTTTTAAAAAGGGCTCCAGGGGTGATCCAGGAAACTACAGACCAGTGAGCCTGATGTCAGAACTGGGCAAAATGGTAGAAACCATTATAAAGAATAAAATTACTAAACATGTAAATAGTCATGGCTTAATGGGAGAAAGCCAACATGGATTTAGCCAAGGAAAGTCTTGTCTTACTAAATCTGTTATATTTTTTTGAAGGTGTGAATTAACAGGTAGATAAAGGTGAGCCAGTTGATATAGTATATCTGGATTTTCAGAAAGCCTTTGACAAGGTCCCTCATGATAGACTCTTGGCGAAATTGAAAAGTTATGGGATAGGAGGATCAGGAACAGGTTAAAAGATAAAAAGCAAAGAGGAAGGGCTAAATGGCCAATCTTCTCAATGGAGAAAGGTGAATAGTGGAGTACTTCATGGATATCTGCTGGGCCCGCTGCTTCTTAATATATTCATAACTCACCTAGAAATATGAATAACGAGTAAGATAATCAAATATGCAAATAACAAAATTATTCAAAGTTGTTAAAACACAAGAGGATTGTGAAAACTTTTCAAGAGGATCTTGATAAATTGGAAGACTGGAATCCAAATGGCAGATGACATTTAATGTAGACAAGTGCAAAGTTATGTACTTAGGGAAGAATAACCTAAACTATGGTTACACGATGCAAGGTTCCACATTAGGAACCACCATCTAGGAAAAGGATTTAAGAGTCATCGTGGATAATACGTTGAAACCCTCCGCCCAGTGTGCAGCGGCGGCCAAGAAAGCAAATTGAATGCTAGGAATCATAAGGAAAGTTATGGAGAATAAAAGCAAGGATATTGTAATGCCTCTGTATCATTCCATGGTGCGACCGCACCTTGAATATTGTGTGCAATTCTGGTCACCATATCTTAAAATGATCATAGCAGAATTACAAAAGGTACAGAGAAGAGCTACCAAAATGGTAAAGGGGATTTTATTTATTTATTTAGAGTTTTTTCTATACCATGCTATTCATCTTTAGTGCGGTTCACAAGTAACAAAATTGTGCAGTGTAGAAGGTCTACACTGGACTTACAATAAACAGGGAATATAAAACATGGTGAAACAGGTAAACTATATACAGATTGTTAACAAGAGGTACAGCACTTAATTTGGCAATATTCACAGGTTAGACAGTATGATTAATTGTATATACATAAAATTTGCATGTTGCAGAGTAGTGGAGCCTCAACATTAGCCAGGTTTGTGTCCAGAGTCAGTAGGGATGGAAGGATACCACTATGAGGAAAGGCTTAAATGGTTTTCAACTTGGAAAAGAGATGGCTTAGAAAAAATATGATAAAGGTCTATAAATTAATGAATGGCACAGAACAGATAAACACAGATCGGTTGTTTACTCCATCAAAAAGTAGAAAGATTAGGGGACATACAATGAAGCCACAATGTAACTCATTTAAGACTAATAGGAGAAATTTTTTTTATCACTCAACATGTAATCAAACTCTGGAATTTTTTTACTGGAGGATGTAGTAAAATCTGTTAGTGTAGCTGGATTTAAAAAAGGTTTGGACTAGTTCCAGGAGGAAAGGTCCATAAACCATTATTAAAGAGAACCCGGGAAATCCACTGCTTACCCTGGGAAAAGCATTGTGAAACCTATGTACCTTTTTGGGAAGCCAGGTACTTGTGATCTTGATTGGCCACTGTTGGAAACAGGATACTGGGCTGGTTGGGCCTTGACCCAGTATGGCATTTCTTATGTTCTTATATTCTCCGTCTTTATCATCCTGCTTGATGAGCCCAGATAAGTGTGATGTACCCAAGCCACCAGGACCCAAGGTGGGAAGAAGACGACACTCTGGATAAAACTGTCCTGCCAAAGGTCCCTTCTGCTCTTTCTTCCACATGCAACCCTATAGTGCTTCACAAAGATGCTCAGAGACAACCAGGCAGCTGCTTTACAGGAGGTTTGTTCCTCTGTAGAGTGAGCTCCGACTCCCTCCAGCACACTCCAGCTAAAAGTTAGGCTGAACCAATGGCCTCCTTAATCTAATGGGCAATGGAGAACTTGAATGCTACTTGACCTTTCCTTGGACTGCAGAAGAAAACAGAGATGGTCTGACGCAAGGCATTAGTGATCTCCGGGTATCTCACCAATATTCTCCTTACATCCACCAGACACAGAGAGGGGGCTACCTGAAGATGCTCCTCAGTAAAGAACGGCAGGATGACAATCTAGTTGAGGTGAAAGGAAGACTGCACCTTAGGGAGAAAGGACAGCACAACCCACAAGGAGACAGAGACTATCAAGATGAACAAAAAAGCCTCTCTGTAGGCCTACAGCTTCAACATGCACTTGGTGGGTGCAAAAGTCACCAGAAAAACCTCTTTGAGGATCAAATCCTTGAGAGACACCTGGCAAATGGGTTCTTATTCTTATCCTTTGTTTTGTCTGTCTTAATTAGATTGTAAGCTCTCATGAGTAGGGACCATCTCTATCTGTTTGTACAGTGCTGTGTATGCATTGCAGCACTTTATAAATGATTAGTAATAGTAGTAGTGTCTTCAAAACCAGAGAGACTCTCTGCTGAGGAACAACTGTGCACACTGGCAGATAGATCTGTCTCACACCTCAAGAGCGCTACAAGCCCTTAAATGGGCTTAAGTCCAAGAAAGGTCAACTCTAAGACGAGTAGGCTTCACTCAGACTCCTAGTTGTCCAAGAGTGTCTTCAAGCAGGCCCCTGCAAGAGGCCCCTCTAGGCCTATTCTCAGGAGTCTCTGGGAGTAAGCCTCACCAAGTTATTTTACCAATTTCTCCTGATCCTCCATAAAGAGCAACCTGCTCTTAAAGGGGAGTTTGTTCGGCTGTAACTTAGACAAAGGGAGCACAAAGGGAGGAGGAACCTTTGCAGAAAACAAACAAGTTCACAAAAAGCAGAGGAAGACACAGTCACACACTGATATTAATTATAGGGAGTCAACATATTAAAAAGAAAAAGGTAACAGCAAAGAAGATATGACAATAAAATAAACCAGAGATACAAGGCATGAGAGGAGCCCGTACCTTCGGCGTCTCAGCAAGGTGATTAAGCAAAAAGAGCCGGGCTGATACATTTTTCTTTTTAATATGCTGGCACATCAGTTCTTTAATTACTTTTTGTTTCATTTAAGGTTTGTAGATATTTTTGAGAAGATAGGAAGTGCCTCTATAGTTCCTTTCCATGGTTTCTTTTTCCACCACATACCTCCCCTCTTCACAGTTTGAGACTCTCACATTTTGCTTTTAAATTTAGAGTTAAAGGACTTGATGTTTTTATGTTTTTTGCTAATCGTTTACTGATCCATTTATATGTTCCTTATATACATGGCTTTTGAACTTTTTTAATGTCTCTTTCTTACAGGCACATATGAGGATTCTCGTTGAGTTGTTTCCTGCGGGTAGAACTGTTTTTCCACTGTGATATATTTTAAAGGATCATACCTCCTTGTTTTTTTAGCTATTGTCTTACCTTTTAGCAAGTATGCTTAGTTGTGTTGGTTGATAAATTATATATAGGTCATAATGATCATTCCAAATTACAGGCACCAATGTTTTTCCCCTCCTAGACTACAGAGGTTTATGAAAAGTGTTTCTGACTTCCTTCAGTGTTTTTGTATTCAACAGATAGTTAATACCTTTTAATAACTTTCTCATTTATAATTTGGAACAATATGTTCACATGCCCCTGGGTTACCTTCCCTACCTTTGTTTTTTTATTTTACTGTTGGTTTTATTATACTTGTTTTACACATTCATTTTATGTATCTTATGGTATATTATATGATACACACAAAGGTGTATTTTTACAAGGATTATTTATGACTTGTGTTTTAAAGATCGTTTTATGTTTTTATGTATGTTCCTCTTTTAGACATACCCTTATTGCATTTTGGACCTTTCTCTGGAGATTTCTCCCAACTGAGTTCTTGCCAGTATCACTGTCCCTGTTTTTTATTTTCAATTATTCATTTACATAATTTTATACATGTTATATTTTACACTTTTGTTTACACATATACTTGTCTCATATTCTGTATTGTAACTTATTATATTTTACTTGTATTTATGTGTATTGTCATATCACAAATGTATATGTTTTGTTCTAGACCCCTGATGCAGGCTGACAGCCGAAACTTGGCCAAGTCGGCTCTTGGACCTTGAAGGTTTTGAAATGAAGGCTCCTTTAATAATTAACATCAATGGGGTGGCCGTGCCTTCCTCCGCTTTTTGTGAAACTCGGCTGTAACTGAGAGGCAGCATCTGCCACTCAACTGTGGAGCCAAAGCCACTGCCTCACCACCACCACCACTGCTGCCATGGATTTGCAGGAGATCCTGATCAAGTCATAAAGAGCATCAGCCACACACATAGCACCAGACTAATCCTGCAGTCTCCAGGCTGTCTGGCAGCTGCTGTATCCAGCGAAGGAGGGCTTGGGCCAAAAGCCTGCATACAGCACCACTTGGGCACCTAAAGCAAAAGCTGCAAAGGCTTTCTTAAGGAGGGCCTCTACCTTCCTATCATGAAACTTCTTGAGCACAGTGCTCTTTTTCCACCAGTATGGTCATGTGCTTTATCACCATTGTGGGAGCCTGAAGAACTGATCAAGCTCTTCCCAGGACAGCGAGTACAACCAAGCGAGGACCTTAGGGTCCCTATGCTTCAGAACTCAGTGGCCTCCCACTGGGAAACTATTAGCTGCCACATAAGCTTTGGTAGAGGAAATAAACTAGAATGATGCCCAATACTCTCCATAATAAGGTCCGTTTGAGAAGACTGTACCACAGAAGGCACTTCAAGGTGTAGAGCCATCCATAGCATCCCGAATCAGAATAGAAGGTCCTCCCTGAAAAAGGTGGATAATAGAGGGATTTTCATCCTCCATCAGTGCAAGCTCTTCTTCCTCCTCAGACTCATTCTGGAGAAAAGGTATCCCCTTCTGCATCCCAAACAGTCCCTGCAGATAAGACTGGTCTTCTGGAGGAATGGACAGGCAAGATAGAAAAGTGGGGTCACTTAACCCCCTCAAGGGTTCTGGGTCCCTCCCCATGGGTGAAGCCTGGGCCTCTGACACCTATGAAGGAGGTGTCCAAGTAGTCAGTAAGTGCTAAGAACCTGTGGGTAGCAGCGCTGGACACAGAGAAAGGTGTTGGCTGCAGGAGGCAAGGGTGTACCCAAGCTCCGAGCAAACGCTGGGCCTAAGGGTCAGGGGAGCATAACCCACTCGTCTGGACTGGTCTAACAGAATGGCAATGATTGCATGAAGGATGATCCATTGATGGAATTGAGAAGATTGTTTTCAGGTAAGTTGCGAATTAACCATTTCTGATGATGATACTATTATGCATGGAGAGTACATGAATTGATTTTTAACGTGGAGATTGGAGCAAGTATGGACATACATAAGTAAGTTCTGCGCTGTGAGATGATTAAATCAAATACTGTATTGGAAAAAAAATTCCCAGTTTGGGTTATGAACTCAGATTTATTCAGCACAGCTCCTTTTCACCTAATTTTTATTATTTTGTTATAACTGAGTTATTGAAATATTGTTCTGCAGTTTTGTGTATGTTTTCAATGCTAAGCAACATTTTTAACATTTATCAGCATTTTCGAGTATGCCAACAGCTGGTACAGTATAATAATTAATTTGGTACCAAAATGAAGAGATAAACACGAAAGCCACAAGGTCTGGCCACGGTCCAAAATCCTATCTACAACCCCAACTATCAGCCCATGGAAATTTGGGAGGGGATGGGATTGGATAGCCAGCATGCACCATCAGGTGAGGAAATGTAAAAACGCATAGTAAAATAACAGCCTCTCCAATGAAATAAGAGCAGGATTTTGACTCTTGTTTGGGATCAATATATGAAGTAAAGATATTTTGCAGAAACATGCAGTGTCTGCTCTTGGCTAGCAATGGGTGACCGTAGCCTATTTTTCTGAATAGTACATGTAGAGACCAGCTTGAGAGCACTACCATCTGATCCTTCTAAACAGATATAGACAACCCACTCTGCCACAACTTTCCACTAGTCATTTGGCAGTAATTGGGACTATGCAAAGGCAATTCTCTAGGAGGAATCAGCCAAAGAAAGAAAGGTAACGCCACTGAATAAATAACTCAGACACCGGGCAACTAGAAACACACCCATAAATTATAGAATCATACTTCTCTGCAATTTTTATAATTTTTGTTTGAAAAAAATTAAAAAGGGGGGAAAACAGAAGAGCAGCATACCTCCTGACCTAGTGATCTGTGCTCGCTGTGTCTGCTCCGATGGGCAGATGTCTAGAGCCGTTTTAGTTCATGTCTGAATATAGTCCAGCATCACGCATGGAAAGGCAACAGACTCAGCTGCAGGGATGCTGTGATTACACACAAAACCAAACAAGGGACAAGTTGCAGTTGTGTATTATTGCAACACCTGCTCAGCTTGTGCCATGTTCTCCCCCAAACGACAGCAATAGCACTACCCCCCAACATCAGAGTATGCTCGTATTTCCAGTCACAAACTCCAGACATTCAGAACACCTGAATGGCTTCTATTTTGCTTCCAGCTATGTAAATATAAGCTTATCCTGGGGCATTTCTATTTTACTGTTATGCCAACAAGCTTCTGGAGGACAGCTGTATCACTAGCTAGTGTAAAAGAGTTTTTTGAAGGCTTTGTTAATTTTTCCACAAGTCATTTGGTAATTAAATGTGAAGGATCCCTTAACTAGGTCTGTATTTCCCAACCATTTTGCCATGGCACAATAGTGTGCCACTAGATTCGATCAAGTGTGCCGCAGAAGAGTCACCCATGCTTTATGCTTGGATCCAGACCAACACATGGAATCTGCTCACAGCTTCAAGAAATATCAGTGGTGGCTCTTGCACAAGCAGGAGCCCCTTTCTAAGGATACTGTATGTACACATTGATGTATTCCTCTTCCTTCCAGGTAAAGCAAGAACCCGCAAGTGTGGAAGTTAATGGGCAGCATGTGTGACACAACAATGCACAAGGTGCGGGCTCTTTTCCTCTTCCCAAATTTCTTGCTATGCATCCTTTCAGCCACTGCCTTATCACCAGGCTGGCTGAAGACAGGAAGAGCATGCACTGAGCACTGACTGAGTGTTGGAAAGACATCCAAGGTGATTAACCAAGCCGGCTGCCAATACCACATAGTTTCCTGCTTTTTTACCTAGATAGATAGATCTGGGATTCAAGATAAGCGAGGTCTGCTCATGGTGAGGAGTGAAGATGAGAGAGAGAGATAGGGCCCATGCCTGATGAGAGTAGGAAAGAATTAGGAGTCCAAAGATAGAGAAGAGCGGACTGAACAGAAACATGAGAAGCAAGGGCAGATGGGTGTCGTTCCCATGTTAAAAAAAGAGATGAAAATGGAGACAGTGAAGCAGGGAGCAGCAGAAAAATAGAAGAGGGGCCCCTAAGGCAGTGTTTCCCAACCTTCTTGCCATGGCATGCCTAACCAATTTGATTTTCATGATAGCCATAATGAATATGCAGGAGATACAGGACCTTCTAAAAGGCCTCGTAACCCTATACATTTTTTTTTACATTCTTCTGTCTAAAAACTACAATTCAAATTACATTAAAGTAGGAGTCTCTTTCATGGTACTAAGTAACTTACTCTACAATTTCTACATGAAAGAACAATTATAGAGATATGCACAATGTTTATAAGAATAAAAAAACAGAAATTCTTGCTTGCATAAGTGTTCATATTGGTTGATTTAACACTTGACAGAAGTCCGCAATTAAGTCATAAGTCTTTTAAGATAAGTGTCTACCAGCTTTACACAGTGGGATGGTACAGTTTTTGCTCATTCTTCCTAGCAGAATAGTCAAGTCCTTTCACAATGACTGGGAATCATCTTACCACACATTTTCTATTGAGATTTGACTGGGACACTAGAGTAAAATTCACATTCTTCCCTGCTGAACAACTCCATGGTTGCTTTTGCTTTATGCTTAGAGGATCATTATCACCCTGAAAGGCGACTCTTCTTCCCAGTCCCAGGTTTATGGCAGACTGGAACAGGCTATGCCTGTACTTTGTGTCATTCATCTTTCCCTTGATTTTCACAAGCCTTCCTGTCCCCACTGCTGCAAATCATCCCCTAGATAGAGATGTAACTGCTAGGCTTTACTGTAGGAATGGTGTTAGTAGGGCAATGTGATACATTTTATTCATTAAGAACATAAGAAATGCCACACTGGGTCAGACCAAGGTCCTTCGAGCCCAGTATCCTGTTTCCAACAGTGGCCAATCCAGGCCACAAGTATCTGGCAGGTTCTCAAAAGGCACACAGGTTCCATAATGCTTGTCCCGTGGCATTACGATCATTACGACTGCCGAGAGCCTGCCAATCCAGCCTCTCCTGCAACCCGGAACCTCTCTCCAGCCTGGTCCCGCCTTCTCCTGTGACGCGGCCGCGCTCCCGCGGCCGCGACTGCCGAGAGCCTGCCAATCCAGCCTCTCCTGCAACCCGGAACCTCTCTCCAGCCTGGTCCCGCCTTCTCCTGTGACGCGGCCGCGCTCCCGCGGCCGCGACTGCCGAGGTATCCTGCCTTTCAACTATAAATTCAGAGCGGCTGCGGCGTCAGATCTCCTGCTCTCTCTAATGTTGCTATCTGTGCTGCTGTTACTCTTTTGCCTGTTTTCTCTTCCCAGAGCCTGCCAATCCAGCCTCTCCTGCAACCCGGAACCTCTCTCCAGCCTGGTCCCGCCTTCTCCTGTGACGCGGCCGCGCTCCCGCGGCCGCGACTGCCGAGGTATCCTGCCTTTCAACTATAAATTCAGAGCGGCTGCGGCGCTCGTCGCCGCGGCGCGCGACGGAGGCGCGCACCGAAGGAGCGCACCTAAGGAGCACGCCGTGCTCCTTAGGGGCGCTCCTTGGGGCCGCTCCGACTGCGGAGGCCCGGACTTTAACTCTTTGTTGCATGTCTCCTTTATTTCAGCTCTCTCGGTTTTCGCTGCAAGCTGGTCCGGATTCACTGCGCTGTCACCTCTCCACACCCCCTGCACTCCCCTCCAGCTCCATCAGGTACCAAACTTCCTTTCCTCAAAGCTTCCTGCTGTTTCTCCTACCTTCCCTTCCATGGCTAGCATAACAGTCCACTGGGGTCATCGCCCCATTCCATTTCCCCGCTGGCGCTCTCGTTCCCCCTCTAATCTTCTCCTCTGTGCCCCCTCTCGCTCTACCCCCCCCATGTCCTCAGCTTCCTCCTGCTCCACTTCTCAACCCTCTGCCCTCTCCAGTGCCTCCCAGTCTGCCCTCAAGCTTGGCCTTCTTAACTGTCGCTCCCTCAGGACCAAGTCCCTCCTCGTCCAAGATCTGATTTCTCAGGCTTCCTTTGACCTGACGCTCCTCACCGAGACCTGGCTGAAGGAAGGGGAGGACGCCCTTCTGGCTCGCTGCCTCCCTCCTGGGTTTTCAGCTGCCTCCGTTTCCCGCACTGGGCGCTCAGGTGGCGGCGTGGCCGCCATCCTTGCCCCCTCTCTCTCTTTCACTCAGATTCTCTCTCCTTCATTGTCTTACCCCGAGGCCCTTCTTCTTCATCTGCATACCACACCCCCTACTCATGTTCTCCTCGTCTATGCTCCCCCTGCTCTCCGCTCTGACCTTTGGGACTCCCTCCTTCACTCCCTCTCTGACCTCTCCCTGCTTTTTCCCCATCTCATCATTGCCGGTGACTTTAATCTCCACCTTGACTCTCCCTCATCCCCCAGAGAGCATGCATTCCTCTCCCTTTTGCATGACCTGGCCTTCCTACAGCATGTTTCTTTTCCCACCCACTCCGCTGGTCACACTCTTGATCTTCTCCTGTCTCCCTCCTCCTCCTCGCTTTCCCTTTCTAACCTGTCCTCCCGTGCACTCCCCTGGTCAGACCATCTTTGCATCTCAGCCTACTGTTCCCATTCGATCCCATCCCTCCCTTCTCCCGTTCTTCCCTCCACCCCTCGCCTCTCCCGCTCCATCACCCCATCACTGGCCCAGCAATTCCCTCCAGCTTCAGATTTGCTCCCTGCTGATTTTGCCTCTTTATCTCCTAACTCACAGGCCTCTACCTGGTTCTCTTCCCTCTCAGCTGCTCTTGATCTCATTGCTCCCCTTCGCCCGCGCCCTCCTCCTCGTCGCCCCTCTCACCCCTGGTACCATCCTGGTCTACTCTTACTACGTTCCCAACTTCGCAGAGCCGAAAGGCAATGGCGTAGGTCCCCCTCTCCGGACACCTTATTCCGCTTCAAGGCCCAGCACTCCCACTATCGTTCCCAGATCCACCTTGCCAAGTCCTCTTTTTTCTCTAACGCCATTGCTAATGCCCCCAACCAGACCCGTCATCTTTACTCTACCCTCAATTTTCTTACCTCCCTACACCCCTCTACCCCCTCCGCACCTTCCCATCCCATCCCCGCCCCTTCTCTTCTCGCCTCTGCCTTTAGCAACAAAATTTCTACTACCCTACGGGCCTCACTGCCTTCTCATCCTCCGCCCATTCCCTCTCCCCCCCCATTTGCCTCCCCTCCCCCTGTTTCCCAACTGTCTCACACATGGTCCTCTTTTTCCCTGACTACCACCACTGAGCTTCATCACCTTATATCTGCGTCCAACAAAACCTTCTGTTCCCTTGACCCTGTCCCTTCCTCCTGGCTACTGACACCCTCGCAGTCCTTCCTCCCCCACATCCAAACCATCCTGGACAACAGTCTATCCACTGGAACTTTTCCCTCCCCCTGGAAGCACGCTCTCATTTGCCCCCTTCTTAAGAAACCCTCTCTTGACCCTCTTGACCCCAACAACTACCGCCCAGTTTCCAACCTCCCCTTTCTGTCTAAACTTCTAGAGAAGGTTGTCTTTGCCCAATTATCCCATCACCTTGACTCCACCAACTTCCTTCACCCCCGTCAATCCGGTTTCCGTCCTGGGCACAGTGTTGAGACTATCCTTCTTGCCTTTACCAATGCCCTGCATGTTGCCCACGATCGCGGTGAAATTTCGGTGGCGGTGGCCCTTGATCTTTCCGCTGCTTTCGACCTTGTAGATCATTCCCTTCTTCTCTCCCGGTTGCGTGATGCTGGCCTCTGCAGCACTGTTTTTCGGTGGTTCCACTCCTTCCTTTCCTCCCGTTCAGGTGCTGTTCTATCCTCTTCCCCCTCTCACCCCTCCTCTGATTCCTTTCCCATCCCCTGTGGGGTCCCCCAGGGTTCTGTGCTGGCTCCCCTGCTCTTCAATCTCTTCCTGACTCCTCTCACACTTCTGATCCAACAATCTGGTATCTCAGCCTTCTACTACGCTGACGACATCCTCCTTCTTTACCATACGTCCCCAGCCTGTCCTGATCTCGCTCCCCTCAACTCCTGCCTTGCTGTTATCTCGGATTGGATGACCCATAACTGCTTGCATCTTAACCCCTCTAAAACCACAGCCATCTGGTTCCCCCACGGTCATCAGCCCCCATCAATTGCCCCATCGTTCCCTACCACTCCCATCTCTCTGGTCTCCACCTTTAGGTACCTTGGGGTAATTTTTGACTCAGACCTTTCCTTCTCTGCCCATGTCTCTCACGTGTCCAAATCCTCCTTTTTTTATCTTAGACAGATCCGTGCTGTTCGCCCCTTCCTCTCTCCCTCCGCTCTTGTCACTCTGCTCTTAGCCCTTGTCATCTCTCGGATCGATTTTGCCAACTCCATTCTCTCTGGCCTATCTAAGCTCCACCTCTCTCGTCTACAACGCATCCAAAATACCGCTGCCCGTCTTGTTTCTTCCGCCTCCCACAGGGACCATGTCACACCCCTTCTCCTTCGTCTCCACTGGCTTCCCGTCTCCTTCCGGATCCAATTCAAGCTTCTCACGCTCGTTCACAAGGTTCTTCACACCACCACGCCTCAGTACCTTGCTGACCTCATCCACTTTCACACCCCCCGGCACACTCCTCGTTCCTTTCACCTCAATCGCCTCACTCTTCCTCCCCCCTCACATGCTCACCTCCAATCCACCCCGCTCCTCTGCCTTCTTCTTTGCAGGCCCGGCCCTCTGGAACTCCCTCCCCTCTACTCTCCGTCTGGAGCCCCACCATCCTACCTTCAAGCACGCCCTGAAAACTCACCTCTTCTCCCTTGCCTTCAACCTCTCTCCTTCCTAGCCTCCCCTTTCCCCTTTTGATCCTCCTTTCCTGTACTCGCTTTTCTACTTTTACCAAGTTGTAACTTTCTTTTCCTTTTCCGGCCTTGTGCCTACTGCAATGAAGAAATGTTTTTGTAAACCGCTCTGCTTACCCACGAAGGGCGGTCAATCAAGTCAATAAACCTAAACCTAAACCTAAATCATTTTACATTGGTCTCATTAGACCACAGAAAGCTCTTCCACATGTGTAGTATCCCCTAAGTGTTTCTTTGCAAATGCGATGCGACACATCAGTTGGGGTAACAGAACCATGGCTGCCTGGACCATCAAGGGGCTATCAGGATCAGGGAGGCCTTGTTGCGGAGGGTCCTGAATAAAGTTTTGATAATTAGTGATGTGGGTGGGAAGAGGTACATGAGACCTTCTGACCACGAGATGAGAAACGCGTCTACCGCCACCCGGGAGGGGTGAGTTTGCTGGGAGCAGAAGTGGGGCAACTGGTAGTTGTCTGGACTGGCAAACAGGTCTATCCATGGTTCCCCCCAGAGATGAAAGAGCCGGTTGGCCATTCTGGGGTCTAGCTGCCACTCGTGTGGCTGGAGGACCCTGCTGAATCTGTCGGCCAGTGAGTTGTTCTGGCCTGCCCTTTAGGAGTATGCCTTGCTGGACTGCGTAGGAGCAGAGAGCCACTGCCTCACGGCAGAGGGTGCGAGACCTCATGCCCCCCTGCTTGTTCACATAAAACATTGCCACCTGGTTGTCTGTTTGGATCAACAATGGCTGGCGCTGTAGGCAGTGGCAAAAGGCTTGGAGAGCTAGATTTATCACCCGCAGCTCCAAGAGGTTGATCTGCTGGTTGCTCTCATCCTGCGACCAGCTGCCCTCGGTGCGGAGTTCCTCACAGTAGGCTCTCCATCCCAGCAGGGAAGCGTTCGTAGTGAGAACCCTTAAGTGGCTCGGACTTTAGAAGGGCATCCCTGCCTCGAGATACTGGGGGGGGGGGGGGTATTGCCAAAGGGCGGGTCACTGTCCTGGAGATGGCCTGTGGTCTGTGTTCACTGGTACCAAAGGCACCACTGTGCAGTCCTCATATGAAGGTGAGCATCTGGGGGTGACATAGACCGTGGAGGCCATGTGCTTGAATAGGCGCAGCTGGAGCTCAGTAGACACCAAGGGACAGTGTTGTATGTCTGGAACCAGTGTCCTGAGACGGTCGGCTCGGTCCCCGGGAAGTAAGGCCTTTGCCTGGAGGGTGTCTAGTCTTGCCCTTATGAACTCCAGACAATGTGTTGGGAGGAGGTGGGACTTGGGATAGTTTATTACAAACCCCAGATGCTGCAGGACTTGGATGGTACATGCAGTTACCTGCTGCACTTCTGAGGCTGTGCCTCCCTTTATGAGCCAATCGTCCAGGCAGGGGAAGACAAAGACCTCCTGGAGGCGGAGGAGGGCGGCTATGACTGCCAGGCCCTTGGTGAAGACCCCTGGGGCGGAAGCCAAGCCGAAGAGCAGCACCTTCTACTGGTAGTGGCCACCCTCCATCATGAACCTCAGTTACTGCCTGTGGTTGGGGTGAATGAGGATGTGGGTGTAAGCATCTTTCAGATCCAAGGAGCATAGTCAATCTCCCTGCTGGAGGTAAGGCAGCAATGTTCCAAGGGAGGGCATCTTGAACTTCTCCCTCACCAGGAATTTGTTCAGAATTGACTTGGTGAAAAGCTGTATATAAGCATGGCTAAATAAATAAATAGAATGCGCAGTTCAAGGATGGGCCTTAGGCCCCCTGTTCTTTTTGGTATCAGAAAGAATCTGGAATAGGACCTCTTGCCCCTGAGATGGTGGGGAACTGGTTCTACCGCTCTGTCCTCGAGAATACCTGCAAGTTCCTTCAGTAGAAGATCCTGGTGAAGGGGAGGCATGGGGGGCTCTCCTGAAAAGAAAGAGGGCGGTATCTGAACCAACTGGAGGAGGTAGCCCTCCTTGACCACCTGGAGTGCCCAAAATTGGTGGTGACACCTGGCCACCTTTGGGCATAGTGAATGAGATGTCCCCCTGTGGGCTGCTGACCTCCTTGGGGTAGAGAGGCTATGCTCAAGGAGTCAAAAGCTCCTTCCCTGACTGGGACAGGGCCGACGCCTGGGGCTTGGAAGCCTTCTGCTTCCGAGGGCCTTGCCCATGGCCCTTAGCCTGCTGACCCTGCTGGGGAGCCGGGGAGGCCTGAAAAGGTGGGTAGTAGTTCTGTAAGCAGCCCCTTTCCTCAGGTAGAAGGGCTTTTTACCGAAGCCCTTCCGTTGGGGAGGGGCAGCTGTCTTTTTAGAGAGCCTGGTCCTTGTCATGAACTTGGTCTCCAGCTCGGCAGCCTTGTCAGTCATGGGTTTGCCAAGTAGGTTCTCTCCTTGGCATGGGACATTGACCAATTTGTCCCAAACCCATTGCTCAAGGTCAGATGACTGTAGCCAAGCCTGGTGTCAGGCACCGATGCCCGCCACTACTACTCAAACTGCCGACTCAAAGACGTCATAGGCTACCTGAGACATAAATTTGGAGCACTCATGGACAGCCTTGGCCAGGTATTTGAACTGCTGCAGTGGTTCCTTGGATAAACCAGCTGAGAACTCCTTCGCCAGGTTTCTCAGGTACATGCCCATGTATAGCTGGTGGGCCTGGATCCAACCTATGAGCATCAAGCCCTGGTAGCGCTTTCTGCGAAGGGCATCCAGGGTGCATGCCTCCCTGCTGGGGGGCACCGAGGAGGCCTACTCCACCACCATGGAGATGTGCTGCAGCTGTGACTTCTGGAAGTCATGGCCCCGGCAGACTGGATACATCAAATCAAGCAGCTTGCTCACCACCAGCACCTGTGCCGGTGTCTCCCATAGATGGGTGATATTAGCCATTCCAGGATGGGTGGGATGGGCACCGTAAGCGATTACCTCAGGGTCGGGGGGGGCCTCATAATGGAGGATTTCTAGCTCTTCTGTCAAGGGTCCTCCTCCGATTTCATCAGGAATGCTAGAGCCTTGGACATGTCCCTGACAAAGTCAAGGAACGCCATGTCCTTGGGCAGGGATCGATGCCGGGGCTCCGAAGGAGGGGAGTCTGAGGGGACATCGCAGTGGCAGCGGGTGTCTGGCATCTTCTCATCCTCCGTCTCCCACTCAGAATAGTCCATCGAGGACTCAAGAGAAGGATGGCTCGTGGGCTCTGGGTCTGACCCCCGCCTGTGGCTCTTTAAGGACCCGCGGCTGGCACCAAGCATACTAGCTGGGAAAGATCACGGCCCCATGGAGTGAGAACCAGATCAAGACCCCCCCCCCACCATCCCCATGTTAAATTAATAAACTCAAAGAAAAGGAATCATTCTGTATTTCCCCTGTGAAGATATAGGGATGGCTGCAAACCACAAAAGTTTGCAGCTGTGGCCACTAGATGAGAGTCCCCCCTCAAGAGAGACAAGCTGAGTCCAACCAGGTTTTACCCCATTACATACAGGGATTTTCATATTCAAACTCTTAAAAAAGGCTGGAAAGGAGAGGAAGTGATGTCATCAGCCAACATGGCAGCATAAGTGGAGAGCTCCGGAGGGCAGCTCAAGTTTTTGGCGATATTCCCCCTCGTTGTGCTTCGATTTTTGGAGGACACAGGTTGCGGGTGAGCGAAGGCATCCCGAGGACTTGTATGGCGACAAGAAAAAAGGCAGCGGACCTAAAAGAGTTCGCGTACGGAGGCGCGAAGTCCCTGACCGGAGAGAAGAAAATGGCGGGACAAAGCGCGGGAACCGGAGAGACTCCCTCTGGTAAGGGGCGGCGGAATGAGGCACCGGCGTTGGCCGACATGCTTGTGCAAAATGTGACAAGGGAAGAATTGTGTGGCTGGTTTGGGGACCTAAAAAATGAAATGCAAGCTGTTAAAACGGAGGTGGCGGTAATGTGCAGCGCGGTGAGGGAGGAGATGGGGAGCTCAGCCACAAAGTGGAAGAGCATGAGCAGCAATTGGGGAGGCTTGATGCTCGGCAAAATGCGCTGGCCCATTCCTTCTCAGAGATGGAAGCATGGAAAGACTCACAGCTCTTAAAAATGGAGGACTTAGAGAACCGGTCTCGGAGAAACAACTTGCGCATCCGAGGGGTGCCGGAGGAGAAGGAGTTTGCGGACAGCGAAAAGGTGGCTATTGCTGTGCTGGGGACTATTCTGCGTGATTTGGGCAAAGAGACTGAGAGCGTGGACGTGAAGCTTGTTAGAGCCCATCGTGCCCTCGGCCCCAGCAGGCCTAACCGACCGCGAGACTTGGTCCTTTGCTTGGAGGATTATAAATTGAAGGAACGGATCCTACAATTGATGCGTACCCGCAAGGATTTTCTATGGCAAGGGTATGAAGTGCAGCTATACCTGGACTTAGCTGCAGGGACTCTGCAGCGGAGGCGGGATATGCAACCTGTCACAGCCATCTTGCGGAGGGAGAATGTCCGTTATAAGTGGTTGTTCCCATTTGGCCTCCTTTTCACAGTGGGGCTTAAGAATTGGAAAGTCCACTCGGTATCAGACGCTATGACCGCTATGGCCAAGGCGGGCTTAGAGAGTGGAGTACCCCTGGGCCTGCAGGAGCGGCGGCCTGCGGCAGTTGAGCAGGAGCGACAGAGGACTGGTGATAAACGACAGCGGAGTCCGGAGGTGGAGCATGCCAGATCGGATAGAGAGGAGGACACTTGAAATGCTGGGGACTCCTTGTGTTAGGGTCTGTTTCTTATGCTGTGCATTGTTTTGGAATGCTGAGTTAGCTTTGTGTTGTTTGTGGTGCTGCATGAGTTCTGTGGAGGATTCATTGTTCTGGGCGGTGGAGGGGGGAGGGTAAATGGAAGGGGTTGGGGGGAGGGAGAAGGTGGGTGTGTGGGGAAGGGGGAGAGGGGGGTGTGGGAGGTGAAGTGTGGGGATGTTTTAGGGAATGTGGCGGAGGAGAGTAGGGGGCGGAACAAGGGGATTAGATAAGAGAGGGGGGAGGGAAGGGGGGAAGTGTGTAGGGGTGGGGAGGGGGGGACAGGGGGTAGCTGCCTCTGGCTGATGGACACTACTCCGATGGTGGCCTCCGGTGGAAGGAGGGGGGATCAGCGGGGGGAAGGGGGGGAGGGGGGAGCAGGGGTTGGGGGTAACGTTAGGGGAGGGGGGGAGGGGGGCATGGGCGCCAGGGGAGGGGGGGAGGGGAGGGGGGGTGGGGGGGGGGGGGAAAAAGGTGGGCCAACAGCAGATGGTCGTGGCTACACTAAATGTGAGGGGGTCGGGAACTTGGAGGAAACGCAGATTGTTGGAGAGGGAAGGTGGTAGGTTGCGTGCAGACTTTTTATGTCTCCAGGAAACCCATTTGAAGGTTGGCCAGGAGCGTCTGCTACAGTCCAAGCGCTACCCACGGGTGCTATTAGCTGGGCAGAGGGCTGAGGCCCGGAGGGGGGGGGTGGGTATTCCGGAGGGGGTGAATTGGGTGGATAAGGTGGTGGGGGAATATCGCGATAAGCAGGGTAGAGCGGTGGGGCTTAAAGTGCAGGTGGGGAGGGAGCAAGTTTGGATAGTGTGTCTGTACGGCCCCAATGAAAACAGGGGGAATTTTTTGATAGGCTGCAATCTGAACTGGGGGGCCTGAGTGGGGCCCCTATTATTCTGGGGGGGGATTTTAATTTAACGGTCAACCCACGATTCGACAAGGGGGGGTAGCGGTGTGGGTAAGAGAGTGGACAGGGTCAAGTTGCGGCGCATGAAAGAGGGTTTGGGGCTGGAAGATGTGTGGAGGAGTCAGCACCCGGGATGCAAGCAGTACACTTTTTATTCTGCTCCCCATGGTACGTATAGTCGGATAGATATGTTATGGGCAGGGGGAGGGTGGTTGAACAGGGTGCTTGAAGCGGATCAGGGCTCGATTACGTGGACAGACCATGCGCCTGTATGGGTGAAATTTAATTTGGGATATGATGATGAAGGCGTTAAGTTCTGGAGATTGAATGAGGCCCTGCTGGATGAACCAGCTGTGATAGAGCGGTTAGGGAAGGTGGTGCGGGAATATCAAGCTTTTAATTTAAATGGGGAAGTTGAGTTAGGGGTGGTGTGGGATGGCTTAAGGCAGTAGTAGTGAGGGGGCATTTGGTGCAAGAGGCGGCCAGGAGGCGTAGGCAACGCGGGGAGAGGGAACGGGGGTTGTTAGATGAGATTGGTCGGTTGGAACGGATGGGTGTTGGGAAGCGTGGAGGGGAGGTGATGGAGAAACTGAAAGCGCTAAGGGGGGAGTTAGGGCAGTTGCGGGCGAGCGACATAGCCTTTGAGTTGCGGGTGTTAAAGCAGGGTTGGTTTGAGGGAGGAAATAGGGTGGGGCGGCGTTTGGCGCAAAGGCTACGGCGTAGAACCCACCAGCATACTATTGGAGGTATTCGAGGAGTGGGGGGAGGTTGGAGCACGGGAATAATGAAATTAGGGAGGTGTTCGTGGACTATTATACCAAAACTATACACAAGTGAAGTGCAAGGTGGGAAGGCTCAATGTGAGGAATACTTACGAGATTGTGACATGCCTACCCTGTCTAGCGGAGAGTCAGAATGCTTAGATCGGCCCATAACGGAGGGAGAGGTGACAGCTGCGATTGGCACTTTGAAACGTGGTAAGGCCCCTGGGCTGGATGGGCTGTCAGGGCGGTTTTATCAAGTGTTCCGGGCCAGCTTGGGGCTTTTGATGGCTGAGGTGTTTAACGGGGTGTTGATAGGGGGAGAAGCCCCCCGTTCCATGAGGGAAGCTGGCATAACCCTTATTCCTAAACCGGGCAAGGATCTAATGGTGTGTGGGTCGTACCGGCCTATTTCTTTATTAAATGTAGACGCTAAGTTGTTGGCTAAGGTGTTGGCTACTAGACTGGCTGCGGTGATGCCTGCCCTGATACACCCCGATCAAACAGGGTTTGTAGGGGGGAGGCAAGGGGGGGATAATATTCGTAAGATTTGTAATCTCACGTGGGAGGTGCAGCGGACAGGGCAGGAGGCCGTTTTTCTTTCGGTGGATGCTGAAAAAGCGTTTGATCGGGTAGAGTGGCCTTTTATGTTGGGGGTGTTGGAGAAAGTTGGGCTGGGTGTTCATTTCCTTCAGTGGGTACAAGCGCTGTATGCGGGGCCGCAGGCGAGAGAGTGCGGGTGAATGGCGGTTATTCGGGGCCGTTCGGTCTCGGTAGAGGTACTAGACAGGGCTGTCCCCTGTCCCCTCTGCTCTTTGCCTTGGTCATAGAGCCGTTGGCGGCAAGGGTCAGGAGGTCAATAGATGTAAAAGGGGTTTTAATGAACTCCCAGGAAGTTAAAATCACTCTCTTCGCGGATGATGTGATTTTTACGCTTCGAGAGCCTTTGATGTCATTACCGACTTAATGAGGGAGATTGAGGAGTACAGTAAAGTGGCGGGGTATAAGATTAATGATAGTAAATCAGAGATTTTGGGGTTTAATTTACGTGGGGAGATAGAGGTTGGCCTGAAAGGGGCGTTTGCGTTTCGCTGGGTGGGGACGCAGTATCGGTACCTGGGTATCCAGATGGGTAAGCATGTCGAGGGGTTAGGGAGAGTTAATTATGGCAGACTATTGCAGGAGGTGCGGAGTGATCTTCAGAAGTGGAAGGGGTTATACTTAACATGGCTAGGTAGGATTGCCGTGCTAAAGATGAATGTTTTACCTCGTGTTTTGTTGTTATTTAGTTCCCTACCGTGCAAGGTGCCTCGGAGCTATTTAAAGCAGGTGCAGCAACTCTTGCTGGCTTTTGTGTGGGGGGGAAACATCCGAGGGTAGCGCGGCTTACTATGTATAGACCCAGTAAGGAGGGGGGGATGGGTGTCCCCTGGCTGGAACAATATTACTTGGCCTCGCAGTTAAGGGCCTTGCAGAGTTGGCAAGGGGGGGAGGAGGTTCCGCGGTGGGTGTACCTGGAGGGGGATCCGGAAAGGGGCGAGAGTTTGGCGAAGTGGATTTGGGATCCCGGGGGCAGTGGCAGAGGGAAGGGGGATGGGTAACCCCTTTCGAACTTTGACGAAAGAGCTTTGGTTGCGGTTGAAACGTCCCTTGCTAGGGGGGAAGCGTTATACTAGGAGTTTGTATATTAGGGGGGTCCGGGAGTTTCGCGCGGGGAGAGTAGTAGGAGTGTTTCTTGAATGGGCACGGATGGGGTTGAGGGCTATGGGACAACTACTTACGGGGGGGGGGGAGTTGAAGAGGTGGGGGGAGTTGGTGAAGGAGTTTGGGTTGGAGAGTAAGGGTTTTTTTGCATATTTACAGGTGGCGTCTTTCGTGGGCAGGCGGGAAGTTAAGGAGGACCTGGGTAAAGCAGCTACGAAGGTAGAGACCCTATTGGAAAGCGGGGGGCGCACAAGGGGGCTATTACCCACTTTTATGCGGCGTTGCTTGACCTGCGAGGGGTGGGGGGGAGCATTAGAGGGGAAGAGATATGGGAAAAGGTCCTGGGGGGGGAGTGGTCCCGGGAACGCTGGCAGGACATTTACGGGTGGTCAAAAAAAAGGGGCCCGGGGACGCGTTATTTGGAGTGGAGTTTGAAGATTAGATATCACACCTATTGGACCCATGGAAGTTGCGGGTCCTGGGGACGGGGAATTTGGGAGAGTGTTGGAGGGGGTGCACGGGGAAGGGTGATTTATATCATCTGTTGTGGGATTGTCCATTGGTACGGGGTATGTGGGGGGATTGGGAACTTGTTATTCGGGAGGTGACGGGGCTCCCCATTGTATTAACTCCAGCCATGGTATTGTTGAATGAGTTGGGGGATGAAGGGGAGCGGGAGCAGCTTCAGCTGATTGGCTACTGTATTATATCGGCGAGGGGGGAGCTCCTGGTGCGATGGAAAAGTCGGGCTGTCCCCACTCGGGGAGATATATTGGGGGCGGTTATGTGAACTGAAAGGTATGTGTGAGATCGCAGCGTATGGTAAGCATCGGCTGCAGACCTTCAGACTGATGTGGCAAAGATTTGATGTATGGCTCTTGAAATGGAGAGGGGGGGTGTAAGCTGTTGCGGGTGTCAGGATTGGAACTCTGGGCCTGTAGCACGGGCCCCTAGGGGAGGGGGGTTGGGGCGGGGGGGATGGGTTGGTGGGGGGTTTTTTTCTGCTGGGCGGTGGGGAGAGGGGCTGGGTGGGGTTCTTAGGGGTTTTTGGGGGGGGTACTGGAAAGGGTTCCCTGGGACATTGTTTAGTTGTCAGAGGTAGCAATGTATCATATGGGTGGGGGGAGGGGGGGGGTAATATTGAAACTGTTGGTCACCACTGTCTTAATCGGTTACCTCTGTGGTGGGGTTAAGTGTTTGCCCCACCCAGAGATTTTGTTGTAATGTGATTCTATTTGTGAATTGGTGGAACTAAATAAATAAAGTTAAAAAAAAAAAAAAAGGCTGGAAAGGGAACGTGTGAGGAGAGGAGGTTTGCTGCCCGACCTTGTGCACCGTGTTGCTGTTGCTCTCTGTAGGCGGCTGGTAGCACATGGTTCAACTACACGGCGCCTGGCCCTGACATCATCCAGGGGGCCTTAAATACGCGACGGAGTCTGCAGTTAGTCAGAGCGTGTGAGGACAGGTGGTTTGCTGCCCGACCTTGTGCACCGCGTTGCTGTTGCTCTCTGCAGGCGGCTGGGAGCACCCGGTTCACCTACGTGGCGCTTGGCCACAACGTCATCCAGGGGGCCTTAAAAACACGGCCTGCTCTGCGGTACATGGTAGCGGTCGCGTTCTGAAGGGGCACGTTCTAAGGGGGCCTGATAAGCCCCTTATGCGCCCCTTCGGCGCTCGAGGAGCTGTGGAGATGGAAGTTTGGAATGGGCAAGCGTAGAAAGCGTCATCTGAATGTGAGTACTGTGAATCCCACCAAGTTGGTTAAAGTCTTGGGCCCTATGGATCGGCTTGTTGTTGCAGTGAAAGATATGAAGAGGTATTTGGCTGCTGCAGCCAGATCCCAGCTTCCATCTGATAGCTCCTCGTCATTTTTGGGGGTTATTAACTCTGCCCCTCCTGCTGACATCTCCTCTACTGCCCCAGTGACTTCCTCACCCTTGTTGGAGGGGTCGCCACAACTGGTTTTGTCATCTCCAGCAGTTCCTCCTGTGAGTTCTTTGGACCCTGTGGCTGTTTCTTAACCACGGGTTCTACAGATTCCGGAGGATCTTGTTTTGGCTCAACGGGATGGTTTGCCTACTATGCCTGTGGACCCACATGATATTTCCCTGTCTGATGTATGGTGTGTTCTCTCACGTATAGAGGCTTCCTTTATTTCTGTGGTGTCTCAATTCTCGTTTTTTTCAAAATATTCTGTGGCTAAGCTAGCCCAACATGATTCTCAAATAATGGCTTTGGATAATAAGTGTCAGAAATTGGAAATCCAATGTAATACATTACAGAATACTTCTATGTCTTTTATTAAAGATAGTCTTATTTTGTATACCCAGCCAAGAATTGCTTGAAAATAATTTGAGGGCTATGAATGTTAGATGTTGAAATTTTCCTCGTACTCGTTTGCTGTCCCCTCAAATTTTTGTGTTAAATACCTGATGGATATCTTAGGGTATCGAGATAGTACTAAACCTGTTGTTACTAAATTGTTTTGTTTACCTCAGGTGGGGGTGACTCCAGATGAGGCTCCGTCGGGAACCTCCCCTTTGTCCTCTTTGGATTCCTTGGATGTTTCTGCCTTTATTGAATCTTCTCAGGATGTAATTACTACTAGGGCCACTTTTTTGGTGTCCTTTTCCTCCGAGGTTGAGAAAAACTCTGTAATGTGGTTGTATTTTTCTAATAAGAATGCTGAATTTTGTGGGGGGAAAATCAATATGTTTCCTGATGTCTCTAGGCAAACACAGCTTCGACGTATGGCTTTTTTGTTTTTAAGGCCCCGTGTCCTAGCTATTGGTGCAACCTTTTTCCTTAAATTTCCCTGTAAATGCTTGGTTACTTTAGGGGGGCACCAAATATGCCTTCTCTAAGACATCATCATTAGAAAGGTTTCTTGTGAATCAGGATCAGCAGGTATGATATTAATTTTGGATTTTTATGTCATTAGGTTTGAAAATTAGAGTTTGTAAGCTTTAGGACAGCAGCTCCTGTCTCTGCATAATTTCTAAGTTTGTAAATTTACTTTTCTTATGATGTGGTTTTCTCTGTAAAAGCTCCCCTTGATGTGGACTGGATTTGATTTCCTTGTTTTCTAATGTGTATTATGTAATATTTTTATTTTAATTTATCAATAAAAAAAGATTGAATTGAGAAAAGAAAAAAAAAAGGCTGGAAAACATTTCCCCGTGGAACTGGCTCAATTTTATATTGACACTGTTTTACAGACAATCCCCATTCCATATAGGTATAGTAAACTGAAATGTTTTATGCACTGTAAAGAAAAACAAACAAACCACTCCACCAAGGTTCAAATTCCATTAACACTCTTTGTGACTTTAGGCAAATCACTTTTCTTGTCTTGGGTACAGACTTACACTAGAGGCCCCTCTGAGCATAGGGAAACACCTACTGTACTTGCATTTAATTCACCTGGAGCTACTGATGAAAAGGAACAAGTTGAAACCAAAGACACAACTTTTCAAACCACTTAGAGAAAGTTTTTCTTGGATCAGCACAGGGCAGCAGAAGGGCTTTTTCTTTTTTGGGGGGGGGGGGGGCATGCACCACCCCAAGCTCTGCCCCCATGGGCAGAGACCCTTTCTGTTCTGCTTGCGGGGGTCCGATCTCCCACAGGCAGACTTAAAGGATCTTTGCCATGATCAAAGCTTCGCTTCTGCCTGCAGGAGATGGATTCCCTGCAGGCAGACTGCTGCCTGCCATTAACACGATTTTTAGTGGGGTCAGGGCCCATGTGGGCTACCCCTTTCCAATGCCTAGGGATCAGCAGTATATATTCTTTTGAAAATAAATAAAATAAAAACATCCACCAGATTTTCAGTATACACTCATTCTAAATGAATGGACATTTTTGTGGCACTGATACACTGGACTGTTAGTGATGATGTATAACAAGTTGTCCCTTTGTTGGTTTGTTGTTGTAAGTCTATTTGACCTAGCAGTTTCTTTCTTCTCCTTCACTGGCAGCAGGGCTGGGATCTAGCATCATGAGTCTTTATTCACAACTACGCAGGGAATTTTCATTATTTTATATTCTCTCCCTGGTTACACTATTCCAGTCACTGCAGGGGCGGTTGCTTTCCCCCTCACCTTGGAGCTGTGCATGTCACCTCTGCAGCATCCCCACCAAGTGGAAAACCTGTGAAACCCCAAGTCCTCCCCTTTCCCTTTCATCTCACACAGCTATCAGCTAGAAAGAGTCCACAGAATACATCATGGCATGTGATGCACCGTACTCGTGTCCAGCACGTAAATCATCTGTAAAAGAAATGCATAATTGCTCTGTTCTAATGCCTATGACCAATTTAGGAACTTTTTTTGTATTCTATGGGCTTGTACTTCACACACCATCAAGTCCCTAAACGCACAATTAGTGCCTGGCTCATTAGTGCATGTATTTCAAATAGCGTGATCCAGGGAACCAGCCTGTTCTTAAAAATAACCAAAAGGAACGATACTTTTTTCCACTACAATAAAACATGGCATGGTGAGGTAAACACAAACACTGCAAGACTATGAAACAGTATATGCCCGAGACAGCACAGTTTGTTTGTTAAAAAGTGTCATCGGTTATTTATAAATTAAAAAAAAAAGTCATGATTTGAATTCTAGAGGTCAATATTCAGTAGGGTGGTCTGCACATAAAGATAAGTGGATTCATCATATGGCCTATCTTTATGCGGAATTTCAATCACACCACCAGGTCAATATTCAGAGACACTTATCCAGACAGCAGCACCTGCTATCCAATAAGTGCCACTGACCAGGATATTCAGACGCACTATGTAGGTAGTGCCGGGACACTCCATGGGCAGCCTAATAAATTATTCACAGAGTAACTATATTCAGCGCTACTATCACGGAAAAGCTTCTCCTAAGCTACACGGTGAATGCTGGACCGACTGCCCTATCTGGATTGTTTTCAGCACGGATTCAGCCTTGCCATATTGACCCATATATCTTTAAGTCAGACTGCTAAATATGCAGTCCTAAATTTAAATGGCTACGTTAGACAAGCTAATTGTGCAGTACTACTTAAATGGATAAAATGATGTGCAGAGCACTAAATATCAATAGTACTGGCATAACACTTGTGCCCATCCCCCAGAACACTCCAGGCACCCTTCCTTCCAGACCAGCCGTTCTCAGCACAGGCATGAGGTAGATTTGCATACAATGGAGCGAGAGTACACAAACTTCAGAGGCATGTGTTTCCATTCCCCTGCAGTGGCTGTGGGCCCAGAAAGCGGCACCGTGCAGTGACGTGACATTAAGTGTACTCAAGCTAAGGGCATTGATTCGGTTAGTATGGGCCATTAATGCCAGTGCTAGCCACAAAATGCCAGCAATGGCTCTGTTCTGCTCAATCCCCATCCCGACACACACTACCAGGATTAGGGTGGGACTTTTAGCACTAAAGCACCAAACTGCATGCCAAACCCTATGTATTTGGGTAGCACAGTTTTAACATACCCAAACCAGCATTAGGAAAACGTATACGAACTGTATTTGGGATGTACTCACTACCGCCATCCAAATTTCTATGCATTAGGGGGATGTGCGCAGAGAAAAAAGTTTCTGCTCATTTTGGATTTCCCCCGTTTTTGAAGAGTCATTTTGGTTCGTTTTGCATATTCATTATAATTTTAAAAATCATTTAATGCACTGCAAAGCTTTTTAATGTGCACTATTTGAATTAATGTGCATTAACTCAGAGGTTAATGCCCGTTAAATCGATTTAGCATGTACTAAATATTTTAAAGATATGTTAACGAACTGAATGCACATTAATCAATATGCAGCCTTACAGTGTATCTTTAGATAGTAAACTGTAACCAAGGAAATCCATGTTTGTGGTGGCAGAGGTCCGTGTGTTTCATAACATCCAAAGCTGAACACACATTTTCACGGGAGGTTATGCGTTTCATCTGAGTAGTTCTTTGCATATCCCTCTTCTGTGGTCTACCACTACTACCACACACTGTGTGCAACGAGAAGACATGAATCAAGCCTAGGATGTGACTCATCCCGAGCGTCAGGAACAGGATCAGTGGAGCAACTCTGGGAATCACATGTAGCAGCCAAGTAACTAAACGAGCTATCTGCCCGACTGCACAGACTTCTGTCTCGTTTCCTTGTTGCCATACCTCAAGTATCTTGCATTTGCATAAACTCTATTCAGGATCACTGCTGCTGTAGTCCTGAAGTTGCCCATGATGGACATGATACACCACTGACAGAAGTAGACCACACAGCCAATGTATGCTGGCAACTCTTGGATGTCTATATTCCTGGAACAAATGTTCTACTATTTTGCTTCACAGATAACATCAAGAATGTTTTCTGTGCCAAACAGTTCCAAACAGTTCCCTCTCTAACTTTCTTTAGGACTGGACTTTCGGGTATACTGTGACTTTGCTGCTCTATGCTAAATTGGCTATGGATTTTTGTACTAGATACTTTCATTACTGCTTCTCAGGATTTCAGTATTATCCTTTTCTCCAAGAATGCCTTGGAGAAAAATCAGCAGAATGTTCAGCTGCCGGATTCCCTTCCTCCCATTCCAACCCGTAGTTATGCCAAACCAAAATTAACAGTGATATATGGATGTCAATCAGTGAATTATCAGTTTCTCTCTGTATGGAAATAAAGAGGGAATCTACATCTCTGGAACTCTTAATGCTTCTCAGGATAATAATATTTTGCTAAAATTCTTAGGGGCATTTTTTTTTACCTCAATACATTACATTGGTCGAGACAGAACACAATCCTAGTGGTAAAATCAATCTATTTCTGGATTTGTTTCATGCCACAGCTGTTGTCTGTTTACAAAACGAGAGCTATATAAATGGTAAGAGGCTGTACTTTCAGGACACAGTTTGCCAATGTGCAGGTAGCAATGTTCTAAAACGACAAAGTTGCAGAGCCATCCCTGTATGCAATCTGTTAAAGAAGTTCACCCAGGTTAGATTTTGGCCCAGATCTTTGCTTGAGGTTTATTTTCATTAAACAATATAAAGAGGGAATGTTTTGCAATTGTAAAGAATTACCTCAGAACCAGGGAGTAAAATTTGTATTCCTCCACAACCTTTTATGCAACAGTCATATGAAAGATGTGTGTGAATAGACAGTAGCCAGGGCTGATGCCTTGATGACTGGTACCACACTCCCAAATTTCAAACTTTTCCAACTTCAACCTCTTTATGTATGAAAAACTGAAAATAACCAGAAATGAATGCTTAGTGCTCCTGGGCTTATAACAAAAGCCTGCAGATGAGAACTGGATGGGTGACTCTGCAGCAGTCCTGCACAGGGTTGTGCAGAAGACCCTAGTTTGATTCCCAGGTTGGATGGTCAGGGCTGTCTCAACCATTAGGCAAGACTATGTGGTCACCTAGGAGAGCAGCTTCTCAATGGCAGCAAAAGGCAGCTGCCGTCAACACAAAACAATAGATCCTGACCGGCATATAAATTCAAAGAATCATCAGCACGTTCCCTGCAGGGAGAGTGAGCACACACATACATACAATACAAAGTTTAATATTTCAAAGTATGATGTCTCAGAATGCATTTTTACAAGATTGTTGTGGGAGAGAGGTGGTGTTGGGACAATCATAACTACTGTTGAGTTAATTAAAATCTCGAGAGAGAGTGAGCACGCATTATACTGAATGTTCAACTAGAGCAGGGGTCTCAAACCCGCGGCCCGCGAGACAACTTTGTGCGGCCCGCGACGGCGGAAAACCAAAAATCCCCCAAAACCCTGGCTTCTGCTGCTGCCGTTGCCGCCGTGGCAGCAGCAGAATCAATTGTTAAATTTTAAAAAAAAAAACTGACTTCTGCTGCTCAAGCAGCTGTCCTGCGGCCCCTTTCCCTCTGCCCGGAGATCCGACTCTGCTCTCAGCGGCGTGCTTTTCAAGCCGCGAAGAGAGTATTCCCCTCTCGCGCGGCTTGAAAAACCGCGCGAGAGGGGAATACTCTCGTCGCGGCTTGAAAAGCACGCCGCTGAGAGCAGAGTCGGATCTCCGGGCAGAGGGAAAGGGGCCGCAGGACAGCTGCTTGAGCAGCAGAAGTCAGTTTTTTTTTTAAATTTGACAATTGATTCTGCTGCTGCCACGGCGGCAACGGCAGCAGCAGAAGCCAGGGTTTGGGGTTTTTTTTTGTTGGCCGGTAATGAGCTATGGAGGGGCTGACTGAACTGGAAGTGGGCTATTGGCAGAGGGGTGAGGGGGGGGGGTTATGACTGGTAATGGGCTGGGGGGGGGGTTATAACTGGTAATGGGCTATGGTGGGGGCTAGGACTGGAAATGGGCAGATGGGGGTTAGGACTGGAAGTGGGCTATTGGCAGGGGGGGTTATGACTGGTAATGGGCTGGGGGGGGTTATAACTAGTAAGGGGCGATGGTGGGGGCTAGGACTGGAAATGGGCAGATGGGGGTTAGGACTGGAAGTGGGCTATTGGCAGGGGGGGTTATGACTGGTACTGGGCTGGGGGGGGTTATAACTAGTAATGGGCTATGGTGGGGGCTAGGACTGGAAATGGGCAGATGGGGGTTAGGACTGGAAGTGGGCTATTGGCAGGGGGGGTTATGACTGGTAATGGGCTGGGGGGGGTTATAACTAGTAATGGGCTATGGTGGGGGCTAGGACTGGAAATAGGCAGATGGGGGTTAGGACTGGAAGTGGGCTATTGGCAGGGGGGGGTTATGACTGGTAATGGGCTATGGTGGGGGCTAGGACTGAAAATGGGGTGATGGGGGATACGACTGCAAGTGGGCTATGGGGGGGACTAGGACTGGTAATGGGCTATGGGGGGGGTAAGACTGAAAATGGGGTGATGGGGGGGTAAGACTGGAAGTGCGCTATGGGGAGGTTAGGACTGGTTATGGGCTATGGGGGGTCTATGACTGGTAATGGGCTGGGGGGGTTGCTAGGACTGGAAATGGGCTGAGTGGAAGGGGGGCTTGAACTGCAAATGGCTGAAGGGGAGGGGGGCTTGGCATGGAAATGGGCTGTGAGGGGAGGGAGCTAGGATTAGAAATGGGCTGATGGGGGGCTAGGATTGGAAATGGGCTGATGGTGAGGCTAGGATAGGACTGGAAATGGACTGATGCAGGGACTAGAAAGGAGCAGATGCTGGGTGGGGCTGGAACTAGAAGGGAGCTGATGTTGGGGGAGGATTAGAATGGGATGGAGCTGGGAAAGTGAAATGGAGAGGGGAAAAATATTTTGTCTGGAAGAGAAGACAAATCTACAATTGGCCAGGTATTGGGAGAGTAAGTGGGGATTGAGGATGGAGGGGTAAAATTTGAGTGGATGAAATAGGAATGAGGAAAGAGCAAAAGGAGAAAGATTAGTATGTTAAAGCAGATGTAGAGAGAGAGAATGGAAAAAACTAGAAGAGAGAAGAAAGGACAAATGGACAGCAGACGATGGAGATAGCAGAAGACA
The DNA here is from genome assembly GCA_033557465.1 of Ichthyophis bannanicus. Taxonomy (NCBI): domain Eukaryota; kingdom Metazoa; phylum Chordata; class Amphibia; order Gymnophiona; family Ichthyophiidae; genus Ichthyophis; species Ichthyophis bannanicus. The sequence continues at coordinate 1,373,468,579 of CM066031.1, forward strand.
CGAAGAAACCAGAAGTGGCTGGAGCAATTGCAACTGAAAAAAAATGCACAAAAGGTAGAAAAATATCTCTTTATTTTGAATTTATTAACTGGAATATGTCAGCTCTGGGAAATGTGCATCATTAATGTCTGTGCTTTGGTACAAGAAATTATTTATAGTTTTATTTCTACAGTGCTGAGGTATTCTGTGTAATTCCTATTTGACATTGCTACTTGTTCTCTTTTCCCAGTAGGTCATGTATTGTTCTCTGAAATGTATTGATTTAATATTTGCAGTGTTGCCTTTTGATAGGTAGGGTCTGGTGCTTTGTGAGTCCTGGTAGTGCTGTTATGATACGGGGGGTTTGCTATGGGTTCCAAATGGGCAGTGTTAGTAGTAGTTCCTAATGTGCCTGGCGGTTGGCACTGGATTATAGTAATATAGAAATTTTCTAGTCTTTCTTTATCCATGCACTCATTATGCAACATTATGCAAATATTTATGCAAATGAGGCCCCTTATGCAAATGAGGCCCGTGTCTTATGCGGCCCCCGGGTTACTTTACAAGTCCTCATTCGGCCCTCAAAGCAATTTGAGTTTGAGACCCCTGAACTAGAGCACCTAATACCCTTAGATCAGCCTTGGGGATGGGCTGGGGGGGGGGGGGATGCTATGTGGTCAGTGGTCACCAGCTCCTGAAAGGGAAGAGTCTCTTAAGATGCTCAACAGTGACACCTTGTGGGCAAATTCAAGGAGAATGTATTTGTAAAAGACTGCTGCTGGTATGGCAGAGCTGCATGGTAAGATAGCTAAATATAATCAAAACCTCTAGCAAAGCTTGCGAAGTTGTGAATAAAGACTTAGTTAAAAAATGTTTTAAAATAAGTAAATAAAAATATCTTATGCACATGGCATTCAAAGTGGTGTACAACAGATTAAAACACAACACAATAATCCCCCACTGGCTCTTCCCAGCAGGACCCCCAAACCACCCCAAAATAAAAATAAAATTAATTAAAATAAATTAACATACAATACACAAAGGGACAACTGCTGCCAACTACTGCCCCGCTGGACTTGGTGACATAGTCTGAGGCCAAAATAAGCAGCTACCTAGTGATTATTGCAGGCTGAAAACTAGCGAAACCAGGGTTCAAATTCCACTAAAACTCCCTGTGAACTTGAGCAAATCATTTAATCCTCTACGGCCTCGTGTAGAAACTTACACTGTAAGCCTTCCAGGGACAGGGAGCAGTGCCTGAATGTAACTCACCTTAAATAATTTATTATTATTTATTCTTCTATACGCGTTTCCAAGGATCAACGCAGTTTACAAAGAACTGAACTTCAACATTACATGGAACAATTTTACATGGAATAGGTATTATAACTTGAATGGAACAATTTACATGGAACAAATATACAAAGTAACAAGACTGGAGACTAGAGATAGCACATATCTGTGTTAAACTATATACATTATAGCAAGAAAGCTTGGAGCGGACAGTTTCAGCCTGAGCAGAGGAGCAGGAGGGGGAGGGAATGAGGGAAAGAGAAGGAGTGGGAGGGTTGAGAAGATCTAGAATGTGAACGATCATGTAATCTCAATGAAGTGTTCCATGAACAAGTGGGTCTTCAACAACTTCCTGAATGTTGCGAGGTCATGAGCGTGTCTGATGTGGTTTGGAAGGGTGTTCTACAAGCGAGGGGCATGTAGGGAAAACGTATGCGCGCAGGTTGTCTGATTACTTAGTCAGTGCTAGGGGTAGGACTAGAAGGTTTGAGGGGTTACTTCTTCTTTGGCAATTTTCTGGGATCTTTTCTATAATGGATTGCAAATATTGAGAGGATGAATGATGGATTATTTTGAATTCTGTCACCAGAATTTTATACTTAATTCGACTGAGGAGAGGTAAGAACATACGATATGCCATACTGGCTCAGACCAAGGTCCATCAAGCCCAGTATCCTGTTTCTTACAGTGGCCAATCTAGGTCAGAAGTACCTAGCAGTATCCCCAAAAGACACAGGTTCCATAATGCTTGTATTGGGGCAAGCAGTGGATATCCCGGGTCCCCTTTAATAATGGTTTATGGACCTTTCCTCCAGGAACTTGTCCAAACCTTTTTAAACCCAGTTACACTAACAGCTTTTACTACATCCTCCAGTAACGAATTCCAGACTTTCATTATGCGTTGAGTGAAAAACTATTTTCTCTTATTAGTCTTAAATAGGTTACATTGTAGCCAGTATAGCGTTAAGAATTGGTGTAATGTGACTGTACCGAGGTGAGTGCATCAGGATTCATGTGGCCACATGTTGCACAAGCTGGAGAGGATGTAAGGAGTTCTTCGAGATACCTTTTAGGATGGCACTACGGAAATCGAAGCGAGATAGTATCATCGTTTGGAAGACTGTTCGAAAATCATGTGGCTCAAGAAGGGGTCGTAAGTGTTGGAGAGTCCTTAACTTATTATAAATGCATTGAGTTACTCTGTTTAAATGTGGTTGAAATGAGAGGTGTTGGTCGATGGTAGCGCCAAAGCATCTGACTTTTAGCTTAACCTCCAAATAGGCATTGTCAACTTTTAATGACTTTGGGGGGGATGAAAGGACTGGGGAAAGAAATAACTACTGCTAAATCCCTAGGAGCTAAGTGTTGGGTGCCAAAAACCTGTAAGTGAATACCCCATTTGTAATATCTTGAGACACCTCATTCTTCATGTTGCCATAATTGTTTCTAGTGAAGTCTACACATTGCATTCTTGAAACAAATATATATATTCAAAACTTGCATAGTCCCTTTCCTAGCTATAATAAGTGAGAAAATGTAGACATCTTACTGAATTCTTCTAGAGAACTATGCATGGTACATTATCCTATTTACACAAAACCAGTCACACACACAAGTGGTCATGTAAAGCTATTAGTCTAAACTGCTCAGTTCAAAACTAGATGTCCCTAGAAAAAGATCTGCTTTTAGCTTCTAAAGTCGTCATGTTTGTTTAGGGTAGTAAATTATTAGCTTTTCCTATACTGTACATCCGAGTCTATGACCATCTTTTGGTATTCTGTTTAAATTTTGGATGGTGATTTCTAGACCCGGTTGGAGGCACCACACTCTCCTTTTAATTTCAAGCTTATTATTATGATTACTGCAGTTTGAGTTCCTTTACAAAATAAAGTGGATGATCTACATAACTGTAATCTAGCAAAATGTATTATTTGAGAGATTAATAATATGTTGCTGAAGTTTTAATCGGAGTCAACCGTACCTGCAAGAGCTTAGGGTTAACAATAAAAACAGACAATAGAAACCTAACACAGAGCATGAGAATTTCTGTAAAAGCAAATCCATTTGTTTTTATTTTTCGTCTGCCAGTTCTCTGAGATTTCAGTTCAGTTGGTCTCTACTGGGCTATGGCGCAATGAACCTTCATTCAGAACCAAGCAAGGTACTACCCTTATTTTAGAACCCTCCATTCAAGCACTGATAATCTTTGGGCCTAAAGACTGCAACTCACCCTAGAACCTGGTAAGTGTGCACCCTGGGACTGGTCACTAGGTGTCACTGTTATGCGATGGTTGAGACTCCCTTACCTCAGGGGTTGTGAATGCAAATATAAGCCAGGTCTAGAAATTAATGCACTGACCCCACAACACATTAGTACCACTAAGTTAGCCAAGCAAATGCACTTCATTGCTTGTGACTTGAGCTCTCCTTCCTACCACATGCCCAGAGCTGGCTTGCTCTCCCTCGGTCTCTGCTCACACTCACATGTAGCTATCCGTTTTCTACATACAAAATGTGGTAGCTGGTACAATGTTTGATGGCATATTTGCTCTAGAGGGTCTCCCCTTCCCATTCATTTATTTCACTCCTTCCATTCTGTGCTCCTTACTATCATCCCACACTCTATGCCCCTCATTTCCCCTCAATTCTGCAATTTTAGCTACTGCTGCTCACTGTGCGCCCCTCCCTCATTAATCACTCCCCTGCATACTCTGTGCCTTTCATATTTTTTCCCCACCACTTTATTAATCATCTTTCCTTCCTCTTCAAGAAAATAGATCCCAATGTCATAGCCAGAGACAACAACTTCATCCATCTCTTTTGACTTCTTGGCTTGGTGTTTGAACCTGCGCCACAGCATGGCAGGACAGCTCTGTAGGAGGAAGCCACAATCCTGGTTTTGACTCTCCTCCTGGGAGGTAAGGGAACTAGCTAAACAAGTCAAGCTGAATTAACAAAGAAGCAGCATGCCCCGTGGTTCGGTTATAGACCTGCGTAAGCTCAGACACATTATGGTGGTAATAGACCAGATCTCTTGGAGAAAATTAGACACAGGACATCATTATGCACTGTCTCTAACTTGGAGTTACAGTTTCATTTTCCTGGCAATTCCTCCAAATGGGTTAGATTTGCGCATACTATAAGAGTCATGAACTTCACTTCTAAGCCAGAGTTCGCGGAACACAATCTCAATCTCTCAAATTGTTAATGCTGGAGTTTGTAAGATATAACATATGGAAAACTTATCAAGGTGTGCTTGGAAAGCGTTGTTACACACCTGTAACAGGTGATCTCCGGGAACAGAAGGAATAAGTCTTCACATATGGGTATCGTTAGCACATATGGAGCCATGGCTCACACGTTGTGAGTGGTGATGTAGCCCTCAAGGGAGAGTCACGCTTGAGCGCAGGCAAAAGAAATGCAGTCAGCAATCCAGTTGTATAGAGTGTGCTTCGTTACTAGCAGTTCAAGGTGAATTGGATCAATTGAGAGAACGTCCTGTGATTCTTGGTTCTCTCCAAGTAGAAAGCCAGTGTACACTTGAAATCCAAAGTGTGTAGTGCTGCTTCAGCTCTAGAGGTATGTGGTCTGGGGAAGAAGACCGGTAGTATCACAGATTGGTTGAGGTGGAAGGGTGAGACCACCTTCGTATGAAAGTGTGGATGTGTACAGAGTACACTAGAGTGTACACTAGAGGGTACACTAGAGTGAACTTTTGCCATTTGAAGGCATAAGAATGTCTGGTAGAAGGCTTGCGAATTTCAAGTAGGATGTCTTTGACCTGCTGTGGAAGGTCGAGGTCAGCAAGGATTATGCTTTTAGCAGCCACGCCATGGATTGGGATGGAGAAGTGTCCTATGATCCTGAGAGAGGAGGTTGGGTGTATGTCCCAGGCTGAGAGGTGGTGGAGTATGCGCTAGAAGAATCAGCAAAAGAAGCCATGGCTGACAGGGCCAGTAAGGTGCTATTAGGATCATGAGCCCCTGTCAGTCTGCAGCTTGAACAGGATCTTGAGTATTAAGGGTATGGGTGGGAATGCATAAAGTAGGCCCTTTCCCCAACGGAGAAGGAAGGCATTGGTTGCCTGGCTGTGCCAGGAGGGAAGCCTCAAGCAAAACAGTGTAAATTGTGCATTCTCCTGGGTAGCAAACAGATCTATTCTGGGTGTCTCCCACATGTCGAAGATCCAAGATGCCATATTCCGATTTAAAGTTCACTCTTATGGACGTAGGATACGGCTGAGTCTGTCCACAAGAATATTGAGTTTGCCAGGGCGATACACTGCCTTGAGATTGATGTGGCATGCAATGGAGAAGAATTAGAGATGAAGGGCTTCCTGGCAGAGGGGATAGGAACCCGTTCCCCCCTGCTTGTTTACATAGAACATGGCGACCTGGTTGTCCATTCAGACTAAGACCTGCTTGCCCGAAAGTTGGGGTTGAAAAACCCAAAGGACATTCGTGAGAGCATGTAGCTCCAGGAGGTTGATCTGTAACTGAGATGCCTGTTCTGTCCACTGTCTTTGTGTGGTGAAACTGTCCAGATGTGCTGCCCACCCAAGTTTGGAAGCATCTGTTGTCAGGGTGCACTGAGGTGGAGGCATCTGAAAAGGTGATCCTCCGAGTAGGTTTTGAGGGGAGCACCATCAGTGAAGGGAGTTGACCAGTGGAGAGGTGACAAAGATCTTGTCTGAGACACACCCGGTTGCTTGGGTCCACTGAGACAACAGAGTCCACTGGGCTTGCTGCATGTGCAGGCGGGCATAGGGGACAACAAGAGCTGTGAAGGCCATGTGCCCCAGAAAGCGCAGCATTTCCAAAGCTCTCACAGCACTGTGACCCCTTATGCTGTTGGCCAGCTCAATGAGATGGGCAGAGAGGTCCTGTGGAAAGGAAGCTTGGGCCTGACGAGTACCCAGAAGTGCTCCAATAAATCTGAGCCACTGGGATGAGACCAAGTGTGATTTTGGAAAGTTTAGGACGAATCACAGATCTTGGAGCACAGTGATGGTGCAATGAAGAGAAAGTTTTATGTCTTGAGGGGATTTTCCCCTAATTAGCCAGTCATCTAACTAGGGGAAGATGAAGACCCTCAAAGTACAAAGATAGGCAGCAACCACTGCCATGCATTTTGTGAACACTCGGGATGTGGAGGCTAACCTGAAGGGGAGCACCCAATATTGGTAGTGGGTTTGCTGGAACCAAAAATGCAGATATGTCTGTGTTGAGGGTGGATCAGCAAATGTGCGTATGCCTCCTTGAGGTCTAGAGAACATAGCCAGTCATTTTTCTGAAGGTATGCAAAAAGTGTACCAAGGGAAATCATTTTGAATTTTTCTCGAACAAGGAATTTGTTTAGATCTAGAATGTGCCTGAACCCTCCTGTCTTCTTGGGGATAAGAAAGAAAAGAAACTAGAATCCCCTGCCCTCTTGGATAGGCAGAATGCTTTCCAGGGCCACCTGAGCTAACAGGGTGGACATCTCGACTGAAGAGATTTGTCTGTAAGGAATTTGCGGGATAACCTCTTGTGGGGGGTAAACTTTGGAAATTAAGCAGATAGCCTCTTTGGATGATGTTGAGAGTCCACTGCTCTGATTTGATGAGGTGCCACCTGTGGGCATAGGAACAAAGTCTGCCTGCTATGTGTAGTGGGGGGAGTGGGGCCCTTCAGAGGCAGAGTAGCTATGCTGTCTAGAAAGGAGTCAAAAAACAGATGCTGGCTGTGGCTGTGCAGCTGGTTGTGGCTTAGGCATCTTAGGGTGTAAAGGGCTCTGCTGTTGCTGCTGAGGTTTGTAAGCAGTAGCAGGTGGATAAGAAGGATATCTTTTCTTCTTAGATAGAAAGACTTCTTTGGATGTGTCTTTTTCCTAGAGGGGTCTGATGTCTTTACTGGGGAGGCGTTTGAGAACGAGATCATCTGTCTCAATCTCTCTGGTCTTCTCTCTCCAACCTTTTCCAAAGAAGCTCTCCCCAGAGCAAAGGATGCTAGCCAATATTTATCCTGAATCCACTGTTCAAGGTCAGATGCCTGGAGTCAGGCCATTCTGCGAGCACTGATGCAGACTGCTGAAGCTCTGCTGGACAACTCAAAGACATCAAAAGATGCTCTGGTAAGAAACTTGGATGCATTCTGATTTTGCCTGATTAAGGCCTGGAATGCACCACATTTGTCATTAGGAAGGATAGGTGCAAAGTTCTCTAGATCCCTGCAGATATCCTTGACATACATGCCCATATACAGCATGTAGGAAGTAATCCTAGAAGTGACCATACATGCCTCAAAGCACAGACGGCCAAAGGCATTAAGAATTCTGCTCAGAGGCATGGAAGAATGAGTTTTAGAACTCTTGATGTGATGCATCGTTGATTCCACCATGGAGTGGTGTGGTAATTGAGGCTTTTGGAAGCCAGGGCATGGTGGAACTCTGTACATGGTATCAAGTCATTTGCTGATAGGCGGAACAGTTAGTGGGGCCTCCCACATGCAGTACGTAACATTAGATCCTGCAGGATGCGATGCACCGGTAATATGGCCACCTCTTTGGGCACAGAGGGTATTGGAGGATTTCCAATTCCTCTGCCCTCGGTTCCATCTCAGATGCCATGGTAATCTGCAGTTCTGAAGTCCTCTGGCGGGAACAGACGCCACTCATGAGGAGGGAATGCTGAGAGAGGAGGCCAATGCCTGGGTGGAATCCCGCACAGGGCTCTGAGCTACTGTCCCAGAGCATGAGACCAGTGCCTCTCCAGAGATCGAGGCTTAGGGAGCGTTCTGTGGCCCCTGTTGTGCTTTGGAGGGCTGATCTTCCCGCTGGGGCTGTTTGGCAGGCTTGTCTGAATCAGATGCACCTTTCGGTGAATCTCGATGACAATGAAGGGACTTACCTCGAGGATCAGTATAGAGTTTTGAAGCTGACTTAGACTTAGTCTTATGTTTGGCCTTGAGAAGACCTGAGAACCAAGAGAAGAGGCCGATGTCCTCAACAATGTGGAAGACACTGAAATAGAGTCCACGGCAAACAGAGAATCATTCTATTTGGCTCTGTTCTTTAGGCCTCTTTTTGTCATTTGTTGGCACAATCAGTCGGTAAATGGTCTGGACCCAAACATTTTAAACTCCAGTCATGTTTATCGGTGACTGATATTGTACCAGAACATTTGGTACATTTTTTGAAGCCGCTGATGTGTTTTTCCATTGTGGCAGAACAAAAGTACGCCAAGGCCTAATTTGGCAGTAGAAACCACCAAAATTGGAAAAGATGACAAATAAAAGAAAGAAAAATATTTTTGAAAAGAAAAGAAATATTGGGGCTGGTAAAAAGTAAAGTACCTGCATCGACGGAAAGGCAGAGCATAGATTTAAACCAAAAAATGATGTTTTTCAGCAGTGACAGGAAGAAAACCATCCGCTGGCTCTGTGGAAAACAAATAACTGAGGAGAGGATTTGCAAAAGGAGGGAAGGCAGATGCAGTGGATTGCAGTGGAGGGAAGGCAGGTGCAGTGGATTGCTCCCAAAGACTTTCCAACTGGATGCTATGACACCCAACACAATGTTTTTTGGATGCTTTGATGATTTGTCTGCTTTATTATTTATTTCTGCTGTTTTATGTTTTTTACTAATCTACTTAGGAAATTTGATAGGCCGAATATAAATGTATTTACATTAGCAAATAAATAGAAATTAACATGCAATCCTCAGAAAAACAAAACAATCATTTTCTGAAAATTTTCTGTCCCTCTTGTGATCCATTATAGCTGTATAGCCTCCATCAGTCAGTGGCCCACTGCCCGAGGGCTCTCACACTTCACGGCTCTGCCAGATCAGCTGACGTGTAATAACTGACAGTTTAGAGTCGTGTCAGTCCTCCTGCATTACTTTAAAATTATTTGATGTGACACATTGGCCCAGGTGGTTTAATAGAGAAGCTATTATATATATACAAACTTCCATTCAGTAAGCTACTCTCCCCCCCCCCCTGTAAACACACACAGGCCACTTATTTACTAATGCTTAGCACATAGAAGGAGTGGAGGAGTAGCCTAGTGGTTAGAGCAACTGAACCCAGAAAATCAAGGGTTCGATTCCCACTGGCATTCCTTGTGGCCTTGGGTAAGTCACTTTACACTCCCTTGCCTCGGAAGAAAAGACCTGGCAATCTACTTCCAGTGATGCATTGCCAAGAAAACCCAGAGGCAACTGGGTCACCAGAACTCAGCACTGACTTGATGGCAGAACCCCCCCCCCCCCCTCCACCACACACATGGAGCATTATCACATTATATTAATAAATAGGATCTGTGAAAACAGATTTGTTTTTATTGTCTACCAGAGTAGTTCTCAGGAAATACTTGTAAAATAGAATTGTGCTGCTCGTTACCCTACTTCAGGGGTTCTCAACCCAGTCGGGTTTTCAGAATAACCACAATGAATATGCATGAGAGAAATTTGCATACAATGCATAGTCACTGTAGCTATCCTGAAAACTTGACTTGTTAGGTGTGTGTGCAGGACTGGGTTGAGAAGTCCTGTCCTACCCTATTAGAACTTGTCCTCTCATGCTGAAATCTAGCTGCTGATTTCATTCTGAGCTGTCTAAGCCCCCATGCGACCCTCACACTCATGTTTTTTCTCCCCCCCCCCCCCCCCCCCCGCCTGCTGTCCTTTCTGCTACTGCATCTCTTTTCTTACTAATCCCATCCCCAGCTCCGTCTGGCTTCTCTCTCATCTGGCCTTGGTGCTCTACATTAGTGGTGCTGCCATTAAATTAGAGGGGTTAAAAGTTAAAGTTGTGCCTAGGACTCCTGAAACTGTGGCATTATCTACTCTGACACATCATCTAGGCACATTTCTCATATGACCACACTTAGGAAAGTCCGGGATTTCACAACAAATTGGAGGTATGATGAACTATAAACAAGATTTATTTGCAATCAAACCGCTCTGACAAATAGGTCTTTGTAAGCACACGATTTGTAAGCATGCACGTATCACACACAGAGGGATACCGTCAGCATGCTATTGTGCTGCAGAGTGGAAGGTGTCATTCAAATCTTCCCTGCAAGGACTCAGATATTGCAATCTGGAGCGCACGTAAGTGGATGTAATTAGTGACATACAACGTAGCCGACTTTCCTGTCATTTTTGAGGAACAGCCCTTCCTTCATAAAATAAATAAATAAAAACAAGACATTTTGCTGTCCTTGGGGAAAAAAAAAATCAGCAAATTAAAAATACTGCATGAGTTCGCAGACATATTTCAAAATGCTTTCAAAACAGCATTCAAAAAGGTGGCCATCCTAGAGACACTACATTCTCTTTCAGAATCAGATAATAAAAATCACGTTTACCAATTTTAAAATCTCTGGCTGTGACTTTTGCTTCCAGTATATTTCATCCTCTCTCATCTCTGCCTGCCTCATGTTCACTCTTATCCTCCAGTACTTTACCAGTTTGCTCATTCCTTTTACTCTTGCGGGGCATCTCATTTTCTTTCAATTTCTTGTTTTCCTTTCTCCGAGACTCCTTTCTGTCATCACCATCCCCAAAATTGCTTTTTCTATATTTTATGACCTCTGGCCTTCCCGACAGACTTGCCTCCATCTCTTGGGCTATTCCACCCAACTCTCTTTCTCCCTGCCTACAATTAGGTGGTTTTTTTCCAATTTGCCTTAAGACTCTCACATCTGTCTGACTCTCCACTGTCTGTTTTTCCCAACGCAGCCTGTCTCAGAATTTCTCTTTCCCTACACATTTTTTCTTCCCCATCATCGCAAATATAACTTTTATCCTCCAGACTCTCTCTTCTTCAGACCTTTCTAAACGAATTATGTATGTTTTTATTTATTATTTAGATAGACTTTTACAGAAAAAAAAGAAACATGCTGTGTGACTCAGATCCATTAAGCTCAGCATCCCGCTTTCAACAGTGGCCAGTCTGGGTCAAAAGTACCTGGCAGACCCCCAAAAGCAGATCTCTCTCTCACATCTCATTTCCAGGGATGAACAATAGCTCTCTCAAGTCTACCTGGCTGCTAATTTTTTTATGGACTTTTCTTCTAGAAGTCTTTTTTGGACTCCACTATGCTAGCCACCTTCACTACATCCTCTGGCAATAGATCCCAGAGATTAAATGATGTGCTGCATGAAGAAAAAAAAAACTTTCTACAATATGTTTTCAATGTGTTGATCATTAGTTTCATGGAGCGTACTCTTGTTTTTGTGTTGCTTGAAAGGTTAAACAGCCATCCCATCTCACTCGTGCTTTTGTAAACATCTATCATAACCTCTCTCTTGTCTTTTCTCCAAGCTAAACTAAGAGCCCTGACGTGTTTAGCCTCTCTTCACAAGAGAGGTGTCCATTCCCTTTATCATTTTTAACACTGTTCTCTGAACCTTTTTTAATTCCATTCTATCCTTTCTGAGATGGGGTGACCAAAACTGCACACGGTACTCAAGGCGAGGTTGCACCAGAGACTTATACAAAGGCATAATGGCATTCTCAGTTTTGTTCTCTGCCCCTTTTTGAATAATCTCTAACATTCTGTTTGATACCTAGCAGACGCAGCAAATTGTGCTAAAAATGTCAACCTATTATCCTGCAATGACTCCAGAATTTTGGAGTTTAATTACCAAACTCTTGGGGTGGAGGGGCAAACAAATAAAGCTGAAGGTTCGCCTAGGGCACCCAATATCAACCCCTCTTCCAAACCATGCACTCTATACTAGTTCCACTGTAATGTACTTTGCAAAGTGTTGTACATTTGTAGGAAGCTCACCTCTTAGATAAAATAACCTTTACTCTACAAAAAACCTGCCCCTCTGTGTCATTTCACTACACCCAGTGCCTCTGAGAAGTAGACAGAGGATCAACTAGATTCATCTCGGAATCCTCAGCTACCCAGAACTAGACAACATGCCAGGTAACAACCACAAGCCAGGGGACTGAGACCCTCTGCAGAACACTTATGACAGCTCCTAACTCAGAAACCAGCATTTGGTAGCTGTAGTTGGAGTTACTTTTTTTTCTATGGGCATCATGTTGCACTTGTCCACATTAAATGCCATCTGCCATTAAGATGTCCAATCTCTTCGCCTCAAAAAATCCAGCAAATCTTTGCAATTCTCTGACATTCTACTGACCTTGGATGATTTTGTCGCATCAGCAAAACTATACTCAGTTATTCAGTGTAGGTTGTTTTGTTATTCCTTATGTTGCCTTGTTTAATTATACCTGTTTATTTTTATGGTGTTTTTATTTTTTATATATTTATATCATCATTGTGTGTGCACCATAAACAACTTCAAATCTTAGGCAGTATAAGAAGAATTTAAATAAACACATATACTTACATACACACCCACAGTCTTCTTGTTTCTCTGTAATTTGCCCCTTCTCTCTGTCCTGTAGCTTCCCTTGGACAATAGTGTCTCCTCCCCCCCCCCCCTCACAAACTGCGGTGTCTGTTCCCTGAGGTGCTCTACCACCTGTCATGTTACTTTAGGTCCCAACTGTAATGTTACACCTCCCTAAAATCCTATCTCCTGGCCAGACTAGACATAGGCCTTCTCTTTTTGTGTCTCCCATTCACCACAGCTTTGTTACCCTCTCCTCCAACCTCTGTCTCCCCCCCAGTGCTGCATCTATCACCCTTGCTGCTACTCATCTGTGCAAGTCCTTACAGATGTCAGTAAGTCTGCAGGGGTAGCAGGCGTGATGTCGGTACAGACATTGCTGTTCTTGCTAGCACAGTGCAGACACCCTGAGGGCTGCTCTTCATGCGTGCTCACTTGGTTCTGGGGTGGTTGAGAGATAGTATCCCAGCTCAAATGGCCACAGTTCTGCTGGAGGCCAGCAGACAGGCCTGGTTCAAGGCATGGCGTGCCACCCTTTTGGTACGGCCACTCTAGCTGAATGACTGTTTTACTCATATTCTCCTATACATGAACACAAAAACACTATTAGATATATTTCTTTACAGTTAAAATCATTTGCAGTTTTTTTCCAAACAAGCTTATGAAAGAACAGAATTACTGTACCTATCCTAGTATTTGTTCTGAAATGCTCTTAGACATAGATTCCAAGACTGCTATATATTACTCATGCTCTTTAAGGGCTAAAATGACACATCAATCCACAAGTATCTCCTCGTTCATGGTCGTTCATTTTCTACAATTTGGGCTCCTTTCACAGATATTCTTTGTTTGTTGGATACACAATGTCCTCCACACCACTATATACAACCCACCATGAAAAGTACAATGAATGTCTGTACAACCTGATCCCCTCAGATGTGCATGCTACAAACAAAGGAACCAAATTGGCTATAGCCGGATCCTTCAATAGCTACAGCCATGACTGGTGCAAATACTGAATCATGTGTCAGTACTGAAGGAGATGTTTGTTTTTCCCAACACAGCAGAGGATTGTAAAGAACTTGCACATAAAAGGTCAAAACAGTATCTGTCAGTCTGGGGACAAAATAAATCTCCAAAAACTTAACAGAACAGAACCAAAGTTGGCATGGTGGTAAAACTGGGAGAAAGACGCATCATGTTCAAAAATGTGTCAATTTTGGATTGCATGCTCCAGAAAATAAAGTCTGCCAAAATATAGCCCAGGGCATTTCTGTGAGAGCTACAGTGCCTTGGGAAAGTATTCATCTCCTCGTTTTTTGTCCTGTTTTGTCGCATTACAACCTGGTATGAAAACAGAGGTTCATTTGGATGTTAGGTAATGGACCGAACAATATAGTTTAAATTGGTGAAATGGAATGATAATAAAATACTTTGTAGATATATTAAAAAAACAAGTAAAAACTTAGAAGTTGTGAGTGCATATGTATTCATCCCTTTTGCTATGAAACCCCTAAATAAGATCTGGTCCAACCAATTAACCTCAGTAGTCACATAATTAGTTGATTAGAGTCCACTGTGCGCAATCAGTGTCACATGATCTGTCACATGATGCCTGTATAAATATACCTGTTCTGAAAGGCTCCTGACTCTGCAACACCACTAAACAAGCAACATGAAGACCAAAGAGCACGCCAAACAGGTCAGAGACAAAGTTGTGGACAAGTATAGATCAGGGTTGCATCATAAAAAAATATCCCAAATTCTGAATATCCCACGGAGCACCATTAAATCCATTATAACAAAATAGAAAGAATATGGCACCACTACAAACCTGCCCATCAAAACTCACAGACCGCGCAAGGAGGGAATTAATCAGAGATGTTATAAGGACACCAAGGATAACACTGAAGGAGCTGCAAAGATCCACAGCGGAGATCTGTCCATACACAGAGCGGGGCTTTATGGAAGAGTGGCCAGAAAAAAGCCATTGCTTAAAGAAAGAAATAAGAAAACATGTTTGGAGTTTGCACAACAGCATGTGGCGGACCCCCCAGACACATGGAAGAAGGTTCTCTGGTCAGATGAGACGAAAATTGAACTTTTTGGCCATCATGGGAAATGCCATGTGTGGCACAAACCCAACACTTCCCATCACCCTGAGAAGACCATTCCCCACAGTGAAACATGATGGTGGCAGTATCATGCTGTGGGGATGTTTTCCATCGCAGGGACAGGAAAACTGGTCAGGATTGAAGGAACGATGGATGGCACTAAATACAGAGCAATTCTTGAAGAAAACTTGTTTCAGTCTGCCAGAGATTTGAGACTGGGACGAAGGTTCACCTTCCAGCAGGACAAAGACTCTAAACACACTGCTAAAGCTACACTGGAGTGATTTAAAGGGAAACATTTAAATGTCTTGGAATGGCCTAGTCAAAGCCCAGACCTCAATCCATTTGAAAATTGTGGCATGACTTGAAGATTGCTGTACACCAACACAACCCATCTAACTTGAAGGAGTTGGAGTAGTTTTACCTTCAGGAATGAGTGAAAATCCCAGTGGCTAGATGTGCTAAGCTAATAGAGATATTCCCCA
The DNA here is from genome assembly GCA_033557465.1 of Ichthyophis bannanicus. Classification (NCBI taxonomy): domain Eukaryota; kingdom Metazoa; phylum Chordata; class Amphibia; order Gymnophiona; family Ichthyophiidae; genus Ichthyophis; species Ichthyophis bannanicus. The sequence goes on from CM066031.1 coordinate 1,373,483,805, forward strand.
AGAGACTTGCAGCTGTAATTGCAGAAAAAGGTGGCTTTACAAAGTATTGACTTTGGGGGGGGGGGGGGATACCTATACACACTCCTGATTTCTATTTTTGTTTGTTTGCGTTACTTATTGTTTGTGTCACAATAAAAGATATTTTGCACCTTCAAAGTCGTATCCATGTTGTGTTAATCACATGGTGCTAACCCCAAAATCTCTATTTTCATTCCAGGTTGTAATGTGACAAAACAGGACAAACACCGAGGGAATGAAGACTTTCAGGCATACACCAGAGTCTGCTGCAAATATATTTTTAAAGTATTAAACCACAAAGCCCACTAAGATTGCATTTGGATTAAATGTACAATATATTGCTCCTAGTATCCCAGGGCCAAACTATGCAGTGCTTTAAATACCAGAGGCAAAAACCTTATAATCAACACGACATCTAACAGGAAACCCATGAAGTTGCTTTAATGCTGGCATAATGTTATCCAGTTTCCTAAGCTCTTTGATAAGTCTGGCAGCGGCATTTTGTACTAACTGCATATGCTTCCATTCCAGCCCCCCATCAGCCCATTTCCACTCCAAGCTCCCCCATCAGCCCATTTCCAGCTCTATTCTAACTCCCATCAGCCCATTTCCAGTCCTAATCCAGCCCCCATCAGCCCATTTCCAGTCCAAGTTCCCCTCCCCACCCTCACAGCCCATTTCCAGTCCGTTCCAGTCCATCCCCCCCCCCCCCCACATCACAGCCCACTTGCAGTCCATTTCCCCCCCACACACACACACATCATGGCCCACTTGCAGTCCGTTCCTCCCCTCCCCACATCACGGTCCATTTCCAGTCTGTTCCCCCCCCCCCCATCACAGCCCATCCAGTCCTAGCCGCCGCCCCCCCCCTCCCTCCCTCTGAAGAGCCCCACGCCGTCTAAGGGGCTGCGCAGAGGGAGCCGGGGAAGCCCACACAAGGCCCTGGCTCCCTCTGCACAGCCTGCCAACATGAAGAGCCTTTACCTTCACGCTGGCGGCTGTTTCAATGAAGCCGCGAATGCCGGGAAAGGTTAAAGGCAATGCCCTTTAAGTTCTCCCTGTATTCGCAGCTTCATTGAAACAGCCACCAGCATGAAGGAAAAGGCTGGGCAGGCAGGCAGGCGGGCGGGCGGGCGGGCTGGCGGGCTGGCTGGCGGGCGGGCGGGCTGGCTGGCTGGCTGGCTGGCTGGCTGGCTGCGCAGAGGGAGCCGGGGCCTCGCGCAGGCTTCCCCAGATCCCTCTGCAGCCGTCCATTGAGCGAGAATGTAGTTCGCGCAGGGCCCTGTGCGAGCAACATTCTCGCTCAATGGATGGGCCGGCAATGCCCCTACTCTGCTTTCTGCATCTTAGGTAGGCAACAAACTACTGCAACATCTCCCCTGTATTCCTACCATAGACAGACATGACATATATCATACTGGAGTGATCAACTATATCAAAGACCGGCATAGTATGCACATCATCTTTCCATGCAAGCAATAACATGTCCATGTTATGAAACTGCTGGCACGCAACTTGCATATCTAGCGCTTTTTTATTATCTAAAATAATCCAAAAATAAGTGCTATAGCAGTAGAGTTGGGGTTTTTTTAGCATTCTTCTTCCAGAGATTATGATAAATTTGATTGTATTGTGAACACTGCAGCCACATTGCCCCACCACTGTTACCTCTTATATAAGGTGTTATATTCCAGTAGTTCCCACCCATTCTTATGGTTCCAAGGCCATTCTTATGGTTCCAAGGCCATTCTTATGGTTCCAAGGCCAGCTTTTCTAAGAAGCAGTAAATTACAGCCTCTAGAAAGTTAACTTCCCTACTATTTATTTTTATTTATTTATTTTGTAGTTGTTAGTTCACACCTTTCCAGTAGCAGTTCAAAGTGAGTTACAATTGGATACAGTAGGTATTTCCCTGTCCCTGAAGGACTTGCAATCTAAGTTTGTACCTGAGGCAATGGAAGGTTAAGTGACTTGCTCAAGGCCACAAAGAGTGCCATGTGGGATTCAAACCCTGGTCTCTGTGGTCACAGACCACTGCTCTAACCACTAGCCTACTCCTCTACTACTATGTCCTGATGAAACATTCCCACAATTATTAATTTCATATTTATTTATTTATAACACTTTATTACACACCTGCATAAGGCGCATTACAAGTAAAAATAACCCTCCACAAACTGAACGCCTCCCTAATTTCCATTAACAATCACAACAACCACCTTTTCCTCCTCCTAACATTATTATGGGGGTCACCAAATTTGTTTGCATTCCTAATTTCTGTTAGTGTTTCACACTCTATCGCTGCATCCTGACCATCTGTATGGTAGTATATTTCCACCACTATACTCTTTACCATCAAATATGAAATATCTGTCTATAAAGATTCTAAATTGCATTTTGTTTACTTGTAGATACTTTGTCCTGTTTGTCTCAATGCCACATGTAACCTCTCATTAATTGCGAGATGACAGTCACATATGTGGCATTCTGCAAGAGACTGGATAGTCCCCATTTCACTGCTGGACTACTGTCTGCATCATAGCATTGTTGACTTTCATTATTTCAAATAGCTAAGGGGAGGGGTTGCTTAAACTAATATAAAGTTCTTTAAGATTATCTTGTATATTTTATGGTTGTCAATTATCTACAAAGGGACTATATAATCTAATGATAAGGTTATACTCACTTGATAAAAATCCCTAATTAACTCCTGTTGTGAAAAAAAGCTTTTTCTATCCTCTTAATAGGGGTAAGACAATAAATCAAAGCATGTGTGTGATGGGGGGAGGAGGAGGGTGGGAATCGAACACAAAGATTTTAAAAATTAGGTTGCCTTCTAGTTTTTAAACACACAAAGGGCTAGATTTACTAACATGCATTAATATTAAAATCACTGCTATAGCAGTGTTTCCCAACGTGGTGGCATGTGCTGAAGGAGTGCACCAAAGGAACAGGTCCTGCTCCCTGGGGTGACTCTGGGGACACTGTCTGTTCTTCTCCTCTGGCCACTGGGTTTTCCTTTTCCAGGGGCTGTTTTTCCTGGTTTCTGCTGCCTTTGTTCCTACTTTTTCTGATGTCCATGATCCCTGTTGTCTGGGGCCATCGCCCCTTCCTCCATCCCTCTCGACTGCGTCAGTGTGTTGTAAGTAACCTCATTACCTGTGCCATGCTACCCTCTGCTCCCTTAGTTTCATCCCTATGTCAGTGTACTCTCTTGAATTCTCGCTCTGTCTGTGTTAAGGAACCACTACTTGCTGATCTTATATCGTCCTCTGCTTTTTCTTAAGGAATCCAGGCTTTGGAACAGTGAAGAATCTTTACTCTACCAGGCACTTGCCCCAGATTTTTCTGTTTTCTCCAGTCCCCGGCTCTCTCGCTCAGGTGGTGGTGTGCTGCTTATCCATCAGACCTTCTTGAGTTTATCTAAGTTTGCTCTCCTACTCTTCTTTACTTTGAATCCTTGCTAGTCTCTTTTAAGTCCTCCCCTTCGATCTTTTTTCTACTTCTCTATTGCCCTCCCTCTCTGTCTTCCCATCTCTGGGATCAGCTTGCTCTCACTATCTCTGAGACAGTCCTCCACTTTCCCAACCTTCTCATGCTTGGTGATTTTAATGTGCACTTTGAGTCACCCAAAAGACTTAGGGATCAACTGTTTTTGCACCTAACTTCAGACCTCTCCCTGTATCAGCATATCTACATGCCCATGCTCGCAGCTGGGCATACTCTTGATTTGATCTTTTCCACCCATGGCTTCCCATTCCCTCCCTTAATTTCCTTCATTCTCGCCCTCCCTTTAAATATCTGTGTCTTTTTTCATATAGCTTTTTCCATTTCTCACCCCCTCACTGGCTCCATTAAACATTCTTCTGTCTGCTGTAATATCACTGCTGAAGCTGTCTTTCCCCCCCCTTGGATGTCCCTTTCTCTCCTGATTTTGACTCTTGTGGTGGATGAGTAGGTCCATCTCTGAGACCAGCTTCTTCTTGGCTTCTTTCGGATTCTCTGCTCTTCTCCCTTGGATTCACTCTATGCTCCATAATAGTCTCTCTTCTGGGTTGGTTCCTGTTCCCTGGAAGTCTGCTTTGGTCTGCCCCTTGCTAAAGAAACTCTCCCTTAGCCCTTCTGTCCCTGCTAGTTATCGATCTGTTTCTAACCTCCCGTTCCTTTCCAACATTCTTGAGAAACTGTTTTTTAATCAACTCTAGGATCATCTTGAAATGCCTCATGCTCTCCACCCACGCCAATCTGGCTTTCGTCCGGGACACAGTACTGAGACTGTTCTTTCCTCCCTCCTTAAGTGCACCAGTCTTTTGATCACAGTGATATTTCTCTCCTTGTTTCTCTTGATATTTTCTCAGCCTTTGATGTGGATGTGGTCGATCATCCTATTCTTCTTTCCCGTCTTTATGATCTTGGTATTCTGGGCTCTGTCTTCAACTGGTTTCGCTCTTTCCTTGCTGACCATGCTTTTGGGGTTTTTTTTTAACTCTTCAACCTCCACATCCACTTCTCTGCAGTCAGGGGTCCCAAAAGGTTCTGTGTTGACTCCTTTTCTCTTCAGTATTTTTCTCGCTCCCCTGACTCACTTGGTGCAATCTTTCAGCATCTCTACTTATTACTATGTGGACCACATTCTTCTTGTTATTCACACTCACCCTCTGCTGCCTGATCTTGCTCCCTTATACACCTGTCTCTGTTGTGCCCTCCCTGTTGGCTGAAAACTATCTCTTACTCAATCTCCAGAAAACTGCAGCAGTCTGGCTCTCTTCCTCTTCTGTTCCTCCCACCGTGGCCCCCCTGCTATCAAATTCCCCCACTGCTTTGGTTTCCACTCTTACCTATCTTGGGGTGACCCTTGATTCCTCTCTATCTTTTCATGACCATATTAGCACTGTTGTTAAGTGTTCCTATTTTTCTCTCCAGCAGATTAAGTCTATTCACTCATTTCTTTCTCCCTCAGCATTGGCAACCCTTCTTCTCAGTATTGTCATTAGCTGGCTCAACTACTGTCACATCATTTATGCTGGTCTCCCAAAGCATGAAATCAAAAGACTTCAAATTATCCAAAATTCAATTGTCCAGTTATTTTTTCACACCACAAAATTTGAACACGTCACCCCCCCTTCTCATGATCCACCATTGGCTACTTGTTCACTTCTGGATTCAAAACAAAGTTCTGATTTTGACACAAAGGATCCTCCATTCTAGTCCTCCTACCTTGCTTCCCTTATCCTCCTCATTGTGTTCTGCAGTCCCTCCACAGTAATCGCATCCACCTTCCCTCTGCTTCTCAGGCTCGGCTAGAATGCACTTGACAATCTGCATTTTATTTTCTGGCTCACAAACTCTGGAACGACTTACCTAAGACCTACCTGTGTCGACTTGTTTTTTCTATTCCCTCTGACTCCACTTGACTCTTTCCCACTTTCTGTCTCCTTTTCGCCTGTGTGAATAGCTTTCCTGTCTGAACTATAGTTCCTTTCCTGTATTTTAACTTGATTTTATCACTATTTGTAAGCTGCCTTGCTGTTTTGAACAAGTGGTTTATCACATTTTTAATAAACAAACCTTATGCTAACTAATATTAAAATATATCCCCCCAGCTGTTATGTAGAAATCTGAGTTTCAATTCATCTGTCTGCCTCTTGAGAGGGATCCTGAACTAGTCCAGAAGGAATCAAGAAATAACAGTTATCAGGTAAAGCATAACTGTACTTTCCTTTTCAACCTTGCCAGACCAGTGGAAAGCACCAAAGCTTCTCCACCAAACTGGATGAAAGGTGGCCATAGCTGCCATTTACAGTACTGTGCCAAGTATAGGCTTTTTTTGCTGCCTGTGACACAGGCTGCCTTTTTAATCCCAGGTGCCATAATGCACAGGCACCTTACTGATGTACTGTGACAGAATGTCTTTTCGGATATGTAACCACAGACATTTCTGTTTGACAGTCTCTTATCACTCACTGACCTTTGGTAACACAGGCCCAATAACTAACTGCCTTAGTAGGTCTAAAAAATAGGTACCTGTGACACCATTTCTCCCTTCTGGAGAACCAGGACCAGCAAGGAGTCCCACCTAGCCTGGAGCACCAGCAAATGTTCACCACCTATTGGAGACAGGGCAATACTGACTGGCATCCTGACTACACTAGTAAATCCAGAGGTAAGCCGATTTGCTCTGTTTCCATCCTGTTTGGAGGAGGGAAAATCTATACTGGTCTGGCAAGCACCAAAAAGAGTGGTCAATTTTCCAAATGGAAGATGCTCAATAGTGGTGCCCTTAGGGCAGTGATGGCTAACCTTTTTGAGCCCGAGTGCCCAAACTGCCGCACAAAACCAAAGAATTTCCTCAAAGTGCCAGCACGTCAATTTGCATAAATATTTGCATAATGCTAACATACACTAACTTTTAGTAAACATGTCTCTTAATGAGTGTATGGATAAAGACAGACTAAAAGATTTCTACATTACTATAATCCAGTGCCAACCGCCAGGCACATTAGGAACTACTACAAACAGTGCCCATTTAGAACCAATAGCAAACCCGCCGTATCCTAATAGCACTACCAGGACTCACAAAGCACCACACCATACCTATCAAAAGGCAACACTGCAAATATTAAACCAATACATTTCAGACAATAACAATACATGACCTACTGGGGAAAGAGAACAAGGGGCAATGTCAAAAAGGAATTACATAAACAGAATACCTCAGCTCAGTTACACAGTTGCAATTGCTCCAGCCACTTTCTTCTGGTTTCTTCATGTTTTCTGCTAACTCTCCATCATCTGCTGTCCATTTGTCCTTTCTTCTCTCTTCTAGTTTTTTTTTCCATTCTCTCTCTCTACATCCGCTTTAACATACTAATCTTTCTCCTTTTGCTCTTTCCTCATTCCTATTTCATCCACTCAAATTTTACCCCTCCATCCTCAATCCCCACTTACTCTCCCAATACCCGGCCAATTGTAGATTTTTTATCCCTCCCACACAAAATATTTTTCCCCTCTCCATTTTACTCTCCCAGCCCCATCCCATTCTAATCCTCCCCCAACATCAGCTCCCTTCTAGTTCCAGCCTCACCCAGCATCCATTCCCTTCTAGTCCCTGCATCAGCCCATTTCCAGTCCTAGCCCCCCATCAGCCCATTTCCAGTCCTAGCAACCCCCCAACCCAATACCAGTCCTAGCCCCCCCCCATCAACCCACTTCCAGTCCTAAACCCCCATCACCCCATTTTCAGTTTAAGCCCCCCTATAACCCATTACCAGTCCTAACCCCCATCACCCCATTTCCAGACAGCCCCCATCAGCCCACAGCCCATTAGCAGTCCTACCCCCCCCCAGCCCATTAGCAGTCCTAACCCCCCCCTGCCCATTAGCAGTCCTAACCCCCCCTGCCCATTAGCAGTCCTACTCCCCCGCCCGCCCGCCCATTAGCAGTCCTAACCCCCCCTGCCCATTAGCAGTCCTAAACCCCCCCCTGCCCATTAGCAGTCCTAACCCCCCCGCCCGCCCGCCCATTAGCAGTCCTAACCCCCCCAGCCCATTAGAAATCCGAACCCCCCCTGCCCAATTAGCAGTCCTAACCCCCCCTGCCCATTAGCAGTCCTAACCCCCCCGCCCGCCCGCCCACCCGCCCACCCATTAGCAGTCCTAACCCCCCTAGCCCATTAGCAGTCCAAACCCCCCCCTGCCCATTAGCAGTCCTAACCCCCCCCTGCCCATTAGCAGTCCTAACCCCCCCCTAGCCCATTGGAAGTCCTAACCCCCCCCCCCCCTCTGGCAAATTTAAAAAAAAAAAAAGCAGGCTCTGGCTGCTGCCGCGGCAGATTGCAATGTCCCGCGGGGCCCCCTCCGCCCGCTAAGCCCCTCTGCAAGGGCTTTCAGATTCGCGAGGGAGAGCATCTCCCTCGCGTCTCTGTTAAGCCCGCAGGGGCTAATGGGAAATTTCCCATCAGTCCCTCGCGTCTAAAGGGGCTGATGGGAAATTTCCCATTAGCCCCTGCGGGCTTAACAGAGACGCGAGGGAGACGCTCTCCCTCGCGAATCTGAAAGCTCTTGCAGAGGGGCTTAGCGGGCGGAGGGGGCCCCGCGGGACGCTGCATTCTGCCCTTGCCGCGTCCGCGGCAGCAGTCAGAGCCAGCTTTTTCTTTTTTTGCGGACCTTCCCGCGTGCCAGCTGCAAGGCCTTCGCGTGCCACAGCTGGCACGCGTGCCATAGGTTCGCCATCGCTGCCTTAGGGTGTGTGCTGGAACCTGTGCAAATATATTCATAAATGATCTAAAGAAGGAAACTCTGAATGAAGTGATAGAATTTGCAGATGACCCAAAATTATTCAAAATCATTATATCAGAGGACTGTAAGAATTACAAGAAGGATCTTGTGAGAACAGAGACTAGGTATATAAATGGTAAGGAGAAATTAGACCTTACCTGCTAATTGTCTTTCCTTGAGTTCTCTCCGGGCCAGTCCAGGCTACTGTCGGGTTGTCAATCTCCTCCAGCAGCTGAGGACTGTAATTCAGAATTTTGCTGACAGGCTAACCGGCTCCCCCTGGCGTGCCAGCCTCAGTCACACTCCTGTCCAAGCAGCAACTAACCGAAACAAACAAAGCAAACAAAAAAACAAACCAACTGATCGCCCCAGCCAGCTATAAAGTATATCGGCGCTCTGCCTTGGCAGTGCTGGTTCTGTTACCCAAACCAGCCCAGGGGCCATCCTGCTGTTGTTTCCCTTTTTTTGTTTTTGTTTTTTTTGTTTTTTTATAGAAAGGCTGTTATCCCCTTAGTGGATGAGGAAAACCCCGTGCAGCCATCCTACCAACTACCAGCTCCTTAACTCGCACAAAAAAATCCCCCGAGAACCTGCCGAGTCCCCCCAAGCCAAACACACTTTCCTGATAGAGAAGGGAAACTCGCAGATCCAGGGGGTGGGTCCTGGACTGGCCCGGAGAGAACTCAAGGAAAGACAATTAGCAGGTAAGGTCTAATTTCTCCTTCCTCTTCGTCTCTCCGGGCCAGTCCAGGCTACTGTCGGGAAGTACCAAAGCAGTATTCACAGATGGGAGGGACCTGCGAGACCCCCTAACACCACGGAGGCCCCAACAATTGCATCCCCTCTTGCCTGCAGATCCAAACAATAGTGCTTAGTAAAGGTATGCAAGGACGACCAAGAAGCCGCCCGGCAGATATCCACCGGAGGAACCAAGGCTATCTCCGCCCAAGAAGCCACCTGCACTCTGGTAGAGTGCGCCCGAAGGCCTTGCAGAGGCAACCTGCCCCCAGCCTCATACGCCGCACTGATTGCTCGTTTCACCCAGCGAGCAATAGAGGCCTTTGACGCAGCCTCTCCCTTATGAGGTCCACCAAATAACACAAATAACCGGTCCGACTTCCGAAAGCTCTCCATTCTATGAAGATATTTACGGAGCACCCTACCGAGATCTAGCTTTCGAAGCCGGTGACCTGCAATATCGTCCCCCTCCCGAGGGAAAGTAGGCAGCAAAACGGCTTGATTCACATGAAAAGGGGAAACCACCTTTAGAAGAAACGCAGGTACTGTCCGAAGCACCACCTTTTCCTTAGTAAACTGAAGGTAAGGCTCCCTACAGGAGAGCGCCTGAAGCTCCGAAATCCTTCTAGCCGAGCACAACGCCACTAGGAAAGCCGTCTTCCAAGAACACTCATGCAGACTCACCGCTGACACCGGCTCAAAAGGTGGCTGTGTCAGAGCCTCCAACACCAAATTCAAATCCCACGGGGGCACTAGAGATCGCAACGGCGGTCTGAGAAGCCTCGAAGCTCTGAGAAATCGTTGAACGTCAGGAAGAGCCAACAACACTCTTCCGCCCACCTTACCTCTATAACAAGCCAAGGCCGCTAACTGGACCTTCAGCGTACTGAACACCAATCCCTTTTCTAGGCCCAGCTGTAGGAATGCCAAAATGGCCGGTAAGGAGGCGGAGAAAGGCCGCACATTCCGCTCTTGACACCAGTTCTCAAAAATCCGCCAGACGCGAATATAAGCCAGGGAAGTAGAACGTTTCTTAGACTGCAGCAAGGTCTCAATTACAGCCGGTGAAAATCCTCGACGTCGGAGACAGTCCCTCTCAACAGCCAAGCCGTAAGCAAGAACCGATCCACCTGCGGCATCAATATTGGCCCTTGGCTCAACAAATTGATTCGACTTGGAAGGCGCCACGGCGGAGCAATCAACAGCCTGACGAGATCCGCATACCACGGTCGCCGGGGCCAATCCGGAGCAATGAGAATCACCGTTCCGTTGTGCTTCGCAATGCTCCGTATGACCCGCCCGATCAAGGGCCATGGAGGGAAGACATACAGAAGCCGCTCCTCCGGCCAGGGCTGCACCAGACCATCGAGCCCTTCCGACATGTGCACCCTGTACCTGCTGAAAAACCGAGTCGCTTTGGAGTTCTCCAGGGTCGCCATGAGATCCATGACCGGCTGCCCCCAGCGAAGGGAGATGTCGTGGAACACTGCAGCATTCAGCTCCCATTCCCCGGGATTGAGGAGATGCCGACTGAGATAGTCGGCCTGAACATTGCCCTTTCCGGCCACATGCGCCGCCGAAATAGCCAGAAGATGGGTCTCTGCCCACAGCATTAAAGTCTGACTCTCTGCTAAGAGGTCCGCGCAACCTGTGCCTCCTTGCTTGTTGATATAAGACACCATCACCACATTGTCGGAGAACACGCGCACTGCTTTTCCTTGCACCAGGCCGAGGAATTCCTGAAGCGCCAATTTGACCGCTCTCATTTCCAGGCGATTGATCGACCACTCGGTCTCCTCTTGGGACCAGAGCCCCTGCGTCACCTGCGTCAAGCAATGCGCCCCCCAGCCCAAAAGGCTGGCATCCGTTGTTACCAACAACCATTGAGGCTCCCGCAGCGGAACTCCCGCTCGAACCCGAGTGGGATCTAACCACCACTGCAGACTGACTCTCACGGGGTCCGGACATTCTAGCTTCTGGTCGAGCGAGTGAATCTGCGGGGACCACCTGGCTAGCAACGATTGCTGCAGAGGACGCATGTGAGCTCGGGCCCACGGTACCAGATCTAAGGTCGCTGCCATAGAACCCAGCAACTGCAGGTACCTCCACGCTGTGGGAGCTCTGACACCCAAGAAGGCTCTTACCTGCCTCCAAAGCTTCTGCACCCTGTCCTCTGGCAGAAAGACTGACCCCTGTGCGGTATCGAATAAGGCGCCCAGGTAGGTCAGGCGCCTCTGCGGAGTGAGATGACTCTTGGACTGATTGATCACCCAACCGAGACTCTCCAAAAACTGAACCACCCGGTTGGTCGCCGACACGGACTCCGACTGAGATCCCGCTTGAATCAACCAATCGTCCAGGTAGGGATGGACCTGAATTCCTTCTTTTCTCAAGGCTGCCGCTACCACCACCATCACTTTGGTGAACGTCTGCGGAGCCGTAGCTTTTCCGAAAGGCAATGCCCTGAATTGAAAATGACCCATGGGCACGGCAAACCGCAGGAATTTGCAATGATCTGGCCGAATAGGGATATGAAGATAGGCCTCCGTCAAGTCTATAGATGTTAAGAATTCTCCGGGTCGCACCGCCTGAATGACAGACCGCAGGGTTTCCATACGGAAGTGGGGGACCCGTAAACAGCGGTTTACGTGCTTGAGATCCAGAATGGGGCAAAAAGACCCTTCCTTTTTGGGAACTAGGAAATAAATCGAGTATCGACCTAATCCGTATTGGTCTTCGGGAACAGGTACTACTGCCTGCAGCCGCAGAAAACGTTGCAGCGTGTCGTTCACGGCCACCCGCTTCTCCGGAGATCCGCAGGGAGACCTGAGGAAGGCATCCTTCAGAGGCTGAGCAAACTCTAGCGCATAACCTTTGCTGATTATCTCTAAGACCCATTGGTCTGTTGTAATGTCGGCCCAGACGGAAAGGAAATTCTGTAGACGGCCCCCCACTGGGATCTCTGCCTGAGCCGGCCGCCCTTCATTGGGGCTTTTTGGAGACGGACTGCGGGGAAGAAAAATATCCTCTGCCGAATCCCCTTCGCCCCTCGAAAGGACTGCCCGCGGGCTGGCGAATGTCCTCTCTGATAAGGCACAAACCGAGATGCCCGGAACCTGCGCGAATCTCTACCCTGCCCTCTGGCAAGTGCCCCGAGCCGGGGGCCCTTCGGGCGATCCTCTGGGAGACGTCCCCCCTTGGAATCCCCCAAATCCTTGACAATTTTTTCAAGCGCTTCCCCAAAGAGTAGCTTACCCTTGTTTGGGAGCTTGCTAAGGCGCATCTTAGAAGATGCGTCTGCAGACCAATTGCGCAGCCAGAGGAATCTTCGCACCGCAATCACCGATGCCATGGACTTTGCGGAAATCCGCACCAAATCATAAAAAGCGTCCGCCAGATATGCCGCTGCCGACTCAAGCCTAGTGCCTTCCACGCACCTGCCAGTCTCCTTGTCGGCAACCGAGTCCCCCTGCAACCATCTGATGGAGGCTCGAGAGACATAAGCTCCACAAATAGATGCCTGCAGCGCTAAGGCACTGGAGTCGAACGCCTGCTTCAACAGTGCTTCCAACCTGCGGTCTTGAAGGTCTTTTAGGGCCGCTCCACCTTCCACTGGGATGGTAGTCTTTTTTGTCACAGCCGCTACAAGTGCATCTACTTTAGGCATACGCAGCAGGTCCTTGTCCTCCTGAGGAACCGGGTATAAGCGCCCCATCGCTCGGCTCCCCCTTAGGGAGGCCTCAGGACATTCCCATTCGGAATCTATCATCTGCCTAATAACCCTATGGATGGGGAAACAGCGCTGTTCTGGTTTAAAGCCCTGCAATAGAGGATCCTCCAACGGCTCTTCCTGCACCACAGGCAAGGTAATGTTTAACGCCGCTAGAGACTGTGCAATCAGCGCCCCGAGCTCCTCCTTACGAAAAACCCTAAAAATATTAGGGTCCTCACCCGGTACCAGTTCTCCTTCCTCAATCTCGCTCAATGACCAGGCATCCAAGACCCCCTCAGAAAGAAGCTCTCCCTCTTCCATCTCCTGGGGTCCTGCCAGCTGCCCCTCGAAACTCTCGGGGTCCACTCTCAAAATTTTTTGAGTTGAGGAGCCTTCTCCCGGATCTGCTTGTGAGGCAGTCCCCATAAGGCTACTGTCCCTGTTTGGCAGAGCAGACTTGTCCAGGCTTTGCTGCAGTTTCAATAGATAAGCCTATGCAAGGATAAAATGAAATCGGGAGAAAACACAGATGGCAAACTCCCCTGAGCCTCAGGAGAAGTCCCCTGCACCTGTACTACCTGCGGGGAAAGCCTCTTTGATTTTTGTTTCCGTTGTACAGGCTTGTCAGCAACCGCGGGAGAAGCGGAGGCAGGAGCCAAGATGGCCGCCGTTCCCGCCTTAAACTCCGCGCCTGAAAGCACCTCCGAGGAAGCTGTTGAAGGCAGTTTAAGATCCATCGGACCCCCTAAAAGCCGCTCGACTGAACTACCAGCCCGAAAACAAGTCCGACAGATACCAGGACCCAACAGCCCCATCAACTCCCGCACTGTGCACAAACCGTCGGCACGGCCAACATACATGCACCGGGAACTAATACGCCTGAAAGACAGAGAAGCTGCCCCGCCGTCTCTAACCTCGACGACCTGGCCTGTCCCTCGCGCTAACCGGACCGCTCTTACCTGAAAAATCAACAATACGATAAGGCTCCAATCCTGCACCCGCTGCTCGCGGAGGATTCAGAACCGGCAGTGGGGACAGAAGGCTGCAACCTGGGGCTCCCAGATCCGCTGTTTCTGCTCCCCTCCGGGTATGACTGTGAAGCTGAAAAGTGAGGCAGGCTCTACCTCCAGCTTTAAGAACCGGTATATCAATTTCCTTTGTGCAGTCAATACCCTTTATCGCTGACCGTGGCAACCCAGCTAGGGCTACCCTGTCAGACAAAAAGAAACAAAAAAACCCAATACTTAGGCCAAAATTCCTCTTCAGCACACCGGAGCCAGTTAACCATGTCCTATCCAGCTGCTGAGGACTGTAAGACTGAGGCTGGCACGCCAGGGGGAGCCGGTTAGCCTGTCAGCAAAATTCTGAATTACAGTCCTCAGCTGCTGGAGGAGATTGACAACTCGACAGTAGCCTGGACTGGCCTGGAGAGACGAAGAGGAAATAAAATTTAATGTGAACAAGTGCAAAATGATGCAGATAGATTAAATATTCAAAAAGGTATGGAGAGCAACACAGAGAATATTATTATGCCTCTGTACAGCTCTAAGGTGAGGCTGCACATTGATTACTGTGTGCATTTCTGGCTGCCCATCTCAAAAAGACTTTAGTTGAACTGGAAAAGGTTCAGAGAAGAACAACACAAATTATAAAGAGGATGCAAAAACCTTTCCTTTGAAACAGTCATAAAGAATTTATAAAAATAAATGCAGATAAACAAAATAGTACTTCATAAAAAGGAATAGATCAAGAAAGGAACAAATAAAAGCATTCATTTGCATATAGTACCCACTAAAGAATGTAATGCAACGTGTACCTTCAAGTCAATGCTGACTCCTAGAGACCCAGCAACTCCTGACTTTTCTTGGCAGCATAACCAGAAGTAGATTGCCAGGCCTTTCTTCCAAGGCAATGGAGGGTTAAGTGACTTGCCCAAGACCACTAGGAGGACCACTGGGAACCAAACCCTGGTCTCTTGGTAGCATTAAAAATAAAACAAACAAACAATACAAAGGAAAAATTAAAGCACAAATTTAATCTACTGGAGGGCAACACTACCTCTCTTAAAATTAAACAAGTTAGGGCTGTTCAGCTTGGAAAAGATGAGTGTGTGTATATGAGAGAAGTTTACAAATCATTATTGAGGTAGACCAATTAAATAGGGCGCGGCTGTTTAATTTGTCAAACACTAGAATAAAACACCACCCCATGAAATTAACAATGAACACGCTGAAAACAAATTGTATAAAGATTTTTTTCATACAGCACATAATTAAGCTCTGGAATCTGTTGCTGTAGGACTAATATAGCAGAGCTCAAAAGAGGTTATAAAGAGAAGTTCTTGGTGGAAACGTTCATTTAAAAAAGCTAATACCGATACTGTAAAATCCATCACTTTTGCCTGGAAATACATGGACTTTGTGGGATATGCTTAGTATTAAACTCGACTGGTCACCATTGCAAACAGGATGCTGTGCTCAATGGATGGTGGTCTAATTCAACATTCCTTATGTTTGCCTTTCATACTCGCTCTCAAAGCATGAACAGTTGAAGTGTTAAAGACTTTCTTGTGTGCCAAGTTTATCTTGGAAAACTGAAAACTTGAAATGGATGGTGGATTTGGATTGAATGAATCTGAAAACGCACCACTTGGAAAATCTGTCCACTCTACTAGATTACGCAATCGATAAATGAAATTGTTTGAGAGACTGTAAAACGGTAGAAGTGACCAACAAAATTATTAGGTCCCTTTACAAATTAGAACTGATAGTGTGATGGTTCTCGTCAGTAGGAAATACCCAAGAATAGTCAGCAGGCTAGGCCCATAAAATGGTTCTCCACAGGATGATGTACGCCAGATCCAAGGATGGTTAAGACTAGGTGCTCTGCATTGAACAGCCACTTTCCCTTCGGGCTGTGTCCTCTAGTGCTGATGGCCACCAGATCTTTACTGCCCAAATCCATGACCGAAGGTGAGAACCAAGAAAACTCTGATGGAGAGAGTAAATATAAGCACAGGGCACTCACTGAAGAAAATCAAGGCAGAAGTAAAACAGAGGTCCAGCAGGAACTGGTGCAGGATTGGGGCTATCCAAACAATGCAAAACAGGATCTGAAGGGTAGCAGAGAGCCAAAGCACATGGTGGCAAATTCTGGTAAAGATGTGTAGCCAGAGCCAAGTTTATATGCAGATCATAGGCTGGAACTTCATGACCTCTGAAAGGAAGGAACAGCAGGCTAAGGCAGCCAGTCAGCTGAGAGGAGCCTGACACCTGCTGGTTTGGAGGTCAGAGGTTCATCAGCGTAAGGTTCTTCTAGGAAATGAGCCACCAGCAGGCTGGCAGTGGAACTTCACAGACAAATGACACTAGATGATCTATGGTCAGTGTTACTAGATTAGATCAGTATATGCATCAAGCTCTTCCAAGCCTAACAAACTCTACACAGATTGATGGATACTTGTTCCTTTTTGGTTTGTTCACAATCCTGAACACAAAAGCAATTGGACGGAACATATCAACTACTTTGAAATTCTACTGGATTGAAAAAGCATGTAATTGGAAGGCTCCCTTCACTGATACCACACTGAGCTCACATTTTATGTAGTCTGAAGGCAGGAGGTTATCTATGTGTGGCAGCCCCCACTGACCAACAAGTTGAATACTTCAATTCCCAGTCATCCTGGGCTATTTCCTTCTGGCTTAGCTATTCTGCTGTGCTTGCCTGGAATGTGGGCCTTTGCAGAGGGCATGAATCTGCACACTGAAAAAGCAGAAATAGTATCCTATATACCGCCAAGACTTCTGAATTTATCAAGTCTGTGATGAGCTTGCTTTCTGCAAGACACAAAACTCAAAGCTGATCTCAACTCCAGAACACCTTTTTGCTGCTTCCCTTGGGATCTATTTTTCCTAAATAGAGAGATAGGTCCAAAAAGGCAAGGTATTACAACAACAAAGGAGAAAAAGGAGTATTACCATCACAGATAAAAGAATAAGTCAAAATTGTGTAAACATTCTAATAAAAACAAAGACTATAAAACACAAACTCATCAACATGACAATCACTACATAGACTATGTAGAAATACAAAGCCTACATTAGCCATGGTTCGGCATACACCTGAATCAAGGGTTCTATTGATGTACCAAAATAAACATAATTAATTATAACGGCTGTCTTCCACAAACTCTCTCTCTCACTTTAAGACAAGTAAAGCGTAGTTACTCACCTGTAACAGGTGATCTCTGGGAACAGCCGGAATAAGTCTTCACATATGGGTATCGTCGACACCGATGGAGCCTGCGTGGGAATGCTCCCCAGCGTCCAAAAAGGAAAGCTTTTGGGAGCATCCCACCATGCATGCATGCTGCCTTCCCGCCCAACTACCTCTCTCACTTCAGTTGAGTTGAAAGCTGAAACCAAAGGAGAGAAGTAGAAGAAAAATAGAAAGAGAGAGAAAGACAACTCCTAGGGGAGGTGGGTGGGTTGTGAAGACTTATTCCTGCTGTTCCCGGAGATCACCTGTTACAGGTGAGTAACTACACTATCTCCAGGAACAAGCAGGACTGTAGTCTTCACATATGGGGACTCCCCAGCTGAAAATTCCTAGGGATAAACCCAGCATGTGTGGATCTATATGAGATGGGCCATGCTTCCTCCCAGGGACCTCAGGCATCCAAGAGTGGATGGTGGGAAGGAGTTGATCTAGTAATGGAACAGATGCTGTAGAACAGCCTGACCGAACAAGGCATCCCGACGGGAGTCCTTGTCTAAGCAGTAGTGAGCAGTGAAAGTATGCACAGAAGCCCAAGTTGCTGCTTTGCAGATCTCATCAATAGCAACTGAACGAAGATTAGCTGTTGAGGCTGCCATGGCTCTAACATTATGAGCCGTGACATAGCCTTCAAGAGGGATTCCTTTACTCTGATAGGTAAAGGAAATACAGTCTGCAATCCACTTAGAGAGAGTTCTCTTAGTGACTGGAAGTCCTAAATGACTAGAGGCAAAAGCCAGAAAAAGTTGAGAAGACTTTCTATATGGCTGAGTTCTGTGAAGATAAAAGGCCAGAGCCCGTTTAGAATCTAAGGTATGAAGATTTCTTTCCGCGCTGGAGGCATGAGGCCTAGGAAAAAAGACTGGAAGATAAACCGATTGGTTTAAATGCAAAGGTGTTCTGCTCTTGTTGCTGTTGAAATATGCCAATAAAAATGATTTACCTAAATGCAAAGGTGATACCACCTTTGGCATAAAATGAGGATGAGTCCTCAAGACTACCTTGTCATGATGAAACCTCGTATAAGGCGGGTCAGCCACTAAAGCCTGCAGTTCACTAATGTGTCTTGCAGAAGTGATAGCAATTAGGAAAATGACTTTTAGGAAAATGACTTTCCATGAAAGAAACTTTAGCTCCGAAGTAGCTAAAGGTTGAAAGAGTGGCTTCATGAGTTGACCCAGAACAAGATTAAGATCCCATGCCACCGGAGGTGGTTTGATGGGAGGCTTTGTTAAAAGGAGGCCCCTCATAAATCTTGAAACAAGAGGATGAGAGGAAATTGGCTGTTTATGAGATGCAGCAATAGCATTAAGATGGACCCTAATAGAATTGGTCTTGAGACCAGAAACTGATAAGTGAAGGAGATACTCCAGAAGGGACTCTATTGGTACCAAGAGGGGATCAAGCCCCTTTTGGGAACACCAGACTGAGAACCTCTTCCACTTAGAAGAATAAGAACGCCTTGTGGAAGGTTTTCTGGAAGCTAGAAGAATATCCTTCACTTGCTGAGAAAGGCCTAGATCTTGAAATTCTATGCCTTGAGTAGCCAGGCCTTGAGATGAAGGGACTGGGGATTGGGGTGCAGTAGAGATCCGTTGTTCTGGGACAGAAGATCTGGAGCATTCCCCAACTCCAGAGGAGTGGCTCGAGAGAGACCTAAGAGAAGAGGATACCATGTTTGCTTTGGCCAACAGGGAGCTAAGAGTATCATGCGTCCTCTGTCTCTTGAGTTTGAATAAGGTTTTGGGAATTAGGGGAATTGGTGGGAAGGCATAGAGAAAATCCTGGCCCCAATGGAGCAGGAATGCATCCCTCACCTGACAATTTTGAGCTGGAAGTCTGGAACAGTACCGGGGAAGTTTGGCATTCTGTGGACTTGCAAAGAGGTCTATGTCTGGTGTTCCCCAGACTTGAAATACTCGGGCAAGTTGATATGAGTGGAGAGACCACTCGTGTGGCAACAGGACTCGGCTGAGCCTGTCCGCCCAAACGTTTTGAATGCCTAGAAGGTATACTGCCAACAAATGAATCTGATGCTCTCTGGCAAAGACCCACAGTTGCAAAGCTTTGTTGCATAATTGCAGAGAGCCTGTGCCGCCCTGTTTGTTTAGGTAAAACATGGCCACTTGACTGTCGGTTTGCAACAGAACTGTTTTGTTTCTGAGATGGAAGCAAAAAACTCCAATAGCATTGGAAATGGCCCTTAGTTCTAGGAGGTTTATTTGAAGAGAAGCCTCCTGTGGGGTCCAGAGACCCTGGGTCGACAGATCGCCCAAGTGGGCTCCCCAACCCAACTGGGATGCATCTGTCATCAGGACAGCCTGAGATAGGAATTGCTGAAAAGGAGAGCCTACTGTAAGGTTTTCCAGAGATTGCCACCAATGCAGAGACGCAATCAGGCGTGTGGTAACCCTGATCTTGTCTGTCAGGCATCCTGAGGCCTGGGACCATTGGGAAGCTAAGGTCCACTGGGCTGCTCGCATGTGAAAGTGTGTATAAGGAATCACATGGACTGTAGATGCCATGTGTCCTAGAAGTCAAAGCATCTGTCGGGCAGTGAGGAAGGTTTGTAGCACTGCTTGAGATGCTAGTTCGATGATGCGCAGACCGTGAGGCTGAGGCAGGAAAGCCTTTGACTGCTGTGTGTCCAAGCGAGCCCCTATAAACTCGAGGGATTCAGATGGGGTGAGCTGGGACTTTGGAAGGTTTATGATCCATCCCAAATATTGCAGTATTTGCATCGCTCGGTGCATGTAAGCATCCCTTAAATCTAGAGAACATAACCAATCTTGCTCGTGAAGGTATGGAAGAAGTGTGCCGAGAGAGATCATCTTGAACTTTTCTTTTCTCGGACTAAATATTTGTTCAGTTCTCTGAGATCCAGGATTGATCTTAGTCCCCCTGACTTCTTTGCAATGAGAAAATAGGGGGAATAGGATCCTGTGCCCTGCTGGGACATTGGAAGTCTTCTATAGCCCCTTGAGCCAGAAGAGTGGTGACCTCTTGCCACAACAGGTCTGAGACCGGTGGTTGAGATTTGAACTGTCTTATTAGTGTGGAAGGGGGCAAGCTGAGGAAATGAAGCTTGTACCCCAGATTCACGTTAGATAAGAGTCTAATTTTCTGATGTGATTTGTTGCCATCTTTTGGCAAAATGGCAGATACGGCCTGGAATATTCAAAGGTTCTGGGCTTAGAATAGGAAGAATGGCTAAGTTCTCTAGACAACAGTCAAAGACCCTGAGGAGGCTGGGTCTGTTGAGGAGGCTGGGTCTGTTGAGCCTGCTGAGCCTTTTGAGCTTGTGGCCTTCTTTGTCTAGTCTGTTGTTGCCCCTTCTGGGGAACATGCGCTTGCTGGGTGGAAGATGGATAGAATTTTTTCTTTTTAGAGAAAAAAGTTTTTTTGAAAAACTTTTTCTTGGCTGGGTTAGCTGTAGATTTTGACAATCTGTCTAAAGTTGTATTATCAGTGTTAATTTCATTAGCTTTGAGCTGCCAATCCTTGCCAAAGAGATTTTCTCCTCTGCAAGGAATGTTTCCCAGCTTATCTTGCATCCATTCTTCCAAGTCTGAAGCTTGGAGCCAGGCAATACGACATGCTCCTATGGATATAGCAGAAGTTCTGCTAATACATTCAAAACAGTCAAAGGTAGCACGATTCATAAACTTAGAGACATTTTGTGCATGTTTGACCAAAGTCAAATGATCTGTCCGTTTATCCTCTTGAAGAAAAGGGTTCAAAAGTTCCAAGTCTTTTGTAACCTCTTCAAGAAACATACTCATGTATAATATATAGGAACTGATTCTTGCTGATAGCATAGAGGACTGAAAGCATCGACGACCAAAGGCATCCAGTGTTCTAGACTCACGACCTGGTGGATTAGAAGAGGGTCTTTTAGCACTCTTAATCCGCCTCATGGCAGACTCTACCACCATAGAATGATGTAGTAACTGGGTCTTCTGAAACCCTTGACAAGGTGGTACTCGATACATAATGTCAAGATGTCTAAAATGTGGAGATACTGTTAAAGGAGCTTCCCACATTCTTAACATTAAATCATGTAAGATCTGGTGTATAGGAAGCATAGCTGCCTCCTTTGGAGCCAAAGGATATTGAAGAATTCTCAATTCTTCTGCCCTAGGCTCCTTTTCTGGTACTACTGTATTGGCAAGACCCTTTGCCATATCACGTACAAAATCATGAAAAGACATATCCTCTGGAGGGAATATTCTGCATTGAGGAGAAGGAGTTGAATCTTGTAAAAGTTCAGCTCTGGTACCGGTGGAATCATCCAAGTCATTGGAAGACTCAAAAGGAGGAAGCACCGGGTTCTAACGAAGAAGATGATGTCAGTACCAAAACGAGTCGGTACCTGATCCCCCATGCTGGAGAGAGATTCCAAGCTCGGCATCGGGGGAAGCATGCCTGTCGAAACAGATGCCGAGGGCACTGGCATCGGTACCGGCATTGGTACCTGCTGAACCGTCTGCAGCGACTTTAGCGGTACCGAAGTAGCTAAAAGAGTCGCTAGACTGGTTCGATAGCAAGGAATCTATTGTCCATTGCTACTGCCGATGCCGGGGTGTCGGTACCAGTGGAAGCGGCCACAACCCCCGAGCATGGCACCAGTAGTTCCATTGAGGTCGAGGTCGAGGCCTCGGGAACATCCTGGAGCCTTGATAAAGCTTTGGAGCCCGAAGACTCCCGCCGTGGCTGGTTTGCTGGTGAAATGTCTTCGAGGGCAACGCCAGTGGCATATCGATGTTTAGAGGGAGATCTACCCTTCGAGGACCAGCTAGTCTTAGAAGATTTGTGTTTAGTTACCTGAGATCCCTGGGAAGAAGTAGAAGCCCTGGAAAAAAATTGATGCCACAGACATCGCGTCTGAAGCAAATAGGGCACCGAGTTGATTTGCTCGATTCTGAAGACTTCTTTTAGTCAACTTCCTGCAGGAGAGACACTCCGTAGGGCAATGGTCAGGACCTAAACATGTAAGACACCAGTCATGGGTGTCGGTAATAGAAATTGTACTGCCACATTTTGAACATTTTTTAAAAACAGTGGCTTGTTTTTCCATCGTAAGGAAAAAGAGGGCCTAATGCCCAAAATGGCGCCAAGCACCAGAGCAGGGAAGAAACCCCTGAGAAAAAGCAATTAAAATTGAGTTATTTTTAGAAGAAAAGAAAGAAAAGCACCAGTGGTACCGGTAGGCTTCGACGGAAGGCAGACACGACCACAAAAAATATAAAAATAAGAGAAGATTTTCTGCGGTGACAGGGGACACGTCCTGTCGGCTCCGCGGAAAACAAAGAACTGAAGTGAGAGAGGTAGTTGGGCGGGAAGGCAGCACGCATGCATGGTGGGATGCTCCCAAAAGCTTTCCTTTTTGGATGCTGGGGAGTGTTCCCGCGCAGGCTCCGTCAGTGTCGACGGTACCCATATGTGAAGACTACATTCCTGCTTGTTCATGGAGATATCTTATTGCTTTGTCACAGCACCCCATGTACACAAATAGAACAATGTAATTCCAAAGCACCCAGCAATGATAAAAAAAGATATTAAAAATGGTATTGAGAAAAAATACACAAAATATCTATTTATACTCGGCTTATGATTGGAACAACTAAACATTTACCTGTACTCTGAGATGATCATGCTCACTTAGTTTTATTCACATGCAGCACTAAATCTCTTCCAATGTATCTAAAATACTATATTCAGAAAGTATAGCAATACTTTTATATTTGATACTCTTAAACGTAAACAAAGGTTTTAGGAAATAGATTCATTAATGACTATATTCTGAGCCAAAAACTACATTGTTCCAATTACTGTACTGCTGTAATTTACCTGGCAGATGTAAATCTCCTCTGATGGAATTCCAAATCCTATAAGTTAATCGAGTGCTAGCACGGGAACCTCCATTTTAAAAGAGCATAGCTGCTGCAGCGTACAGGTTTTGCAGTAGTCGCACTCTCAGACAGATCTGTGTAACGAGGTAGACTTAGCACAAAAATGTGTCATTCAGTAGTAATAAGTCTTTTAAAAGGACATCCCTCCTTTTAACCAGCATGAGTTTTGTGTACTTTCATTTAACCCCTTTAGCATTTCATATATAGTCCATAAAATAAATTTAGGCATTGAATTCCTTTACTAATTCCTTTTATATATTTCAGAAGTAGTCACTAGTTATAGATTATATGATTTAGAATTCATCTAAGGAGATTTGCATTCTCCCAGGCAGGTAAAGCACAGTTACTTACCTGTAACAGGTGATCTCTGGGAACAGCAGGAATTAGTCCTCACATATGGGTACGTCGGTACCGACGGAGCCTGAGCGGGAAAGCTCCCCAGCTTCCCAGAAGGAAAGCTTTTGGGGCTTCCCACTGCGCATGCGCGCTGCCTTCCCGCCTTCCTGACCAACTCTCCTCAGTTCGAGTTTATAGCTGAGACAATAGAGAGAGGAAAGGAAGAGAGAGAGAGATACAACTCCTAGGGGAGGTGGGCGGGTTGTGAGGACTAATTCCTGCTGTTCCCAGAGATCACCTGTTACAGGTAAGTAACTGTGCTATCTCCAGGAACAAGCAGGAATAAGTCCTCACATATGGGGACTCCCTAGCTAAGATGCCCGGGAGATCCCCTGAAGGGTATGAGACCGAAAGGTTCTTCATCTTCCTATGGATCTCAGGCATCCATTCAGGGAAGGTGGGCAGGAGTTGTTCAAGAATGGAACAGGTGTCTGAGGACAGCCTGACCAAACCAGGCATCCCGGCGGGAGTCCTTATCCAAACAGTAATGGGCTGTAAAGGTATGAACCGAGGCCCAGGTGGCTACTCGACAGATCTGGTCAATGGACACAGAGTTTAAATGAGCCATAGAGGTGGCCATGGCCCTCACGTTGTGAGCGGTGACATGGCCCTCCAGAGAAAGGTTCTTACTCTGGTAAGCAAAAGAGATACACTGAGCAATCCAATTGGAGAGTGTTCTTTTGGAGACTGGAAGTCCTAAATGAGAAGGATCAAAAGCAACAAAAAGCTGAGAAGACTTTCGATGTTGCTGTGTCCTGTGCAGGTAAAAGGCAAGAGCTCTTTTACAGTCTAGAGTATGAAGGTTCCTCTCTGCACTGGATGCATGAGGAGCTGGAAAAAAGACAGGTAAATATACCTCTTGATTAAGATGAAAAGGTGAGACCACTTTAGGCATAAAGTGAGGATTTGTCCTAAGGACTACCTTATCATGATGGAACCTTGTATAAGGTGGATTAGCCACTAAGGCCTGCAGTTCACTGATGCGGCGAGCTGAAGTGACTGCAATGAGGAAAATAACCTTCCAGGAAAGAAATTTCAAGGAGGTAGTGGCTAAGGGTTCAAAAGGTGGCTTCATAAGCTGACCAAGAACCAAGTTTAAGTCCCATGCCACCAGAGGAGGTCGAATGGGAGGTTTAGTTAAAGTTAGGCCTCTCATGAATCTTGCAATAAGAGGATGAGAGGAAACAGATTGTCCATTGATGGGCTTAAGTGATGCCGCAATAGCACTCAAATGGACTCTTACTGAATTCATTTTGAGTCTTGCATTGGAGAGATGCAGGAGATATTCCAAAAGAGAATTCAATGGGAGTGCCAGAGGGTTAAGACCCTTTTGAGCACACCAAATGGAAAATCTTTTCCATTTAAAAGCGTAAGAACGCCTAGTGGAAGGTTTCCTAGAGGCATGTAGGATATCCTTCACTTGCTGCGAAAGATTGAAGAGTTGAAGGTCTAGGCCTTCAGTAACCAAGCTCTGAGGTGAAGGGACTTGGGGTTTGGGTGCCACAAAGTCCCCTCCTCCTGAGACAGGAGGTCTGGAGCCGCTCCCAAGTCCAGGGAGGGGGCTTGGGAGAGATGCAGAAGTAGAGGGTACCACACTTGGCGTGGCCAGCGTGGAGCTATGAGGATCATGGACCCTTGATCCCTTTGAAGTTTGAACAGAGTCTTGGGAATCAAAGGAATGGGTGGAAAGGCATACAGGAAACCCTGACCCCAATGCAGGAGGAAGGCATCCTTGGTCTGAACTCCCTGACACGGAATTCTGGAACAGAACCGGGGAAGTTTGGCATTCCACGGACTTGCAAAGAGGTCTATGTCCGGGGTTCCCCATTTCTGGAAGATTCTGAGTACCTGATCCATGTGCAGGGACCACTCGTGTGGAAGCAGAACTCGACTGAGTCTGTCTGCCCAAGAGTTTTGGATTCCTGGAAGATATACTGCCAGGAGATGGATTTGATGCTCTCTGGCGAAGGCCCATAATCTTAGAGCTTCGTTGCAAAGCGACAGAGAGCCAGTCCCTCCTTGTTTGTTTATGTAAAACATGGCTACTTGATTGTCCGTGTGAATAAGGACTGTCATGTTGCTGAGGAGGGTATGAAAAACTTTGAGAGCTAGAAAGATTGCTCGAAGTTCCAAGTGGTTGATATGAAGGGTGGTCTCCTGTGGAGACCAAGTGCCCTGAGTGGAGAGATCTTGGAGATGAGCCACCCAACCTGTTTGGGAGGCATCTGTTGTGAGGGTTGCTTGGGGCAACAATGGTTGAAAGGGGGCCCCCAACAACAGATTTTGAGTGGATATCCACCATTGGAGAGACCAAAAGAGACGATTGGAGTTTGCTATTTGGTCTGAGAAAGCTCCTGATGCTTGAGTCCACTGGGTGGATAAAGTCCATTGAGCTGCTCTCATATGTAGGCGAGCATAAGGCACCACATGCACTGTGGAGGCCATGTGGCCTAATAGTTGTAGCATCTCTCTGGCAGTCAAGTGGCTTCTGGACTGAGTCTGAGAGGCTAAGTGCACTAGACGTTGGCAACGAGCCTGAGGTAGATAGGCCCTTGCAGTGGTGGTATCCAACCAGGCCCCTATGAATTCTAGGGATTGAGTAGGGGTGAGTTGGGACTTTGGCAGATTGATCACAAGTCCCAGATACTGTAGAATTCGCCTGGTGCGATCCAGGGAAGTCTGAGCCTCGGACTGAGACGGAGCTCGGATGAGCCAGTCGTCCAGGTATGGGAAGACAAAAATTCCCAGGGTGCGTAGAAATGCAGCTACTATTGCCATGAATTTGGTAAATACCCTTGGAGCAGAGGCTAGACCGAAGGGAAGTACTCTGTATTGGAAATGTTTTCCCTGGAACAGAAACCGTAGGAATTTTCTGTGGGATGGATGGATGAGTATATGTGTGTACGCATCCTTGAGATCTAGAGAACAAAGCCAATCCTGACTCTGTAGGTATGGAAGGAGAGTACCTAGACAAAGCATCTTGAATTTCTCCTTGTATAGAAATTTGTTCAATTCTCTGAGATCCAGAATGGGTCTGTACCCCCCTGTTTTCTTGGGAATGAGAAAATAAGGGGAGTAAAAACCTGACCCCTGTTGAGGAAGAGGAACCTCTTCTATTGCCTTTTGGGCGAGAAGAGTGGTCACCTCCTGACCCAACAGGTCTAGGAGAGATGGGGGAGAATTGAAACTTCTCACCATGGTATGGGGAGGAAGGTTGGAGAAATGTAGTTTGTAGCCCTCTCTGATGATAGAGAGGGTCCATTGCTGTGATGTGATTTGCTCCCATCTGGGAGCAAAATGAGTTAACCGTCCTGGAATGGTGAGAGGTTCTGGATGTTTTAGAGCCAGAAAGGTTAAGTTCTCTAGTTTTAAGTCAAAAACCCTGAGGGGGTTGGGACTGTTGGGCTGTAGCAGCCCCTGCAGGTTTTGCCCTGGGCTGTTTAGGCTGCTGACGCTTAGGAGCAAAGCGAGCTGCAGAAGATTGTTGGCCAGTATTTGTGGCAAATCTGGCCTTCTTGTAGAAAGGCTTTTTGAAAGATTTCTTCTTGACAGGGGTAGAGGTAGACTTAGAAAGTCTATCTAAAGCAGCATTTTCTGCATCCATTTGAGTGGCTTTGATTTGCCACTCCTTACCAAACAGATTCTCACCTGTACAGGGCAAATTTCCCAACCCATCCTGGACCCAGGCAATACCTGAGGCTCTGCTAGCACCCTCAAAGGAGTCAAAGGCTGCTCTGTTGGAGAACTTTGAAATATCTTGGGTATGCTTCAGCAAAAGAAGGAACTCCTCCTTTCTATCCTCTGGGATAAAGGGGAGAAAATGGCGTATTTTTAATGCAATTTCCTTCAGAAACATGCCCATATAGAGGCTGTATGAGTTGATTCTGCCAATAAGCATACTTGCTTGGAAGATTTTTCTTCCAAAAGCATCCAGAGTCCTACATTCTCTTCCTGGGGGAGTAGAAAAGTGTCTTTTAGTACTCTTGATCCTTTTCATAGCTGACTGCACCACGATGGAGTGGTGCGGGAGCTGAGTTTTTTGAAACCCAGGAGAAGGGGGGACACAATACATGGTGTCCAGACGACGAAAATGTGGAGATAGGGTGAGAGGAGTCTCCCATAAGTCCATCATGTGTTCTTGAAGAATTTCATGGATGGGCAAGGTGACTGCCTCTTTGGGAACCTTAGAGTACCGTGGTTTACTCTCTCTTGCTGTTTCACTAGACCTCTCCGCCGCTTTCGACTTGGTTGATCATCGCACTCTCCTATCTCGTCTTCAAGATGCCGGCCTCTCTGGCCGGGTCCTCCGTTGGTTTCACTCCTTCCTGTCTAATCGTTCCTTCTCGGTTCACACTGGTTCTGGGTCTTCACCTTCAACCCCCATTTCATGTGGTGTTCCCCAAGGTTCTGTTCTTGCTCCCCTTCTCTTTAATGTGTTTCTGGCTCCCCTTGCTCTTCTTATTCAACAGCACGGTGTCTCTGCCCACTTCTACGCTGACGACATCTTTCTCCTCTTTCACACTGACTCTGCTGCACCTGACATCACTGCCTTTAACTCCTGTCTCTCTTCCGTTGCCTCCTGGCTTTCGACCAACTTCCTGCACATTAACCTCGCAAAAACTTCAGCTATCTGGTTCACCTTTGGTTCTTCCCCACCCAACCTCTCCCCAACATTTTCCTCTGCGCCTATACCCACTGTTTCTTCTATGCGGTACTTGGGTGTAACTCTGGATTCCTCCCTGTCCTTTAAAGAACATATTTCTTCTGTGGTTAAGCGCTCTTTCTTTACTTTAAGACAACTTCGTACTGTACGCCCCTTCCTTACCCCTTCCTCTTTGGCCACCCTGCTTATCTCCCTTGTTATGTCGCGTCTTGACTATTGTAATGTCTGTCTTGCTGGGCTTCCCCAATCACAAATTTGTCGTCTTCAACGGGTCCAAAACGCTGCTGTTCGTATTCTTTCTCACACTTCTCGTTTTGATCACGTCACTCCCTTGTTAATACACTATCACTGGCTTCCTGTTCCTTTTCGTGTCCAATTTAAAGTTCTTATCTTTGTTCACAGGGTGATCCACTCAGGTGTCCCCTTGTATCTTGCTGATCAAGTTCGTCTTCATACTCCTCACCGCTCCCTACGTTCCATCCACGCTAATCGTATGTTTCTTCCCCCTCCCTCTCAAGCACACTTAGAACTAACTCGATCTTCTGCTTTCTTCTTTCTCGGTCCAAGGCTTTGGAATTCACTCCCCCACTCCCTACGTTTAGAGACCTCCTATCAATCCTTTAAAGCCAAGTTGAAAACTCACAGTTTCTGTTCTGCTTTTAACCTCCCTCCTCCAGTCCCGTCCTCTTCTTCGTCACAGGACTAATCATGTCAAATCCTTAAACCCTCCTTCCTGCACCTTGTGTGTTGTCAATGTCTCCCCCATCCCTTCATGTCTGCCTCAACCTCCACCTTCCAGCCCCACCCTCTTCTCCTACTTAGTAAACTTATGTTAGTCCCTAATTCCTCTTTCCTGAGCTTCTTTGTTTTGTCTATGTGCTCCCTTCCTTCCCTCCATGTCTGCCTTCTGTATCCCCTGACTGCTATCTGTTTCTATCCCTGTTCTTTGATTTTATGGCGTTCTTTTCTGTTTCTTTTTCCGCAGCCTTCCTTTTAAATGCTTTTATGTATTGTAAACCGCCCAGATGCTATTTTGTATTGGGCGGTATATAAAGTTTTAATAAACATAAACATAAACATAGGTTCTTTTTCAGAGGATACAGAAATAGAAAGACCTTTAGCTACTTCAATGATGAAGTCTTGAAAGGATAAATCCTCTGGAGGAGACATTCTCCTCTTTGGAGAAGAGGGCTCCTCAGGTAGAGTAAGGGATACTTCAGCAGAGTCATCTGATGAATCAGAATCATCAGAAGACTCAAAGTATCGTCTGTTTGCTTCCAGGGATCAATAAGCGTATCGACCGGTATCGACATCGGGGGTACCCGGAACCGGATCGGTATCGGGAAAAACCCCGGAACCGGGAACCGGAATCGGTATCCTGGTCGATGTGGATGGCCTGGGTACCGGTATCGGTTGTGGTACCGGAACCGGAGTCGGTACCGCAGGGTGCGGTACCGAGGGCGTCGCAGCCTTAATAAAAGCCAAAATGGCCTGCTGCATGGATTGAACTGTATGATCCATGGATGCCACGACTGTCTGGATGTCGGTACCGGATGATTGAGCCGGTACCCCAGAACATTCTAACAGGTGATCGGTCGAGGCCGTGCCATCGATGTCAACCTGTAACCCCATAGGAGGAGCTTTGGAAGCCGGAGCTTCCCGCCGGGGTTGTTTGGCTGGGGCAGGGTCCTCAGGGTCAAGCCCAGGGGTATCTCGATACTTAGAGGGAGATTTGCCCTTTGAGGACCTGCCAGAGGAATGTTTGGTTACCTGAGATCCATCAGGAGAGGAAGACCTGGAAGATGTCGATGCTGGAGTATCTGTAGAAAACAGCATGTGAAACTTGGCTGCCCGGTTCTGTAAGCCACGTTTAGACATCAAAGAACAGGATGGGCAATCCGGAATGGAATGGTCAGGCCCCAAACATTTAAGACACCATTCATGGGTGTCTGTGACTGAAATAGTACCGCTGCACTTGGTGCATTTTTTAAACCCAGAGGTTTGTTTCTCCATGAGGGAGTATTAGTGAAGACCTAAAGGCCTCACAGAACTAACACACCAAGTGAGGGAAAAAAGAAGATTTTTTTTTTTTTTTTTTTTTTTAAAGAAATAAAGGAAAAAAGACCGGCAGTACCGGTCTGGAATCGGGGAAGGCAGACATGCGGCCAAAGAAATAAATTAAAATAACTTCTTCAGCGGTGACAGGAACACGACCTGCTGGCTCCGCGGAAAAAGAAGAACTGAGGAGAGTTGGTCAGGAAGGCAGGAAGGCAGCGCGCATGCGCAGTGGGAGGCCCCAAAAGCTTTCCTTCTGGGAAGCTGGGGAGCTTTCCCGCTCAGGCTCCGTCGGTACCGACGTACCCATATGTGAGGACTTATTCCTGCTTGTTCCTGGAGATAGCATAGTTACTCACCTGTAACAGGTGATCTCCGGGAACAGCAGGAATTTAGTCTTCACATATGGGTATCGTCGGTACCGACAGAGCCCGTGCGTGAACGCTCCCCAACGTACAATAGGAAAGCTTTTGGGAGCATCCCACAGCGCCTGTGTGCTGCCTTCCCGCCTTTCCCAACTGTCCCTCTCCAGTTGAGTTTAAAGCTGAGACAAAGAGAGAGGGAAAGAGAGAGAGATACAACTCCTAGGGGAGGTGGGTGGGTTGTGAAGACTAAATTCCTGCTGTTCCCGGAGATCACCTGTTACAGGTGAGTAACTATGCTATCTCCAGGAACAAGCAGGAATGTAGTCTTCACATATGGGGACTCCCTAGCTGCAGATGCCAGGGAGAAGGCCCCAGAGATTGTGTACCCCTGTGAAAGGGCTCCACTTCCCCCCATGGATCTCTGGCATCCTACCAGGAATGGTGGGTAGGAGTTGATTAAGTATGGAACAGGTGTTGAAGAACAGCCTGACCAAAAAAGGCATCCCGGCGGGAGTCCTTGTCTAAGCAGTAATGGGCTGTGAAGGTATGAACCGAAGCCCAAGTAGCTGCTCGACAAA
The DNA here is from genome assembly GCA_033557465.1 of Ichthyophis bannanicus. Taxonomy (NCBI): domain Eukaryota; kingdom Metazoa; phylum Chordata; class Amphibia; order Gymnophiona; family Ichthyophiidae; genus Ichthyophis; species Ichthyophis bannanicus. Next base: position 1,373,514,793 of record CM066031.1, read on the forward strand.
TGTGGTCGATAGACACAGAGTGAAGATGAGCCATAGAGGCTGCCATGGCTCTCACATTGTGAGCTGTGACATGGCCTTCAAGAGAAAGGTTCTTACTCTCATAGGCAAAAGATATACACTGTGCAATCCAGCTGGACAGTGTTCTCTTGGAGAATGGAAGTTCCAAATGACTAGGATCAAAAGCAACCAAGAGTTGGGAAGACTTTCTATGTTGCTGTGTCCTTTGCAAGTAAAAGGCCAAAGCTCTTTTACAGTCTAAAGTATGAAGATTCCTTTCTGCATTTGAGGCGTGAGGCCTTGGGAAGAATACAGGAAGGTAAGCCGCTTGGTTTAAATGAAAAGGTGACATCACCTTTGGCATAAAGTGTGGATGAATCCTAAGGACTACCTTATCATGATTGAACCTTGTATAAGGAGGATCAGCCACCAACGCTTGCAATTCACTGATGTGACGTGCTGATGTGATTGCAGTAAGAAAGATGATCTTCCAGGAAAGGAATTTCAAAGATGTAGTAGCTAATGGTTCAAAAGGCGGCTTCATGAGCTGCCCAAGAACCAGATTTAAGTCCCATGCCACCGGTGGTGGCTTAATGGGAGGCTTAGTTAAAAGAAGGCCTCTCATAAATCTCGCTATGAGAGGAAATAGGTTGTCCATTTAGAGGCTTGAAAGAAGCTGCAATAGCACTCAAATGAACTCTCACGGAATTGGGCTTAAGCCCTGCATTAGATAGATGAAGGAGATACTCCAGTAATGATTCCAGAGGTATCGCAGGAGGGTTAAGACCCTTCTATGAGCACCATATAGTAAACCTTTTCCACTTGAATGCATAAGAGCGTCTTGTAGAAGGCTTCCTGGAAGCATAAAGGATATCCTTTACCTGCTGAGAAAGGTTAAGGCCGTGAAGTTCTAGGCTTTCAGCAACCAGGCCCTGAGATGCAGAGACTGGGGATTGGGATGCCACAGCATCCCGTCCTCCTGAGAAAGGAGATTTGGAGCAAATCCTAACTCCAGAGGTGGAGCTTGAGAGAGATGTAGGAGCAGAGGGTACCACATTTGCCGTGGCCAATGTGGAGCTATGAGAATCATATGACCTCTGTCTCTCTAAAGCTTGAACAGGGTTTTGGGAATTAGGGGAATGGGTGGAAAGGCATACAGGAAGTCCTGGCCACAATGGAGGAGGAAAGCATCCCTGGCCTGACAACCTTGAGCCGGAATTCTGGAACAGAACTGGAGAAGTTTGGCATTTAGCAGACTTGCAAAGAGGTCTATGTCCGGGGTTCCCCAAATTTGGAAAATTTTGGCCACCTGGTCTGCATGGAGAGACCATTCATGTGGAAGCAGAACGCGACCGAGTCTGTCTGCCCAAGAGTTTTGAATGCCTGGAAGATACACCACAAGGAGATGAATCTGATGCTCTCTGGCGAGGGCCCATAGTCACAAAGCTTCGTTGCATAGCGACAGAGAGCCTGTTCCGCCCTGCTTGTTCACATAGAACATGGCTACTTGATTGTCCGTTTGAACTAGGACTGTCTTGTAGCTGAGCTGGGTGTGGAATACTCGAAGAGCAAGGAAGATTGCTCTGAGTTCCAGGAGATTGATGTGTAGATAGGCCTCCTGTGGAGTCCAGGTACCCTGGGTAGAGAGGCCTTGCAGGTGGGCTCCCCAACCCACCTGTGAGGCATCTGTTATTAGAGTGGCTTGGGGTGGAGGTTGCTGAAAAGGAGACCCCACCAGAAGGTTTTGGGGTGACTGCCACCATTGGAGGGACAAAATAAGGCGATCTGAGCTTGCTATTCTGTCTGACAGGCAACCTGATGCCTCAGTCCATTGAGTGGATAAAGTCCACTGGGCTGCTCTCATATGGAGGCGGGCATAAGGAACCACATGCACGGTGGATGCCATGTGGCCTAGCAACTGTAACATTTCCCGAGCAGTGAGGTGAGGTTTTAGCACTGCTTGGGAAGCTAACTGCACAATACGAAGACAGCGGGGCTGTGGAAGGAAGGCCCTTGTCTGTCTGGTATCCAGCAGAGCTCCTATAAACTCTAGGGACTTAGTGGGAGCAAGGTTGGATTTTGGGAAGTTTATAACAAGTCCCAAATACTGAAGGATGCGCATTGTGCGAGAGAGAGCAACCCTGGCCTCTGGCTCTGAAGGGCTCGAATGAGCCAGTCGTCTAAGGGAAGACGAATATTCTTAGGGTGCGGAGAAATGCTGCCACCACAGCCATGCATTTTGTGAATACCCTTGGTGCAGAGGCCAGGCCAAAAGGAAGAACCCTATATTGGTGGTGCTTCCCTTGAAACAGAAAGAGAAGGAACGTTCGGTGAGTTGGATGGATGAGAACATGAGTGTACGCATCCCCGAGATCTAGAGAACAAAGCCAATCCTGACTCTGAAGGTATGGCAGCAGAGTTCCTAGAGAAATCATTTTGAACTTCTCTTTGAACAGGAATTTGTTCAATTCTCTGAGGTCTAAGATAGGTCTGTGTCCTCCTGTTTTCTTTGGAATAAGGAAATAGGGGGAGTAAAACCCTGTACCCCATTGGGGAATGGGTACCTCTTCTATTGCCCCTTGGGCAGGAAGCACAGTGACCTCTTGACCTAACTGGTCAGTGAGAGAGGTCTGGAAATTGAACTGTCTTACCATTGTAGGAGGGGGCATGCTGAGGAAATGAAGCAGAGTCCAATTTTCTGGTGACGCCATTTGGGGGCAAAATGACATAACCTTCCTGGGATGGTGGAGGGTTCTGGGCCGTTCAGGGTCAGGAAGGCAAAGTTCTCTAGATAGGAGTCAAAGCCCCTGGGGAGGCTGAATCTGCTGAGCCGGTTGAGGCTTAGCTGCTTTTGTCTTTCTTTGCCTAGGTTGTTGCTGCTGTCCCTTTTGGGCAGACTGACCTAAGCGATGCCTCTGTTGGGTATAGGAGGGATAAAACTTCTTCTTACTGAAGAATGGTTTCTTAGAGGATTTTTTCCTCGCAGGATCAGCTGTAGATTTAGACAATCTATCCAGAGTGATATTGTCAGCATCTATCTCATTAGCTTTTTCCTGCCAATTCTTGCTAAAGAGATTCTCTCCTGTGCAAGGAATATTCCCTAGTTTATCCTGTACCCAAATTTCCAAGTCCAGATGCCTGGAGCCAGGCAATCCTACGTGCACCTATGGCAATAGCAGAGGTTCTGCTTATGCACTCAAATCAGTCAAAGGCTGCACAATTCACAAACTTGGAAACATCCTGAGCATGTTTGACAAGGGTGAGGTAATCCTGCCTCTTATCATCAGAAAGGAGAGGGCTCATAAGCTCTAAATCTCCTGTAACCTCCTTAAGGAACATTCCCATATATAAGATATAGGAACTGATCCTAGCAGAAAGCATGGAAGCCTGGAAGGTTCGACATCCAAAGGCATCAAGAGTCCTACACTCACGTCCGCAGAAAATGAAGAACTGGAGAGGGACACTTGGGAAAGGCGGGAAGGCAGCATGCAGGCGCTGTGGGATGCTCCCAAAAGCTTTCCTATTGGACGCTGGGGAGCATTCCCGCGCAGGCTCCGTCGGTACCGACGATACCCATATGTAAAGACTACATTCCTGCTTGTTCCTGGAGATCAGCAATGTAGTAATTGGAATAGAACCAAACACTGCACTGTTCCATTCCAATTACTGCATTTTATTTATTTTTTTAATACGTCAATATCATCCCTGATGCATTCGTGTGCCAAAACATGGAGATGTTGGATCCTTCTTGGTAGTCCTACTTATTTATTTATTTATTTACATTCTCTTATATACCGTGCTATTCTGCATCAGTGCGGTTTACATTGAACAAAATGAAACTACATTGAACAGGGCATTATAACTTGGAGATAACTATTTTACAGGGAACATGGGCTATGGAGGGTTAAGTGGCTTGCCCAAGACCACAAGGAGCACCTGTGGGACTAGAAACCACAGTCCTTCCGGCCCAAGGTTGCTGTCCTCTAGTGGGATTTGAACCCCCAACCTTCCGGCCTGAAGTACCTTGCCCCAACCACTAGGCCACTCCTCCACTCCAATTATGTAGTGATTGTCATGTTGATCGATTTGTAATTTAAGGTCTATGTTTTTATTAAAAGTGTTTACACAATTTTGATGTGTTGTTTCCTCTGAGGTGATAATACTCCTTTTTCTTCTGAACAGAGAGATGGCAAGTGAGCTCCTTAAGCCTAGGAAAGATAAGCACTCAGGCAACAATCCTTCTAAAATATTTGCTCATCTTGTCCACCACACCAGACACTATCTTATTCCCTTTAAAATGGGGACCAGAATACTCAAACCTCTCCCAGCAGGACTTCCAGAATGAATAATAAGAGCCTGAAGAGGCCTCAAGAAAATTATCCACAGAAAGGACCTGATGCAGAAAGACTGTAGCGCTCACTGCCAGTCACCGCTTACTAGGGGTGTGCATTTTGTTGTGCCTTTTTTCTTTTAGTGCCTGAGTATATATTTGCATAACCTGAATGAGGTCAGTTATTTATTTGCTCTTAGCATTAACAAAAAAAATCCTGAATGAAAAAGCCAATGTAAAGCAATGTGTGCTGTCAAGTCAATACTTCTGGTGACCCAACCCATGGGGTTTTTTGGCAAGGTATGACTGGAAGTAGATTGCCAGGTCTTTCTTCTGCACAGTGAATTCACAGCACCTGATATTCCAAGGTGGTAACCCATTCAAGTACTAGCCGGGCTCGATCCTGCTTAGCTTCAGAGATCAGCCGAGAGCAGCTTCATTCAGGATAGCTGAAAAAAAGTCATTTTTCAAACATGGTTTTCTATTGTCCTGGGTATGAAAAGCCGTTTTAAGTACATGGTGGCTATGACCTCAACCTTGGTACAAAAATCTCCTCCCAAACAAAACAAAAAAAACAAAATAGAACTCTGAGGCAGTTACCAAGCTAAAAGGAGGCACATTACTCGCCCTATCCTCTCTGCAAAGGTTTTGCAGTATGTGATAAGGTGGGCTAGAAATTGTATATAGGTTTCTTTTATATCTACATAACCATAAAGTCTGTTATATCCAGAGATACCTTGATAAACTTTCAGAATTTCATTTCCAGTTTGATTGAGAATACAAATGATCTTAAGGATTTTATTTTCATGAAAGAGCTAAAGATGGGAATCAGCTTTGGGATCCCTGTCCAGAAAATGATTATTCCTGAGATTTTTGAGGGCAAAATATTTTGAAAAGGTTTTGAAAAACACTCTTTTTAAAACCTTTTCAAAAATATTTTGCTCTCAATAGTCTCCCAGTGAAGGTGGTAGAGATGAGAACAGTTTCTCTAAAGGAAAGAAGGGGACTATTGTAGTAGCTGATATGGAAGAGCAGACTAGATAGGCCATGTGGTCTTCTGCCATCATGTTTCTATATGAGAATGTCATTTCCTGGTTTTCAGTCAATTGCTCTAACCATTAGGCTACTCCCCCATTCCTATCTCCTCTTATTACTTTTCCCTCAGAAGTACTGGATCTATGTAAGAAAAAAAAAGAAAAATTACCCTTGCTGATCCTACCTGTCTTTTGAATCTCCTGCTTCACTGAAAGCAATCAGAAACAAAACAGGAATCTGAAAATGTGAAGACCGCTTCCTTTCCCCCTCCATCTGGAAGAGGGATGAAATTTACCCAGCCAAAAAGAAACATAATTTTGTTTTAGAACAGCTTGAAGGCAATTTTTTCCAAATGGGTTAGTTCTGTGCATACCATGACAGTAATGAACCTCAATCCTAAACCAGGGTATGTGGAGTATGATCTGCTTCTAAAAGGGGCCAATGGGGTCATAGATGGTTTAGGTTTGGTTATTGGGTAGGAAGGAAAGATGGCTGTCACTATACTATTTTGGCTAACGAGTGACAATGAGGCTATGCCTTGGAGGCAGTTCTCCTCCTGCCCTTGGGCAAGCCACAAAGATAAGCCCTGGAAAGAAAAAGGAACATGACTCATGGAATTCTTTTCATCCTGGCTGCACTGTGTGTGTCTCTTACCTGGAGGAGAGAGAGGAGGGGGTCAGAATAGAGCAGATCCCAAACATTCCATTTGTTTAGGGAAAAAAAATAAAAGTGTAATCCCACCTCTAACCTTTATGTCACTGTTAATAGGTTTCAAAGGACAATTTTACACTACAACCACAAGATAATACTGACTCAAGGCAACGGGTACTGCTGTGCTTCAGCATCACAAGGATGCAGTGCACTTAGCAACCAGGGAGAAATTAGACCTTACCTGCTACTTTACTTTCATGGAGTCCCTCCAGTCCAGTCCTGACAAATGGGTTGTGTCTGTCCACCAGCAGCTGGAGACTGACTATGCAAATCTTTTCTGTCGTCACCCATAAGAGCTGAGGCACCTTCTCCTCCTCTCAGTACCATCTTGACAAAGCAGCCAAAGTACTCAAACTGCAGTGACACAAAACAAACAACAAACTAACTGAATTCAGGACCAACAGAACAGCAGAACTGACCACTTCCATTCCAACTCCAGGCCTCAGAGCAACCCCACTGCTGTCCCGATCCATGTTATTTCACATTTTATCCATTGAAAACGTACTTCTGGCGCCCTCTTTTTTTTTCTCTTAACGGCAGTATTGCAGGATCCAAGGCGTACCCCAAGCCCTTGCCAGCTTGAGTGATAGAAGCCTCTGCCCCCACGACTCAGCAGCAGATGCTGAGATACAGAGACCCCCGATGCCCATAAACACTTACAAACGGGCTCACAGCAGTAACCAACACTGATACTCGGGAGGGTCCTGAACTGGACTGGACTGGAGGGACTCCATGAAAGTAAATTAGCAGGTAAGGTCTAATTTCTCCTTCATCCACGTCCCTCTGGTCCAGTTCAAATGGGATGTACCATAGAAGTACCTACAAACAAGAGGGATCTGTGAGCCCTGCCCTTAAGATTCGCTCACTAAAATGTGCCTCCTGATTTGCCTGTACATCTAACCAGTAGTGACTAGTAAAGGTATGTAAAGAGGACCAAGTTGCCGTTCGGCAAATGTCCGATGGCAGTACCAGGCTAAATTCCGTCTAAGACACCGCCTGCATTCTTGTGGAACGCATGCGCAAGTCTTCAGGAATCACCCGGCACTGCAGAAGATAAGCCGAAGCTATTGCGTCCTTTACCCTACATGTGATGGATGGCACCTCTCTCTTTTATGAGGACCGCCAAACAAGATAAACAAGCATTCCTACTTCCAGAAAGGCTGAGTGCATGTCAGCTAACATCCAACTTGCTTAGTCGTCGATCTTCTGGCTCACCATCCGCGTGCCTCCCAAACAAGGCAGTGCTACCAACTGGTTGACATAAAACGGTGAGACCACCTTGGGATGGAAGGAAGGGACTGTTCACATCACCACCCGCTCTTTGGAAATGACCAAAAAGGGTTCTCTACAGCAGGGTTCTCCAAATCAGTCCTGGTGGGCCGCAATCCTGCCAGGTTTTTGGGATATCCCTAATGAATATGCATGAGATATATTTGCATGCACTGCCCCCATTGTATTTGAATTTGTCTCATGCATATTCATTAGGGATATCCGGAAAACCTGACTAGTTTGCGGCCCTCCAGGACTGGATTTGGAGACCCCTGCTCTACTGGACAAAGCCTGCAACTCTGAAATCCGGTGTGCCAAAAAAATGGCCACCAAGAACACCACCTTCAAAGTGAGGTCTTTCAATGTGGCTGCATACAAGGGTTCGAATGGAGCTGCAGTCAATGCAGACAGCATGAGATTGAGATCCCAAAGTGGAACAACTGCCCACACTGGCGATGGACCTGCTTCACCGCGCATAAGAAACACAAGATATCTGGATGACCCGCCAAGGGTTTGCCCTGCACCTTTCCCCTGAACAGGCCAGAGCTGCCACTCAGACCTTCAGAGAATATAAGGCAAGCCCCTTAATTAAGCCCGCCTTAGAAACACCAAATGTTGTCCACCGAGGTTCCCAAGGACCGAAGGTCACGAGTCTCACACCACTCCTCAAAGGCTTGCCAAATGTGGATGTAGGACAAGGAGGTCGACCACTTCTGGGCCCTCAAAAGTATAGCCATGGCACCCACTTCCTCAGTCCACTCCACTTCCTCAGTCGTGCTCGCTCAAGAGCCAGGCCATAAGAGAGAATCGAGCCACCTGAGGCTTAAGCACGGGTCCTTGCAACAGAAGATTGGGTTGGTCCACCAGAAGTCTGATCAAGCCCACATACCATAGCCTCCTCGGCCAATCTGGCGCCACCAAAATCATCTGACCCCTGTGCCGTGCAATTCTTTGGAGGAGATGCCCAATCAGAGCTCAAAGAGAGAAGACATACAAAAGTCCTTCCTGGGGCCAAGGCTGCATTAGTGCGTTGAACCTCTCAGACATGTGCTCTCTCTGCTGGTTGTAAAACTGGTTAACCTTAGCATTGTTGGCCATTGCCATTAGGTCCATCCGGCTGACCACAACAACTCATTATTCTGGCAAACACAGAGCCCATTCTGCCGCATCCAATTGATGCCTGCTCAGGTGGTCAACCTGTATGTTTTTCTTTCCGGTCATATGAACTGCCGAGAGCCTGGTCAGGTGCCTCTTGGCCCAAAGCAGGATTTGTTCGACTTCGGCCACCAGAACCATGCTGCCCATCCTCCCTTGCCTGTTCAGATAGGTCACAGTGGAAGCATTATCTGAAAACACCCACACCGCTCTGTTCTCCAAGAGGGGAGCAAACTGTTGTAGCGCCATCCAAACTGCTCTGATCTCCAGACGACTGATCGACCAAGCACTCTCCACCACCAACCGCTGTCCCTGAGCCACCTGGGAGAGGCAGTGCGCATCCCAGCCAAACAGACTGGGATTGGTGGTCACCACCTCCCATTCCAGCGTGTCCAGAGACACCCCTTTGCCCAGATTGTCCATTGTCCTTACTCAGCCACCACTGAAGTGCTCACCTGGTATCCCCCAGACATTGAAGCCGGTGAGACAAGGGGTGCAGTTGATCCGACCATCTTGAGAGCAAAGCCCTCTGCAACGGCCGCATGTGCACTCTGGCCCAAGGGACTAGATCCAGCGCTGCTGCCATCAGACTCAACAGCTGCAAATAGTACCACGCCGATGGTTGCATCATCCAGAAGAACTGATGCAGGCAACTCTGCAACTTGCCGATATGCTCCTCCGGCAGCAGGACTAGTCCTGCCACCATGTCGAACCAGGCTCCGAGATACACCAATTGTTATGATGGGTTCAACTTGCTCTCCGTGTAGTTGACAACCCCAACCTAGCCTTTTCAGGAAGGAAATCACCTTCTGTGTCACCTCTTGGCTTTCTACCCTCAATTTCACCCGAATCAACCAATCATCCAGGTTCAGGTGGATGAGAATACCTTGCCGCCTAAGAGCTGCAGCTATGACAACCATCACCTTGATGAAAGTCCTGGGTGCCATCACTAAACTGAAAGGTAATGCCCAGAACTGGAAATGTTCAAGTGGGGTCGCAAAGCAAGAAACTTCTGATGTTTGGACCGAATGGAGATTTTCAAGTACACCTCCGAGAGGTCCAAGGTCGTAAGGAATTCTCCCTTCCATACGGCCACCATGACCAACTAAAGCAGTGGTCACCAACCTCCAGAGGGCCGCGTGCCGCACAGCCGACTTCCAGGAGCCTCGCGGGCCGCACCCCCCTTGTTAACCAGCACAAGCGTCTGGCACCCGCCGGGCTGCTTGTTAGCACACGTTAACTGAAGCAGGGCCGCACGAAGAAACATTGCTAGTGAACTCCTTCTCCCCAGAGCTCTGACCGGGACAGAGCCGTAGCCCCGGCTCCCTGCTGCAAGTCTTGCGATGCACTGACCAGGTTACTCACAGCTGCTGCCCCGAAGGCCGTTTAGGGAGTCAAAATCGGAGTTTCCACAGCCAACCTATGCAGCTGCTTACAAAACAGCTCCTGCCTGTCGCTCCACGCCATTTTGCCCTGAAACCAAGACACTGGGTAAGGCTGTCAATCTCCCTGGGGGTCCGTGCTGATTGGACGGGACGGCCTGGTGGCCCCGCCCCCCAGCAGCCATCTGGGTTGGAATGCAGCTGAAACCCAATATCCCAGCAGGGGACGGCGAGGGAAACGGTGTTCTCCACTGGACTGATGACGAGACCTGCAGGGAACAGGAAGGTAAGCTCCTCCTCGCTCCCCATCGTGTAAATTCCTTGGCGGGCCGCACCGGGGTAGAGCCTCGTGGGCCGCACGAAGGGACCTCGCGGGCCGCATGTTGGTGACCCCTGAACTAAAGGGTCTCCATGTGGAAGGCCCTGTTGACGTGCTTGAGGTCAAGAATGGGCCGGAAGGTCTCCTCTTTCTTGGGCAATATGAAATAAATGGAGCATCCACCGGATCCACACTAGCTGTCGGCACCATACACACAGCGTCCAAAGTCAGAAGGCGCTGCAGCATGTCTCACACTGCCTGCCTCTTTCCAGCTGCCCTGCAGAACGACTCCATGAAGGCATCCTGCAGTGGCTCCTGAAACTCGAGAGTGTAACCTTCACAAATAACTTCCAGAACCCACTGATCTAAAGTGATATGGACCCAGGAGTGGTAAAAGTGTTGAAGGTGACCCCCAATCCACTCATCGGACTCCTGGGTCCACCTTGCTTCACTGCACCTTTTTGAGCACATTAGAGGAACTTGCGTAGAACCCATGGCCTGTTCCTCTACCTTGAAAGGACCGATTCTGGTAGGAGAACTGACCATATTGAGGAGAGGAAAACCGGGCCATCCGGAACCGTAGAAAATAGTGAGCTCCACATCGTGTCAACACAGACTGCCTTTTAGCCCCCTGAGGCCTATCTTCAGGCAGCCTGACCCCCTTAGTGTACCCAAGGTCCTTCATCAACTCCTTGATCAACTATCCAAACAGGAGTTTCCCCCTAAAAGAAAGCTAGCTCAATCTGACTTTAGAGGCTACATTTGCTGACCAATTATGCAGCTACAGGAATCGGTGAGCTGCAACCACTAGGACCATACTCTTAGCAGAAGAATGAACCAAATCATAACAAAAATCAGCCAAGTACACTGATGCTGATTCCAATTTAGGCAGTTCTCTGGGTTCATTTCTCAGTTCAGCTCAAGTAGGGCCTGCACCCAACACATGCAGGCTTGTGCCACATAAGCCCCACAGATGGAGGCTTGCAGCGAAATCACATTAACCTCAGTTTCAGGAGTGATTCTAGACATCTACCTTGCAGGTCCCTTGAGAGCCTTTCCGCCCTTCGCAGGAATCGTGCTTCTTGGTCACCACTGTGACCAACGTGTCGATCTTGGGAGTCTTAAGCAGCTCCTTCTCCACCGGAGAGGATCGGATAAAGCAGAGCCATCACTCGATCACCTCTCAGGCCCACCTCAGGCAAGTCCCACTCAGCCACAATCATCTGCATGATGGCCTTGTGGATGGGGAAGGAATTCTGAGGTGTGTGCATACCTTGCAGAAGCGGGTTCTCTGACGACACCTCCTTCTCCGCTGCCCGGAAAGGAATGTTTAGTAAAGTTAGAAATTGAGAGATGACAGCAAGGAACTCCTTCTTTCAAAAAACACGGAATATGCCCAGATCCTCATACATGGGAAGGTCCTCCTCCAAGCCTAGGGGCTCCAAATCTTCCTCCAGCTCCAAGGGGCCCTCTCTCGGGTCCACCTCACTAGCTGAGGTCTCGGAGCCCCAGTCATCCTCATAAGAGCACTCAGTTAACTTGAGCGCTTCGGCAAAGTCTGATCCCCAGCAGGCCCTCCAGGCTGCTTAATGAATGCACCTTGTGCTGCCCCTAAGGGCTTATGCAAACCCTGGCTTTTTTCCAGTCTGTAGGTCTGATTTAGCAAAAAGATAAACATGGGCAAAAAGAGGGAGCTTCCCTCTCGTCCACGTCCCTGTGCCCTTGCGACACCCACGGGTCTCCTCCAAGAGACAGGGCGGACTGCTCTCCACCCAAAATGGTTGCGGAGGTTCCAGTGCTGACAGCCAAGATGGCAACTGGAGAAGCAGCACAGGAACTTTCCCGCCAGGTGTCAGAAGGGCTGGGAGTCACGAACAGATGTAGAGTCCGAGTCCCAAGCACAGCTGGCTTGAGTACTGGGCCCCCCACGCCGTTCCTCCCGCTCGCAAGACTTACAGTATCCAGCTGATGAGAATGAGCTACGCTGTGCGTAAAATTGTTAGTCGGCATGACGAACAAAGCTCCATCCCAGTAAATAATATCAGTATGCTGCAGCTACTAGAACTGTTTCCCTCATGGAAATACACTGGGCCACCTGGACAAGGGGGAGGAGTGTCACTTTTCTGGAACCCTCAGCTCAATCTGGCCCATTTTCAAACTTTATGTGACCTTACTTTGTTTTTCTTCATGCCAAAGTCAAATGTGATCCTATTCTATCAAATTTTAAGAAAACTATTTTATTCCAAGACAGACATTTTTCTCCTCCAATGCAGGGGCGGCCCAAGGGGGGTGCAGCGCCATGTGTGGAGACTCATTGTGGGGCCTCATTTGCATAAATATTTGCATAATGTTAACATGTGCTTTTAGTAAACATGCCTCTTAATGAGTGTCTGGATAAAGACTACCAGATTTCTACATTACTATACTCCAGTGCCAACCGCCAGGCACATTAGGAAGTACTATAAACACTGACCATTAGGAAATCATAGCAAACCCGCCGTATCATAACAGCACTACCAGGACTCACAAAGCACCAAACCCTACCTATCAAAAAGGTAACACTGCAAATATTAAACCAATACATCTCAGAGAACAATAATACATTTTCTACTGGGGAAAGAACAAGTAGCACTGTCAAATAGAAATTATATGAACAGAATACCTCAGCTTGGATACACATGCAAATATAGACCATCACCAAACAAAGAACAAGGGATCACAACTTAGAAATAGGAAGACAACTAAATTCGGAACCCCAAAAGCCAAACTTAGAATGTACAACACTGGAAAAATAAAACGATAAATTAATTTCCTCTTGTACTAAACAAAAATGCAAAGACATTAGTGATACACATTTCCCAGAGCCGACATATTCCAGTTAATAAATTCAAAATAATAAAGCATTTTTCTACCTTTTTTTTGGGTATTTATTTTTCAGTTACAACTGCTCCAATCACTTTCTTCTGTTTTTTTTTTCATGTCTTCTGTTAGCTGTCCATTTGTCCTCTCTTCTATATTTTTTCCATTCTTTCTCTACATCTGCTTTAACATACTGATCTTTCCCCTTTAGCTCTTTCCTCCATTTCTTTCTTTATTCCTTTATCATCCACTCAAATTTTACCCCTCCATCCTCAATTCCCACTTACTCTCCCAATACTTGGCCAATTGTAGCTTTTTCTTCCCTCCCACACAAAATATCTTTTCCCCTCTCCATCCTCATTCCTCCAGCCCCATCTCCTTCTAGTCATCCCCCAACATCAGCTCCCTTCTAGTTCTAGCCCCACCCAGCATCCGTTCCCTTCTAGTCCCATTCTCCCATACCCCTGCATCAGCCCATTTCCAATCCTAGCCCCCGATCAGCCTATTTACAGTCCTAGCCCTCCCTATCAGCTCATTTCTAGTCCTAGCCCCCCCCCCTATCAGCCCATTTCCGGTCCTAGCCCCCCTATCAGCCCATTTCTAGTCCTATTCCAGCCCCCTATCAGCCCATTTACAGTCCAAGCTCCTCCCCATCAGCCCATTTTCAATCCAAGCTTCCCCCCCCCCCGTCAGCCATTTCCAGTCCTATCCTAGCCCTCCCATTAGCCCATTTCCAATCCTAGCCCCCCATCGAGTCCTGTGCAAACAACATTCTCACACAATGGATGGGCCGGCCCTGCTCCAATGATCTGGTAGTTTGGAAAGAACAAAAAAAATGGACAAAATACGCCTTTCCTCTGTATGAACTGAGATGTATAAACATCTCCTCAGTAAAGATGGCTATGGGAATCCCTAAAACACACTTTCATCACAAAGCATAATTCTGAGTTTCTAATCTGGAAGTGAAAGCAATTATTTATATTACTATTTTAGTCATGGAGAGTGAAACAAGATACCAATGTTAGATTCATGTACCACAACAAATAACCCCGATAATAAAAATACAAATTCCAGAACAAACGTTCCCAATCTTTATAGTTATGTGGGCCCTTTGTTAATCTCAAAAAAGTTCAGGCTCCACCAGTCTATACCCTCCAGTCTTCCTGGACCCCCTCCCCTTAGTGCCAAACCTGTCCCCACTAGCCTACTATCTTTTTCCCCTTCCTGTCTCAACCAGTTTACTACTCTCTTTCTCTCTCTCTCTAGCCAGTTCCCATTAGTCACAGTCTTTCTCTCTCCCCAGAGTTAGTTCCTGCCAGTCTCCCCCGCTTATGGTTTATGGTTTCTTAATTTATTGCCTCCCCCTCCAGCCAATTCCCCCCTAGTTTTTCTCTGTGCTCTGCAAACATGCTGTAATGGTCTCATGGACCACAGGTGTCCATAAACCACAGGTTGGGGAATCACCATTCTAGAGTTTTGAGAAAATCAAATGGAATAGTCAAACAAAGCCAAAGAAACTAAGAAGACTGTGGTGGAATCTTAGATACATATGTTAGGGCTGACAACATTCCTAGACTGGATGGGGGTTTCCTGGAATTTTTCTTTTCCTGCCTTCCTCCTCTGGTGTTCCACAATCTTCTTGTATGAGCTGAATGTGGACCAATATTTCAGTCTTTTTCCACTTCAGCTCTGCAAAGAAGAAAAGAAGCAGAAGCACTCAGGACAGGCTTTGATAAATTTTCTTGAACTCTAATTGCCAGCAACTTATACCACGTCCTTCACCCCCTCCTTTTCTCCACAAAAGCTGGGGATGGGCGGGGGGGGGGGAATCCTTTCCAGGATCTACTGCAGCTCCTTCAGGGCCTGATGTACTCAGGCTGTTTTCCTATTCTGGTGGCAGTTTAGAGGCTTTTTCATGCATGTATACAAGCATCATAAAATGCCACTTCTAAAATAGCACCCCACGTAAAAGCAAGCGTGATGGAAAGAACGCGCATACTTTTATATGACTCCGATGTAGGGAGACTCGGGGGAAAATTTTCAACAGAGGATGGGCAGAGTCACTAGCAGGTGCAAATGCCTGTGGCTTCATTTTAGCTGCAATTTCTGCAGCCTTTGAGGGGCAATTTAATAAAGACACAGAAGTGCTTATGTGCCTCTATAAAATAGGCACCTACTTGACTTCCCAATCTAGGCAACATTTTATAAAAGTACCCTAAGGGGCAAGAAAACTTAGTAAATCAGGTCTTTTTATGCACCGTTGCAGAGCACTGGAAGTCTTACAAAGCCCACAGATTTCTCCCTCTCTCTCACTTCCCCCATTCTGCCATCACCCAGTCTCACTCTTTTATTGTTCCATTTTCCTACTAGTTTTCTTCCTCATCCTATCATTTAACTTCTCCCCCAATCAATTCCCTCATTTAGCCAGCTACACTTCACCTCCTCCAGCCATCACCCAAGCTAGCTAGCCGCCCCCTCCCTAAGTTAGCCCTCTCGACAAAGTCAGCCAGCCACCCCCCTCAGCTAGCCATCCACTGGCCCTCAGCCCCCATCTAGCCAGCCACATCCCTCTCAATTAGCCCTCACCACCCAGACAATCAATTCCCTCCCAATTCACCATCCGCTTCTCCCAGCCATTGCCCCAGCTAACTAGCGAGCCATTCCCCTAGAAATCCTTTGCTAGCTAGCACTACTGACCTTGACCCTCATCATGCAGTCTGCTAGAGTCTACTATTGCCACCAGACCAGATTTCCTGTCCACTGCACCAGTGAGCTTGAGCCATACCGTGCAGACTCGAGACCAGTGTAGAATTTATGCACTGTGCGGCTCGAACTCATCACGAGCCACATAGTACAAAGGAGAGGGAACATCCTGTTCTGGCAGCAGCAACAGGAAATACAACAGCATGAAAGTCCTGGGTGCCACAGAGAAATTTCTAGCCACCATCGTGACCTGGCACCTGGAATTTGTCAAACTCTTGGCTCATATCAGAAAATATGCAACAGTACGAATAAAAGTCCAAAGGGATTCACAATAGAAGCATATAGGGGCTGATTTTATAAGGAAGCTGCATAAAAATACATACCATTCAAGTGCATAAGTCACCATTTTCAAGGACTTTGGCACATGAATGGGCACGAACGTGTGTATTATAAGCAGTTTCTATTCTGTTCAGTATGCACGCAACACTGATCGAGTCTCGTTTCAGTGTGGGCATGCACATGGGTGGAGATCTTGGGTGGAGTATGGGCACAGAGCAAATCTACATGCGTAAGTTATAAAATACTATAACGTATGCACGTTCTTCATATATCTAGACATGGACATTTTGTCCTACCCTAGGATTGGCGTAAGTGTTACGTCTAGATTAGTCACACATATCTTATCACTCATGCCTCTATTTTAGAAAGTATGTGCTACTTCACTTTATAAAATGTGCATACTTATGGGTATAAACCTCATGGGTATTTGTGAAATTATCCTCATAATTTATAACAGGGTGACTAGGTTAAGAGGATAAGAAATATAAGTGCCTGTGTATCTTTATAAAATACTAAAGCAAATCCTGTAGCAATTGTGCTTAGACTGAAGGTGCAGACATTGCACCCGCTTGAGAGCAGGTATAAGGACCGTGTAGGTAGAGTATGCATGTAGATCAGGGGGTCAAACTTTAGCTTTGGAGGGCCACAAACCAGTCAGTCAGTTTTCAGGATATCCCTAATGAAGATCCTGAAAACTGACTGCAAATATATCTCATGCATATTCATTAGGGATATCCTGAAAACCTGACTGGTTTGTGGACTTCCAGGACTGGAGTATGACACGGATGTAGATTAATGCATTTTAGAAATCGGTATGACTCCGCTAATGTTCCACGCAGACTGCACCCCCGGCAATGCATATGGTAAAAATACAAGCAATTATGCCATTGGGCGTACTTTTACACCTACTGCAATCTTATAAGAGCCATTCTACGTGTGTATATTGCTATATACATATTAAAATGACTGCTTCATAAAACGATTCTCATAATGTACTCATCATATAGGCCCATAGGGATGCCAGCTAGAAATCTTCCTGAACTTAAATCAGGAGCCATAGGCAGCATACACCTGGACCACAAGTGATCAAACTCCCCCAATTAACTTTTCACCCTGAAAAGGGACCGGGGAGGAAACATGCTTGAAAGAAGGAAGGGAAAACAAAAGAAGAGGAAGAATTACACCTGAAAAGTCAGAGAAGGGAAGAAAACCCGAATAGGAAATTGAAAGATGGAGGTGGGAGGAAGGGAAGAAAACCCAAAAGAAAGGATGAAGGACCAAATGAGAATATCGCCAAAGGCAGGGGAGCTGTTAGCAGGCTGAGGTGGAGGTAGAGAAAAGGAGTTTAAAAGGACAGATATGGACCTAGAGGTTGCATGGGAGATGGGATGCAAAAGAAGGGGTACATAAGAAACAGTTTCAGTTTGAGTTTTTTGTAACTTGTCACTGAGAATCCAAATTTGAAGAGTTCACAGCCAGAACAGGAAATCACTGTTGTAGCTAGTATGACAAAGAAACACTCTTTATAGTTTGAGGATCCATAAAAGCAATGTAAAAATCTATGGGGAGACAAGACTTCAATTCCTTACATTTTGATCCAGATATTGGTGTCTGAATTGAGGGAACAGATGAATAAATAATAGGAATTCCCTTAACTAGGTTAAATTCCTTAAATAAAGGCAAATTTTTGCCTTCCAGATTTTAAAAGGAGACAATTGAGAACTTAATTCTAAGGGTCTGAAATACAGGGAGTGAAGGAGTAGCCTAATGGTTAGAACAATGTCCTGAGAACCACGACAGCCAGGGATGAAATTCCACCGACCCTCCATTACCTCAGGTATAAAACTTAGATTGACTCCCTCTTGGGCAGAGAAGTAAATGAACCACAGTACCTGAAATGTAATTTACCTTCCTCAGATATGGAAAGGCAAGTAATTAAATCTAAAAAAATAACACCTCCTCAAAACAGGTTAAAGGGAAATTTATCTTATGGTTGCATACTGGAAGACACGCGAGACCAAGATCACTGGAAAATTCAAGAGGTCACTGAAGCTTTCTTGCTTTTCAAGTAAAAGAACTCGAAGAATTATTGCTTTTGAGTCAACAAAGACTTTGCATTGTCAAGAAATTGTGTAATGTCATTTAGAACGTCCAAGTACAGTGCAAGTTTTCTCTATTTTGTCATTCTTGGCACTGGTAGAAACTAATGGTGTCTTGCAGGTGGCAGCTGTGCATCCCATACAATGATATAGCCTCTCTCTATACTCTGTACTAGGGATGCGAACTAGGAGAAAACATGGCTTTTACAATTTTCCAAATTTGTCTCAGCCTGCATAGAATGAACTTGAAACAACAGTGTCTAGTAAGCAGTTCCTTTTACTGCCTTTTCATATTTTTTTTAAACAATTCTGTTTACATGCAAGAGAATCAAACAAGATGTTCAAGGCAGGGGAAAGGAGACACAGAATAAGAGCACAGCCTGAAGGAAGCAAGCCCAGGGCCAGGCAGACCATCAGGCCATCAGACAGACTAGACAGTCATCTAAGGTGGCAACTTTTAGAGGGTGACCAAGAGCAGTTGACAGTAGCACTAACTCGAAGAACCATCAGTGGTTACTTTTACTTGCCAAAAGGATGGACAGTTTTCAAATAAACTTCTACCCAAGTAAATTACTTTTGGAAATTAGCCTGATTATGTAAATCTGCATAAAACAAAGTTTAATATTTTAAAATAGGATGTCCAAATGTATTCGTCTCATCTCAAAAAAAAAAGATATAGCAGAATTAGAAAAGGTACAGAGAAGGGCAATCTAAATGATAAAGGGGATGGAAGGACTCTCCTCTGAGGAAAGACTAAATGGTTAGGGCTATTCGGGATGGAGAATGACAGCTCTTATGCACCACATACCATTCCAGTCCACCAAGCGCCCAAACACCTCTTTCTGCGAAGGATCTAGGTGCTGTTAATGCGGAAGTGCCTGGCTTATTTCTCCTGATTTAGCACAGACCTTTTCCATGCGGCTCATTTGCATGCTGTCTGCGTACATCATGACTGCGCAAAACTTGTTCGCTAGAGCTTTAGTACCAGGTTTCTGCATCAATCCCTCTGTTTTTCTAGAAATGCCACCAGCATGTAAGAGGAAAGGTCAGATACTTTGGCAAAATACAAGTACGTATATATCATTGGCTATTAACATCACCACATCAACTGTTAATAAGCATCAATTAAACTCATTAACGGCTCATGTGCATTCATTGATGTAATAAAGTTAGTGCATTAATGTGGAAGATACCACAAAAGGCTAACTACACCTCGATGATCAGTAAACCTTTTAGCATTAATGCATCGATGAAAAAGTCTGCAGAGGTATTTCCTTTTTTTACAGTGCGAATTGCTAATGAGTTGTTCTGCATAGCTTGCTTTTCTTTACCTCATGAGCATAATTGTTTTAAAATTGACAAAACCTAATCTGCATACATTAAAAACTTTTAACATACCTCAACACTTGTACAAGCATTACGCACACTTTAGTACATTGCCTCCAAAGACTGACTACCAGATACTTGCAACCTGGACTAGCCACTAGCCACTGTTGAAGACAGGATGCTAAGCTCAATGGACCTAAGTCCGATTCAGCATGGCTTTCTCATGTCCTTGAAAGTTGCAGCTCCAAATTTTACTGTCTGTATTAATTCCCTGGAGGATTGCTATTAAAAAAAAAATCTTAAAAAAGTAAAACTTTGCTTAACTGCAAATACTTTATTTATTTTGGACTTCGCTCATGCCTTTGCAGTAGCAGTTCAAATTGGATTACATTCAGGTATAGTAGGTATTTCCCTGTACCAAGATGAATTACACTCTAAGTCTGACTCGAAAGAAACGGAGGGTTAAGTGACTTGCCCAAGGCCACAAGGGGCATCAGTGGGATTTGAATCCTGGCTTCCCAGACTACGCCACTTCATCAGTATTTTAAAAGTTATTAAAAATCTCTCGCTCTCAGCAGCTAAGGGGAGAAGCTTTTGAAGATAGACACTATTATTTACAAGACAGAAATCTGTACTTATTCAAGCAGTTCTTCTGTAGGTGTGCAACATATGGCTCATACTTTCTGCTTGACTACAGCCTAACAGCAAAGTTTTCAAGGGAAATTTCATGAGTATATGAGAGGTCCCAGGGTCCTAGTGAATTAAAGCTGTAAGTTTTAATTTATCATCATTTTATTCTCACAGGATTTAAGCTGGTTGGACGAATGGCCAGTTAATGAGGCAGAGTAAACCTGGAAAAAAGGATTCTTTCACTGAAGGGAGCTAATCGTTAGTGCATGTTCTGGCATGTGTTGACAGCTAATGAGGCCGAATTTCTGTATTAATTGTCCATGGCCTGTTAAGGGTGCAGGTGGGCGGTTTTGGGGTGAACAGTAGGTGGGGAGAGCACCTTGCAGTCAGCATACCTGTGTTAAATGCAAGGCGGCCAATTAGCATGACTGCAATTGCCACCACCTCAATGGGTGAATGTAAGTGCACCCACACTAATGTGGCACGTGTTAGGGGACAGTGCTGTGTGTTAAAATGACAAAAAGATGCTTTCTACACCCCCGACAGTTAACACAGTGGTGCTGCATCTAACACATCAATGTCTTGCACACCATTGGCACATTAGGTATAAATCATAATGCACTTTAATAAAAGGGCCCTTAAGTCTTTTTACAAAGCAGCCATTACACAAAGGAGTCGTCGCAGCACAATCCGCAGTGAGAAGAAAACATGAGAACTGAGTAAGGGTGAAAATCAATATTATTTTACTCCCTCTGTTATCCTGATAACGTAATGCCAGACATAGAACCCTGCCTCCATTCCCTCCTTCCTCCCCCAATTTATAAACATGTCTGCCAGAAACACATGGTGCAACAGCAATCCTTATCAATTTCATTATTCTGTTGCATTTTTTTTCAATTGTCTGGCCTACAAAATGATTTCCTTATTAATATTAAAAGTGACATTTTACTTATCAGTTAATGTCTTTTCCTTGAGTCCTGTAGACCAGTCCAGACAATTGGGTTGTGTTCCCCTACCAGCAGACTGATGGAGACAAAGAACCAATGACAAGCCCAGATTTCAATGACATCACTCCCATGCCTCTATCCACCTCAGCCACCAGAGGTCCCTTCAGTATTCGTCCCAAAGCATAAGGGAGAAATATGGCAAGCCTCACACAACCTCAACCATGCGTAACAATGAATGATCACCAGTAGAGAACTATGTACAGGAAAGCATAAAATATAAAGCTGACAGTAGACGATGAATCTGCAGAGCTAAGTATAAAAATCAGAGCAGACCCAAAGGTACCAAAGCAGAAGGACAGAGCAATACAGTTCCAGGGGCAGGCCATGGACTGGTCTAGCAGGACTCAAGGAAAGGACATTAACTGGTAAATAAAATGTCACCTTCCATACTGTCCTGCTAGACCAGTCCAGACAAGTAGGATATACCAAAACTACAACTCCACTAGGTGGGAAGAAGATATAGCAGCTCACAAAACCTTGAGCCAAAGGCCATGTCCGCCCTCACATGGAAATCCAAGCAGTAATGCTTAACAAAAGCAGAAAGTGATGATCACACTGCTGCCTGACAATGTCTGCAGGGGCTACTGAGCTCCACTCTACCTATGAGGATGCCTGCATTCAGATAGAATGGGCACTTAAACCCTTCCGAATCAGCCAGAGGCAAAGGCCTCCTTAATCCAGTGCCCCAAAATCAGCTTAGCTGCCGCATCACCCTTGCGCGGGCCAGCAAACAGCACAAAAAGATGGTCAAACTTACAAAAGGGATTTGTAACCTTCCAGTACTGGAGAAGCACCCTCCAGACAACAACAAGGCGAAGATCCTTATCCTCCCCCTGACACTACTCCTTAGAGGAGGGGGCAAAGCATAGCACCTGGTTCATGTGAAAGGGAGAAAGCGCCTTAGGTAAGAAGGAAGGCACAGGCTGAATGGAAAAAGCCTTTATGAAAAAGACAGATAAGGATCTCAGCAAGACAGAGTCTGCAGCTTGGAAATCCACCTTGTGGAACAAATTACGAAAAGACAGTATCGAGCATTAAATCCTTTAAAGTAGAAACTTTAGAAAGTGTGAGAGGAGATTCCAAAATGGCTGACTGAGGGAAGTCTTCCGCGGCAGCTTTTCTTGAATGGGGAAAAGGAAAGCAAAGGGGGTGAAGAAACCCTCGTCCACCCCGGCAACCTCGACCCCTTTACCTTCACATGCGGTTGGACCGCTTGACTCTTTTGTGGTGCCGCGGCGGCAGTCGGAGGTTCCGGCGATTGGCGGCCCTAGGGACACCTCGGCTGTTTCAAGTTCGGCGGGTGGTTCCGGGCCAGAAATCTCCTCGCCGGAGCAGTGGCGCCCTTCAAAGGAACCCTTGTTGGCTGAGAAGTCGATGCAGGCGGTGATTCCTCCCCGAGAGAGTTTGCGGGGAGAGGACCACGGAGGGACGTCTGCTTCAGGGCCCGGTTGTATTTCCGTGCCTGCTTATCCTGTCACCATTTCTCCATCGGTGGTTCCTTTTGGGCTTTCTATAAGTTCGGGGGTACCTGGCAGAAGTATGGAGGCTGGAGCTGTTGGTGTTCAGGCTTTGGTGCCTTTTTCCTTTGAGAAACCAGCTGAATTTACTTTGGAGACTATCTGGTCGGCAATAGTGAAACTCGCTGAACTTTTAGTTCCTCAGGTTTCTACTATGACGTCCCAGGTTCAGACTCATCAAGGCCTTCTTCAGCAGCATACAGTGGAGATTTCTACATTGCAGTCGTCGGTCACTGAGTTGACACAACAAGTAACCCAAGTTGAAACATCTATTTCAGGATATCAAAAGGATGTTATGGCTATCCAGTTTAGAGTTGAGCAATTAGAGAATATATCAAGATATCCCAACCTTCGTTTGGTTAATTTTCCCAAGGCTCCATCTATAGGAGCTAAAGAAATGTTTAAGAAATATTTGGAGGATATATTGGGGGTTTCGGGGGAGTCCCATCCCCCCTTGGTGAAAGCTTATTATTTGCCTATTAAGAAGAAGGTTGAGGGTGGGGGTATTATACCTGGGGTTGAAGTTGCTGATTCTTTAAATGTAACTGCTGTATTGGAAACTTCTTTAACTGAAATTGTAACTCCTGCAACTTTGATTGTTACCTTTGCATTGATTTCTGATCGAGACTGGTTTCTTAAGATGTTTTTTAGGAAGCGTGATTCTCAATTTCTTGGTTTAAATACTAGGGTTTATCCTGATTTTTCTAAAGCTACTCAGAAGCGCAGACGTGAATTTCTTTTATTACGTCCCGGTGTTTTGTTGTTGGGAGGCCAGTTTTTCCTTAAATTTCCATCAAAATGTTTAGTTAAATTAAATTCCGCCATGTATGTTTTTTATGATCCGTCTCAGCTGCTAGCTTTCATCAATGCCCGTCGTTCCTCTGAGGTATTATAGATTCACTGTATAGTATAATAATTCGGCTGTATTCCAACAGTTTATTTCCTGCATTTATTGTATTGCATGTGTGGGCTCTCCTCTCTCTATATAAGGGGCTTTAGAAGGGGCTGGTAATCTTTGTTTTTCTTTTTTCCTTAATGTATTTCCCTTTGTAGGATAATTGTTTATCTTTGTAACCAGCACTCTTATTTCCATTCAAGTTAAATTAAAAAAAAAAAAATCCTTTAAAGTAGTGCACTTCAACAGCACAGAGGGCACCGTCATCAGAGCCCTCAGCACCAGACACAGATTCTAGGAAGGGATCACAGACCAGAGGGGAGGATAGGGATATTGAACCCCCTGGAGAAAGCGTGAGACGTCCGGGTGCAAGGCTAAAGACGTCCCACCCACTGGACCTTGGAAACAGGCCAAGCTGCTACCTGAACATTTAGGAAGCTAAGAGAAAGGCCCTTCTCCAGGCCATCCAATAGAAAGGTCAAAAGCGATGGCAGCTTGGCTGCTGCCTCAGGTGCCAACTTCCAAGCGCCATACCATCGCTCAAAAGAGGCACCAGATTCACACGTATGCTAGCTAGGTAAACCTCCTTTGGGCTCCGAGAAGAGTGGAGACCATCGCTGGAGAGAAACCCTTACATGTTAGCCTTTTCCTTTCAAGAGCCAAACCATAAGTGAGAAGGAAACTGGAACCTCCAGGACAATTGGTCCTTGTCGCAATAGGCCCAGAGACGGAGGCAACCAAAGAGAAAGCACCTGCAGGAACCACATCATATCTCTAAACTACGCTCTCCTTGGACAATATGGTGCCACCAGAGCAATCCTTCACTGGGTGATGGTGTATATGCCAAATCACACACCCACTGGGGGCCACAGAGGAAACACATACAGCTGGTGGTGACTTGGCCAAGGCTAGATCAGGGTTTTAACGCACTCTGACCCCGACTCAATGTAGTGACTGAAGGACCGTCAAACTTCGGCACTGGAGCGGGTCACCATCATATCCATTTTGGGGCAACCCCAGCGGAAGTGCAGAATCAACTGAAATGCCTCCTGACTGAACTCCCACACTCCAGGATACAGAGGGTACCGCTTTCATATTGTCCAGACCAGCAAAGTGCTGAACCGACAAGTCTAAGAGTTTCTGCTCTGCCCGAGCAAACAGGAGAGCCATCTCCAGAGCTACCCCTGGCACTCCTCGTGCCACCTTGCCGATTAAAAGAAACCACCATTGTGACATTGTCTAAAAACACTTGAACCTCCTAGCCCTCGATCAGAGGCCAGAAATGCAGAAGAGTCAACCTAATGGCACTCACCCTGAGGAGGATAATGGACCACACCACTTCCCTGCGGTTCCAACTGCCCTAGGTCATACGGTCTTGGCAACGGGCTCCCTAGCCAGGAGATTGGCATCTGTCCTCAGGAAGATCCAGGAGAAATTGTCCAGTGGTACGCTCTTCCTTGGATGACAGGGGCTGCTGCCACCACTGTGGGCTGGACTTCACCATCAATGAGAGCAGGAGCCTGCACTCGAACTCCTGAGAACTCTGAGACCACAGAGTCAAAAAAGACCGCTGGAGCGGTCGAATATGAACACATGTCCACGACACCATCTGTATGGTCACCACCATCAATCCGAGGAGCTGTAGAGAATCCCAGACTCTGGGAGTCTGCTGTGCACAGAATAGTACCAAGCAATCCAACAGACTTTGACATTCTCTTCTGGCAGGAAAATTGTGCCCACCTGAATGCCAAAATGTACTCCAGAAACCCCAAAGACTAGGAAGGCCACAGCTGGCTGTTTCCCGATTGATCAACCAGCCGAGGATTTCTAAGGAGGACACAGATCCCCTGGCACCGCAGCAGCCACTACCGTGACCTGGGAGAACATCTTCTGGATGGTAGAAGCCCAAAAGAGGGGGGCAGCGAACTGCTAGTGAGAACTATGTACTGCAGCACACACATACTTTGCTGATCTGCCCAGATCATGATATGAAAATACACCTCAGCCAGATCCAGAGAAGCCAAGAACTCCCTTTGGCATGCTGTTTGGATCATCGAATGCAAGGATTTCACTGACCACCTTGAGGTCCAGTATGGGCCAGAAGAAACCATCCTTTTGGGAACCATGAAATAGATGGGGTATCTTCCTTAGCCCCACTCACCGGGTGGGAAAGGCTTCACACCACCTTTAGGCACAGCAACTTGTCCAGGTAGTCTGCACAGCGGCACTTTGATCACAGACCCACAATAGGGGATGACGAAGGCATTTGGAATCAGTTCTTTGTATTCCAGAACATAGTCAAACTGAATAGTGTCTAGCACCCAATGATCCTTGGCAACCCAGACCCATTCCTGAAAGAAAAGGTGAAGCCTGCCTCCAACTGGAGGAATCAGGGAATGGGCCCCAAAACCTTCATTGCGCAGCCCAGGAGGATCCTCCTCTGGAAGTGACCAAGTCGCTGGGCCCATGTGCTCCACGAAAGGACTGAGAATGAACCTGAAGCCCAGAAGCAGAGGGAAAGAAAGGATTTCCAGGTAACAATGAGAGTCCCGAGGCCTCCAGGAATCCAACCAATACACCCTCGGTGGGCAAGTGGAAGCTGCCAAGAAGGGGCACCAGCCCACTTCACAGGCAACTTGGACCAGTCTTCCAAAGGGCAGTAGATTTTGTCTCACCAGGTGCTTCACCGACTTCTCCAAATTGGCTCCACAAAGATGTTTCCCCTTAAAAGCCAGTTGGGCCAACCAGGCTTTGGAAGATCTGTCTGCTTCCCAGTGCCAGAGCCAAATCCAATGCCATGACACCATCGTCAGTGCACCATCCATGGCTATCAAACGTACCAGATCATACATGGCATCAGAAAGGAAAGCCGTAGCAGACTCCAAAAGAGGGGTAGTTTCATCCAGCGGAAGAGTGTGAATCCACTGGAGCAGGGCTTGAGACATCAGGCTGGTATATACTGCAAGCTGCAGAATAGCTGCTGCCATGGTGAACCTAGCTCCTCAACCACAAATCCATTGTATGGTCCAGAAAATCCTTGAAGGCTGATTCGCCTTTCATAGGAATGGCAGCCCATCAGGTAACCGCTATGACCTGTGCATCCACTTTGGGAATGCCAAACCACTCAACACACTCCTCCACCGGGAGAGCAGAGATCTTACACACCCTTAACCCTTTAGGCAGGAAGTCGGAAGAATCCCATTTCGACTGGATTATATCCTTGAGATTACATCTGAAAACGGAGAGACAGTAGTGGACTTTCACACCCCTTGAAGGAGCAGGTGTACCTTCAGCTCCTGCTCCGTGCCGAAAGTATCCGTCAAGTTCAAGGTGGATAAGACCCTGGCAATCAACACCACCAACTCCTCCTTCCGGAATAGGCAGATCAAACTGGCCTTCTCACAACCTTCTGAAGGTGAGAGTATTTCTACATCCACATCACAGTCCAGTACCAAGCCACCTGAATCCAAGTCACAGTCAAATTCTTGGACAGCTCCAGCTGCTCATCTCCAGGGGGCGCCCCTCGTCGGGGACACTTAGTCAAAGGCAATCGAACAGGGCTCCTACTCTCTGTCTCCCCCACATAAGACTCTGCCCGGGGTACCCAGAGGCTTCAGGGTCTAAATTTTCATGCCAGAAGGACCAGGTCTGCTGCAAAAAAGAAAGAATTCTAGGAAGGATAATCTGGAGTCCGGAAGCTCTCTTCTCAGAAATGATCCCCCAGTACCTGCGGGGACAGCCACCATAGATCCTCTAAAGGACAATAAGCGGCTCACAGCAAAGTTGCTGGATTCTCTGACCTGCTGTATATCCTTACCCATAGAGCCATCCATCACCTTCTGCCCTGAGGAAGACAAGGCTAGACTAATCACATCCCCCAGTTGAAAGAGGGGGAGCAGGCCCTCCAAGGATGACTCAGAAGCTGCCATGCAACAAGAGCTGAGTCAAGAATCTGGAGATGAGGCATCTCACTTGCCACAGGTCAAACAACATTTCCTGGAAGACGATATACAGTTAAAGGGTGCACGTTAACGGCACTTTTACTAAGGTGTGTGTTAACTGCACTTTTTTTGAGCAATTCATGGTTACAGGCACTAGGGAAGGAATGCACATTACAGCCACTTGGGCAGAATGAGCGAACAGACCATGTGACTGCCAGGTGCACAATAGGTAAAAATGCTACTAATGCATGCAGAAAACAACAGGAAACCCACACACCGTGCCAAGGGTTGCCAGCGGTCCACCCCAAATTGCAAACCAGGAAGATGGAATTGGGAGCCCCCAACAAAGATAGTGGCAAGGTCAAGCCTTGGTACTCACACCCTGAGAGCCCCAGGCCAAAACTTGTGCTGGGCTCAGCTCTATTCCCAAGGAACCGTTTCCCTGGCTTTGCAGCATTGTGTTTAATGTCTAGCAGGCAGATTTATTTATTTTTATTTACAATCTCTTTCTATATCGCCCCTTCCAAAGATCAAGGGTGGTTTACAATAAACAAACAAGTTACATAGAACAATATCAAGAGTGTAACATTACACACAACTATTTACATATCTAACTATATACAGGTTTTGTATAGATCTAGCTTACAAGTTAACATTTGTAGGTATTTAAGGGTTGTAAGTCAATTAACTTGATATCCGTAGAGTTTGAGAGGTTCAATGTGTGTGGCTTTAGGTTGGAAAACTGTGCTATTGCTGTCATCACCATAGTGTTCAATGAAAAATAGTGTTTTGATTTCCTTTCTGAATATTTTGAGGTCTTTGATGAGCCTTCTGCAATCTTCGGGAGAGAGCAAGAGGGAAAACAGAGGAGAAGAGAGGGGGCGTTGAGGTTGGGTGAGTTGGTTGTACTTTTCCAGATCCTTCCAATTTGTCTTCTCAATGGGCTCTTATCCAGGGTAAGAGAGCAAAGCTGAACCAATTTTCCCTCCTCCTATGGCTACCGAAAACACCACAGTCTAGTGGAGCTTCCCACATTGCACTCTTGTGAGACATCAACCCACAGGCTGTCATTCATGAGCATTTTAAATCAATCTTTTACTCTCAAACCTACAGAATTTTCTTCAGAGAGGAGAAAGTCCATCCACCATCTGCTGGAGACAAAGAAATACTAAAGGGACCTCAAGTGGCTGAGACGAATAGAGGCATGGGAGTGATGTCATTGAAATCTGGGCTTTTCATTGGTTCTTTGTCTCCACCAATCTGCTGGTAGGGGAACACAACCCACTTGTCTGGACTGGTCTAGCAGGATGATATGGAAATCTCTAACTATTCAGTGGAATGAGGTATGTTTGTATATACAGTAGAAGGGAAAAAAAATCAGTGGGTATACTGTGTCAGGGCTGACTCTCTGCTCACTGTGCTGTAGAAGATGATTATTCCTATAGCTTTAGCAGAGAAGAGCTGTAGTTTTCCATTTGCCAACTAGAACAACTGACCAAAAAAAAACCATTATAGAAGGCCAAATTTGAGCAGGATAAGTAGGTTGCAATTTTAATTGTCTAATCAAAACGTGCCTCTATGTAGAAACGCTACATGTAGGTGCAAGGGTATGTGTGAAATTATGCACATATTTTCTATTCATAGGCAGTACATGGATAGAAGCCAAATATAGGCATCCATACACGTGAAGTGGCATTTTAGAAAGGGCGTTCAAGTGCAATCTGGGACATCTAGTGCAAAACATGCAAACACCAGGGCTGTCTTTATTTTAGTCTGATTATAGAAACAGATCTCCCCAAAGTGGATGCCCACACCAGCACCCACATAGATGTCCCCGCTACAAACACTTGACATGGGGATGTTTATTACATGCTACTTTGTATACAGGGATGAAAACAAGAGTCCCCATTCCCCATAAGTATTGGTTATCAACATGGAAAATATAGGGGATAAGAGTGCACCTCCTTCGCCACACCCTCCAGATGTTTGTCGAGCAAAATGAGAACTTTCCCGATGTCTATTTGTGCCTAGAACAGGTATAAACTTTGACACAGCTCGGGATGTGCAATGTGTTTCTGAAATCTAGCTCCTAGGAATGCCCCAGATATACCTACACTACACACTGTTCTGACTTCAACATCCTCGTAACAGGGACATCTTTAAAACCACTTTCCAAAATAGCTCTGGGGACATTTCAGTGCTTTGGATGTTGAAAGCATGAATAGGGTTTCTAAAATGTGCAAGTTTATTATATTTTATAAAGGTTTTGAAGACATTTCTATTTTCCTGGAGAGTAATGTGAGGGGGATGTCCGAGGGGTTTGGGGGGTAGGGAGTGGGGTTAGTGTTTTATGCATGATTGTTTTTAAAAGGTTTATAATTGTACACTGTTTTGACTGATTGTTCAGAAAAGTAGTATAAACTTTTATAAATAAAATAGCCTCCACAGTCTGTGTGCTTGACCCAGGTTATACCTGGTTTTTCTGCATCTGATCCAAATACAGACTATACGTATGTATAGGCACTGAAAATTGAAGCCTATGCATGTAGATTGTGCACATTTGTAGTCTCACTCATGGAACTGCCCTAACCCACCTTCCGCACAAAATGCATAACATCATGTGTAGAGTGTGATATTTAAATGCCGCTCTTTGGAAATAGGGAAAAAAAGTACCAAAATGTTCCACACAGTTGTTATCTAGGTGCTTTTTGAAATTGAGCTCTCAGAGCTGAAATTCATATCATTTTGCTAGTGGAACCTTATGTAACAAAAACAGTGCTCTTTTTATGACAGTATTACTCACAGTCCCATATGTACTAGAAAACAAAAGTGATAAAACTAAATGGAAAAAAATAAGGAAAGCTGTCAGATAACGGTCTCTTTCTGTGTCTATTAGGCACGTTTCGCTCAAATGATAGCACCTGTTGGGGAGAGCCCATCTTTCTGTCTATCAATCTATCTGCATGCAAGTTAGATTTATTTGCACAAGCACTAACAATGTGTAGCGAGGAGCTAGAAGGAGAGGTCCCAGGGTGGTGGAAAGACAGGCTCGTCCACTCCACCCAAAGAGGAGCCATGCAGTATGAGAAAGTCGGTGCCACAGAGGCCCCGATGTCCACTGCACAATAAAACGGGGGAAAAACCCACAGCCATGCCATTGTCAGTGTGATGGACATCACCTCCCTACCTGCTGTTCTAGCAGGCTCCTCCTCAGCTTTATCTGTGCACATGCACATAGGCAGTTGGCGATTCAACTGTTTTGGAAGGTTAAAGTGGGGCAGGGCTATGGTGAAGCTGGGGTGAGGCATGCCACAGCACTGTTCCACTCTTCCTTTATTGCTGACACAGGTGTCGCTTTCCACCTCAAGGATTTTAAGTTGAATATCCACCTTCTAGCTATTGGATGACATTGGATTCTAGTGGAACGGGCTCGAGATTGCAACACCTCTAGACGGTAGTTCAGTTATTATTATTATTTAGCATTTGTATAGTGCTACAAGGCATATGCAGCACTGTACAGAGACATGTAAGAGACAGTCCCTGCTTATAAGAGCTTACAGTTAAAAGAGATAAGTGATACTGAGGGCTCGCCGAGTATGTGTTTCTTCAGATTTTATGGTTTAAATTTAGAGTGAGTTGTTGCTCTTATTAAAGAGAAAAAAGGAGTGTTTGCCACGAGAAAGGATTTCCTCTCAAGGCAAGAGATCCAACAAAAAAAGCAGAATATAATTGTTCTTTTGATCCTTGGGTTGGGAGCTAGAGTAGGATAACATAGGACATGATTATCGGCACCCTTATAAATAATTCAAATCAGTTTGAACAAAAGACACACCTATCAGTTTAAACTTAGACACACCCATGATCAATTGCTAGTACTCACATGACTTGAATCAACCAATGAATGATGGCTCTAATGTTTAAAATAGCCACATTCACTCCCTCCTTCCATTTTCACAATGGTGAATACAAGAGAGCTGCCTGAGACTGTCAGAAAAGCCATTATGACCAAGACATCAAATTTCAAAAGGATACAAAGCCATCTCCAATGACCTAGAGATTCCTGTGTCTACAGTTTGAAATGTTATTAAGAGGATTTCTGCTCATGGACATGGTGGGAAGAGGAAATTTAATCCTGTAAGTCTTTGAAGGTTAGTGTGAGCTGTCGGAAAAACATTACATACAACATCCAAGGAACCTAAAGCTAACCTGGAGCAATCTGGAGTGGTGGTTTCAACCCACACCATACGCCGCACACAAAACAAAGGAGGGCTTCATGGGCAAAGGCCAAGGAAGAATCCACTGCTCAAAGACATAAAAAGGCATGCCTGATCTTTACCAAACTCACCTTGAGAAACCATAATCCTTCTGGAAAAATGTTCTGTGGACAGATGAAACCAAACTTGAGCTCCTGGCAAAGCAGACCAGTGATACATGTACAGGCGAAGAAATGAAGCTTATACGGAAAACAACACCTTTCCTACTGTTAAATACAGTGGAGGTTCCATAATGTTGTGGGGATGTTTTGCTGCCTCAGGAATTGGAGGCCTGGAATGT
The DNA here is from genome assembly GCA_033557465.1 of Ichthyophis bannanicus. Lineage (NCBI taxonomy): Eukaryota > Metazoa > Chordata > Amphibia > Gymnophiona > Ichthyophiidae > Ichthyophis > Ichthyophis bannanicus. The sequence continues at coordinate 1,373,546,861 of CM066031.1, forward strand.
ATTAAAGGAGTCATGAAGTCAGAAGACTACCTACGTATTTTGGAGCGAAACATGCTACCTAGAGTCAGAAAGCTAGGTCTGGGTCTAAGGTTATTTGTCCTACAGCAGGACAATAACCCAAAACATACATCCAAAAGTACCAAAGAATGTTTAAAAAGGAACAAATGGACTTTTTAAGCTGGCCAGCAAGGAGTCCTGATCTCAATCCAATTGAGAAACTTTGGAAAGAGCTGAAATCTACCGTTGATAAAAGGAATCCTGGAATCATTCATAGCTGGAACAAACTGCAGTTGAAAAGCGGGAGAAACTACCAGCAGAGAGATGTACGAAATTTACAGATGGCTACAAAAAATGTTTGGAGCCTGTCAGCACTGCCAAGGGTAGTGCAAACAAATATTAGTGAAGAGTGCCATTAATCCTGTCCAGGTCTTATTTTGTTTTCTCAGAAATTACTACATCTAAGTTGCACAGACATCTTTTTTGTTGTTGTATAGCTTTGAACAAGGGAAGAAAAGAAAGAGGAGAGCCTCCGCAACTATCCAGTGAAGTTAACAAAGAGTGGAAGGCACATCCACACCAGCAGTTGTTACAGAAGCACAATTTTATTCAAAGAACTCTTAGGTCGAAAAGACTCATTTCAAAGAACCTGACTTGGCCAAGTTTGAGCTGTAAAGCCTGCATCAGATTCTGAAAATACAGAAATGGTAATTAAAAAATAAAATAATATTAAATAATAATGTGAGATTAAAATACACTACACAAACACTATTCTAAATCAAAAATAAAAATTATAAATACAACAAAAAAGGTTAAAAGAAATATACTCAAACAATTACCAGCATCGAGTATGACAATAATTACATCCACTTGTCTTTCCAAATAAAAAGGTACAGTGTACGTAACGGTACAATGGAAAACAATGACATTTGCAAATAAGAAGCTAATCATAATGGTAAAATAGCTTCCTTATCTATGCATAAAAAAAGCCTTCCTTAGGAGTTGCATGCTAAACCCACATAGAAGCTTTATAAAAAAAACAAATATATATCTCCTACCAATTATGGGAACTCTGCACAGTACACACAGTTGCCTATAACAGATAAAGCATAGTTACTTACCTGTAACAGGTGATCTCTGGGAACAGCAGGAATTAGTCCTCACATATGGGTACGTCGGTACCGACGGAGCCTGCGCGGGAAAGCTCCCCAGCTTCCTAGAATGGAAGCTTTTGGGACCTCCCACTGCACATGCGCACTGCCTTCCCGCCTTCCTGAACAGCTCTCCTCAGTTTCGAGTTTATAGCTGAGTCAATAGAGAGAGGACAGGAAGATAGATAGATAAAAGATACAACTCCTAGGGGAGGTGGGTGGGTTGTGAGGACTAATTCCTGCTGTTCCCAGAGATCACCTGTTACAGGTAAGTAACTGTGCTATCTCCAGGAACAAGCAGGAATAAGTCCTCACATATGGGGACTCCCTAGCTTAGATGCGTGGGATCCCCTGTCAAGGTTCGCCATCTTCGTATGGATCTCAGGCATCCATCCTGGGAAGGTGGGCAGGAGTTGTCTAAGAATGGAACAGGTGTTTGAGGACAGCCTGGCCAAACAAGGCATCCCGGCGGGAGTCTTTGTCCAAACAGTAATGGGCTGTGAAGGTATGAACCGAGGCCCAGGTAGCGGCTCGACAGATCTGATCAATGGAAACAGAGTGCAGATGAGCCATAGAAGTTGCCATGGCTCTCACATTGTGAGCTGTGACATGGCCTTCCAGAGAAATGTTTTTACTCTGGTAAGCAAAGGAAATACACTGAGCAATCCAATTGGAAAGTGTACGCTTGGAGACTGGAAGTCCCAAATGTGAAGGATCAAAAGCCACGAAAAGTTGAGAAGACTTTCGATGTGGCTGAGTCCTATTAAGGTAAAAGGCTAGAGCTCTTTTACAATCCAGAGTATGAAGGTTCCTCTCTGCACTGGAGGCATGAGGAGCCGGAAAAAATACAGGTAGATATACCTCTTGATTAAGATGAAAAGGCGAGACCACTTTAGGCATAAAGTGGGGATTCGTCCTAAGGACCACCTTGTCATGATGAAATCTTGTATAAGGTGGATTAGCCACTAGAGCCTGCAGTTCGCTGATGCGACGAGCGGAAGTGACTGCAATTAGGAATAATACCTTCCAGGAAAGAAATTTCAAGGAGGTAGAAAATAACGGCTCAAAAGGTGGCTTCATAAGCTGACCAAGCACTAGATTCAAATCCCATGCGACCGGGGGGGGTCTGATGGGAGGTTTAGTGAGGGTCAGGCCTCTCATGAATCTTGCAACAAGAGGATGAGAGGAGATAGGTTGTCCATTTACAGGTTTCAGGGATGCTGAAATAGCACTTAAATGGACTCTTACAGAATTCGTCTTAAGGCCTGCATTGGAAAGATGCAGGAGATAGTCTAAGAGGGAATTCAAAGGAAGTGCCAGAGGGTCAAGGCCCTGCTGAGCACACCAAATGGAAAAACGTTTCCATTTGAAAGCATAAGACCGCCTCGTGGAAGGTTTCCTAGAGGCATGAAGGATATCTTTCACAGGTTGAGAAAGATTAAAGTCTTGAAGACTTAAGCCTTCAGTAACCAAGCTCGGAGATGTAGGGATTTGGGGTTTGGGTGCCACAAAGTCCCGTCCTCCTGAGACAGAAGGTCTGGTGCAGCTCCTAAGTCCAGGGAGGATCCCTGGGAGAGCTGTAGAAGCAGAGGGAACCACACTTGGCGTGGCCAGCGTGGAGCTATGAGGATCATAGAGCCGTGATCTCTCTGGAGTTTGAACAGAGTCTTGGGAATCAGTGGAATGGGTGGAAAGGCATATAGGAACGCCTGACCCCAATGGAGGAGAAAGGCGTCCGTGGCCTGAGCTTCCTGACATGGAGTCCTGGAACAGAACCGGGGAAGTTTGGCATTCCACGGACTTGCAAAGAGGTCTATGTCCGGGGTCCCCCATTCCTGAAAGATTCTGATTATCTGGTCCACGTGTAGGGACCACTCGTGTGGCAGCAGAACTCGACTGAGCCTGTCTGCTCGAGAGTTTTGAACTCCTGGAAGGTACACTGCTAGCAGATGAATTTGGTGCTCTCTGGCGAAGGCCCATAATCTGAGAGCTTCGTTGCAAAGCGACAGAGAGCCCGTTCCTCCTTGTTTGTTTATGTAAAACATGGCCACCTGATTGTCTGTCTGAACCAGGACAGTCAGGTTGGCAAGGAGGGTATGGAAGACCTTGAGGGCAAGGTAAATTGCTCGCAGTTCCAGGAGGTTGATATGAAGGGTGGCCTCCTGTGGAGACCAAGTGCCCTGAGTGGAGAGAGTTAGCAGATGGGCTCCCCACCCCAATTGGGAGGCATCTGTTGTGAGGGTTGCTTGGGGTAGCAAGGGCTGAAAGGGAGCCCCCAACAACAGATTCTTGGTGGATATCCACCAATGGAGGGACCAAGACAGACGGTTTGAGGTTTGTATTTGGTCTGAGAGTGCTCCCGACGCCTGAGTCCACTGGGTGGCCAGGGTCCATTGAGCTGCTCTCATATGAAGACGAGCATAGGGCACCACATGTACTGTGGAGGCCATATGGCCCAGGAGGCGTAGCATTTCCCTGGCTGTCAAGTGAGTACTGGACTGGGCTTGGGAGGCCAAGCTCAGCAGACGCTGACCCCGAACCAGTGGAAGGTAGGCTCTTGCAGTGGTGGTGTCCAACCGGGCCCCTATGAATTCTAGAGACTGAGTAGGGCTGAGTTGAGACTTGGGAAGGTTTACCACCAGTCCCAGATACTGCAGAAGGTTCCTTGTGCGGTCTAGGGAAATCTGGGCCTGCGACTGAGTTGGAGCTCGAATGAGCCAGTCGTCCAGATATGGGAATACGAAAATCCCCATGCTTCTGAGAAATGCGGCTACGACTGCCATGCATTTGGTAAAGACTCTTGGGGCAGAGGCGAGACCGAAGGGAAGTACTCTGTATTGGTAATGACTTCCCCTGAACAGAAAGCGAAGATATTTTCTGTGGGAGGGATGGATGAGTAGATGTGTATACGCATCCTGCAGGTCTAGAGAACAAAGCCAGTCCTGACTCTGAAGGTATGGAAGGAGAATGCCCAAAGAGAGCATTTTGAATTTCTCCTTGTACAGAAATTTGTTCAATTCTCTCAGATCTAGGATTGGTCTGAATCCCCCTGTCTTCTTTGGAATGAGAAAATAGGGGGAGTAGAAACCTGACCCCTGTTGATGAAGAGGAACCTCTTCTATGGCCCCTTGGGCAAGCAGAGAAGAGATCTCCTGATCCAACAGGGCTAGGAGAGGAGATGGAGAATTGAAGGGTCTCACCATGTGATGAGGAGGAAGGCTGGAGAAATGAAGTTTGTAACCCTCTCGGATGATAGAGAGGGTCCATTGCTCTGTTGTGATCTGTTCCCATCTGGGAGCAAAGTGAGCTAACCTTCCAGGTATGGTGAGAGGTTCTGGTTGGTCCAGAACCAGGAATGGCAAGTTCTCTAGGGGCAAGTCAAAACCCCTGAGGGGGTGGAGCCTGTTGAGCTGCAGTAGCTGCTGCAGGCTTTGCTCTTGCTTGTTTCGTTTGCTGACGTTTAGCCGCAAAACGAGGTTGAGAAGATTGCTGGCCAGTATTGGAAGCATATCTGGCCTTCTTATAATAAGGCCTCTTGAAAGACTTCTTCTTAGTGGGAGTAGAAGTGGACTTAGAAAGTCTCTCTAAGGTGGCATTTTCAGCGTCCATTTGAGTGGCCTTAACCTGCCACTCTGCACCGAATAAGTTCTCACCTGTACAGGGCAGATTCCGTAAGCCATCTAGAACCCAGGGTTCCAGATCAGAAGCCTGGAGCCAGGCCAGACGTCTGGCTGCGATAGCAATGCCAGAAGCTCTGCTGGCTCCTTCGAAGGAATCAAAGGCAGCTCTGTTGGAGAACTTAGAAACATCTAAAAGTTGTTTCACAACAGAAAGGAAGTCCTCCTGTTTATCCTCAGGGATAAGGGAGGCAAAATGCCGTACTTTCTTGGCAAGTTCCCCTAGGAACATGCCCATATAGAGGCTGTAGGAATTAATCCTGGCTATAAGCATACTAGCCTGGAAGATTTTCCTACCAAAAGAGTCTAGTGTCTTACATTCCCTTCCTGGAGGTGTAGAAGAGTGCCTTTTAGTACTCTGGATCTTTTTCATTGCAGACTTTACCACAATGGAGTGGTGAGGCAATTGAGTTTTCTGAAAACCAGGAGAAGGAGGGACCCGATACATGGTGTCCAACCTACGGGAATAAGGAGACAGAGTTAAAGGGTTCTCCCAGAAATCCATCAATTGTTCCTGAAGGATTTCATGGATAGGCAGAGTAACTGCTTCTTTAGGAGACTTAGAGTATCCTAAAATATCCAATCTTTTTGACCTTGGTTCCCTTTCAGAGGAGGTAGTGATAGAAAGGCCTTTAGCCATTTCTAAAATAAAGTCCTGAAAGGACAAATCCTCTGGAGGAGACATTCTCCTTTTTGGAGAAGAAGGTTCCTCAGGAAGGTCAAGGGAGAGCTCTGCAGACTCATCAGAGGAGACAAAATCCTCAGAGGAATCGGTGTATTCTCTAGTTTCCTCCAACGCACGATACGCATACCGATCGGTATCGACATCGGGCGTACCGGGTATGGAAGCGGTATGGAGCGAAAGCCCATACGGTACCGATTTGCGTTTAGAAGAGGAAGGCCTGGGTTCCGGCATGGCGGACGATACCGGAACCGGGCCCGGAACCGCTGGAAGCGGTACCGATGGCGTTGCAGCTTTAATGAAAGCCATGACGGCCTGCTGCATGGATTGGACAGTATTGCCCATAGACGCCACGGCTGCCTGGATGTCGGTACCGGTATGGGCCGGTACCCCAGAGCAGTCCAACAGGTGATCTGTCGAGGCCGTGCCATCGATGTCAACCTGTAGCCCCTGTATTGGCGTTTTGGAAGGTAGGGCTTCCCGCCGGGGCTGTTTGGCTGGGGCAGGGTCCTCAAAACTAAGAGCCTCTCGATGCTTTGAAGGAGATTTGCTCTTTGAGGACTTGCCCACAGAAGGTTTGGTTACCTGAGATCCATCCGGGGATGATGACCTGGATGACTGTGATGTTGGATTCTCTGAAGCAAACAGCACATGGAATTTGTTGGCCCGGTTCTGCAGCCCACGCTTAGACATTTGGGAGCAGGAAGGGCAGTCCGGAATGGAGTGGTCAGGCCCCAAACATTTAAGACACCATTCATGGGTGTCTGTGACTGATATTACAGCAGTACACTTGGTACACTTGTTACATCCAGGGCTGGCTTCTCCATGTGGAGAATTAAAGTAGGCCTGAAGGCCTAACTGAAGTGACCAAGTGCTGAAAAAATAATAAAAGAAAATAATTTTTTTAAGAAAGAAAAAGGAAGACCGGCGATACCGGTATCGGTATGGGAAGGCAGGTACGCGGTCTAAAGAAACAAAACAAAAAACTACAATTTCTTCAGCGGTGACAGGATACACGACCTGCTGGCTCCGCGGAAAAAGAGAAACTGAGGAGAGCTGTTCAGGAAGGCGGGAAGGCAGTGCGCATGTGCAGTGGGAGGTCCCAAAAGCTTCCATTCTAGGAAGCTGGGGAGCTTTCCCGCGCAGGCTCCGTCGGTACCGACGTACCCATATGTGAGGACTTATTCCTGCTTGTTCCTGGAGATAAACAGAGTAAAAACATTAAAAATTGACGTTCATCAAATCCAGTGAAAAAGACATTTAAAACAATTAACAATAATGACCAGGTGAAGAAATGAGGCCATTTGAAACAATATGAAAAATTACTTCTAACAGTAAGATATTGCCGAGTTTATTTCATGTGCTGTATGCCTCTTTGGTTTAATAGATATAATATGTGCAAATAAAAACGGATGGAGTGTGTATAATAGTATATAACCACAACTGAAATCTATTTGAGGCAGTAATGTTAGATATAGAAGCAAGATTGTTTAAGTCTACAGACGCGGTGCACCACTCTCCTTTCTTTTCCTTTTTTGCCCGTGCTCGGCTCACACATTTTAGATGCTTCAGTTGTTTTGAACAAATACTAAAATGTTTCTTTAATTATGCCTGTCGAGATTTATCGGTACATGAAATCCTTAGTGCATTTTAATACTGTATATTACTGAAACTGTACTACCGTGTTTTTATTTCTTGCTGACATTCTCCATCCTTTTTTATTCGTACATATTAGATCTATTGAACCAAAGAGGCATACAGCACATGAAATAAACTCGGCAATATCTTACTGTTAGAAGTAATTTTTTATATTGCTTCAAATGGCCTCATTTCTTCACCTGGGCATTGTTGTTAATTGTTTTAAATGTCTTTTTCGCTGGATTTGATTACTTCATTTTTTAAATGTTTTTTACATCATTTTTATCTGTTATAGGCAACTGTGTGTACTGTGCAGTGTTCCCATAATTGGGAGGAAATATATATTTATTATGTTTTCTATAGTGCTTCTACGTGGGTTTAGTATTCAACCCCTAAGGAAGACTTTTTTATGCATAGATAAGGAAGCTTTTTAACCATTATGATTAGCTTCTTATTTGCAACTGTCACTGTTTTCCTTTGTAGGGTTATGTACACTATATCTTCTTAATTGGACAGACAAGTGGATGTAATTGTCATACTCAATGCTGGTAATTGTTTGTGTACATTTCTTTTAACCTTTTATGTTATAGTTTTTAATTTTAATTTTTGTTTTAGAAAGGAGTTTGTATAGTGTATTTTAATCTCATATTATTATTTAATATTATTTTATTTTTAATTACTACGTCTGTGTTTTCCGACCTCTGATGCAGGCTTTACAGTCTAATCTTGGCCAGCTTGGGTCCTTTGAAATGAGTCTTATGGACCTAAGGGTCCCTTGAATGAAATTGTGCTTCTACAACAACTGCTGGTGTGGCTGTGCCTTCCCCCGCCCTTTGTATACCTTTGAACATACTATTAAAATATTACGATGATATACAGTTGGAATATTTCCAATTATTTCTCAAGATATTGTACACAACATACCTAAAATGCAAGGGTGCCAATCAATGTTCCCTCTAATTTTCTGTAGGCTGTGTGCGCATAAAATATCAGCTGTGCAGCTTTTGAAGGAAGGTTAAATTTTTGTGCGCCACATAACGACACTCGGAGTTATATGCTTTAAAATTTGACTACACGTCAGAATACAGTATGTACACTACATTGATTGCACTAGAAAATATTGTAGAACTTGTGAAAAACGTAAATACACAACAACTTTTAAAATTTTAAGACATCTGTGTTGTTTTCTATCAGAATCAGAAACATAATTTTTGTGCGCTCTGTTATAAACTATGTGCGCTCGCTCGGCAAGATGTGTGCGCGCGCACACGCGCACAGCTTAGAGGGAACAGTGGTGCCAATCATGTTGACCACAACTGTATCACACAAACTAAAAATACAAATATATAGACAAAAATTAAATGGAAACCCCATTAACTGCATCTACCTCCAGTTTTCCATCTTTTTCCCACACTCTGGCACTCCAATTCCCCTTCTTCTTTTCCCGCAATCTTTCTCCTCTCTCTTCCTCCTTTCCATCCACTATCTTTTTTCTCACCCCTTCTTCCATTCACTCTCTTTTCTCTTCCCTACTCTATCCAGCATCACCTCTCTCTTCCAATTCCCCCACGCCCATCATTTCCCCTCTATCTCTCTACTTTCCCATATCCAGCAGCTCCCTAGTCTTCTTACGCTCCCCTATGGAAACCATTTCCCCTCTGTCTTCCTATTCCCTAGTGTCCACCATCTCCCCTCCATCTAGCATTGCCCCTTCTTACTTACCCTCCCAATGTCCAGCATCTCCCATCTGTCTTTCTACTTTCCTATGACCAGCATCTCCCTTACATTTAGTACTCCCCCTGTGTCACCCTATTCATCCCACCATGACCAGATCCAGAATCTCACCCATCACCCTATTTTATCCCCCCAACAATCCATCTTTGTATCCCTAGCCTTCCTTTCCTCACCCCCTGAGGCAGCATATCCTCTGTCATCATATTCTCCCTCCTGTGTCTACCCTCAAGCCACCAAATCCTCTTTTTTTCCCCTCCTCCAATACAAGATATCCCCTCTGCCACCCAAGTCCCCCCCACGTCACCACTCCAAGCCACCATATTCCTCTTTCTCCCCCCCCCCCCATCCATTATATCCTCCTCGGTCAGTCGCTCTATTCCCCCCTCCTGGGTGCAGTCAAGTCAGCATATACCTTCTTTCTCTTTCCCCAAATTCAGCATCTCGTATTCTTTCTCCTCACTTCCTTTCAGGGACATGCGCAGTAGAAAAATAAACAGATAAGCCAGGATGGCGCCAAGCAGTGCAGAGCTGTGGCTGATGGCTGTTGTACCGCCCCTCTACGAAGGAAGCAGAAGCAGCACAGCCATTTGTTGCATATCTGCATTCAGCAATCCGCACCTCTCTTATGTGGATTTTTTTTTTTTTGTTCCTGCCACAGGTCCTGGAAGCTGCAGGTTGCAGCGCAGTGGGAATGGTAATGGGGAGGGCGGGGAGGAAGATGCTGGTTTTAGACTGCGGTGGTGAGGACACATTTTTGATTGTGAGTAAAACTGGCAGGCAGGGTAAATATCAGTGCTGCCTGCCAGCTTTACTTAGAGTTGAGGAAGTTGTGGTTGGAACAGAGAGCTTAACCTACATCCTTCTCCTCAGAGTGAGTTCCATTTCCCTGTACACTTTGTCACCTCCCATTCAACCAATTTATAAAGTGACTAACTGGGTTAGAAATCGGTTGAGTGGGAGGCGACAAAGTGTGCAGGTAAATGGAGCTCACTTTAAGGAGAAGGATGTTACAAGTGGTGTGCCGCAGGGATCTGCCCTTAGTCCAATTCTTTTTAACATCTTTGTTAGGGATATTGTGGAGGGGCTGTCAGGTAAGCTTTGCATTTTTGCAGATACCACCAAAATCTGCAATAGAGTAGACACCCAGGAAAGAGTAGATAACATGAGGAGGGATCTAGCTAAGCATGAAGAATGGTCAAGTTTAGCTAGATCTCTCACCTCTGCTGCTGCTTGGCAGCTGAGATTTAATGCTAAAAAATGCAGGGTCATGCATCTGGGCTGCAAAAATCCAAGGGAGCGGTGTACACTGTAGGTGGTGAAGTACTGCTGTCGACAAAAGAAGAGTGGGCCCTGGGCATGATTTTTTCCAGTGATCTTAAAGTGGGTAAGCAGGTAGAAAAGGCAATGGCAAAAGCCAGAATGATGCTTGGGTGCACACAAAAGAAGAACGTAGGGACCTGGGCATGGTTATTTCTGATGATCTTAAAGTGGCTAAACAGGTAGAAAAGGCGAAGGTGAAAGCCAGAAGGATGCTTGGGTGCATAGACAGATGAACGGCCAGCAGGAAAAAGGAGGTGACAGTGCCTCTGTATAAGCCTCTGGTGCGACCTCATTTGGAGTATTATGTGCAATTCTAGAGACCGCACCTTCAAAAGGATGTGAACAGGATGGAGTCTGTGCAGACTGTGGCTACTAAAATCATTAGTGGTCTTCATAATAAAGCATATGGGAACAGACTTAAAGATCTTAATATGTATATGTTAGAGGAAAGGCAGGATAGAGGAGATATGATAGAAACGTTTAAGTTTCTCTGTGACATAAATGCATCTTTCGATTGAAAGCAAGCTCTGCAATGAGGGGACATAGGATGAGGGTAAAAGCGGATAGACTCAGGAGTAATATGTGGAAATATTTCTTTTAACAAAAGAGTGGTAGCTGCATGGAACAGTCTCCCAGTGGAGGTAGAAGGGATGAGGACAGTATCTGAATTCAAGAAAGCATGGGACAGACACAGAAGATCTCTAAAGGGAACACGGGAACTACTGTAGTTGATATGGAAGGACAGACTAGATAGGCCATATGGTCTTTATCTGCTGTCATGTTTCTCTGTTTCTTATACAGGGTGCCTATGCACACACGCAAGCCAACCCATGTGTATGGATAGAGAGACAGACAAGCAGACCTTCCTCAATAGGTGCTATTACTCAAGCGAATCATACCTAAAAACCCAGGGGTTCTCAACCCAGTCCTCGGGACACACCTAGCCAATCAGGTTTTCAGGATAGCCACAATGAATATGCACGAGAGAGATTTGCATGTGCCGGAGACAGTGCGTGCAGATCTCCCTTATAGCATATTCATTGTGGCTATCCGGAAAACCTGCCTGGCTAGGTGTGTCCTAAGAACTGCTAAAAACAGACCTCGGCAGTCCATCTCCCCAAACGACATAAAAAGAGCAGAATCATTCATAGCCTTGACACAGAAATCTCAGCACACTACAGCAACATCAGCAAGGGCAGACTTTAAGCATGGACAAAGCAAGATGAAGACATAAGCAAATAAGGCATGTGCCTAGGGCCCATAAGTTTAGGACAGGCCTTCTCAGATTTCTGCCCTGTCTACAGGTGTCAGCTGCTGGCAGAAAGAGGAGGATGAAGAGACCAAAGGCACTACTGCTACAGAGGTCTATGTATTCTCCTCACCCCTGTACACTGTCCTTCTGTCCGCAGCACTTCTTTCCTGCTGCTGGCTTCTTCTGTGTTCAGAAGCATGTTTGTGCAGATGTAAACTATTTCTATTATATGGAAGGCTCAATGTAATTGTCTGTCTGGGCCCACCAAAGGGTTAATCCTGCCCAGGGCATCGATTAACCCTTTGGTGGGCCCTGGGGGGAAGGGGAGGGGGAGGAAAAAAAGAGCACAGATGGAATAAAATTGGTGGGCGTACAGTTGGCAGGTACAAAAGGGCAGACCTGATAGACAAGTGACACTTTCTGCTGGCATTTTTTATGTGGCTGTCACAAAAGATCACAACACAGAGGTCGCACATCTAATAATCCAGAAACTGAAATGACACAGCTAATACGAAAACCTTTATCTCAACTAGAAGCTAAACCACAATGTGAGAATTTTCAGAGTAGTGAAAATGATCAAGGCAGGTGGCACCTTAGAGACTAACTAGTTTATTGAGGCAGGAGCTTTCCACAAAGTGGACCCATCCTTGAAAGCTCATGCCTCAATAAACTGCTTAGTCTACAAACTGCCATCTGCCTCTGTCATTTACAATACAATGTATGCCTCATGATCTGAACATCATCAACACAGCTATAAAATTGCCTTTTACACGCAGCTGCTCCCTGTGCTAAATATGACACAATGTTAAAAGGAACTACATAGATACCAAGAGGAACTAAACTGATGGAACACGGTAAGAACTTTTTTTTAACACCTTTTTTATTGTCTTGAAAATAATTAGACAGAAATGCCTGACTATGTGAACACAATGTGCTATGCGTAGCTGGAGATCTTATACCAGTAACTCAAAATATAAACATCACACATAAAGGAGAAGTAGAATATCCATATAAACACTGGTGCAACCAGATATGGTGTTTACATTGTATTTATTTGGAAAGGCTTCAAAATAGTCTCAAAATGCACCTACAAGCATTCAGAAGACAAAGGTTGCAGGTCCAGCCAGAAGTCCCCACAGTAAAGTGTGTGTTGAGTGTGTGTGTGTTGAGTGTGTGTGTGTGTTGGTGTGTGTGTGTGTGTTGGTGTGTGTGTGTGTGTGTGTTGGTGTGTGTGTTGTGTATGTGTGTGTGTTGGTGTGTGTGTTGTGTATGTGTGTGCGTGCGTGTGTGCGTGCGTGTGTGCAGCAGTAACCGGAGGCCTCCAAAAATGGGAAACATCTCCTACTTCGGGCTTTCTTGATGTAATTCCTGTAGCTGCACTGAGTCAAATGTTCAGACAGCTGGATAGCAGGACAGGAGTGGGACACACTGCCCAGCTAGGAATGCCTGACAGCAATTGGCAGGAAACTGCTGCGGAAGCAAAAAGAAAGCAAAGAACCCGCAACCAACTCGGGGGTTGAAATTACACAGCAATTATTTCTGTGCCAGGAAAAATAAAGCATAGGGAATGCGAGATTAAGCTGAGAGAGGTTAAGTGATTTGCGGTGTAGAAGTGCTAGTGCTCTGATTTATGGACGCGTCACGGCTCTCTGCCCTTTTAGGCTGCCCTGCAATCCCTGAACTTAAGAAAGTGGAACACCAACAGCTTTCAGAATTCCTGTGGAGCAGCATCATGGAACACTACGTGCACTCAAGTGCTTAATACAATGTGTGCCTTCTCTCCAACATGGCCAGTGGTATAGTGGTACAATACTCTAGGAGTGGCTGCTGACTACAGACATACACTCTTCAAAATGTATTTATTTGGATTCAGTACGGCTTTTCATTGTTATCGAGTTATCTACTCTACATGAATGTATTTCCCCGAAAGGCTTACAATTTAAGTTTGTACCTAAAGCAATGGAGGATGAAGTGACTTGCCCAAGGTCATAAGGGGCACCAATGGGACGTGAACGCTGGCTCTAATCACAGGCTGCTCCTCCTCAAAATGTTCATGATTATTCATCAACTAAATTCCTCTTGACTGGTCAGAGCTCAGATAATCCTGTCTCTCTTATTATGGTCTAATGTCGGTGAGAAAAAAAACAAAAGATAGGTTCGGTGGGTTTATTCTCTGCATTGCCTTTCCATCAGACCAGTCCTACCTGCTGTAAAATTAGAAGTAGGATTAGTGCTCTTCCGCTTTATGAATAACTAATACTCCTACTTAGCATCAATCTGATCCACTTCCGTAACTATGTGCTGACAGATTCACATCTACTTAAGGAAGAACGCCACTTCCTACCTCTTTGTTCAAAAGACATGAGAATTTAAAATCTTCTCTAAAGCAGCCTGTGAAAGGGTCTCTCACACACACCAGCAGACTGAGATCTTTCTGCACTCCTCTGACTGCCCTGCTGATTTTAGACTTACACTAACCAATTTGAAAGCAGCTGGCTCCACTCGCAGATGAGGGGGTACTTGGTGGCAGAGTACCGGCACATTGCTAAAACTGACCCATGGTCCTCGTTTATTAATAAAAGAGCCCTGTGTATGAGTATTGGCACCTTTTTTTCCTAGAAAAAAATGCACTGGCCATAAGTATTTATAATGGAGAAGTCTCAACGACATACTGAATCTGGGTCCAGTCAGTCTATACGTTTCAGCTGGTCATTACATTAGTCAGGTAAAAGGCAAGTTTGTAAACCCAACAAGTAGACCTATTGCAAGAAGAAAAATTACTTCTACACACGTTTCACAACTTCAAAGATTTCAGCAATGAAGTGCAAGGCTCATTTTCATGTCTGTTAAAATTGTACAGGTTTCTTTTTTAACTTTTTCTATTTATGAAATTATTGGAACATACAATTAAGTAATTAATACTTATAAAGAAAAGCTGATTTTTTTTAAAGAAAACCCCCCATTACTAGGGTATACATTTCAAGTCCTGCAGATGTATGGAGCAACAAAAATCTCCTGACAATAAAAGGGTGTACAGTAGAACCACCCCATGTGTGCGTGTCTGGAGTCTGGACGCACGCATGTTCTCTTTTCCTCCTCTGACCTGGAAGGGAAAGGGGTGGCACAGTTTGAATTGAATACTGCACATTCTGATGGTTTGCAAAGAATAATAAAATGAAGCAAAGTATGATCTACCATTTGGGAAGGGAAGAGATTCTGGATTTAGCTCGTGTCTTTTTCAGGAGTAGCTCAAGGTGAGTCACATTCAGGTACAGCAGGTATTTTCTTAACCCTGGAGGGCCTACAATCCGGTGCTAGAGCTGCACAGAATCGATTTTTTTAACGTTCCTGACAACGCAAACATTTTAACAGGACTGAGGCTCCCAGCACCGGAGGGAGTGAGCCGGAGCTCCTCCTCACCTTCTCATGCCACCAATCAGCAGCCCAGAGCGATGGCTGAAATTGCTGCCTTGGGGGCGGGCCCGCGCCTGAGGACCTCGCAAGAGGGCCCTTTGGCGTGGCCCTTAGGCACGGCACGATGGCTAGGTTCATACAAAGGATGCCATTGCGCTGGGCTACTGGGTAACCATCCTCTATTTGCCTGTAGGTATATATTGTAACACTGATGTGATGTAATGTTTGTTATCCTTGTGTGTATTTTTGTTGTCTTAATTAGATTGTAAGCTCTGATGAGCAGGGACTGTCACATTTATTTGTCTGTACAGCGCTGCGTATGTTGTAGCGCTTAATAAATGTTAAATAGACAGAAATAGATAGATAATGCAGGAAGGTTAGGGTATGCAAATGCCCACCACGGTAACCATGCACATGAGCCACTGCAGCGTTAAACTGGGAGAGCAAGCCAAACAAATGCGCACAAGAAGTCTATGCTAGTTTGGCTTGCTCTCCAGGCACCGGTGGCTAATTTGCATTTTTTTATTGGTTAACAAAGACTTCCAAAATGAGATTAATATGAAAACTTAGGGTCCGCTACAAAAATGCTCATATGGGCCTATTGCTGGCTACAGGGAGCAGGAACAGCCAGTTTCCTTTAACACATTTGACAAAGAGCTGCAGGAGCTCTTTGTCTCGTACTGTTGGTGGGGGAGGGGCCTCTAGGGATTATTTTTTGTCAGCACGGCCCCTGCCAGTATTTTGATGGCATCGGGAGCTTTTCCTGATATCTGATCATCTGAGGAGAAGATGATCTAGGCATCAGGAAAAGCACCCAGTGCCATTAAATTACTGGCGAGGGCAGCGTTAGTGGTTTACTTATACTGAGACCCTGCAGTAAAAATGTTGGTGCTATAGTTGGTTGCGAAATCCTCTATGCCATGATTTGCATACCAGCACAGCTTATTAAAATACATTGGAATAATTAGGATCCGTTTAAATAGATTTAAATGCAGGTGGCATTAATTGGGCATTAGTTTTTCCATCGGCATTTATGTCTATTTCCTGCATTTAAAAGGATCTTAAAATGTGGTTAAACATGGCATTATGGCTCGTAAAGCCCATGCTAGCTTTCTGCATCGGCATGTAAGGTTGCACCTGAGGCAAAGGAGGGATAGGCGACTTGCCCAAGACCACAAACAGCGGCAGTGGAATTTGAACTCTGGCTTCTCCTGGTTCTCAGTCTGCTCCTCTAACCATTAAACTAGTCCTTCAAGAGATACTGAAGAACAGGTGCCAGGTTGCAGTCCTACTCTCCCGAAGACTTCCAAGTTCTTCCGTTGTCATCTACTAAAAGTAGTTGTTCTAGCTATGCAGGATAGAGTTGGTGGAATGAACTTCTAACAGAACTGAGAGAGGAACCTATTTAACAAAGGTTTCGGACGAAACTCAAGGCATGGCTATCTGGACAGGTATTTGGGGTAGATGGAGGGGCTGAGATCGTAGAAAGTTAGCAGTTCTATATTTTTGATGATGGGTAGGGAAGAATGGAAGATTCTGTATGGGTTCTGATTTCTAAAGTTATTGTGGGCTACTGTATTATACTGATTGGGGGTTTCGGAATTTGTGCTGTGCTTCACTGTCTTTATCAATTCTAAAGCATAAGTCGCTATATTTTAAATAATGGGTAGGGGAGGATGGGAGATTTAGGCATATAGTTACTAAGGCGCAATAGGCTTTTGCAGCTAATGCCAGGCGTTACCTGCAAAAGCCTTGCACAGCATTTCCCCAGCAGATATTGCTGTGAAAAAGCAGGGATTGCGGTCGTCAAGCATTGTAGATGGAGCTATCGCTACCCACTGAGGTCATGTTAGGTGCCCCTGCGGTGTCTGAAACTTGGTGCATTGCAGGCACATCCCCTCCCACCCAAGCCTACAGCTATTGTGCACATATGGGTCTTCACATATGGGTATCGT
The DNA here is from genome assembly GCA_033557465.1 of Ichthyophis bannanicus. Taxonomy (NCBI): domain Eukaryota; kingdom Metazoa; phylum Chordata; class Amphibia; order Gymnophiona; family Ichthyophiidae; genus Ichthyophis; species Ichthyophis bannanicus. The sequence goes on from CM066031.1 coordinate 1,373,563,681, forward strand.
CGGTACTGACGGAGCCTGCACGGGAATGCTCCCCAGCGTCCAATAGGAATGCTTTTGGGAGCATCCCTCAGCACATGCGCGCTGCCTTCCCGCCTTTCCAACTGTCCCTCTTCAGTTAAGTTTGTAGCTGAGTGAAAGGATAGAGAGAGAGAGGAAAGAGACAGAGAGATAGAGAGACAACTCCTAGGGGAGGTGAGTGAGTTGTGAAGACTAAATTCCTGCTGTTCCCAGAGATCACCTGTTACAGGTGAGTAAAGCACAGTTACTTACCTGTAACAGGTGATCTCTGGGTTGGTGGGTAGGAGTTGAATTAAGTCTGAAAGAGATGTTGAAGAACAGCCTGGCCAAAGAAGGCATCCCGACGGGAGGCTTTATCTAGGCAGTAGTGGGCTGTAAATGTGTGCACCGAAGCCCAGGTGGCTGCTTGATGGATGTCATTGATAGACACAGAGTGAAGGTTGGCCATAGAGGCTGCCATGGCTCTCACATTATGTGCTGTGACATGGCCTTGAAGACGACGACTTTTACTCTCATAAGTAAAGGATATGCATTGTGCAATCCATTTAGATAGAGTTCTTTCGGAGACTGGAAGTCCCAAATGACTAGAATCAATAGCAACAAAAAGTTGAGAACACTTTCTATGATGCTGTGTTCTTTGTAGGTAAAAAGCTAAGGCTCTTTTACGGTCCAAAGTATGAAGGTTCCTTTCTGCATTAGAGGCACGAGGCCTCGGAAAGAATACAGGAAGGTAGATCGATTGATTCAAATGAAAAGGCGAAACCACCTTTGGCATAAAATGTGGATGAGTTCTGAGAACAACCTTATCATGGTGAAACCTTGTATAAGGGGGATCAGCCACTAAAGCTTGCAATTCGCTAATGCAACGTGCGGAGGTGATTGCAATTAGGAAGATGACCTTCCAGGATAAAAACTTTAGGGTTGTAGTGGCTAAAGGTTCAAAGGGTGGTTTCATGAGCTGTCCGAGAACTAGATTTAAATCCCATGCCACCGGTGGTGGCTTGATGGGAGGCTTTGTTAATAGAAGACCTCTCATAAAACTTGCTATGAGTGGATGAGAGGAAATTGACTGTCCATTTAGAGGCTTATAGGAAGCTGCAATTGCACTAAGATGGACTCTTACTGAATTTGTCTTTACACCAGAATTTGATAAATGAAGTAGGTACTCTAGTACCGATTCCAAAGGTATCACAAGGGGGTTTAAGCCCTTTTGAGAACACCATATAGTAAAACATTTCCACTTGAAGGCATAAGAACGTCTTGTGGAAGGTTTTCTGGAAGCCTGAAGGACATCCTTTACCTGTTGGGGAAGATTAAGATCCTGCAGGTCTAGGCTTTCAGCAACCAGGCCCTGAGATGCAGGGACTGGGGATTCGGGTGCCATAGCATCCCGTTCTCTTGGGAGAGAAGGTCTGGAGCACACCCTAACTCCAGAGGTGCAGCTTGAGAGAGATGTAGAAGTAGGGGATACCATGTTTGTCGTGGCCACCGTGGCACTATGAGGATCATACGACCTCTGTCTCTCTGAAGCTTGAAGAGTGTTTTGGGGATGAGGGGAATGGGTGGGAAGGCATAGAGGAAGTCCTGACCCCAGTGAAGGAGGAAGGCGTCCCTTGCCTGGCAATTGTGAGCCAGAATTCTGGAACAGAACTGGGGAAGTTTGGCATTCAGTGGACTTGCAAAGAGGTCTATGTCTGGGGTTCCCCAGATTTGAAATATCCTTATCACCTGGTCTAGGTGGAGAGACCATTTGTGAGGCAGCAGTACTTGGCTGAGTTTGTCTGCCCAAAGGTTTTGAATGCCTGGAAGATATACCACGAGAAGGTGAATTTGATGCTCTCTGGCGAGGGCCCATAGTCATATAGCTTCGTTGCAAAACGACAGAGAGCCTGTTCCGCCCTGCTTGTTCACGTAGAACATGGCTACTTGATTGTCCATTTGGACTAGGACTGTCTTGTAGCTGAGCTGGGCATAGAATACTCGAAGAGCTAGATAGATTGCTCTGAGATCTAAGAGGTTTATGTGAAGACAAGCCTCCTGTGGAATCCAGGTACCCTGGGTGGAGAGATGATGCAGGTGTGCTCCTCATCCCACCTGTGATGCATCTGTTGTTAGGGTGGCCTGGAATGGGGGTTGTTGGAAAGGAGATCCCACTAAAAGATTCTCCAGTGATTGACACCATTGCAGGGACAAGATCAGTCGTTGTGAGTTTGATATCTTGTCCGACAGAAGTCCTGTGGCCTGTGTCCATGGGCTGCTCGCATGTGGAGGCGAGCATAGGGAACTACATGAACTGTGGATGCCATATGTCCCTGTAATTGTAGCAGTTCTCGAGCAGTTAGGGATGGCTTTCCCGCTGCTTAAGAAGCTAGTTGCACTATGCAAAGACAGTGCGGCTGTGGGAGGAAAGCCCTTGACTGTCTGGTATCTAAACAAGCTCCTATGAACTCCAGGGTCTGAGAAGGAACAAGTTGGGATTTTGGGAAGTTTATGACCAATCCCAAGTATTGGAGAATTTGCATTGTGCGAGACAGTGTTGAGCTGGCTTCTGGAATCGTGGGGGCTTGAATGAGCCAGTCGTTCAAGTAAGGGAAGGCGAATATCCCTAGGGTTCGCAGGAATGCAGCTACTACTGCCATGCATTTCATGAATACTCTTGGTGCCGAAGCCAGACCAAAAGGAAGAACCCTGTATTGGAGGTGTTTTCCCTTGAAAAGGAATTGTAAGAATTTCCTGTGATCTGGATGGATCAGAATATGAGTATATGCATCTTTTAGATCTAGAGAGCAAAGCCAATCCTGACTTTGAAGGTATGGCAGAAGAGTTCCCAGAGAAATCATTTTGAACTTTTCTAGGAACAGATACTTGTTCAATTCTCCGAGGTCTAGAATGGGTCTGTGTCCTCCTGTTTTCTTTGGAATAAGAAAATAGGGGGAGTAGAACGCTGTACCCTGTTGGGGAATGGGCACTTCCTCTATTGCTTCTTGAGCAAGGAGTGTTGAGACCTCTTGATCCAGTAGATTGTCTGGAGAGGTTTGGGAATTGAACTGTCTTACGATTGTAAGAGGGGGGCATGCTGTGAAAAGAAGCCTGTACCCCTCCCCTACAATGGACAGAGTCCAATTTTCTGCTGGTATTTGGTGCCATCTGTTGACAAAATGACACAACCTGCCTGGAATGTTTAGGGGTTCTGGACCCTTCAGAGGCAGGAAAGCTAAGCTCTCTAGGAAGGAGTCAAAGCCCTTGAGGGGGCTGAGCCTGTGGAGCTGGTTGAGCTCTCGGGCCTTTTGGCTTCTTTTGTTGTCTGGATTGTTGCTGTTGTCCCTTCTGGGCAACTTGACCCTGAGCTTGCGCTTGCTGGGTATAGGATGGATAAAACTTCCTCTTTTTGCTGAAAAAGTTTTTTTTTATAAGGTTTCTTTTTGGATGGAGTTGGTCAGGTACCGATCTGTTAATGCCCGAAAAAGTCAGCATGGGCAGAATTCCCACCGGGGCCGATACCGTCAGTGCTGGTACCGTTGCTGGTACCGGCATCGGTATCGGTGCCTGTTGAACTGTCGGTAGCGGTGTCAACGGTACCGCAGCTGTAAGGAGAGCTGCAAGACTGCGTTCGATAGAGAGGAATCTCTGGTCTATTGACGCTGCTGATGCCTGGGTGTCGGTGCCAGTAGAAGCGGCCAGAACCCCTGAGCAAGGCACCAGTAGTTCTGCTGAGGTCGAGGCCTCGAGAACATCCTGGAGCCCCGTTAGTGCTTTGGAGGCCAAAGCCTCTTGCCGGTATAGTTTCCTCAAGGGCAATGCCAATGGCTTCTCGATGCTTAGAAGGAGATCTACCCTTTGAGGACCGGCTCTTATGTTTAGTTACCTGAGATCGATGGGAGGAAGATGAGGCTCTGGAAGACCTCGATGCAATGGACATCGCATCTGAAGAAAAGAGGGTACCGAGCTTTGCAGCCTGGTTCTGTCTTCCTCTTTTAGTCATCCCCATACAAGAGGAACACTCCGATGGAGAATGGTCAGGGCCTAAACATTTGAGACACCAGTCATGGGTGTCGGTGACGGAAATGGTACCGCCAAACTTAGTACATTTTTTAAAACCACTAGCTGGTTTTTCCATTTTTCAGGAAAATGGGGCCTAATGCCCAAAATGGCGCCTAGCACCGAAATGAAAAAGTTTCTGACGAGAAACACTTCAGAAGTGTGTATATATATTTATTTTTTTATTTTTTTATTTTTTTAAAGAAGAAGAAAAGAGAACCGGCGGTACCGGTAGGCATCGAGCGGAGGCAGGCGCGACAAGAAAAACAAGTTTAAAGAAGAAATTTTCTGCAGTGACAGGGTATGTGACCTGTCGGCTCTGCGGAAAACGAAGAACTGAAGAGGGACAGTTGGAAAGGTGGGAAGGCAGTGCGCATGTGCTGAGGGATGCTCCCAAAAGCGTTCCTATTGGACGCTGGTGAGCATTCCCGCGCAGGCTCCATCGGTACCGACGATACCCATATGTGAAGACTTCATTCCTGCTTGTTCCTGGAGACAATTAAATACACATCTGAATCACTATGAACCAGCCTAGTAGAGATAGGTATTCAGCAGCAGTGGGAGGTAAATATGTGAAGGAGAAGTCACATGAAACATGCTTCATGGGACTATATCCAGTCTCTCTGCGTGAGGGTGCATGTGTGTATGCCTGTGTTATATTTGTACGTTGATTTGAATTTTGGATTTATGAACAACATTTTTGAAATCCCAGCTCAAGGCAAGTTACATTCAGATACATAGGTTGTATCTGTGTAGGGTTTTCAGCTAGCTGATATTTGGACAACCTAGACAGTTTTCTTCAGAGGAGGCTGGCAATCATCATGACAGAAAATCAGTCAATGTAAAGGCCAGTTCCCTGCTGTCGCCCCACTATTGCCTGCTACCTCCCATCCTCCCCACCCCTGTCTGGCATCACCTTTTTCCCTTTTGCAGTCGCAAGCTGTGAGCCTCGGTCAATCACAGTTCACAGTATATCACCCCCTCTCTCTCCCCACCACAACCCAGGCCCAGACCTATAAAAGCAAATAAGAAGCACCACAAATGCAAGGCCTCGAGTTGGAGTCTTCCTGTTTCTGTGTGGGCACGCAGGTGCAGGCTTGAGGTCTGTCTTTCTGATCTACAGCTACAGCTGTCGGCTGCCGCAGGTCTGGGTGGGACATAGGGAGACACACTGGGACCCAGGAAAATGATGCTGGGCCACAGGGGATCATGGGGGTGAAATGCTGGACCGTGGGGGGGGGGCGTGAGGGGAGGTTACATCCTGGACTACCATGGAGGGGAGGGGAAAGGAAAATAGGAGAGATGCTGGATATGGCAGGAGAGAGACTAAGGAAGCCAAGAGTGGTTGCTGGATATGTGAGGAAGGTAGACAAAGGAGACACTGGACAGGGAAGTGAAGAAAGGGGAGATGCTGGACATGGCAGAAGGATAGGGATATAGAGGGGAAATGCTGGGAATGGGGGGAGGGGAGGGACGGAGATGCAGAGGGGAGATGCTGAGCACAGGGGCAGGGCTGTATGAAGGGCTGTGCGAGCAGTGCAGCCGCACAGGTCACAAGCAAGGAAGGGGAATTTATGTCAATACTGGGCTTCCAGGAAGCCAATATAAGAGTGAATGCCTGCATATATGTGGGAGGGGTGGGAGGGCAGCAGGTGCGCAAGTTGCACAGGGCACATTTCTAGCTCAGTACAGTCCTGCACCGGGTTGGGGGGGGTGGGAATAAGGACACAGAGGGATGAAGGGTCAGGAAGACACTGAATGAATGGTCATGCTCAAGCACCATATCGTGTGATTAGTGCACTAAAACTACTAACCATTTGTATAGCGCCAGAAGGTGTACACGAGTTGTACATATAACTAATTGCACATCATGGTGCTTGAGACCGACAATTCCAGAAGCAGCCCAGGCCAAGTCTTGCCATAAACTTGATGGCATTGATTTTTTTTGCACTGATAAGTACTGCAGAAGTTATATTTTTTGCAAATATTCTGTTAACTAAATGTGATAAAATCCATGTAAGAGCAATGATGAATATTTAAATCAACAGGGCGCACAAAAGTCTGCTGTGATGAAATTCAAGCACTTGTGGTATACTGATTAATTTATTTTTTATACTGCGCTCTTTAGAATCAGTGCGGGTTATATGTATACTAACAGGTACTTTTTATTCCCTTGTCCCCGAAAGGCTCACAATCTAAGTGTACCTGAGGCAATGGAGGGTTAAGTGGCTTGCCCAAGGCCACAGGGAGTGGCCATGGGACTAGAGACCCCAGTCCCTCCGGCCTGAAGTTGCTTGCCCCCATGTGGGAATTGAACCCCTGACCTTCCAGCCTGAGGTAACCTGTCCCAACCACCGAGCCACTCCTCCCTCTGAAATCATATGTGATAACAACCTCAAGTTATTAATGAAATAACTTGGGGTTGTTATCACATATGATTTAAGAAATAAAACAGCAACAAGTGTACAATTTAAATTTACTTAAATTACTGACCTTTGAAATTCTGTATGTTTGAAGCTGCTGCTAGATAAAGTAGAAAGAGTAGAACTGAGGAATGATTGCTAAGGAGAAGGAATAAAATCTGGATAGAAAAGCAGAAAAATAAACAAGAAAACTGAAAGCAAGAAATCGGTGCTAGAGACTAATGTAATGGATTAAGTGAAGACAGGATGAGAGATGAAATGACAAATGGACAGAGACCATGAAAAAAGAGAGCTACAGGAAGAAAGAGGAAGAGAGAAACCAGAGATTGGGACCAACAAAATTAGAAAATAAAATGACTGGACAACAAAGGTATACAAAGAATCTTATTTTCTATTTAGTGATTAGAATATGCCAGATTTTGGAATATACATCTGTAAGGATCAGTGTTAGACGTGACTTGAGGCCCAACTAGCAAGCTGTGCCTTTTTCAGTTTCAGACAGGCTTGCGGGCCTGGGCCCTCTCTGACCCTGGGGGCCCAGGGCAATTGTTCTGGTTATATCTCTCCTAATACCAGTCCTGATAGTACAAGGGAAGAAATACATCTCTCTCTCTGTTTTTCTGGTGTTGTACTACATACAGAGCTTTTTTTGTCAGGTTTCAGTTTCATTTTTATCTACATATTTCTATTTTCACTCTGTGGTCACTTGTTTTTATTTGGTGAAAGTCTATCTGTGTTCTCATGTGCAACCAAGGCTGGGTATTTTGTTTCCGCATATAAACTTGTTTTGCATGCAGAAAATCCTTCACCAGATTACCCCGTGTGTTTATCTCATGTGCATTTGAACTGTGTCAATGCTCTGGAACATAGCTTCTGCTGAAAGCCTCTTCCAATTGCCAATCACCATCTCAGTGAAAAAGTTCACACATCTTTGGTGTTTCTCACCATTATGTTCATATGCTAGTCCCTTGTTGAATTTTCCACTCTGTGCACAGAGCTACCTTCTGGAATGCCTTATTTATTTATTTAACAGGTTTTCTATACCACTTTCTCCATTAATTAAAGCGGTTTACATAGCAACTCAAATACAATTACATGGAATTTCAAACTCATTACATAGTGAGATGGGAAGGGGAGATATGTGAGAGGTGCTTAGTAGTAACTTATTTACAAAGATGAATATCTATAGCATGTACAGGGAAATGTCATGAGGTAGGGGGGGCTGCAAGTATCATAGGGGACTGACTGTGGAGTCTGTCGGGGGGGGGGGGGGGAAGGGTGCTATGCATTAGGTGATAGCTCCAAAGTGCTGTCTGAAGGGGAAGGTTTTCAGCTTCTTCCTGAAATCCTTGGCATCGGTGGTGGCTCTCAAGTCATCTGGGAGGGAATTCCATAGGGCCGGTGCTGTGAGGACAGGGCTCCTGAGAATGTGGACCAGGTGGTTTTGGTATAGGTGCTCGGAGTTAGGATAGTGTCCATACTGTTACATCTTCTGGGTCTTGTTCTTGTATTAGAGTTGATTAGGCTCTTGAGTACGTCTGAGGATAGGTTGTGCTGGATCTTGAATATATTAAGGGCTGTTTTGAATCTGATGTGGGAGGCAATCAGGAGCCAGTGCAGATGGCTCAGGAGGGGTGTGACATGCTCGTGTGTTGCCGAACCGGTGATGAGGTGAGCAGTAGTGTTTTGTGCCATCTGTAGGGGTTGAATTGCTTGTTTCGATAGATCATGGTATAGTGTGTTGCAGTAGTCCAGTATGGGCGTGATGATGGTTTGGCAGACTGTCTGAAAGTGGTCTTGGTTAAGGAGAGGTTTTAGCCTTCTTATGATGGCCATCTTGTGATATGCACTCCTGGTGGTCCTGTTGATGTGAGACTGAAAGTTCAAATTATGGTCCAGGGTGACACAGAGGTATTTCACTTCATTCTTAATGAGTCGTGTTGAGCAGGGGGATGAATAACACTCACTAAAAAAATCTGATACAATGTTGCATTATATCACAATGTAAATACTTAACAAGATACAATGTACATAGTTCATTTGTTTACAATTTATATAGTTATACACGGTTCTATGTAACTTGTTGTGTTCTATGTAAACCGCCCCTGACCTCTGGAAGGGGCGGCATAGAAAAATGTTCAAATAAATAAAATTAAATAAATAAATTGGGCAGGGGGAGAGGGTAAAGGAGGAGTTGCGTGTGACGAACAATGCTTCGGTCTTGTTGTAGTTGATGTTTAGGTTGTTGTGAGAGAGCCATTCAGTCATGTCCTGTAGACAGGTAGTTATTGTTATGTAGTCTGGGCTTTCAAGATTGATCGGGGTGTAAATCATCATGTCGTCAGTGTACAATGCACACTTGATGCTGTGTTGTTTGATGATGTCACAGATAGGCTGTACGTAGAGGTTGAAAAGTAGGGCGGATAAAGATGAGTCTTGTGGTACCCCTTGGGGAGAGGGAAGAAGGGAGAAGGTAGTTGTGCCAACCTTGATCTGCTGTTGTCTGTTGCTGAGATAGGAGTTGAACCACTTGAGTGTGGTATTGCGCAGGCCAATGTCGCTGAGTCTTCATAGGAGGATATGGTGGGATACTGAGTCGAATGCTGCAGATATATCGATAAAGATGAATAGGAAGCCCATTTTCAAGTTGTCAACCTAGATATTTGAATTTTTGTATCATGTCTCTTCCCCTTCTTACTTCCAGAGAGTACGCCTAACTCCTCAGTCTCTGCAGGTCTTGCAGAGCATGCCATATCCTATTTTGGAAGCTTTCCTTTGTATTGCCTCTGTGGTATCAATAGTCAATTTCAGTACATTTGCCACATTTCAAATGTATGCGGTGGGGGGTGAGGGGATGATCATTAAATAACAAATCTATATTTGAGGAATCTGTTAGGCATCTCTGAAAGCACCATTTGGTTAACATTCAGAAAATGCGTTGAGTCAGAGCTTCCCATGTTCAAATACTGGAATCCCAGGAAGAGCTGACAGCAGTAATGAAGCTTAGGACCTATTCCCTCTCTTGTTTCTTTGATAATATCTGAACAATGAGTCATTCTGCCACAAGTTTCATTTTCTGAAATTAGACAAAATGATCCTTTTCTGGGGTCAGTAACAGTCCTTTCCAAGTTCTCTTTAGCCCTTAATCTCCCTCCCTTGAACTGTAACAGTATTACTGAAAACCACTGTAGCTAAACAGCTGAACCCGTCACAGCAGGAAAGCTAGATAAGAAAATCTGAAAGGGAGAGATGTTTTCCTGTGCCTGGAAGCATTAATAATTGTGTGACCCGGATGGCGGGGGGGCGGGGGGGGGAATAAGGCACCAACACCTTAAGCCAACTCTGGGGACGGCCCTGGCTTCTACAGCCTAGAAAGACTGATATAATGAAACATAGCAGTTAGGGAACTGTTCCTTTCAAACTGTCGCTGCCAGTCATAGATATACACAGAGCCACAGCCACAGCCCCCCACACACATGTGCAGAGGGCTTGGAAAGGATTCCACGAGCCACGCTCCACGTGCCTTAACTATAACATGGGGTCCTGAGAACCAGATTACAGCCACCATTCTGTTACCAATAATTCTATCTGCTGTAGGGAAATCTGACTTAAAGTCTGCCTTGGGTCTGCTTATATATGTATATATTGGCTTTATATGACTGAACTCTTGCCTGGTGAAACTACACAGGAGGATGGATGGCACAGAAGACAAGAAGACAGACAAGAAGACAATAGCTATATGAGAGTATATGCTTGCCATAAGAATATGGATGCGGCCTGTTATGGAGAATTCTGGGTAACCATATTCTGGATAGGAGTGTGCAGAATATTGGGCCTAACAAGAAAGTACAGGTCAAGCAAAGAATTCAAACTGATGAGCACAGCATAATCTCTGCCTGATTTCAAATAGTGCCAAGAAGAAGGAAAAATACAGGAAGGGTCAAAGGTCACAGACCATGCATAGATAATTAGACCTAAAAGCATTTCCAGATGTATAGAGGTCATAGGCCATGTATAAATAAGCAGGTCTAAGTGCAGGTACAAATGTACAAATGTAAATAGATTCTCCCCTGGGAAAAGTGACACCTAAGTAGTGATAATGGATTCACTGAGGCTAATGTAGAGCAAACATTTGAGATGTATATAAGGTGGTTATTTTGGAGGAAGGGTGGGCAGTATTTTCTTCCCTTTCACAGAGAAGGAAGTACTGTCTGCCATTTCTATAGACGGGCTTTTGCTGTTCTGTATGACACTGCTATTTTGTTATGCTGAAATAAAGTTCTTATAGCAACTGCCGTCTAAGTAATTCTTTGATTGGTGATATTTGGGCAACCGTTGTGGGAACCAGAAGCTACAATAATTGGTGCCGAACACCCTCTAAATTTTTTTCCCTTCCAAATTGCCCAAGGACTCCTCTGACTGCAGTTTTACTTGTCAGAGGGACTACCTCCTGTTTTTCACAGTAAAATAAAAAAACAGGGGATGAGAATACCTTAAGAGGATTCCTTCTGCTGGTACAGAAGATGAGAATACCGCTCTGAGTGACGTCGAGAGAGATTTTGATACCCTAGGACGACTCCAGTGGGTGAGTTTTGTTTTTCCTGTCTACAAACAAAGACGGAAGATTTACCCAGGTTCAATTGGTGGGTGAGTACCAAATTTACACATATGCATATGTATTTTATGTGTTTCATGTTTTGTTATGTAGCAAATTGTTAGATTGTCTTTGCATTTAATTGTAATGGTAGGGAAAGAAAGTTTGAAAGTTTTGCCCAGACATTAGGTCTCTGTCTTTCCGGGATTGATTGATGTACGCTTGAGACTGTACATATCATTGATATGAAGCGAATGTGTGTCTTTATCCACGTTTTCATACCTCCGCGAGGAGATTGGCTGGATTTAGATGAAGCATAAGCATTGTAAGTGTGTATAAATCCTGGATTTTTTAATTTCGCTCCTCTGTTAATTACGAGGTTTGGATTGCTACCTAAAAGCGAAATTGCGCACGCCTCTGTATATAAGGAGGTTCAATTTGCTATTGGTAAAAGGCGACGTTAATTGCCCCTGTCCCTGAACAGTGAAAACACCAGGTCTACATAGCCTATAGAGAAGGGACAGCTAGGGAAATGTTTAAAAGAAAATCTAAACAGGAAGAAAATACTGAGAAAGGAACTGAGCCCGGTCCTAATCCCATAGATAGCCTTGTTAAACAGAACCCCCTATTGGAGGCTTCAATAAAAAATTGTTCTAAACAATGGGAAAAATGGACGAAAAAAACACCCTCTCTTGCCTGGCCAGCAGGGGGGTCGTTTGATCCGCTCATTTTGACCAAAATTAGGGATCATATTTTATTTAACAAATGTGGCAAAGCCCAATTGGAACATTTGCGACATATTTCCCTGTGGATGCAAGCTGGTCCAGAGCTTTCGCCATCTGCCCCTGTGCCCCCACCTTCTTATTGGGCAGCCGAAAGTAAAGCTATGGCAGCCATAGGCTATTCCGACCCTGTTTTCCAGCCCAAGTCAGAACCGACTTCTCACCCAGCAGCCTCTATACCCCCAGAACAGGTCCTGCATAAACTCTTGGACACTGAGGGAGCTTGGGCAAAGATTGAGGGTCATGTTAACTTAAAAGCCACCCCTGCCCCAGATCCCAGTGCATATGCTGAGGCACAGGCAAGATTAGAAGAGTTGAAACAGCAATTAACAGCAGAACATGAAGATTTAGAAAGTCAGGCTCAAGCTTTAAAGCAATCTGAGGGAAAAATTACTGAGAATCTTAGAAGATGGGAGTTAGACCTGACAGATAGGGAAAAACGTCTTAAGACGCTTATAGAAGAGGAAGAAGAGGAGAAGGTAGAGGAGGAAGTAGATGACGAAAAGACAAAAAGTGCACTTACAGTGATTTGTGGAGTTGTAAAAGGTGGTAAAGCTCTTCGAGCTCCACAACCCTGTATCCTTACTTTTATTACAGAGCAGGAGGATGGCAATGGTTATTATGTTTACCGATGGTCCTCCAACATGTACGGTTGGACAAGAGCCAACCAGCCTCAGATGTTACAGTGGCCCCCTAATGGATCACTAGAAACTGTACACCTTAACACCGCCCGACTCTGCATTCGCGGAGGAGCAGGAGACCCTAACTGGGATTCTGCCTATATGGAGGCAGGTCTGAGGGTTTGGGAGAAGTATGAGAATCAGGACGCTAATAAACAGCTTCTGTTTCCAGTAATCTATACAAATGAAGGCAAATCTAAATATATCCCATGGAGTTTTACTGATATGACTAATATAGCCAGTAGTCTCCCTCCACTTAGTAGAGGAGGAGAGACATGGATTCAAAAATTTGAAAGAATTACGGCTGGATATCATTTGGCTTTGGGAGATATCAAAGCTTTATTGGCCAAAATTCTGGGAAATAGTGCAACAAATCAAGTGTTCGCCAATGCCGATTTAGGCCAGGTGAAGGTCACAGTTAACACTTATGATGGTTCTTCCTTCAACGAGTTTCGTCCTCGTATTTGGGACTCCCTCAGGGAGATGTACCCTACTCAGCGCAGTTTGGCTCCTCTCACTACTATGAGATTCCAAATAGGTGAGGATATCAGTGCATACCTCGTACGATTTCAAGATTTATGGGAAGCACAAATGGGGGTACCATACGATGATGTTTGTATGAGACCTGTATTTTTCCAGACTTTGTGTAATACATTACCCCCATCCGTAACTGCAAAATTAAAGTCTATAGTAGCCTTGGAGTCTGAGCCATGGCCTAAACAACAGGCCCATATTTTGCATTATATCCGGTCTTTAGAGGAGGACACTTTGAAACCTGAGAAGGATTTGAAACAGGCCCAAGCACGCTTGTTACACCTTCAACTTAAAGGGTTACAAGAAATTAAAGATCCCCAATCCACCACCAAATTACATCTTGATAAATCTAATAATGAACTTATTAGACAACTAAAACAAAAAATTAGGGAACAGCAGGAGAAAATTGATGACATGGAATATTTGGATCCTTATGAGGATGATGTTCCAGACCCCTGTGATGAGGTATGGGATAGAGATAAGGAGCGCATTTACTATAACGGAGCCCAACGACCCCGTTATCCTCAGCCACAGCGTCGAGGTCCCTCTTACCAACAAAATAACCGCACTCCTGCCCCACAGTGTTGGAACTGTGGTGGTTACGGTCATTTTCAGCGCTCATGCCGTGCTCAGCGCAGAAATGAGAACTTTGATAGGAGGCGTTTTCCCTTGTGGACACCTCCCCGGAATTCTGGACCCCCACCCAAACAATGACTGGGAATCTATATCTTACAGGCGAGGCTCACATATCAGGAACCTCTGATCACAGTATATCTTAATGATGAGCCCACAGAAATGTTACTTGATACAGGAGCCACGTCCTCTGTATTAACTGCTTTACCACAGAGATGCCAGCTTAGTAGAAAGAAAATGACTACCACTGGTTTTGATGGTAGACCCCTTACATCTTACCTAACTACACCCATTTGTTTAAGAATAGGAGATCAGCAGATTTCTCTCATTCTTTTCTGTTTGCCCCATATTGCCCAGTAAATTTGATGGGTAGGGACTTACTGGTGAAATTACAGGTTGAATTCACCTATAGTCCGCTGGGAGAAAAAGGCCCTGAGCGGTCACTGCTACTCAGCCCTTATGGCCGAGTTAAATCACATCTGCCTGTAACCATTCGTATTAAGCCTGGCTGTAAACCACCAAAGATTCCGCAGTATCCCCTCCAACCGGAGGCCCTGCAGGGATCTCGCCAGGAGATTCAGGAGCTGTTACAGCATGGAATTATTGAACTCAGTAATTCCCCATATAACACCCCACTATTCCCTGTGAAAAAGCCTAATGGGAAGTGGAGAATAGTTCATGACTTACGTGCACTTAACAGTGTTATTGAACCACAGTTTCCAGTAGTCTCAAACCCTGCCACATTGCTGACAACGACTACTCTGTACAAATATCATACTGTTCTGGACCTTTCCCATGCCTTTTTTGGGATAGAAGTTGAATCCACATCCCGGCAGTTTCTGGCATTTATTTTTGAGGGTCAGCATTATCAGTGGACCAGGTTACCCCAAGGATATGTGGAAAGTCCTTCTATATTCTCTCAAGCACTAGTTGCTGATTTGCAATCATTCAGGGCAGAGCTGCCCAGCAATGTGTCTTTGTTACAGTATGTAGATGACTTACTGCTTTCCACAGCTGAGGCTGCAACAAATCTGGCCCTCACAGATAAACTTGTTTGTTATCTTTTGGAAAGTGGATACCAGATTAACATGGCCAAGGCACAGATCTGCCAAACTGAAGTCACTTTTCTGGGTTTCCTAGTAGGAGATGGAATGCTGTCTCTGACAGAGAAAACTAAACAACACTGCTTGCAATTACAGATGCCTACCACTGTAAAGCAATTGCGATCTCTGCTCGGCATGATAAATTTCTGCCGGAATTGGATCCCGGGTCATAGTCAGCGCACACATCCCTTTCGCAAATATTTAAAAGGGGGGGCTAAGGGGTCGACTGTTCTCAGCCTGTCAGCTCCTGACCAGATTTTGCTTCAATCTCTTTTGACTGATGTCTCGTACACACCAAGTATTTGTCTTCCTGACTATTCAAAGGAGATGTTTCTCATTAGCTTTCACGGACGTCACACGTGGGCAGCTGTGATTTATCAGGATGATGGTAAAATTGTGTCCTACTTGTCAGGATCTTTTTCTGTTACAGAAATAGTTTTGCCTGATGTTGAGAGAGGGTTAGTAGCCACCAGTGAGGCAGTCAGAAAGACCTATAACACCTTTCATCCCTTGCGACTCACTGTGTATTGCTCCGGTGATGTAGAGGCATTGTTATGCAGTAATACTCTCCACTTTACCCCATATCGGGTGCACCAGCTTTGTGCTACTCTGCTACGGAGTCACATTCTCATTAAGCCATTCCCTGCAAGTCACCCTTTTGGCTACCTACAAAATTTAGTTTCTGTCATTAGTGGAGAGGAAGAAGATAAGATCCCCATTTTTTCTTTTGCAGATAATATTCTGTCTCTTCACGAAATGCCTGTCAATTCTAAAGTCTGGTTCACTGACGGTTCTGAGACGTCACTATGTTCTGGTTTCAGTGCAGTACAAATATCTCCTTCTGGAGACATTCTAGATGTATTGCAATATCAGTTGCCGAGTGTTTATAGTGCTCAAGGTGCAGAACTCTGTGCAATTTTGGCAGTCTTACTGCATCAGGAGAGACAGAACATTATTATATTCACTGACTCCCAATATGCAGCACAAGTACTGACAGCACTTCACCAGAAATGGTCACAAAGAGGTTTTATCACTTCCTCAGCCAGCTCAATTTCACATCTTGACGAGATACATCAAATTTATGAGTGTTTAGAGAAACGCAGAATCAACAATCTGTTTCTGTGCTGTGAATGGGTTCCTGGACATACACAGGGAGACTCTTTCCGCCAGATGGGCAATGCCCTGGCAGATCAGTTAGCCAAAGAAGTAACTAGTAATGCTTCCCTGACTTTGCCTGTTACCAGATCACAGATCTATTTAGTACCTGACCTTGCTGATTATCAGAAAGATGCTGTTTCTCATGAGATAGGAAATTGGGAGAGACTAGGTTGTTCCCAAATTAAGAAAATGTGGGTACATCCATCAGGAAAACTCTGTATCTGTTATGTAGCACTGAAACGCCTCACAGAACTCATTCATGATATCTATCATTCTAGTGCTGCAAATGTTTACAGCATGCTTGAGGACATTTTTTGGTGTCCACACATGAAAAATCGCATTCAGGAACTAGTAGCTAAATGTCCTGTGTGTATCCTGAATTCTCAGCCAGGAGGAAAACCCATAGCCAAAGGTCATCTCCCGGTTCTAAGTGGTCCTTTTGAATCCTGGTATGTAGATTTCACTGACATGATTCACAGATGTGCTCAGAAGCGGTACCTTTTAGTGTGGGTTTTGCCCTTGGTCTAAATGGATTGAGGCTTTCCCCTGCAATAGAGAGACTGCTGAAGAAGTAGTAGAGGTTTTGCTAACACAAATAATTCCCCGATTTGGCATTCCTAAAGTCATATATTCTGATAATGGCTCTCACTTTCGTAATGCTCTTGTGACTGCACTTACCCAGCATCTTCCTGTTCAGTGGAAGTATGTTTCTGTGTATAAACCTACTTCCAATGGTCTTGTTGAACGATGTAATGGCATTTTGAAAACTCAACTCAGAAAGATTTGCGCTTCTGGTCACATGACCTGGCTACAAGCATTGCCAATGTGCTTGTTTCAGCTACGTAATAACCCGATCAAGCGATTACATCTGACACCTCATGAAATGGCCACTGGCCGGCGTATGCGCACAACTAATTTATCGCAGTCCCAGGTTCCGATTCATGATAGTCTTTCTGCTTACCTTGCAGGACTCCGGATTGCGCTTCAAGAAATTGCTGACCGTGTAGCAGCCACACAGTCTGTGTCCAGTCCATCCTTATTACCTTGTTTCCCTGTAGGGTCCACTGTCTATAAACGAAATTGTGTTCGTGCATCCTGGGACTGCCCAACCTTTTCAGGACCCCACGTTGTCACTGCTGCTTCCCCTTTTGCTGCCAGACTGAATGATACTGATACTTGGGTGCATGTCAGCCATCTAAAAGCGTCTCCAGCTGTCCCATCTGATTAATCAGTTTTATTTTCCTACAGAACTCAGTGTTCTCACAACAGTGCTATGTTATTAGTACCAAAGATGATCGCTGTCAAGCCTACTCCATGGGCGTCCTTGTGCTTTTTTCTGGGAATCTCTGTCATAATCGTGCTCCTTATTGAGTGTTTACATCCAGATGGACAGCTAGCCTTGTTTCTCCAGGGATGGAACCAGACTAACCAGACGATATCTCGAGCACCCCGAGCTTTACCTGAAGGCTCTCTGAACTTGTGGAAGCAATCAGTATTACACATTGTTTCCCTGATGAACATTACAGACTGCATTATTTGTACCCCTTTACCAAAGGGTGTATCATATGCTCCAGTACATGTTTCAAAGGTTCCCTTAAATGAGTATGCAGGACAGCTTGCTTGTGTAGATAATAATAACTTTTCTGCCAGTTGTTATGAGACTTTTAATTGTTCCCAGACGTGGCATGCAATGAATATGATACATGACCCTTTGCGTGTATATGCTGACCCGAATATGATATTTGATCTATGTTTAATAACAAATGTATCCATTGCTTTTTCAGACAGGTGTAACCTGTCGTATAATGTTATTAATGGATCCTTTCATTTTGCTAGTAATTCTGTCATGATAAAGTGGTATAATCAATCCAGTAATATGGACCCCTCCAATATGAAATATGATTGGAGAAATATTACAAGAAACCCGGTAGTGTTTAATGGAGCTGACTTCCGCTGGTATGTGGGAGTTGGTCCCATTTATCACGATGATTCAGCTGTGCTGACAACGGGTTCTCAGAATGAATCTCCATATACTTCTTGCTATCTCCCAATGTCCAGTTTCAGGAGGGATCTTACCTCAGCTACCACGGGAAAATCTTTTGTTAAGTGGTTTGATGGGCATCATATGAGTCGCATATGGACACCTGCTACAAACCTCTTTGCTGTAATGGGTCATTATTGGTTGTGTGGGGAAACTCTGTATCAGGTAATTAACCTCTCCCTATTACCCTGTGCTTTGGTTAAAGTTTCTTCTTTTTCTGTCTTGATACCTCTTAATGTTACCCATCATTCTGCTTCTCGCTCCACCCTGCATAGATTAAAACGTAGCTCCTCAGCTTATGCTAGCCCCTGGGATTCCTCTATAGCCGAGGATGATGCCATTCAGGCCTCATTTGAGTATATCAATTCCACTTATCCCATGACTAAAACTCGTTTGGATGCCCTTAGCGCAACGGCCTGGATTCCCTTTGCCACCCCCGCCCTTACTGCTGAGCTTGGTATGGCTGTACGCCGTTTGCAATGTTTGTTGCATATTCAAATGAAAGCTGTTACTGAATCCATATCACGCCTAGCCGAGTCCCTTGAACAAAATACATAAATGACTCTGCAGAATAGGCAAGCTTTGGATTTGCTTTTGGCCGCTGAAGGCGGAACATGCACTTTCATTAATGCTACGAACTGTTGTACTGTAATCGCTAACCACACGGTGTTTGTGTTAGATGCCATGAATAAGATAAAGCATCTCTCTGATTTGCATATTGATGATTTTAAAGGGGGACTTCAACTTAATAATATTTGGGGTAGTATTGCTTCATGGTTTGCTAGTTTAGGTGTAGGACTTAAAGCCTTCTTTATTACGCTTTTAAGTATAGCTTGTTTTGCAATCATTGCTTGTTGTACCTTATCCATTTTACTTGCCTGTTGTAAACGAATGATATCGCAAAGCACTAAAACCATGTATATTGTGTCAAGGGAACAGTACCAACGATTGCCTTTGAATGATCCATCTTTGTCTCAAATGGTTGTTATTCACGCCCCTTAGTGGGATTATTTTAATTATCCCCCCAACAAAAAAAAAGAAAAAAAGTGGCGAATGTAGGGAAATCTGACTTAAAGTCTGCCTTGGGTCTGCTTATATGTATATATTGGCTTTATATGACTGAACTCTTGCCTGGTGAAACTACACAGGAGGATGGATGGCACAGAAGACAAGAAGACAGACAAGAAGACAATAGCTATATGAGAGTATATGCTTGCCATAAGAATATGGATGCGGCCTGTTATGGAGAATTCTGGGTAACCATATTCTGGATAGGAGTGTGCAGAATATTGGGCCTAACAAGAAAGTACAGGTCAAGCAAAGAATTCAAACTGATGAGCACAGCATAATCTCTGCCTGATTTCAAATAGTGCCAAGAAGAAGGAAAAATACAGGAAGGGTCAAAGGTCACAGACCATGCATAGATAATTAGACCTAAAAGCATTTCCAGATGTATAGAGGTCATAGGCCATGTATAAATAAGCAGGTCTAAGTGCAGGTACAAATGTACAAATGTAAATAGATTCTCCCCTGGGAAAAGTGACACCTAAGTAGTGATAATGGATTCACTGAGGCTAATGTAGAGCAAACATTTGAGATGTATATAAGGTGGTTATTTTGGAGGAAGGGTGGGCAGTATTTTCTTCCCTTTCACAGAGAAGGAAGTACTGTCTGCCATTTCTATAGACGGGCTTTTGCTGTTCTGTATGACACTGCTATTTTGTTATGCTGAAATAAAAGTTCTTATAGCAACTGCCGTCTAAGTAATTCTTTGATTGGTGATATTTGGGCAACCGTTGTGGGAACCAGAAGCTACACTGCGCAGACATATTTATACAGAAGCATACTGCAATTTTACACTTTTGCTCCAGTTAGAGAAGGACTGGGATAAATATGACCAGGCATTTGCATAAATTCAGCCACAATGGAAAATCTCTCTTCTAGTGAATGAAAAACAGAAAGACGGCTTCCTTGAGCTATTAAGCTTTCACGATGTTATAATAAAATCCCTGAGATTCCTTTGACCGCAAGGGTGCATAAAGCCGCGATGAGGATAATCGACATTCAACCAGTTTAAAAGCATTAGACTTTAGTGGTCAATTAACTCTAATCATCAAAAAATAAAGAAAGAAAAAAAACCCTGCAGCAAGCATGGATACTCAGAACAGTTTTGGCATTGCGGTTAATTATGCTGGACCATTTGGCTACAATACCGATCACACAGCAAAACAGTGCAGCATTCCAAAGGACCTCATTCACAGCCAGATGGACCAGAACAATGGTGAGTAATTCCAGTCCTCCTAAGCACCTCAAATGCAGCTCATACATCCATCATAATCTAGGCAAATAAGCTCAAGTACTATAGCAATCCTGTGATCCTAAACGGCTTATGAGCCACAGTCTTGCAAGTTGAAACCTTAGGAGTTTACATAAAAGATTAAATATTACAGAACATGAACATAGTAAATTAATACCTGAAATCTTTTAAGTTGCATGATACTCATTGCAAAACTGCTGCTCTCTTGCAACTTGAACTCTTGTAAGATAGAGCATGGTACCAAGAGGTGACTGAACATACAAATGTTTATGAAAGATGACCAAATTATGTTTCTGAAAACACACTGGATATTATACTAGAAGGTTGATGTACTAAGTTGTAAATGTTAACAACCAAAAACACTGCCAAATAATGTGCCATTTCATCTGTAAAATTTTGCACGCTTTCGTTACCATTTTTGGCACATATTTAATTTTGCAAAGCACAACAGAAAATCCATGCAAAATGGGTAATGAGCTCCACAATTATCCAAACCAGCTTATCATTTATATTTGCATAGCTAAATTTCACCAAACAAAAGAGAAAAGGTATCTCTCCCCAGCTTCAATAAATATAAAATATAGAGTGTGGATCAGTCGTAGGCCATGCACACACACAGTAAAGATGTCAAAAATGTTAGTGAATGACCCGACATGGCTGTGTTTCAACACACACCTGTGTCAGGGATCATGAATCACTCAAGGGTGTTAGAAAGCACAAATTAGCTATAAGCCTAAAATATGATTTACAAGTACTAGGTGATCACTGAGTACTAGAAGTCAAACTTCTTTTTGGTATTGGATGTTTTCCTTCATACCAATTTGAGTTATTTGTATATGAAGAGGCTTATGGTGAAGTGATTAGAGGAGCAAAAGTACATCCCAAGAAATCTGGGCACATCACACTGAAGTCTGAATACTGGCAACACTAGAGCACTACTGGAAAAAATGAACAGAATCTATGTAGAACATCCCAATCTCTTTTTGTATTGTACTTTGTTTTTTGCTTGTTTTACTCATTTTCCTTTGCTCATTTTTGCTTTTTGCCTTTGTTTTTCCACCAAGGTCTCTCTCCCCTGGTCTTTGCTCAATCCCCTTTCCAACCTCTTTCAAAATCCATTGTGATTTTCTTCGCCAGGCCCAGACATTTTTGTTAGGCCTGGACCTGCAGCGGAGTCTTTTGCCAGACTGGAGTCTTTCGTAGCTCTGACATCTCTTGACAGTCCAGTTTTAATGGTGTCTTTTGCAGTGGCAAGCTTTCTCCTTGGGCTGGTGGTAGATGTGGTATTTTGGACAGAGGCCTGGAGAGCCACTGCAGCTCCTCTCAAGTTTCGTGCAGACTCAGCCATCAAGTTTTAGATGCCTAAGCACCTGGCACCTAGCAATTTTCTACTTTTGTGTGTGTATAAATCCACACATACACTTAGGGGCTTGTTTACAAAGCCGCGGTAGCGGTTTGCGATCGTAATCGGAGCCGCGGCCCCATTGATTTCAATGGGGCCGCGGCTGCGATCGCGATCGCGAACCACTACCGCGGCTTTGTAAACAAGCCCCTTAGAATTCCAATTTTGAAAAGATAAAACAAAAAAGTTATAATTTTGGTTTTAAGTGCCATCACATCAATGCTGATTCCTGGCAACCCAGTAGCCTCTGGGTTTTCTTGGCAAGGTATGATCGGAAGTAGATTGCCAGCCTTTTCTTCTGAGGCAACGGAGGGTAAAATGACTTACCCAAGGTCACAAGGAGTGCCAGTGGGAATCAAATCCTGATCTCTTCGGTGCTAGGCTGTTGCTCTAACCACTAGGCTACTTCTCCACTCAAAATTAGATTACCGATTGTTTTTTGTTTTGGCAGATTTAATCATCTTGCTTTGGCAATGGCCATATAACCATCAAGTTTCAAATACGGTCAGGTGGCAGGGCATTAATCCCCCAAACCACCGCCCTCCTTATCATACAGGCTCTCCATCTTAGCAAAAAGACCATGAAAGGCCAGCATGTAGCAGTAGGCAGGACAGTTTGTTTGCCTATAGCAGTGTTTTATTATATTTAGTTTTTTTTACTTCTGAGAGACTCTACGATATTAGATGTCTGCCCCTGACGAAGGCTCCTGAAGTTGAAACGTGCCTGAATCAGGCTTTACTTCAATAAAGAATTTCATATTCCATGGTCGTCTTCTGATCCTTTGTTTTGTGATCGATTCCTCCACTGTGGAAGTTGTTACCTTGGATCTGTTTTATCACCCATATGCGTCAAGCCAGTCTGTAATCCCCTCTCGGTGTTTGTCTTGCAAAGACTGTAAGCTCTATCGAACAGGGACCGTTTCCCATGTGTTTACGTACAGTGCTTTAAGCAACTTACACCCCAGGCTTTAATCTTAGCCAAAAAGAGGTTGAGATACAATGGTTATGGAAATGTGTTGGCAATGTAGTATAGTGATTAGGGCAGAGCTGCAAACCTGCAATACCTGCCCTCTAACTAGTCAGTGACTGTGTGACTTTGAACAAGGCACTTAAGTCCACTGTGCTTAAACTCAGCTTTGAGGCAGGAAAAGTGAAACTATTTCAATTATTTTTCAAAGTATTGTGCGCACCAGCAATGTCATGTAAAACATCATCGTCATCATAGCAAACCAGGACTTCACTCCCAACTTCTGTCCACTACCCGTAAGACTACCTGCCCCTCTGACCCCATTCCCTCTTCCTGGCTCTCTGAGCCGTCTCCAGCTTTATTTCAACCTCTCCTTTCCATTATCAATTCCAGCCTGTCTCACGGCAGTTTTCCGCATCCTTGGAAGCATGCCTTGGTACGCCCCCTTCTAAAACACCCTTCTTTGGACCCCTCCGTACCTGCAAGTTACCGCACAGTATCCAACCTTCTCTTCGCTTCCAAACTTTTGGAAAAGGTTGCCTTCTCCCAACTCTCACATCACCTGGATTCCACACATTTTCTACACCCTCGGCAATCTGGCTTTCGATCTGGGCACAGTGTTGAAACTACTATCACAGCAGTCCTGAACGAGATCTACACTTCCCGTGATCATGGTGATATTACGGTGGCGGTATCTCTTGACCTTTCAGCTGCGTTCGATTTGGTGGATCACTCTCTTCTTCCTTCTCGGTTACGGGATGCAGGTATCCGTGGCACTGTGTATCGCTGGTTTTTTTCCTTCTTATCCTCCCGGTCATTTGCAGTCACCTCAGCCTCTTCCACTTCTGCCTGCTTTCCTCTCACCTGTGGTGTTCCACAAGGCTCAATCTTGGCTCCTTTACTGTTCAACATCTTCTTGGCTCCGCTAGCTTTATTGGTCCAACAATCCGGGATATCAGGATATTATTATGCCGACGACATCTTTCTCTTACACCACACATCTTCCTCTTATCCTGATATTACTCCCTTGGAATCCTGCCTATCCTTGGTCTTCTCCTGGCTTTCCTCTAACTGCTTGATCCTTAATATTTCTAAGACTGCGGCTATTTGGTTTACACATGGTTCTTCCACCCCATTACCCACTCCCTCTTTCTCTGGCACTCCTATCTCTTTAGTTTCCAACTCCGTTATCTTGGTGTCATTCTTGACAATAATCTTACCTTCCACGACCACATTTCTCTGGTTTCGCAATGCTCCTTTTTCTGTCTTAGGCGAATCCGTGCCATCCGACCATTTCTCTCTTCTCAAGCCCTCACCACCCTCCTCCTTTCCCTAGTCATTACCAGACTGGACTTCTGTAATTCTATCTATGCAGGTATTCCCCAGTATCAACAACACCAATTGCAACTCATACAAAATACAGCTGCTCGAATGATTTTACACGCCTCCCCCCATGATCATGTTACCCCGCTTTTACTGCACCTTCACTGGCTACCACTGAAATTCCGGATTCCCTTCAAGATTCTTACTCTCGTACACTGAGCTGTCTATCTTCACACACCTCAATATCTCCTTAATCTGTTAACGTTTCATACTCCCCACCCGTAGTCTTCGATCTGTCCACATTAACCGCTTGCACCTCCCAGCTCCTTCTCAAGCCCACTTGCAATCCACCCGGAAATCAGCATTTTTCTACCTAGGTCCCGCCCTCTGGAATTCCCTCCCTACTGCCCTCCGCCTCGAAGATTCCTACCCCAAATTCCGTTCCCTCCTCAAGACCCATTTTTTTTCCTTAGCTTTTAATGTCCCCTCGTATGACCTCACTCTCCTTGTTGCACTGCTTCTGCTAACTCTGCTTTCTCATCTTTTCTTTTTAAGTAATTGTAATCTCTTTTTCCTTTCTTGCCTATTGCTAGTATGTATATTGTAAACCGCCCCGATGTAATGGGGGGAATTATATCAAGCTGAAATAAACAATAAACAATCCCTTTATTGACTCAATGGCACTTAACAACAACAATATGCCATTTGAATCAAACTGGGCAACCTCGCTGTGCTTACATTTGTTCAGTTTTACTAAACCTTCCTTTCTTTGCTTTGGAGCATTGACCCAACAGCTGCTGCAGTACACAACTCCCAGCTTGTAAAACCCGCTGCTGCAGCAGGGAAACAGAATTCAGCTAGTTACACAACATGGCTGCCATCCCTTCACTTCTCCAGCAGTTAGGGCGAAGAGAAGTTACTACAGCAACTGTGCTCCTCATGAGAAAACAATCCCTACCTCAGTGTGGATTTGTGCAAGCTAATTTTTACTAGAGTTTCTCAGTTGTGAATTATAGCCATAAAGGCAACTATTACCAAATTACACAACTACAGACAAGCCCAACAGACATACTGTATGTGCTTGGAGAAGACGACTAGCACCCAGACTTCATTTTATCACTCCCTGGATTTTAGTTTTTTTACATTTATACCAGCAACATCACAGACTCTATTCCCAAATCTTCAAGCATACAATTGGTGGAACTGTAGATACTTTTTTTTTGAGAGAGAGATGTCAAATAGACAGTTTCAGATGTGCTGCTGAAACAGATCAGAGGTGGACCGTATAAATAAAGTCTAACTTAGAAATGAACAGCCAGAAAAGAAAATGGCAGTGAAAAGTAGCTAAGTGCCCATTAGAGAAGGGTTAGAGGAGATACAGTCTTGCTTACAGACGACGTGAAAATCTGCAACAGTGCATGCACGCCAAAAAGAACAAATAAGAGGAAAGACAACTAAAATATTGGAAAAGTAGTGAAGGTATGGAAACTACACCTTAATTAAAAATAAATCAAAATTATGCATTTGGGATGCAGAAATCCAAAGGCTAAACACAAGGGAGGTGAAGAACTAGCAGTTGCCTAACAGGAAAGAAAACTTGGGGGGAAAAGGGAAGAACATCATCATTTCTTATAAAGCCAAGGCGCCAATCAGTAAGACAAAGCAATTGGTAAAGATAATAATATAAAGAGCCACTTCACTAGCAGAAAATGAAAAGTTATATGCATGAGAAAGACTTGCATACCTTCTACCTCCATTATATGCAAATCTCTCTCAAGCATATTCACTGTGGATATCCTGACAACCCGACTGGCTGGTGACCCCCAGGAGATGTTTGAGAACCATCGCTCTAGAGCTGGTGCTGCAAGTGCACAAGTGCTGTCCTCAAGGGCCACAAATTGAACAAGTTTTCAGGATATTCCCAATGAACATGCATGAGCATGCATATTCCCTCCACTGCATATAAATCTCTTTCACATCATTAGCTATATCCTGATAAACCATGGACTGTTTATGACCCTTAAGGGCTTACTTTATTTATTTATTTAATATTTTTAATACCGTCTATCTACAAGTCAAGACGGTTCCCAGAGAACTAAGTGCAGTAACAAACACGTTTGAACAAGAAGGTGCACATTACAAGGAATACATCTTGAATGGGAGGACAATGGATCAAATCATTGCTGACTCCTGGCAATCCAGCAACCCCTTGCCAGCAACCCCTGGGTTTTCTTGGCAAGGTATGACCAGAAGTAGATTGCCAGGCCTTTTCTTCTGAGGCAATGGAGGGTAAAGTGACTTGCCAAAGGTCACAAGGAGTTTCAGTGGGAATAGAACCCTGATCTTGTGGGTCTTAGGCTGTTGCTCTAACCACTAGGCTACTCCTCCACTCTTAAAAAAAAAAAAAAAAAAAAAAAAAAAGAAAAACATACTGATTACACACATAAAGCTTCTTACAGGTCATGTCTAAAAATACACAGGCTGCAAAGTAAGTATGTATCTGTAGAAAGGCATTTTTAGGAGAGTCTGGGTAGCCCATGGGCAGAATCATAATTTGTGTTCATATTTTATAAAATAAGAATATTAGAACATATGAAATGCCATAATGGGTCAGACCGAAGGTCCATCAAGCCTAGTATCCTGTTTCAACAGTCACCAATCCAGGTCACAAGTACCTGGAAGGTTCTCAGAAGGTAGACAGATTCAAAGTTGGTTATTCTAGGGGTAAGCAGTGAATTTCTCTGATCCTCTTTTAAATAATGGTTTATGGACTTTTCCTCCATAGCATCTCCAAATCTTTTTTAAACCCAGCTACACTAACAGATTTTTTTAAATTTGATTTTTATAATTTGCTATTACACACTTCATATAAAAGAAAGACAGTGTAAAAAAACAAATATCATATTCAACTACATAATAACCCCTCAAAGAAACAAAAATCACTTTAGCCCACAAACTTAGGTAAAGGATCCAGGAACAACTGAGAAAACAAGGAAATAAAGCAAATTTCAAAGTAAACACATCCCTAGCCAACCCCCTTTACGGACTCTACAGCGGACCTATGGGCAGCAACCTGGGCACTAAAGTCCTAAGAAAATCTAACAATTGTCTAGGCTAAAAAAAAAAGCATACTTTCCCGCATCAACCTGAATGAAACACAAGAAAAACGTAACACAAAGTTTAATACCAGAGCGCTAATTCTAGGGCGCAGTGCCAAAAACTCTTGACGCCGCTTATGTGTGTATCTAGACAGATCAGGAAATATCCTAAATTTTTGCTCTTAAAAACAATTTATTCATTGATCGAAAATAAAGTTTAAACACAGACTGGCAGTCAATCTCTAGGGCAAAAGTAAGAATTAGGGTAGAACTCTGGGTCACCACCTCCATTGAAAACTCCAGGCAACAACTGAGTCCCCACTGACTCCTAGGTGAATTCAATCCACCTGGAGCCAAATGTTGAGCCCTAACTAGAGAGGATAAATTCCCTGGGTCCAACAAAGTATTTTTAACCATATCCATAGGTGCTAAAAGGGGAAACCTAGGAAAGTTCAATAGTCTAAGGTTGTTCTGGCGTACCAGATTTTCCAGATGTTCCATCCGGTGACAGCCGATACTACTGTCCTTAACCATGGCATCCCCTATAACCCGAACAGCAGTGATTTTAACATTGAGGACAATCATTCTCTCAGTCAGACTATCCAAAGCCTGAGTGTGTTCTACTACCTCCTGTGAAACAACAGATAAATCACCCAAAGGTTTTGTTGATAAAGTCATCAGAGAAGAGTTAAGACCCTGGATCACGTCCCATAGTGACTCCAGAGTCACATCATTTGGGCTCACCACCTCCTTGAACAAACTCACAGAAGCAGCATACCCCCAGTTCCTGTATGATAATCCTCGCAGATCTACCTGGAACCACATAAGAAACCCCTGTGGCACCATCTTGCTGGAGAGACTACGCTGCAGTCAGTGGAGGAGGAGCTCACTGCCAACCACTTCAGTGCTGCATAGAATCCCCTGCACTGGCAAAGCTCACACTTCCGGGGTTCGGAGGCTGAATGCGCACCTAGGGGGCTTAGTGAAGCCCCTTTCTCGCAGCAGCCTGCAACACACCTTTCAGGCTGGCCCAAAGGGGAACTCACCAGGAGAACCAAAGCTATTCCGAATCCATTGAGGGTGGCTTGTCGCAGCAGCTCGGAGCTGGAAACCTCCAGGAGGACAGGTTTTCCTTTTCCCTACCTCTTACCCATTCCAGCTGAGAGAGGAGGCCACAAACCACCAACTTCTCCACCAGAATACTCAGAGCATCCTCAAACGTGTTCACTCAATGCCATCTTGGATCTACACTAACAGCTTTTATTACCATCCTCTGCTAGTGAATTTCAGAGTTTGATTACATATTGAGTGAAAAAATATTTTCTCTGATTAGTCTTAAACGTGCCCCATTGTAGCTTCATTGCATGTCTCCTAGTCTGTCTACTTTTTGAAAGAGTAAACAACCAAACTACATTTACCCATTCCACTCCATTCATTATTTTATAGACATCTATCATATCTCTCCTCATCCTCGCTGTTCCAAGCTGAAGAGTTCTAACCTTTTAAGCCTTTCCTTCTTGGGGTATCCTTTCATCACCTTTGTCATTTTAGTTGCTCTCTTCTGTACCTTTTCTAATTCCACTATATCCTTTTTAGTTCAAATCATTTTTATTGTTGAAAATACCACAATCCCAGCATGTGGGTATTCTACATGTTACCATGTATAATCTAAAAGATAAAAAAAAAAAATTATAAATGTTCTTTGTAACAGTTTTCCTCCCAACTCTTCCTCCTAACCCCCCTTTTCATCACATCTCTCCTTTAATGTGGTCTCTCCCCTTTCCCTCTTCCTCTCCAAATTTCGAAGCCTTCCTTCTCCATCCATCCCTCCCAGTCCCAACCCATCCCCCCTTACCCTTCCGCTATATCCTTTTAAAAGATATGGTGACCAGAATTGTACAAAATATTCAAGGTGTGGTCGCATCAGGGAGTGATAGAGGCATTATAATATCCTTGGTTTTATTCTCCATTCCTTTCCTGATGCTTACTAGCATTTTATTTGTTTTCTGCTCAGTGTGCAGCGGTGGCAAAGAAGGTTTCAAGGTATTAGCCACGATGACGCCTAAATGCTTTCCAGGGTGCTGATTCCTAATGTGGAACCTTCCATCGTGTAACTGTAGTTTGGGTTGTTCTTCCCTAACTTTGTACTTATCCACATGAAATTTCATCTGCCATTCGAATGTCCTCTTGCTACTTTCCACAATTCTCTTTTAACAGCATGAATTATTTTGTCATCTCACTTGTTCCCATTTCCAGGTCATTTATTCAGTAACCTATACTACGAACAGATAGTTGATGCCCCCACACACCAAAAAGGAAACACGCTAGACCTGATCTTCAGCCCTCAACCTGAAGTCTGTCCAGACCACAAGTTCAACGTTACTACCTCCCCTGTACCATGGTCCGACCATAATCTAATCAGCTTTCAACTACCATTACACCAAGAAAGAGAACAAGCCTCAAGACTAGCTGACAAAGGAGTAACTCACACCAGACACTTCAGACCTTTCGACAGCGAGGAGATCATCACAAATGTCCTCCCCAACATCTCAACCACTGCATCAAATCTCGAAGAAATGCTTGCCTCATGGAATAACAACCTGAGCTCATTCGCTCACTTACCTACCCGAACTAGACCTGATATTACTGAGAAGCAACATAAAAAGAAGGAACCGGCATGCTGGTACACCACTGAATTAAAGACCTCACTACGGACGCTGAGGAAATCAGAAAGAAAATGGCGACGGACCCGTACAGCATCAGACCTGACACACTACAACTCCTGCCTACAAGCCCACCGTGATCTAATATCAACTAAAATAAAAGAATACCACTCTGACTTGCTTAGCCGATCCTTGAACAAGCCCCACGTCCTGTTCAACTTAGTGAAGACCCTAACGAAGAAACCCTCAGCACCCCAGGCAAGCTCGATACACCCTCAAGAATATGCGGATTTCATGATAGCTAAAAGCAATAGCGTATGCAAAGCTAACCCATCTTGCCCTATCAAGAATCCACCCATGCAACTCACTTCTTTCTCAACACCTTCACATACAAGCATTGCGAGCACCTTAGCCAACATCAATGCCACCACTGCCCCTAGCGATCCCTGCCCAGCTTCCTGGATAAGGTCACTGCGTCACGAGATCAGCCCAATAATAGCTAAAATCATCGACCACTCCTTCTCTTCTGGCCAATTCCCATCAAGCCTCAAGCATATATCTATCAGACCCCTCTTGAAGAACGCCAAACTAGATGCCATGAAGGTCGAGTCATATCGACCCATCTCGAGCATCTCGCTGCTATCTAAAATAATTGAGAAAGTTGTTCAGCGACAGTTACAAGATCATATAGACTCCTATGCCCCCCCTTGATATGAGCCAACATGGCTTCAGGGAATACCATGGTGTGGAAACGCTCCTTACCACCCTCATTAACACACTAATTACCGGGATTGACAACATCAAACAAGGGTACACTCTAATCTTCTTAGATATCGCTGCCACATTCGATTCTGTGAACCATGAGCAACTCCTAATTCGATTCAAAGATAAAGGGATATATGAATCAGCATGGCTATGGTGCAAATCTTATCTAACCGACAGGTGGCAGCAAGTTAGAATCGGAACCACAACCTCGCAGCCATTCCAACAACAGCACGGTGTCCCCCAAGGCTCGTCCCTCTCCACACTCCTATTTAATATCTACATGCAACCTATATGTGACATAATCCATTCATTTAACATCTCATGCCTACTCTACGCTGACGACGTTCTGCTCTATACGCCATTCACGACTGAAAACCCGGACTTCACCCAACTGACAAAATGCTTTGATGCCATAACTGACTGGCTTCATTCACAAGGCCTCAAGATCAACTTTAACAAAACTGACATATTTGTTACTAGAAACCAATCCTTCTCTCCTCCGCCAACCTTGAAGATAAGAGATGCAGAACTCTCGAGTAGACCCAGCATCCGTTACCTAGGCATTATATTGGACCAACAGCTCAATTTTAAAGCACACATCAACAATACCATCAAACAAATATACCACAAGATACGAACTCTACGACACCTTTGACCTTTGTTGCAACCCAAGGATTTCAGATCAGTGTTTCAGTCCCTGATTATGCCTCACCTCGACTATGCCAACATGATCTTACAGGGCCTACCCAAGAGCACCTTAAACCCCCTACAGCTAGCTATGAATGCGGCCGCCCGTGTCCTAAGTGGAGCTGCTAGAGGTGATCACATTACCCCTGTCCTTAAGAACCTACATTGGCTCCTGATACACTGTAGGTTAACCTATAAAGTAAACATCATAACCTTCAAGGTAATCAACAAATTAGCCCCTATAGCCTTAATGGACCTTGTTCACCCCATGTCAGCAAACAGGGATAGGAGATCCTGCACTGCCAATACCCTACAGATCCCCAAGAGAGATAACGAAATGCAACAAATCAACAAAAAACAGAGCCTTCAAGCTATATGCACCCAGCTGCTGGAATGCTCTCCCAGCGTCCATCAGAGCCATAACAAACCTGACACAATTCAGAAAGGCGTTAAAACATCACCTATTTCTCCTACACTACTCTCAATTTACCAACCCAACACCCTCTATTATGTACACAACAAGAACCAACTGAAAGCCTGTCTAAGAATGTACATACTGTAGATACATATTGTAGTTATTTCTCTTAATATTGTACATAGCTCCCCTGTTCAAGTCCAAGTTTCATTCCCCTGTTTCATTGTAAGTGTCTACTTGGCAAAGTATTCGTTTTATCTAAACCGCGCTGATTTTTAAGAGTGCGGTATATAAGAACAATAAAATAAATAAATAAATAATTTATTCATATGCTAAAAAGCAGCGGGCCCAGCACAGATCCCTGGTGTTCTCCACTATTCATTTTTCTCCATTGAGAAAATTGACCATTTAGTCCTACTTTCTGTTTTCTATCTTTTAACCAATTCCACATCCACAATAGTACACTGCCTCCTATCCAAAGACTTTTTTAATTTCCTCAAGGGTCACTCATGAGGGACCTTGTCAAAGGCTTTCTGAAAATCCAAATACACTATATCAACCAGCTCACATTTACCTTCCTGCTTGTTCACAGCGTCAAAAATATATAACATTTGTGAGACAAGACTTTCCTTGGCTAAATCCATGTTGATTTTTGACTGACTATCTGTCCAGTTAGCTCAGTTGAAAAGTAAGCAGGACAGAGCACACTGTGATGTCATCAAGGATTCGGAAATGGACCAACCATTGGTTAATAATCAAAACCATACACACATTTTGATACCAAAGAAGGAAAGTAAGCCATCGCAAAATGTTCCTCACATCTGTTTATTATTGGTGGGGGAGGAGGAGGGCTTATATAAGCATTCCATATTTATTCACTCATAAAACCTGGCTATTGATCTGTTTTATAAGAGCAAGAGAGTTTCCAGTTACATAACATTTATCTTTTTGCATTTAGCTCACGCCTTTCCAGGAGTAGTTCAAGGCGTGTTACAGTCAGGTACAGTAGACATTTTCCTGTCCCCAGAGGACTCACAATCTACATTTGTACCTAAGGAAGTGGAGAGTTAAGAGACTTGCCCAATGTTGTAAAGAGTACCAGTGGGATTTGAATCCTAGTCTTTCAGGTCCCAGGCTGTTGCCCTAACAACTAGATTGGAGGCATATGTGTATATATCAAAATCACAGTAACCACACCACCTCAAAATGTATAACTATAAGACAACATATGAATCCCTGTCTTTCCTATTAGACCTGAGAGAATAAATGTGGATCCTTCCTGGTTACTTAAAATATTTCCGCTGCTCCAGGCCTGACCCATCAAAGATATTTAACATCTCATGGAGCATATAACTCTTAACATTGCTCTTTTTACTTGCATCAAACATATTTAGCTCACTATGGCATTTTCCAGTGCATACCATGCCATAGCTACCCCTCTCCTACATATACAGCAATAACTGCATCTTAGCAGAGAAAGCCTGAAAGACCAGGCTGTTTGAGCATAATACTTTAATGTAATTTGAGGTCATAAGATGTCACCACTGTTCCCTCAAAGCTGCACGCGCGCACACCTTGCCAAGCGAGCGCACATACTTTACAACAGAGCGCACAAAAATTACGGTTCTGATTCTGATAGAAAACAACACAGACGTCTTAAAATTTAAAAGTTGGGATTGTAATTACTAGAAATTTTCTGCTTCATTTAGTAATCGTCTATTTTCATTTAATGTGAGTAAAATCAATGTGGTGTACATATTGTATTCTGACGCGTCGTCAAATTTTAAAGTATATAACGCCGAGTGTCGTTACGTGGCGCAGAAAAATTTAACCTTCCTTCAAAAGCTGCACAGCTGATATTTTATGCGCACACAGCCTACAGAAAATTAGAGGGAACATTGGATGTCACTTGTCTGAAATGTTTAATGATTTCAAAACAACTTAATTTATAAATCTGTCTGCAGCCTACTGTAAAACCACAAGAAGGAGAGGCGCAACTCAGAGCCTCCAGGAACACAGATGCTGGAATTGCTCCTCTGAGACAAAGGCCCATGAAAGTTTACTCTCGCATAACAAGAGTACAGATACCTTGCTGGTAGATGGCAGAGCATATGCAGAACGTCTGAGGATATGAAAGAATGTGGGCCTTATTTTTAGCAGAATTTGAACTGTAGGAATCAGAAGATGATACTCCTTGAGACCTCATTTGTGGGAGCGAGTAAACTGGAAACTAAAAACTCACAAAAGGATTTTTCTACCCGGTTGTATATGCCAGTGACTCAGTAACCATTAACTGAATTATGCCCCTCCGGATATACAATTTTTCGTGTTTCTGAATAGAGGCTAAAGGGGGTGGTATCACATTGGAATTATCAGGAGATACCAC
Organism: Ichthyophis bannanicus; assembly: GCA_033557465.1. Classification (NCBI taxonomy): domain Eukaryota; kingdom Metazoa; phylum Chordata; class Amphibia; order Gymnophiona; family Ichthyophiidae; genus Ichthyophis; species Ichthyophis bannanicus. The sequence goes on from CM066031.1 coordinate 1,373,597,707, forward strand.
TTCCCAGGATAAAAGAAGTAAAGTGTCTTTTGGTTAAAGTAGGGACTATGGGTAACTACTTGCCTGTGCACCTTTATCAGGTGCCTTGGGAAAATGAGTCAATTTTTACCAGAGCCACTTCCTAGTAATAAAGTAAAAAATGATGAATATGTGGATGGATTCAGAATTAATGTAGAAATCTAATATCTTTCATTTATAGAATATTTACTATCTACGTCCTCGTTCACATAGAAAGATTTTGAATATGGTTACTCATGCCCTAGTCGCTTCTGGTTTTGAAAAATCTAAGTTATCAATGTCCCTGTTTAATGCACATTACAAAGTTTAAGTTACAATGTAAACCGCTTTGATATAAAAATACTGATAGATAAATAAATATTCCAAGCTGAAATGTATGCTCATCCCAACAGGCAAAATTGCAGATTCTGGATAGAATCAGGTGGGTTGCTACAAAGAAATAGGCTTTTTCTCACATTGGCCCACTTTCCTAGAATGTACCAACCTTAGATTTGATGACTACACTTGTTTATCATTTTGTAAATTTTGTAAGGCTTGGTTATTTGAGAAAGTTGTTGTTTAATTTTTTAATCTTTACTGTTTAGTTGATTATTAGTTTCAGCCATAATTGTATATTTCGATGTGTTGAACCCAGCATCTTGCAGCCTTTTGGCATAGGTAGCAAACCAATCAAAACCAATAAAGTTTCAAAATGACATGCTAAAGCAAACTATTTCATATCACCTCTATTGGAAAGTGCATTTTTTCCAGGAAGTTTAGGGTGGATCACAGATTTAAGCAAAATCCTATCAGAAAAGATTAGCTACTGGAATTAATGTATGAATCCTACAAGCACCCAACATAAGTGTTTTTTGCTGTGTTTTTTTTTAAATAACTTTTAGGCACTCAAAGAATTTTGGCTGTTTAAGTCATTAAACAGCTATAATGGTTTTAAATTGGGGCATGTTCTGGGATGGGCTAAAAGTTATGTGAATAACTGTGATACTTAGCTGTTCATTGGATAACTTATACTTTCAGGCAGGTAAAAAACTTTGAACGAATAAGTTATTCATTTAAAATTATCCCATGTATTTTCTTTGATCCTGTTGAAAAGATAGGCTTGCTGAAAATTTGCATAAAGATAAATGTCTGAGTTATTGGTTTAAGTTACTGTGCCACAGAATATGGCCTCCGGCTTGAGGGTCTGCCACAACAATATATAATCAGCATAGGACACATTGGACAAAAATTATTCCCAGAAAGATAGCCCAAAAAACTTGAATCACCTACAACTTATTCTATGACCTTTATTTTTAGGTATCTCAGAGAAATAACATAACAATCACACTACTTTCAAGGATACAGTATCAATCTGTCAAGGGCATAGGTGTGTTATAAAGTGGGACTACAGCATCCTCCTCTAGCATTGTTCTAGTATGACACTAAGTCAATTCCTAGAGCAAGGACTGGTGCTCTAGATTGGTTAAACTATGTTATCCATTCACAAGAAATGACACAGCTCTTTATATACAAGTTAAACAAACGTAAATGGGTTGAAAAAAAGGAACATTTTACATACCTGCTAATTTTCTTTCCTTGAATCCTGCTAGGCCAGTCCAGATGAGTGGGTTATGCTCCCTTGCCAGCAGATGAAGGCAGACTAACAATTTTCAGTGATGTTATCACAAGATCTATCGTCTGGTGCAGCACTGAGAGAAGCCAGTATGAAATATCCCAAACAGTAAGCAAGACTGAAAAACTCAGAAGAATGCAGACACAATGTTATTAACCAAAAGAAAAAATTTTCAAAAATAACCTGAGCAAGTATTTGGTTCTCTTACCACAATGAAATCTGTTTCAGACCACGGTACTGACTAGGCATTCTACAGAAGCCAGACTCGCAAACTTGCAGAAAAGTGTTTTCCAGGGCAGGTCCTGGACTGGACTAGCAGGATTCAAATAAAGAAAATTAGCCGGTATGCAAAATGTTTCATTCCTTATTTATTTATTTATTAGCTTTTATATACTGCACTATTTAGTATCAGAGCAATTTACAGTAAACGTGAACAGTCAGTCAAGCAACTTTACATAGAACAGGCATAAACAGGCATAAATGTCAAAACACTCAACTCAGCAACTTTACATCAAACAGGCATAAAACAATGAAACTAAGTAACAAGGTGCAGGTAAATAGTGCATCCTGCTAAACGAGTGCAGACATGTAGAACATACTCATGCAATCAGGATCCAGGGTGGGAGGAAGACAATGCTCAGGACAAACTACCCTTGCTGAGGTGCCATCTATATCAACACCAATAAGCAATTTGTAGTGCCTTCATGAAGGTTCTCAACAAAGAACAGGTCATCAGCTCACAGATGTCCTCTGGAAACACCGACTCTTCCCACGTGGAGTCCTGCACCCAGTGGGGTGAGCTTTGACTCTCTGGCACAGACTTTCCAGACAGAATGTACACTGACCTAGTAGGCAATAGAGGATTTAGCTATTGTCAATCCTGTCCTCTGTACACTGAGGATGACAAAGGATGATCCAATCAGTAGAAGGAATCAGCAATTGCCAAATATCTGATCAATATCCTCCACATGTCCCGCAGACACAGTGAAGGGTCCTTCTGAAGTCCATTCTCTGAAAAGGAAGGCAGAACAGTCTGGCGAAGATGAAAAACGGAAAATGCCTTTGAGAGGATGGCATAGTCCACTAGAAAACAAAAAAGTCATCAAGATTACCACAAAAGGTTTCCTGCAAGATACGGCCTGCAGCTTGGACACCTGCCTGCTGGATGCTATAGCCCCCAGGAAAACTACCTTAAGTGACAAATCTTCGAGGAAGGCCTTATGAATGGGCCCAAAGGAGGACCCTTTAAGTGCCTTCATCAGAGAGAGACTCCACAGATACAAAGCAGGGCACCCAGGTGAACAGAACTGCTCACTCCCCTGAGAAAGTGGGAGACATTGGGGTATACCCCAATGAAATCCCTTGAATGAGACTCTAGAAACACATCACGACTGCCACCTGAAACATGAGAGTTCAGGGCCAAGCCCTGGTCCAAGACAGACTGCCAAACCAGCTCTTATCTAAGAGGCCCACCGGGACATAAAACAGGATATCTATTACTGCTCCAGAATGGCCCCTCTTGGAAAGCCTATGCCTCTTAAGGGCCAGGTCATAAGCAAGAAGGGACCGAAAACCTCCATTATCAGGGGGTGCTGCCAAAGTATGTCCTTCTCTTGAGGTAGTAATAGAGGGAGCCATGTCCATTGGATCATAAAAACTGCAAACCATGGCAGGTGAGGCCAGTCTGAGGCCACTAGCATCATGAGGTCCAGATAGTCCCAAAACCTATACACAAGACGACTCACCAGGGGCGAAGGAAAAAGCATATAGCTTACCTTTCAGAGGTCTCTTCTGAAGTAGGACATATCCAAGACCACCATCTGCAGATCCTTTCCATAGCTGAGATAGCTCCTCACATTGACATTCTCCTGACTGTCCATCAAATGGATCACTGGAAGGCCCCATCTATGCACTATGAAGTCACATGCGTGACGCTTGTTGGTGCCTGCAATGTGCACTGCAGACAGGTCAATCAGATGCTCCTCCACCCAACACCATAGCTCCGCAACCTCCAGATCCACTCCAGCACTGTGAGCTCACCTCAATTGTAGACATACAGCCCACCATGGCATTGTCCACCACTGCCACTATCTTGGAAAGAGTATGGGAAGCAAAGTCTAAGCTAAAGTGCCGGGCCTTGACCTGGAAAGGAGGCCCAGAATACACAAGCAAAGAAACTGCTAATGCTGATCCTACATGGGAAAGTGACAATAACCTTGGCAAGATCTAGGGAGGTTAGGAACACCCCCTGCCTGACCAATGCAATGACAGACCCAAAGGACCTCATGCAGAAACAAGGGGCTTGGAGTCCAAAAACAAGTGCCTTTTGGTCCAGGCTATGCCGGAAGGAACCTCCCTTCAAGGGCACTTTTATGTAGATGGAATAACGACCCTGGATCCGCTACAAAGGGCATGGGCAAAACACACTGCAATTGCAAGAGATGTTCATTTGTATTTTATTTCATTTTAAGTTTTAATGTTTTATTTTATATATTTTTTATGTATTGCGGATTATCATTTTAATATGTTTTCAATTGATAATTATGTTTATTTATGATTGTAGTATGCCAAATTAACCCCTGATGAATGTTTGACGAAACACGGCCTGTGGGTCTCTTTGGCAAATTTCCCTTGTATTTATGGTATAATAAAATAGCTCTGTTCCTTCTACACCACGGTCTTGGACTAGTTTCCTCAATTTACGTGGTTTTGCTGCTTTTGGTGGCCCCTAATTCCCCAACAGAGATGTGGGTAGCAGAGAAGGGACAGCAGGAGGGGGAGGGAAGAGTTCAGGCAGTTGGAACGTGAAGCACCGCACCGCACCCCACTCCAGCACCACAGACACGCAGGTAGGCACCCCATCTCTGCACCGCGTACAAACACCAGGCCTGGATTTATGTATAGGCAACAGAGGCACTAGCCTTCGGTTGCCAAGATTCAGAAGGCATCGAGTCAGTGCCTTCTGTGGAGGGTGCCAATTTAATTATAGCTTGTAGCACAGTGGCAATACAAAGAAGAACTTGAGTCCTTTGTTGTTGACACAAACATATACCCTGCCCCGTGCCTTCTTATCTCCCCCAACACATTACTTGAGTCTTGTTTCAATTTTAAGGTGGCTAGAGTTGTATCTGCTGTTCTATATAGACTGGCCCCCTCTGTGCTTTTGTTTAGTTATTTGTGTCGCTCTATGCAGGTTACCCCTTCCATATTTTGAATCAAAGTAAATAACCTTTACACTTCAAAAAACAGAGGGGGTTAACCCACACAAACTGGTAGGTACAACCCTAAACAAAGGTGATGGAGGGGGGCAACCTGCACAAACTCCACCCCTCCACCCCCGAACAAAATGGGTGCTTCTACATTTTGTGCCTATGGGAGCCAAGAGCTTAAATTTGGCCCTGATACAGATACACACAGGCACCCCAACTCCGCTCCACACACATACATGCAGGCACCACACACACACAGGTGTAGTTTAAAGGATCAGTGGGGGGTCGTGTAAGATGGTAAAGGAGTGGGGCCACTGCCTTCTGTTGGCACTGTGAAATGGGAAAACAATCTTAGTAAATCAGGCCCTAAAACCTAAAAAGGTAACTGCAATACACCTTCTGGGAGGGGGGGGGGGAGGGGTGGCAGGGGCATGCATTGTGACCTGTCAGTGGCTGGTTCCTAGATTTTTAGGCAGACTCCTAGATTCCAAGAAAATCTGTCAAGGCCTGCATTATAGGCACTGTCGAAATTCAAAATTATGCATAATTCCCAGGCTGGTCTGAACCCAGGACTTTAGGGATAGAAAGCAGGCATCTTGCAGGAGGAGCCGATACCTCTGCACCTTGACTGAGGGGCCCAAAAGACCCACTGGTCTAATGTAGTATTAGTTTCCTCAGACAAAAAAACAGCCTGAGCCATACCCCAACTGGCTGCCCCAGGAGGGACTGCTGGTACTTATTGAGGGGGTTTACTGGCTCCCCGAGGAGCAATGGTGGCAACTCGAGCATGTCAAAAGCTCTGAAAGGTCACATATTGAGGTCTGACGAAGCACTGATGTTCTTCCTTAATGTTGCAATTCCTCCATTTGAAATTTCTGATGCCTATGAGCTTTATCTTTCAAGTAATACTACTTGTAAATTTGTTGGATATGCAAAATAAATAAATAAAAATCTCTGAAAGGACTGCCCCTCTGGAACAGAGTCCTAAAGTACGCCCAGCAGTTTTCAATGGCATCTCCAGGCTCTATGCATGGCCCTAAAATAGGGCATCTTGGTCCAGCAATCTCAGGCCGGAGGGACTGGGGTTTCTAGTCCTATAGGCACTCCACACATGTAGATTGCGAGCCCTTCGGGGACGAGGGAATGTATCCAGTACCTGCTTGTAGTGATTGTAAACCACTCTGATGCCCTTCAGCCTGGGCGGTATATAAAGAAATTGCATAAACATCCCTTTCTGAGCAAACGTTGGGCCCCATAAGACTCAATCACAGTGGAGAGTTAGAAGGGAAAGTGTGCCTAGTCACAGACAATGTTAGCAGAGGCAAATACAATGAAAGATTATCTTTAAAAAAATGGAAATATGGTCAAAGACCTGGCAAAAATGTTTTAATCCAAGTAAATGCAAAATCATACATTTGTTATATAGAAATCCAGAGCCCGGATACTTTTTTTGAAGCTGAAGAAATGGAAGTCACCAACAGGAAAGAGAACTTGGGGTCCTCATCTCTTTATGACTTTAAGGTAGCCAGTCAGAATGCCAAATTGGCTGGGGAAAGTTCATAAAATGCCTGGATACACTGACAGGTATCACTAGCAGAAAGATCTCTAATGAGACCCTACCTCGTGTATTTTGTTCAGTTTTGGAGATCATCTCTGCAGGACATTGATAAGGTAGAGACAATTCAAAGAAAGGCCACCAAAATGGTGAATGGGGTACATTGCAAGACTTATATAAGGCACAAGTAGGCTCTCTTTGGAATAATGCAAGCGCTGAAACGAGCATTAGCAGTAAATTTGGGAGACTGAGATCATTTCCAACATACTATGGCATGGGGATGAGGTACACTCTTGTTGAGTTTCTGCAAAATTAACCTATTTGGAAGCATTACTTCAAGAGATTGAGGGAGTTAAAAAGGTACTCTCTGAAAGTAGGAAGAGAAAGAGGAGATATGATCCAAACATTCAGATATCTAGCAGGCTTCAATAAAATATAAGATAGCTTTTTCCATAGAATGAAAGTTCAAGAATAGGTGCTCATCAATGAAATATAAGACAAACGTTTTCACTGAGGGGGCAGTGATAGAGATGTGCATCATTTGAAACGAAATGGGAAATATCAAAGACATTTTCTAGCTCACCGAATATCATTTTAAACCAAAAGATGGCACTGAAAAATCCAAAATTCTGATTTTTTTCCACTGTTTTGTCACAGGCCAAGTTGGTCTCAAACTGGTAACCACTTTTGGGTTGGAAAGCAGGCATTTGCAGAACAGCCACCAGGTCTCCATGGTGGGGAGGGGAGTGAGTCTAGCAAGCATTGCAATATTGCTGGCGCTTTTCCTTCCTGTTTCCTAACTGGTCTAAAATTTGCCTGGTCTGCAGCTCTATGTAAAATGCTAACTGGATTTTGACTTTTTGAATCCTGCAGTACAGATTTACTCCAAAGATTTTTCTGTTGCCATGTTCTTGTGCTAGAAATTCTGTGAAACCTTGTTTAAGTAAATGATCAGATCTTTGGAGTAAATTTCTACAACAGGTGTCAATGGATTCACAAGGCAAAAGAAATCCAGTTAGTATTTTACATAGAGCTGTAGACCAAACTCTGGGCCAATCAGCAAACAGAAAGGAAAATCATCAGTAACATAGAAATGCCTGCTAAAGCTGGCACTCATGGAAATATGATGTCTCATCTGCAAGAAGCTTGCCTTGTAACTAGAAGGTCACTGGTTCGAGACCAGCCTTTAACTGTGAGAAAAAAAAATCATTTTGCTTTTTTTATTTGCCTGAAACCTCTAGTAACCTTTCAGCTATATTTTTTCATTTAGGCAGCAACCACAGCTCTCTCTTTAATTAACAAAATTGTCCTGAAATAAAAAAACAAAATAAAAAACATTTATTAAAATGAAATAAAATAAAAAGAAAACTGATAATAAAATAGAAAAGGAAACAAACGTTTTTTGCCTGATGAACACCTGAACAAACTGCCAGCAGAAGTTATATGATACAGATTACTGGCAGAGCAGAACTGATGTAAAAGTAGTAAGACCTGTGAGAAAAGAGCAGACTGGGTGAGCCAAAACAATCCTTTTCTACCTACATCTTCTTTCTTGTTATGCAAATAGTTCAGTTGGTACTTAAGTTTTCTACATGTTCACCAGCACAGGATCTGTATTTGAACAATAGGAAAAGTATGATGTTGTCTTCAAGCAGACATTTCAAGCCAGTTGCATACATGAGAATATAAGAAATGCCATGCCAGACCAAGGTTCATTAAGCCAAGTATCCTGTTTCCAACAGTGGCCAGTCCAGATCACAAGTACTAGCAGTTTCCTAAGATGACACACAGGTTCCATAATGTTTGTACTGGGGCAAGCAGTGGATTACCTGTGTCCTCTTTAATAATCATTTATGGACCTTTCCTCTAGGAATTTGTCCAAACCTTCTTTAAACCCACCTATATTGACAGCTTTTACTACATCCTCTGGCCTAATCAAATAAACGCCCCAGATACCAATAAATACCCCAGAAACCACATATTCTGACACAAACCCTACATAAGACTCTGGATATTCTAAACAAATAGCCATGCTCTCCAGTATGTTCAAATACAACAGGACTTTTTTTTAGGTCTTGATTTTATAACAGACTATCTATAAAAGAGAAGACCAATAAGGTACCTAGTTTAATATAATTTCTAAAAGCAATATAAGCACCTATGTGCCTTTATAAAATAGGCTCCCAGATCCAGCCCCAATAACATGAAAATGCCAAAACAATTAACACCTGCTCTGAAGCTGGCCTAAATGTGTGCATAAAGAATATACGAAGTGAGGTGACAAACCACACCATGGAAGTGCAAATGGAGACTTTATTGGAGTGTCAATGGTTCCCACCCTACATTTCTGTGTTTTGGTAAAGAACCTTCATCAGGGGCTTAGGACCTCAATTAAAAACAAAGCTTACATCAATATTAAAAAGTAATCAAACATATTGACATCTGTATAAATCTAAATGGCAGCAGGAGGACAAATGAAGGAGATGGATAAAAACATGCAAATAAAACACAATAAACTAAACAATAGGAATGGTATTGAAATAGAAAAGCAATTATAAGATCATAAAATTATCATTAAGCTGGCAGACACAGGAGGAGCCCTCATTGTTATGAACACAGAAGATTATATACAGGAGATTCTAAGACAGCTTACTGACCTTTCCTTCTAATGACAGGCTGGACGGGGATCCCACCTCACCACTAAAAAACAAGTTTGGAAGTGGGGCATTTAACTAAGAGAGAATTCAATTCTCTTACAGTTTCACATCCAGTTGTACCAACCATTTACATCCTTCCAAAGGTCCACAAATCACTGACTAGCGCTCCCCCCACATCCAGATGCCCGATCATTTCTGCCATTGGCTCTCTGTTTGAACCCATCTCCCAATTTTAGATATTTTACTTAGGCAGTCTGCCATTTCTACATCTTCCGATACTGTACAAGAGACTCCTCGCATATCATGCAAATTTTAGAACATTTTGAGGTATACTATGATCAGCTGACCCTAGTTACCCTAGACATTACTTCTTTATATATTAATATTCCATAGACTGAAGCCATGCATTTTATCAAACAGGGCTTCCTGGAACTTACGAATCATAGGAGGATCCCCACTTGGTTTCTTATGCAAATGGCGGAACTGGCATTGACTGAGAATTATTTTTGTTTACAGGGCCTGTTTTATACACAAATCAAAGGGGTGGCTATGGGATCTGCCATGTCCCCAGATATTGCAAACTTAGACGTTGCTAACTTTAAAGCTATTTTTTTGACCAGTCATCCATTCATGGAGAACATCAGACTTTGGAGGAGCTATATAGTCGATGTGCAACTGATCTGGGAAAGCGATCACAACATCTGGATATCAATCTGCAATTCCAGGCATATGTTAGTATGTAAAAATACCATTTCTAGACATTTTGATCAAGAAAGGAATAGGTTTTATCACCGACCTCCACAGGAAACCCACTGACCGTAATTATGATGGCTTTTACAATCGTTCACTTAACAATAATCTCCCTTTCAGCCAATTTCTCCACATTAAAAGAATCTGTTCTCAACCTAATGGCCCTGAAGGAAACGCACAGGATATGTATCGCAGATTTACGGATGGAGGATACTCTAGGAGGTGTATCCAGAGAGCATACGATAGGGCAGTTTCCTCTGATCGCACATCCCTACTTACCAAGGTTACTGAGATATGTAAAAACTGTGCTTTTTGCCCACTTCTTTTCTCCAACCTGTACAAAGACATCTCCAGGATAATCAGGGAAGAGTAGCACATTTTGCAAACCATTCTTGTTTTCTCCACGCAATCTGTCACTATAGCCCACAGAAAGAATGCCAATTTAGCTAACTTGTTGGTATCATCATCCCTGCCGACATTTCACTTAACACCAAAAGCTGTTGAACATTTTAAATGCGGACACTGCTCCATTTGTGACCATGTGTTGGCCACCAAAAATTTCTTCTGTCATCCTCACAGAGGAAATCTGTTTTGACCAGCTTTTCTAAATGTGATACTGACTACGTGATATATGCCATCATCTGCCCATGAAATATGATTTGCACTGGGAAGAGAAATTGCAGTGTTCACAGGAGTTACTCGAGGAGAAGACTGGAATTAAAACCATTGGTTTAACATTAGCATGAAAAAGACCACAAACTTTTGGATTTGAAATTCTTGATCCTGAAGGTTGTCCAGCACAAATAGAGGGGTGGAGATCTAGACAATACTCTACTCCGGTTAGAGCAGAAGTACATCTTTTGGATGAAGTCTTTACACCCCATAGATCTTAACCAGGATATTGACCTCTCTGTTTTTCTTTGATAGTGAGTATCCATGATTATTTCTGCAATTGTCCTTTTATGCCTTTTTTTTATTATTTCTTCTTATTTTTTTACTTCTTTTCAGCCATTTTTTGTACACATATAATTTTTATTTTTATATGTAGCAATGAATATTATACTGCCCCTATTAGGCAACAACATTTTTCTAGGCTTTCCATCCTATTCCTAGTAATATCCCTTTGCCTTATCCTTTCTAGCCTATGCCTGACAAAATCCCTTTGCCCTTATGGATTTATTTTTACCTGCACTACCCTTTCTCTGGCAGGTTTGGTACTCCTTTACCCCCCCCCCCCCCCCCCTTTATTATCTGATCCATGATTTTGTCAATTTGTTGGTCAGGTCAGCCCCATGCTTACTGGTATGGAATTTAAAATAGTTTTTATTATGGTCATTAATACGGTTTTCCATATGGTTTTGATATACTTATTTTTTTTATTTTTTTTTATTTTATTTTTTTAACACTTTTACTTCTAGGACTCCCCCTTTTTAATCGTTTTGTGGCCCTAGCCTTCATACCGCCTATTGTATTTTCTATGTTCCCCCAGCATAGTTTTGTCTGTGATTTTTAAACATATATGGCAACATAAACCATAACCACTGATCAAGCCCACATTAAGGAGCTCAGCTGGGAAATTCAACTACTACATATTTCAAGGAAATAAAGACATTAAACATGCCCACACAAGAGAAGATAACATACTGTATTTATCTGTCACCACAAGTTCCTTATACTGTCCACCCACAAGGAATTTATCCAATTGAGGTATATCTCTGCCCCTGTAGGGTCACAAGACACTTACAGGGGAACTTCAAATAAAAAGTAGCATCTAAAGCCAGCACTCTAGACTTTAACTGTAAGAACTGCTTCTGGCGAGCCTGAGTGGCTCTAGTAACATCCGGAAATATCCTCAGTTTGACCACAAAAAATTGCAGCTTTATTTTCAAAGAACAATCTCAAAATTCGCACCTTAACAGATTCAGCCATAAAGGACACAAATAATGTGTTACGTCTAGTAATATTGTCAGTGGAATGTTCTAGAAAATGGGCTAGATTCTGCCTAACTGTAGTGGCTAAAGAGTCACGCCCATCCTCCCCGACAGGGGGCACCCTAACTTTAGTTGGAATGTAGAATGCTTGAGCAATTTCAATACTATCTGATATTTTCAAAACCTCTTTAAAATATTTTTCTAATGAACACTCTGCCGATAACAAATGTGTATAAGGAAAATTCAATATTCGTAGATTCCGCGGTTTAGGCACTCTCTAATGCCTCGATTTTAGCATACATAATATTAGAATCTTTAACAAAATTTGCATTCACATTGACAAAAGAGAAAAACTGAACATTTAACTGAGAAACAGCTTTAGTCAGTTACCATTACCCTGGTTTCCAAATCAGATAGTTTCTCTACTACCCCATGTGCGATTTTTATTTACAATAACCCCCATTGCCGCTACTTGCAGATCCTTTCTTCCTTTGACCCCTAGTGCAGCTGCTGTATGACAGAGCCATTGCCAGTCGTTTCTTAGCACGTTTAACAATATTTTGGATATCTCTAACATCATGCAAAATGGTACTTCAGAGACTCAGTGAAATGCTACAGGAAAATGTTTTGCAGATTACTACCCAACTTCTCCCGATCCCTTTTAAAACTTTGAATTAATGGATGTTTCTTTAAACAGGACACACATTACTTTTTATATACATATGCCCCATGTCCTTTTTGTGATCCACCTGTGTATGTTTTTTATTGTAAGGGCATCTCCAGGTTACTATGGTTTTTTATTGTAAGGGCATCATCCCCAGGTTACTATGGTGACTGCATAACAGAATTTTGGTGGGACTCTGCAACTTTAAATGGCCGTCGGCTCCATAGTCTGCCCGTTTCATAGTGGCAGGATCTGAGATTGCATCACCTTACCACGCTGCTGCAACTAAGGTTGCTGCATTTGTATGAAGGTAATGAACTTTGCTTTTCAATAGCTATCCCTTTAACATTGAACTGTGCCAAGACTGCCCACACATGCGACTCTCTATGCGCTTTACAGGCGGCATTTTTGCCATTGGCAACACAATAGTTCCCATTTTTACAATTTAGTTTCTTCAGAGCTAGGTTTAACGTTGGGGCAGTTGTACTATTTGTATCCTCTGTTTGAGACATTACACTTTGGATATAACATTTCTTTCCACTTTATAATGCCCCTTTCTCTCACTCTTACACTATAATACTCCCTCATTTTCGAGCTACTTTTGGCATTCTCCTCCAGTTTCCTTTGAAACCACAGTTGATGCACACAAACTATTGTTTAGATAGTTCTTACTGTTCTCCTAGGTACTCAATTTTGCCTATTGTTATATCATTTGTAGTGGTTGCCTGTAAGTCCTTGCTAGAGACACATTGTGGTATGTTTACTATTCGGCGATAGCGGCTTCCGTGCGATATCGGAGTCGCAGCCTCATTGAAATCAAATTATTGAGTGTCTCTTATCCTTGAGTACGTTAGTTCTTTGTTACCTCATGGGTTAAATATTATTCCTTTTTACTATAACATGCACAGCCCTTTAGACATTCCAATCCCTCCCCTTCCTTCCCCCTCATGCTTTTTATGTATTCTGATACTTTTTATGTAACTTCTCATATTTATGTTTTGTTTTTTTTAATTTGAGCACTATATTTCATTATATGGGCCCTATAGTTTTTATGACCTTATAATTGCCTGTTTACTATAATATTTCTGTAATTTCATCATTGTGTTTTATTCCTCCCTTTTATCTATATAACTCCTGATATTTATAATTCATTTTCTTGGGGCTCTATATTTATTGCTGTGACCCAACAGTTGGTTTTTATGACCCTATAATTGCTTTTCCATTTCAATACCATTCCTATTATTTAATTTATTGTGTTTTACTTGCATGTTTTTATTCCTCCCCGTCATTTATTTATTTATTTAACCAGATTTGTATACCACTTTATCCAACAATCAAAGTGGTTAACAGTACAACTGTGGAATTACATAAAACACAAGGGAAGGGGTGACAAAACATACAAATAGACATAGACTGAATAGTTCTTTGCTCTATCTCATAGATCAGTGGAGTATGAGTTCTTTATGTCCCACAATCATAGATTTCTGTGTATAATAGAGTCTTGAGGGATTTGCGGACATCCTTAATATCAGTTATAGCTCTTAATTCATCCGGAAGAGAATTCCAGAGTGCAGGCGCAGAGAATGAAAAGGCCTTTTTATACTTTATGTCCTCTCACCATCATTTAGATTTGTACAGATGTCTGTATGTTTGATTACTTTTTAATACTGATGCGTGTTTTAAGTTTTTAATTGAGGTCCTAAGCCCCTGACAAAGGCTCTTTTCAGAAACAGGGACGTGCAAGGTGGGACCTATTGACACTCCAATAAAGTCTCTATTTGCACTTCCAAGGTGTGGTTTGTCACCTCGCTCCTTACAGTCTTTCTTAGACATTGCGGGCACCAGTGATTCCTTTGGACTGCTAAATGTGCGCATCTACTCGGCATGTACTTTGCATTTTAAAAAATATGTGCATACAACACAACTCTGCCTCTGCTCAAACTATTGGCAGGACTGTCTACATGCAGACACTTTCTCTGCACACACTTTACACATGCGTATGAGGTTATGCAATGTTATAATAGCCGTTTCAACATGTAATAGGCTTTACAAGTGGAAAAAGCTTTATAAAATTACCCCCCCAGTGCCTTGCGAATGGGTTTACTCTGTATATTTTCACATTCTGCTGTCTAAAAAATACAGTTCAAGATAGGGTTTTGCTTCAGTGACTACACAACACACACTGCTTTTCAACATGAAAGGGCAAAGACAAAAACATTCAAAAAGTCTTAATTGCAAAAGTCGTCATGCCCTCTGTCATAGCAAACCCCAATGAGTTCCGTTTCCAAAAATTGCATTGACAAGCCCCATAATATGTAAAAAAAAAAAAAAATCCCACCTTTGTCTAGTCACTGCTGTAAAGCTGATTCAAAAACTACAAGAATGAAGCCTTTTCTGTTCCAAGAAGTGAGGTTTGAAGCAAAGTTTTACACATGCAGAACACGGAACTGCTGAAAGAGCCCTGGGATAAAGTTATTTGAAGGTACAAACTGGGGGTAATCTATAAGAAATTAGAAGAGATATTCAAAACACTGAAAAATAAAAAAGGTTTGGCACAACCAAGATACTGCCTCGATCAGGTCTTTCCCTCCAACTGCTGAGGAAGGTCACTGCGTGGCCTAGGATTGCTTAAAAGTACTACAGAGGTCTCTGCCTGACTGTTGAGCAAATTTTAAAGATTAGTCCCCAAATATCACCTGTTTGGGAGGCGCCAGTACGACACTTCCGAAGAAATAAGCAAAACTGAAAAACTTAGAAAACTAGAAGCGTTGATAATCCATTATAAAATGGAACAAATATTTGGTTATCTTAGTAGAAATGACTCCGTATCAGACACAGAGACCGACAATGCAATCAGGAGGCAGCAGGTCTCCCAAACCCGTAGCAGTCAACTTCCACAGCAGGTTCTGGACTGCTCTAGCAGGACCCAAGGAAAGAAAATTATAAGGTATTTAAATTCATCCTTCCTTATCATCCTGTTAGACCAGTGGCACCTACTTGAGCAGGCAGGACCCAGGGTGGGAGGAAGACAACACTCTGGAGAGAACTGCCCTGCCAAAGGCACAATCAACTCTGGCTCCCACATGCAACATGTACTGCTCGCAAATTTACTCAAGAGGTGACCACGGACCTGCCTTACAGATATCTTTCAGAAACACTAAGGTGGACTACACCCAAGAAAATGTCTGTGCTCTTGTGGATTAAGCCTTGGCTCCCTCTGGCACATGTTTTCCAGTCAAAAAGGATGCTGAACCAATAGCCTCCTTAATCCAGCAGGCAAAAGGGGACTTGGCCACTGCCTGAAGCCTCCTCACCATGGTCCCAGTGGGCATCTGAAATGGCTGCCTGCCTGCCTGCCCTGAGAGTGGGAATGGGGAAATCAGAGGAGGCATTTGAATCGGTATCAGGTCCAGGGTCCTCCAGAGGGAGTCCCAATAATACTGAAAAAATTGTGCTTGGGAGATCCATATGATACAATGGACAAAAAGACCTGACCCAACAGGAGTCGCAAGAGGCACATTGCCGGGCACATCACATGACAGCAAAGCTCCTTGTGGCACAAAAAAAAAGAACCATCAAACAAAACCCAGCACAGGCGTGGCAAAACATGAGACCTGAAAAGGGAATCCCAGCATCTGAAAGGCCAGGCCAAGAAATCCACGGAGGGGCTTCCCCAAGCTCGGGAAGTCCTGCTACTGGACAAAAAAAAGGGGGTTTTAGGTTGTTGTTTTTTTACATTTGGAACTGCTTAATTCCAAGCAGCAAAGAGAGCCAAATGAAAACAATAGCTAAGAGAAAAAATGAGGCATACCTCAGCAAGCAGAGGGTGATAGTAAGAGGGAAGAGGTGCCTGGACCCAAACTTACCCCCCCCCCCTCCCTCAGAGGCCCTATGGTCTCCTCCTGTCCTGTACTCTAGCCTACCAAGTGCTAGGAACTCCTAGGTAACAGCACTGGACTCAGGACAAGCTGTCGGCTCCAAGAGACAGGGGCGTACCTAAGCTGTCTCACTTACACAGGCCTCAAGCGACTCCTAGCCTTAGGTCTGCTACTGCAACAGGCAGACTAGAATTTTTGAAGAGGGGGAGGGATCCTATTAAATAGTGGGAAAGCTCTCTGGCTAGCTTTGAATGAAGGCTTACTGTGATGCCACAATACCCAGTACCAGTTCCAAATAAGCTGGAACAAACAGCAGAGCCTTTTGACAGGAGAACAAAAGAAAATCAAATCAAAAATATAAGAAAACCAAAATTCACATGTCTTTACTCAATAGTCTTTTATACATTATAGGAAAGGTGAATGATTTTTTTTCTCTTTCTTATTTTAATGGTGTGATCTAGAGGCATTTCTTAGTGAAAAATAAGGGAGAACTTCTGCACTATCAAAGACCAGAAAAGCAAGCAGTTCATAGCATCACGAATTATGTAAACAGACCAGAAAATGTATGGCAAAGACACTAGTAACTTTTTCCCTCTTTTGTTCATTGCTCACAAAATAAAATGTATCATGTTTGCTTCAAATCATGGCAGTCTTTTTTTCCTATTGATTCCTATTCCTATTCCACCCACCTGAATGGTCTGCAATACATTTTATAGTAGCGGCAGGCAAACTGTACAAAGTTCTCTAGTATCCAAAGCAGCTGCAATCAACTGATGTGAACTTCCTTCTCTAAAGGGATTGTTCTAAATAACAAACTTTCCACTGGGAACTATATCATCTTATTTTATCACATGCTCAAATTAAAACTTATCTTCACGATCTTCCTATATATTATGGAAATGTGTGCAACAGTGACTTTTAATTAAGTCATAATTCTAATCGAAGGCAGCAAATGAAGAGTTAATAGACGCTGCCTAACAAGCATAATAGTGGAAGAAAGGCAATGTGTTCACCACGGGTTGCCACAATTGCTGTAGGATGCGTCCAAAATAGATAGATAAATAAAATCAGGCACAGAAATCCCCTCTCAGGAAGGAAAGAAAACAACCCAGAAATCCATAAACAGCATTATGACTATTTTTTTTTTTAATAAACAGGATTAATTTTTTTCCAAGCAAAGGTTTATGCGCATTAATCCACTTTACGAGATGCAAATTTGTTTAGTTTTATTCACTTCACTTCTTTCACTAAACTTCTTTTAGTGGTATGCTCATACACTCCAACTCCACCTTGCATATAACGTCAATAGGAGTAAAATTAAAATCTCAGTTTACAGAGAACTGTTTTTATCTAGGGCATGAATACTCTGCTCTGCTACTTCAGGGCTACACACAGCTCTGATTTTCAGCATATTCACCTTGAATGTTCATCAGACTTATTTGTAAGCAGCTGGTGTAAGAGAATAAAACTAATCTGCAATAGCTTAGTTACTCTGAAAACCAAATACATTTTTGGCCTTCACCAGACGACAATTTTTTTTGCAATCACACTGCAATATATTAGGTTGGCACAACATGAGTCTCAGTCTACACAGCTTTTTTTCCTCCAGCTTGTTCCATTATAAGCCTAGTACCCGATATGACCCAAAAAAAGAAAATACTTCCCATGCTGCTTTTCTCAGGGATAAGTAGTGGCTTTCCCCAAGCTCTCCCCCTCTTCCGGATATCAGGCTGGCCCAACTCCTCTCTCTCTCTCTTTTCGCTATTGCTTTCCTCTCTCTGTGTGTTTGTGACTTTCCTGTTTTATTGGTAGCGCTATATAAATGCTCAGTAGTAGTAATAGAAGTAGTATTTTGGAGTTCTCGTCCCTTTTTCCGGATTTTATTGTAAACCGCCTTGTTGGCTACGATTTGGCAGTATATCAAATTTTAAATAAACTAAACTATTAACTATTTCCTCCAGAAAGTTCTCCAAACCTTTTTTAAACTCAGTTACGCTAAATGCTCAGAGAATGTATTCCAGAGCTTCAATGTGCATTGAAAGAAAATATTTTTTCTAATTTGCTTTAAATGTGTTACTTAGTAACTTCATGAGGTGTCCCCTAATATTTGTTATTTTTGAAAGCATAATCAATCAACCATCTCTTCTCCAAGCTGAAAAGCCCTAACCTCTTTAATTTAAGCCTTTCCTCATGGGAGAGTCATTCCACCCCCTTTATGATTTTGTCTTTTCTGTATCTGATTTAATTCTGTTTTGTTTTGGGGTTTTTTTGCGATGCAGTGAACAGAATTTGCACAAAATACTCAAGGTGCAGTCGCATCATGGAGCGATTCAGATGCATTACAATATTTTCTGTATTATTCTCCATTCCGTTCAAATAATTCCTAACATTCTGTTTGCTTGCTTGTTTGCTGCCGCACACTGAGCAGAGGATTTCAACATTGTTTTCCATGAGGACGCCTAGATCCTTTTCCTGGACGACGATTTCCAGCATCATGCAGCTATAGTTTGAATTGTTCTTCTCTATCTGCATCACTTTCCACTTGTCCACATTACATTTAATCTGATATCTGGATACACAGTCTCCTAGTCTTGCAAGGTCCTCCTGCAATTTCTCACAATACACTTGTAATTTGACAACTTTGAATAATTTTGTGTTTGTGAATTTGATCACTTCACTCTTCATTCACTTTTCCGGGTCATTTATAGATGTGTTTAAGAATTGCCATACTGGGTCAGACCAAAACTCCATTAAGTCCAGTATCTTGTTTCCTGTAGAGTCCAAAGCAGATAACAAGTACCTGGTAGGATCCCAAAAATAGATAGATTCTATGCTACGTACCCCCTCCAGGGACATGCAATGGCTTTATCTGGGGTTATGTTAATAACGGTTTAGGGGCTTTTCCTCCAGGAATTTGTCCAATCTTTTTTTAACCCAGTTACACTTTTTTTTTTACCACATCATCAAGCAACAAGTTCCAGAGCCTAAATACGCATCACATGAAAAAAAGAATTTCTCCTGTTGGTTTTAAATGTTCTACTTTGTAACTTTATGGCAGGTCCTCTAGTCTTTGTACTTTTTGAAAGACTAAATAATCAGTTCACATTTATGTGTTCTATGCTCAAGGCTTTAAAGATCTCTATCACATCTCCCCCCTCAAATACCTCTTTCCCAAACTGAACAGCCCTAACCTCTTTGGCCTTTCCTCATAGGAGAGTCATTCCATCTTATTTTTTTATCATTTTGGTCATCCTTCTCTTACCTTTTTTAATTCGGCCATCTTTCAGGAGATCTGGTGAGCAGAATTGCACACAATATTCAAGGTGCAGTTGGCACCATGGAGTGGTACAGAAGCATTATGATATTCTTTGTTTTATCCTCTATTACTTAACTAACTACTAATTTTCTGGCCACCTTTGAACACTAAGCAGAAGAATTCAATGTATCGTCCATGCCACCACCTAGATTATACAAACCACAAGGGAAACACACACAAACATTCAATTTTTGTCGGAACGTTCACCATGAAGAATTAACTTCCTCTCGAGGTGCAATGTTCCTTTTTATCTTTTTTATCAGGGCCCCAGTCCAACTAAGGTCTTGAGAGATAAAACCCCCAACACCAACTGCAATATATATCCTCAAAACCAAGAGGTCACTTAGCTGAAGCGCTGTATCACTGTCCAATCTGTCGTCTTCTTCAAAACAGCGCAATTGAATTACAAAAACACGTTCAACTGCAGCTTGAGCGCTCGTTCATGAAAATGGCAATGCCATCGAGATCAATCAATATCGGTCCTGTAACCCAACGTTGTGTTTCAGGCCAATGGTGTTCACCTAGATTATAGCATCCACAGGCAGAAGACCAGTGGAGGGGGAAGAAGTTCCCCAGAGACTAGAAAGAAGATGGTCCCAAGTCCCATTTTTGTGCCTTCAGAATCTGGCACCTAAGTATATGCCTATGTTGTCTATGCCTAAAACCAGCTATGCTCATTGTTCTCATTTACAGATCATTTATGAATATAATAAAAAGCACTGGTCCCGGTACAAATTCCTGTAGTACTATAGTATTCACCTTCCTCTCTGTTTCTATCTTTTAACCAGTTCCCGGGGCATTTCCATTTATCCTATAGCTTTTAAATTTCCTCAGGAGTCTCATGAGGGACTCTCAAATGCTTTCTGAAAATTGAAATAAAGTTGATTTTAATGTAACTACATATTTATTCATGCTTTCAAAAAAAATGTAGCATATTGGTGAGGCAGGACTTTTCTTGGATAAATTTGCGTTGACTTTCTCCCATTAAACCATGACAATATATATCTTCAGTAATTTTAGTCTTTATAATAGTTTTCACCATTTTGCCTGGCTTGGAAGTCAAGCTCATTGGTCTGTAGTCTCCTGGACTATCCTGGAACCTTTTTAAAACTTGGTGCTATGTTGGTCACCCTCCCATCTTCAGGTACTGTAGATGATTTTAAAGACAGCTTACAAATTACTAAGAGTGGATCTGCAGTTTTATTTTTAAGTTCTTTCAGTACTCTGGGGTGTATACCAGCTGGCCCAGGTGATTTACTACTCTTTTTTTTTAAATTGTTGTTGACTTGGCAATTTACATCTTCCAGGTTTACTGAGATTTCTTTCAGTTACTCTGGATCATCACCATTACCAACATGGATGGTTGTCTTACAGCTTCCTCACTAAAGACCAAAGCAACAAATTATTTTAGGGGGTCTTTTACTAAAGTACAGCAGGGCTTTGCACCCACTGGAGGAAAATCCATGCGGAAGGTGAAAGGCTTGTGCAGTAAATGCAGGGAGCATGACCTGCATTTAGCACACAATGGCTGCCAAATACTAGAGAGGCCTATGAACCCTGCTCTGCCAGGTAGCAATCTGTTCCCTGCTAGGGAGCACTCGCATTCCCTGCCAAGGAAGGGACTGCAGACCTAGGGATGAGCAGGCACCCCCCCCCCCCCCGTGGCCAATCGGGGCCCCTCCGATGATAGAGAAATTAGACTTGCCTGCTAATTGTAGTTCCGTGAGGAACCCCAGTTCAGCCCTCCACCACTGGGTAGTGTATCATTCGGTCGACCACCCGGTCCCCCCCCCCCCCCCGTTGGAAAGGCTGGTCAGACCTCCTTTTAGGTACTTGCCATTTTATTGAAGTCTGTGTTTTTGAAGTTTAGGACCTTGAGCTTGCTATGATTGGCCTGTACCATGGCTTTTATCTCAAACCACACCGTGTGATGATCGCTGCTGCTCACAGGGGCACCCACGCAGACATTCGACACGCTAGCACCGTTGGTGAGCACTAAATCCAGCGTTGAGCTTTCCCTGGTTGGTTCTATCACCACTTGTCTAAGTAATGCGTCTTGGACAGCATCCACAATTTTTTTGCTTCTTTCCAGATTTGCAGAAGGAGTAATCCAATCCACATCAGGTAGATTAAAGTCAGCCAATATGATTGCTTCTCCCTTTGTGGCTATCTTGGCAATATCTATAATCAATTTGTTATCTATCTCTTCAGTTTGTGTCGGAGGTCTGTATACTACAGCAGAATGGATGACCGTGCCATCTCCTCTTTCCAACACAATCCAGAGCGCTTCTTCTTTTCCCCATGCCCCCTGCATTGCAGTAGCTTTAATATTGCCCTTGACATACAAGGCTACTCCTCCTCCTCTTCCATTTTCTCTGTCTCTTCTGAATAGATTATAGCCAGCTATGGCTATATCCCAATCATGCGATTCATTTAGCCAAGTTTCTGTAATGGCCACAATGTCCAAATACATTTCCACCATTAGGGCTTCCAGGTCCGGAACTTTGTTGGCTAAGCTTCGACCATTAGTGCTCATTGCTTTCCAGGATTTAACTGGCTTGTGTGTATTTTGCAAATCTTATAAGTGGGTAGTGTGAATGCATTCCCCATTATAAGTAAGCAAAACACCTTGCATAAACTGTTTTCTTAAAAATCCACTTTCTTCACTACCTCCATCCCTTTCTTTTTTTCGCAGGTTGCTAACTTCTGATCATTTTAGGAAACCCTCAACTTTATTAAATCACCCAGCAGTGTGAATGCATTCCCCTGAAATTCCATGGAGAACCCCCATTATACATGA
Source organism: Ichthyophis bannanicus (assembly GCA_033557465.1). Lineage (NCBI taxonomy): Eukaryota > Metazoa > Chordata > Amphibia > Gymnophiona > Ichthyophiidae > Ichthyophis > Ichthyophis bannanicus. The sequence continues at coordinate 1,373,620,097 of CM066031.1, forward strand.
GCAGTTTTGCTTTCTCCACGCCCTTGACAGACTCTCTTGCCATTTCTAGACATTATGGACATTTACATATAAATTTATCCCTTTATAAAACTGCCATTCACATACAGATGACATTTCAATGTGTAAATGACGAATTTTCCATGTGGAAATTGTAAAATAACTCCCTTTGTGTCTCTTGGAAAATAATCTTCAAGCCAAGATCAATTAAGCAAGCAGAGATCTTTTCCAAAGCAGTCACCATTACCAAGAGTGTGGCAGAGAGATCAGATTTAAATGGTAAGTTGCCATGATGTCATCACCATAAGTTCTAAACTCAAGCCCCACCGCCTCACAAATATAGACTTAAACAGACTGGCAGAACAGGACCTTGCGAAACTCTTCTCGAGAATGAAATCCTGTCCGATGGCTCCAGCCCATTCCAAATCAAAAACTATCAGATAAATAAGAAGCAAACTATTACAAAACCAACCTCTTAATACCAATTGCAGCTGACCACTGAAGACCTCCTTCATGCAGAAAACTATCAACGGACAGAGGTTATCTTAAAATGTAGCCACAACTGCTGTATGAGATTAAGAACATAAGATATGTCATACTGGGTCAGACCAAGGTCCATCAAGCCCAGTATACTGTATTATAAACCAATAGTCCATAGTTGACAATAACATAAATTAGGTTTATGCTTATTAAAATCTGATATACCGCCCTTCATGGTACAGCCCAGAATCCATATTGCTGAGAGTATAAGATTCCTTCACGATCTAAATACAACTTCAACTGCTAATGAACAAACAATTCAAGCACCTTTGCAACCAATGGCAGACTGGAAACTGTGCAGTAACAGGCAACACCCTCAGCATTACCCCCTTGTTTCAGAGCAGGTTGAAATATGGCTTGTTTTAAAGGAATAGGCATCAAGCCATTGCAAAAAATGGGTTCATTATAAGGATCAGCATATCGAAAAGGTCCTCTGTTAACTTTTTATCATCAGCCGACCCAGACAAGGATCATTACCACTAGCTGAGTCTGAGAAATGACTTGGCAGCATTTTCTTCATATGTGTAATTGTAACAGGCATAAAAGTACACCAGCCCTCCTCATCACCTTTTTCATTTAAAGCATTTCTTACACCCACATCAGAGTAATCTACAATGCCTACCTTTTGTCCAAGATGAGATATAAATGCACAACATGAAATCATATTGGGCTGTGTATCAATTTAATTGAAGATAATGATCTAACGGTATGAAACAATTCTCTAGGCTTATTTAGGGCACTGTAAAGTGAACAACCTATTCCTAAACTATCACTAAACTGCTAAGCCTGCTGCCTCACTTATTCTGGTCAACATTTGTATGCATATACATCAACGGAAGCCTGGCACCTTGTAGGATATTGCTCCTTAAATAAGTTAACGTTTGTTGTCTTCCTCTTTGGTTCTCTAGCATGCTGAATAAATGGACTAGCCGCCTAACTTAATCCAACACCCAGACCTTCCGATCCCCCAATACCTCATGTCTTACCACCAAATTTTATCTAAACGGCAAGCAAACCTAACAAGTCTGTTGCTGAACATTCAACATTAACTTTGGCCTTTCCCTGGTTCTGCCCACCAGCTGGGAGGGCTAATCCCCCTTCTGGCTGCTTTCTTTCAAGCTATTCAGAATTGCTTCTGCATGTTTCAGAAACTTGACGCAGCTGAATGGTCTCCTCTCTCCCATGAAACCACAAATTTACCAGCTTCTAAGAATTAGCTAGTTTTGGCTGTAGATAGTGCATGCAAGGAAAGGAAGACACTCATACTGCATCCTGAAAAACCCCCCCAGAACTGAGATTTTAAGGTTCACGAGGGATTATATTAATTGAGAAGAGGGGATTGCAATGAGAGCAAGTACAAAACCCGCCACCTCTCTCAATAAAGCAATATATTCCTGAACTATCTGAAGCGCTCACTTAAAGCATGTAAAATGAAAGGTTTAATGCAGAAAGGTCTGGGTCCGGTCAGTAAGGGTTGCAACAACTCCCCTGCAAAACCTCTACCATAGATAAAGTACAAGGCAGATAGGTGACAATTTTAAGTAGGGGGGGGAGTTTATCGCCACTTAAAAACCTGCTGCTGCTGCCTTCCAATAAACGCATATACAAAACATTGAGAGGCATTCACTGAATCATGGAACGGAAAATACTCCGATAAAAGTCATCTGTTCTCACTCAATGCTCTTCCAATCAACTGAAACTGGTTCAGATACTTTTAAACTCACTAGATAAGACAGCTGAGGAAAGAAAGTTCAGCAATGCACACATATCCATTCAACCCCCTTAGAAAGGTGCCCAACTGCATATCCATCCCATACCTGCAAGGATAATGGAACAGAGTGCCAAGTACCAGATTCACACATCATAGCACATCCAGTCCAAAAGCGGCCATGTGCCAAATTCTGACATATGGGCCAAAACACTAGAATTTAGAATTGTGACTCCTTTCATTTGAAGACTTTCCTGCAGGCAGAAGCTAATGAAACCATGGGTTTGGAATTCAATGAATAAAAAGATCTTCAAATCAGAGATGGAGAAATTAGACCTTACCTGCTAATTGTCTTTCCTTGAGTTCTCTCCGGGCCAGTCCAGGATATTAGGGTAGTCAACCTCCTCCAGCAGCTAAGGACTGAATACTGAAAATCTTGCTGACAGCTTATCCAGCTCCCCCTGGTGTCAGAGAGTCAGTCTTGTGGTATCAAAGCAGCAGAACTATAACGCGAAACTTGAATAAAAAATAACAAATTTACTCTAACTACTGGAAATCGTACTTATAATTACGGGAAATATTCTCTCTCAAAGTTTTCTTTCTTTCTTTATTTTTTTTTCCTGTTCTTTTTTTTTTTTTAAGATTACCTTCTAACTTTAAAGGAACCCCCAAATTCCACTTCGAATATGCCATCTAATGTCCCCAGCGCCAACCACTACCCCAGTAACCTCTTGTATTTGTGAACTACTGGCCGAGGACCCCAACTTCTCCACTCCAGGAGTGGAGGAGTGGCCTAGTGGTTGGGGCAAGGTACTTCAGGCCGGAAGGTCGGGGGTTCAAATCCCACTAGACAGCAACCTTGGGCCGGAAGGACTGGGGTTTCTAGTCCCACAGGTGCTCCTTGTGGTCTTGGGCAAGCCACTTAACCCTCCATAGCCCATGTTCCCTGTAAAATAGTTATCTCCAAGTTATAATGCCCTGTTCAATGTAATTTCAGTTTGTTCAATGTAAACCGCACTGATGCAGAATAGCGCGGTATATAAGAGAATGTAAATAAATAAATAAATTCCTCGCAGAACATATCAGGTGGGTCCTGGACTGGCCCGGAGAGAACTCAAGGAAAGACAATTAGCAGGTAAAGTCTAATTTCTCCTTCCTATTCGTCTCTCTGGGCCAGTCCAGGACAATAGGGCAGTACCAAAGCAGTACCTAAAACCGGGAGGGACCTGTGAGCCCCGCAACAATGGCCGAGGCCCCCACTCTAGCATCTTCCCCGCCTGAACATCCAGCTGATAGTGCCACGTAAACGTATGAAGAGAAGACCATGACAGCGCGTGACAGATATCCACCGGCGGTACTAAGGCACACTCAGCCCACGACGCAGCCTGACCCCTAGTAGAATGTGCTCTGAGCCCCACTGGAGCCGTCTTGCCCTTCGATTCATAAGCTACTCGTATCGCATGTTTTACCCAGCGAGCGATAGACACCTTGGTGGCCGCCTTAACTTTAGCCGGACCCCCAAAAAGAACGAACAATCTGTCCGACTTACGAAACGACTCTGTTTCCTTAAGGTATCTATGCAGCACACGCCCTACATCCAACTTCCGAAGCGACCGCTCCAGCTTACCACCCCCCTGCGCCTCAAAGGTGGGAAGCGAGACGGTCTGATTCACGTGAAAGCTGGACACCACCTTAGGAAGAAAAGACGGCACCGGCCGCAACACCACCTTTTCCGCTGAAAACTGAATGTACGGCTCCCTACACGAGAGCACCTGTAGATCCGAAACTCTTCTTGCGGAACATAACGCTACCAAGAAAGCAGTCTCCCAGGACAATTCCCTGATAGTCCCTGATGACCGTGATTCAAACGGAGGCCCCGTCAAGGCCTCTAGAACCAAATTCAAATCCCAAGGAGGTAACACCTGCCTAACCGGAGGCCTAATGTTCCTGGCTGCCCTAAGGAAACGCAGAACATCTGGATGCGAGGACAGCGAGCTCCCCTGAACTCTCCCTCTATAACAAGTTAGCGCCGCTAAATGTACCTTTAGAGTGCTAAGGGCCAGCCCCTTTTCTAGGCCGCCTTAAAGGAAAGCCAGAATATCCGGGAGATTCGTCCCCCCAGGCCTAACCTTTCGTTCTTCACACCACGCCTCAAAAATGCACCACACACGAATGTACGCCAACGAAGTAGACCGCCTCCTAGACTTTAACATCGTGGCTATCACCGACCCCGAGTATCCTTTGCGTTGCAAGCACTCCCTTTCAAGAGCCAAGCCGTAAGCAAGAACCGATCCACTTGTGGCATCAATACGGGGCCTTGGTTCAACAGATTGACTCGCGTGGGCAGCCTTCATGGCGGAAGCACCAGAAGTCGCATCAGATCCGCATACCATGGTCGTCTGGGCCAATCCAGAGCAATGAGAATCACCATCCCATTGTACCTCGCTATCCTCTGAATGACTCGTCCTAAAAGTGGCCATGGAGGAAAACACGTAAAGCAGCTCTCCCGACGGCCAGGGCTGTACCAGGCCGTCGAGACCTTCCGACATATGCTCTCTGCGCCTGCTGTAAAACCAAGGCGCTTTGGCATTGGCCAGGGTCGCCATGAGATCCATGACTGGCTGCCCCCATCGCACCGTGATTTCGTGAAAGACTGCAGAGTTCAGCTCCCATTCCCCGGGATCCAGTACATTCCGACTGAGATAGTCAGCTTGAATGTTTTCTTTTCCAGCCACATGAGCTGCCGAAATTGCTACGAGATGGAGTTTGGTCTTGAAGGACTAGAAAAAGGGACTGTTACTTCTGGAGAGAGATCTGCAACTGTGAGTATATACTTCTGGTAATTTTCTAAAAGGAATTCTTTGTATTAAAGCTGTGAATCCACTATTTTTGTTAAATCAGTTAGGGCCTAGTAGCAGCAGTTTAAGTTTAAATTTAAAACACAGAGGAGAGCTTTCTGGTTACATTTGGAACCCAGCAGAGAGCTTGTAGTTTACATTTAATAGTCACTCAGGGCCTAGCATCAGAAAAGTACTTTTAGTTTAAATTTAAAACACAGAAGAGAGCTTTCTGGTTACATTTGGAACCCAGCAGAGAGCTTGTAGTTTACATTTAATAGTCACTCAGGGCCTAGCATCAGAAAAGTACTTTTAGTTTTAAAACACAGAGGAGAACTTTCTGGTTACATTTCATACCCAGCAGAGAGCTTGTAGTTTAAATTTAATAGTCACTCAGGGGCTAGTAACAGCAAAGTACTTTTAGTTTAAATTTAAAACACAGAAAAGAGCTTTCTGGTTAAATTTAGAACCCAGCAGAGAGCTTGTAGTTTAAATTTCATAAGAAGTTAGAGCCTAGCAGCAGCTAAGAGCTATAATTTAAATCAAATCAGAATATAGCTTACCTCAGCAGCACAAGACAGGGTACTGTGTAGCAGCCCTCTTTTAATAAGTGTTATTTCCCTCCCTCCCTTCCCACACCCACCCACCCCTGGGATAATCGTAACTTTATAGGTACTTACACATCTTCAAAGACAGGAGGTGCTCTCATGTGAAGCTCATTACCCAAATCAGTCATATACTAAGGACCTGAGATTAGTTAAGCTTCAGGTGAACAAGGTATATTACACGTATTAGGTACAGTTTTATTAGTATATAAATATAGTATATAAATATCCATAGCAACCCTTAGTAAGTAAAGAACTTAGATCTAAACACAAACTTAAAACTAAGATGCAGACAGCAGTCCAGCAGCGGGATGGGGGCTTTCCAGTCTTTTGCATTGAGTGTCACATGTATGATTTTCTCCCAGTTGGTGAGAGGTCTTACGTGTGCACTAGGTGCAAGGAGCTCTTTGCTCTCAGGGAACGAGTCCGTTCTCTAGAGGCTAAAGTAGCAGACTTGGAAAGCATAAGACAGACAGAGAGGTACATAGACGAGACCTACAGGGATATAGTCCTGAAGTCCCACCTCCAGTCTGGCAGAATCTCTGTTGCCTCGGAGTAGAGAGGTCACGTAACAGGAGAACATCACCCTGGTGTGGCAGGAAGTGATCCTCTAACTAGGACCTGTCCTCCAAGTGACGTAAAACCCTCTCGCACCGAGGAAGTTTCTCCAGGGTCATGTGCCCATGAGGGAAGGGTTAGGACAGCCGTTATAGTTGGTGATTCGATCATTAGGCATGTAGATAGCTGGGTGGCTGGTGGACGTGAGGATCGCCTGGTAACATGCCTGCTCTGACTTAAACCCCTGTAACAAGGGATCCTCTAGTGGCTCCTGCTGCACCGCAGGGAGAACTATATTTATTTATTTTTATTTATTTATTTAACAACTTTTATATACCGCGCTATTTGTTATCAGTGCGGTTTACATTTAACAAAAGGTTGCACAGTCAGAAGACTGTACTGTGCTTACATTATAACAGGAGTTTAAACTTGGAGCAACAGGGTAACTATAGACATATGTACAAAAACACAATTAGATTAGGTTGGAGTATACAAAAAGGGCTAAGGTAAGCTCGGAAGTACATGTAACAGGGTTATTTAAGTTGAGCATGAAAGGTTTGTGGGCATTGGTGAGTGGGTGAGCAGAGGTGGGGTGGATGCTTGTGCAAAGTGAAATAGAAAGATGTGATGTTTGATTGCCTTACGGAACTGAATAAGGTCTTTGATGGATCTAATTTCTGGTGGAAGTTCGTTCCAACATTTTGGGGCGTAGAAGGCGAAGGTTCTTTTCCTGGTCGTCTGGGTGCACTTGATGGACTCTTTGGGGATGATCAAGGTGTAGTCGGTTACTGACCTTCTGATTCGGTTTTTCGGGGTGAGGGTGATAAGTTTGCTGAGTGTCGTGGGGGCTAGGTTGTTGATGATCTTGAAGATGATGAAGGATTTTGTATGTTAATCTGCAATGAATTGGTAGCCAGTGGAGTTCCTTGAGTATCGGGGTGATATGGTCTGATCTTGCTAAACCACAGAGCACACGCGCAGCTGCATTCATAGCGAGCTGTAGTGGGTTAAGGGTGTTCTTGGGGAGTCCATACAGGGCAACATTTGCGTAATCGAAGTGTGGTAGAATGAGGGCCTGGAAAATGGTCCGGAATTCATTATGAGGTAACATGGGCCTGAGGTGCCTTAGCGTTCTAATTTTATTGTAGACAGATCTGGTGGTGTTTCGTATGTGCTGCTTAAAGTCGAAATGCTGGTCCAGAGTAATCCTTAGGTAGCGGATGGAGAGCTTACTAGGGAGTTCCGCATCTCTTACCCTTAGGGAGGATGGAGGGGAGAAATCTTTGTTCCTTGATATGAACAGAACTTCAGTCTTCTTGAAGTTTATGCGGAGATTTTGAGATAGCAACCAGTCAGTGATGGCGTTGAAACAATTGATAAGGTTGGTGAAGTCTGGATGTTTGACTTTGAATGGTATAAACAGCAGCATGTCATCAGCATAGATTAGAGTGAAGATGTTGAAGGAGCGTATGATGTCACATATCGGCTGCATGTAGATATTGAACAGCAGCGCGGATAAAGAGGAGCCCTGCGGAACACCTTGATGTTGGTGGAAAGGTGCGGATGTGGTGGAACCAACTCTTACATGCTGCCAACGATCCAATAGATAAGACCTACACCATCCCCAGGCGAGGCCGCAGATGCCCTTCTCCTGGAGACGATTAAGAAGTTGACTGTGATTAACGGAGTCAAAGGCAGCGGAGATATCTAGGAAGATGAGAGCGAAGCCGTTTTCGACCTTGTCCAATCCTCTATTCAAAGCATTACCGTGAGATTCCCTGAAGCCGTGTTGACAGGGGTCAAGAGGTGACACTACATCAATGTGGTGTTGAATCTGCCTCTGGACAACCTTCTCTATTATCTTGGCTAATAGAGGTATACTCGAGATTGGGCGGTAGGAGTCAGACTTTAGTGGGTCCAGTCCGTTATTCTTCAGAAGTGGTCTTATTGAAGTTTGTTTGAGAAATGCGGGGAAAGAGCCTGTTGCAAAGGAAAGGCCAATGATGTTGATTAGAATTGGACTAAGTTCAACTCGCAGAGTTCTGACCCAGTATGCTGGACAGGGGTCGCTTGGAGCTGTAGAGGTGTTGATGATGGTGATGAGATCTTGGATGTTTTTCTCTGTTGGAGTGGTGAACATTGTGATAGACGGCGATGAGGTGTGAGCGTGGCAGAGGGTGGTAACTGAAACTGTGCCAGTTGTGGTAGTTTTGGATTGGAGGTAGTCAGCATATGACTGGGGGGAAATAGGATTGAGTTGGGTAGGTGAAGGTTCCTTGGTTAGGGATTTTGCCAGGCTGAAAAGGTCTCTAGGTTTGTTTAGAGAGCGGAGAAGGAGCTTGGCATGGTATTCGCTCATTCTGAGGTATATAGTTTCGCGGTGGAGTTTGAGGTGGTTTAGGTATGATGCTTTGTCAATTTCGGAGCGGGATCTTCTCCATTTCCTTTCAAGTTTCCTGAGGGAGACGAGAGACGTCCGAAGATCTGCTGTAAACCATGGGGCTGTTTTTCTTCTTCTTTTAGAGCTCTTGGGGTCTAATGATTTGTCTATGGCTGGTAGTTGAGCAAATGTTTGCAGTGTGACTTCCAATTGGTGATTGCTTCATCAAGGTCAGGAGAAAATAGTTTGAACTTAGGTAAGGCATGTTTAATGTACTCTTCTTTATCAAGTGGTCTGAAGTGAGAGGTGATTCTGGATTCTGTACTGGAGTCATTGGAGGGGAAATGAGTAAGATGAGTGGGTATCTGAAACGTAATTAGCTTGTGGTCCGACCAAGGGATGGGGGTGATATCCATGTTTAGGTTGGCCTTCTGATTGGCAGCGGAGTGGAGCGCAAAAATTAGGTCCAGTGGATTTCCTTTAAGATGGGTGGAAGTGTTCACTATTTGCTCAAATCCAAGTGTATGCATAGCTTCTAGGAAAGTGTCTGCTTGGCTGGACTGCAGGGAGGGTAAGTTGAAGTCACCGAGCAGCCAGTTGGGGTTGCGAGGGTTAGCCGGGTTGCAGGCTAAGTCAATGAAGGTAGAGATGACCTCAGGAGGAGAAGAGGGGGATCTATAAATGAGGTTTATGGTGATATTTTTGCTGGCAATGGTGCTTATGTCCGCGTGTATGGTACTCTTGCCTGTAAGTAGTTGAAATTCAAGGTTGGTTTTTGCAAGGATGAAAACTCCGCCCCCTTTCCGGTTGGTCCTGTGGCAGGTGTGAATGGAGAAGTTGGGAGGGATTAGTTGGTTTATGAGGGCTGTATCAGTATCCTTGAGCCATGATTCTGTCACCATGAGGAGATCCAGGCCATGAACGGCTATCAGGTCGGGGATGATCGGCCATTTCTTTCGTACTGAGCGAGAGTTTACAAGGGCACATATCAGTAAATGTTGTGCATCTGGTTTCTGCTTGGGGTTGACCGGATGATTGAGGGCAACGTAAAATAGGTGTGATTGTCGAGAGTGGTGTGGGAGATTGGTAGCAGAGTGGAAGGGGGTTAGAATGATTCTTCTTGCCCAGGTGGGGTAGGGTAGTTATGTGGTACTGCCCGGCTAAGAGGGCTACTGAGCATTGTAAGGCGTTTGCTAGGAGGACTATGGTGGAGAGGGTAAGTAGTGGGATGGCCATGGTGGCTTGGTGGCTGTTGCATGGCCTTGAAGTGCGAGAGTGGTGGTGCAACTTAAATGTGCCAATGTAAGATAGAGTGCAAGAGGACGTGTGGCCACTTGGGACAGATTGCAGTGGAGACAGCGTGTGGTGAAGAAACAATAAGGGAGAAACAATAAGGGACCTACAGAGTGCTTGAAGGAGTAACACTGTAGCATATATAGATGATTACCTAGTATCACAAGAGGTAATTACCATGTAGCAATGTTGCTTAGAGATGATTTTAAGTACAACAAAGGCAGCAGAAACAACAGACTAAGGACTTGTGAGGTTGGACACAATGAGTAATAACACAGTAGCTTAAAGAACAGATTACTCAGTAACCTCAAGTAGCAATTATCATGTAGCAGTAATAGTAGAAATGAACTCCGAAACAAACAGACACTGCGGAAAACAGAGTTACTGAGAGTATCTCAAGCAACGGGTTATGAGATGCTGAGTTCGTGCAGCAAGCCGGGTTCAGCGGATTATTCGAGGCAGTGATCTCACACGCCCCGCCTAAGGGCCACGCCAAAGGGCCCTCTGGCGAGGCCCTCAGGCGCGAGCCCGCCTGACGGCGGAGTCCTTTAGAGGCTGCTGCCCCTCCTCCCACAACCCCGATTGGGCTGGAGATCGCGGGCAGGAAGGTCTTTGTGTCCTGCCCGTGTGCTCTACCCCGATCGGGGAGCACGAAGATGGCGGTGGTGATCTAACGCCGATTTAATGCCGCAAGAGACTGAGCAATCAACGCCCCTAGCTCTTCCTTCCTAAAAACTCTAAAAACATTCGGATCTTCGCCTGGCCCTAAGTCCCCTTCCTCCAACTCTCCAGGCCAGGCGTCCAAAACCGCTTCCGACAGCATCTCTCCTTCTTCTGTCACTTGAGAAACGGTACCATGAGACCCTGCACTCTCTAATCCCGTTTCTAAACCTTTTGCTATAGATGAGACCCCATCCCCAGGGTCTGCCACAGAAGAATCTCCCATCTGTGATACAAACAGACTGTCAGAAGAAGGACTGTGGGTCGACTGTGACTTTTTCAATAAATAGGCATTATGAAGAGCTAAAATAAACTCCGCTGACAACAATGAGTCCAAGGACCCCTGCATTGCTGATAATGGTTGCTGTGCCGGCCCCTCAGCAGGAGGCGCCTTGTGCGATTTAGATTTTCTCTTTCCTGACTTTGCCTGCAGTGCAGGAGAAATGGACGGCTCATCTAAAATGGCCGCCATTCCCACTTTTTCTGAAGAGAACTGAGGTCTGCCTACCTCCCCCTCCTCAGCAATTTTGTGAGTCTCCATAACTTGTTATCCTCTAAAAACCAAACCGCAATGCAGAGATTGTCCCCGACCGGCTCTGAAGTCGCCCAGACCAGCCCAGCCCGCGTGCAGCTACAGCCCACCACCGCAAGCACAGAACCCCCGCTGAAGGAATAAGGAAGGCTACAGAAGACTAACACCCGCGGCGACACTTCCCAGGCCGGTAAAAAAACTAATATTCTGCCCCATTGCTACTATTCTTATTACCTGAGACCAAGCCAGGTTGAAGTTTCTGCACCCCGCCTCGCCGCTGCTAGCAGACAGCTGGACTCACAGAGATCGGAGGCAGGGAAGAGGATTCTGGGGCTCCCAGGTCCTTTCCCAATACCCCTGAGCCACCGGTCTGAAAATAGAGGCAGGTTCTGCCTTTTAATGCTGATCGGATCTGTCGGCAGATGAAGACCAGTGCTCCTTTCTTTTCCTTTTTCTTTTTTTTTTTCTTTTTTTTTTTAATTGCAGAAAAAGAAAACTTTCCTTGCTGATCTGCCCTGCTAGGGCAAACAAAGCAGAACTCCTCCTCCTTCCAATTCCTTTAATCTAATCTATCTTTATTTATTTTAATCCATCTATAACTAATGTTCCTATTTGCCTCTCTGGGGAGCCTGTCAGCCACATGTCCAGTTCAGCTGCTGAGGACTGAAAGACTGACTCTCTGACACCAGGGGGAGCTGGATAAGCTGTCAGCAAGATTTTCAGTATTCAGTCCTCAGCTGCTGGAGGAGGTTGACTACCCTAATGTCCTGGACTGGCCTGGAGAGACGAATAGGAAGAATGAATTTGTAATCAGGTGACATTTATTCCGCAATGGCAAGAGTTATGAATATAAACGGATAAAGTCACTGCAGAAGCATATCTGGACTATAGGTGGGGGCTCTGACAGCAATCCTAACTCTATTCGTACTGGCTATGTCATAGCAAATCAGCACTAAGCATCTATAATAACCAGAGCCAGCCCAAGGGTTTCTGCCACCCCAGGCAGAAGCCCTCCCTCCCCCTCCAGTGCTGAGTCACCCCTTCTGCCTGTGCTGCTATCCCCCCTGTGCTGAGCCACACTGCCACCCCCCTCCCCCTCACTGCCACTGAATCCAGGGGCAGGGGGGCAACTTGGCTTGGTGCAGTGGCGGCCGCTCGCGGCAAGTCACGTGATTTGGCACACATGGTCTGCCGCAGGCACCATGCCGCTCACAGAGGTCTGCCACCCTAGGCAGCCACCTAATGGACAGGCCGTAATAAATAACAGATCTTGCTTGAGTATGTTCTAATGCATAAGTGGTGCTCAGTACACCTTGTGCTGCACCATTAGATATGATGCCTCAACGAATATACAGGAGGGAAGACCTACTGCTTTTACGGATCCTAGTGAAAACCACAGCAAACAACTTGTGGAGTATATCTATTTCCACCCAGCTGTGACGGGTCCTACTGCTATTTTAATGATTACTATTAGGACGACTTAGCTCACGCCTATCCAGTAGTAGCACAAGGTGATTTGTACGCTGAGGTGCAGTAGGTATCTCCCTGTCTGGCATGTCCCCAAAGGCAATGGCGCATCACTGGAATGTGAACCCTGGTTCTCAGTCTGCTGCTCTAATGGCAACTCCACTCTACCCGATAGTTCTTTTCCTCACACCTTCTGAATATTTCCTGTATTTCTGTGTTAAAGAAATGAAATTGCTGTATGAGAGCCTAGGTAAATATCCAGGTACAAAGTCCAATTCTGTGTGTGCAACTTTGTTAAAAAAAAAAAAATCAAAACCCTGTGGGCTCATTGTCTTTGAATTTAGCTTCAACTATTCAGAACAGATAAATCAGACTACTCCTCAAACATGAAAGCTATTCTAGGGTGAGCACAATCAATAGTGTTTAAACAATGTTACATTTTAGGTACCCTAGTATTTAGTTACTACAGAAACAGAGAAAATGATTGTTAATCTGATAAAAATGGATTACTAGCAATTACTTATTATTTTAACATTGGAATGAAGTTGAGGATTAAAACCTTGGAGAAGTACAAACCTGACAAATTCAGTGCTGCATACTATTAGATATGATTAGCAACTGGAGGAAAAAATGCACACCAGTCGAAAATCCACGGGGCTTGCACATTTGGTTTCTTTCTCCATGCAAATGCAATGCACTGTGTGCAGAGTCAATGCTGACTCCTGGTGATCCAGCCCCTGTGTATCTTTCTCCATACTCCACTGTAATCACTGGAACTTTATTTTAAAATAGAAAGCAAAATGAGGGCAGCCCATGCGTCCAGCTCTCCCTGGCCCAAAACAAAATAAATAAGGTGATGTTTATGTTTATGTTAATTTTATTTGATAAACCGCCTTTCTGAAACAAGCAAGGCGGTGCACAATATACAAGCAAACAGGAAAGGCTCAAAGGCCAGTGAAATGGAAAGGAAATTTTACAATGGTTACAGGAGAGAAGAGAGAGGAGAAAGACAGGACAGGACAAGGAAGGGACAGTCTCAGGGAGGAGATAGAGCTTAAGGCTGGTCACACAGAGGGGAGGGAAGGTCGAAGGCTGTGGAGAAGAGGTGAGTTTTCAGGTCTTTTTTGAAGGTGTTGTGATTGGACTCCAGGCGTAGGGATGAGGGAAGGGAATTCCATAGGGCAGGTCCTATGAAAAAGAAGGCGGAGGAAGGCGTGGATTGCAGATGGGCAAGGGAGGGCGAGGGAAGAGTGAGACGATTGAGGTGAAAAGAGCGGGGAGTGTGCCTGGGAGAGTGGAAAGAAATGAGATCTGCTAGATACTGTGGAGTATTAGTGTGGAGGATTTTATGTACAAGAGAAAGCAGCTTATACTGGGTGCGGAAAGAGACAGGTAGCCAGTGAAGGTGGAGGAGCAGAGGTGTTATGTGATCCCGGGGGGAAGAGTGAGTGAGAAGGCGGGCAGCGGTGTTTTGGATCCTCTGGAGACGGATTAGCTGGAATTTAGATAGACCTATGAGAACTGAATTGGAGAAGTCCACCCGTGACATAACCAGGGACAGTAATAGGGTAGTGAGGGCCGATGGGGAGAGGAAGGGACGTATTGCTCGGATTTGGCGGAGAAAGAAGAAGGATGTCTTGGTGAGGTGAGAGACATGGGCTTGGAAGGAAAGATCAGAATCGAAGTGTACTCCTAGATAACGAAAAGTAGAGACTAGGGGGACAGGGGTACCAGAGAAAGAAGGTGCCAGCAAAGGGGGTGGATTGCCATAGGAGAACCAAATTGCAATGGTTTTGGTGAGATTGAGATGAAGGCAGTTCTGTGTCAACCAAGTGGCCACCATGGAGAGACATGAATTTAGTGGAGAAATATCCGGGCAGGAGGGGGAGGTGTGATGGAGGAGGACTATGTCGTCGGCGTAATAGAATGCTGATATTCCAGATTGCTGTATTAGCAGAGCGAGGGGGGCCAGGAAGAGGTTGAAAAGTAAAGGTGTCAGGACTGAACCTTGGGGGACACCACAAGAAAGAGGGAATGGGTCAGAAGAAGGGGTAGAAGGTGAAAAAGAAAGGACGGTGCAGGACCGGGAGGAGAGAAAGGAGTGGAACCAGCGATAGACAACACTACAAAGACCTGCTTCCCGTAGGCGGATGAAAATTCCTCCTCAGCGACTCCCTGAAAGGAGCCCAGGCTGACAGGGCTGACCTGCTTTATGCATGTAAAAGAAAGTAAGAAGGCTGAAAAGTATTTACAAGCATCCTATTTGCATGCAAGCAAATGTTTTGTTGGCTTTTCCTTCCTATTAGAGGGTTTGGTCTTCTGTATTGGGGAGTGGGGGTATTTACTTTGTACACATACTACTGTGAATAGTAAATAAGTAAAACCACAGAATCCACCATAGAAAAGGCATCTGCTAAAACACTGCTCGCCTCAGCAGGAACTGGGATAGCATTCTGAAGTATTTCAAAGCCTAGAAGCTCTAAGTGACTCAGTCACTTACCCCCTGGTTGTGAACAGAGACCGCTAACATTGACAGAGCTTCTAATTATCTCTTGGCCACAGCTGCCCAGTGGAGTACAACAGTCAGGGTCTCCCTCCTAGTTCCCATTTATATAATAGCTCTCAGTCTCTGGTACTTAGTGATACATTTTAGCAACCATTTGAACCTCTGAAGATTGCAGTCAAATGTTATTTTCTTTTTAGACACAATTTAAGACACTGTTCTCTTTCATTTTGTACTGCTTTTATGTGGGCTGTGTCTCCAAATGGGTTAGTTTTGCGCATACCATTGATAGTCATGAACCTCACTTCTAAGCCAGGGTATGTGGAGTGTGATCTCAGTCTCTCATATTTACTGCTAATGCTCGGCATACTACGTGCATCGTGCCAAAGAGAGCTTCCTTCTGGAGTATGTAAGATGTTGTGTGTACGGGTAATTTATCAAGGTGTGCTTGGAAATTCCTCTTAGCCCGTTTTGGACCAGCGTATGTTTTACATACATAAGGTTTCCATACTTACTACTCAACTGTTTACTAATTAATGGTTATAAATTCAATGTAACTATGTTTAGCTATTATCGTTATGTCAAAAAGTATTATATACAGATTTTTTATCTGAGATCTAGTTAGTTTAATAGGTATTCAAAGTTTGCTGATTTTGATGGTACTGGCGGCTCAACATAAAAAGATCACAAAAAGTAGTAAATAGCTTATAATGCTGCAATAGCTACTATTTTGCAAATAAAAGTATTTGTAGACTTTAGAAAATAGGTTTAGATAACTGTAAGTTACTTAGTGTCAGAGTTATTGGTGCGTATATCGGCCTTGTATGTTTTTCATACGCTGGACTAATATGTTGTCGAAACTAATTGCTGTCAAGCATTCTGTTCTAGGTGTTTCAATGGTGCAATATCGACGCACTGCATCAGAAGTGTTTTCACGTGTATCATATTCCGCCGTCAGAATGGACTGTTGACAAACTATATTATATCATAATAAAGTGTTTTAAATGAAAACTGCAGTTTTAACAGTATCATACAGTATGTTTATGTCAATGAATATTGGAACTGAATCCTATCTTTTCTGAAGACGGACAATATACTATATTGGACCAGTGTATGAAAAACATACACTACGTGAAACTTCTATTTTCTGCAAAGTTTTAATATTTTTTATTATTGCCGGTATTTCATAGTTGTTTGAGTGTAACAAATCTAATAAATCATCCAGAACAGAGAAAGAATATGCGAGCTGTCCAAAATGGGTTAATTAAGCCTGTGGCACCCAGCACCATGGGAAATAACTATATCTTTATGCCACATTTTCTTGGTCTCTGACTGCATTTCTTGGTACGTGAAGATCTTCTCCCTTTCAGCACAATTCAGGGAATAGTTGCTTGGGACTGACTCCTCTGTAATCAATGCTGTTCTGATGTTGTTCTCCTTTACCACTATATCCGGCTTCCTTCCAGTCAGCTTTTTAATCAGTCGGAATGGGAGTATCACAGGTGATCATAAGCTCTTCATTTATGTGGCTCTGGAGATAGCCCATCATGGGAGATACAAGTTTCAGTCTCAGACCTAACCCCTGCTCCCTTGGTCAGCAAGAGCCAGTATCATAGTCCTCCTGGGGAAAAGGTGTCTCATATCATGCAAAGGTGGCCTATTTTGAGTGGTCTTGCACAGGGGATCATTAAGGAGCCTTGGGCCATACCTTTCAGCTTGGGAAGATGGTAGAAATTTGATGCACAAAATTATTTATATCAAAAGCAATTTTACAAAGCAAGAACACCTAACGAAGCACACTTAAGAAAAAAAAGGCTCTCTGGTTATGACAATATATTGCTGTAACTGTTAATCACCTGACAAGTCATATCATGGATCAAGTAAAGCTGTCCCCAAGAGGTAAAAAGAACAGACTATATAGATTGTGCCTTGATTAATTGCAAGTTTATACAATAAATGAACTTCAATTTCTTATAAAAATTTCAAATGGCATCAGGAAAATAAAAAATAAAACGGAACTTCCATCATGTATTTACAGCACTAACAAGCATCTGAAGTTTTGGACATCTGAAAATCTTAATTTTCTGAGAAATTATTTTGGAAACAGTATAGAACTAGAAGATAATTACTAATTCTGATTTCTACAACTAGCCATTTATGTTCTCTACTCCGATTGGTTCAGTGTTCTGTGTTTGTTTCTAGACTGCTACCTGCAACAGGATTGGTTTACCAAAAGCCCAACCTCTAGTATTCAATCCCTTTCTGCCCCAAGCCCCTAGACAATGTTCCTGCTAAGGTGTGTGCAGCCACACAGCAGACTCTAGTACCTTGTATATGCTACCAACCCGGCCATATACACTGCTGCACCGCTATCATTCAGGACGGGGGGGGGCAGGATCTCATCTCACGCCTGCTATCCATGCCAAAACAGCAAGCATTTTCCAAACAAACAGACCAGCATGTCTTGGGGACCGATTGCAATGTTCTTGAGAGACATACCCTAGTAATCCTAAGCAGGATTTATTTATCAGTTAAGCTCTGCTTATCCTCTACCTAGGTCAGGCTGCTAGGGGGGTCAAAGATCAGGCAGACTAAAAAAACACAAAAAAAACTACCACGATTGCAAGCTGCACAACTTGTGTTAATATGTTTAATTCAATCTCAAGCCTTGGTCCAGATTTCCGAAGCACATGGGACTCACATTACATGAGGTCCATACCCGGGAACTGGCAGCCCTTGAGGGTTGAAAATGTTTGTCATTCGGGCATGGACCGTACACAGGAGCTTGTGCTACGGGATGGGCTCCTACTGCTCAGTTAGCTTTTCTGAGAGAGTTAGGTGTCAGATATCAAGGATGACAAGGTAGAGGGGAGGGGGGAAACTGGGGCTATAGGTGGCTGGGTAACAGGAGCAAGAGGCAGAGAGCAGCTGCTATATAAAGGGGAAAGAGAGAGAAAAGAAGAGATGCTGTACATAGTTACCACCTTTAATCACAAGTTATCATCCCCTGTTCACTGTAAATCCAGTGCAGGCCCACCTGCACTGTTCGAATGTTGTTGACTGTAAACCGCACTGATTCCACAGAGCGCGGTATAAAAAAAAAAAGACATTAAATAAATAAATAAATAAAATAAAATAAATGCTGGAGCTGAGAGTTAAGAATGGGGATTGCATAAGGACAAGGGATTAAAAAAAATAGGAGGCAGCAGAAGAGATTGGAAGAAAAAGAATTTGAAAGGTAGAAGGCTGTAATTGGTATGGGGGGCCAGGAAAGAGAGCTGAAAGACTTGAAATAAACTAGGGAGAGTGAGAAGACATGGTAGTAAAGGGGAGAGAAATTGAAGGTGACAAGAGAAAGAGGGAGAGAATAGTTGAGGATGGAGAAGAAAGATGAAGCTTGTGCCCTTAGTAGACAAAGAAGTAACCTGACTGTTGGTCCACTATCCCTGCCAAAGCATACGTACCTTTTAAAAATATTCAGAACTACTGTAGTACTCTTCTGAAGCTAAATGACAAATTTTAAGAAACTGGAGAAATATATATATATTTTATATTTTATCACTAGTGATGAGGGATGAGAGATGGGATGGGGCAATGTTGTTGATTAATTTAAAAGTTGTTATGATTATTTTGTATTGGGTGCGGTATTGTATTGGGAGCCAGTGGAGGTCATACAATATTGGTATGATGTGGTCTATGGGACTGGCATTAGTTGTGATCCTCGCTGCAATGTGTTGTGCAATCTGGAGTGGTCTTAGTGTTTGTTTGAACATATATATAAACAACTCCCCAATCCAACAAATAACAGACTGCTTTGCAAAACTATGTAACTGGCTTTCATCCCACAATCTCAAAATTAACTTTAATAAAACAGAAGCCCTCTTTATAACCCATAACCAGCACTTCACAACCCCTGCAAACATACAAATCCGAGACACAACTATACCAGTAAAAGAGGATATAAAATACCTTGAGGTAATCTTAGATCACACCTACTATAAACTTAAATTACTAAAACAACTCCATCCTCTACTCTACACTAATGACTTTAAATCTGTACTCAATGCAATTGTCACCCCCCACTTTGATTATGCCAACTCACTACTCTATGGACTGCCCAAACTGGACTTTCAGAAAGCCTTTGACAAGGTCCCTCATCACAGACTTTTGGCAAAACTAAAGAGTCATGGAGCCAGTGTACTATTGTAGATCAGGAACTGGTTAAAAGATAGAAAGCAGAGGGTAGGGCTAAATGGCCAATTTTCCCAATGGAGAAAGCTGAATAGTGGTGTACTCCAGGGATCTGTGCTGGGTCCGCTGCTTTTTGACATATTCATAAATGACCTGGAAAAAGGAATAATGAGTGAGGTTATCAAATTTGCAGATGACACAAAACTATTTAAAGTTGTTAAAACCCAAGAGGATTGTGGAAAATTGCAAGAGGATCTTGATAAATTGGAAGACTGGGCATCAAAATGGCAGATGAAATTTAATGTGGACAAGTGCAAAGTTATGCACCTAGGGAAGAACAACCCAAACTATGGTTACACGATGCAAGGTTCTACATTAGGAACCACCACCCAGGAAAACAATTTAGGCGTCATTGTGGATAACATGTTAAAACCCTCGGCCCAGTGTGCAGTGGCAGCCAAGAGAGCAAATAGAATGCTAGGTATCATAAGGAAAGGAATGGAAAATAAAACAAAAGATATTATAATGCCTCTATACCGTTCCATGGTGAGACCGCACCTTGAATATTGTGTGCAATTCTGGTCAACGTATCTTAAAAAGGATATAGCGTTATTAGAAAAGGTTCAGAGAAAAGACACCAAAATGGTAAAGGGAATGAAAGGATACTCCTATGAAGAAAGGCTAAAAAGGTTAGGCTCTTTAACCTGGAAAAGAGACGGCTGAGGGGAGATATGGTAGAAGTCTATAAATTAATGAACTGAGTGGAACGGGTAAACGTAGATCGATTGTTTACGTTATCAGAATATAGAAAGACTAGGGGACATGCAATGAAGCTACAGGGTAAACTATTTAAGACTAATAAAAGAAAATATTTTTTTCACTCAACGTGTAATCAAACTCTGGAATTTGTTACCGGAGGATGCAGTAAAGGCTGTTAGTGTAGCTGGGTTTAAAAAAGGTTTGGACAAGTTCCTGGAGGAAAGGTCCATAAACCATTATTAAGAAGGGACCCAGGATATCAATGCTTGACCCAGTACAAGCATTGTGGAACCTGTGTCTTTTGGGGAAACTGCTAGATACTTGTGACCTAGACTGGCCACTGTTGGTAACAGGATACTGGGCTTGATGGACCTTGGTCTGACAGTATGGCATATCTTATGTTCTTATGTTCAAACAAACACTAAGACCACTCCAGATTGCACAACACATTGCAGCGAGGATCACAGCTAATGCCAGTCCCATATACCACATCATACCAATATTGTATGACCTCCACTGGCTCCCAATACAATACCGCACCCAATACAAAATAATCATAACAACTTTTAAATTAATCAACAACATTGCCCCATCCCATCTCTCATCCCTCATCACTAGTGATAAGAACACACAATCTCAAAGGGACTGCAGCAAAAACAAACTTATAACTACAGACTTCCAAAAAATCAAGAAAACCACTAGCACGGCATTTTCCCACTGTGCTCCCACACTCTGGAATAAACTACCAGACTGTCTAAGAGCCATGAAAGATCTGTCCACATTTAGAAAAAAACTCAAAACCTATCTATTCACACAGCACTATGGATCAATAACATAACTAATGCCCAAAGTCTTGCATCCAACACCTCAAAACCAATAACCTTTAACAAATTCACACCAACAACACATGAAAAAATTGTATATAGTTAACACGAAATCCTTGTATATAGTTAATTAAGCTCTGTTGCTGTCACTGTACATAGTTCAATGTTCCATGTAAACTGAATTGTACTACCCTGTACTGTTCACATTGTTCAAACTGTCCACTGTAAACCGCAATTGATCTGTAGGAAATCGCGGTATAAAAATGTTAATAAAATAAATATAGGGCTAAATTTAACAAATTGTGCTATTGTGTTAGCACATGCATCTAACAGGACCCACAGTAAATAATGTGCATTAATGTATGGCACTGGGCTGTAACATGACAGGGCCTTTTAGTAAATCCTGCCATAATGAATATTTTGATATTTAAGAACCAACACTTTTCAAAACATCTTTGAAACACAGAAACATGACGGCAGAAAAAGACTACATGGCCTATCTAGTCTGCCCTTCCATATCAACCATTACAACAGTCCCCTTTTTCCCTTTAGAGATCCTCTGTATTTGTCCCATGCATTTTGAAATTCAGATAATGTTGTCATCTCTACCACCTCCACTGGAAGCCTATTCCACGCATCTACAACTCTTTCCGTAAAGAAATATTTCTGCATATTACTCCTCAGTCTATCCCCTTTCACCCTCATCCTATGTCCCCTCGTAGCAGAGCTTGCTTTCAATCGAAAGCCACAGAGGTATTTAAATGTCTCAATCATATCACCAATATCCCTCCTTTTCTCTATCGTATACATATTAAGAGCCTTAAGTCTGTCTTCATATGCTTTATAACGAAGACTACTAACCATTTTAGTAGCCACCCTCTGTACCGACCTCAACCTGTTTATATTCTTTTGAAGGTGCGGTCTCCAGAATTGCACATAATACTCCAAATGAGGTCACACCAAAGACTTATACAGAGGCACTAACATCTTCTTTCTTCTGCTGGCCATTCCTCTCCGAATGCACCCAAGCATCCTTCTAGCTTTCGCCGTCGCCATTTCTACCTGTTTAAGATCATCAGTCACAATCATGCCTAGGTCCCATTCTTCTTTTGTGGACAGAAGTACTTCACCCCTATACAATATCGCTCCCTTGGATTGCTGCAGCCCAAATGCATGACCTTGCATTTTTTAACATTAAAAAACAGCTGCCAAATTCTAGACCATTCTCCAAGCTTAGCTAGATCCCTCCTCATGTTATCTACACCTTCCTGAGTGTCTACTCTATTGCAGATTTTGGTATCATCCGCAAAGAGGCAAATCTTACTCTGCAATATCATTAACAAAGATGTTAAAAAGAATCGGACCAAGGACAGATCCCTGGGGCACCCCACTGGTAACCTCCTTCTCCTCTGAGTGAGCTCCGTTTACCTGTAGCCTTTGTCGCCTCCCATTCAACAAGTTTCTAACCCAAGCAGTAACTTTGGGGTCCATCCCTAGGATGCCCAGTTTATTTATAAGTCGCCTGTCCAAGGCCTATGTGAGCAAGGGATTCCAAGTAGATAGTTGATGTGAAAGGCAAAGGGTCTGAATAGGGAAATAATTACAAAAAGTGGCCAGAGGTGTTCTATTAAAAGGTTTCAGATTTCTTGACCAATATTCAGGGGAGGGGGGTGGAAAGAAGGAATGGAAAACAAACAGATAATGGTCATTCCATGGGAGAAGAGTGGAAACAATTGGTGAGAGTCCAATGGGATGTGCAGGGAAGTAAGAATGAGGTCAATGGCGTGATCTGCAGAGTGAGTAGGAATAAGCACATGCAGTTTAAAGAGAGATCCTGGAAAAGACTAAGGAAAGTTTGGTCACAGGCCCTGAGAAGAAAGTCAGCTTATACATTAAAATCTCCCAATATGATTAGATGAGGGAATTGAGAACTAATCAGGAAGACAAGGTTGCAAATTTTATCCCAGTGATGGGC
The DNA here is from genome assembly GCA_033557465.1 of Ichthyophis bannanicus. NCBI lineage: Eukaryota > Metazoa > Chordata > Amphibia > Gymnophiona > Ichthyophiidae > Ichthyophis > Ichthyophis bannanicus. The sequence continues at coordinate 1,373,642,986 of CM066031.1, forward strand.
TGAGAGACCCAGGGGAGGTGGGGGGACTGTAAAGAAGAAGATGATGAAATTTAGAGGGAACCAATAGCTGACTCTGGATATGGGAAAGAGAAAGAATAGATCTGTTTAACAGAGAGTGTGGAGGAGAAGATGATGGCAACTCCACTGCTTACATTTTACACGTGTACGTACAGTGTAGTTACTCACCTGTAACAGGTGATCTCCGGGAACAGCAGGAATTTAGTCTTCACATATGGGTATCGTCGGTACTGACGGAGCCCACACGGGAACGCTCCCCAGCGTCCAATAGGAAAGCTTTTGGGAGCACCCCACAGCGCATGCATGCTGCCTTCCCGCCTCTGTACCTCTCTCACTTCAGTTGAGTTTATAGCTGAGACCAAAGGAGAGAAACAGAGAAAGAGATAGATAGAGACAACTCCTAGGGGAGGTGGGTGGGTTGTGAAGACTAAATTCCTGCTGTTCCCGGAGATCACCTGTTACAGGTGAATAACTACGCTATCTCCAGGAACAAGCAGGAATGCAGTCTGCACATATGGGGACTCCACAGCTGCAAGATGCCAAGGGGTGACCCCAGCAAGCTGCGAACCCAGGTGAGATGGGTCATGCTTCCTCCCATGGACCTCTGGCATCCAAACCGTGGACGGTGGGTAGGAGTTGTATTATTTATGGAAGAGATGCTAGAGAACAGCCTGGCCAAAGGAAGCATTCCGATGGGAGTCCTTATCTAAGCAGTAGTGGTCTGTGAAGGTGTGTAACAAAGCCCAAGTGGCTGCTCTGCAGATGTCATCAATAGACACAGAACAAAGGTTAGCCGTTGAGGCTGCCATTGCTCACATTGTGAGCGGTGACATGGCCCTCCAGAGAAAGTCCTTTACTCTGATAAGTATAGGATATGCAATCTGCAATCCAATTTGACAGAGTTCTTTTGGAAACTGGAAGTCCCAAATGACTAGAGTCAAAAGCCACAAAAAGCTGACAAGATTTTCTATGTGACTTAGTTCTTTGGAGATAAAAGGCTAAGGCTCTTTTACAATCCAATGTGTGAAGATTTATTTCCGCATTAGAGGCATGAGGCCTAGGGAAGAGTATAGGAAGATAAACCGACTGGTTTAAATGAAAAGGCGAAACCGCCTTTGGCAGAAAGTGAGGATGAGTCCCGAGGACTACTTTATCATGGTGGAATCTTGTATAAGGAGTGTCAGTTACTAACGCCTGTAGTTCACTAATGCGTCTTGCAGAAGTGATGGCAATTAGGAAAATGACTTTCCATGAAAGAAACTTTAGGTCTGAAGTGGCTAAAGGTTCAAAGGGCGATTTCATAAGCTGACCAAGAACAAGATTCAGATCCCATGGTGGTTTAATGGGAGGTTTTGTTAAAACAAGCCTCTCATAAATTTTGATACAAGTGGATGAGAGGAAATAGGTTGTCCATCGAAAGGTTTATGAAAAGCAGCAATAGCACTAAGATGGACTCTCACTGAATTGGTCTTCAGACCAGAAGTTGATAATTGGAGGAGATACTCTAGTAGCGACTCTACAGGCAACAAAAGGGAGTTAAGTCCCTTTTATGAATACCAGACAGAGAACCTTTTCCACTTAAAAGTGTAGGAACGTCAAATATCCTGGAATTCTAGGCTTTCAGTAACCAGGCCCTGAGATGTAGGGACTGGGGATTGGGATGCAGTAAGCATCCGTCCTCCTGAGACAGAAGATCTGGAGCATTCCCCAACTCCAGAGGAGTGGTTTGAGAGAGACGCAGAAGAAGAGGATACCACGATTGTCGTGGCCAACGTGGAGCTATGAGTATCATATGACCTCTGTCTCTCTGAAGTTTGAATAAAGTTTTGGGAATGAGGGGAATGTGTGGGAAGGCATAGAGGAAGTCCTGACCCCAGTGGAGTAGGAAAGCATCTCTTGCTTGACAGTTGTGAGCCGGGATTCTGGAACAGAATCGGGGAAGTTTGGCATTCTGTGGACTTGCAAAGAGGTCTATATCTGGTGTTCCCCAGATTTGAAACACTCGAGCAAGCTGGTATGAGTGGAGGGACCACTCGTGTGGCAGCAGTATTCGACTGAGTCTGTCTGCCCATAAGTTTTGAATGCCCGGAAGGTATACCACAAACAGGTGAATTTGCAACTCTCTGGAGAAGGCCCATAGTCACAAAACTTCATTGCATAGCGACAGAGAACCTGTTCTGCCTTGCTTGTTCACATAGAACATAGTTACCTGATTGTCGGTTTGGACCAAAACTGTCTTGTTGCTGAGATGGGCCTGAAAGACTTGAATAGCATTGAAGATGGCTCTTAGCTCTAGGAGGTTTATGTGAAGGGAAACCTCCTGTGAGGTCCAGAGACTCTGAGTGGACAGATCATGCAAGTGGGCCCCCCAATCCATCTTGGACACATCTGCTGTTAGGGTGGCCAGGTATAGAGGCTGATGGAAAGGACAGCCTACAAGGAGGTTTTCCAGAGATTGCCACCATTGCAGGGACGAAATCAGACATGTGGTGTTTCTGATCTTGTCCATTAGCTGACCCGAGGCCTGTGACCATTGAGAGGATAGGGTCCACTGGGCTGCTCGCATGTGGAGGCGAGCATAGGGAACCACATGGACAGTGGATGTCATATGTCCCAGAAGTTGAAGCATCTCTCGAGCAGTAAGGAACACCTTCATAGATGCTTGAGATGCTAGTTGTATTATCTTTAGACAGCGTGGCTGTGGCAGGAAAGCCTTTGACTGCCATGTGTCTAGACGAGCCCCTATGAATTCGAGAGATTGAGAGGGGGTGAGATGAGATTTTGTGAGGTTTATGACCAGTCCCAAGTATTGAAGAATGCTCATTGCTCGAGAAAGAGCGAAGCTGGCCTCTGGAGCTGTCGATGCTCAAATGAGCCAATCATCCAAGTAAGGGAAGACAAATATTCCCAGAGTCCTCATAAATGTTGCTACCACTGCCATGCATTTTGTGAAGACTCTTGCAGCAGAGGCCAGTCCGAAAGGAAGAACTCTGTACTGGAAGTGTCTTCCTTGGACCAGGAATCGAAGGAACTTCCTGTGATCTGCGTGGATGAGAATATGTGTGTACTCATCTCTTAGATCTAGAGAACACAGCCAGTCCTGACTTTGAAGGTATGGAAGGAGTGTCCCAAGGGAGATCATTTGAACTTTTCTCGGAACAAATATTTGTTTAATTCTCTGAGGTCTAATATAGGCCTGTGTCCCCGTGTCTTCTTTGGAATAAGAAAATAGGGGGAGTAAAACCCCAAACCCTGTTGGGATATGGGTACTTCTTCGATTGCTCCTTGATGTGACCTCCTGCCACAAGAGGTTGGTGGCAGGGGCCTAGGAATTGAACCGTTTTATTATTGTAGGTGGGGGCAAGTTGAGAAAATGAAGCTTGTACCCCAGTCATACAATGGACAGAGTCCAGTTTTCTGATGTTATTTGTTGCCATCTTTTGGAAAAATAGCATAGTCTTCCTGGAATGGTGAAGGGTTCTGGACCTTTCAGGGGCAGAATGACTAAGTTCTCTACTAGCACCTCAATACAACCAGAAAAGGGCTAGTTGGTCAATCTTCTCTCTAGTCCTATTAGTGAACCACATTGCAACATCCAAATCATGTTTTATATTACTGTATATATCATTTAAGTCAATCTGTACATAGTTCCCCGGTTGTCCTATGTTGAATCTCCCTGTTCAATGTAAAACTCAATGTTACTTGTATGCATTGTAGTATGTTCTTGTTTCAATGTACACCGCACTGATTGAAATAGCGCGGTATAAAAGAATTGTTAAATAAATAAAATAAATAAATAAATAAAGACCCTGAGGGGGCTGGGTCTGTTGGGCCGGTTGAGCTCTTTGAGCTTGTGGCTTTCTTTGCTGTCTGTTCTGTTGTTAAGCGGACAGTGGCTTTGATGGGTGTAAGATGGGTAAGGCTTCTTTTTCTTGCTGAAAAAGGGTTTTTTGAATGTTTTCTTCTTTGCTGGGTTGGCTGTAGACTTTGATAGTCTGTTCAAGGTAGTGTTTTCAGATTCAAGCTGATTAGCCTTGTCCTGCCAGTCCTTGTCAAAGAGATTTTCTCCTGTACAAGGAATGTTTCCCAGCTTTTCTTGCACCCACTGTTCTAAGTCTGATGCTTGAAGCCAAGCAATACGACGTGCTCCTATGGATATAGCAGAGGTTCTGCTAATACATTCAAAGCAATCAAAGGTAGCATGGTTCATGAATTTAGAGACATTCTGGGCATGCTTGACCAGAATAAGGTAGTCTGCTCTTTTTTCCTCAGAGACACAAGGGCTAATGAGCTCTAAGGCTTTGGTGACTTCTTCCAGGAACATTCCCATATAAAGAATATAGGAACTGATCCTGGTTGATAGCATGGAGGATTGAAAGCATCGACGCCCAAAGGCATCAAGTGTCCTGGATTCCCAGCCTGGAGGATTAGAAGAATGTGTTTTAGCACTCTTGATTCTTCGCATGGCCGATTCCACTACCATTGAATGGTGTGGTGACTGAGTTTTTTGAAAACCAGGACAACTTGGCACTCGGTACATAGTGTCAAGGCGTTGGGAATGTGAAGATATCATTAAAGGAGTTTCCCACATTCTCAATATCAGATCATGTAAGATCTTGTGAATGGGAAGCATAGCTGCCTCCTTGGGAGCCATAGGGGTATTGTAGAGTTTTTAATTCTTCTGCCCTAGGTTCCTTTTCTGGAATCACAGTGATTGCAAGGCCCTTTGCTAAATCACGTATGAAATCCTGGAAGGACATATCTTCTGGAGGAGACATCCTGCATTGAGGAGAAGGAGTTGAATCCTCTAGTAGGTTCGCTCTGGTACCGGTAGAATTGTCAGTCATTGGAATCGGAAGACTCAAAGGCACTCTGTACCGGGTGCTCCCGTAACGCATGGTATCGGTACCGCTCGAAGTAGGTACCGAAATGTTTCGGTTCCTGATCCTCGATACCCGAGATAGAATCAAGGCTCGGCATGGGGGGAAGCAGTCCTGTCGGTGTCGGTACCGATACTGTTGAACCGTCTGTAGGGGTCTTAGCGGTATCGAAGCTGCTAAGAGGGACGCTAGACTGCTTTCAATAGCGAGGATTCTTTTATCCATCAATCAAAGCGGTCACAATACTATACAAGGTTGGGTTTATATCTTACTAACAGATTTGCCTCATTCTTTCCTACAGAATTTTTATTATTTTTTTTAACATCCAGTAATATAGTCTTCCTCCCCCTAAACAGAAACAGAATTAGGAATCTTTTTTTTTTTAATAAGATTTTGGAACTTTACAATTCCAATAATGAACAAAGTCTTTTGGCATTGACAAATGGAAAAATCAAAGGAAATTCAAAAACAGAATAAAGAAGCTATAACAATAACGATGCCAAGTTTCACGGGGAGAGGCCATAAACAGTTTTAAAAATTTTAATTATTGTTTTACTTGTGAATTTTTTGGCTCGCAAATTGTTGTGTGTAAGAATTGTTCTAGGAATGTATTCTACTTGGTCTTTTTTAAACATATTTATGTAGTTAACAGGGATAATTTTCCAAGGCACTTATCTGGATCGCACACTTTCCCATCCAAAGCAAGTGCCAGAGAGCAATATTCAGTGGTGCAGCTCGATATCTCCTCTGACTGCACGGGTGTGAGGCACAGCCAATATTTATCAAGATAGCAGCGCGGACAATTATCACTATCTGGATAACTATCTGCAAAACTTAGGACAAGAAAAAATATGCACAGATAGCAGCTGAATATCGCCAGTATCTGGGTAGGGCTGGCAGTGACCCCAGCATCCAGATATTCAGTGCCAGCCACTAACTGGACACGAGCAGTGAAAATCTGAATATAATTAACCACGGAGGCAGAGTTTTTGTTAAACACTGACCACTTTTGTTGAATATTACCCCCTACATATTTAGATGTTGTAAATCATTCACAGTGTTCCTATGAGACATACAGAGTAATTTTATAAGGGGTCGCCTAAGTATGAAGGACAAGTAGGCACCTATTTGTAGCCTATTTTAGAAAGATACATAGATACCTATGTGTCCTTATATATTTTTTTAATTATTCTTAAGGTTTAGAAACTTTACAATTCCAAAAATAAACAAAGTAATTAGGCACTGAGCAAATGAAAAATTAATGGAAAGTCAAAAAAAGAGAGAATAAAAAAATTATAACAACAACAGTGCCAAGTAGCCCACTTCAAGGGGACAGACAATCAAAGAAAGCAAGCAAAAAAGGATAAGGAAATTAAAAGGTGATAAACCTTACTTAAGCAGCTTAATACTCTTAAGGCCCTAACCAGCAACTATGTCATACCTTATTCAACATCAGGTGACATTTTTATCAAAAATAATATTTTCCCAGTGGAACAGATCAAGGAAAACAATTACACTCCTGAAGGGTTATCAAGCACTTGCAGGGGAACCTTATAAAAAAAGGTTTCTCTACCCACAAGTGCCGTAGAACTCAAAGGAAGAAAAATCTCCTACCTCACCTTGGGTAGCACAAGCCACATCCAGAAAAATGTGAGTTCTTTGTCCATAAAAAAAAGGTTTTTTTCTTTTCAAAGTAAGACTTCAAAATCATAATTTTACAGTATCTTCATCACTTACAAGAGAACCTAAAAGTATAGCACTAGAAGTAAAACCCTGTTAAATCTAAACTAGACAGAGATTGGATTTTATCAGGCTCACCCTCAATCTCATTTACCACTCATGCCTTCTGAGAAATACAATTTACAATCAAACATTTCCTTGTGATTAGGAATAATCAGAATTTCCTTGAAATACTTCAATAGATTTCAGCAAGTCTTAGGAAAATTTAGTAGCTAAAATGTCCTACTCCTAGAAACATTTTCCAGTGCTTCCAATTTATAATGGATAAACTATCCTTAAATGCAGAAGCTCCCACAGATTGAAGGGAGATAATCTGAGGATCTAATTTAGAGACCAGTTTCTCCACTAAACTCAACTTCTTCATCTTCGTGACAGATTTCTTTGTAAAACTGCACAACTTCACCACTGTCCCTTTAAGCATATTCTTCATCCTTGTGACATTCCAAACGTCCACCCAAGTTATATCTTGATGAACTAGATTAATAGCCCTTTGAGAATTAGACTTCAAATAGAGAAGCCATAGAATGGAGGATTTCAGCAAAGATCCTAATAATGTTTTGCTCCCTTCCCCCTTCTTTATTTCATTCATCCCCTGCCCCTCTTTCCTTTCCCTTTTCCCTTCCGCTTCCCATTGCCACTCCTTTTCCTTGGATTTACCCCTTCTTTTTTTCCTTATCCCTTCCCCTCTGTTCCTTCCCCTTCCAAGTTGTAGTCTTCTTTTTCTTTCCGTTCCACTTCCTCCATTGTCCTTCACTTCCCCTCCCATCTCCCCTCTTTTATTCTTTAACCTTTCTCCCTTCCCCCTTCTTTGACAGATGTATATACTTATGTTTAAATATGTGCTACTTGTTGTCTTCCCTTCACTGTTATGAACATGTATTTTACAATTCTGGGCACTGTTGCTTTTTCACATTTGTTTTTAAAGTGCTTTTTTTAAAAAATGTTTTTGATATAATGTGTGTATTTATGATGATTTGAATAAATTTATATATGATTCTTGGTTGGTTATGTTACCATAGGTACAATTTTGTTTTTGGTACATTTAATTGTTGTATGTGCTATAAATGTTGTTAGCTTTACCCCTGATGCAGACAATTATTCATCGAAACATGGCTGTGTAGGGTTTTTTAATAAAATGTTTCTACCTATATTCTATCATTGCTGTGTTCTGCTTATTGTATGGTTGTGATGGTTCTCCCCCGACTGCAGATCCCCCCCTTTATTTATTATTTTTTTTTTAATCAGAACTTCATTGGCTGCCTCTTCAAGCTCAAATAATTTTTAAATGGTTATGTTTAACATTTAAAATTATTCATTGCCAGGCTCTAGTTTACTTAGCAACACTGGTGACAATGTTTCAAACAATCTAAGTGGCCCAAAGGGACCAATAATTTACAGATCCCTTCCTTCCTGATCTTTGGACATGCAATATCATGTAAGTGCTGTTCAATAGTGCAGATGCACTTTCCGCTTTCTGTGTTCAGTAGGCAGCCAATATATCCACACTATCCGCAGAGGTGACAGCACATGGTAACTTACCATATATGATTTATGGTTTATTAAAATTTGCTATACCGCCCTTCAGACCAGCACTGCCCATGCCTATAACCCACCCCATTTCCTGCCCCCTTCTAAGGCAAGCAGTTGCCATGTTTACTAATGCGGAGTAACTTACCGCACACTAGTTCACAAGATAAATGCTTACTGCACTTTAGTAAGCAGACCTCTTAGTGTTTATTCTCAGGGTTTTGTTACTTCACAGAACGCCTTCGATTTTTCTTTTAGAAAGCAGAAGTTATAATGGGTGCTTTTGCTACTGATGTGACATCAGAATTTGAACAGGATGTTTTGTATGTTGAGTTGTAAAGTGCAACATTTTGTAATCAACACATATAGTTTGTAACTCCACCCCATACTGCACCCAGATCACACCCCTGGCAATATCTACAGCACGACCATGCAAGTTCATGCCATCACGTGTACTTCTGAGCTTGGTACAATTTTATAAGAGCCATTGTACGAACATATATTGCCTCATAAGCACTAATAGGACTTTACAAAATTACCCCAAGTAAAAAGATAAAGTAAAAAATTTGGAGGGGGAGCCAAGAAACTTGGTTAGTTTGCTTGCCCCACCCCTAGCCTGAAAGGCGTTTCACCGCCCCTGGTTTACACAGTAGTCTCTGTCTTCTAAAAGCAGCTTGTTTAAAATGAATTTGTCAGTTTGAACAAATGTTTAGCACACTTAAAAAAAAAACACGTACAGAAAGTTAGATTTTTTTTTAATTCAAGTCAGATTTTGTAGAACATCTCAAATCACCTGCTAATGACTATTTTACTGTTTGTGTGAACTTCACATAAATATGTTTACTATAATAATAAGGTCAAGCGAGGCACAGGCTATCCCAGGAGACTATTATGCAAGAACCTGATGAAATGTGTTCTGTCCCCATGGGCCTGCCTTCTTTACAGTGGCAAGTTATGCTAGAAATTAGAGATGTGCAGAGAGAAAAAATTCTCAGTTCATCATCATATATTTTGGTTCACTCCACACATTTGTGCTAACATGGAACAGGGCTTTCTGACATGTAGATCAAATCTACGTGTGTCAATCTGTTCATTAATGCACATTGAATTAACTGTGCACATTACATTTTTTAACAGTGTTTTATGCATTTAATGAGCACTGTCAAATTCAAAGCTCTACTCTAAATACTCAAAATACTGAGGAGTCTAGTTACTAAGGTGTACTAGTGTTAATGCGTGTTAATTTACCATAACACATGTTGTTTTAGTGCAGGTCCCATGCTATACAACGGGACCTAGTTACTAATAACGTGCAATAACTGTGAACCAATATGCACCATAGTGCCCCATAAAAATATTGCTGAAAGGTTTCATGTAGAATTAAAGTGAAACAACCTTAGCCAGAGAACTAAGAAGAACTACACCGTGCAATAAAGTTTATTGGTACTTTGCACAACATCAGGCACGCCTCAGTCCAGGGCAGCACAGGTGGGAGGGGGGCATCCTGCTCAGGAAACCACACTCACCTTTATTTATGTGGGCACTATAAAATTCCGTATAAAACATACATTCTCAACGTTCAGAAACCTTAAACAAGATCTCAATGAGAGGTTTAAGTCGGTTGATTTATTTTGCCTTCTCTTTTTTCACGTGCAAAAGTTCAATTTTGGTCCACATTAAAGCTCTGGCATGTTTATGACCACAAAGTATAAGTCTGAATACACAAACACAGGCTCTTTCCTATAGCAGAAGTTATGAGTAGCCCAAGCGACCCGCAATTGAAAAAAAATTGTCTATCAGCATCTGTGTGCATGTACATCAATTTCTCAGTCAATCCAGCTTTTAAGGATATGAATAGTGCACCATGAAAGCAATGGGCAACTGCTTTCAAATTTTTCTTTAGATGCCATGGCAAGCAAAATATAAATAAGCATAATATCAATTAGCATTATAGAAAAAAGAAAACTTAATGGTCTGAGATATCACAGAAAGGAAATTAATAATCCTTCTGCTTGTGGTGGAGCTCCTTTGTCAGCACTATGCTTAAGTGTGTTAACACACGGGCTCAATTAAAGGGAGTCCTCTTGTTCTTTGTGCAACTCCTGAGGCATTCACAGGAATATGAAAGACCTAAAAGTAAATCCAGTATGAAAACAGCTTTTGGATTACCTTTATTAGATCTCCTCTTGGCTCCTGTTTTCTTGTGGACGAACAATGTGATAATATCTTTTCCTTGGCTTTCTTATTGTGTTTGGACTTTTTGATTTTTTTTCTATTTGTCACTTTGTAACTGATGTGATCAGTTTTGAAATTTTGAATAAAAATAAAATAAAATGGCTTGTAAAGCCTTAACCCCACAGCCACAGAAGGAATGAAAGGTAAAGAAAGCTTACAGTTACACATTTTATCTAATTAGAGATGAAAGATTATCTTTTCATGTAGTAATAAGTGTGATTGCCATGTTAGTCCACTTGAATGCACAGACGTAAAGGCCAATAAACAAAAAGGAAAGTAAGATGTGGGTGGCTAGTCAAATATTTAGGTCTATAGAAGGGTAATGACTTCTATTTTTGAGTTTATTGATCTAGTTTTATTCCCTTTCCAAAAAGAGGCACCAAATAATCCGAACACTGTACTTAGCACTCAGATGTTTAATGAAATGTTTTGCTTTAGTTCAAACCTCTCCTGGCAAGCTTTCATACTTGGCACACAAGTGTTCCAAGCACGCCAATCGTCTCTCAGTAAATAGCATTGTTAGGGGTTCTGCCGGTTCTCATCCGATCTCATTGCAGTCAAAAGGGGCACACTCTGCATTCAGCTCAATTCTGTGTCACCTGACTCTGCAGAGCATACAACTTAATCCTACATTTAACATGTTATCACTAAGGTTTTGTTTTGTAATAGTTAAGCTTTCCGCCGGAGGGGGGGGGGGGAGGGAGAAACAATTCTTAAAGGAGCAGAGCCCCTAAAATTAATGAAAGTAAAAATTAAACACAAATTAAGCTAAAATTAAGCTAAAAATTAAGGAAACTAATCAAATTAAAGTAGGACTCCAGTAAGCCCCAGGCTTACGGAACCCTCCAGCTGCTTGGAGGCTGAGAATACTGGAGTGGGTGGGTGGTCCCAGTGGTATTTATACCGCTCCATCCCCCAAAAAGGTGGGCTCAGCCTCCAAGCTGCTGGAAGGGTTGCGCAACCCAGAAGTGAAGGGACTGGACTGGAGTGACGATAAGGAATTATTATTAATGCCTTTGTAAGTTCAATGGTTTTGGGTCTTTATCACTTCTGAAGTAACGTCTTCCCTGTCGATTGTTACCAGTTTTCTAACTTGAGTTGTATGCATAAGGTGTCTTATTTACGCAGGTCGAGCACTAACCGAAAGCTAAGATCACCACAAAACTGCTACAGCTCAACTCCAGACCACAGCCTGGACACACCATGCAACCTCAAGAGAATAACTAATGCAGAAAACACATCACCAAAAAGCTTCCTCAAAGGAAGGGGAAACGTTTCTGTGAAAAGTCAGTTGCCTTCCCCACTCAGAACTAGAATTCAGAGTTATAGGAGCCAAAAAGAAAAATCAGAAATGCCAGTCACTTAAGAAAGTCATCTCTCTCCGCTAGAAACACATTTGGTATTCAGTACAATCTGAGGGACCACCACCACTATTTTTTTTTTGTTTAGGGAAGATAGAGGCTTCATTCTGCTTTTATATAGCAATTCTTGCCTGGGACAATTCTGAACAATAAAACAAAACAGAAATATTGTCATATTCTTCATCACATGCATGATCTGGGTGGGTCAAGTTTGTTAAGGAAGCTAAATGCAAGGAATTTACCTTGGTGTCAATCTGCTTTCTATCAACACAGAAAATAATCGATGGAGGGGGGAGAGAATGGTGATGGGTAATGCAGTAGTTTTTGGCAGACAAGGAACAAACTGGCCTCCCAGTTTGCAGAATTGTTCATATCTACGCTGCTTTAGCTAAGGATATATCTAGGGATTCCGTTCAAAGATTTGAACCATAAAATACCTATTTAAAAAAAAGATTAAAAAACTGCTTATTAAACAATGGAAAACCAAGCTATAAGGATATAAGCTATGCCATACTGGGTCAGACCAAGGTCCATCAAGCCCTGTATCCTGTTTCCAACAGTGGCCAATCTAGGTCACAAGTACCTAGCACTTTCCCCCAAAAAACACAGGTTCCACAATGCTTGAATTGGGACAAGCAGTAAATTTCCTGGGTCCCCTTTAATAATGGTTTATGGATCTTACCTCCAGGAACTTGTCCAAACCCTTTTTAAAACTAGCTACACTTTTACTACATCTGCCAGTAACGAATTCCAGAGTTTGATTACACATCGAGTGAAAAAATATTTTCTCTTATTAGTCTTAAATAGGTTACACTGTAGCTTCATTGCATGTCCCCTAGTCTTTTTATATTTTGATCAATCTATGTTTATCCATTCCACTCCATTCATTAATTTATAGACCTCTATCATATCTCCCCTCAGCCGTCTCTTTTCCAGGTTGAAGAATCCTAACCTTTTCAGCCTCTCCTCATAGGGGTAATCTTTGTTAGTGATATAGCGGAAGGGCTGTCGGGTAAGGTTTGCCTCTTTGCAGATGATACCAAAATCTGCAATAGAGTAGACACCCAGGAAGGTGTAGATAACAGGAGGAGGGATCTAGATAAGCTTGAAGAATGGTCTAGAATTTGGCAGCTGGGATTTAATGTTAAAAAATGTAAGGTCATGCATTTGGGCTGCAGCAATCCAAGGGAGCAATACAGTATAGGAGGTGAAGTACTTTTGTCCACTAAAGAAGAGCGGGACCTAGGCGTGGTTGTGTCTGATGATCTTAAAGTAGCTAAACAGGTAGAAAAGGCGACGGCAAAAGCTAGAAGGATGCTTGGGTGCATACGGAGAGGAATGGCTAGCAGAAAAAAGGAGGTGATAATGCCTCTGTATAAGTCTTTGGTGCAACCTCATTTGGAGTATGGTGTGCAATTCTGGAGACCGCACCTTCAAAAGTATGTGAACAGGATGGAGTTGGTGCAGAGGGTTGCTACTAAAATGATTAATGGGCTTCATTATAAAGCATATGAGGACAGACTTAAGGATCTTAATATGTATACCTTAGAGGAAAGGCGGGATAGAGGTGATATGATTGAGATGTTTAAATACCTCCGTGGCATAAATGTTCAGGGAGAGAGCCTCTTTCAATTGAAAGCAAGTTCTGCTACGAGGGGACATGGGATGAGGGTGAAGGGAGATAGATTCAGGAGTGATATGCGGAAATATTTCTTTACAGAAAGAGTAGTGGATCCATGGAATAGTCTCCCAGTGGAGGTGGTAGAGATGAGGACAGTAACTGAATTCAAAAAAGCATGGGACCAACACAGAGGATCTCTAAAGGTAAAAAGTGGACTGTTGTAGTTGTTGTTATGGAAGGACAGACTAGATAGGCCATGTGGTCTTTTTCTGTCATCATGTTTCTATGTTTCTAATCCTTTCATCCCCTCTACCATTTTGGTGGCTCTTCTCTGTACCTTTTCTAATAACGCTATATCCTTTTTAAGATTCAGCGATCTGAACTGCACACAGTATTCAAGGTGCGGTCGCACCATGGAACAATACAGAGGCATTATAATATCCTTTGTTTTATTCTCCATTCCTTTCCTTATGATTCCAAGGATTCTATTTGCTTTCTTGGCTGCCGCTGCATACCGGGCGGAGGGTTTCAACATGTTATCCACGATGACACCTAAATCTTTTTCCTGGGTGGTGGTTCCTAATGTGGAACCTTGCATCGTATAACCATAGTTTTGGTTGTTCTTTCCTAGGTGCATAACTTTGCATTTGTCCACATTAAATTTCATCTGCCATTTGAACATCCAGTCTTCCAATTTATAAAGGTCCTCTTGCAATTTCTCACAATCCTCTTGAATTTTAACAACTTTGAATAATTTTGTCTCATCTGCAAATTTGCAGCACTCTGTTTAAACCCCCATTCCCCCACCCCCAAGTCTGCCTTAGACTTGTTGTTTTATCTTTGACCCTATGCTGAACTAATGGTACCTGCCCTGAATTACACAACTTTTCAATCGTCTGAGAGCCCTGCACTCTCCTCTTTCTGATGCACACTTGCTCCTGGTAAGACGTGCTGGAGCTGCAGAAATAGGCCAGAATGAAGAGGGGAGGAGGAAGAGAACAAGCAGAGAAAACTCACGAAAAGGAGACATTTTACATACCTGATCATTTTCTTTCTTTGAATCCTGCTAGACCAGTCCAGACAAATAGGTTATGTTCCCTTGCCAGTAGACTTTAGCAACTTTCAGAGATGTCATCACTAGGTATATCTTCTGGTGCAGCACAGGCAGAAGCCAGTAAGCAAGACTGAAAAACTCAGCAACTATGAATCTTAGCAACTAACTATAAATCGAAACAAACATACAAGTATTTGGCTATCTTACTACAAATGACTCTAGGTCAGGCACTGACACTGATAATGCCAACAAAAGGCAAAAGGTAAACAGCACAAGGACTTCCTAACTGGTCTAGCAGGCTTCAAGGAAAGAAAACTATCAGGTATGTAAAATTTCTTCATCCTTAGCATTCTGCTAGACTAGTCGATACAAGAGGGACATCCAAGCAGTCAGCACTTAGGGTGGGAGGAAACTGACACCCTTGACAGTACTGCCCTGCCAAAGGCGTCATCTGCTCCAGCTTTCAAATGCAACCTGAAATCCTTCACAAGGTGCTCAGAGATGACCTGGTAGCTGCCTTGCAAATGTCCTCTGTAGATCCCAAAGTAGACTCTGCTCAGGAGGTGGCCTGTGCCTTAATGGAGTGAGCTCTAACTCCTTCCGGTACTTGCCTTCCAGCCAGCAGGCAGGCAGGATGAACCAATGGCCTCCTTAATCCAGCAGGCAATCGTGGACTTGGCAGCTGCCTGTGCTTTCCTCGGACCACAGAATAAAATGAAAAGATGTTCCAAATTGAGAAAAGAGTTAGTGATCGCCAGGTATCTGAATAGCACCCCCCTCACATTCATGAGGCACAGAGGAATCCATTTGAAGGTCCTCCTCTAAGGAGGGCGGCAGGATGCTGGTCTGATTTAGGTGGAAAGCAGATAGCACCTTTGGGAGAAAGGATGACACAGTCCTCAAGGAAATGGAAGCCATGGAGATGACCAAAAAGACTTTGAAAAGAACAAGACTGCAATTCTGATACTCAGCCTTATGGCTGCAATAGCCATCAGGAAAACCACCTAAAGGGCCAAATCTCTGAGAGAGGCCCTACAAATTGGCTAAAAAGGGGGGTGGGGAGAGAGGCTTTTCACTGCCTTCAACACCAGAGAAAGATTCCACTGAGGAATCACTGGGCACACTGGCAGACGAATCTGCTTTAAGTCCTTTGGAAAGCAAGAGACATCGGGATGTATTGCTAAAGACATACCTTGAATATGCCTCTGGTAGCAAGCCAGAGCTGTCACCTGAACCTTAAGAAAAGTTCAGAGCCAAACTCTGGTCCAGGCCAGGCTGTAAAAGGAATATAATGTTGATAATATCTGCTTTACCAGCCTCCAGGGCCTGACAGGAACACCTTCTCTCAAAAACCCTCCAAACTCTCACATAGGCTAAGGTTCTATGAGCCTTGAGAAGAGTATCTACTAACAGTTCAGAGTAGCCTCTCTTGGACAGCATACATCTCTCAAGGGCCAGGTCTTAAGCGAGAAGGGAGCAGGATTCTCTATTACCAGAGGCCCTTGATGAGGTGTCCTTTCTCTTGCATTAACAAGAGCAGGGACACTGTCAAACTCAAGAATTCCACATACCATGGCCTGACTGGTCAATCTGGGGCCACTGGAATCACCACATGAGTGAATCCAAATCCTGAGGAGGAGGCAACTCACCAAGGGCCAAGGTGGGAAGAATTTCAAAAGCCTTCTTTGGGTTGCATTTGAAAGAGGGCATCTAAGCCTACTGCCCATAGCCCCTCCTAGAGCTGCAAAAGTTCTCTACTTTGGCAATCTCCTAGATGGCCATCAGGCTCCACAATTTCAGTGACCTCTCTTGCATGAGGAAGACCCAGTCCAGGAGTATGATGACTCAAGCTCAGAGATACTCCAGATCCTGGGAGGGATTCAGGCTGCTCTTGGGATAACTGATCACGAAACCCAACCATTCTAGCCATTGAATCACCAGGACCTCTGCAGGGAGTTGCACCAAACCAAAGAGTCATCCAGGTATGGGTGAAAATGAATCTCTTTTTTGTGTAGGAATACTGCGACCACTACAAAGGCCTTTGAGAGGCTGCACAGAGTCATGGCCAGGCCAAAGGGCAACTCAGGATGCAGAAGTGGAGAAATTGCTGGTGTTGCTCCTGGATGGGAAAGCGAAAATATGCCTCGGTGAGATATAGGGAGGTAAGGAACTCCCCTTGCCAAACAGAGGAAATGACTGATTTGATAGTCTCCATGCAGAAATGGGGGACTCCGAGTTTGGCATTGACCACTTTCAGGTCCAGAATTGGCTGGAAGGAACCCCCTTCTTGGGGAACTGCAGGAGGCACTGTAGAGTTTCTTCATCGCCACTCACTTAAGCAGGTAACTGAAGAGAGTTTCTTGGGGCTCTATAAACTCCAGTGTGTATCCTTGACAAGAATCTCAAGGACCCAGTGGTCTGACATGATATGAGTCTATTTTGAGAGAAACAGCCCGAGTCAACTCCCAACTGGCTGCACCTTGAAAGGGATCTGCTGGATCTCACTGCGGTGGCTTACTGGCTCTGGTGGGAGCTGCCAATGAGTCTTGAGATCACTGCAAGCTCCAAAAGGACTGCCTCTTCTTCAGCCTAGATCCATAGGAGGAATAAGCCCTACCCAGACTTCTAGCTGTTTGAGGGCATCTCCAAACTCTACACGAGGCTCTCTGAGAGGCAGACCCAGCATGCCTGGGTCTGTTTTTTGGGAGTCTTTGAGGACAAGTCTTTTCAAGGTCCTTTACCAATCTTTCAAGATCTTCACCTAAAGAGCAACCTGCCATTGAAGGGGAGTTTGCTCAGTTGCAACTTGGAGGTCACATCAGTTGACCAACTGTGAAACCAGAACCACCTCCTAGCCACAACTGATGTCTAGCAATCTCTGGGCTGTCTGTCAGCTGCTGAACCCATTTTAAGAGTGCTCTAGCCACCAGGCCTGCACACAAGACTGTTGGGAGCCCAAGACAGAGGCTAAAAAGGCATACTCTCTAAGCACAGAGCTCCCTTCCACTAGAAGAGTCATGCATTTGGTCACTGCTGTGATGAGGGCATCCACCCAAGGTAGCCCAAAACGAATGCAGTTCACCCTGGAGCAGGGTATACAACTGAGAGAGGACTTTAGGGGGCATAGGCCTAGTTTGGGATTCTTCCACTGAAAGACTAGGAGCTGTTTCATAGGCTGAGGCAAAAGAAAGAAGCCAGAAAGATGCCCAATATTTCGGAGATGAGGGTCCAACTTTGATGCTGGCACAGGTTCAAGCTCCACAACATGTAAGGCCACCATCATGTCCTGAATCAGCAGAGAAAGGTCCTCTCTGTGAAAAAGATTGATCACTGATGCATCCTCACACTTCACAAAGGGGAGGGGGGATAGAGCTGGTCTCCCAGAGGAACACCCAGGTGAAGAAGCAAAATGGAAGCACTTAACAGAGTCAACCGAGGGCCCAGGTTTCCTGTAGGGGAGGCCTGGGCCTTGGACTCCTACAATGGGGGTTGCAAAGCAGTAAGCAAGCACTGAAAACAGCCCATGAGCTGTTCAAAACTAGTATAGAGGGAGCCCTGGGGCCCCACAGGGCCTGGGAGGAGCTGCTGGCCAGAACCTAAGGTCTCCTCAGTCCTTTGAGCAGATGTCTTTTGGGCCTCCAAGTGGGTTGCTTGCTCCACGAGTGGGAAAGGCATAGAAGGCTTAGAAGAAGCAACAGAACTAGCATCAAACCCTGGGATCCTTCATGAGAGGATCCCGATGCCCAAAAAAAAAAAAAAAAAAAAATCAGGCTCTGGACATCTCCATCACACAAGGAGCAAAAAGAGCCTGACAAGAGCCACAACACTGGGTGCTGGGCATGCCTGCAAGGCTCCATGTGGAAAAGGAAAAGAACCACAAAAATAAATAAATAAATAAATAAATGACTGCAAAATATAACAGCACAGGCTGCTAAAAAAAAGGACACTGTCAAGGAAAAAAACAGCACAGGCCATGGCAAAAAGGGAGACCCAAAAAGGAAATCCCAGCATCTTAAAGTCCAATCAGGGAAACCTGAGCAAGGCTTCCCCAGCCACCTATGCAGCTGCCAAAAGTCAATCAGGTCTCACTTTTTTTTTTTTTTTAAATTTAAAACTGCTTCATCAAGCAGCACGGAGTGCCAAATGCAACCCAATAGAAGTGAATGGGCAAAGCAAAATAATTTAGAAAAAGTTCTGAAAAAAGCTCAGCAAGTAACCAGAGGATGCAAGAGGGAAGGGGGTTTTGGGCCCAAACTACCACCACCTCAGGGATCCTGTGGGGTCCTCCTGTCTGCTCTCCAATCCATCAAGGGTTAGGAACCCATGGGGTTTGCAGCACTAGATACAGGGCAAGCTGTCTGCTCTAAGAGACAGGGGCATACCTGAGCTCCAAGCAAATGTGGGCCTACTAGTCTCAGTCCCACAGGCTATGGAACTGTGGTCTGAGCCATAAGAGATAGGCCTATCTGCACTGCTGTACCAGTCCAAGCACCTTGCCACCTGCTGAAGACAAACAAATACTGGCTTCTCTCAGTGCTGTACCAGTGGCTATACCAAGTGATGATATCACTGAATGTTGCTCAAGTCTGTCTCCCCCTACAGGCAAGGGAGCAAAACCCATTTGTCTAGACTGGTCTAGCAGGATAAGGAAACTGACACACACACATATATATATGCCAACCGCTGCAGCCCTCCAGGTTGACTCAAAAGTGTCATAAGTTGCTCGGACTGTGTACTTGAAACAGTCCTTGCTGTGGCTCTCCAGGGCGCAGAAGGAGTCCAGGCACTCAGGGGGGGGGGGGATAAGCGAGCCAAACTTGGCCAGATCCAGCATGATGTCCTTCAGGAACATGCCCGGGTACAACTGGTATGAAAGGACCCTGGCCATCAGCATGGAAGCACCACCTGTCAAAGGAGTCCAAGGTCCTTGCCTCCCTGCCTGGGGGAAACGAGGCACGAGTCTTACTACTCTTAATCTTCCTCATGGCCAATTCCACCACCAGACAGTGGTGTGGGAGTTGAGGCTTCTCAACCTGGGGCCTTTTGGACCTGGTACATTGAGTCCAGCCTCCTGCTGATCAATGGTACCATGAGGGGGTTCTTCCACATCCTCATCTGCAGCCTCTGTAGGATCTGGTGCACTGTCACAGCCTCCATGGGGGATGAAGGATACTGGAGGATCTTCAGCTCCTCCACCCTAGGCTCGTCCTTGGACTCCAAAGGGAAGGGGTTGGCCTTGGCCATATCCCTCAAAGTCCTGGAATGACATGTCCTCCAGAGTCAACTTCTGCTGTTCATACAGAGGAGAGAGGTCCAAAGGGAGCTTGGAGGACCTGTTCTCAGACACCTCTGATTCCATTTCAGTCTCTCAGCCATCAGTCAGACTCCGAAAGGAAGTCGAAGTAGCATCGGGCCTCCTCCCGGCGGTACCTCCATCCATCAACTGATAGTGCACCAACTGCTTCCGTGGTCTCACCAAGGCATCAGACACCAATATGCTTCAGAGGGATATGGCCACGGAAACCAGCATCTATTCCAATCACTGGCCCGATGCGCCTGCCTCAGCAAGCAGCTCATGGATCTCGAGAATCAGCTGCACGGACTGTGGTGGCAATGCCCTGGGCACCGAAGGGACAACTTGTTGCGTGGCCGAAGTTGCCGCCATATGGGCCTCTAGGGCCAAAAGGTGTTCCTTGAGGACTGCTATCTCCAAAGTTATCGGGGCCAGAATTGCTACTTCAGCCATCGGCTCCGGCACCTCCTTTGGGGAATCCACCATGATAGGAACATCAGGGAGTACCCGGCGCCTCTCTGATGCCCTGGGGGACCATTCCTCCCACTGGGGCACTTTAGCAGGCCGCTCCTGGTCATCACGTTCCACCTCATATCAGGAAGGGCTTGGTTTCAATACACCTGGTTCTTGATCTACAGTAGTGCTCGGACACCCCCCTTTGATGCCGACGGAGTCTATGAGGCATTCTTCTTCGATTCCAGGCAAAGGTTGATGGACAGCCTTTGCTGTGGGCCACTGCAGCCCGCAGCTCAGAGTGCGTTTGAGTACTCCTTGATGACAATGCCTCTGCAGAGCAAAGAGTAAGGACATCGGGACCAAAGCCAGGGCCGAAGATGCTGAATCTGACGGTCCAGACTCCCTCTGCTTCTCTCAAACCTCCAGACCCCTCTCCTTGTCATTTGAAGGTACAAGATTACAAGAAGCGGGCTGGTGGTTGTGACCCAAGCACTGAAGGCAATAATCGGTTTCCGAGATATGTCCAGGAACATGGCACTGGTAAGGTCGAAGGACTCGATGGTTCCAACCATGGGAAAATTAAAAAAGGTATAAAAGAAAAGAAAGAAAAAGGGAGAAAACCAGGGCATCGGCACCAAGACTGATTCTACCGATGACAGGCAGTGAAAACTAGATGGAAATTAACCTAAAAAAGCCAAAGCGAAAAATATTTTTCTGATGGTAGCAGGAACACATCCTGGAGCTCCATGGAAAAAGAAAACTGGAGAAGATGGTGCAGCAAGAGGGAAGGTAGGTGCATATGTGCAGTGGAGCCTCCAAAAGCTGGGAAGCATTCCTCTCCGGGGTGTAGTCGGTGATGTCATCCATATATATGTGAGGACTTACTTCCTGCTTGTCCACGAAGAAAGCCAGTTACACATGTATCTGAGCCACTTTGCAAATCTACTACTACTACTACTACTACTATTATTAATCATTTAAATAGCGCTACAAGGATATGTAGATGCTGCTGATTAAATACAGAGGAGTTTATCTTTACCTCATTTAAATTTGGAGGGGGAAATAAACATGGGGGGGGAATTAAAGGTGATATTTCCCATTATCCCTCCTGTAAAGGGGAGGCTAAAAGGAGCACGTTTTAAATACCTATATGTGTCAGGAAGCAAGTGTAAATCCAGACGGAGCCAATTTTGGGCTTAGACATACATTCCCTATATGAAAGGGGAATTGATGTGTATTTATTTATTATTTAGCTCATGCCTTTCCACCAGTAGTTCAAGGCAAGCTACAGTCAGGTACGGTGGGTGTTTCCCCATCTCCCAAGGGCTTACAATCTAAATTTGTACTTGAGGCAGTGGAGGGTTAAGTGACTTGCCCAAAGAGTGCCAGTGGGATTCAAACTCTGGTCTCTTTGGTCACCATGCTGCTGCTCTAGTATAGAGGTGCATGTTATATGAGCCCAATGCCTTGCTGTACTTATTAACGGTAGAAAGACAGGTCGATATGCAGAAAAAAAAACGTGGAGTCTGTCAGTCTCCGTGAACAACTATAAACAAGGGAGTCACTATGTCGCATGTAACACTGTAAAAGAAAGGAGCTGTGTGTAATGATTTACCTGACAGGGAGGACAAATGAAAGAAAAAGCAGCAATAACTTGATGAATTTAAAGATTTATACTGATAAAGCTACTATGGTCAAATTTTGGGGGTTCAAAAGAGACTCTGATGTTCTAACATGTCATCTCCCTGGTAGGTGTATAACTTGATATCCACTAATTATTAGCAACGAGTGAAATGGAACATATAAATATGAATCGGTTGTTTACTCCTTCAAAAAGTACAAAGACCAGGGGACGCGCAATGAAGCTACAAAGTGGAACATGTAAGACTAATCGGCAAAAATATTTTTTCCCTCAAGGAGTAATTAAGCTCTGGAATTCATTACCAGAGGATGTAGTAAAGTTTGTTAGTGTAGTTCGGTTTAAAGAAAGGTTTGGATGAGTTCCTGGAGGAAAGTCCATAAACCATTATTAAAGTGGACTGGGAGAAATCCATTGCTTGTCCCTGGGATAAACAGCACAGGAGATGTCTACCTTTTGGGTTCCTGACGGGTACTCGTGACCTGGATTAGCCACTCTTAGAACCAGGATATTGGGCTTGATAGACCTTTGGTCTGACCCAGTAAGACAAATCTTATGCTTTTATCCCCATCACCTCATAAAAATGATCATGGGAAATTCAAGGTGGCTTGGGCTGGCGGATCAGGAGGCGAAGGGGCAGTAACAATTTTTTTTTAAAGTATTTTCTGATGTTCTATATTCTAAATCAGATCCACCAGTGGTCTTGATCTTTGCAAGCAGGTCATTTTTTTCTGGGAGATGCAGGAAGAAAAATAGTACTTGTTAACCAGCTAACACTTATTTCTGGACACCAAAACATTCTACATGTTCAGATTTTCGTAGTCAAAACATAACCACCCCATTTTATTCATAAATGATTTGCTTCTATTTGCCTGTTTTATAAAGGGAGGCAGAACAGTTTAATGGTATGAATTCTGTGCTGCGGGTTCAAGGGCGGTCCTCGGCAGAGTCCACAGCTGACTTCTGCTACACGATCTCTGATCAGCAGGAAGTCACTCCCTGCACTTCCAAGAATCCAATTGAAAAAAAAAAAACCAAAACCCATGGCATTTAGCTTCATCTGGTTTTCCAGGTCAACAAACTTATCTTAGGCCCTTGACTCCCTTCAGAGCTGAGCAGAGAAGCAAAGAACACAAAATCTGGAAATACCTTTTTAGAACACTTCCATATCTTCCTTTCTGTGCTTGCTTTTGTCCTAGTGTGCTATCTTCTTTCCCATGGGCCACATCACGTGCTAAATCATATTAGCTTTCGAATTAAACAAAATAATACACAAACTTGTGTTGCTTGGAGTTACGCTGTCCTCCCTCCTCCCTCTTCTTCCCCGTTTCCCCTCAAGAGAGATCTAAAAAGTTCAAAACAATTTCTGCCTGTGATACATAATCTAACTAGTGGGAGAAAGAGTTTTCATAGCAACTAAATGCCCTTAAAAGCGCACATGCCTCTAAGCAAGGGCTGTTGCTTCTGGCAACGGAGAGGAACTTGATGAATTCCAGAAAAAGAGGAAACAAAAAAATTGAACAAAACAAAACCGAAAACACTATTCTCTGCTAACGGCTCTGCTGCCTCAAAAAATCCAGTGGATGTGTTAAAACTAATGAGCCTCCGCCACCAGTTGCTCAGAATGTAATTGCTGTGCTTCCCTGCACCACTGATTGCCCTCACTGTGGGAGATTATTTAACGGGCATGTGTCCTAAACAACAGATCAAGTTTCTCTTTCAGGACAAACATAACAACGCCGCACAAAATATATTCAACAATTTTCCAGCAAGTGTTTTGAAATCTTGCTCATAGTCTCTGCATTTTCTTCCAATAGTTCAAATAAAGATTTCAAACAAATCAGCAAAATACTAGTTCACTGGATGGAGCCACCCTCTGAGCTTATTTTCAGTATTCAGTCAGTCTGGTTAGTTTTATTGAAGGAAAGGTGGCAGCCAGTAGGACCTTAAAACAGCAAATGAGGGGCTGTTAATCGGCTCATTGCCAACATCCCTATGAATAGGCACCAATGTGCTTTCCTCTCTCCCCAAAGAGCTTGCTCTAGTGCAGTGGTTCTCAACCTTTTTTGTACCGTGACCCCTTTTACCATTGGTCAACTTGTGGTGACCCCCAATGATAAAATCAAATGCGTCTCTCTTCCTTTACCGTTAACGCATTGTCGCTGTAATAATTTGTTGAATTATTAATATATTATAGGCCTTTGCAATATGTTTTTATTTATAAAATTTACTTAATTTAAACCACAATAATTAATCACAATAACAAGTAACAATATTTGATTTCAAAATTATGATTTTGTAGTCAAATCACTACTATGAAATAAAATTATTTTTTCTACCTTTGTTGTCTGACCAATTTATTCTCTGATCATGCTGGTCCCGATCTGAGGCTTCTGCTTTCCTGTCTTCTCTTAGCTCTCTTTCTGTGGTCTATGGTCCATCTGCCATTTCTTATCTCTTCTTTCGTTTTCTTCACTTCTTTCCATCAGCCATTTCCAGTCCCAGTAACCCTTCCCAGTATCAGCCCCTTTCCAGTCCTCACTCTCAGTACCTTCCAATGTCAACTTGCATTCCCATGACTGCCACTGGTGTCCATTCTCTTCCAGTCCCCCTCCTTCCCCACTGACCAGTCCCTTCTAGTACAAATACCATGGCAGCCCCTCTCAGATCCACTCCCTTCCAGTTCCATTCTCCAATCCCCTCGTATCAGTCCATTTGTAGCCTTAGCCCCCAGTTTTCTTCCAGGGCCAGCAGCTCTATCCTCCCCTCCCCACAATCAGCCCATTCCCAGTCAAAGCCCCCCAATCAGCTTGCTTCCAGTGCTAGTCCCCCCTCAACCCCATTACCAGTGCTAGCCTCCCCTAATCAGCCCAATACCAGTCCTACCCCCCATCAGCTCATTACCAGTCCTAGCCTCCCCTAATCAGCTCATTTCCAGTGCTAGTCCCTCCTCAACCCCTTTACCAGTGCTAGGCTCCCCTAATCAGCCCATTACCAGTCCTACCCCCCCCCCCCCCATCAGCCCATTACCAGTCCTAGTCTCCTCTAATCAGCCCATTTCTACTCCTAACCTCCCCGATCAGCTCATTTCCAATGCTAGCCCCCCATCAGTCCATTACCAGTCCTACCCCCCTATCAGCACATTACCAGTCCCAACCCCCCCCCTTAATCACTCCATTCCCAGTCCTAGCCTTCCCTCATCAACCCATACCAGTCCTAGCCCCCCATCTGCCCATTATAATCCTAACCCGCACTGTCTCTCCCCTCTGTCCAGCATTTATCCCTGTCTGTCCAGTACGTCCCCGTCTCTTCCCTTTATCCATGTCAGCCCCCCCTTCCGTCCATGTCAGCCCCCTCTCCCTCCCTCATCCATCCATCCATGTCAGCCCCCTCCCTCCACGTCATCCCCTCCCTCCATCCATGTCAGTCCCCACTCTGTCCATGTCAGTCCTCCCTCCCTCCATCCATCCGTCCATGTCAGCCCTCCCCTCTCCTCCCTCCCTCCATGTCAGCCTCCCTGTCCATGACAGCCCCCTCCCTCCATCCATCCATATCAGCCCCCTCCCTCCCTCCATGTCAGCCCCCCTCCCCCATGTCAGACCCATTGCAGGTTCCCTGCTCCCCTCTCCCCATGTCTGCCTCCTTTTAAACAACTTCCTTTGGAGGCGGGACAATGCTGCATGGAGGCAGAGCCCGTCGAGAGAGAGGCAGGAAGGCTCCGCAACGGTTTTACAGGCATAGCCGCGGTTCCCTAAAAGGCAGAGGAGCCACGGCTGCAGAAGATTGGAGTCTGTGAGTTTGCTGCTGCCGAGAAGTGGACTCGGCAGCGGCAGCAACTTGTGTGCTTTTTTTTTTTTTTAAACAGAGGAGTGAGGCGACCCCCGCTAAATCCTGTGGCGACCCCCGTGGGGGGTCACAACCCACAGGTTGAGAACCGCTGCTCTAGTGTAACTTCTGTCTCCTCCCACATTTGGAAAGTGGGCAAAGCCTATAAATCCAGTGCATATGCGTGCTTGCTCACAGATTCCATCTCATTCCACCTACAGAAATTTCTGGGTCCAAGGAAAACCTGCACAAAAGTGGGCTGCAGAGCTGGAGTCGCAACTTTAGTGCCATATGTGCACTCTGCCAAGGAAGATGCCCCCAAGGGTGCCACAGCTCAGGACCTTCCCTTCTGCACATCTCCCCTACTTTTCTGGTCCTCTTTGACCCTTCCCTCCCTTCCTCTCCTCTGGCCCAGCCAATAGCAGCATTAGAAAGAAGTTTACACAGTGCCTAAGAGCAAATGAACTCACAGGCCATCCCAGTTATTTATTTATTTATTTTATTTACATTCTCTTATATACCGCGCTATTCTGCATCAGTGTGGTTTACATTGAACAAACTGAAATTACATTGAACAGGGCATTATAACTTGGAGATAACTATTTTACAGGGAACATGGGCTATGGAGTGTTAAGTGGCTTATTGAAGTAGTGCTAAGGAGAAAACGGAGGGGGATGGTGTCCCAAATAAGACCATCAGGGAGAAGCAGCCCAGGTCTAGGTGGGTGGAGGGGGGGAGGGAAACGAGTCCAAGCAAGTTTGGTGGAGTGAGATGGTGGTGGAGGTGGACTAAGGAGCATGTTTCCCAAGGGTTAATTAGAGTTAATGAAAATTAAAAGCACATTAAGTGACTCCATAGCCTATAGAAATACAAGGGCCATGGCAGCATGGAGCACATGTTTACTACAGGTTACCACACATTAATGAACGTTAACACGCCCATATTCAGCAGATTATTGTAAAGGAGCTGAGATCCAGGACGAGGCCATTTTTTGCAGTTTGAGCTGCAGACAATTAACTTGCATACACCTGCTTATTGTCCATGACAAATGGGATTTCTTGAGCATTCAGACTGAAGTCATTTCTGAACAGAGCAGCAGCAGCTAGATCAGTAGCTTGTGCCAAGTGTGGCGTACTTGGATTTCAGTAAGACCCCTGACGCTCTTTCATATGAGGCTTATAGATTCTTTGGGCAGCCCAGAGGTAGATCCAAGGGTATTAAACTGATAGTAGCAGGTTGTGTGGCAGACAACAGATGTTATCAATGAACAGAGCTCACTCCACGGAAAAGTGGTTGATCAGTGCAGTGCCTCCGGCGCTGGTCCTAGATCTGATTCAGTTAAATAATTTTATACAAGATAAGTAGGGAAGCTGCAATGATCTGTACCAGTGCAGAGGCTTCAGAAGGGGGGAGGGAGTTTTCCAGTTCAATGGTTCAAATGGTAGTGTTGCATCCTATCATGCAGAAAGTCTCTGAACCAATTCCTCGGACAGTGTGAGCTGGGGATGGGGAGGGAGTGGAGGGTCACTGTATGAGAGCAACATCTACATAGCCAAAGTCAGGGCTCATGGTTGTAAGGAAGCCAGGCTGTATTACATGATGGTCATGGCAATTAGAAACAATCAACTGTACTAGATCCAGCTTACAGATGTACATTATTGTAAATAGCCACCTACTCCATCTATCACTGCTTGAATGTACATAGTTCCCCCAGTTCAACTCCATGTTATCTTCTCTGTTACCGCCCTAGAGTCAAATTGTTATCTGTAAACCGCACTGATAATAAAGAGCGCGTTATATAGCTAAAAAAGGTAAATAAGTAAACTATTTAAGCTTTTAATTTAGAAACATAAAAACATGATAGCTGAAAAAGCCCAAATGGCCTATCTAGTCTGCCCTTCCATATCAACTACTATAGCCCCTATTTTTCCTTTAGAGCTCTTCTGTGTTTGTCCCATCCATGCTTTCTTGAATTCAGATAATGTCCTCATCTCTACTACCTCCACTGGGAGACTATTCCATGCATCTACCACTCTTTCCATACAGAAATATTTCCGCATTTTACTCCTGAGCCTATCTCCTTTCACCTTCATCCTATGCTCCCTCGTTGCAGAGCTTTCTTTCAATTGAAAGAGGCTCTCCTCCTGTGCCTTTATACCATGGAGGTATTTAAACATCTCAATCATATCTGCTGTTAAAGTACTTGTTGACTAAGGGTCTATGTACTGCAGAAAGTCAGCATTAGAGCTAACCATGGTTTATTACATTGACCCCCATAGTCAACAAGTACTTTAAAAGTTTAGCAGCTTCCAAAAAAAAAAAAAAGTTTTTATTCCCAATGCAGTAAACTAATGGCATGCAATTACTACAGTGGTTAAAAAAAAAAGGTTCACAGACAGAAAAAAATGCAGACCTTTGCTGCAGTTACATGCCAGAATTTTCTACATCGGGCAGAAGTCTTTTTTTTTATTCCTTTTTAATTTTCCTGCCAGTGCATGAGCCAATCACCCTTCACTACTAAATATGAATTGCCACATGAACGGAGACTCTCATATGCAATGACATGAAAATAAAAAGACTCCACCCCCTTCCCTTATGGAGGCTATTAGGTTCAGGATACCCCTAGGCTAGGTACCCTAAGCCATTCACCCAGCACAGGGAGGCCCTTGACCACAGAACCACTCAAGCTCTGGCACCCTTGTAGATCAATAATACTTACTAGCCCCAAGGAAGAATACCATGGCATCTTCTTCCTCTGACACCATTCTGGAAACCGACTGCACCTGACTCTCATTATGTACTGCTAGGCGTCAATCTGTCAAATAAAGAAGCACTCTCTTATTTGCAGGCCGACTCTTAGCAGTATGCTTCAACATACCATATGGTGCCCAACACTGCCATTTTTCAAGATGGCAGCATCAGAGACAGGAGTGACTGGTCATCACCTCTGCTTCCCTATTTAAAAGTGGCTTGCGGCTGGTGGGAGGGGGGAGGGGATGTTTTCAGGGTCCACTAAAGCCACCATGGTTTTTCTTAAGGGACAGAAGGCGGCACTGAAGCCCATCAAGAACTGTTTCTTTCTGGGAAGGGAAAAGGGAGATGGTGTTCAGGGCCCACTTGGAACACTAAGGATTTCCTTTAAGAGGGCGTGCACACACTCTGGGGCCCATTGGGGCTATTCAAGGGATTTTTTTCAACTAGGGTCATCTGAGGTAAGGTGCTGCATTTCACCTCTGATGACCCTTTAACTCTTGTAATAGAATTTTTAATGCAGCTCAGGGCTGCAGTAAAGATTACGCACTAAGAGGGAAATGGAAATAAAACACTAAAATTTGGTGCTGTTTGGACACCGGAAGCAATCCCCTATTCTGCTGGTATCCATGCATTTGTATGCCGACCAGACTTTCCTTTAGTGGAATGGTTTTACTGTGAATTTTCCCACACTGAAATCTTTACCAAATTGGGTAGTAATGTTAGTGGGGGAAAATCCTAGTAAACTGCCGTGCTGAAGGATAGGGACACTTATTAAGCTCGCCCCTTTAGCCCTTAAGGAGCATCTGAAGAAATGGCACGGGACGAAGCACAGGGCGAACAGTTAAGTAGATACAGACAGCTTTACGTGACGACATAACTCTGCTCACTCAGTCCTTAGATCTGAAGGCTGAAATCGCACAGCCACAGAACATGCACACTCTCTCTCCCTTCCTCTCTAGGAATCTTGTCATGAGTGTTATGGTTTTTTTGCGTATAGGTTTCCTCTTGCAAAAGCATTTCAGGCCGAAACGTAAACCCAGATGTTCAATGCCAGCAGTAAATATCCAGGTTGCCCAGACTGACACAGTGTTAACAAGGCAATATTCAGCCACTGTCCTGTTAGCTTCCGTGGCAAAAGTTAGCCTAGCATTTCGCCGCTTTGCCACACTTTACTAAAGTGCGTTGACAGACGATTCCTCGTGGGGATGGGGTCCTTCTTTTGGCGTTTGCCATTTGCGGAGGTTGCCCTTCCCATTTTGCTGTCATGTTCTATGAACAACAAATGATCTGACCAAGTAAATTCAGCAGTTCCAGGAATAGGCCTCAGTTCACTCAACTCTGGGAGAGTAATCTCCCTTCTGGTATAGGAAAATCTATGATCAGCTGCCATTCTCTGCCCAAAAAAATATACAGTGTAGGCTTCTGTTTCCCAAAGGCAGAAAACATAGCACCCTTCAAAGTAAGACTACAAAATTGTGGATTTGGGAGTGACTGTGGACTTGGAGTCAAAAAAAAGCTGCAGAAGACTTGCACATTATACAATAAGAAAGTTAATTTTACTAATTAAGCTTCAAGCATAAAGTTTAAACATTCTGGACATCTCTCTTCCATTCCCATTTTGGAATTAATGGCAATTTGTGGTTTATTTTTTACAAAGCTTACAGATTTTTTTTTTTTTTTAGCAAGGCTGCAGAGCATTATATTAAGCCGCTGCAAGCTCCTCTTTTGAGCTGACTAATGGTGCAGTATATCTCCATGATTTACTGCTGCTCACAGGCCTTTCTGAAGTTAAATAACCAGAAAACAGATTTGAAAATTTTCAAACGCTCAAAACCACCACAAGGGGCTGGCCCTGTGGCAGTGTATTGAGATTCCCGGGTCAGATTCTTTGGACTGAAAAGGGCTAGAAGTGCAGTGGAACTTCACAGCCCCTTGGTGGTAGTGAGAGTGGTAGAGGAAGGGCTTTCCAGTGGTCACATATTGGCACTATCCATTAGCCGGATTTAGAACCCATTCTTGCAGGGTTCTGGGAAGAGGTATGGTGCACGGCCCTCAGCCGAGGACTTTGGTTGCAATGACTGGGCTAAAATAAGTGTAGAGGGGATATTTTTAATGCCATACCCCCAAGAAAGGCCAGTTCTGACTGAGCTGGAAACCCAAAGGAAGAGGACATGGCCGATCAAGAAAGCGATCTGGTCACTGGTTACCTAGAGCTTGCTAATATTAGCCTGCTAAAAAGTTTATAAAAGTAAACACTAAAAGGAGAGGGACTAGAACACAGCAAACTTTGAATTACAGCATTTGAAAATGCCTCATCTCAGATTGGAAATGAAGCTCTTCATAAAGATTTCGGTACTTCTTCAGGACTGCAGAACAGTCATATCCTAGCCCCTGCTTCTCTTTGGGAAACTTAAAATGTCAGCTCGCCGCTGTGCATGTTTTCAGAAAATCTTTCTATTCGTTTTACATTTTGGGCATTAACAGTAGAAAAAACTATTAAAATCCTGACTCTGATCCATCTTTTGGAGGATACTGCAATTCGGCCAGCATTTCAAAGACTACCAACAAGCAGAGCGAAGAGCTGCTAAATAATCTCTAAAGCACCCTTTACTTGAAAACGTTTCACTTTTAAAACCTGGGACTGTAAAGTACTTTCACATTCAGAAAATTAAGTGGACTCCAAAGCATGAAAAACCTTTCTTCAAATGAGGAGGAAATGGCAGGACAGCAGTGGCAGAAAGGAGAGACAAGAGTCTTAAAGCTCACTCCACATTTCAGTTTTGCTTCCTGTGTGAAAACTGGCCTTATTTTATCTATTTGGATTTATGTCACAACTTTTCAGTAATAGTTCACGAGTTAAACATTTAGGTAAAGCATTTCCCTGTCCCTGGAAAGCTTACAATCTAAGGGTCTCATTTACTAACCTGTCTTAATATGCATTAATGTGATTTACTGCACCATATTTAATGCAAGCCCTATTATTCTCAATAGACCAATTGCATAAATACTGCCTAAGCAGCCCCTCTCTTTAAAAAACCTTCATTAGACCCCACTTGTTCCTGCAGCCTTCAAACATGCTGTGCTTATACCTCTCCTCAAAAAAAAAACTGGAAGGACAGGTAGGGTCCAGTAAGGTTTATTAGCTTATTTCTTTCCTTCTCTTTGCTTCAAAACTACTCAAACGAGCAATTCACGGTCACCGTCTTGACTTTCTTTTCACTCAAGCCCTTCTGGATCCACTACAATCTGGCTTTAGTCCACTACATTCTACAGAAACGAGTCTTGTCAATGTCTCCAGTGACTTGTTCCTCACCAAATCATAGGGCCTATACTTGATCCTCATCCTTCTTGACCTTTCTGCTGCTTTTGACACTGTTGATCACCACCTTCTGTTCAATACCCTGTCCTCACTTGGATTTAGGGGCTCTGTTCTGTCCTGGTTTTATCATCTCTTCCATCACACTTTTAGCGTATGTTCTGGTGGACCCTCGTGCTTTCAGTTGGTGTACCTCAGGGCTCTGTCTTGG
The DNA here is from genome assembly GCA_033557465.1 of Ichthyophis bannanicus. Classification (NCBI taxonomy): domain Eukaryota; kingdom Metazoa; phylum Chordata; class Amphibia; order Gymnophiona; family Ichthyophiidae; genus Ichthyophis; species Ichthyophis bannanicus. The sequence continues at coordinate 1,373,674,916 of CM066031.1, forward strand.
GACCTCTCCTTTTCTCTCTCTACATTCAGTCTCTTGGTGCACTTATCACTCTCATGGTTTTCAGTGACATCTTTATGCTGACAACTCTCAGATCTACCTCTCTTCACCTAAAACCTCTCTAGGAATCCAGTGCCAGATCTCTGCCTGCTTATCCAAAATTGCTGCGTAGATGTCTTTCCGCCATCTGTAATTGAGTATGGCCAAAACTGAGCTCCTTATATTTCCCTCTACACCCATCTCCCCCTTCCTCCCTTCTTTGTTTCTGTGGATAACACTATACTCCTCCCTGTTTCCTCAACTCGCAACCTTGGACTCTTTTGTCTCTTTTCTCTGCACATATCCAACAGATAGCTAAAACCTGTCGCTTCTTTCTCTGAAATACCAGCAAAATTCATCCCGTCCTTTCTACACACACTGCTAAGACCCTTATTCACTCTCTAGTCACCTCCCATCTTGACTACTGCAACCTGCTCCTCGCTGGTCTCTCTCTGAATCATCTCCCCTTCAATGCTCACATAACCCCTCTTCTCAAGTCACTTCACTGGCTCCTTATCCATTTCCGCATCCAGTTCAAACTTCTCCTGCTGACCTATAAGTGCATTCATTCTGCGGCTCCTCACTACCTTTCCTCTCTTATCTCGCTCCATACCCCTCCTCTGGCAGATCCCTTTTATCTGTGCCCTTCTCTGCCACTGTCAACTCCAGACTTCGGTCTTTCCACCTTTTTTTGCTCCATATGCTTGGAACAAACCACCCGGGTCAATACATCAGGCTCCTTCTCTATCCTATTCAAATCTAGGCTAAAAACCCACATCTTAGAGGCTACTTTTGTATCCCAATGCCCCTTCTCTCACTCGCTTGTTCACCACTTATGTGCATCCTACCATACTCTAGTTCCCAGTTCTGTGATGTTGTCCATCTTGATTAAATTCTAAGCTCTGATGAGCAGGAACTGTCTCTTATATCTATATGTTTAGCACTGTGTATGCCTTGTGGCACTATAGAAATAACTAACAGCAGTAGTAGCTCGGGCAGTGCAGTCAAGAAAGGAGTCTAGGCATCCCCGTGACCACACAGTGCGACAGATGAGGCAGAGTGTGGCAAATATGATTTACTTTGAAGTTTGCCACATGCTGCCTTCCAGGTTCCTGCTTTAAGAAAAACTTTTCTTGCCCAGAAGCCTTCACCTCCCGATGTCAAGCCAAAATCTTTCAATAACCACCATGTGATTTTGCAGTTGTCATCATGCGAATTCACCCGGCACCAATAGGTGATGGCTACTCAGCAGGACTGGGAGACAGTGCACCGAAGCTCACTAAAAGTAAGATCTTTGTGGGGGGTGGGGGAGAGGATGAAGGAAGGCCAGCAGTGGGGGGATTCTCATTAGAAATTTTGCTTAGGAGCTCCCCATTAGAAATTTTGCCACTGCAATAGACCCATTAGTGCAAGTTAGTAACTATGGTCCTAAAGTTTTTCATGAGGTAATGGAGGGGGAACTGGCTTGCCCAAAATCAAAGAGCGTTGATGGGATTTAAACCTTGACTTTCTTTGTTCTTTAGCCCACTGCTCTAATCACTAGGCTACTCCTCCATTCCTCAGAAAATCATGCCTTCCCTCTCTGTGTCTCCTTCTCTCTCCTACCAAAAGCTTTTGAATTGATGATCAAATTTCATTCAAATTTCTGCCAAGATAGTGAAGTAAAACACCAACCCAAACACCCCCCCAACCCGCTCATATGTTTTATACGCTCCCAACAGCTCCAACACTCAGAATCCTACTTCTTTTTCTTTGCCCTAGAGAAATAGGAAAGGCCAGTTCAATTCCGTTCAGGGACGTCAGAGCACACTGTGATGTCATTCAGGATTTTGAAAGCTGCCTTGCCATTGGCTGATACTGAGCACATTGAACGATGTCCTGCTGTTGATTATCATCATAATTACATACACAGGAGGAAGCTAGTCATCACAAAATGCTCCCACACATCTGCTGGCTAAATTATCAGTATTTTCTTCCACAAACATATGGCAATTTAACAGAAAAACTGCACTCAGTTTATACAGCGAAGTATGCCAATTAATATCGGCAGACATCTACTAATTAAACATTTTACTACTGTCATTTTTTAAAAATTCTTTAATTTATTCCCTTATAAGTTCCCCTCATCCCTGGAGCAGCCAAAAAACTGACAAGGAAGAGCAACTGGAAAGAGGTATATACATTTTCATCACACCAGACAGAATCCTCTCCCCGATTTCTTTGCTGAAAATCCTTTACCTATAAAGTCAATGCAGCTGTTCTCCTAGCTTATAATATTAAACTGGTTTTACAGAAATTCAGCAGAGTGTATTATAACCTAGAATCCAACAATATGGTGTGAGCCTATATCCGCAGCCTAGCAGTCAGCTACAGCACCAGCCAGGTTTCAATGCTACTACTCAAAACTGATCAAATTAAGTTTCTTTTTTCACCCGAGATTATTGATAAGCAAGAACGTGGCAAATTTGCAGCTGAGTTTGGAACAAGATTACAGTTACTTGGAACGCACTGGATTTTATTAGCTCCTATTGTATATTATATCAAAAACGACAACAAAAACAGAATGAACCAAATCAGTTACCATTGTAGGATACATAATTTTACATTCTTCAAAACATAACTGTTCTATAGCAATTGAAAGAACTGTTGAACTCTAGAAAATTGTAATTCTATCAAACTCAGAGCAATACTGGTAATCCATACATAGTACTAAGACTTGCCATGGATTTCTGAAATTTTCCACAGTATACAGTAAGCAAGGCTTTCCTTTAAAGCTCACCTAAAGTACAAATAAGGGTCAACAAACAAGTTGTAGCAATAACCTTTTTTTGGACTAAATACATGTGACTGGATTTCAAAAGTTAGCCCCTCTTCATCAGCTAAGTGAGGGAACAGTGCACTTATGCTGGGTTTAAAGAGAGAGTGAGGCTTAAGGCTTCTCACATATCCCATTATAGCTCAGTAAAACGAAAAGCGGGGGCGATTGGCAGAAGAGGTAGTGTGAAATTTTTCAATTCAAAGGGTCTATCTGATCATGGGTGAGAAAGCCATGTCCTTATTCAGTGCTTTTTTGTTTGTTCCCAAGTGTTGCTCATCTTCATTTAAAATGGTTTGCCTTCTTGTGTCTTCCTGAAGTGCTCCACTTGAGATGTCATTAAAGGAGTGTCCTTTTTAGAAATATTCAGCTACTGAGCTGTCATTCTGTTTTCCTCTAATAACTTATTGTATGCCTGTAAAGATTCATTCTTATTTTTAATTTTTGACTTTCTTCTTCAATGTAGCATCTTTCTTCAATAGATCATCTAAACTGCATTCAGCAGGAGCACAATGTGAACCTTTTATTCTGAGGATGGGAGGCAGTGTACTATGGTCGATCAGGAACTTGTTAAAAGATAGACAACAGAGAATGGGGCTAAATGGCCAATTTTCCCAATGGAGAAAGGTGAATAGTGGACTACCCCAGGGATCTGTGCTGGGCCCGCTGCTTTTTAACATGCTTTTTAACATAAATGACCTGGAAGTGGGAACAACAAGTGAATTAATCAAATTTGCAGATGACACAAAATTATTCAAAGTTGTTCAAACACAAGAGGATTGTGAAAAATTGCAAGAGGACCTTGATAAATTGGAAGACTGGACTTTCAAATGGCAGATAAAATTTAATGTGAACAAGTGCAAAGTTATGCACTGAGGGAAGAACAACCCAAACTATGGTTACACGATGCAAGGTTCCACATTAGGGCCCACCACCCAGAAAAAGGACTTAGGCGTCATCATGGATAATATGTTGAAACCCTCGGCCCAGTGTGCAGCGGCAGCCAAGAAAGCAAATAGGAATCATAAGGAAATGAATGGAGAATAAAACAAAGGATATTATAATACCTCTAATATACACTGCCAAGTCTAAGCTACAATGTAAACCACTTTGATTGAAATGATAAAGTGGTATAAAAAAAATCTGTTAAATAAATAAATGTCATGGGGCAACCACACTTTGAATACTGTGTACAATTCCGGTTGACACATCTTAAAAAGGATATAGCAGAATTAGAAAAGGTATAGAGAAGAGCCACCAAAATGGAAAAGGGATGGAAGGATGTCCCTATGAGGAGAGGCTAAAAAGGTTAGGGCTGTTCAACTTACAAAAGAAATGGCTGAGGGGAGATATGATAGAGGTTTATAAAATAACGAATGGAGAAAGTGCAGCTGGAATGGGTAAAACAGATCGGTTGTTTGCTGCTTCAAAAAGTAGAAAAACTAGAGGACACGCAATGAAGCTACGATGTAGCACATTTAAGACTAATAGGAGAAAATATTATTTCACTCAACATGCAGTCAAACTCTGAAATTCATTACCAGAGGATATAGTAAAAGCTGTTTTAAAAAGGTTTGGACAGGTTCCTGGAGGAAAAGTCCATAAACCATTATTAAAAAGGACCAGGGCTGTGCACTGCTTACCCTGGGACAAGCAACGTGGAATCTGTGTACCCTTTTTGGGAACCTGGCAGGCACTTGTAACCTGGATTGGCCGTTATTGGAAACAGGATACTAGGCTTAATGAACCTTGGTCTGACCCAGTATAGCATATCTTATGTTCTTAACTGCAGGGTTGCATGATATGTGCCAGTAGAGTTTGGATTGTGATGTCTCACAGCATTGTGTACAAATTTTCTTAATTTCAGAATTTACTTCTGAGTTTTGTTTCAGGGAAAGTGTGTGCTAAAAGACTAGAGCTAGAAGAGCTGGGAATAATTCTTTTGTTCACTTTCCAGTAGGTCTTTTACAATTTTCAGGGCTGGCACTGCCCATTAAGCAACTAGATGATTACTTTGAGTGCCAAACTTTGGAGGGCTAACTTAATCCACTGACCGAATTTTATAGGAAACAATCTTTCACCTAGTGCAGGGAGGAGTGGTCTAGTGGTTGGGACAAGTTACCTCAGGCTGGAAGGTCGGTGGTTCAAATCCCATTAGAGAACAGCAACCTTGGGCTGGAAGGACTGGGGTTTCTAGTCCCACATGTGCTCCTTGTGGTCTTGGGCAAGCCACTTAACCCTCCATTGCCCATGTTCCCTGTAAGTATTAGTGTATGTGTCTCATATCCCCTCGTGTTAAATGTATCCCCCAATTGTGTTGTGACCACTTTGATTGAAGGATAAGGTGGTATACAAAACTGTCTAAATAACTATATAAATTCCTATAAATATTGTTCCATTGAGGCAGAAAAAATTATCGGACCAATAAATAGGAGGTAGCTATTAAGAAGCACCCTCCAATAAGTCCTATTTAATCGATAGATTGATTTTTTGTGTGATTTGACCGTGTTCAATGAAAAGTGAATATAAAAAAACCAACATGTTTTGAACTATAAAAATAAGTTTGGCTTCAGGGGTTTCAAACTTACTTACGCCTCCTCCCTTCCCACCCCAAACCCACTCCTTCTGTGTCAAGGAGCGATTTCACCTGACATCAGTAGCAAAAGAACAGAAGACTAGCAGAGGCCAATGACAGAGCACGCTGAGAAAAAAAAAAGCTGGATAAACAAAAGCATAGCAGTGTCCTTATTTTTCAAAATTACAGGAATTGATTTGTGTTTAGAAATATACCTTCAAAAAGCCAAAAAAAGAAGCGATGAAAACTTGTAAAATAAAAATATTACCCTGAAACTTAATTTAAAAGAGCAATAATTAGTCTTCCCTATACAAGGTAAGCTTTGATGGCATAAAAACCCTAAAACAACCATAGCAATGAGATGTATAGGAGAGTGAACTGATAAAAGAGTTAATGGGAAATAGGAAAGGAACTGAAGGAAGTAGAAAGTGTAGCAGAGCTTCATCTTAGACAGTCATATGTGCACATTCCCAAAGTCTTGTAAATGAAATCACAGACTTAGAGGCCACCAGGATAGAGGAGGATTTGCACATAGCTGCATCACTGATGCAATGGAAAACAAGATTAGGATGGGGTGAAGTAGCAGCCTAATGGTTAGAGCAGCAGCCTGGGAGTCAGAAAGACCAGGGTTTGAATCCCCCACTGATGTTCCTTGGTACAAACTTACAGTAGGGGCGTGTTTACTGAACGTTAATGAGCATCATGTGTTGCAATGGCTCATAGAAATGAATGGGCAGAGGCCTGTTGACTTTACTTAACATGCGTTAACCTTTAGTAAACATGCCCCCTAGAGTGTAAAACCTCTAGGAACAGGGAATTATGGACTGTACCTAAGTCTAATTCGTCTTGATCTACTACTGCAAAGGCGTGAGCTAAATACAAAAAATAACCATCTAAAGATATAATCTCTTCAGAAGAGATGGCACAGAGAGAGGAGTAGATTAGCAGGAAGTAGCCTTTGCTATTAGTATAAGTCTTTAGTCCTTACTTTCAAGGCACTAAATAACTACCCCCCTACACCAATCAGCAAGCTTATCCATGGCACCCTGGAAAACAGAAAAAGGAGAACCACATCAATGAACACCTTAATTGTCCCGAAGATAATAACGAAGTGTACTAAGGCCACCTCCAACAGGGCCTTCTCCTTATTTGCTCCTCTAAACTGGAATGCACTACCTCACGAAATCCGTGCTATCAAAAACCTAATCCTATTCAGAAAAGCATTGAAATACCACCTGTTTACAAAATGCTACCCAGAAGTCAACCTAGTCACTAACAAAACTACCACCTCAATACAACCTGAAAAGGGCTAGCAGGTCAACCTTTCTCTCTAGTCTTATTAGTGAACCACATTGTAACATCCAATCGAGTTTGATATTACTGTATATACCATTAAGTTATTCTGTACATAGTTCCCCCGGTTGTCCTATTGTTGTATTTCCCTGTTCAATGTAAAACTCAATGTTACCTGTATGCATTGTAGTATGTTCTTGTTCTATGTACACCGCACTGATAATAGCGCGGTATAGAAGAATTGTTAAATAAATAAATAAATAAATAATAAATAGGGACACAATAATAGCCTCTGAATATGAAGGGAGAACAGGCAGAAGTGGAATTAATGCGGGTTTGCCATGAAAAATTTAAAATCTGTATGAACGTGACAGTAAGATGTGGACCCACAACCTAGGAAGACATGGTGGTCACCGGCATCACCAGATAGCAGATCCGAGAGAGCAGTGGGTGGCAGAAATCCCAAAGGTTGCAAAGCCAGAAGAGGGGCAGAAGGTGGCCACAGAGCCACAGTGGTACCCCTTTGAAGCAGCACATGCACGTGGCCCTGAAGTGGGAGCAGGTTTTCCCTCTGGCCTGGGTACTTGGAGCCTTCAAAATTCGGCACCCTAGACAGTTACTTACATTGCCTATACCTAAATGCAGGCTTACAGGGGAGAGGTGGATTCAAATTGGATGCAAAGGGGAGGAGGGTGCTTTTAGGTGACTTCAGTCTATCAGATCTTGAGAAGTCCTGACTGCTTTCCAGTGGGCATTCGTGAAGTCACTAGTTGAAGGGCCCATACAATGTGTGGCTACACTAGATCTGGTACTGACAAATGGCGACAATGGTAAGGGGAAAATGAGAGTCTAGAGATTACTGTACTGTTCAGTTTGATATTATTCAATAACTTACATTTGTAAAAAAACATCTTCCCGAGCAGTGCTCAAGGCAGCATAACACACTTAACCTGAACGAAATCATACCAGGACAAGAGCCTTGCACTTCAAGATGACAGACAGTGTTGAGCACAGATGACTAGACTCAAGCCACAGAGCCGGCCATGCTCTTTATTCCCACAGATGTACCCAGCCTGCAGAGGAAGTCCCTCCACTACCCTCCTCATCCCCCTGCCCCAAGTGTGGCAGAAGAGATGGCACAGAGAGAGGAGTAGATTAGGGGGAAATTAGCCTTTGCTATTAGGGACACAGTAATAGCCTCTGAATACGAAGGGAGAACAGGCAGAAATGGAATTAATGTGGGTTTGCCATGAAAAATTTAAAATTTGTAGGAACGTGACAGTAAGATGTGGACCCACAACCAAGGGGGCAGGGGCATGCTGTGTGACCTAGGTTTTGGCAGCTGGCTCATAGATTCCAAGAAAATTTATCAAGGCTTAAACCACATCATGAGGACAAGAGTCGGCCAGAACTGAGAGCAGCAGCTGGGCCATGAATGTGTGCTCTACTGAGCCATAGGGCGCACTGTTGCAAAAACGATACAAAGGCAAAAAAACATAACGAAACAAAACATTTTTTGGCCTCCATATCCTTAGTAAGTTGTGTCAGTAATAATTCTAGACTTTGCTTGAAGTAGGCTAACTTGCCAGATCTCTTGCAACCCTGTGCACTACTGCTACTTTCTTTTTAAAATGAAAGCACATCCTTACCAGTTACTACACCCCTGTGAATCCTGCCCCTGCCTTCCCCAGTATTTCAAACAATGAAAGCCAAATATCTCTCCCCTTCCCCATCCACTCAGCCAGTTCCAAGACAGGATATCACCCTGGTTAGCAAACTCTGAGGAGAACCCGCAGTCTGGTCATCTCAAAAATTTAAGAGTCTCCACACAAATGGTATGGGGACCCCTAGTGCTGCAGAAACCTCATAGGAACTGGTTAGGCAGAATAATCAGAAGAAATAAGGGGAGGCAGAGAAAGTAGTTAAAGAAGAAGAATCTCGAGGTGGCGGGCAATGTGGCGGCTGCAAGCAGACATGGTGAGCTGTCTTGCCCTGAGAGTTGGGCAAGAGGAAAGCAAAAACTCATGCTGCCCCAGCCAAGTCTATAGGCGTGGGAACTGGAGCAACATCAATGCTGGCACAGACCTCTATCACCCCCTTCATTGTTCGGGAGCCCTCCTTGCTGATTATGCCCAGTGGTGCCTTGCTGGAGCCTGCGAGGCAATTGGAGATGTCCTCAGACTCCGCAGAGGCAGTTTCACTCTCTCCCGGAGGATGCTGACCGGGATTTCCGCGGCAGGCTTGCCACTGGTTGAAGTTCTCTGCTCCAAGCATGCCGACCCCGGGGTCGTGAACTCAGCAGATAAGGGGGACGTGGGCAAGGGAGTCGCTGAGCAGAGATGCAGCAGAGTTTATCTTGGTCTTACTGTGACCCACAATACATCATGATAGCAGGGGTCTGGCAAAAAATATGAGTGGCATTCTTGTTCTATCTGGGGCTTCCTCCTCTTCAGGGTTGGTTTCTGGACGTCCATCTACCATCAGTCTTGCTACTCTGCGGGACATCATTCAGGGTTTTCAGAGTTCTATAAACTCTATTACCCAAGTTCTACAGCAGCATATTACACAGATTTCTGCCAAACTTTTGCAATGGTGTTCAGATCAGATACGAATTCCCTTCAGGAGAAATTATCGGGTCAGCAGACCAGACTAAAAATGTTGGAACTGCGCAATTCTGTTTTGAGGAAAGATATATGGTAATGCAATGGAAGACTGAACATGTAGAAAACACTGACCAACGCAGGAATCTTCGTCTTGAATTTTCCTGGGTTAAGTTCAGTTTTCCCTTATGATTTGTTCAAGAAATATGTTATGAAAATTTCAGAGTCCTCTGTTCCACCTACAACTAAAGTTTATAATGTTCCACAAGGGAAAATTTCCCCTGAAGATGGACAACCGAGGTCTGGTTTTGATTCACTGAACATTATTGAGTTTCTTGAGCAATCGGGTGAGGACGCTGTACAGTGTTTTACCTTGATGGTACAATTGGCATTGGACTCAGACTAGGAATGGCTTCTCAAAATGTTTTTAAGTACAGGGAAATTTTGTTTTTGAATTGCACGATATGAATGTTTCTGGATGTAGCTAAAACCACCCACAAATGGAGGAACCAATTCCTGTTGCTTCAACTCCAGAGTTTAAATCTGGGGACCACTTTTCGCTTATGCTATCCGTGTAAGTGTCTTGTGGTATACCAAGGCAGCCGGTTTATTTTTTTTGAGCCATCACATTTGTCTGCATTTATTTCAGCAAGAACTGCTGTAACTCCTTCTCATCCTCCAATATAATGGGTTTAACATCCTCTTAGAAGTAGGGTTGGGTGGAGTCTGGTTGTATCTGCCTATTTTTTCCTTGAACCAATTTACTTTTGCTTCTAGCTCCGTTCTGATACCCCGCTCCTGAAAGCTGTGGACTAAAGCGCTGTTGCTTCTATTTCCTTTGCAATGAAATATTTTTGTATTTCCTTTGTGCTTTTTGGGCTATTTCTGTAAAGCAGATATGTTTGAAATTCATAAATAAATTTAAAAAAAAAAAGAAGAAAAATGTCAACAAGAAAGAGGGAAAAAGATAGAACCAGGAATAGTTTATAGGGAAAGGAGGAGTAAGGTCTTCAAAGAGTTGTGGGGATGAACTAGGGGTCCCTGAACTTTTGGAGGTTAATAAGGTGCACAACACTGGATCTGAAGACAGAATAACTGCCAGTTGGAATACTGTGTGAAAGACAAGCTCGGTTACTGCTTTCTACTATTACTTATCATTTGCATAGTGCTATGCTGCATACATACATGTAAGAGACAGTCCCTGCTCAAAAGAACTCACAGTCTATCCAAGACAAATACAACAAACAGGGGGCTAGGGTAGAACTAAGGGGAAATCATTATATCACACAGGGGTGCTAAACAGGAGAATAAGGGGGTCAGGATCTAAAAACAGCCTCGAAGAGGTGGATTTTTAGCCTGGATTTGAACAGAACCAGAGACAGAGCCCGATGCAGCGATTCAGGAAGTCTGTTCCAGGTATACAGTGCAGCAAGGTAGAACGTGGAGTTGGCAGTGGAAGAGAAGAGCAGAGATAAAAGTGATTTGCCTGATGAAAGGAGTTCCCAAGGAGGGGTATAGAGTGTGATAAGAGAGGAAAGGTAGCGAGGAGCCACAGAATGAATGCACTTGTAGGTCAACAGGAGCAGTTTGAAGCGGATGCGGAAACGGATAGGGAGCAGGGAAGTGACACTGGAGGAAGATTAGCCATGAATTTGAATGGACCGAAGGGGAGAGAGATGACTCAGGGGGAGATCAGTGAGATACAGGTTGCAATAGTCTAAATGGGAGGTGACTAGAGAGTAGATAAAGGGCTTGGTAGTGTGTTCAGAAAGGAAGGGATGAATTTTGCTGATGTTATAAAGAAACAACAGGTTTTAGCTGTCTGTTGGGTGTGTGCAGAGAAAGAGAGAAGAGTGAAAGATGACCTCGAGGTTACGAGCCGAGGACACAGAGAATGCTAGTATTATCCACAGAAAAAGAGAGAGATAGGAGGAAGGGAGGATGTGGGTTTAGAGGGAAAGATAAGGAGCTCTGTCTTGGCAATACTCAATTTCAGAGGGCAGCGGGATACCCAGACAGCAGCATCAGACAAACGGCAGAGATATGGGCCTTGATGCCTTACTTAATTCCAAGGAAAAATCATATATACATTTTTTTTAGGAAATTTCTGTCCCCCTTATCTCTACTGTTTGCTATTGGTGGTCTTTCCTGATTAGAACATGACCTTTCAGAAAAAATATTGTAGAACAGCGTTAATTATGGCGCCTGTTTACTAAAGTGCGCTAAGTAGTCAGTGCAAGAATTACTGTATGCTGTTAGGCTACGAGCACTGTAGCTGTTACTATATATGACAGCATGAGCTAATTCACATGACAGCTGTACTGTATAACAGGTTATGGGCCGAAAACGGCTGTGGACTCTGCATTGTAGCTAGTGCATGCTACTTTGCAAAATGCTGAAGCAAAACCTCTCCTTTTCACATCATTTTACATGTAATTTTTCTTAATTTTCTTCTTATCATAAACCAATTCATTTTCAATTTTATACATTTGTTCCCAAAAGTAAATGATTGCATTTCTTTTTATTGTACTTTGATGGTTATTTGAGGAACTCTGCCACATGCTGCATTTCTGTAGACAGCACGGATGCACATCAACATATTTGAAAGTTGTTAGATTACGACACTATGGGCCTGATATTCAAAGCATTTATGAGAGTTATGCTCCTAAATTGGCCTCTCTGAAAAATTACTAGGGTCGAGCGTCTATATATTTTCTTAAAATTTCACTAAACTTCAAAATTTAAACGCATAAAAAGTGAGAGGCAACGCAGGTGAATTTAGGGTGGAGGAAAAATGTTAGGAGCTTAGCACTGATTTTTAGCACTAGGCATTTAAATAGGTTCAAAAATCTAGGCAAACGAATGGCAGGCCTAAATTTAGGTGTATAAATTTTAAGCTCCTAAATTAGGATGAATTTTCAACTGAAAACTTCAGCTCCTAAGTATGGCTGAAAATAGGGCACAAATTTAGGAGCTCAGCCTTTTTGGAATATTGAGCCCAATGTCACTATAGCGAAGGCAGCATAAATGAGCAATAAATTAAACCACACTGTCATGTTACGAAGTCATCCAGACTAAGTATTTGTGACTCAGGAATTGGGGAGACTGGAAGTACAGCTTTGCTTAGTTTCCAATATTTTTCAAACTTGATGAGTGAACACACCGCCTGAGTACGGATGAAGAAAGAGAAGGGCATCTTGCAGAACGTAAGCACCAGCATCCAAGAGTCTTTGCACAGTTTTTCATATTGATCCTCCAAAAGGTATTGCGCCACTTGCAAAAAACCTGGAACAGAACATCTAAGGCCGAGAGATGCCCTCAGTTCTGCAAACCATGAAAATCTAGGAAGACAAAGACATTAAAGGCCTGACATTGAGTTAGGAGGGCTATGCACCCCGCCAAAGACTAACCCTGGATATTGAAAGGCTGGGGACATATGCGGCCCAGCATCGAATATCCGGGATCGCCATACTGCCTCTCAGCCGCAGTCGATAACCATGTCACACCTATCTTTTAATGAAACAACCCTTCTAAGGTCTTTTTTCAGAGTGAAAATTTACTGTCAAAATCTAAACGAACTTCTCACTCAATTTTATCTCTTGATAGCATTACATTTCAATGCAGAAACATCTAAGGTCATCAAAATGCTGGAGTGGAGGAGTAGCCTAGTGGTTGGGGCAATGTACTTCAGGCCGAAAGGTCGGGGGTTCAAATCCCACTAGAGGACAGCAACCTTGGGCTGGAAGGACTGGGGTTTCTAGTCCCACAGGTGCTCCTTGTGGTCTTGGGCAAGCCACTTAACCCTCCATAGCCCATGTTCCCTGTAAAATAGCTTTCTCCAAGTTATAATACCCTGTTCAATGTAATTTCAGTTTGTTCAATGTAAACCGCGCTGATGCAGAATAGCGCGGTATATAAGAGAATGTAAATAAATAAATAAATAAAAAATCATGTCTGGTGTGAAGTAGTTAGTAAAGATTCAAGTATGGTGTGAAGGTTAAAGGCGCTGAGGTGAGGGGGCAAAAGAGAAAGAGTCAGATAAGTTGCATTGTCTGTCTCTTTAATGGAGTTTGAAAAGCTGTTTGATATGAGGAATGGTCATTGATGCAAAAAGGAATTTAAATACAGGCGACAGCTTGAAGTTATGCCGTATTAGTCTGAGACCATCTTCATAAGTTGTGTTACGAAACCATAATTGGAATAAAACAAATATTAATTGCTACTGCTATCAAGAGATAAAACTGAGTGAGACGTTTGTTTAGATTTTGACACCTATCTTTTAGGCACAGATCGCTGCTGCCCGGTTATAGATTGTCGCCATCCCTGCTCCTCCCTGGAACACCCACAACACACCCCGATGCTGAACGGTTTGCATCGGGGCATGTAAGGGAGAAGAGAGAGGATATCCCAGATAGCAGCATTTACACGGTTTACAGCGCTGTAAACCATGTAAATGCTTTAAGAATACTGGGCCCTAAATGTATGTTTCTGGTGCAGGACTAAAGTTGACCTGCTCATGTTTCTGACTTCAGCAGTCCGGGCAGAGAGAACTTTGAAATATCTTGTTTTCTTCATTCCCATTTGCTGCTCTTTATTTTGTTCACTCATTTCATCAAAAAGAAACTTTGGGAATAAAAATTTGGAGGTTGGGGTGGACTACAATGAAGAGATAGCAAGTAGTAGCACTGCCTGAAAAAATGAGACGGCCATAGGCAGTGTTTGTTTTGTGCTGCAAGTTAACAATTAATAATCATTAGGAGTGGAATGTTTGGTGATTCCCTCTCCAGAGAGTACAGAGCTGGTAAATTAGCGTCCAGTTTGCCATTTCATTAGCACAGCGAGTCTCAGATGGTTTAATTAGTTGATCCAAACAAGCTGAAAACGGACCACTTGCAACTTCATTTATACAAATAGCGTGCAAGCGCAGTTTTTAATTTTCTCAGTTTTTCTGCCCCTATTTGCTTTATTTCTAGTGCTCCTAGTATAGGGTGTTTTAAAATATATTACAATATTGTAGTTTGGGATTGGCCCCATTGCTCAGGTCTCAGGGAATGCAGGTTTGGACCCTCTGCTCTGATAGGGCAGCGGAACCCTGGGATGTGTTTCCAGCTTAGGCCACAGCTTTTACTGCACAAACGGCAACGCTAAGGGGCACCTTGAAAGAGATCCCCTTCAGCCCTCAGGTCAGTGTGGGTTCCTGTGTGGTCTATGGGGAAAAATCAGGAAAAATGCAAGTAAGATTGCTTGGAAAACAATTTCTGCTTATCTAGACAAAGAAAACAAGAGAGGCTGTATACCAACCCTTACTTTCTTAAAAGAAATCTGAAGATATTACATAGTATTTGATCCGATTTTATACTTTTTTTAGGATATCTGGTAAATTCTAAATAAAACGTCATTTGCACCTGTCTTTCAGAAAGTTCAGCGAAACTATTCTGTTAGCCACATCACAGAAGAAACTGGGGAGATGCTGCAGTGGCGATAGTTTATTGGCTGAGGAAGGGATGTCTCATTCAACTTTACACATTTGTCGGCCCTATATAGTTGACATCTGTACCCAGTGGTTCAGCAAGCTTTCCTTTACCTAGTTCTCTCTCCTAGCCCGAGACCACCCCTGTCCATTGTCCTGACTCTTATTTCCGTCTACAGGTGCTCCCTGCTTTATTCAGGGGTGGAGTCTGAACTATTAGATTTCAAAATGGAAAGAGAAATGAATGTAACTGGGGTAGATGTACTAAAAGGCACTGCTGGATTGCTATATGCGAACTCACATAAATACATGTTACTCATCCTAGATCCCACTTTATGATGTGGGACCTAGTTACTAAACACACGCATGAACGGCATTAGCTAACACAGTAGCGCACTTCAGCAAACCCAGGCTTTAATTTGTTACTGCACAGTGACTTTCAACGTGTTTAATGGTCCAAATCGCACAAGGCATATCAGACAAACCTTATTCTGTGTACTTTTCCATTATATCAAGTTCGGATTTGTGAAACTCAAGTTTGCAACATTACTGGTGCCAGATTTTATTTTCCCCTCTTCCTTCTCCCACCCCCACCCCAGTTTGTTAATATGACAAAACTCAGGGGTGACAAGGCGGTAGCCAAAGCTAGAGTAGCAAGAGTAGGTGCCGCCTTGCTGGGCAGACTAGATGGACTATACGGGTCTTTATCTGCCGTCATATACTATGTTACTATGCCATTTTGAATTCTGTCACAGGAGAGAACACCAGCGCCGCTGAAGCCCTGCACAGGCCCTGATCGGCATCGGGTGAGAGAGTGGGAAGTCGGCTCCTCCCTGAACACCACACCCAAGGCCAATCAGGAACCAGTAGGCACCATTTAAATTGAAAGCCCCGGCGGGCACGCCTGTGCCTGGGAGGCCCGTGCCTGAGGGCCTCGCCAGAGGGCCCTTCAGCGTGGCCCTTAGGCGGGAGACCCTAGCTGTGTACGCAATCCGCGGTAAGCATAGTCTCAACTGCTACCCCACTGCCTGAAATAACTCATGCTGCATAGCCTGTGACTCCATTGCTACTCCACTGCTTGAAACGTGTAAGACAACATACGCTGCATAGCCCCACTATTCCTCTTCCATGGCCCCACATCACATTATCCTTCTTTTCCTCATACTCCCCAACTGCTTCTCCTCCTCCCAGCACCCTCACTCCTCCCCCTCCTACTCCCCCTCTACCTTCCCCACCTCTCCCTCCATTCTGACGTCTAGCCTAGCATCAGCTCTTGAGCTTCGTCACACTCTCCCCCTCATTCAACCAGCCCCTCTCTCTCTAAGGCAACCCCACCCTCACTTCCGCCATACTGCCTCCTCTCTACCCCGCTCTCTACTACTCCTTCTCCTATCAGGTTATATCAACCCCAACCCTGGCCCCCCTCGATTCCTATATCACTCTAAGATGAGCTCCTCACGTACCTTATCTGATCTCATCCATATCCCTCTCCTTTCCCCCTCCACACTCCCGTCCTCATGTGCCACACACTCATCCAGAGATATCAACCCCAACCCTGCCCCCATTAAAATTCTGTCACACTCATCCAGAGATACCTACCCTTACTCTGGCCCCTTTAAATCTCTGTCTTACTCTGGAATGAAATCCTCTCAGAACGGCTCCCCTAGACCTCTGTCTTACTCTGGAAAGAAATCCTCACGTAACTTGTCAAATCTCATCCATATCCCTCTCCTCTCCCCTTCCACTCTCCCATTCTCATGTGCCTTATGGAACGCACAATCGGTCTCCAATAAACTTGCTTTTACTCATGATCTCTTTACCTCTAACGCCCTACATCTTCTCGCCCTAACTGAGACCTGGCTCCTCCCAGATACCACCGCATCTATTGCTGCTCTCTGTCACGAGGGCTATCAGTTCTCCCATACACCTCGCTCCACTGGCCGCGGTGGTGGTGTGGGACTTCTACTGTCTCCCTCTTGCCACTTCCAACCCCTCCTGCTGCCTCAGTGCCACTCCTTTCTCTCTTTTGAAGTCCACTCCATTTGCCTCTTCTCACCACTCCCATTCTTGGCGATTTTAAAATTCACATCGATAACCCCTCCAATCCCCTTGCGTTAAAGCTCCTCGCCCTTACCTCCTCGTTTGACCTCCAACTCTGTTCCACTGCCCCCACCCACCAGCACGGCCACTGCCTTGACCTGATACTCTTCTCTAATTCCTCCCCCTCAAACTTCCATAACTCAATCCTTCCCTTATCCGATCATCACCTTTTAAGCTTTAATCTTCAGATCCCGCTGTCTCAACCTCGCCCTATCTCCTCCAACCGCTTTAGAAACCTTCATAATATTTATCCCTTGACTCTCTCCTCCTCCATTTCTCCATCTCTTTCCTCCATTATGTCCTCCAAGTCCGTCAACGATGCAGTAACCTCCTATAATGCTGCACTCTCCTCAGCTCTGGATGCTCTTGCCCCACCCACCCCACGTCCTGAGAGACGTTCAGCACCCCAGCCCTGACTTTCATCCAATACCCGCTATTTACGTACCTGTGCCCGTTTCGCTGAACGTGCTTGGATCAAATCCCGTTCCCCAGAAGACTTTCTACACTTCAAATTCATGCTTGGCTCCTTCCAGTCAGCCATAGCACTCGCCAAACAAGAATACTACATCCATCTGACGAACTCTCTTGCCTCGGATCCCGCCGTCTCTTCAACACCCTCAGTTCTCTCCTCAAGGTGCCCCGGCCCCTGGTCCCGCCCTCCCTTTCTGCCCAAACCCTGGCCGACTACTTCCATGACAAAATCCACAATATTACCCTCCAATTCCCCACTTCCTCTTCTACCTCCCCTCCTCTCCAACTCTCCCCCCCCTACAACCTCTGCTACACTCTCCTCCTTCCCTGTGATCTCTGAAGAGGAAACCACACTCCTTCTTTCTTTCTCCAAACCCACCACCTGTTCCTCTGACCCTATCCCCACCCATCTTCTAAGCCCCATCTCCTTCACCATTGTCCCTTCCATCTCTCTTATTCTCAACCTCTCACTCTCCACTGCAACTGTCCCCGCTGACTTCAAACATGCTGTGGTCACACCTCTCCTCAAGAAGCCCTCACTTGATCCCACCTGTCCTTCCAACTATCGACCCATCTCCCTCCTTCCCTTCATATCTAAACCACTCAAACGAGCAGTCCATCGTCGCTGCCTCGACTTCCTCTCCTCTCAGGCCCTCCTGGACCCCCTACAGTCCGGCTTCCGTCCCTTACACTCCACTGAAACAGCTCTTACCAAAGTCTCCAGTGACTTGTTCCTGGCTAAATCTAAGGGCCTCTATTCTGTCCTCATCCTTCTCGACCTCTCTGCTGCTTTTGACACTGTCGACCACAAACTTCTCCTCGATACCCTCTCCTCACTCGGTTTCAAGGGCTCCGTACTATCCTGGTTCTTCTCCTACCTCTCCCACTGCTCCTTCAGTGTATACTCTGGTGGCTCCTCCTCCTCTGCTCCCAGTTGGAGTACTCCAGGGATCCATCCTGGGTCCGCTCCTTTTCTCTCTCTATACCCAATCCCTTGGTGCACTTATCTCCTCCCATGGCTTTCAGTACCATCTCTATGCCGATGACCACAAATCTACCACTCTACGCCTAATATCTCTCCAGCTATCCAGACCAAAATCTCTGCCTGCCTCTCTGACATCGCTGCCTGGATGTCTCACCACAGCTTGAAATTGAACATGTCCAAGACTGAACTCCTTGTCTTTCCTCCCAAAACCTCCCCTCCTCGCCCTCCTTTCTCTGTTTCCGTGGATGGCTCTACGATCCTTCCTGTTCCCTCGGCCCGCAATCTGGGGGTTATCTTTGACTCCTGTCTATCCTTCTCCACACATATCCAGCTCATAGCTAAGACCTGTTGTTTCTTTCTCTACAACATTAGCAAAATCCGTCCCTTCCTTTCTGAACATACTACTAAAATGCTTGCCCACTCCTTGATCGCCTCTCGCCTCGCCTCGACTACTGCAACCTACTCCTTGCTGGTCTCCCTGTGAGCCATCTCCTTCCCCTTCAATCTATTCAAAATTATGCTGCTCGACTAATCTTCCGCCAGCCTCACCATGCCCACATTACTCCTTTCCTCAGATCGCTTCACTGCCTCGCTCCGTGCAAAAGAATCTTATCAATCTTTCAAAACTCAACTCAAAACCCACCTCTTTAACTTAGCGTTTGACCTTCCATCCTCTTTTTCCCCCCCTTCCCCCAGTCCCATGATGTTGTGTTGTAACTGCTGCATTGTATTACTTTATCTCTTCTTTCCTCTCTCTCTCTTTCCTATTATTTTAATGGCGTTCCTTTTTTCCTTTTCCCACAGCCTTATTTTTAATTTGTTTTAAGTTTTATTGTAAACCGCTCAGGTGCCTATGGTGTTGGGCGGTATAACAAGTTTTAATAAACATAAACATAAACAAACTGGCTCCCCATCCATTCCGCCTCCAGTTCAAACTTCTCCTCCTGACCTATAAATGCATTCACTTCACAGCCCCTCATTATCTTTCATCTCTTATCTCTCCTTACAACCCCTCTCGGAAACTTCGCTCTTCTGACAAGCTACTCCTATCTAGGCCCTTCACTTGCACCCCTAACTCCAGACTTCGCTCCTTTCACCTTGCTGCACCTTATGCCTGGAACAACCTACTTGTCTCTGTACGCCAGGCCCCCTCCCTGGCCCTCTTCAAATCCAGGTTGAAGACCCACCTCTTCACTGTAGCTTTCAGATCCTGACTCCTGTCCTTTGTCCTGCCCCGACTTCTGTCTTGACGAAATTACAAGTGCCTTAATTGTTTTGCTTTGAATAGAACCTTGCCCCATGTGCGTTTGTCCCTTATTTGTGTTGCCATGAATAGACTTTGGCTCCATGTTTGTTTACCCTGAATTGACTTTTTTTCCATGTTTTGTCTTGACTAGATTGTAAGCTCTGACGAGCAGGGACTGTCTCTTGCATGTATATCTGTACAGAGCTGCGTGCGTCTGGTAGCGCTATATAAATGCTCAATGGTAGTAGTAGTAGTAGTAATTTTCCCCCACCACCTCCGTCGGGAGGGCATCCCAACCATCTGCCACCCTTTCAGTGGAAAAGTATTTCCTGATGTTGCTTTTAAATTTACCACCTTACATCTTCATAGTATGCCCTCTAGTCTTACAGCTTTCCCTTCTTTGAAAAAGCTTTGTTTCTTCACTGATACCCTTTTTAGTCTGGAAAGACTGAATGTAATATCATCCCTCGCAAGCAGAAAACAGACATTCACAATATTGCTATAAAAGTGGAAGTTCTATTTATAGATTATTTCAATTTGCCAGATATTGATTGGAATATCCCAGCTACAATGTCATCTAGAAATAGGAAGATCCTGGAATCTCTACAGGAAGAACTGATCCAGCAACTGGTAACAGCATCCATGCGGGAGGGGGCAAAACAGGGAAGAGTGTTGGGAAAAAGAAGTGTTTACGATATTGTAGTGGGTGATCCTCTGACATCTGGTGATCACAGGATGGTATGGCTCAGTATTAGGGCACAGATGGAGATGGTTCATACAAAAGCAAGGGTCCCAGACATCAGGAAAACTAACTATGCAAAGATGGGGGAATACCTCAAGGACTCAGCTGAATGGGAACATCAGGATGGGGAAGGAGGGGAGTAGAAAAACATTGTGCAAAACCAAAAGGAGATAGATATTTTATGGGCAAACAAACTTTTCTGTTAGAAAAGTACATGAAAGTAAGAGAGGAAGGAGGTCACCATGGTTTTCAAAAGAAATAGTTGAAAAGGTAAGGAAAAGCAAGCTAACCTTCACAAGCTATAAGAGATAAGAAAAAAAGGAAGGCAAGCAACAGTATCTGAAGCAACCAAGGGAAGCTAGTAATGTAGTCAGGATAGCAAAGTTACAAGGAGTGAAGGAGTGGCCTAGTGGTTGGGGCAAGGTACTTCAGGCCGGAAGGTCTGGGATTCAAATCCCACTAGAGGACAGCAACCTTGGGCCGGAAGGACTGGGGTTTCTAGTCCCACAGGTGCTCCTTGTGGTCTTGGGCAAGCCACTTAACCCTCCATAGCCCATGTTCCCTGTAAAATAGTTATCTCCAAGTCATAATGCCCTGTTCAATGTAAACCGCACTGATGCAGAATAGCGCGGCATTTAAGAGAATGTAAATAAATAAATAAATGGAACAAAAAATAGTCAAATCAGTAAAATATAGGGACAAGATCTATTCTTAAAGGTATGTTCGTGATAGGAGGATGAGCAAAGGTGGCACTATGAGACTCGTGGGGAATGGAAGAAATATGTAGAGGTTGAGGATTTAGTAGAAAGTTAACAAATATTTCCATACTGTGTTCAGATGAAGGGCCCTCAGAAAACAAACACAAATAGGAATGGAAGTGAGGCAGACTTTGAAGGATTTTCAACAGAGTGTGTGCATGAGGAGCTAACTAAACTAAAAGTAGACAAAGCAATGGGACCGGATGGGAAACATCTGAGGGTACTGAATGAACTTAGCAGCTCTGCTGTCTGACCTTTTCAATGCTTCTTTAGAGGTGGGAGTGATCCCAGAGGAATGCAAATGGGTGGATGTGGTTCCTCTTTACAAAAGTGGAAATAAGGAAGAAGTTGAGAACTAGTAAGACCTCTGTGGTGTGTAAGTTAATGGAAAAGCTACTAAAACAAAGGGCAGAATGCTTTCTGAAATCCAAGGGATTATAGGATCCAAGACAGCAAGGCCTTTGACACCATTCCGCATCAGCAACTTATAAACTGCACGCCCTTGGGAGAGGCCCTAAAGTTCCCAACTGACTGGGTTAGAAACTGGTTGAATGGGAGGTGACAAAGGGTAGTGGTAAACGGAGCTCACTCTGAGGATAAAGATGTTTACTAGTGGTGTGTCACTGGGATCAGCCCTTTGCCCTGTTCTTTTTAACATTTTTATAAGCAATCTTGCAGAAGGGGTATTAGGAAAGACTTGTCTCTTTGCAGATTATACCAAAATTTGCAATAGGGTAGATGCCCTGGAAGGTATGGATAATACGAGAAGGTATCTAGTAAAGCTTAAAAAATGGTCAAGAATTTGGCAGCTAACACTGAATGCTAAAAAAATGCAGGGTCATGCATTTGGGCTATAAAACCCCTAGGGAGGAGTAGAGTATTGGGGGTGAAGTAGTTCTGTCCACATTACACTCAGGACATGGAAATAGCATGTATGAATACTGTTGAAGTCATCTAGTTTAATGGAAGGTTTTCTCCAATGATAAACTGCCCTCCATTGGTAAAGCAAATTTATTGGCATCTTGAGAGCCCTTTTTACTAAAGTGTGAATTAGGATGCGTTGTAAGCACCTTAGTGTGGTACTGTTACCCCGCTGGCATGACCGTGTGTGCTAGTTCACATGGGAAATGCACATAGCCTGAGCATTGCAGTTAGCCTATGGAACTTTACCATGCGCTGTCACATGCTGCGCTTAGCATGGCGGCAATTACTGCCTTTGGTTTAGGGGGCAGTGAATGCATTTGTGCTGCCAGTACATTTATCCGTGCAGTAGAGTACTTTTCTGTGCAGTAACAGTATGAGAACATGCTGGAAACATCTTCAACAGTCAGCACACAGGCTTTGCACTTACTGCGTGTTAATTACTGTGCTTTAGTAAAAGGGCCCCTTGATCTTGGAAACTCGTTGATCTCAGTGGACCACACTTTTACATGAAGAAAGAAAACAGAACAAAACAAAGAAAAAATGTCCAGTTTTACTAAAAACGAAAAAGTTGATATATTTTAAGAACATAAGATATGCCATATTGGGTCAGACCAAGGTCCATCAAGCCCAGTATCCTGTTTCCAACAGTGGCCAATCTAGGTCATACGTACCTAGCAGTTTCCCCAAGGGACACAGGTTCCACAATGCTTGTACTGGGTCAAGCATTGATATCCTGGGTCCCTTCTTAATAATGGTTTATGGACCTTTCCTCCAGGAACTTGTCCAAACCTTTTTTAAACCCAGCTACACTAACAGCCTTTACTACATCCTCCGGTAACAAATTCCAGAGTTTGATTACACGTTGAGTGAAAAAATATTTTCTTTTATTAGTCTTAAATAGTTTACCCTGTAGCTTCATTGCATGTCCCCTAGTCTTTCTATATTCTGATAAGGTAAACAATCGATCTACGTTTACCCGTTCCACTCCATTCATTAATTTATAGACCTCTACCATATCTCCCCTCAGCCATCTCTTTTCCAGGTTGAAGAGCCCTAACCTTTGTAGCCTCTCTTCATAGGAGTAGCCTTCCATCCCCTTTACCATTTTGGTGGCTCTTCTCTGTACCTTTTCTAATAACGCTATACCCTTTTTAAGATACGGCGACCAGAACTGCACACAATATTCAAGGTGCGGTCATACCATGGAACGATACAGAGGCATTATAATATCCTTTGTTTTATTTTCCATTCCCTCCCTTCTGATACCTAGCATTCTATTTGCTTTCTTGGCCGCCGCTGCACACTGGGCAGAGGGTTTTAACATGTTATCCACGATGACTCCTAAATCTTTTTCCTGGGTGGTGGTTCCCAATGTGGAACCTTGCATTGTGTAACCATAGTGTGTGTTGTTCTTTCCTAGGTGCATAACTTTGCACTTGTCCACATTAAATTTCATCTGCCATTTGGATGCCCAGTCTTCCAATTTATCCAGATCCTCCTGCAGGTTTCCCACAATCCTCTTGGGTTTTAACAACTTTAAACTGTTTTGTGTTGTCTGCAAATTTGATAACCTCACTAGTTATTCCCTTTTCCAGGGCATTTATGAATATGCAAAAAGTAGCGGACCCAGTACAGATCCCTGGGGTACTCCACTATTCACCTTTTTCCATTGGGAAAAATACCGCCGCTCCTGAGGCGGGCCCGCGCCTGAGGGCCTCGCCAGAGGGCCCTTTGGCATGGCCCTTAGGCGTGGAACCGTGGCGTGTGAGTAAAATCTCTCTCATGACATATGCTGTTTTATCATGGCTGTAATCTGCTGTTCTCCTTCCTCCTTCTCTCTTCTGTTCTTTTGTCTATCACTGTCTCTCACTCTGTCCTATCTCATATATGGCGTTCTTTTCATATTTTCCTAAAAATCAATTGCATTGTAACCCGCTCTGATGCTTCGGCCTGAGCGGTATATCAAGAAATTAAACATAAACATAACCAGTTCCCGATCCACAATAGTACACTGCCTCCTATCCCATGACTTTTTAGTTTTGCCAAAAGTCTCTGATGAGGGACCTTGTCAAAAGCTTTCTGAAAGTCCAGATACACTATATGAACTGATTCACCTTTGTCTACCTGTTTATTCACACCTTCAAAAAAACATATCAGATTAGTAAGACAAGATCTTCCTTGTCTAAAGCCATGTTGGCTGTCTCCCATTTAGGCCATGACTATCTACATCAGGGGTCACCAATCTGCGGCCCGCGGGCCGCATGCGGCCCGCAAGGTCCCTCCGTGCAGCCCGCGAGACTCTACCCCGGTGCGGCCCGCCAAGGCAAACTCACTGACTCCTTCTTCTGCAGCTGCGGCTCCCTGCCTCTTAGGGAACCGCGGCTGTGCTTGTAAAATCATTGCGGAGCCCTTCCTGTCTTGACGGGCTACGTGCAGCATTGTCCCGCCTCCAAAGGAAGTGGTAAACAACTTCCTTTAGAGGCGGGCCAATGCTGCACGGAGCCCGTCAAGACAGGAAGGGCTCCGCGATGATTTTACAAGCACAGCCGCGGTTCCCTAAGAGGCAGGGAGCCGCGGCTGCAGAAGAAGGGAGGGAGCTGACATGGATTATTCAAGGTCAGGTATGAGCAGGTTTTTTTTTCGCGCGGGGGGGGAGGGGGGTGCGGCCCGCGAGTCTGCCGGTAGTCGGCTGTGCGGCCCGCAGCCCTCTGGAGGTTGGTGACCACTGATCTACATGCTGTGTAATTTTGTTCTTTATGATGGTTTCTAACATTTTCCCCGGTACTGACATCAGGCTCACCGGTCTGTAGTTTCCCGGATCACCCCTGGAACCCTTTTTAAAAATTGGCGTTACATTGGCGATCCTCCAATCTTCAGGTATTACAGATGTTTTAATGAAAGTTCACCGATTACTAATAGCAGGTCTGCAATCTCATATTTCAGTTCTTTCAACACTCTTGGATGTATACCATCCGGTCCAGGTGATTTGCTACTATTCAGTTTATCAAATAGTTGCAATACATCTTCCCGGTGTAACGATATTTCTCTCAATTCCTCTACAGTATCACCTTTAAATACCACTTCAGTCTTGGGTAACATCCCTACATCTTCCTCAGTAAAGACCGAAGCAAAGAATTCATTCAGTCTCTCCGCTATAGCCTTGTCTCCTCTTACTGTCCCTTTTACCCCTCTATCATCTAATGGTCCAATTGACTTTCTCACAGGCCTTTTGCTACGAATGTACTTGAAAAAGTCTTTATTTCGTGTTTTTGCTTCTGTGGCAAGTTCCTTCTCAAATTCTCGCTTTGCCTGCCATATCAATGCTTTGCATTTAACTTGCCAGTGCTTGTGCTGTTTCCAGTTTTCGTCGTTTGGCTCTTTTTTCCATTTCCTGAAAGATGCTTTTTTGGCAGCAACAGCCTCTCTGACCTCACCTTTAAACCATGCTGGCAGTTTTTTGGACTTCCTTCCACTTTTCTTAATGCGTGGAATACAGCTGGTCTGGGCTTCCAGGACAGTATTTTTAAACACCCAGGCTTGATGTAAGTCTTTAACCTTTGCAACCGCTCCTTTTAGTTTTTTCTTAACTATATTCCTCATTTTATCATAGTCTCCCTTTCGAAAGTTAAAAGGTAGTACTGTGGATTTCTTTACTATCCCTCCTCCACTAATTAAATCAAACACGATCATGCTATGGTCACTATTGCCAAGTGGTCCCAACACCCTTATTTCTTGCACCAGATCTGGTGTTCCACTAAGGACTAGGTCCAGTATGGCTTCCCCTCTGGTCGGTTCATGAACCAGCTGCTCCAAGAAGCAGTCATTTATTTCATCTAGAGACTTTATTTCCCTAGCATGTCCTGCCGTGACACCGACCCAGTCGATACCGGGGTAATTGAAATCACCCATTATTATTACTGTGCTGTGACTTTTGTTAGCTTCCTTGATTTCTTTGAGCATTTCATCATCCATTTGTTCATTCTGGCCAGGTGGTCGATAGTACACCCCCACTGCCATCACCTTCCCCTTCATACATGGAATTTCAATCCATAGAGATTCTACAACAAATTTTGTTTCCTGCAAAATTTTAATCCTTTCTGACTCAATGCCCTCTCTAACAGAGCGCAACCCCTCCACCAATTTGATCAGTTCTATCATTACGATATAGTTTGTATCCAGGTATCACAGTGTCCCACTGGTTATCCTCCTTCCACCATGTCTCTGAAATTGCAATCATATCTAACCTCTCATTTAGTGCTATATATTCTAACTCTCCCATCTTATTGTTTAGACTTCTAGCATTTGCATACAAGCATTTTAGAGACTGTATTTTATTAATATTAATCTGGCTATTGGTAGGCATGGGTAATTTGGAATCTTTACGCTCTGTCTGCACCATACTCAAGGGCATTTGGGCTACTTTACTCTTTTTTGGAACCTCACTGTTTTTGGTAGTATCCTTCAAGGATACCTCCTTCCGAACCATGCGCTCTTGGGCGACTGTTGGCTTTCTCCTATTTTCTAGTTTAAAAGCTTCTCTATCTCCTTTTTAAAGGTTAATGTCAGCAGTCTGGTTCCATCCTGGTTGTGAAGCCCATCCCTTCGGAAGAGCCCCTCCTTTCCCCAGAATGTTCCCCAGTTCCTAACAAACCCAAAACCCTCATCCTTGCACCATCGTCTCATCCACGCATTGAGACTCTGGAGCTCTGCCTGCCTTTTGGGTCCTGCACGTGGAACGGGAAGCATTTCGGAGAACGCTACCCTGGAAGTTCTGGATTTCAACTTCCTACCTAAAAGCTTAAATTTAGCCTCCAGAACCTCCCTACCACATTTTCCTATGTTATTGGTACCGACATGTACCAAGACAGCAGATTCCTCCCCAGCACTATCTAAGATCTTATCTAGGCGGTGAGTGAGGTCCACTACCTTCGCACCAGGCAGGCCCGATACCAGGCGATCTTCATGTCCACCAGCCACCCAGCTATCTACATACCTAATGACTGAATCACCAACTATAACAGCTGTCCTAACCCTTCCCTCATGGGCACATGGCCCTGGAGAAACTTCCTCGGTGCGAGAGGGTTTTACATCACCTGGAGGACAGGTCCTAGTTACAGGATCATGTCCTGCCACACCAGGGTGATGCTCTCCTGTCACGTGACCTCTCTCCTCCATGGCAACAGGGATGCTGCCAGACTGGAGGTGGGACTTCAGGACTATATCCCTGTAGGTCTCATCCATGTACTTCTCTGTCTTTCTTATGTCTTCCAGGCCTGCTACTCTAGCCGCTAGAGAACGGACTTCCCTGAGAGCAAAGAGCTCCTTGCATGTAGTGCATACGTAAGACCTCTCACCAACTAGGAGAAAATCATACATGTGACACTCAGTGCAAAAGACTGGAAAGCCCCATCTCGCTGCTGGACTGTTGTCTGCATCTTAGTTTAAAGCTTGTGTTTAGGTCTTTAAATTCTGTACTTACTAAGGGTTGGTGTAGATGCTTATACTAAAAAAGAAAAAAGAGTATCTAATACCTCTAATATACCTTGTTCACCTGAAGCTTAATTAATCTCAGGTCCTCAATGTATGACTGATTTGGATAAAGAGCTGCACCTGAGAGCAGCCCCTTTCCTCTAAGATGTGTAAGTACCTATAAAGCTACAATTACCCCAGGGGCGGGTGGGTGTCGGGGAGGGAAATAAGACCTATTAAAAGAGGGCTGTTACAAGGTATCCTGTTCTGTACCCTCAGTAGGGGGGGAGGGGGTTAGTCCCTCAGGTAGGCTAGAGCAGGAAAAAAAGTTTAAAACGCAGCACGTTCTGGGGACAGAGCAGGGAGAGATATTTAATTTAAAGTAACAGTTAACCTGGCTACCACAGAGTTTTATTACTTAAGCCTCTGCACTGAACTCTTGAGGCTGCCATAGTGCGTGAAGAGTACCCTCGATAAGGTCACAGTGAGACTAGGAAGTTGTTCTGAAGGCACTGTATTGTCTCATATGTCTGCTTGCTTAGTTTTGTTACTGACCCCAGTGAGGCACTTGGTTGTTTGCAGAAGACCTTAACGGTGTGGGTGTTTTCTTTGGTGCTGTTTGTGTACATGTGCACTACCCTGGCCCATCTTTTGGTTACTGTAGGAAACTTTGCGACCGTGAGTTGCTATGTTGCAGATCAAGTAAAGTTCTATCAGTACCATTTGGCTTTAAAGTTTTTCTATGGCTGCAGGGAACACTTGCTTCCAGTTGTTTTACAGAGCAGACAGCTTTCTGTACGTCATGCAGGGCGTACTGGATTTACAGTTTCAGGCCGAGGAAGAATACAATAATTCAAAAGCACACAGTACAAGTGTTGCATGGAATGTGTTGCCGAAAGATGTGGTAAAAACAACAGGCAGTTTTAAAAAGGGTTTAGACAAGCTTCTAGAGAAAAAAAGTCTACAAACTATTTATACCATTAAAGTTAATGTTTTGCCACTTTCTTCATATTACTGGTTTTGTATATCTATATGTGTGTGTATCTAATGGAGTGGAGGGGAGGAGTAGCCTAGTGGTTAGAGCAACTGCCTAGTACCCAGAAGATCAAGGATTTGATTCCCACTGGCACTCCTTGTGACCTTGGGCAAGTCACTTTACCCTCCATTGCCTTGGAAGAAAAGGCTGGCAATCTACTTCCGGTGATACATTGCCAAGAAAACCCAGAGGTAGCTGGGTCACTATGAGTCAACACTGACTTGATGGCACTAAAAAAAAAATCTAATATTTTTGCAGGGTGTTGATTAGCATTTATTACAGTTAAAAGGAATAGACCTATACTATTTTTGGTTTGTGTATTGTAGCGAGGTTGAATTTGACCAATATATTTGATTTATTTATTTAACATTTCTTATATACCGCCTTTGAAAGGCAGTTTACATTGAACAAACTGAAATTACATTGAACAGGACATTATAACTTGGAGATAACTATTTTACAGGGAACATGGGCAATGGAGGGTTAAATGGCTTGCCCAAGACCACAAGGAGCACCTGTGGGACTAGAAACCCCAGTCCTTCTGGCCCAAGGTTGCTGTCCTCTAGTGGGATTTGAACCCCCGACCTTCCGGTCTGAGGTACCTTGCCCAAACCACTAGGCCACTCCTCCACTCCCCAACCACTAGGCCACTTCTCCACTCTATATTGTTTGTGTAATTGTGTCATATTTTTGTTTGAAATCTATTGTGAATGGCAGTGATTAGCAGGGCTTTGAAATAAATAATATGTTTTACATGTCTAGCTATGTGCATATTTGCAGGATATAAAGCAGGCTACAAGTCTGTGTGTCACATAAGAAATGTCACACTGAGCTAGACCAAAGATCCATTAAGCCAAGCATCCTACTTCCAACAGTGGCCAATCCAAGTCACAAATAACCAGGAGAATCCCAAAGAAAAGATCCATTCCTTGTTATTTTATTTAGCAGTATTTAATTCATGCCGTTCCAGTAGTAGTTCAAGGCGCATTACAAGCAGATATAGTAGGTATTTCTCTTTTCCTAGAGGGCTTACAAGGTAACATTTTACTTACCAGTTAATGTCCTTTCCTTGAGTCCTGCAAAACCAGTCCAGACAAGTGGACTGTGTTCTCCTACCAGCAGATTGGTGGAGACAAAGAACCAATGAAAAGTCCAGGTTTCAATGACATCACTCCTATGCCTCTGTTTACCTCAGCCACCAGAGGTTCCTTCAGTATTCATCCCAAAACATATAGGAGAAAAGTAGCAAGCCTCACACAACCTCAAATATGGGCAACAATGAGTAATCAACAGTAGAGAACCATGTACAAGAAAGCATAAACAAAAGACCGTCAGTAGAAAATGAACCTGTAGAATCAAGTAGAAAATTCATAGCGGACCCAAAGGTACCACAGCAAAAGAACAGAACAAATACAGTTTCAGGGGTGGACCCTGGACTAAACAGGAGTCAAGGAAAAGACATTAATTGGTAATTAAATTTTACATTCCAAATCATCCTGCTAGACCAGTCCAGACAAGTGGGATGTACCAAAGATACAACTCCACTGGAAGGGAAGACGACATCAGTTCGCAAAACCCTTGAGCCAAAGGCCGTTTCCGACAGCGTGTGGACATCCAAGTGGTAACGCTTGATGAAAGTGAAAAGCGATGCCCACATTGCTACCCGACAAATGTCTGCATGGGCTACTGAGCTCCACTCCACCCAGGACAATTCTTGTGCTGGGGTAGAATGAGTGTGCAAACCCTCTGGAACAGGATGGTTCCACAACAGATACGCCGAGGTAATGGCCTCCTTAACTCAGCGCCCCAAAGTCGATTTGGCCACTGCTTCAGCCTTGTGCGGGCCAACAAACAGCACAAAAAGATGGTCAGACTTACAAAAGGAATTTGTAACCTCCAGGTATGGAGGAGTGCCCTCCGGACATCCACCAGGAGAAGAGCCTTAACCTTCCCCCAACACTGCTCCTTCAGGAAGGAGAGCAGGCAGACCACCTGGTTCATGTGAAAGGAAGAAAGCACCTTAGGCAAGAAGGAAGTCACAGGCCGATTGGAAATGACCTCCTTCAAAAAGTACAGATAAAGATCTCAGCAAGACAGAGATTGCAGCTCAGGAATCTGCCTTGTGAAACAAATCACAACCAAGAAGACCATCTTGGGTGTCAAATACTTTAAGATGGCGCGCTTCAATGGCTCAAAGGGTGCCAGCGTCAGCACCATCAGAACCAGACACAGATCCCAGGAAGGGATCACAGACCAGAGGGGAGGATGCAGATGCCAAACCCCCTGGAGAAAACGCAAGATGTCTGGGTGCAAGACCAGAGATTTGCCTGCCACCAGACACTGGAAACAGACTAGAGCTGCCACCTGAACTTTCAGGGAGCTAAGGGAAAGGCACTTCTC
The DNA here is from genome assembly GCA_033557465.1 of Ichthyophis bannanicus. NCBI lineage: Eukaryota > Metazoa > Chordata > Amphibia > Gymnophiona > Ichthyophiidae > Ichthyophis > Ichthyophis bannanicus. Next base: position 1,373,705,836 of record CM066031.1, read on the forward strand.
TAGGCCATCCTGTAGAAAGATTAACAGGGAGGACACCTTGGTTGCCTCAGGAGCCACTTGCCGAGTGCCGCACCAATGCTCAAAGAGATACCATATCCGTACATATGCTAGCTTGGTAGACCTCCTCCAGAAACGCAGAAGAGCCAACCTAATGGCCCTCTCCCAGAGGTGGATGATGGACCATACTGTTTCCCTGCAGTTCCAACAGCCCCGGGCCGTACAGTCTTGGCAATGGGCACCTAAGGCAACCAAGGTGTCAGCAGGATTCAGGAGGAATCGCCCAGTGGTACTCCTTTCCTCAGATGACAGGTCTGCTGCCATTACCGCAAGCTGGCTTTCACCATCAACAGAAGCGGAAACCTGTGCTCAAACTCCTGAGAACTCGGGGACCACAGAGTCAACAGAGACTGCTGGAGCGGTCGCATGTGAGCACGAACCCATGGTACCATCTCTGTGGTCCCCACCATCAATCTGAGGAACTGGCCTAATGATTAGGACATGGTACCTCAGGCCGGAGGGCTGGGGGTTCAAATCCAACCTGGGGACAGCAATCTCAGGCTGGAGGGACTGGGGTTTCTAACCCTATAGGCACTCCTTGTGGCCTCGGGCAAGCCACTTAACCTTCCATTGATTGAGAGCCCTTTGGGGACGAGGGAATATATTATATAAATACCTGTTTATAGTAATTGAAGGATAAGGCGGTATAGATAATCCCAGAACAGCAGCAGGCAATCCAACACACTTTTGACTTTCTCCTCTGACTGGAAAACTTTGCCCACTCGAGGGTTGACATGTGCTCCCAGAAACTCCAGGGACTGAGAAGGTAACAGCTGGCTCTTTCCCTGATTGATCACCCAGCTGAAGCTTTCCAAAAAGGACACCATTCAAGATGCTTCTGAAAGGGAACAGGCTCAGATATGCCAGTAGTCCAGATAGGGATGGACATAGATCGTTTGGCATATCAATAAAAGTTTTTTATAGAATTCCTATTCCTTGGTTTCTGTCCACGTTCTCTGACTGTGTCTCCTAATCTGACGTGGTTGTTTGCTTTGTGTTGGACATAGATCGTTTGGCGCCACAGTCGCTACCACCATGACGTTGGAGAATGTCCTTGGGGCGATGGATAGTCCAAAGGGAGGGCAGCGAACTGATATTGAGAGCCAAGCATGGCAAAACGCAGATACTTCTGCTGATCTGCCTGAATCAGGATATGAAAATACACCTCAGCCAGATCCAGAAAAGCCAAGAACTCCCCTCAACGCACTGCTTGAATCATGGAGCACAAAGTTTCCCATCTGGAAGTGGATGCGCAAATGCTCATTGACCCCCTTGAGGTCCAGAATGGGCCGGAAGGAAGAGTCCTTTTATGGCACCATGAAATAGATGGAGTATCTGCCTTTGCCCCGTTCGCCCATGGGGATGGGCACCACCACCTTTAGGCACATCAACTTGTCCATAGTGGTCCGCACAACACCACTTTTAATCGCAGACCACAAAGGGACATGACAAAAGCATCTGGAATTGGCTCTCTGCATTCCAGGATGTAGCCAAACTCAATGATGTCTAGCACTTAGCAATCTTTGGTAAACCGGGCCCATTCCTGAAAGGAAAGGCGAAGCCTGCTTCCAACCGGAGGAACTAGGGAATGGGCCCCCAAACCTTCATTGCACAGCCCAGGAGGGTCCTCCTCTGGAGGAGATAGAGTCTCTGGGCCCACGCGCTCCATGAAAGGACTGAGAATCAGCTAAGGCCCAGAAGCAGAGCGAAGAAACGTTGTCCAGGTCAGTAACAATGAGTGCCCCGAGACCTCCAGGAATCTAGCCAGAACGCCCTTGGTGGACGGACTGAGACTGACAAGAAAGGTGCACTAGCCTGCTTCAAAGGCCCCTTGAACCTGTCTTACAGACGATGGTAAGATTTTTTCTCACCGAGGCCCTTCATCAACTTCTCCAAATAAGCTCCAAATAGAAGCTTCCCCTTAAAAGCTAGTCGAGCCAACTGAGCTTTGGAGAATGTGTTCATTGCCCAGTGCCGGAGCCAAATCTAATGATGTGACACTTTCATCTTGGCATCATCCCTGGCTGCCAAACATACCAGAACATGTATGACTTCAGAAAGGAAGGCTATAGCAGACTCCATAAGAGGAGTGGTATCATCCGACAGATAAGACTGAATTCACTGGAGCAGGGCTCGAGTCATCAGGCTGGTACATACAGCCAGCTGCAGAATAACTGCTGTCACGGGGAACTGGCTCCTGAGCAAGAAAGCCACCTTACGGTTCATAAAATCCTTTAAGGCCGACCCGCCTTCCAAGGGAATGGTGGTTCATCTGGTAACCACCATGACCTATGCATCCACCTTGAGAATGCCAAACCACTTGATGCACTCCTCCTTCTCCAAGAGAACGCAGGTCTTTTTACACACCCTTAACCCTTTAGGTAGGGAGTCGGGATAGTCCCACTCCAACCGGATCATATCCTTGATCACATCCAGGAATGGGGAGACAGAAGTGAATTTTTGCACCTCTTAAAGGAGAGGGTGTACCTTCGGCTGCTGACCAATGCTGGAAGCATCTGACAAGTTCAAAACGGATGAGATCCTGGCAATTAATGTCACCAGCTCCTCCTTCTCGAATAGGCAGATCATGCTGGCCTCTGCATAATCTTCTGAAGGCGAGAGCATTTCCTCACCTACATCAGAGCCCAGTACTGAACCATCTGAATCCAAGTCAACATCTCAGATAACTCCCAGTTGTTCCGCTTTCAGCCTGCCCTGTACAACTGCACCCAGGGGCACTCAGAGGCCGCAGGGTCTGAATTTCCATGCTGGAAGAATTCTGTGGAAGACAATCCGGAGTCTGGAAGCTCTCCTCTCAGACATGACTCCCCCACCACCAGGGGGCACAGTCACCACAGAACCCCTAAAGGACGATGAGTGGCTAACAGCACGGTTGCCGGACCCTCCAGCCAGCAGAATATCCTTACCCATAGTGCCATCCATCACCTCCCGCCCTGAGGCGGGCAAGGTCAGACTAACTGCATCCCCTGGCTGAGAGGGTGAGAGCAGGCCCTCCAGGGATGACTCAGAAGCTGCCATGCAGGAAAAGCAGAATCTGTGGATGAGGCACCTCAGTTGTCACTGGTCAAACAACGTTTCCTGGAAGAAGAGATAAAGAGAGGACAAGTATCAGAACAGCATGCGCCAAGGCTGCATCGGCCCGCAAGTGTGCATTAACTGCGCTTTTACATCATATGAGTTACAGGCCCTAGGGAAGGAGTACACATTGGAGCCGTTGTGGACTGTGCGACCACCAGGCGCACAATAGGTAAAAACATTACTAACGCATGCAGAAAACAGCGGGAAACTCCAACACCATACCAGCAGTCCACCCTGAACTGCATCCCAAGAAGACTGAATTGGGAGTCTCCAACAAGGACAATGACGAGGTCAAGCCTTGGTACTCACCCCCTGAGAGTCCCAGGCATAGAATCCATGCCAGGCTTAGCTCTACTCCCCCAGAACTGTTTCACTGGCAGGCTATGCAGCACTGTTTTTAAGGTGGCTGGCAGGCAGACCCCTCTAAGAGCCTTTTGCAATCTTCAAGAGAGCAGAGGGGACAAAGGAGGAGGAGGGAGGGGGCGCTGAAGTTGTGGGCGGCTGCTGCATTCTTTCAGATCCTTCCAAATCCTTCCAATTTGTGGCTGCTCAACAGACTCTTATCATGATAAGAGCATGGAGCTGAACCAATTTTCCCTCCTCCTATGGCTACCGAAAAGACTGCAGTCTAGTGGAGCCTCTCACATCGCCCTCAAGTGAGAGAGTCACCTTTCTGTACTCAAGATGGTGGTTTCATGAGTATTCAAACATTCTCCTTTTCTCTCAATCCTTAGATTTTCTACAGAGGAGAAAATCCATCCACCACCTGAGGGAGACAACAAAATACTGAAGGGACCTCTGGTAGCTGAGGCGAATAGAGGCATGAGAGTGATGTCATTGAAACCTGGGCTTTTCAGTGGTTCTTTGCCTCCATCAATCTGCTGGTAGGGGAACGCATCCCATTTGTCTGGACTGGTCTAGCAGGATGATATGGAATCTAAGTTTGTTCCTGAGGTGTCACTTTATCCGCCATTGCCTCGGGTACACAAATCCAACAAATAGCTAAAACTTCTAGTTTCTCTCTCTATAACAGCAAAATTCACCCCTTCCTTTCAAAATATACACTACTAAGACCCTTATCCACTCTTTAGTCGCCACCGTCCAGAATACTGCAACCTCCTCCTTGCTGGTCTCTGAATCATCTTTCTCCCCTTCAATCTGTTCAAAATTCAGCTGCACAGCTAATCTTCCACCAGTCTCACTGTTTTCATATAACCCCCTCTTCTTTTCAAGTCACTTGATAGGCTCCCTATCCATTTCCATATCCAGTTCAACCTTCTCCTACTGACCAATAAATGTATTCATTCTGCTGCCCCTTACTATCTTTCCTCTCTCATCTCTCCCTGCAGCCCTCCTCCTCAGGAACTCCACTCCTCTGGCAGATTGCTTCTGTCTGTGCTCTTCTCCGCCACTGCCAACTCCAGACTTCCATCTTTCCATCTTGCTGCTCCCTACACCTGAAACAAACTACCCGAGTTGGTACATTAGGCTCCATCTCTGGCCCTTCTCAAACCCAGGCTAAAAGCTTTCCTCTCCGAGGCTGCTTTTGGATCCATATCTGCTTAGTCTCCTCTTCTCCAACTATGTTTCCTTACTATTCCCCTAGACATATCCTAGTTCCCCAGTTGTTGCGTTGTCTCTCTTGACTAGACTGTAAGCTCTGATGAGCAGGAGTCATCTCTTACATGTCTCTGAACAGCACTGCGTATACCGTGTAGCACTATACAAATGATTAGAGTAGTACAAACTTAGATTGTAAGCCCTCCTGTGACAGGGAAAACTTACTGTACTTGATTGTAGCTCACCTTGAATTACTACTGAAAAGGCCCTGCTAAAATATCAGATAAACACGCACATTTACAAACACACAGACACAGACACACACACACACAGACACGCACACACACAGACACAAAATATGCATTTAGCTAGTTGTCTTGAGCATCTAAGGCTAGGTGCTTTTCCGTGAAAGAAATAACTGCTTAACATACCTTCTCTTGATCAAACGTTTAGCTTTAAATTGATTCTTTCTATGAAAGAAGTGTTTCCAGGGGCCTTTGGTAAAGGATGGAAAATAGAAACATTTCTTAGAGGATGAAGCAAAGGCTGAGAGATGTGGTCTTCAGGTTCTCTTGTGGTGATTTTTACAAGTATTGCAAGTGTGTAAGTAAATTAATATTGTATAATACGGTATATGTGTTATGAATAAGGTGAGGCATTGCACAACTGAGAAATGCTTCAAGTAATATGCATATTAGCCAGGTAGACTTGGGAAAGTCACTGCTCATCCCTGGGTATAAGGATTATCAGTAGATTTTTTTAACAAATGCAACCATTGCACAAATGTTTATAAAATAAATGTAGCATAGAGGGCAATACAATTTTAAAAAAGAGCTGTTGGAATTTGGGAAGAATGTTCTTTTCTTTTGAATCACACAATTCTTATGGCACTTTTTCTTTCACGAAAACTCTCCACTACCACAAGCTGTAATTAAAAACTGGACTTCAAACCATTTAACAATTTTACCACAGACTGAAGAATGTCGTACAACTACTGTGCTACTTTTCAATACGTACACCTCTAGGGAATTAAACTCATCGTCTCTCTTTCATATTACTAAACTAGGGACTGTAAAAAATAGAGAATATTTAAAAATATGTTGAAATCTAACTTTACAAACAAAGTTTAATTCCACTTGTTATAGTGTAAAAAATTACTTTTGCAGCTAGTTTCTGTCAAATATTTACTCTTGTGGCATACATAAATATACTAATTAAAAATGGACGGCACATGATATCTTCCAGACATCAGCAAGACACCTTTAAAAAATTTCTAGCCACAGAATTGAAACAAAAGGTTCAACTTCCAAGACAGTGATATTACATCACAACCTAGATGATCACAAGCTGTGCTGAAATTAGAATCAGTTTCATGTGAACAAGCTATCAATTTGCAGTTAAAACAGATATACCATTATTTCACACCCCCAGACATACCCCGCTCATTCCATCTGAACCGCCTTCATCTCCCTTCTCCCTCTCTCGCCCGCCTCCAGTCCGCCCGCTCGCTCATCTGCGTTCTTTTTCATTGGCCCTGCACTCTGCAGCTCACTGCCCACTTCCCTCAGGTTAGAACCCCATCACATCAACTTCAAACAGAACCTAAAAACCCATTTTTTCTCCTTAGCCTTTGACCTTCCCTCCCCTTTTGTTTGACCACGCTCCCCCTAACTACAATTGTTACTCTGCCCTCTGTCTTGTATGCTTATTCACTATCACTGTCCTATTACTGATTGTAATTTCCTTTCACTTTCTGGCCTTGTGCCCACTTTTTGAGTTATTGTAAACGGTGAACCGCTCTGATTGTTAAAGTAGGGCGGTATATCAAATAAACATAAACATAATTGCAATGTGCGCCTTCAGGTCAATGCTGACTCCTGGTGACCCAGCAGCTCCTGGGTTTTCTTAGCGGTGTAACTGTAAGTACATTGTCAGACCTTTCTTCCAAGGCAATGGAGGATTAAGTGACTTGCCCAAGGCCACAAGGAGTGCTAGTGGGAATCAAACCCTGGTCTCTTGGTTACCAAGCCAGTGCTCTAACCACTAGGCTACTCTTTCACTCTCTATATTTTAAATACAGTAAAAGTATTTGTTAATTTTGTTTCGCTCACGTCTTTCCAGTAGTGTTCAAGGTGAGTTACAATCAGGCACTGCAGGTTCTTCCCCGTCCCCAGAGGCCTTACAATCTAACAGGCCATTGCAGAAAGACTAGCATGCCCTTTGCGCGCAGATAATACAACATATATGCACAAGTACTGCTACGCCAAATGCAAAGAGACTGATGCGTGCACATGAACAGAAAAAAAAGTATGCACATACAGCAATGCCAAATATATTTAAATAATATGCAAATTAGATGCATATATTAAAATGAATGCTAATAAAGTCTGCGCCCTATGCAGAGAAATGCACAGAGGATTATATAACAAGCAGAAGTGCCATTATCACTACGCCTGGTTTGAAGTGACTTAAAAATCTTGTGCGTGCAGGGAAAGACCGTTTCAGTGTGTGTACTGATGAACAGTTTATCTTCAACGTGAAAATTTTCTGCGTAAATCTTTCAGCATTCAAGAAGAAATATTTTTTGCTTCTTATCTTTAGGTGTTCTTTGGACTCATTTATATCATTCTCCGTTTACTGTTATGTGTCAGTTGTGATTTCATAAGAAAATGTTTTTGGGTGAAATAGTGTTGATTATTATGGATGAGTGCCAAAAGAACCTGCATGTCCTACACGCATAATGTGAGCGATCCGCACATGGCCATTTGTAGTGCGTCTGTTTGCACATGCGTTGACTCCCCTCCTCATTTGCAAAGCAGTGCTGATGTTTCACGCCATTGGCGTGCTATGAAAACGCGTAAACAGCTAATAGCGTACGACTTCAGCGCTGGCTTTCTGCATTGGCCTGTAAGTTTGTATCTGAAGCAACGAAGGGTAAAATGACTCGCTCAAGGCCACAAGGAGTGTCGATGGGATTTGAACCCTGACCACTAGGCTACCCCTCTCCACCATATAAACAATTTTAATTCTTAAGACAGCCAGAAAAGCAGACCTTTAAAAATCCTCACGCAACAGAGCTTATAAAATTAGAAAATTTCAAATTACGATATGTTAAAACCTTCCTTAATTTTCCTAACTGCATACGAGTATGAACTGAAGTATCTCAATCTCTTTAGTCCTCTTTCGGCATGAAGGGGCAGGTTTGGTGGTGTGCTTTTTGAGTGATTGGACCACGATTCTAGCACAGACGGCCGCACTAACCTCAGAGGGCATGTGCATCTGTCCCCTATCGTTAGCATGTTGCAACCACATGGCACAACACAGGTACAGCTAATGCGCCCCCCACCCCCCACCAAGTTACTGTTAGGGGCATCTGCATTAACGGTAATAGCCACAGTTTGTGCCTATCAAAGATGCCCGTCGATGCCCATATTCCTCCCCAAACTCACCCAGTCCATGCCCAATCGTGTGCTAACTGGTCAGCATGGGATTCTTTCCATAGGGCCCCCCATCCTAACCATTGGGGCACTTTAGTAAACATGCCCCTAAATTCTTAACTCTACATATAACTGCAGGGCAGGCATTTTGATAAACTGAGTTTCCAGTACAGATGGTTATACGGGCATTAATTTTACATTTGTACAAAATTTCACCAGACAAGACAAACAGATATTGAGAAGAAAGAAATCTGCCAAAACCAGCCAAAATTTAAAGATCCACTTCAATGAGCTAAACAACATTTTTATGTGCAATTATGTACATAAAAAGGTGCTATAACACTTAAAATTCCAGCCCACGTCCTTCGCAAAAGGAGTGAGCACAGTGCAAGCAGGCGTCTCTCACATGTGGAGAAAGCATGTAACAGAAGCGTCATGAGCTGAGCATGCAAGTTCTGTGTTAAACAGCGCAGTACAAGATGTTTCAAAGAGTTTTATCTTGGACTTTCAGAAAGGGAAATGACAGAGTACAGGCAAGTCGTCCCACCCCCTTCTCTTTGCTTCTCAGCATGGTACAGTTCAAACAGCCAGAAGGCAGGCCTCACTGCGGGGGTCCTTTACTATGGTTGGCATACACTATCTGCCGCAGGGCCCTTAAGAATAAATTAGGTCCTGTGACAGGTAATGCACTGCAATGGCGTTAGCCCACCCTAACCATTAGCAACTCGCTCCCGAAGTTATGAAATACTAATAGTTCCGCATTAACCTATGCATATAAAATTAATTCATTTTTTCCATAAGAACCAGATTTCAGACATATAGCATCTAGCTTGACACTTGTTCTTCCTTTTTGTGATTTTTATTTTGCTAAGTTAAGGATAGGCTGCTGTTTCTGGTCTCAAAAAGCAACAGGCATTGACAAGCTCTGAAAAATCTTTAAATGCTTCCAAAGATACATACAAATCTAGAGAATCTGTAAAGAAGACATACAATACAATGAACTCTCGTGCCTATGGACCTGTATTAATCTTAATGCAAAACATGACATTTACTAGAACTGGAATATTGATTTTGTCCAAAGACTCCTAGTTAGTTACTAAAGTGTGCTAAGATTCTGCACCAAACACACATTAACTGCAAAGGTTAAGTTATGTTAGGTGCAAAATCTCTGCAGTATCTATTGGGGGCATTCCCATCATTTCTGGGAGGGCCATCACGCAGAGCAAAGTTCACTAGTAAGTGTTAAGAATGTAATTACCAACATCTCTTGATCTCCTGGGTATAGTTCACTGCACCCTGCTATCTGCCGTGTTAGCCATAAAATACATGGCAACAACCTTTGCGTTAACTACAACATGCAGCCCCTGTCCCTGAGTTAGCTGTTTATCATGGCAATAGGCACTTGCTAACAATTAATGCAATGCACTGTTAATTCCTACATTCGGCAGCTCATGCAGCTTAATAAATACGGTCCTAATGTGAGTGCTTTTAATACAATTACAGGTAGTTTTTAATGGGCTACTGTGCTTGGTTTCTGTGTAACTACTGGAAGCAAACTTTGTTCTCCTACTGTAACCAATATCCTTATGAATTACAGTTCAAAACCAAAGAATGTTAAACAGGTATACCTCGAATAAGCCGTATCAGCACAAAATACACTAATTATCTTTCAGCAATATCAGCAGCAGGCTTTACAGCTTCATCTGCAGATCGCCTCAATCATCATTCAAACAAGAGACAACGCACTTTCTAGAAAACTACTGTCAGATCAATATTCAAGGGGACTTTAGAGGCAGCTGCTGAACATACAAGTCCCCTTCTCCATAAATCTTTAGCACCACTATCCAGATAGCACTGAGGTGAAGTGAGGTCATTCTGTCTAGCCAGGGCATTTCTTTGGAGAGGGTATGCAGTGGTATGGAGTGCAGACAGCTTTTTTGTTGCTTGCTAAAATTGCCCCTTGGTCCTGATATATCAATGAAGGAGCCTGCCTACGAGTACTGGCACCATTTTTCCTAGGAAAAATGCACTGCTTCTAGCTGTATCTTTAAGAGCAATAATCAGCCACTATCTATATTACTGGGCAGTTTAATATGGGATGGAAAAAAGCTGCCCTAAATTACATCACTTAGCTGTATGTATACATGCTGAATACTGCCGCATATATATAGCCACCAGCAGTCAGAGATCTCTACATATATTCAGTACCATTGACAATATGTACATTGAAAAAAAGGATGCAGATTCAGCACCAAACACTACGACTGGCATTTTAAAGTCGCTGACTACTGCAGCTGAATATTGGCCCGTGTGTATTTAATACCCACACACACAATAACAATGCCGAACATCCTACATTCTGTGCATTCCACTAGTAAGTGTTAGGTGAAAACCCCATATTTAGAAAACACGAGGAATTACAGAAAAAAATAGGCATTAGGTTTGTAACTTCCATGCAAACTTTCCTGTAAGCAAGAAAAAATATTTTAAAAAATGTTTAAAAAACCCACTCCTCAAAACAAAAGCAAACACTCCCCAACACGCACAAAACCCACCCACAAAACTAAAGCAAAACCAAAGAACATATGCAACCAATCAATTTAGTCAGTAAAGACATTTTGCTGATAGAAAATCCATCCTTGGCAAGAGTTGAGTAATATTCATCATGTCATGGAAACTTGTTATATAGCAGGAAGCACAGAATGCATCATGTCTGCTACAAGGGTTTGAGTCACAATATAAACATAGGACAACATCCATAAGGATATGGAGCCTTTAACTCTATTTTCTATCGGAATTCAGGCCACGGTGCACATGTATTCCAAGTCCAATGACAACTACTTCTTTCTGGGGTTCCCAATAAAAGTGTCAGACTAGTACAAAACAAGTAAGACAAATGGACCGTATTCACCTGCACCCAGTTCCTGGCTGCTACAAGACAACTTTTCTAACACTGAAACAAGAAATAAAGCAGCTACATCCAAAGTTGTAACAACTCTGTAACTACAAACTTTGCAAGCATGTGCAGTACCCAACCATTTCTCCAGAAAATGTCAGCAATACTCTACATTTAGGGGCTTCTTTACTAAAGGTTAATGCACAATAATGAAATTAACGTGTATTAAGTGCCACTGCACCCATAGAAATAAAAGGGCTGTGGACCCTTAAAGCGCGTTAAAACCTTTAGTAAATATGCCCCTTAAAGTAAAAGCAGATCTTGACTATTAAGAATACCATGTATTGAGAAATACTAAAAAAACCTCAATAGCTTTTTAAATGACAGTACACTCCATCAATGGAGATCCCTTTACAGAAGAAAATGGCTTTCTAAATAATGCTGAAACAGGTGCAGCAGACTTGCTCTACGGAGTCAGAATGGTCCTGCAGCAAAAAAGCACGTTGCAACAAGCACCATCGTAATAGGGAAGCAAGGTGCAAGCTCTGAAGCCACAAACAAATAAGATGGTAATGGTGATATTAAACCTGGATCCTACCTGTGTATAGTCAAAATCAGAGAGAGGAGCTATACTCTTGAGGTAGTCCACTCTGAACTGGTTCTCTGGATTGGCCAATGGAACTGGGGGTATTAAAGTGCCCATTGCTGAAGCTATAGTCTAAAATTGAATAGAAAAAAAGAAGTAAAAATCAAAACAGCAATCCAGGTAACATAAAATGCAGGATCAATACCAGACATCCGATCAAAATCAGCTGCCTGTTTCTATATACACACAATTCTAGCAAGCACAATGCATAGGGCTAGATATTTTTGTAAAGTACTAAAGCACTCTAAAAGGGAAAAACACATTTCTTACCACAATTGCATCTTTAACATTTTTCCGAATGTCCAGAATTTTCTGTTTCTTTTCTCTGCATTGAGACAGAATGGATTAACAATGTAATTCCCTAGCCAGGGCTGTTAACACCTCACATTTCTAACACAACACTTTGCTAAGAGCACAGGATGCTGCATTTTTTTCTACCTTTCTATACATGAAACAAACTGAAGCATACAGCTGACCTCCTGCCAGGTTTCGTCCCTGCATTCTGCTGTCCACTGCTATCCCCAACAGCTTGCAGCAAATGCCAAGGTTTGCTAAAGCTCTGTATCCCTATGGGATGCTGGCCAGCTACAGGCATCTTGACCCAACGGCTCTTTTACAGCTGATCGGTTATCACGCCTGCTTTAAGTATATGCCGCAACTTCCTAATACTGCAGCTATGGGCAGCAGTCGTTATATGGACACAGCAAGGAACAGAAAGAGAAAGATCTTTAGCTTGAGTTACTTGCTATGTAAAAGTAGAGTCGCCATGTTGTTGCTATACAGAGGCCTGCCAAGCGCTGCAGCAGCAACAATAGAAAAGACAGTAGAGGGGCCGGAAGAAAAATAAACATAGAAAAAAAAAATGTGCAACGTTATCATTTAGGACAAACTACCAAGTCACTAAGATTTGCAACTAGACTAACCCCCAAATATATGCCACCATAGATTATCATATCTGCAGTTAACTGTACGTATGCATGTGTGCATCTACAAAGATACAGATATATACACACACACACCCATAATAAGTGAGAAGCAACAAATCCTTACTCTGGATTAAATCCGTTGACGTGCAGGATCCTCATCTGTTTGACAATCGTGCTTTTGCCCGACTCGCCAGCTCCTGTCAGAGAGCACATGGAGAAAGAGAGAGGTTATTGCAGCAGGCGCTGGATGGGGGAACGGATGTTCAGCGCCAGCCCGCCCGCCCGCCGCCGCCTCCAATGCGCAGACAGCCGCAGCACCCGCCGGCCGGCCACAAACGCCGCCCGAAGCGAGGAAAGCCGGCAGCTAATGCCCGTGCCGCCCGGCTCACCCAGAAGCAGCAGGCGATGCGTGGCTTTGTAGGCGAGCCTCTCTTTCTGCAGCTGCTTCTCTATCTTTTTGTTGGCCTCTCGTCGCTCTTTTTCGTCGATGCGCTGATCCTCCGTCTTGCTGTTGCCTAAACAACCCATTTTCCTTCCAGTGATTTCAGTTCAAGCAAAAAAAAAAAAATACAAAAATCTATATTTTCCCCTCTCCCTTTATATTTCCCTGTAATATAAAATTATTTTTAAATAGATACAGATAATTATATATAATAAAACGTGTGTATTTATAGTCCCGCAACAGTCTGGCCGCCACTAAAAATAATCTCTCCGTCGCCTTCCGCCTCTGATCAATCCGTTTGGCTTTTTCTTGTTCCAGATGACAGAAAGGAGCGCGGAAAGGTAATGTTTCAGGAGGGGGGAGGGGGGGATCTGTACAAATGTCTATAAATAACACACAATGGGGAGAGAGAGAGAGAAGGGCTCCTCCTGGAAACCAGCCTAAAGCTGCTCTCCTCTCTCCCTCCCCACATACACAATCCCTATATTCCTCTGTAAATTTCTGTCTATTTTTGTCTTCCCAACTCAGCACTGCCTCTTTCTGCAAGACTAGGAAACGACCAAAACTGAAGGAAAAAAAACCCCACAGCTATACTGTATTTTCTTTTTTTTTGTTGTCTCTGTCGGGCAGGCACACCTCCCTTCTCCTCTGTCCTCTCACACTGAGAATGTCACAGGCAATTCTGATTGCACACACCAAAAGAAAAAAAAAACCCACATGAGAAACTGCAAGAAATCCCTCCTCTTAAGTTTGCAAGCGATGCTAAGGAGCTCGCTCCTGGCCCCCTGCTCGCCGAGTTCACTGCTGCTTCTCTTGCCCCTGCCCAAACATCGAGTCGTTTCTCTCGCTCCCACCCCCTCGGAATCCAGCAATGCCTCTCGGTATAAACAGAGCAACCGATTTCCCCAGCATGCTCCCCTGTCTTTGCCTCGGGTAGTGCGTTTAAAGCGAGACAGTGCTGCCGGTGGTGGTATCGCGAGACAGAAGGTGGAGGAAACCCTGGTTTAAGTCTACCGTCCACTACTCGCTATAATATGCAACTTCAAGTCCCTTATCCTTTCTCTACTCAAGATTTAGATCGCGAACGAGGCGGAAGCTCATCGTCCAGCTCATCTCGTCAAGTACCGAGCACAGGGATGGTGACAGCCCACCAAGCCATTACCGAAAAATAAATACAGTCATTATTTTTCCACCGAAGCTATTTCGAGGGCTGACCATCATCTCTTATCATTTGATCTCATTATTAATATTCTAACGCCTCCCTTAAAACAAGCCTTGGACCAAATCTTTTCAAGTTTGGGAGTTAGAGCTTTCCGGTTTAGCTCATCGGGCACGGAGATAGCGCCCCATTTTCTGAACTTCTAGTCGATGCTCAAGCTACATCTTTAGACGCAGTGGCACTCTTGCTCTCTTGAAGGATCACTAATTACAATGAACCGAGGGGCTCTTTCCTGAGTGCTACCCACCCACCCTGCTTCTTTTTCAACCATCGTATCTTCCTAACCAGGTGTCCTCTCCCCCTTGGGGACCCTTAATTTCATGTCAAAGCTCATATTCCAGCCTTTCAATCAAGGTTGTATGGGGTGCAGTATATTGAAGTAACATAAAAAAATGCAATTTGATTTATCATCTGCTTTTGATATGTTGGATCACGATATTTTGTTAGAACTATTAAGATTGGCATGTCAGGTAAGGTATGGAATTGGACGAGGGCATTTTTGAAAAATCAATGTGTAAAGGTCAAGTGGGGAAAATGATTTCTCAGTATCATGGAGCTTGGAATGTGGGGTACCCATAGAGCTCTCCATTATCATCAATTCTATTTAAGGTGTATGAGTACTTAGGGGGGTAAATCTGCAATAATTGGGTTTGTCTATATTTATTAATGCCAATGATGTGATTGTGATTATTCCGATTCAAGGGGACCTTAGAATTGCTTATGAGAGACTAGCAGATTGTTTTCGAGTTCTTGAAGCTTGGATGACTAAAGATCTGATGAAATTAAATCCAGAAAAAAAAATATTTTGGGTAGGACATACTATATGACCCTTTTTTCCAACCATTTTTCCTAAGATCTGCAATACAGAAATCCCACTGTTTAATTAAATATAACTTTGATACTGACCATCTAAAACAGCACTTTCCAAACTTTTATTGCATATAACCCCATTTTAGCAACTGAAAATTCAGGTAACCCCCTGATAATGATGAAATCAAAATAGGGCTCCAGCGTCATTCCCCTCCCTCCACTTACCAAAAGCAGTGGCAGTCAGCACTGTGTCCTTTGTGTCAGCATGTGCTTACAGACCCCAGAACTCAGCATGGGTTTCCAGTCTAACAGGAAGCTTATCCAGGCAAGGGCCTATGAATATTCAGTGGCCACAGGCCACATGCTGACTACCACAACTTGGCACACATTGCAGTGAAAGTCTATAGAAAAGGGGAAATGGCCATGTTTCTCTAACTCCATTCACTGATGATGTGACCCCATTTAGGTCTCAGCCTCAAGTTTGGAACCCACTGATCTAAAGCTTTCGGTACATTTATTTGTTGTGTCGCAATTGGATTATTACAACATTGTTTATTTAGGCATTGCTAAGAAACTTACATTGCATCTACAAGAGTTACAAACTATAGCAGCTACCCTCATTTTTAATGGGAAAAGATATGATAGGGCTACACCCTATCTTAAGAAATTGATTACTTTTAAACTGCCATGCTTTGTATTTAAAAAATTACATGTGATATACCTTCCTACAAGGGAGAGACTGTTCTGTTTAATATAACTCTCTGAATGTCCCAATTAGGGAAAAGTTCGTCTCTGGCTATTCCGTCAAAGAAAAATATTAAGTTTAAGAGATCACTGGATAAACTGTTTGTCACATTCTGCAGCACTAGTATGGAATGTGTTGCCTACAGAGATCAGACAAGGGGTATAGGGGTTTGACAATCACTGAAAACAAATTTAGTTAAGAGATTTTTTTTTTTTAGTTAGGAATCCCAATTGGGAATAAAATGAAACTATAATTATTGTAACCTACCTGGAGGTATAGGCAGGATATTTATTTATTTATCTAACATCTTTTATATACCGCGCTATTTGTTATCAGTGCGGTTTACATTTAACAAAGGTTGCTCAATTCAGTCGAGACTGTTTTGCGCTTACATTGTAACAGGAGATAAAACGTGGAACAAATCAGGGTAACTATATACATATAAACATAGAGCATAAGAGTATAACTTGGTCGGAATTGTCACAAAGTCTATAGGCGGGGCTGCTATTACTTGATATAAATGTATGTATTAAATTAAATGTTTTCTATTAAAAAAGAAAAAAAGAAAAAAAGAAAACAACAAAACTCACATTATCACTTTTCCAGTTCTCTCTCTCCTATCTTTACCTTTCCACCCCTTCCCAAGTCATTTCTTTCCTGCCCTCTACCCATTATTGCTCTTCTTGCCTTCCTTTTCCCCACCACCACAGCCTATACTTACACACCCATTTCAGCTCCCCCCCCCCCCCCCGACATGCAGCAGTGCTCAGAAATGCTTCTTCGGGTTATCACCCTACCTACTGCTCTGGTCATGTGGCACAGCAGCTAATGAAGATGCTGGTGACAGTACAGTTTTCCTCTTATTTTTGGTGCAAGTTCAGGTTCATGCTCTTCCCTCACTTGCTCACCATTGTGGTCAGGCTCATGGTAGTAGCAATCATTGAAGCTTCATCTCCATGATGAGATGGCCTGCTCATGGCGGGAATCAGCTACCCTATTTCACCAGCTTCAAAGTAACTGTAACATCAATCAGCTGCACTCTTTTACTTCTACTTCTACTTTCTGTACACATTTGGGCTCCTCGAGGCTGCAATGTTCCTCCCTTAGCATGGGCTAGATGAGGCCAACTTACTCTTTTACTCAGCCTTTGCCTATTGGTTGCCTTTCTTCTGGTGGATCCCCTGCAATGATTTCATGGACCCCAGGTTGGGAACCATTGCTCTAGTATCACCATTCAAATGTAGGGTACCTCAACAGTCAAATCTGGCCCCTATTCTTTTTAATCTTTTTCCCTCACTTGTCTTCTTTTTTAATACAGGCCATTGTTGTTAGTGCACTGGTTCCTAAACTTGGTGTCAGGGCCCCAAGTGAGGTCACATCATCAGGGGTCACAGAAACATGGCCATTTCCTCTTCTCTCTGGACTGTCACAGGGACCTATGTCAAGTAGTGGCAGTCACCTGTGAGCCAGTGAATATTCATAGGCCCTCCTGGGTAAGCTTCTGTTAGACTGGAAACCCACGCCGAGTACTGGGGTCTGTAAGCACACACTGACACAAAGGACCCTGTGTTGACTGCGTCCACTACTGTTACCGCTGCTTTCTGCTTTAGATGACTGGAGGGAGGGAGGAAAAGGAAGCTGGAGGCGGGTACATCATTATCTGGGGTCACGTGAATTTTCAGTTGCTAAAATGGGGTCATATAGGATGAGAGTTTGGAAAGCACTGTGTTAGCAGACACATCTATGCCAATGATATACAGATTTTAACTTTCCTGGATCCAGCATGTCCAGATCTTACTAACTTAAATGGTTAGTCAATAAATTGTTCCTGGCAGAATGGTTTTGAAGGATCTGAATAAGATTTTCAAGTGCAGATATGTATCCCTGCATACAAGATTAGACTTGTCCTTGCCATGGTATTTTCAATAACGAATGTAATGGATCAGTACACCACAGCTATGGATGCCACTCTATCAACAATTAACTACCAGACTGATGACCAAATACAGCTTAAGACAACTATCCACAAAATTGCCATGAGTCAACTAACTCAATAGCACTTAACAACTCAATGCTATTGCCGGTTAGCTAGCTGATCACAGACAAACTAAATTCGCAGAAGTCTGAAGCCATATAGATTATCCGATCAAAATCCCTTCCTATTTTAGCACCATTTATTACAGGGGTTTCTATCCCTTTTAAATACACCATTCATGTAACGGGGATAATTTGATTCTAATTTATTAGAAGTTGGTTTGAACCATTCAACCATTTAGACACCCAGGTTCTTCATACACAACTTCATTCCCTCCTTATTCAGAGATTAGATTATGGGAATGTTATTTTAAACTAAGTGATGCTCAGCTACTCAAGCCTTCTAGCTGTGCAAAATACTGTGGTGAAGATGCTGTATGAAGCCAGTAAATACAATGGGGTCACTCTGTTACTGACTTGAACAGCATTGGTTGCCCATCTATTTCTGGATTTGGTTTAAAATTCTAATATGTGTATTTAAAATGATGTTAACAGGTTGTCCCCATTACTTAGCAGATTTTTTTTTACCATATATATTAGTTCATAATGTACATTCCCATGACCTAGTCTTCTTGAGAATTCCATCGTAAGTAGCAGGTTCTCAAGAGCCAGGGTTCTCAATCTAGTCCTAGGGACACACCTAGCCAGTTAGGTTTTTAGAACAATAAATATGCATGAGAGAGATTTGGATGCTACAGAGGCAGTGGTTATCCTAAAACCAGACTGGCTAGGTGTGTCCTAAGGACTGGGTTGAGAACCCCTACTCTAGAGATGTCGTCGTGCTTTTAGTCATCTGGGACCCTCATTTGCTACCTCACACGCTTAAGTTGGGGATTACTTTCATGGCTTTTAAATTTGGATTAAAAGCTTTCTTTTTTTTTAACCAAGACATACACATCTTGCTACAAAAACCCAGGGGCTGGGATGCCAGGAGTCAGCATTGATTTGACAGCAGACAACACACCCACTTTAGATGGCACTTGGTTGAGGCAGCAAGCTCCTGCAGCACAGATCTGATTAATGGATTTATTTATTTAAGTTTATTGGATTTTAATATGGTCACTCTCCTCATATATACTTATTCTACATAGTAACATAGTATATGGGAACAGATAAAGACCAGTATGGTCCATCTAGTCTGTCCAGAATGTGGCTGGAGTAGTTGTACTCGCCGCTCTGTACGGGTCACCCCTTCTATGCATTTGTTTAGGGTTGTATCCACTGCTCAGTGCTGGTCACCCCCCTCTATGCCTTTGTTTAAAGTTGTAGCCGCTGCTCTATGCAGGTCACCCTCCCCTCTATTTGTTGAAGTATAAGATATTTAAGTTTGTTTTGATTTTATTCTCTTGCTATAAAGGGATCAACTGTATCTGTCCCATGCCATTTTGAATTCTGTAACTATATTGCCCCCACCACTTCCATTGGGAGGGCATTCCAAGCATCCACCAGCCTTTCAGTGAAAAAGTATTTCCTGACATTGCTTTTAAGTTTACCTTCTTGCAATTTCATTTTCTCCATAGACAAGCAGGATGCGTCAACCACACCTGGTGATGTCATCCAATGGCACCATGGATGGAAATGCTCTCCAGAGCTCAGAAAGGATAAGCCTTCTGAGCATGTGCAGATAGCCCTACCCATCGGCCCACCCACAGCAGCCCAGCCCAGTGTTCCTTCTTCTGCCTTGCCAGCAACAGGACAGATTGCACAGCTCTCCAACATTATACACACATATACATATACATATATACACACAAAAAAAACCCTTACAGCTATCAGAATATTCCAAGAACATAACTAAACCAGGCTTCAAAAAGTGCTCACGCTGCGGGAGAAAGATGAGCAGCACAAACACACATGACTAGTGCTTTCGGTGCCTGGGAGCCAGCTATCGGGTGGAGGACTGTTGTCATTGTTCCAGAATGTCTGCCAGGGTGCAGAAATAGAGAAGTCATGCTCTCAAGGAATATCTGGCTGCAACCCTGCTCACCTCCTCGCTTGCTCCGTATGCTGCAGGATAGGACACAGCAAGCGATCATGTGCTGCATGCTGCTGAGCCCATGGCACAGGATGCGCCCACTCGGGCCTCCATCCACGGCAGTGCTGCCAGTCAGACCTGCTTCTCTGGCTGCCCCCCACATTCAAGCTGTTTCTCCTATCGCCACCCCGGAAGGCCGAAGACTACAGATTCCTGGACCCTCATGGTGGTGACCATGCTACTGCACTTGGCTCCGCCCCCTCCATCCTCATTGGCCAGAGTCACGGCAGCAAAGGGAGCCCCAGCAAGTGTCACAACGATGATGCTGACACTCCCCAGCAGCATGGCAGCTCCAGCAACAGACCCTCCATAGCTCAGATACACCGCTGCTCTCCACGCATTGCGGGAAAGGTGAGAAAGATGGGAAGAGGACCCCCTCTGCCTGCAGCAGTGAGGGAAGCACAAACAGAAGGAGTAGGAGGCACCACCGAAAGAGGAAACAGCGAGTCTCCAGCTGCTCCAGTTCCTCGCCCTCCTCCTCTCCCAGCCGGGATCACAGGAGGCATAACAAGGTCAATCCTGACAGTACCTCTGCAGTCCTTCAGCTCCTCCCCAATTTGCTGCATCAGGGCACCAACTTGCTACACCAGGGCACCCCAGACCCCCTGATTCAGGACCCCTGAGACCTCTGCCAAGAACCAATCCACCCTCCTCACCAGCGCTATCCAGCCCAACGCCAGCCCTCATACATTCCCCTGGCCTCCTCACAGAAGACAACAGGGAGGGAGAGGAAGAGGAGGCGGCGGCAGCGATCCTGGGCTCAGTCACCACGGAGTGCCACATCCGGGGACACACTTCTGCCAATGGGCACATAAGACAATCCACCCCAGCCGTAAACACCTGCCTCAGGACCGGCCTGTTCCCGGCAAGTTAGAGGCCAAGTACCAGGTCCAGCCAGTGCCGGGGTTTGGAAAAACACAGCTCCCTCGCCAGTCTGTTGTGGTGTCATCAGCTTTGAAACAGGTCAAGTCCAACCGTACCCATGCCAACAACCCTCCAGGCCAGGATCAAAAACTTTTCGGCAACAAGGTAAGAAAGTTTTCCAAGGGGCCATGCTCAGTGCCAGAATTGCAGAGCATCAATTTCAACTCATCCTGTTCCAGGACATCATGGTAGGGAACCTGAACAGCACCATTTCAGCCCTTGCACAATAGATACAAGAGACCCCCCTGGCGGACCTGGCTGAATGCAGTAAGAATTTAAATCAGCACTGCCTTTGATGCCTTCAACAGTGCCATCAGGACTGCCTGAACTGCCATATCGGCCAAAAGGGTGGGCCTGGCTCAGAGCTTCAGGGTTATGGGACGACACACACGACTGGATAGCAGATGTCCCTTGCTCAGGAGACTCCCTTTTTGGTGACAAAGTCAACGACACAGTAAATGACATGAAGGAGCCCTGCAAACCCTTGCAGAGGATGGGCTCAAGCGCCACTCCAGCACTCAGAAGGAGAGCTACAGCCACAAGCCATACTACAAGCGCCACTCCAGCACTCAGAAGGAGAGCTACAGCCACAAGCCATACTACTCTTCCAGGAAGTACAACACGCACCGCAAGTGGCAGTCACCACACTACAGGCAGCATTCATACCAGGCCCCATACCAACAAAAGCAGCACTAGTGGGACCACAAACAGAAGAAACAGGCCACTCCATCCTCTGGGAAGAGCACACCCTCCTTTTCACAAGAAACAGACAGGCATTCTCTCGGTGGGAGGGCACTTGTCAGCCTTCTTGCCTGCTTGGGAATGCATCACCACCAAGTGGGTCCTGCAATTCATCTGGGAGGGATAATACCACATCCGCTTTACCTCCCCATTGTGCCAATGCTCCCAAGCTGTCAGCGAGACTCTGCCACATCTTATCCTCCAGATCATGGCAGAGCTGGTGTACCTACCATCAGCACAGGCCATAGAGCAAGTGCCAGCAGAAGAAATCAACACTGGATTCTACTCCATAACTTCTTTATTCCCAAAACGTCCAGTAGGGTATGCCCCATCCTCAGGAAGCTGAACAGATTCATCCTCAAGGAGAGGTTCCGGATGTATTCCCGGGGCTCCATCTTTCCACTAATTCAGCCTGTGGACTGGTTGGCCTCCAACCACATCCCCATACGCAAGACACAGACTATACCCTTTGCTTCCAGGTGCTGGGCCATCACTTCCAATTCAGGATTCTCCCCTTTGGCCTGTCCCCAGCCCCGCGAGTATTCATGAAGTGCGTGGCAGTGGCAGTGGCAGTGGCAGTGGCAGCAGCCCACCTCAGCAAGCAGAGCATCCATGTCTTCCCTTACCTCGGCAATTGGCACCTTCGGCCCGGGAAACCAGAACAGCAGTTCAGAAGACCACACACCTGTTGTCCTCCCTCGGATTCTTGCTAAACTACCCAAAATCTCAACTTCACCCCACTCAATGGCTGGAGTTCATTGGGGCAGACATCGACACCACAGCCTCAAAGGCCTTCCTCCCCACACAGAGGGTGAACAAGATCACGACATTAGCACTGGGCATCTCCGCAACCAGCCATGCCTTTATGCAGACAATCCTACGCCTCCTCGTGGCAGCAACACAGGTCATAGCCCTTGTCCATTTGCACATGTGCAACCTCCAATGGCACCTGCGCGCTCACTGGAACCAGCACTCCCAGCCTCTAACCACACGCATCCCGCTGGACACTTGAGCCAAGGAGAGTCTCTGCTGGTGGACCATTCCCGGGAATCTGACGGCCAGCAGGGACCTCCAGCAGGCCATGCACTACAGTATATTGTCATGACTACAGATGCATCCACAGCTGGATAGGGGGCCCCATCTGCTACACCTCCGCACCCAAGGGGCATGATCCCTGAAAAAGAGGACACACCACATCAACCTGCTGGAGCTCCAGGCCGTTCGGTATGCACTGAGGGCCTCCCTACCACACCTCGGCAGCAAGACAATACTGATACAGACAGACAACCAGGTTGCCGTGTTTTACATCAATAAGTAGAGGATTTGCTCGCTCTCTGCAAGGAGGTACTAGTGATATGGTCCGTTGTGCTCTTGAACTATTGCCAGCTGTGAGTATCCTATCTGCCAGGCGAACAAAATGCCCTGGCAGACTGACTGAGCTGCCAACTGGAAACCCATGAGTGGACACTTGACCCCGGGGTAGCTGCTTCTCAGGGTAGTTCACCACCAGGCTGGTCACCCTCCTATGCATTAAAACATGATCTTTTAATTACAATACACTATGCAAAATAGTGTTTGTTTTTCTATTTTTGTTTCCTTACATGTATCTCCTTCCAAACCCCTCCCTCCCGTTCCCTTACCCTGTGGATCCCAAGAGTATTATGGGAAGTCAAGGGAAAATAAAATTTGATTTAAAATTTTGCCCATGTGAGATTTTCCCTCGTACGTTTGGTTTTAATTAGTTCTCTTCCCTCCCTCCCCCTTCAATTGCAGTAAGAGGAATTAGCAGGTTTGCACGCTTTCGACCCCTTCTTCCTCTCTTGTGGTCTGGCGCTTTTTTTTTATGTGCTGCTTGAGGAAGAAGCATCCGAAGAGTTTTGCTTACTTTGGTAAACTATACAAATTTTCAAATCAATAAGTTTTCTAAATCTGCTGTGCAAATAGAGAGAAAGAGGGGCAATTAGTGTCTTGCAAACCATGGGAAAAGAACACCTAATATACAGGGCTGCTTTTACGTATGGGCAAAAGGAGCAGCATAGCAGGGCCCCAGCTGCCCATAGGTAAGATTAGCCTTGATGCAGAGTGCAGGCCGCTGATGACTCGGAGACCCGCACTGCTAACTCTGCCAACTCAAGTTGTCTTCAGGTCCTTTCTTTGTACAGTCAGGTGGCAGTGGAAGCTGCATTGTTTTGCCATTCTGCTCATTGTACTCTACCCTCTGCCTCTGTCACCCCCTACCAAATTCACCTCCAGATCCATTGTGCATGCTAGTAGGCAGCCAGCAGAGTTGTGCCTTGGCCCTCTCGAGCCAGATCCAGCAGAAACGTTATCTGGGCCAGGATGCATACCTCTTCACCGCTGCTGGCTGGCATGTTGTTGCTGCTGCTGCTGCTGCTGTCAGCAGTGTGAACGAGAACCAGACCAGAGGAGTCTGACAGACCCAGTGAGTAGCGCTGCTGAGTGCTGACATTATCTTCACTTAAATGTAACTGTGTGTGTGTGTGCACAGGGGACAGTTTTCTTTTGTTTTGTGAGGGGGACTATTTTTTGGCTGTGCATCCCTGACAATTTGATCTGAACATTTCCTGGATCAAGTTAGCACTGACATGCGTTTAAAACACAATCACAGCTATGAAAGAGTGGAATGAGCAAATTTTGGACACACAGGTAGATGGAGGAAGAGTCGGGAGAGCAGCAACAAGAGAAAGCAGCCCCAGGTGGGGAGTATAAAGCAGGACGTGTGGGAGAAAGAGGCCTGAGAGGAGAATAGTGGGACTTACATATCGGATGTGGGTGGTGAGGGGTGGTGGAGCTGACATTTCAGTGTGACAGTAGAAATGCAGTAATTTGGGGGAGGGGTAGAAAAATATGCTTGGGAGAAGAGAGTGAGGACTTGGGGATTAGTTTGGGAGGAAGCATTTGAGTGGTGAGTTGGGGACTGTGAGATTGAGTGAAGGGGGGGTGGACAGTAGAAGTAATGTTTCCTGTTTCTCTAATGTCAGCACTGAATGACTGCATGCAGAGTCAGGCTTCATGGGGTCTCCATTTCAACTTCTGTGTACACTTTATCTAATTTGCGGTCACTTATTCTACATTTGATGAGAGCCGCTGGCTCTGTATTTGTAGTAGTATTTTATTTTGGCACTTGAGGGAATGGGATCCTGCTATTTTTTCTGTATAGGGCTCTCTAGTAATATAGCTTTTACTGGTTTCCAGTAGGTGATGTATTGATGTACTAGTTGCAGAATATGTTAAAATATCATTCATAGGTCGCATTGTTTTAAAGATTTACCAGTTGTAATGTGGCAGGCACATTACCATTTGTGAAGCTACATAGTCTTTTTTTTTTTTTTTGCAGGTTTCGTATTATTTTGGTTCACGGAGTGCCTGGAAGTGGAGAGATTCTGTTGCTATTAGTACTGGGGAACGTTGTTTTATGTTTGCTTTATTAAAACTTGATATACTGTTCCTTTACCAGGTAGCAGGGCGATGGACAATTAAAATATAATAATAATAAGGAAGGAAAGGAACACCAGGATTCAAAATTGGAAAGTTTGTTTTCATTCATACAATAGGGAAAGGAGCTAGGAAAGAAGGGACTAGGACTTGGAGGGAGATACAAGCAATCTGAAAGAAGTAGGTTTTGAGTTGGCTTTTGAAGGATTTGTAAGATGTCTCCAGGTGCAGGGTTGGAGGCAGGGAATTCCAAAAAATAAAAGGCTGAGAAGCGGGCAGATTCTAATCTAGCAGCTGGGGGGGGGGGGGGGCAACTTTCTGTGCAAACAGGGTATATATTGACAGAACCGGATTTGCATGTTGTGACGCCGCAACTGGAGCAGCTGTCTCTCTCTCTCTCTCTCCTCTTCCTTGCTATCCATCCCACCCTCTGGCTTATATTTTCTTATAGCCAACCTGTGCTCATTACCACAAGCACTCACAGGTGCACCTTATCCCTGCAACTTCTACCACCTATTCTTTTACTTCTTCTGACTTCTGTGCTCCTCTGCATCTCTCTCCTTTATGGCTCCTCAACACTTTCTCTTCCTATTGCTCAGACTCCTCTGGTCTGGTTCTCGTTCACACTGCTGACAGCAGCAGCAGCGAAGAGGTATGCATCCTGGCCCAGATAACCTTTCTGCTGGATCTGGCTCGAGAGGGCCAAGGCACAACTCTGCTGGTTGCCTACTAGCATGCCAAACCCGCCTGGATGCTCACGTCTATGGCCCAGCCCACATTCCATGTGCCCATCAGCCATACTGCAGTTTATATGGCCAGACCTGGGCTGCATCTCTGCTCTCCTTGCTTGCTTCTCTTTCTCATGCAAGAGAGCTGCACAGCAGTACACACATACACATGCTCTCTGGAGGTGGTGGAACAGGCCAGGAAGGAGTTCTCACTGACTGGGGAGCACTGCCCCAGTCCTGCCTGGTTTCTCCCTCCCCCACACTGTATACTGCCATGCCTCTGACTACCTTCAGTGGTTTGGGTTTTTTTTTTTTCCTGTGGCAGAGAAGGAGCCTGGCCTGCAGCCCTGCCCCAGCCCATGCACCTGTGGCATGTCAGCAACCAGTGCCACTGCTGGTTACATTTTGTGACTGCGACTGCACAATGGATCTGGAGGTGAATTTGGTAGGGGTGACAGAGGCAGAGGGTAGAGTACAATGAGCAGAATGGCAAAACAATGCAGCTTCCACTGCCACCTGACTGTACAAAGAAAGGACCTGAAGACAACTTGAGTTGGCAGAGTTAGCAGTGCGAGTCTCCGAGTCATCAGCGGCCTGCACTCTGCATCAAGGCTGATCTTACCTATGGGCAGCTGGGGCCCTGCTATGCTGCTCCTTTTGCCCATACGTAAAAGCAGCCCTGTATATTAGGTGTTCTTTTCCCATGGTTTGCAAGACACTAATTGCCCCTCTTTCTCTCTATTTGCACAGCAGATTTAGAAAACGTATTGATTTGAAAATTTGTATAGTTTACCAAAGTAATCAAAACTCTTCGGTTGCTTCTTCCTCAAACAGCACATTAAAAAAAAAGCGCCAGACCACAAGAGAGGAAGAAGGGGCCAAAAGCGTGCAAACCTGCTAATTCCTCTTACTGCTATTGAAGGGGGAGGGAGGGAAGAGAACTAATTAAAACCAAACGAAGGAGGGAAAATCTCACATGGGCAAAATTTTAAATCAAATTTTATTTTCCCTTGACTTCCCATAATACTCTTGGGATCCACAGGGTAAGGGAACGGGAGGAAGGAGATACATGTAAGGAAACAAAAATAGAAAAACAAACACTATTTTGCATAGTGTATTATAATTAAAAGATCATGTTTTAATGCATAGGAGGGTGACCAGCCTGGTGGTGAACTACCCTAAGAAGCAGCTCAGTTTGATTTGCGTTTCTGGTCTTCTGTGCTCCAGACTGGCTGGGACTGGAGATGTTGCGGGGATCACACCTTGAGGCAGCAGCGTAGCTAGGATTTAATGGGACCCCTGGCAGAAAAAATAGTTTCTAAAGATAGTGAGGGCTGGGGGTCCCCTCCAGAGCTCCACTCAGGGAGTTGGGGGGAGGCATAATGAGGGGTATCTGTGGTGGAGCGTATTGATGGATAGCAGAGGTAAGTCTGTGTGGGGGATCAGTGTGTTGGGTAAAGGGTTTATGTAGGATATGTGTAAGGGAAGGGAGGATAACAGACAGCAGGGGTGTGTGGGAAGCAGAGCAATGTTCCCTCTAATTTTCTGTAGGCTGTGTGCGCATAAAATATCAGCTGTGCAGCTTTTGAAGGAAGGTTAAATTTTTGTGCGCCACATAACGACACTCGGAGTTATATACTTTAAAATTTGACTACACGTCAGAATACAGTATGTACACCACATTGATTTTAATCAAATTAAATGAAAATAGACGATTACTAAATGAAGCGGGAAATTTCTAGTAATTACAATCATAACTTTTAAATTTTAAGATGTCTGTGTTGTTTTCTATCAGAATCTGAGCTGTAATTTTTGTGCGCTCTGTTGTAAAGTATGTGCGCTCGCTCGGTGAGGTGTGTGCGCGCGCACACGCGCACAGCTTAGAGGGAACAGTAAAGCAGAGTTTTGGTTTGCTGGGTGGGTGAAATGTTTGAGGTGTGGGAGTAGAGACTTATGTAGAGACCTTTCTACATAAGTAGAGACCTTTCCCACACATTCACATTGCTCACCTAGATTAAGCTTACTCTTTGAAAGCAATTGCTTGTCGCTAATGTGAATAACTGTAATTTAATGTAAATATTTCCCTTTACTGTTGATATACTGTTGGTAGTATGTTTTGAAACATTTTCTAATTCATACCCAGTTCAAACGTTCCTACCTCTCCTGTTATCTCATTGTATTTTTGAGTTACATTTAATAGTTGAATGTTCTTTGTTCTAAATCTGTTCTATGTAAAATAATAGTACTCTATTATTAAAGTTTATGTTACCTGTAAACCGCCACTGATCTCTGGAAGTGGCGGTATAGAAAAGATGTATAAATAAATAAATAAAATAAAATAAATGTATGTCAAGGAGACAGTGGGGATGTGATGTGTGGGATTGTCTGCGAGAGGGGTATCAGTTGAAGGTGGGGTGTCTGGGGTAGCAGTGCAGTGGGAGCAAGATAGACGCTGGGGCTGTGTTTGCACCACCACCCTGGGACCTGTCACATCTTGGCTTGGTCCCTTCCATACAATGTGTCTGAGAAAGAAAATCAGGGATGTAGTGGCAGGGAGGGGGGGTTGTATCTGCGGTGGGTCTACAAAGAGTGTGGGAGATGTGATGGAGGGTTCTGCCCTTTCCCCTCTTCTCTCTTCCTTCCAGGCAGATAAAGAATTTTTAAAAGAGGCAAGCACAACACACATTGGGCCTGAATTTGTCCTGCACAGCTATCCCCTTTGTACATCTGGCTGAGACCGGACATGCAAAGGAGATCGCGATTATGATCCCATGGGGTCAGAATTGCAATCAGGCCTGTATGTGCAGGCCGGGACTGCAATTCAATCCTGACCTGCCCGTACAGGCACTGCCCAAATAGCTCAGTCAGGCTTTTAAATGGAGCTGCGGGGCCATAGCGTCATGTTGCCATGGTACCGCAGCTCCATTTAAAAGCTGTGATGCCAGCCGCCACAGAAAAAGGTTTATTTCCTGCAGCCAGGCCCCCCGATCTGGCTTCCTAAGGCCAGGGTCGGGCTGCAGGGAATAAACCCTGGCCCCCCCCCCCAGCCCCTTCGGCGCCCCGAGGTGGAAAATAAAAAAACATCCAGGGAAGTTATTCCACCTCGGAGGTGGAATAACTTCCCCGACCATTTTGCCGTCCCTGGATGTACACGGCCGACATTAGAATCGGCCTTATACATCCAGGCCGGCGACCGCCCCCAAGCCACCTCTTCCCCACCTCCGACTAACTTCCACACACAACCGGCAAGGAAGTTAGTCGGAGGCTGCTGTCAGCACAAATAGTGGGGATGGACGTACAGAATAACCCCCATTGTGCTTACCCTCCAGCAGTGTTACTACATCACCTCCCAAATCACATATTTCAATCTTCCTGTGCCACCATACAACATACAAAAGGGAAACTTTTATCACAGATTGCCTAGGATAAAAAGGCACTTCTTTCAGGCCCAGATTTAGGATAGATAGTATAGGCAACTGCCTAGAAAACCAAGTTTTGAAGGCACAAAATACCGGGTTTAACAGAAGCTTTTTTTTTTTTTTTGCTTTAGGACCAAGGACTGTATTTTCAAGGGGAGAAACCTCCTTTCCCCACCACTTTCTGGTCTGCCAATGGGCGCCAACAACTTAAATCTAACCATGGCCTACTTATAGCCTATTTGATAAAGGTGCCTTGGTGCCTATGTCTGTCTATAACATTTCAGAGGTTAAATCAACAGAAATTGCAGCTAGGAGCAGTGTTTACCCAAACGTTTTTCCAGTGTAACCCCCATTTTAGCAGAGGAAAATTCATGTGACCCGATACTAATCAAATAAAATTATTACTCAAACAACATAAATACAAACATATAAGTATGTAAATCTATGCTTTTTAAAGTAATTATTCAATGTACTCAACATGTCTAACACATACGGGCTTCGAAGTTATAACACTGCTTCTTGAATATTTGCAGAGTGGGCAGGGCTGGTGTTAAAACAAGCAGAAAACTGATGAAAGGGCAGCAAAAACTGATGAAAGGGCAACTGCAGGCTATGCCTCCTTCAGCCTGAAGCAGACTTGGTTCCCCTTTTTGGCATGGGGGCCCAGGACAACTGCTCTGTTTGCCATCCCCTAGCACCAGCCCTGAGTATGGGAGCTGAGCATCTGAGGGGCAATGTGTGTGTGTTTGTGTGCAGGGGCTGAATATCTGGGAGCAGTGTGTGTATGTCTGAAGCTGAAAAAGCAGTTTCCTAGTGGGCTTTGAGATCCTCTCCCAGAGTTTTACCCCGAGATGGACCCCAGTCATATTACTCACTAGTCCTCGCAGATGTACATTCCAAAAGTTCAGATATTCCAAACACTAAATAGAAAATAAAATTCTTTTTTTCTACCTTGTTTTCTGGTCATTTTATTTTTATAATCATTTGGTTCTGGTTTCTGCTTTTCTCTGTCTTCTTAGGTTTTGTTTTCCAGGATCACTTGCCATTTCTTCTTTCTCCTGCCTTCACTGTCGTCACCTACATCAATCTGTAAAATTAATCTTTCTTTTCAGTTTTCTTTCTTCTTTTACCATTTAGTTGTCAGTCTCCTGCTGTTTACTGCATTCACCCAAGATTTCCACCACGTTCCCTCATCCATCCCTCCCATTCCCAATCCTCTTATTGTCTAGTCTTTTACCAACTCTCCCCTGTGTCCAGCATCTTGCCTCTTTCCTCTCTCATGAGGGACCTTGTCAAAGGCTTTCTGAAAATCCAGACACACCATAATCAACAGGTTCACATTTGTCTACCTGTTTATTCACACCTTCAAAAAAAATATAACATATTAGTAAGACAAAACCTTCCTTGGCTAAATCCATGTTGGCTTTCTCCTATTAAACCATGCCTATCTACATATTCAGTAATTTTGTTCTTTATAATGGTTTCTACCACTTTGCACAGTACTGACGTCAGGCTCATTGGTCTATAGTTTCCCGGATAACCCCTTGAACCCCTTTTAAAATTTAGTGTTACATTAGCCATTCGCCAGTCTTCATGTACTACAGATGATTTTAATGATATCTCACAGATTACCAATAGTCGGTCTGCAAAATCATATTTCAGTCTCTCTAGTCCTCCCCCCCCCCCCCCCTCCACCTTACCAGTATCTTTTTCGTCTTTCCAGCCTTATCCTTAATGCTCAGTCTCACCAGTTGTTGTACCCTCCTTGTCCAGCCTCTCTTCTCTCTCACCTCCCCTGTAATCTCCCTATTAATAAACATCTCCTGTCTGTTTGCCTCCCTCCTTCCCATTCCGGCATCTCCTCTATTTCCGTAGTTTCCCCCACAACCATTATCTTCTGTATTTCCCTGGTCCTCCTCTCCCATATCCAATATCTCAACTGTTTCCAGAGTTCCTCCACAAAGGCCATCATTTCCTCTGTCTCACCAGTCATCTTCCTACCTATATCTAGCATCTCCTGTTTCCCTGTCCAGTACCTCTCCCCCATGTCAAGCATCTCCTATCTATCACCCTCCCTTCCGGGTCCAGCATCTCCTCTGTCTCCCTCCCCCACGTTCAACATCTCCTCTGCCTCTCTGTCCTATACCACCCCCACATCAAGAATCTCCCTGCCATGCAACCTATTTCATCCCCCCTATTTCCCATTGCTTGCTGGTCCACCATCCAACTTTCCTTCCCCCTCCTCACTGGTCTAGCATCTTCCCCCAGTCCTGCACCATCTCATGGACAAAAATTAAATTGAAACCACAAGAAGCCAGGCTCTGCATGCAGCACATCATCAGAGAAAGCACAGTTACTTACCTGTAACAGGTGATCTCTGGGAACAGCAGGAATAAGTCTTCACATATGGGTATCGTCGGTACCGATGGAGCCTGCACGGGAACACTCCCCAGCGTCCAGTAAGAAAGCTTTTGGGAGCATCCCACAGCGCCTGCGTGCTGCCTTCCCGCCTTTCCCAACCGCCTCTCTCCAGTTCGAGTTTTAAAGCTGAGACAAAAAGAGAGAGAGGAAAGGAAAGATAGATAGAGAGATACAACTCCTAGGGGAGATGGGTGGGTTGTGAAGACTTATTCCTGCTGTTCCCAGAGATCACCTGTTACAGGTAAGTAACTGTGCTATCTCCAGGAACAAGCAGGAATGAGTCTTCACATATGGGGACTCCCTAGCTGCAGATGCCAGGGGAAGACCCCAGGTTGTGTGTCCTTGGAAAGGACTCTACCTCCCCCCATGGATCTCTGGCATCCAACCAGGGTAGGTGGGTAGGAGTTGATTAGGAATGGAACAGGTGTTTGAGAACAGCCTGACAAAACAAGGCATCCCGGCGGGAGTCCTTGTCCAAGCAGTAATGGGCTGTGAAGGTATGAACCGAGGCCCAGGTGGCTGCTCGAAAGATTTGGTCGATGGACACAGTTTAGATGAGTCATTGAGGCTGCCATGACTCTCACATTGTGAGCTGTGAGATGGCCCTCCAGAGAAAGGTTTCTACTCTGGTAGGCGAAAGAAATACACTGAGCAATCCAGTTGGACAGTGTTCTCTTAGAGACTGGAAGCCCTAAATGAGAAGGATCAAAAGCAACAAAGAGTTGAGAAGACTTTCTATGTTGCTGTGTTCTTTCTAAGTAAAAAGCAAGAGCTCTCTTACAATCCAAGATATTAAGATTCATCTCTGCATTTGATGCATGAGGTCCTGGAAAAAAGACAGGTAAATATACCTCTTGGTTCAGATGAAAAGGCGAAACCACTTTAGGCATAAAGTGTGGATTGGTTCTGAGGACTACCTTATCATGATGGAACCTTGTATAAGGTGGATTAGCCACCAAAGCTTGCAACTCACTGATGCGGCGTGCTGAGGTGACTGCAATGAGAAAAATAACCCTTCAAGAAAGAAATTTCAAGGAGGTGGTGGCTAAAGGTTCAAAGGGTGGCTTCATAAGCTGGCCAAGAACCAGGTTTAAGTCCCATGCCACTGGAGGTGGTCTAATGGGAGGTTTAGTTAAAAGAAGGCCTCTCATGAATCTTGCTATAAGAGGATGAGAGGAAATAGGTTGTCCATTGAGAGGCTTGAGAGACGCTGCAAAAGCACTCAAATGGACTCTTACTGAATTCGTTTTCAGACCTGCATGGGATAGATGCAGGAGATATTCTAGTAGAGAATTCAGAGGTACTGCAAGAGGGTTTAGACCCTTCTCTGAACACCAAATGGTAAATCCTTTCCATTTGAAAGCATAGGAACGTCTAGTAGAAGGCTTTCTAGAGGCATGAATAATATCTCTGACTTGCTGGGAGAGATGAAAATCTTGAAGGTCTAGGCCCTCAGCAACCAAGCCCTGAGATGGAGAGACTGGGGGTTTGGGTGCCACAACGTTCCTTCTTCCTGGGATAGAAGGTCTGGAGCAGAGCCCAAGTCCAGGGAGGGAGCTTGAGAGAGATGCAGAAGAAGAGGGTACCACACTTGGCGTGGCCAATGTGGTGCTATGAGGATCATGGTCCCTTGATCTCTCTGAAGCTTGAATAGTATCTTGGGAATTAGGGGAATTGGTGGAAAGGCATAAAGGAAGTCTTGACCCCAGTGAAGGAGGAAGGAATCCTTGGCCTGAACTCCCTGACACGGAATTCTGGAACAGAACTGGGGAAGTTTGGCATTCCACGGACTTGCAAAGAGGTCTATGTCCGGGGTTCCCCAAATTCGAAAGATCCTGGCTACCTGGTCCATGTGGAGGGACCACTCGTGTGGAAGCAGAACTCGACTGAGTCTGTCCGCCCAAGAGTTCTGAACGCCTGGAAGATATACTGCCAGAAGATGGATGTGATGCTCTCTGGCGAAGGCCCACAGTCGCAAAGCTTCGTTGAAAAGCGACAGAGCCAGTTCCTCCCTGCTTGTTTACATAGAACATGGCTACTTGGTTGTCCGTATGGATGAGGACTGTCCTGCAGATGAGCAGGGAATGGATCACTCTGAGAGCTAAGAAGATTGCTCTGAGTTCCAAGAGATTGATATGTAGAGAAGTCTCCTGTGGAGACCAGATGCTCTGGGTGGAGAGATCCTGCAGATGAGCTCCCCAACCCCTTGGAGAAGCATCTGTTGTGAGAGTTGCTTGGGGTAGCGGTTGCTGAAAAGGGGACCCCAGCAACAGGTTTTGAGAGGACTTCCACCACTGGAGAGAGCAAAAAAGGCGACTGGAGTTTGCTATTTTGTCTGACAGGCAACCTGATGCCTGAGTCCATTAGGTGGACAAAGTCCATTGAGCTGCCCTCATGTGAAGGCGAGCATATGGAACCACATGCACGGTGGATGCCATGTGGCATAATAGTTGTAACATCTCTTGAGCAGTTAACTGGGACTTTAACTGAATCTGGGAGGCTAACTGCACCAGACGTAGGCAACGGGCCTGAGGAAGATAGGCCCTTGCAGTTGTGGTATCCAGCAAGGCCCCTATGAACTGCAGAGACTGAGTAGGGGTGAGATTGGATTTTGGGATGTTTATTACTAGTCCCAAATACTGAAGGATACGCATTGTGCAGGTTAGACAAGTCTGGGCCTCTGACTGGGATGGGGCTCGAATGAGCCAGTCGTCCAGATATGGGAATACGAATATTCCTAGAGTGCGGAGAAATGCAGCTACTACTGCCATGCATTTTGTGAACACCCTTGGTGCAGAGGCCAGACCGAAAGGAAGCACCCTGTATTGGTAGTGCTTTCCTTGAAAAAGGAACCGAAGGAACCTTCTGTGTGTTGGATGGATGAGGACATGGGTGTATGCATCCTTGAGATCTAGAGAACAAAGCCAGTCCTGACTCTGAAGGTATGGAAGCAGAGCCCCTAGAGAAATCATTTTGAATTTCTCCTTGAATAGAAACTTGTTCAATTCTCTGATATCTAATATGGGTCTGTAGCCCCCTGTTTTCTTTGTGATAAGAAAATAAGGGGAGTAGAACCCTGAGCCCTGTTGAAGAAGAGGCACTTCTTCTATTGCCCCTTGGGCAAGAAGGGTAGCAATCTCCTGACCTAGATGGTTGAGGAGAGATGTTGGAGAATTGAACGGTTTCACCATGGTGTGAGGAGGAAGACTCAAGAAATGAAGCTTGTACCCTTCCCTTATGATGGAGAGGGTCCATTGCTCTGCTGTGATTTGCTCCCATCTGGGAGCAAAGTCAGTCAACCTTCCTGGAATGGTGAGGGGCTCTGGTTTTTCCAGAGCTAGAAAGGCTAAGTTCTCTAGTTGCAAGTCAAAGGCCCTGAGGAGGTTGAGGCTGCTGGGCTGTGGTAGGCCTGGCAGCCTTTGACGTGGCCTGTTTAGGTGGTTGCTGACGCTTTGCCGCAAAACGACCTGCAGAAGATGTCTGCCCATGAGCAGGATAATATCTTCCCTTTTTAGAAAAAGATGTCTTTTTGAACAATCTTTTCTTAACAGGGGCAGAGGTAGACTTTGAAAGTCGATCCAAAGCAGAGTTCTCAGCATCCATCTGAGTGGCTTTTGCTTGCCAATCCCTGCCAAACAGGTTTTCACCTGTACAAGGGAGGTTTCCCAACTCATCTTGGACCCAGAGTTCCAAATCAGAGGCTTGTAACCAAGCAATTCTGCGTTCACCTATGGCAATAGCTGTGGCTCTGCTTACACACTCAAAAGAGTCAAAGGCTGCACGGTTGGAGAATTTGGAAACATCTTGGGCATGCTTGAGCCAAGTGAGAAATTCCTGCCTTTTATCTTCTGAAATAAAAGGAGCTAAAGTCTGCAGATGATCTGTGACTTCTTTTAGAAACATCCCCATATAGAGACTATAGGAGTTGATTCTGGCAGCAAGCATATTGGCCTGGAAAATCCTTCGGCCAAAAGCATCTAGAGTCCTACATTCACGTCCTGGAGGGTTAGATGAGTGTCTCTTTGCACTCCCTTATTTTCTTCATAGAAGACTCAACCACAATAGAGTGGTGAGGAAGCTGAGTCTTATGAAAACCAG
The DNA here is from genome assembly GCA_033557465.1 of Ichthyophis bannanicus. Classification (NCBI taxonomy): domain Eukaryota; kingdom Metazoa; phylum Chordata; class Amphibia; order Gymnophiona; family Ichthyophiidae; genus Ichthyophis; species Ichthyophis bannanicus. The sequence continues at coordinate 1,373,741,529 of CM066031.1, forward strand.
GACAGGGAGGGACACGGTACATGGTGTCCAACCTACGAGAATGAGGAGAGGTGGTGAGAGGAGTCTCCCACATGCCCAACATGAGATCATAAAGAATCTCATGAATAGGTAAGGTAGCTGCTTCCTTAGGAGCCTTAGGATATTGCAAAATATCTAATTGCTTGGCTCTAAGCTCTGACTCAGAGGCCACTGTAATAGAGAGGCCTCTAGCCACTTCCCTAATAAAGTCTTGAAAAGACAAGTCCTCTGGAGGAGACATTCTTCGTTTTGGAGAAGCAGACTCCTGAGGAAGTAGCACTGGTGTATTGACAGAAGCCTCAGACTCATCAGAGTCTTCGGAGGAATTGAAGTATCACCTGTCTGGATGCTCCTGTAAAGCCCGATACGCGTACCGAGTGGGATCGACATCGGGAGTAAGCGGTACCGGTTCGGTACCAATGGGCATCATAGGACAGGGCATCGTTGCAGTCGACACCGAAGCCGATGTCGATGCAATCGGTACCGGCACCAGGAACGGTGCCGGTGCCGGTACCGGCAACGGAGATTGTTGCGGTACCGAAGGCGTCGAAGCCTGCATGAACGCCGTAAGGGTGCGCTGCATGGATAGAATTTTCTGATCCATCGACGCCACCAAAGTCTGGATGTCGGTACCAGTGGAGGCCACCGGTACCCCAGAACACGGCAACAGGTGATCGGTCGAGGCCAAGCCATCGATGTCAACCTGTGACCCCATAGATGATGCTTTGGAAGCCGGAACTTCCCGCCGGGGTAATTTTGCCGGAGCGGAATCCTTGAGGACAAGCCCGGAGGCATCTCGATGCTTAGAGGGAGATTTGCCCTTCGAGGACCGGCTAGATTTATGTTTGGTTACCTGAGATCCATGGGAGGAAGAAGCAGCCCTGGAAGACGTCGATGCCACCAAGGCTGCATCAGAGGGAAACAGAGTACTGAGCTTGGCTGCTCGGTTCTGCCGACCTCTTTTAGACATCATGGTGCAGGACACACAATCTGTGATGGAATGGTCAGGACCCAAACATTTCAGACACCAGTCATGGGTGTCGGTGACAGAAATAGTACCGCCACATTTTGTGCACTTTTTAAACCCGGAAGCGGGCTTCTCCATGAGGAGAAAATATTCAGGCCTAAGGCCCAAACTGAAAATGCACAGTTGAAGAAATAAAAGGTTTTTTTTTTAAGAAAGAAAGAAAAGAAAAGAGCAGCGGTACCGGTCTGACGTCGAAGGCAGACGCGACACAGAAAAATAAAGAAAAAAATAAAGAACAACTTCTGCGGTGACAGGAACACGACCTGCTGGCTCCGTGGAAAAGAAGAACTGGAGAGAGGCGGTTGGGAAGGCGGGAAGGCAGCGCGCAGGCACTGTGGGATGCTCCCAAAAGCTTTCTTACTGGACGCTGGGGAGCGGCGTTCCCGCGCAGGCTCCGTCGGTACCGACGATACCCATATGTGAAGACTCATTCCTGCTTGTTCCTGGAGATATAAACTGATGCAATTCCCCCTGAACTGTGCAAAATATAAAGATGGCATATATAAAATCCATGAACTGATATATTCTAGTCATTAGACTGAAAAAAAATTATTTACCTTTGTGGTCTGGCTATTTTAAATTTTCTAACTGCCTTGGTCCCAGCTTATAGATTCTGTGTCCTATTGTCTCTTAACTCTCTTTTCCAGAGACTGCAGGCCATCTACCACTTCTCTCCCCTCATTCTCTTATTCCTGTCTTTACTATCTCCCCTCACATCCTGCATCCTCCCCCCCCCTCATCCAATGTCTTCCTCCCTTTCTCTCCCCCATCTGATCTCTTTCCCCTCTCACCCCCCTCTGCCCAGTGTCTTTGTCCTCTCCTACTTCCCAGCCCAACCTTTTTCCTTTCTCTCTCACATCTGCATCTCCTCCATGCTCTCTATTCCCCCATGTCTAGCATCTCCCTTATTTCTCTCCCTAGCCTCAGTATCTGTCTCTCTTGGCCCTTCCTTCCCACATCTAGCATCACCTGCGTCTCCCCCACCCCACCCCTCCCCTCCATGTCCAGTATCATTCCTTTGTTTCCCCTGATATATAGCACTACTCATCTGTCTCCTTATGCCTCCCCATGTCCAGCATCTACCCCTCTATCACCTAATGTCTCCCCCCCCACCTGTCCAGTATCTCCTCAGTCTCCCTTCACCCCCATGTCAAGGATCTCCTGTTTTCTTTTTTCCCCTTGTTGTACATTAATACTCCAACCTCCCAACCCACATAACAGAACTTCATGTCCCAATCTAGCCCTCCTCTCTGCCGTCCATCGCCTCTAATCAAAGATGGCACAAGTACAGATCCTCTCTGATACAAGCGCACATGTGCCTCTAAGACCCTGCCGGCCCTTCCTGTCCCGCCCTTTCTGACACATACTTGTCACGGCCACATGTTGGGTTTGGGGCAGGGGTGAATCAGGCATGTCACGGGAGGCATACCCCTGACGTCCAGCCTGCCATTAACAAAAGTAGTACAGACATGGCACCTTTCTGATACAAGCACATGCGTGCCTTTAAGTCCCTGCCAGCCCTCCTTGTCCCGCCTCCTCTGATGCGACAGGGACAGCCAGCAGGGTCTTAGAGGCAGGCATTTGTATCACAAAGGCTCCACACCTATACTATCTTTGCTACCGGTGGAGGACAGTGGGCTGGGTTTGACAGGAGGTGGCCTCCCAAAAGCGTGATTCACCCCGCCCTGAACCCAACATGCAGTCATGACCCCAAATGATGATTCCATTACCCCTTTTGGGGTCACGACCCACAGTTTAGGAAATGCTCAGCTATACTGAATCAACCAACATCTACACCAGCTCTTGAGCTGTTGTGAATGTATGTGCGCACAATTTTATGAAGAACGCACATACTGCCTGTACTCTGCCCAAGAACATCCCTACACCCATTTTGTGTAAAACTACATACCATTTTGCAGGCTTTGACAAATTTTGTTTGGATTTAGGAGTCAGGCCAAAAGTGGCTATGACCCCTCACATTCCCCTCCTTCTCACTGCCTCAATTCTCCACTGACATTCCTCCATTTGCAAGCTCAGACATGTCTGCCAAGGGTGGAAGAGTTTAAAGAGAAATGATAAAGTGTGCCTTGTTATGCTAGCAGGGGCTGAATGAGGCATCTTTAGACAAAAATATATAGATGGCAAGTGTCATGTGTGTGGTGCAATGGTGGTTTGCCTGTCTGTGCATGGGATATAGCAGTGCATGCCTTTGTGTGTATGTGGTGCAGAGGTGAGCTGCCTATGTGTGTCTGTCCTGTGGAGATGAAGTGCCTGTGTGTGCTATAGGTCAGATGCTTGTGTGTGGTTTTTCAGGAAGGGGGGAATACACTTTTTGGCATATACAGATTGTGTCCTTTTGTCCCATGTATTCATCCCTTTAACCTCCAAGCCTTGCACTCTCCCCTTCTCCCTCCCCTCCTCCAGCACTCCCACCCCAGCTCTCCATCCCCCCCCCCATTCTCCTTTCTTTATCCACAGGTTTATTCATGCCTTCAAAGAGTTGGAACAGATTGGTGAAGCAGGACCTCCTTTGGGTAAAGCCATATTGACTTTGCCCTATTAAACTATGTTTGGGAGAGTTCTGGAGGGCTTCCAGTTCAGCAAGCCCTTTAAATACTGCTGCCACTAAACCTGGTACAGCTAAGGGTCAGCTGGTACCATTTTGAAGCTGGCAGTCTACGGGATAGGAGTAAGTTAGGGCAGTTACTATGTCCATTGCTACCGGACTGTTGGAGTGAGACCAGAGTGCCAGGGGGCAGGGCAAGCTGACCTTCGACATCACATAGTTAAGGTGCAGAGACATTGGGTGGGCCCACTGAGCCACCAGATAGTCCTAGAGGAGGAGAGTCCAGGATACCTACAGTATAATTTGTGCCAACAGGCCCATTAATTCATTTTTACTACTGCATGACCACTTTTTTTTTTTTTTTTTTTTTTTTAATTTAGCTTGAGCTGTGGTTCGTTTTGTTTTGTCAGGTCCACAAAGTCTTGCGCATGCTTGTTTTTGCATTTTTATGCATTAATGAGCTGCTTTGCATGAGTCTGTCATCACACCAGCACATTGGTGCCAAATTTACATAAACGTTCATATGAAGTAAATGACTTTGCAAAAGCGCAGTTTGCATAAAAAGTAGCACAAATGCTTGAACATCATCATTTTTGCATGTTTCCAGTAGGCTCATGCTATTTTTTGAGTAAAGTGCACTTAATTTGTACTTCAGTACATAGGGCCCAAAGAGTGATAGTTGCCACTACGACCAACACTTCAAAGAACCAATTGCTGAAACTGCTCTAGGCTGTTAACTTCACTGATTTTATAATCATTTATTTGTGTGTTGATAGTTTTTGTCCCGATTTTTCTGTGCGATAAGACAAATTCATTCATTCATCCAAAATTAGATCTTACCTTCAAGAGTGCTATTCTCAAGAATTATGATTTCCCAACTGATCTACTTGGTGCTGAATGGACACTCTCCTTGTAGACATTGCCTACAAACAGAACAATCGTACCATGCGACATCTTAGTTCTCTCCATAGAAGGAGAGTTTAAATTTATGAGGGCAATGACCTGTCAAATTGTAGGAGCTGTAGATATTATGCGGTGCTCTTGTAATAGGCTCTACTATTTCTGTAAGGTTGATCAACATCGGAGCTGTGTACAATAGATAGTAAAAGAAACTCCTCTTGTGGCACACTGCATGGAGTTTAATCAAACTTCTCAGGATCCTATTTGTGTCAGAAGTACCAAAGAGAAGTCCCTGTAGGGATGGTTATAATCTACAATTATTACAATGCACACAACAATGGACCTTTTAATATTTTACTTTGATTTTATGTTTTAACTTATTATTTCCTGTGTTGTTTTTATAAACTGTGGCGGATGCATAAGATCCATGGTGTGTATGCATTGAAATAAATAAATAACTACCATACCATCTGGACTCAACAAGGAAATCAACTGGTTTGTATTTTATTGAAGTCTACGAGCACCGGTGGTGTTACGGTTCCCTCCATTTTACCCCACTGACTGAATTTTTCACAGCAGTTTTTTTTTATACCAAGTGCAGAGCATTGAAATTCTTATGACAATCAGCTCAAAAAGTAAGAACCTTGCCTCTGCATGGATTAAACGTATGCTCTATAAACATCACTAGTCACTCAAGGTATATCAGCTTGATTTGTTCTTACACTAAGGAGGATCTCTCTTTGCAAATGCCAACTGTGAGAAGTTTGCCAAAACCCCAATGGATTTAGATTTAAATTACTCAACTTTTTCCAAATCTGAACTCAAGGCAATTTAAAATCAGGCACATAAGTTATTTCCCTGTACAAGTGGATTTACAATATAAATTGTACTTGAGGCAATGAAAGGTGAAGCGACTTGCTCAATGCCACAAAGAACGTCTGTAGAAGCAGCAGAATTGGAGCTCTGGATTCTGTCCGCTGCTCTAAGCAGTAGTCTGCTCCTCCAATCCTCTGCTGGCATCGGGTAAGCTTCAGGAACAATGCAAAATGGAATTTACTCCTGAAGAGAAGTACAATTGTGATCTCATTATGGATGAGGAAATTCATGTATTTTATTGCACAGAAAAATAGGGACAAAAACAATCAAAGCATGAAATAAACGATTAAAAAGTTGGTGGGAGCGGAGGCATGGCCATGAAGGCAGCATGACGGTACTGCTCAGTGTTTCTCTTGCTCTACATGGGAAAACATAAAGGCAAAGCAGGGAAGAAACCCTCAGCAGCTTCGCTGCTGGCCGTTCAAGGTCCTATGGATCGTTATGCATCTCAAGGCGCTCTGCAAGTGCAGGACCTGAGACTTAATCTGGCAGACTTGGCACCAAGGTCGGTGGATCTGGCGTCCTCAACGGATGATGAAATAACTGTCTCTCTCAAGGAGTGGCATCCTCTTCCGATTCTGCATGTGCTGACTCTTCCGGAAATGGGCCCAGGTGAGCCAACATTGCATGATGGTCTAATCGGCATAGCCGTGTGAGGGGGACCTCTAGAAGGAGTGCTATTCTACCTGCTAACCCACTGGAGACCAGTAGGGAAACCAGGAGATGTCAGAAGAGATGGCAGGAGTTAAGCAGGGAGCAGGTCTGCCTAATGTCTCTGTTTCCAACTCTCCGTTAACATCGCAGAGGCCTTTACATTTTACTTTCGAGTTGATCTGGGAGGCTATTACTCAGCTGACTGATATATTGTCGGTGCAACTTCAACAGACACTTATGAAAGTTCCAGAAAATAGTTCCTAAATAAAGGAACCACAAGATACTATTTCTACTTTAGACAATTTGCTTAAGAGATATGATACCAAGTTTCAGTCACTACAAACAAATGTAGCTTTAATGAAAGAATTCCCTTATTAGATCTAAGGAGGAAAATCTGAAAAATGCTGCTCATTCATATAACCTTCATGTGATAAATTCTCCTAAGTCATCAGTGGTATCACCTAAGGTGTTGTTCAAAAAGTAATTTTTTGTAAGTTTAGCAGATCACTGCAGAAACTATTCCTCCTATTTCAAAGTTTTAGACTTCATTTATTTCATTAATGATAAATCTGGGACTGCTGTGCTGCACACAGTTTTTAAATATGTGGTGGATCATAGACAAATTCACTTACTGTCGACTTCAAAAATTTTATTTACCTATTTTTGGAGGCTACAGAACACAACTAGGAAATTTCCCTTAATAACTTGTCATGCAAATAATATACATATATATTGTGAGAGATAGTGAGTGATAGCTACCTCATATGACCCTATTAGGCGGCTGCCTAGGGTGTTAAGATTTAAGTTGCCTTTGATACAAAAAGAGTCTTGTAGTCAAGTGGTAAGGCAAAAATAATATTAGGGCTTTATTCCCTGCCCTGATGGGATATTCCTGGGATACAACAAACAATATGAAACAAAAGAACTGTTGCACAGAAAAATATCTTCTTTCCTTTAGGCACCATCAGCTGGCTGCTTTGCACACGTTCAACATAAAGATACAATATCATCAGATAAACAAATTGTACAATCCATGGGCACAGGGTCAGAATTATAGCTGCTGTTCTCCCACTGCATTAACTCAGAGTCCCTTACGATTGCATATGGGTCACACTCTTCACAGCTGCTGTCTTCCTTGAAACTCTCCTGTGAGTCATGGGCTAACTTTTCTAGAAAGGGCTCTTTAAATCCAGGGCTCTGAATGCCTGGTATATTAAAAGCTTCCTTCTGGCTTTCCCTTCTTCTCCACGCTGGTGGAATTAATGTATGACGTTCAGTATCAAAGTTACTTCTGGTGCCACGCCCTTGCCTTTCAAACCAAACAGAACTTCTTGCCTTTTCTTTAGCAAAGCTAGGTTCCCACCTCTTAGCTGTGGTTCTGTCTCTTATATCTGGGCTTCTGGAAGCTCTCTCCTGGGCTCTCCAACTGCCAGGAATCCTAGCAGGGTCCTTGGCACGGTGCTGGCTGTTTCCTGCTCTGCTACCACACCTACTGCTTCCTTTCCTCAGTGGATTTCCTCCAGCATGACGTGTGTTCACTGGATGCTGGCTTAGTCCTCCCAGGTCGCTGCCCCTACTGGCCTTCCCTGGTTCTACCCTGCAGCTTTTATCCTTGTTCTCTTTGCATGCTGCGTGGGTTTCTGAGCACAGGTGTTCCTGATTAGCCTTCCTGCTTCTAGCTACGTCAGGACTAGTGCAAGGACATTTTACTCTAATGCCTTTTTGCTTTTCTTGTGCTGAGTTTGTTTGCTGCTCAGCTAATTCTACATGTGCTGAGTTTGTCTGCTGCCCAGCTGATTCTGAGGTAAGTTCCTTACTTTCCCCTAACTCCATGGGCTCTGTGCCAGCTGCTGTGTCACAATATTCATATTCTGGTGCGATCTTAACAGCAACACAAAATTCATCCAATGCTAGCAACTCTTCCATATCATAAGTGCACCGAGTCTCATGACACATATAGCAAGAACTGTATCTTTGAAAGGCAGCAATGCAGATATAGAACACTAACACATCTCCTACTGCAAAAGCCAAATAAAAGTCTGATTGCTATTGTTTCTGTGTGAAGATCTATATGTCAGCAGATTCTGTCACCTCAGTCACACAAACAGAAGACAGACCCTCTTGTACTGATCAAAATACAAGGATGTAAGAAATGTACATTTCCAAAACTGATGTATTTCCGGTCAGTAAAAATAGAAAATAAGGGGTACATTTACTAAACCAGTCTAACATTTAACCCGGGCTATCTGCAATTAGGTCCTCTGTTATTCAATGGGATTACGGCCATAGGAGAGAGAACAGGAGGCAGCATTTCCAGCCTGGGTTGGTGGGAACATAGGTAGGTTCATAAGAACTGCCATACGGGGCTAGACCAAAGGTCCATCAAACCCAGTGTCCTATTTCCAACAGTGGCCAATACAGGTCACAAGTACCTGACATACCCCAAAAGTAGCCCGTTCCATGATACTTATCCCCGTGGATAAGCAATGGTTTTCCCTTGGACTACCTTAATGACAGTTTATGGACTTTCCTCCAAGAATTTGTCCAAAACCTTTTTTAAATCCAGCTACACTGCCTGCTTTTACCACATTCTCCGGCACCGAATTCCAAAGAATACTATACAATGAGAGCAAAAATATTTTCTCCTATTTTAAATATACTACTTTGTAGCTTCATGGTGTGTCCTCTAGTCCTTGTATTTTTTGCAAGAGTAAACAATACATTTGTGTCTACCCATTCCACTCTACTCAGGTTTTTATAGACCTCTGTCATATCTCCCTTCAAGTGTCTCTTCTCCAGGCTGAAGAGCCCTAACCTCTTTAGCCTTTCCTCATGGGAGAATCATTCCATCCCCTTTACCATTTTGGTCACCCTTCTCTGTACCTTTTCTAATGCCGCTATATCTTTTTTGAGATGTGGATTCCAGAATTGCACACAATACTCAAGAGGCAGCCACACCATGGAGTGATACAGAAGCATGATGATATCTTTTGTTTTCATTTTCTATTCCTTTCTTAATGATTCCTAACATTGTTTGTTTTTATGGCCATCGCCACACACTGAACAGAAGATTGGAATGTATTGTCTGTGATCACACCCAGATCCGTTTCTTGGGTGGTGACTCCTAATGTGGGGGTGGGGTGGGCTGGGGGAGGAGAAGCAGACCTGCAACATTTCCAGTTTAGATTGGCAGCAACCATGATCGCTGGGAGAAATGGAGCAGAATTAGGGAGCAGTTATAATGGTTTCCAGTATCTGGCTCCTTGCTTTGCATTCTCCCTAGCCTACAAGCACATATGCTTGTTAGGGAAAGCATGAGCTTGCTGTCTATGCCAAATTTTTGATGACGCTCCTCCCAACTCTTAGTGACACACTACTGTGTCCTGACACACTGGTTGAGAACCATTGGTATAGAGACATCCATCTGCCGACTAGAAATAATGTTCCAGGAGGTCTACTGTCCGCCAGGAGCCAAAATCTGAGGGCGTTAGAGAGTGTGCAGAGATTCAAGCCAACCAAAAGCTGCACTACAGTATGAAGAGCTAAAAATCTGCTGCTGTACATGACATAGCACAAAGAAATATCACCAATTCAGTTTCCATTGTAGCCACACTGACCAAATTCTGATGCTGTCTTTAAGGGGAATATTTCTTTTTGCTGCCATGGAGTCCTATATTCTTGTCTGGCACGAAAAGTGTTAACATTTAAATACACACTAGGAAATAACCCTAAAAGCTCCTCTTATTTTAACTTTAAAAAATCCTTCTAATTTCTTTTCAAATGTCAACGTGTAATCAAACTCTGGAATTCGTTACTGGAGATTGTAGTAAATGCTGTTAGTGTAGCTGGGTTTAAAAATGTTTGGACAAGTTCCCGGAGGAAAGGTCCATAAAACATTATTAAAAGGGACCCAGGATATTACTGCTTGACCCAATATAAGCATTGTGGAACCTGTGGACTTTTTTGGGAACCTGCCAGGTACTTGTGACCTGGATTGGCCACTGTTGAAAACAGGATACTGGGCTTGATGGACTTTGGTCTGATCCAGTATGGCATTTCTTATGTTCTTATTTACCTTATCACAATAATAAGGAAAGCTTTCCTCCCTCACAAGGATTATTACATATTTGTTGGCCTCCCATCATCCAACATTCCTGTAAAACATGGGATACACAACTCTAGTCTTCTATGGCCATAAACAGTTCAGGATTTCTTTTTGGGAGGGGATTTTTTCTCAAAAATATTTAACATATCAAAAAAAAATCATTAAACAGAAATGATATTAGTCTAACATAAATTTCCAATTATAAAATAATAAAACACAAAACGTCCTCTGAAATCCACAACAGCAGAATCCAAATTCATAGCTGAAGGGAAAAGAAGGAATCAACATCAGAACTGTAGAACAGCCCAAAATTTAGTACTTTGCATTTAGATACAAACCAGAAAACTAAACGGCATAAAATTAAATTGAGTAGAATTTTTAAAATATACACGCCCTTCCAATAGAAAGGTAAAACAGTGGGTTGGTAGCATACATGTTCCAAGCCCACTAGTGAAATATCTCCAACAATTTTAAAAATACTTCTTTTGCTTTGCTTATGCTGAAGATTTTAATATGTAATATACTTGGTTTGCAGCTTGTTGTGCTGTGAGGGCTCGCGTGCATCAGTGGTGCTGAGAGCTAAACTATCGGTAGTTTAACTACTGGCAGGGTCTCCCAAGATGGACAGGTCTCAGCTGAGGTGCCAGACCAAGACAAACCACCCATCTGGGCAGCAGCAGAATGGGATAGTGTTGACGGCGGAGGAACACATTTTTGTGACAACGGCAACAACACCAAACTTAAACTGTGCGGAAGAAAGGCCCGGCAATCTACTTCTGTATCTTGCCATGAAAACCCAATGGATAGTTACAACAAAACAAATTGTGCTATGGTGCTGGAAGATGAGACCCTCAGGTCGGAAGGCACTCAACTAGCTACTGGGGAAGAGCTGAAGACTTTTCAGAGTAAAGCCAGCATTTATGATGTGGTTGGATCAAAGCCCTCAGGAAGTCTGACTGCTGATGTAGCTGCGCATGAAATGAGAGTCAGAAGCTGTAAAGATGTCTTACACATTGGAACATGGAACGTACGAAGCATGAATCAAGGGAGGTTGGAGGTGGTCAAGAATGAAATGGAATGTGTACAACTTGATCTGTTGGGTGTCAGCGAACTGAAATGGACTGGTATCGGGCACTTTGCATCAGATGATCACATGGTCTACTATGCTGGAAATGAAAGACAAAGAAGAAATGGTGTTGCATTTATAATAAAGAAGAAACTTGCAAGAACTGTAATGAAATACAATGCAGTCAGCGAACGCTTAATCTCTATTCGTCTACGAGGATTGCCTATCAACACAACTATAATTCAAGTATATGCCCCAACAACAGCTGCAGAAGAGAATGAAATTGAAGAGTTCTATGAACAAGTACAAGCTGAAATTGACAGAACATGCAAACAGGATATCCTGACAGTCATGGGTGACTGGAACGCAAAAGTTGGCAACAAAGAAGAAGGCAAAGTAGTTGGAAAATATGGACTTGGCAACAGAAATGAAGCTGGAGAAAGACTGATAGAATTCTGCAAGGCCAATGATCTATTCATCTCAAACACCTTCTTCCAGCAACACAAGCGGCGACTGTACACATGGACTTCACCCAATGGACTGTATAAAAATCAAATTGACTACATCTGTGGAAGTCAACGATGGAAAAGCTCTATAACATCAACAAAGACAAAACCTGGAGCTGACTGTGGTACAGATCATCAACTACTAGTATGCAAACTCAAGCTAAAGTTGAAAAAGAGCAAACCACTCATGAATGCAGCAAAATATAACCTTGAGAATATACCACTGGAATTTAAAGACTGCCTGCAAAATTGATTTGCTGCTTTAGATACAAATGACAGAGCTCCAGAAGAGTTATGGAATGACATCAAGAAGGTTGTGTTGGAAGAAAGCGAGATGTCTCTACAAAAGGTGAAAAAGCAAAAACGGCCAAAATGGATGATGGAAGAAACTCTGAAAATTGCCCAGAAACGCAGAGAAGCTAAAGCCAGAGGAGAAAGAAAGACAATCACAGAACTCAACAGAGATTTCCAACATGCAGCAAGACAGGACAAGGAAAAGTACTACAACGACGCATGCAAGGAAATAGAAGCAGAAACTATTAGAGGAAGAACATGATCGGCTTTCCTAAAGCTACGAGAGTTAAAACAAAAAGTTCCAGCCTCGAAATGGAATGTTACAAGATGCTCAAGGTTCTATGTTGAATGATGCTGAGAAGATCAAGAAAAGGTGGAAGGAATATACAGAGTATATTCAGAATATATTCAGAATATATTCAGAGTATATACAGAATATACAGCACTTAGCCTTAAAGGTCGCAGCGCTATCGGGCGCTCCTGCATCCCCACCATCATCAGCTCTCCCTGGGCAGGGATCGAGCCTCCAGCGGGGGTGCCGCGGCGGGAAACTGCAGCCATCTTCAAAGTGCTGTCCAATCGGGGCAGCACTTAGCCTTAAAGGTCGCAGCGCTATCGGGCGCTCCTGCATCCCCACCATCATCACCCCTATTCTAGAACTCGCTTGCACAGCGTCGCAAAGCAAACCACTTATACTCCTTGGTGATTTGAACCTCCCATCATTGAACCACACACAATCAGATAACTTCATAGATGCTATGACACAAATGGGGTTCACTCAGATAATACATGCTCCCACACACAAGAAAGGCAACATACTAGACGTAATCTTCCTCTCATCCACACTCTGCAGTCACTTACCATATTACACTCCGAATATAACAGAAGTACCCTGGTCAGACCACCATCTTATCACAATACAGCTACCAGCACAAATCCCAAAAAACAACACAAGCACAACTCCACATACATCACGTTTCATACGCTTTGACAAAGACACATTCCTTGACAAAGTATTACCCAAACTAAACACAGTCTCATCAGACATCAACTCAACCATAGCTCATTGGAATCTAACGATTCAAAAAGCAGCGCTCCCCACACGAGTCTTACATAAACAAACAAAAAAGACAGAAAAATGGTTCACCAAAGAGCTGACACAACTAAAAAAACAACTGAGGAGACTAGAAAAGAGATGGAGAAAACTTAAATCTGAGGAAAACAAATCCCAATACATGCTCCTACTTATAGAATACAAAAACGCAATCAACAAATCAAAAAGAGACTACCACTCCAAAATAATAAACTCATCCATCAACCGCCCTAGGGAGTTATTCGCGATAGTAAGAACACTAACCAAAACTAATAACACTGAACCTAAACAACAAGCAATGAATATACAATCACTAGCAGAACATTTTGCAGAAAAACTAAAAAACAAGACCATTACCCCGACTCCATTATTACCAAACACAACAACCACCCACATATGGACAAATTTCCAGTTGATAGAACAAAAGCAACTCCTCAAAATTATAACAATGATAAACACCACCACCTCCCCACTCGACCCATGCCCTGTATCATGGATTAAGTGTGCAAAAAATGAACTGGCGGTAAACATACAAGATATAGTTAATCAATCCCTTTCACAAGGCATCATGCCTGATGCCCTAAAACTCACAACACTCCGACCAATAATAAAGAATAATAAGCTTGACTCAAAAGACCCGAACTCATACAGACCCATAGCCAGCATTCCATTCATTGCCAAAATAATAGAGAAAAACAATCCAAATTCAGTTACAGGAACACATTGATGAGCACAAACCACTTGACTCACACCAATTTGGCTTCCGCCCATCCCACGGAGTAGAAACCCTCCTAATCACACTAATGGACTTTCTCATCAGGGGCACAGATGACAAACACCATGGTTTCTTACTCCTATTTATAGATATCTCAGCCGCCTTCGATAACATCAATCACCCGACACTGATCAACAGATTAGAGAACCTAGGAATAGGTGGGACGGTCCTTAACTGGTTCAAATCCTACATCTCACATAGATTAATACGAGTCCAAATTGACCAACAAGCATCAGAAACATTCCCACAAGGACAGGGAATACCCCAAGGATCGGCCCTTTCAGCCCTCCTATTTAACCTATACCTCCAACCGATAACAAACATATTTAAAAAACACAAGATTAACCATTTTATTTATGCCGATGACATCATGCTAGCTATCCCCATAACCATTAAAAACCCTACATATGACTCACTATCCAAATGCATGGCAGAGACCTCCTCCTGGATGGAATCTAACCACCTCAGCATCAACCTCAAAAAAACTGAGGCAATGTTTGTAACGAGGTCATCTATGACTGAAAACACTTACCCTGAAACAATCACAATCAACAAAACCTCCATACCTGTTAAAAAACAAGTAAAATACTTAGGAGTAATAATAGACCACACTCTCACCATGATACCACACATAAAACAAACAGTAAAAACTATTTTCTACAAACTCAAAACTATTCAACACCTAAGACCACTCCTCGAAACACAAGACTTTAGATCTGTAGTAAGTACCCTGATCACCCCTCATTTCGACTATTGCAATAGTCTCCTTATAGGCCTTCCTCAAAAAAACACATACCTCCTACAAAGAGCTCAAAACATCTGTGCTAAAGTAATTGCTAAAGCTCGCTTAACAGATCACGTAACCCCAATACTGCTAGAACTCCACTGGCTCCCTATAAACAGTCGAATTAAATACAAAATTATCCTAACAACCTATAAACTTATAAATGACATAACCCCCTCACACCTATCCACATTACTGCACTCTCCAACATCGACAAGGACCCTCAGACAAAACGCAGCCCACTCTCTCATCATACCAAAAGCCATCCGGAAGACTAAGAAAACCACTAGCTCCAGAGCATTCTCATTCACTGCTCCTACACTCTGGAACAACCTCCCTATTGAACTTCGCACCATAAAAGACCTCATCCAATTCAGAAAAGAATTAAAGACTTACCTGTTCACTGAACATTTTGAAATCCCCTACTCCCCCAAAGCCAGCCCCACTACAAACGTGGAAACAATTAAACAAACTCCCTTAATCCCAACACCATAACCGCATGCCTGCCCACCCTCACACACGCCCCAAAGAAGACATAAAAGGAACTAAATTCCAGCACCTACACAAATACCCGCACTACACACCACACACTGTAAATATACATTTGTAAAAAAGTTTGATGTTTTGTTTTGTTCTGCTTTAATACCCACTAAGTTAAATTTTATTGTTCAATGTAAATAGCTAGTTTCTATTGTTCTATGTAAAGAATGTATACAAATGTGTACAAGACTGTTAACTTGTTATATGTAAACCGCCCTTGATCTCTGGAAGGGGCGGTATAAAAGAAATAGTTAAATAAATAAATAAATAAAAATAAAATAAAGTGGACCAACAGCCGTTTCAACCTGTACCTTATGATCGGGAACCATTGGTGATGAAAGAAGAAGTTGAAGCAGTATTGAAAGCCTTATCAAAGAACAAAGCACCAGGCATTGATGGCATTCCTATAGAAGTATTGCAGCAATCTGATGCAGCTGTTACCATACTTACAAGGCTCTGCCAAGAAATATGGAAGACAACATCATGGCCAACTGACTGGAAAAGATCTGCGTTTATACCAATACTAAAGAAAGGTGATCCAACTGACTGTGGAAATTATCGAACAATCACTCTGATCCCACATGCCAGCAAGATTCTACTGAAGATTATTCAAAAGAGACTACAACCATACCTGGAACAAGAACTACCTGAAGTGCAAGCAGGGTTCAGGAAAGGGCGAGGAACGAGAGACATCATTGCGGATGTGAGATGGATCCTTGAAAAGACTAAAGAATACCAAAAGGAGATCTAAATTATTGGAAACGCTGCTGAAAGAGAAAATAGTGAGGTTTCTGGAGTCCAGCGGATTACAGGATCCGAGGCAGCATGGATTCACCAGAGGCAGGTCTTGTCAGACAAATCTGATTGATTTCTTTGACTGGGTGACCAGGGAGTTGGACCGAGGGAGAGCTCTAGATGTGGTGTATTTAGATTTCAGTAAAGCCTTTGACACTGTTCCTCACAGGCGACTTATAAACAAACTGAGCACCCTAGGGATGGACCCTAAAGTTACTGCTTGGGTTAGAAATTGGTTGGGTGGGAGGCGACAAAGAGTACAAATAAATGGAGCTCACTCTGAGGAGAAGGATGTTACCAGTGGTGTGCCCCAGGGAGCAGTCCTTGGTCCGATTCTTTTTAACATCTTTGTTAGTGATATAGCGGAAGGGCTGTCGGGTAAGGTTTGCCTCTTTGCAGATGATACCAAAATCTGCAATAGAGTAGACACCCAGGAAGGTGTAGATAACATGAGGAGGGATCTAGCTAAGCTTGAAGAATGGTCTAGAATTTGGCAGCTGGGATTTAATGTTAAAAAATGTAAGGTCATGCATTTGGGCTGCAGCAATCCAAGGGAGCAATACAGTATAGGAGGTGAAGTACTTTTGTCCACTAAAGAAGAGCGTGACCTAGGCGTGGTTGTGTCTGATGATCTTAAAGTAGCTAAACAGGTAGAAAAGGCGACGGCAAAAGCTAGAAGGATGCTTGGGTGCATACGGAGAGGAATGGCTAGCAGAAAAAAGGAGGTGATAATGCCTCTGTATAAGTCTTTGGTGCGACCTCATTTGGAGTATGGTGTGCAATTCTGGAGACCGCACCTTCAAAAGGATGTGAACAGGATGGAGTCGGTGCAGAGGGTGGCTACTAAAATGATTAGTGGGCTTCATTATAAAGCATACGAGGACAGGCTTAAGGATCTTAATATGTACACCTTAGAGGAAAGGCGGGATAGAGGTGATATGATTGAGATGTTTAAATACCTCCGTGGCATAAATGTTCAGGGAGAGAGCCTCTTTCAATTGAAAGCAAGTTCTGCTATGAGGGGACATGGGATGAGGGTGAAGGGAGATAGATTCATGAGTGATATGCGGAAATATTTCTTTACAGAAAGAGTAGTGGATCCATGGAATAGTCTCCCAGTGGAGGTGGTAGAGATGAGGACAGTAACTGAATTCAAAAAAGCATGGGACCAACACAGAGGATCTCTAAAGGTAAAAAGTGGACTGTTGTAGTTGTTATGGAAGGACAGACTAGATAGGCCATGTGGTCTTTTTCTGTCATCATGTTTCTATGTTATTTGTGCTTTATCGACTATAGCAAGGCTTTTGACTGTGTAAACCATGAGAAACTCTGGGCCACATTAAGAAGCATGGGTATACCAGAACACCTGATCGTTCTCTTGCACAATATGTACATTGATCAAGAAGCAACAGTTCGAACAGAACAAGGAGAAACAGAATAGTTTAAAATAAGCAAAGGTGTAAGACAAGGCTGCATACTTTCCCCCTACCTGTTTAATTTATATGCAGAACAAATCATCAGAGAAGCAGGATTGTATGAAGACAACAGAGGTGTGAAGATTGGTGGAAGACTCATCAACAACTTTCGCTATGCTGATGATACTACATTACTGGCTGAAAGTGAAGATGATCTGAAACATTTGCTTCTCACAATCAAAGAACATAGTCTCAAAATGGGCCTGCACCTTAATGTAAAGAAGACAAAGATTATGACAACAGGTTCATCGTTGAAAGAGAAGAAATTGAAATTGTGAACAACTTTAACCTACTTGGATCAACTATCAATAAAGAAGCAACAAGCAGTCAAGAAATCAGACGACGCATTGCTCTTGGCAGAATGGCTATGAAAGACCTAGATAAGATTCTCAAGAGCAGAGATGTCTCTCTCCATACAAAGATTCGACTTGTTCAAGCCATGGTATTTTCAATAACATCATATGGATGTGAAAGCTGGACAGTAAAAAAGACAGACAGGAAGAAAATTGATGCCTTTGAATTATGGTGCTGGAGGCGAATACTGTGTATACCATGGACTGCCCGAAGAACAAACCAGTCGGTACTAGTGGAGATCAAACCTAAGCATTCTTTAGAAGCTCAGATGACAAGACTTCGACTTTCATACTTTGGACACATCATGCCAAGAGAGAGATCATTAGAGAAAGACATCATGCTTGGCAAGATAGAAGGTCAACGCAAAAGAGGAAGGCCAGCAATGAGATGAATCGATACAATAACAGCAGCTACGGGTACCAGTCTGTCAACAATGAGCCGCCTGACTGAAGACCGAACACAATTTAGGATAGATATCCAGAGGGTCGCCATGAGTTGACCCCGACTCGACGGCACTTAACAACAACATATATGCTGTTTTAAATGCTGAAGGGGTTCATTTTCTAATGACTTTAGTGTATGTTATCTGCCGGAAGGCCTACAGAAATATAATGAGCCCTGTGGCCGATAACAACGCTCTTAGTAAATGACCCCTAAGTGTGCTCTTAAGTTCTAGAAAAAGCTCTCACATCTAGCACTTCAAAGTGCTGAATGACCCACTTAATATCAACACCCAAGTGGTATTTAAAAGCATGGTTTCTGCAAAATATAAGAACACTGGTAGTTTCATCTACCACTGGTAGTTTCATCTACTATCTTGGTAGTTTCATCCCAGCTTTAAATGCAGTTTGCAAAGTCTCTCCTGGAGACACACCTAGCCAGTAATGTTTTCAGGATATCAATAATAAATATGCATGAGACAGATTTGTATATATTAGGGACCCAGTATATGCAAGTATCTCTTACACACATTCTAGTGGGAGCACAGTTAATTTGGAATTTCTAATACGAACCTTATAGGTACATGATGAGAAGTTTGATTGAAACCATTCAAAGACTGTTCCACCTAAACAGATTTTCTCTGATCTTTTTAGGAGAAGGGTACGTTCAGGAAGGTTGAAGGCTGCATTTGGATTCATTAGTGGTTTCTTATGTGCAGGTGTTCCTTAAAGTAGAGATGTGTGCTCGGGCTTTTGCTTCCGCAGCGATTTTGTTGCAGAATTCCTTGCCGGTGGAAGTACTGCTTGAGCCTGATTATTTGAAATTTAGAAAATGTGTAAGAACATAGCTGTTTCCCTTCACTTTTCATTAGCTGTATGCAGAGGGTTGGATGGATAACTGCATTATTTATTTTTTTATATTTGTCTGTTTATGTGCCTGTATAATATTATGTACATTTTAATATTTCAGTTTTCTTATGTAAGCCTGTGATGGGTATACAGAATGTTACCCATCCCCTCTGGGGCGGAGGAACATGGATTACTGGGAGAGGTTAAGAATCCAGCAGGCTGCAGGAGGGACAGGGGCCCATGTCGCCAGAAGCCCTTCCAAGGCAAGCCATGCAAAGGAGTTCTGAGGTAAGAACTTTAACTGGGACTGGGGCTGGGAGAACTAGCTTTGTGGAAGTTTAACAAGCTGAATAAAGGGACAGAAAGCGTAGTTACTCACCTGTAACAGGTGATCTCCAGGAACAGCAGGAATTAAGTCTTCACATATGGGTATCGTCGGTACCGACAGAGCCTGCGTGGGAACGCTCCCCAGCGTCCAAAAGGAAAGCTTTTGGGAGCATCCCACAGCGCATGTGTGCTGCCTTCCCACCTCACTGCCTCTCTCACTTCAGTTGAGTTTAAATCTGAGCCAAGGAGAGAGATACAGAGAGCGAGACAACTCCTAGGGGAGATGGGTGGGTTGTGAAGACTTAATTCCTGCTGTTCCCGGAGATCACCTGTTACAGGTGAGTAACTATGCTATCTCCAGGAACAAGCAGGACTGTAGTCTTCACATATGGGGACTCCCTAGCTGAAAGATGCCAGAAGAATGACCCCAGAGAGCTGTGAACCCGTGTGAACAGGGTCATACTTCCTCCCATGGATCCCTGGCATCCTACCGGGATGGAGGGTAGGAGATGCACTAAGTCTGAAAGAGATGCTGTAGGACAGCCTGGCCAAATGAGGCATCCCGACGGGAGTCCTTGTCCAGACAGTAGTGGGCTGTGAAGGCATGTACTGAAGCCCAAGTAGTCGCTCTACAGATATCATCTATAGACACAGAGCGGAGATTAGGCTGCCATTGCTCTGACATTATGAGCTGTAACATGGCCCTCGAGGGAAAGACCTTTACTATCATAAGTGAAGGATATGTAGTTTGCAATCCACTTAGATAGGGTTTGTTTGGAAACTGGAAGTCCCAAATGACTAGAATCAAAAGCAACAAAGAGTTGAGAAGACTTCCTATGTTGTTCAGTTCTTTGAAGGTAAAAGGCTAAAGCTCTTTTACAATCTAAGGTATGAAGGTTCCTTTCTGCACTGGAGGCACAAGGCCTAGGGAAGAATACAGGAAGGTAAACCGACTGGTTTAAATGAAAAGATGAAACCACCTTTGGCATAAAGTGTGGATGAGTCCTGAGGACTACTTTATCATGGTGGAACCTTGTATAAGGAGGGTCAGCCACTAAAGCTTGCAGTTCACTAATGCATCTAGCAGAAGTTATCGCAATTAGGAAAATGACCTTCCAGGAAAGGAATTTTAAAGTTGTAGTGGCTAAAGGTTCAAAAGGCGGCTTCATAAGCTGTCTAAGAACCAGATTCAGGTCCCATGTCACCGGTGGCGGCTTTATGGGGGGCTTTGTCAATAGTAGACCTCTTATGAATCTTGACAAAATTGAATGAGAAGAGATTGGTTGTCCATCATGGGGCTTGTGAAAAGCCGCAATAGCACCGAGATGGACTCGCACTGAATTTGTCTTAAGAGCGGAATTTGAAAGATGGAGGAGATACTCGAGAAGCGAATCCATGGGCATGGAAAGGGGGTTAAGCCCCTTTTTTAACACCATATAGAAAACCTTTTCCATTTGAAAGTGTAGGAACGCCTTGTGGAAGGTTTTCTCAAAGCTTGAAGGATATCCTTCACTTGCTGAGAGAGGTGGATATCTAAAGGTTCTATGCCTTCAGCAGCCAGGCCCAGAGGTGCAGGGAATGAGGATTGGGATGCAGAAGCTTCCCGTTCTCCTGGGAAAGGAGATCTGGAGCATATCCCAACTCTAGAGGAGTTGCCTGAGAGAGACGCAGAAGCAGAGGGTACCACAATTGCAGTGGCCAACGTGGCGCTATGAGAATCATATAACCCCTGCCTCTCTGAAGCTTGAAAAGAGTTTTGGGAATTAGGGGAAAGGGTGGGAAGGCATAGAGGAAGTCCTGCCCCCAGTGGAGCTGGAAAGCATTGTTTGCTAGACAGTATTGAGCCGAATTCTGGAACAGAACAGGGGAAGTTTGGCATTCTGTGGACTTGCAAAGAGGTCTATATCTGGTGTTCCCCAGGTTTGGAACACTCAAGCCAGTTGGTCTGACTGGAGAGACCACTCGTGTGGCAGCAGTATTCGACTGAGCTTGTCTGCCCACAAGTTTTGAATGCCTGTAAGGTATACCGCTAGAAGGTGAATTTGGAGCTCTCTGGCGAGGGCCCATAGTCGCAAAGCTTCGTTGCATAGCGACAGAGAGCCCCGTTCCGCCTTGTCTGTTTATGTAAAACGTGGCAACCTGATTGTCGGTTTGGACCAGAACTGTCTTTTGACTGAGCTGGGCCTGAAATGCTATCATAGCATTGTAAATGGCTCTTAGCTCTAAGAGGTTTATTTGAAGAGAGGCCTCTTGTGAGGTCCAGAGACCCTGAGTGGAAAGATCGAGCAAGTGGGCTCCCCAACCCAGCTTGGACGCATCTGTTGTCAGGGTGATCTGGGGCAGTGGTTGCTGGAAGGGGGAACCTACCAGGAGGTTTTCAAGGGACTGCCAACCACTGTAGGGACAAAACAAGACGTTCAAATTCTTGATTTTGTCCGTTAAGCGACCTGTGGCTTGTGTCCACTGTGAAGAGAGGGTCCACTGAGCTGCTCGCATGTGTAGGCGGGCATAAGGGACCAACATGTACAGTGGATGCCATATGCCCCAGCAGTTGAAGCATTTCCTGGGCAGTTATGAGGGTTTTCTTTACTGCTTGGGAAGCCAATTCTATTATTCATAGACAGCGCGGCTGTGGCAGGAATGCCTTTGATTGCTACGTGTCTAAGCGAGCCCCTATGAACTCTAGGGATTGAGAAAGGGTGAGGTGAGACTTTGGGTGGTTGACTACCCAGACCCAAATATGGGAGAATTCTCATGGCACGAGAAACAGCTCGTTCTGTTTCTGGAGCTGTTGGTGCTCTGATGAGCCAATCATCTAAGTAGGGGAACACGAATATCCCAAGAGTTCTCAGGAATGCTGCTACTACAGCCATGCATTTTGTGAAGATTCTTGGGGCAGAGGCCAGCTCGAATGGAAGGGACTCTGTATTGGAAGTGGTTTCCTTGAAAGAGAAATCGAAGGTACTTCCTGTGATTTACATGGATGAGGATATGCGTGTACTGTGGTAAGGAAGGCTGTTCAGAAGAGATGAAGTGGCAATAAAGTGAATCCTGTCCCTTTAAAAATAGTAGTAAACAGGGTTTCCCTAGCAACCACAAAACTCCGAGTCAGAATGTAGCTAGTACCAAGCCCCACCCACTTCATCACGTCAGAGCTAGGTTGAGCCCTAGCAGCTTCCACGTGTGCAGGGAGAAGGGCGTGGTGCCTGAGAAGCACCAGTTTAAAACTCCAGTGTTTGAGCAGTTAGAGAGAGAGAGAGAGACAAGCAGTTGGATCTGAGAGGAACAGATCAGAGGCAGACACAGCTGAAGGAGAGACTGCCAGGAGAGAGGCAGCTGAACGAGAAGGGAAAGCAGCATGGCCCCAAACAGGAAGGACTGAAACAGCTGAGAAGCCCAGAGCCAAGGCAAGTGCGTGTTTCAAAGTCCCGTCGGGAAAGGAAGCTGGAAGAATCAGTTCCCAGCGGGGGAAGCAACTCAGCTAGCCAGCTAAACTACAGAGGAAGGGAGAAAAGCCTTTCTGTGTTTCCTAGCCAAACTCCCTCTGAAGAGATAGTCAGAGAGCTAAAGAGAAGTGCTAGAAGCTGTCGTAGCCAGAATGCCTCAAAACAAACTTCTCTGAGAGACAGGAAGTTTGCTAACAACTGCCATGACTCAGCAGCAGAGAGTTTTAGTAGGGAGAGAGAAACTCCATGTCTAACGTATGCTGAGATAGAGCAAAAGAAACATTTATTGTCAAACCTAAAAGAACTGTTACAGAGTGAGAATAAGAAGCCCTATGATACTGTTCCACTTGAAGTCAGTTGTAATGAATCCGTTGAGGAAATGGAGATAGGAGAGTGCAATGAACCGTATGAGAGTGAGTCTGAAGAGATGCAATGTTCATACTGCAGGGCTAATGAGCTTAATATGTGCTGACCCTAAGCACATGTGCAAGAATGATTGTTTGAAGCAGGGCAAAGCTTATTTTATGAAGCTGAGAGGAACAGCAAGAAAACTTACCAGAAGTTTTAAGAGCAAATGTGTTTGTTCCTACAAGGCTCTGAAGGAATTAAACTTGCTGGAAGTTTTAGAACCTGTTGATCTTCATTGTACAGAAGATGTGAAAGAAACAGTCTTTTAAGAAAAGTTAAGTTGCCTTGCTGGAGTTAACAGCCTGAACTTTGTAAGATAGTTCTTTGAGCAAAAGTTAACTACTGATGTTGGAAGCAGAATTTCCTGACCATGTGAATGCAACCTGTTGGACTTTATTATTCTTTGTTTTGATCCCATTTATGTTCGGTGCTAATGAATTCTGATGCGAAAGGGAAATCCCGAAAATAAATATTCTCTGTTTTTGCCTAATACCGTGTGGTCACACTATTTGCTCTGAGGAATAGCTAAACTACATTTCCCAGCAATCCTAGCTGGCGGCCATATTTGTGGACACTGTTCAAAGAGGGCAATAAGGCAAGGGCCTCTTGCTCACAGGCTACCGGCCCAGGCGGGAGGCCCGGCGACAGTACGCATCTCTTACATCTAGAGAACATAACCAATCCTGATTCTGAAGGTATGGTAAAAGTGTTCCGAGGGAGATCATCTTGAACTTTTCTCAGAACAGAAATTTGTTCAATTCTCTGAGGTCCAGGATAGGTCTGTATCCCCCTGTCTTCTTTGGGATAAGAAAATAGGGGGAGTAGAACCTCTTCCCCCATTGGGATATGGGTACCTCTTCTATTGCTCCCTGAGCAAGAAGTGAAGAGACCTCCTGACACAGGATGTCGGTGACACGGCCTTGAGAATTGAATGGTTTTATGATTGTAGGCGGGGGCATGCTGAGAAAGTGAAGTTTGTACCTCTGTCCTACAATGGACAGAGTCCAGTTTTCTGATGTTATTTGTTGCCATCTTTTGGCAAAATGGCATAATCTGCCCAGAATGGTCAAGGGTTCTGGATCCTTCAGAGGCAAAATGGTTAAGTTCTCTAGGTAGAAGTCAAAGTCCCCTGCGGTGGCTGTACTTGCTGAGCCGGTTGAGCTCTTTGAGCTTGCGGCTTTCTTTGTTGTCTAGGTTGCTGCCCTTTCTGGGGAGCATGAACTGGACAGTGAATTGGATGGGAATAAGAGTGATAAGATTTTTTCTTTTTGTTAAAGAAAACCTTCTTGCCTCTTTTTTCTTTGATGGGCTGGCTGTAGACTTTGATAGTCTATTCAAGGTGGTATTGTCAGATTCAATCTGATTAACCTTGGTCTGCCAAGCCTTCCCAAATAAGTTTTCATCTGTGCAAGGAATGTTTCCTAACTTCTCTTGTACCCACTCCTCTAAATCTGATGCTTGGAGCCAGGCAATGCGCCGTGCTCCAATAGCAATAGCAGAGGTTCTGCTAATAGCTTCAAAGCAGTCAAAAGCTGCATGGTTCAGAAATTTGGAGACATTTTGAGCGTGCTTGAGCAGAGTGAGGTACTGACCCCGTTTATCTTCAGGAAGAAGGCGACTCATGCGTTCCAGATCCCCTGTAACCTCCTCAAGAAACATTCCCATGTAAAGCACAGTTACTTACCTGTAACAGGTGATCTCTGGGAACAGCAGGAATAAGTCTTCACATATGGGTATGTCGGTACCGACGGAGCCTGCGTGGGAACGCTCCCCAGCGTCCAAAAAGAAAGCTTTTGGGAGCATCCCATGCGCATGTGCGCTGCCTTCCCGCCCATTCACTTCCCTCTCATCAGTTGGGTTTGTAGCTGAGACCGAAGGAGGGAAGTAGACAAATTAGAGAGAGAGAGAGAAACAACTCCTAGGGGAGGTGGGTGGGTTGTGAAGACTTATTCCTGCTATTCCCAGAGATCACCTGTTACAGGTAAGTAACTGTGCTATCTCCAGGAACAAGCAGGAATGAGTCTTCACATATGGGGACTCCCAAGCTAAGATGCCTGGAAGGTCCCAGCATGTTGCAAATCTAGTCGATGGGCCATGCTATTTCCCAGAACCTGAGGCATCCAAGGGATGGAGGGTAGGAGTTGAAGTGAGAAGGGTGTGCTGTGGAACAGCTTGACTAAACAAGGCGTCTAGAGAGGAGTCCTTGTGTAGATCAGAAATGTTAGTGAAAATTGGATTCCAATTTTCTAATGTGGACCTTAGTCAAAAATATTGCGAAAGTATTTGTTGAGAGTAATGGTCTGGTGCTAGAAACCAGTACATTATCCTCAAAGAAAATACCTTACTGTGAAGTAGAGGAAATACATTTTGCAATACAGGCAGAAGTCAGAAGCCTAAATGGCTAGAACTAATCCCAGAAGAAAAAACTGGGAGAGTTTAATGGGGTTGGACTTTGGATGAGAAGCTAAAGCTTCTGTAGGCCAACATTTGAGCTCTTTGTCCTTGGAGCAGAAAAAAGCTCTAGGAAAGAGAGGAGATAAATCTGACTGGTTTGCAGAAAAAGGATGGGTCTTTGAGACCCCTCTATCCAAATGAAAGAAAGAAACATTTGTAGTAGGCGGTGTAGCCTCCAATTTCTTGAAGATCAGGAATGTCTTCCCCAAGTGATGTCACTTAGGATGACTTTACATGGAGAGCTTCAGATGTAACGTAACCAGAGAGGTTACAGTAAAAGAAGGAAGTTTGTGATTACCATAGAAATTGGTTGTCCATTTAAACCATATGGCATGCTGGAACAGCATTAATATGGACAGTAACAAATCTTTTAGAGTGAGATGTGTGTATTTATATACACACACACACACATATATATATATATATATATATATATATATATATAAATATATAAATAAATATAAATAAAGAGAGACTCAATAACAAGAAGGGGTAAGACCTGCTTGAAAATATGGATAGAGAACCCCTTACTGGTTATACGTGGAAGAACCATGAAGGTGGTTACATGGAAACCAGTGGAATTTTCCTAGTCAGAAGGATAGGTCTAGATCTCTTTACAATTCTAGACTTTGAATAACCAGAAATGGAGATCTACGTGAAGGGGTGCAGAGAAAACCTTAGTCTTAAGACGAGAAGTCTGGATCCTTCTATAACTTCAGTGTGGAGAAAAAGACGCAATAAAAGGGAATACCATATTTGCCCATCTATGAGGGCAATATGAGTATAATGCATTTTTTGTTCAGCATAAGCTCCAATGAAGTATTGGGAATTAGAAGGAATGCACTAGACAAGGACAGACTGCAGTGAAAAGAAATGCATCCCTGTTGGAGAAGTTCCACTGGAGATGTGGAACAACTCAGGGAATTAAGCAATTCTTTATGCTTTCACGTGATCTAAGCCCTGGTTCATTTTCCCTAAAAGGAAATTTTAAGGAAGATGGTAAAAGTAGGAAAAAAACGGTCATGTGGGAGCATGACTGGGCAAGCCTTTCAACCATCTGGACGTTACCCACCAGGAATGGCTTTGACGCTCTCTGGCAAAGGCCCATAGTTGCAGAGCTTTTTGTAGAATTGCAGAGAGCATGTTGTAGGTTGCCCAGGTGAGATCTGGTTGTTTAATTACCAGTGTGCAACCTAATCTATTTTGTGGGAGCCAAAGAATTGAAGATGGCTAAGAACAGCAGACAGGCTGGTTGCCTGCAACAATAAATTGTCCAAGTAGGTTTTGGAACCTCTCTTGGAATTATGTGTTATTAAGGCAGCAGAAGAGGATAGGTCCTATAGATTGGACAAGGACCAACAGACAGAATTAGAAGTGACTAACTCTCAATTATGGTCTGATAAGCTGTCTTAAAAGAAATATTTGAAAGATTGCAGAGAGGAGAAACTCTGTATGGAAATTACTTACTGGAGTAGGTATTGAGGACAATCCTATGTCTTAAAAGGTAAGCCCTCCAGTCAAATAATATCACTCTTAGATTGAAAATCTCAACTAAGAGGGATAGAAAGTAATACAGAGTTGGGAAGACTTACAATTTGGTAGTCCCTGAAAAGGGTAAAGCTCCCCTGCAGTCAAAAGTATAAGATATCCTCGTACAGGACAACTGCCAAGGTGAAGGGCATAGCATACCTTGTAAGTAGTTGTAACTCCTCTGTTTACTTTAAAAGGAGAGGAGAAACTTGTTACCTGTAGGGCATGATTATCCTCAATAGCTCTAAGAGCTGAAAGGATGGATTGCCCTTAGCAAAAGATTCATGCCTAAAGTAGAGGATTAAGGCAGTGTATCACTGACCTCTCAATAAGGATGAGAAGAACTACAAATGCTTCTGTAGTTAAGAAGTAGTAGTTCTGAAACTCAACAGGAAAAAAGATTTAATGAAATAAAAAAATCAGAAATCCTGCGACTGCTGAGTTTGATGAGCCTGTTGAGACTTTGGTTTTCTTAGCCTGTTATGATGTTGCCCTTCTTTGGAAACATCTGCAAGATGGATAGAAGATGAATAAAACTTTTTCCCCTTAGGGTAATAAAGCACAGTTACTTACCTGTAACAGGTGATCTCTGGGAACAGTAGGAATAAGTCTTCACATATGGGTATCGTCGGTACCGACGGAGCCTGCGCAGGAACGCTCCCCAGCGTCCAGTAAGAAAGCTTTTGGGAGCATCCCACAGCGCCTGCGTGCTGCCTTCCCGCCTTTCCCAACAACCTCTCTCCAGTTCGAGTTTTAAAGCTGAGACAAAGAGAGAGAGAGGAAAGGAAAGATAGATAGAGAGATACAACTCCTAGGGGAGGTGGGTGGGTTGTGAAGACTTATTCCTGCTGTTCCCAGAGATCACCTGTTACAGGTAAGTAACTGTGCTATCTCCAGGAACAAGCAGGAATGAGTCTTCACATATGGGGACTCCCTAACTGTAGATGCCAGGAAGAAACCCCAGGTTGTGTGTCCTTGAAAAGGACTCTACCTCCTCCCATGGATCTCTGGCATCCGACCAGGGTAGGTGGGTAGGAGTTGATTAGGAATGGAACAGGTGTTTGAGAACAGCCTGACCAAACGAGGCATCCCGGCGGGAGTCCTTGTCCAAACAGTAATGGGCTGTGAAGGTATGAACCGAGGCCCAGGTGGCCGCTCGACAGATTTGGTCGATGGACACAGAGTTTAGATGAGCCATTGAGGCCGCCATGGCTCTCACACTGTGAGCTGTAACATGGCCCTCCAGAGAAATGTTCCTACTCTGGCAGGCAAAAGAAATACACTGAGCAATCCAGTTGGACAGTGTTCTCTTAGAGACTGGAAGTCCTAAATGAGAAGGATCAAAAGCAACAAAGAGTTGAGAAGACTTTCTATGTTGCTGTGTTCTTTGTAAGTAAAAAGCGAGAGCTCTCTTACAATCCAAGGTATGAAGATTCCTCTCTGCACTTGATGCATGAGGTCCTGGAAAAAAGACAGGTAAATATATCTCTTGGTTCAGATGAAAAGGCGAGACCATTTTGGGCATAAAGTGTGGATTGGTCCTGAGGACTACCTTATCATGATGGAACCTTGTATAAGGTGGATTAGCCACCAAAGCTTGCAATTCACTGATGCGGCATGCTGAGGTGACTGCAATGAAAAAAATAACTTTCCAAGAAAGAAATTTCAAGGAGGTGGTGGCTAAAGGTTCAAAGGGTGGCTTCATAAGCTGGCCAAGAACCAGGTTTAAGTCCCATGCCACTGGAGGTGGTCTAATGGGAGGTTTAATTAGAAGAAGGCCTCTCATGAATCTTGCTATAAGAGGGTGAGAGGAAATAGGCTGTCCATTGAGAGGTTTGAGGGACGCTGCAATAGCACTCAAATGGACTCTTACTGAATTCGTTTTCAGACCTGCATGGGATAGATGCAGGAGATACTCTAGTAAAGAATTCAAAGGTATTGCAAGAGGGTTAAGACCCTTCCCTGAACATCAAATGGTAAATCTTTTCCATTTGAAAGCATAGAAATGTCTAGTAGAAGGCTTTCTAGAGGCATGAATAACATCTCTGATTTGCTAAGAGAGATGAAAATCTTGAAAGTCTAGGCCCTCAGCAACCAAGCCCTGAGATGGAGAGACTGGGGGTTTGGGTGCCACAACGTTCCTTCTTCCTGGGATAGAAGGTCTGGTGCAGAGCCCAAGTCCAGGGAAGGAGCTTGAGAGAGATGCAGAAGTAGAGGGTACCACACTTGGCGTGGCCAATGTGGTGCTATGAGGATCATGGTCCCTCGATCTCTCTGAAGCTTGAAAAGAGTTTTGGGAATTAGGGGAATGGGTGGAAAGGCATAAAGGAAGTCTTGACCCCAGTGAAGGAGGAAGGCATCCTTGGCCTGAACTCCCTGACACGGAATTCTGGAACAGAATCGGGGAAGTTTGGCATTCCATGGACTTGCAAAGAGGTCTATGTCCGGGTTTCCCCAAATTCGAAAAATCCTGGCTACCTGGTCCATGTGGAGGGACCACTCGTGTGGAAGCAGAACTCGACTGAGTCTGTCCGCCCAAGAGTTTTGAATGCCTGGAAGATATACTGCCAGAAAATAGATGTAATGCTCTCTGGCGAAGGCCCACAGTCGCAAAGCGTTGTTGCAAAGCGACAGAGAGCCAGTCCCGCCCTGCTTGTTTACATAGAACATGGCTACTTGGTTGTCCGTATGGATGAGGACTGTCCTGTAGCTGAGCAGGGAATGGAACACTCTGAGAGCTAAGAATATTGCTCTGAGTTCCAAAAGATTGATATGCAGAGAAGTCTCCTGTGGAGACCAGATGCCCTGGGTGGAGAGATCCTGCAGATGAGCTCCCCAACCCATTGGAGAAGCATCTGTTGTAAGAGTTGCTTGGGGTAGCGACTGCTGAAAAGGGGACCCCAGCAACAGATTTGGAGAGGACTTCCACCACTGGAGAGACCAAAAAAGGCGACTGGAGTTTGCTATTTTGTCTGACAGGCAACCTGATGCCTGAGTCCATTGGGTGGACAAAGTCCATTGAGCTGCCCTCATGTGAAGGCGAGCATATGGAACCACATGCACGGTGGATGCCATGTGGCCTAATAGTTGTAACATCTCTCGAGCAGTTAAATGGGACTTTAACTGTATCTGGGAGGCTAACTGCACCAAGCGTAGGCAACGGGCCTGAGGAAGATAGGCCCTTGCAGTTGTGGTATCCAGAGACTGAGTAGGGGTGAGATTGGATTTTGGGATGTTTATTACCAGTCCCAAAAACTGAAGGACACGTATTGTGCAGGTTAGACAAATCTGGGCCTCTGACTGGGATGGAGCTCGAATGAGCCAGTTGTCCAGATATGGGAATACGAATATTCCTAGAGTGTGTAGAAATGCAGCTACTACTGCCATGCATTTCGTGAACACCCTTGGTGCAGAGGCCAGACCGAAGGGAAGCACCCTGTATTGGTAGTGCCTTCCTTGAAAAAGGAACTGAAGGAACCTTCTGTGTGTTGGATGGATGAGGACATGGGTGTATGCATCCTTGAGATCTAGAGAACAAAGCCAGTCCTAACTCTGAAGGTATGGAAGCAGAGCACCGAGAGAAATCATCTTGAATTTCTCTTTGAATAGAAACTTGTTCAATTCTCTGAGATCTAATATGGGTCTGTAGCCCCCTGTTTTCTTTGGAATAAGAAAATAAGGGGAGTAGAACCCTGAGCCCTGTTGAAGAAGAGGTACTTCTTCTATTGCCCCTTGGGCAAGAAGGGTAGCAATCTCCTGACCCAGAAGGTTGAGGAGAGATGTTGGAGAATTGAACTGTTTCACCATGGTGTGGGGAGGAAGGCTTAAGAAATGAAGCTTGTACCCTTCCCTTATGATGGTGAGGGTCCATTGCTCTGCTGTGATTTGCTCCCATCTGGGAGCAAAGTAAGCCAACCTTCCTGGAATGGTGAGGGGCTCTGGTTCTTCCAGAGCTAGAAAGGCTAAGTTCTCTAGTTGCAAGTCAAAGGCCCTGAGGAGGCTGAGGTTGCTGGGCCGTGGGAGGCCTGGCAGCCTTTGACTTGGCCTGTTTAGGTGGTTGCTGACGCTTTGCAGCAAAACGACCTGCAGAAGATGCCTGCTGACCATAAGCAGGATAATATCTTCCCTTTTTAGAAAAAGATGTCTTTTTGAACAATCTTTTCTTAACAGGAACAGAGGTAGACTTTGAAAGTCGATCCAAAGCAGAGTTCTCAGCATCCATCTGAGTGGCCTTTGCTTGCCAATCCTTGCCAAAAAGGTTTTCACCTGTACAAGGAAGATTTTCCAATTCATCTTGGACCCAGAGTTCCAAATCAGAGGCTTGTAACCAAGCAATTCTGCATGCACCTATGGCAATAGCCGAGGCTCTGCTTACACACTCAAAATAGTCAAAGGCTGCACGGTTGGAAAATTTGGAAACATCTTGGGCATGTTTGAGCCAAGTGAGAAATTTCTGCCTTTTATCATCTGAAATAAAAGGAGCTAAAGTCTGCAGATGATCTGTGACTTCTTTTAGAAACATCCCCATATAGAGACTATAGGAGTTGATTCTGGCAGCAAGCATATTAGCTTGGAAACCCTTCGGCCAAAAGCATCTAGGGTCCTGCATTCACGTCCTGGAGGATTAGATGACTGTCTCTTTGCACTCTTTATTTTCCTCATGGCAGACTCTACCACAATAGAGTGGTGAGGAAGCTGAGACTTATGAAAGCCAGGACAAGGAGGGACACGGTACATGGTGTCTAACCTACAAGAATGAGGAGAGGTGGTAAGAGGAGTCTCCCACATGCTCAACATGAGATCATAGAGAATCTCATGAATAGTTAAGGTAGCTGCCTCTTTAGGAGCCTTAGGATATTGCAAAATATCTAATTGCTTGGCTCTAGGCTCTGACTCAGGGCCACTGTAATGGAGAGGCCCCTAGCCACTTCCCTAATGGAGTCTTGAAAAGACAAGTCTTCTGGAGGAGACATTCTTCGTTTTGGAGAAGACTCCTGAGGAAGAAGTACCGATGCCTCGACAGAAGCCTCCGACTCGTCAGAGTCTTCGGAGGAATCGAAGTATCGCCTGTCTGGATGCTCTTGTAAAGCCCGATATGCGTACCGAGTGGGATCGACATCGGGAGTAAGCGGGCATCCGACACCGAAGCTGATGTCGATGCAATCGGTACCGGCAACGGAGATTGTAGCGGTACCGGAGGCGTCGCAGCCTGCATAAACGCCGTTAGGGTGCGCTGCATGGACAGAATCTTCTGATCCATCGACACCATCAGAGTCTGGATGTCGGTACCAGTGGAGGCCACCGGTACACCAGAACACAGCAACAGGTGATCGGTCGAGGCCGAGCCATCGATGTCAACCTGTGACCCCATAGACAATGCTTTGGAAGCCGGAACTTCCCGCCGGGGTAATTTTGCCGGTGTGGAATCCTCGAGGACAAGCCCGGAGGCATCTCGATGCTTAGAGGGTGATTTTGCCCTTCGAGGACCGGCTAGATTTATGTTTGGTTACCTGAGATCCATGGGAGGAAGAAGCAGCCCTGGAGGACGTCGATGCCACCGAGGCTGCATCAGAGGGAAACAGGATACTGAGCTTGGCTGCTCGGTTCTGCCGACCTCTTTTAGACATCATGGTACAGGACACACAATCTGTGATGGAATGGTCAGGACCCAAACATTTGAGACACCAATCATGGGTGTCGGTGACAGAAATAGTACCGCCACATTTTGTGCACTTTTTGAACCCGGAAGCGGGCTTCTCCATGAGGAGAAAAATATTCAGGCCTAAGGCCCAAATTGAAAATGCACAGTTGAAGTAAAGAATAGTTTTGTTTTGGTTTTTTTTTTAGAGAAAGAAAAGAAAAGACCGGCGGTACTTGGCTGACGTCGAAGAAGGCAGACGCGACACAGAATAATAAAGAAAAAAATAAAGAACTTCTTCTGCGGTGACAGGAACACGACCTGCTGGCTCCGCGGAAAAGAAGAACTGGAGAGAGGCGGTTGGGAAAGGCGGGAAGGCAGCGCGCAGGTGCTGTGGGATGCTCCCAAAAGCTTTCTTACTGGATGCTGGGGAGCGTTCCCGCGCAGGCTCCGTCGGTACCGACGATACCCATATGTGAAGACTCATTCCTGCTTGTTCCTGGAGATAATTTGTTAGGAGATTTTTTAGTAACTGGGGTAGAGGAAAGTTTTGGCAATCCTCTGAAAGCAACAATATCAGTGTTTAACTGATTAGCTTGAAATAAAGCATCCTTGTTAAAGAGATTTTCACCAGTACCAGGAGTATTTCCCAGCTTTTCTTGTACCCATTTGTCCAAGTCTGAAGCTTGGAACCAGGTTATGCGTCGTGCTCCTATGGCTATAGCAGATGTTCTGCTAATAGACTCAAAACAGTTCAGGGAAGCACAATTAAGGAATTTAGAGACATTTTGAGCATGACTGACTAATATGGAAAAGTCTGCTCTTTTATGTTCTTGAAGAAAAGGGTTCAAAGACTTTAAGTTCTTTGTAACCTCTTCAAGAGATAATCCCATATAGAAAATATATGAGATAATTCTTGCTGAAAGCATGGATGCCTGGAAGCATCGACGTCCAAAGGCATCTAAAGTTCTAGACTCACGACCTGGCGGATAAGAAGAGTGCTTCTTTGTACTCTTAATACGCCTCATTGCTGATTCTACAACAATAGAATGATGAGGAAGTTGAGTCTTTTGAAAACCTGGAGAAGGTGGCACTTTGTACATGGAGTCAAGTGTCTTAGAATGTGGTGATACCGTTAAAGGAGTTTCCCACATCCTTAAAAGTAGATCTTGTAAGATCTGATGCAAAGGAAGCATGATCACCTCCTTTGGAATCCAGGGGGATTGCAGGATCTCTCAATCCCCTGGGAAGGATTCTTTACCAGATATAGAAATGGCAAGTAACTTTGCCATATCAAGCAGAAAAGCTTGAAAAGAAATCTCCCCTGAGGAGGACCCTCTAAAATGAGGGGTAAAGGCTAGACTTGTTGAAGATTCAGCCTTGGTACCGATGGATTCATCCCAGTCATTGGGATCGGAAGACCTGAAAGGGTGAAGCATCGGATTTTCCTTAAAGCAATGTCTTCGGTACCGCCTGAGGTCGGTACCGAGACAAGTCGGTACCGAATCATCCATGCTAGAGATCGATTCCAGGCTCGGCATCGAAGGAAGCGAGTCTGTCCAAGTAAGCATGGACGGTACCGACACCAATGCCCATGTCGATACCGGTACCGGTACCAAAGCCGATACCGATACCGATACTGGAAGATCGGTCTGCAGCAACTCTAACAGTACCGAAGTAGCCGAGAGCGCTAGACTGCGATCATCGGTGAGGAGTGTTTCATCCATCACCATAGCCGATGCCGGGGTGTCGGTACCGCTCGAAGCAGCCACAACCACCGAGCATGGCCCAGGTATGTTCATCGAGGTAAGAACCCTGGGAACAACCTGAAGCCCCGTTAATGCTTTGGAGCCCGAAGACTCCCGCTGGGGCTTTATTGCCAATATGTCCTCGAGGGCAAGGCCAGAGCCATCTCGATACTGGGAAGGAGATCTACCACTCGAGGACTGGCTAGTCTTTACAGACTTTTGTTTGGTTACCTGATCCTGTGGAGATATTCTAGCTGGTGACATCGAGTGCGATGTGAACCGGGTATTGTGTTGTGCTCGATTCTGAAGACTTCTTCTGTTTGCGCTCCAGCAGGAAAGACACTCCAGTGGGCAATGGTCAGGACCCAAACATTTTAGACACCAAGTATGGGTGTCTGAAAACATATCTGTACTGCCACACTTTGAGCATTTCTTAAGGGTAGTGGCTGGCTTTTCCATGATGGAAAGATAGAGGCCTAGTGGCCTAGAAAGTGTCAGACACTAAACAGGAAAATTTCTGAAGAAAAAGAAGAAATTCTTTAGAAAAAGAAAGAAAAGCACCGGCGGTACCGGTGGCATCGAGGGAAGGCAGACGCGACCACAAAAAACTAAGAATAAAAAGAAGAATTTTCTGTGGTGACAGGAATACATCCTGCCGGCTCCGCGGAAAACTAATGAGAGGGAAGTGAATGGGCGGGAAGATGCGTGGGATGCTCCCAAAAGCTTTCTTTTTGGACGCTGGGAAGCGTTCCCATGCAGGCTCCGTCAGTACCGACGTACCCATATGTGAAGACTCATTCCTGCTTGTTCCTGGAGATAGGGAATATGAGCTAATCCTAGCTGCTAGCATGGAGGATTGAAAGCATCGACGCCCAAAGGCATCGAGTGTCCTCGATTCACGGCTTGGCGGGTTGGAAGAATGCGTTTTAGCACTCTTTATTCTCCGCATGGCTGATTCCACTACCATGGAATGGTGTGGTAACTGAATCTTCTGAAACCCTGGAGAAGGTGGGACTCGGTACATGGTATTGAGGCGTCGAGAATGCGGTGACACCGTTAAGGGAGTTTCCCACATTCTGAACAAAAGATCTTGAAGGATCTGATGAATGGGTAGCATCGCTGCCTCTTTGGGAGCCATAGGGTATTGCAGAATTCTTAGTTCTTCTGCCCTAGGTTCCTTCTCAGGAGTAACCGTGATTGAAAGCCCTTTAGCTACATCATATATGAAATCCTGAAAAGACATGTCTTCTGGAGGAGACATTCTGCGCTCAGTAGAAGGAGATGGATCCTTCAACAAAACTGCTCTTGTATCGGTAGAGTCATCGGAATTGGAAGACTCATCGGAGCTTTGCATTGACCGATGCTGGTACCGATGAATATCGGTACTGTGGTGTTTCGGTTCCAACCCTTCAATGCTGGAGAAACTCTCGAGGCTCTGCATGGGAGGAAGCCGTCCCACCTGAGTAGGTGCCACTGGAGCTGGTACCGGTGTCGGTACCAAGCTCATTTGAACCATCTGCAGCGGTCTTAGCAGTACCGAGGCAGCTAAGAGGGATGCTAGACTGCGTTCAATAGCAAGGATTCTCTTATCCATTTGTTTAGTTACCTGAGATCCATGAGAGGAAGATGAAGCCCTGGAGGACGTCGATGCAACTGACATCACATCAACCGTGAAAAGAGAACTGGCCTTTGCAGCTCTGTTCTGCAGGCCCCTTTTGATCATCTTTCTACAGGAGAGACACTCCGCTAGACAATATTCAGGACCTAAACATTTGAGACACCATTCGTGGGTATCAGTGACGGAAATAGTACCGCCACTGTTTGAACATTTTTTAAAACCACTAGTTGGCTTCTCCATGTCTGGAGATTTTTGGGCCTAGTGCCCAAAATGGTGCCTAACCCGGGGGTGAGGCACCGAAGAAAAGAAGAAAAGAAGAAAAGTTTCTTTTTTTTTTTTCTTTATTTTTAGAAGAAAAAAAGAAAAGAGAACCGGCTGTACCGGTAGGCGTCGAATGAAGGGAGACGCGACCACAAAAAACAAGAAAGAAGATAACATTTTCTGCGGTGAGAGGAGAGACGTCCTGCCGGCTCTGCAGAAAACGAAGAACTGAAGTGAGAGAGGCAGTGAGGCGGGAAGGCAGCAAGCATGTGCTGTGGGATGCTCCCAAAAGCTTTCCTTTTGGATGCTGGGGAGCGTTCCCGCACAGGCTCCGTCGGTACCAACGACACCCATATGTGAAGACTACATTCCTGCTTGTTCCTGGAGATTAAAGGTTGCTCTGGTTTTCCCTAAACTGCTGTCTGCAGGGCTGGGCTGTCCACTAGGCAAAATATGTGGTAGCCACGGCGGCAGATCATGGTGGGTGACATCACTACTCCAACTCCCTGGGAAGCAGCAGCAGCTGAACTGTGACTTCAGCGCCGTGGTGGATTTTATGCCCATGCCCATACACGTGCACAAAGTTCCATTCTGCAGCTCCTGAACACTCTCCAAGAAAGTTGCATGGGGGCAGGGCAGGCCATGAGCATGCATGCAGGTGGGCACTTTAAGGCCCGATGCAGCGCTGAAGCAACAGTTCAGCCACTGCCTCTTCAGCGCAAGGGGGGGGGGGAAGCTGGCATGGCAGGCTGGATGGAGAAGCAGTCTTTTGGGGAGGTGGTGGCACAGAGGATCTGCGTAGGGCAGCAGAAACCTGCATGCTGCCACTAGCTGTCTTGTGTTTTAAAGAAAACTCTTTCCCACTGCCTGCCACACTTACCACATATGGTGACAGCTTGGAGATAACCTCTAACCATGTAACTGAGGGCAAATCCACATCCCTCCAGGGCTGGGCCTCTAGAGCAGGTCAGGATTCTTTTTGTTTGTTTGTATGGGCTAAGAGAGTTAGCCTCGCCCTTAAAGAAGGTCTAGTCAGTGCCGGACAGGCAGGCTTTGTTTTGGCCACTAGAGGCTGCTAAAAAGTTTGTTGAAGCTGAAATACTGCAGGGTTAAATCAGTTGCAGTAAAGAAAGCTGTGGTGGTGCTGCAAGAGAACAGTGACAAGCCAGGATGGAGCGGCTCCTTGAGATCCTGGCAGAAGGCCAACAGCAACAGTATCAGCAACAGTTTCAGTAATCCTTGCTGGAAGGGCAGCTACAACAGTAGCAATACATAAAAAATCTTATTCGAATGCAGGAGGAGCTACAGAATAGTTCCCTAGCTCAATTGACCCAGGCCCCGAAGAGGCCACAACTCCACCCTCTAGCGCTTCTTAAAATGATGGCAGAAGATGAACCGGACTACTTTTTAGTGAACTTTGAATGAACTGCCCGCATTGTCGGGTAGCCGGAGGTGACATGGACTACTTATATGGGGAATTTGCTGATGGGTAGCAGTCAGGCTACATTCCAGGATGCCAACCCAGATGGGCAAGCTACAGATGCAGCTGTCAAGGATGCCATACTGGAACGGGCCAGTTGTACCCCAGAGGCACAGGTTTCACTCGAGACTCTGACAGGGCAAACCATGTTTGAGGTTGTGGTGCTGCTTGGCTCCCGTATCCCGTGGTGATCGGCTGAGATTACCCAAACTTCGAAGTGATATGGGCCCAGCTGACAGCTTTGCTAAGTCAAACCAGGAAGCTTTCCCAGAGAGTTTTCCCCTGGAAAACCCAGATCTATATGTCAAGAATCCGACGCCTGCTAAGTCCTAGAGTTGGCGCCGCCGGGAAAAGCTATGCTACAAACAGAATCTGGGGATGGCGGGGGGGGGGGGGGCGGGATCTGGGGAGGAAGAACCTAGGGAAGAAAACCCTGGGGATAGCTCAGGGCTCAGCACTAGTGACCCAAATACAATTGTCCCCTTCCCAGAGCGGGGGCTGGAGAAGACCCAGGGAGCTTCAAGAGGGCCCAGCAAGAGGATGAGTCCTTTAAACAAGAGCGGGGTTTGGAGGTGTATGGGGTTCCAGTAGGTAATTGAGAGTTCTCTGTAAGAACCTTTCCCTATTTTGTGCTAAAGGGAAATTTATTATACAGAGTAGCCAATGGGGGAAGAGGTAGAACAACTGATACTGTAGTTCCTCGGCCCTATCATCAGGGCGTGTTATCACTGACCCATAACCATTTATTAGGGGGACTCCTGGGAGTGTAGAAAACACTGCAGTGTGTTTTATCCTAATTTTCTGACCCAGGGTCCATAAAGAGGTGCAGTTATATTGCCAGTCAAATCACAACTGCCAACTTCATAACCTCACCAGAGTCCAACCTGCCCCTCTAGTACCTATGTCCATCATTGAAACCCCATTTGAAAGAGTGACAATGGACCTGGTAGGACCCTTGGAGTGAACCAGCCAAGGCAACAAGTATATTTTAATCAAACTGGATTATGTTACCCAATACCCAGAGGCCACTGCTCTAAGGAATATGTAGACTACTACGATTGCAAATGCCCTCTGGGAAGTATTCTCATGGGTGGGAATACCAAATGAGATCTCACAGATCAAGGAACAACCTTTGTATCCAAGGTGATGAAGCAAATGTGTGCCTTGGTGAAAGCCAAGATGCTGTAAACATCAGTATATCACCTACAGACCGATGGCCTCTTCGAGCGATTCAATAAAACTCTGAAACAGATGTTATTAATGTTTGTGCAGGAGGATGGGAAGAATTGGGACATTCTCCTACCCTATTTGATGTTTGCCATCTGCAAAGTACCTCAGCATTCCACGGGTTTTCGCCTTTTGAGTTGCTCTTTGGAAAAATAGCCAAGAGGCATATTAGATGTGGTAAGGGAAACCTGGGATGAACAACGCCATGCTGGGAGTAATTGGGTGGAGTATATTATATAAATGCAAGACCAGTTGAGGAAAGCCAGAAAGGTGGCCAAACTCAGTCTGGAAAAAGCCTAAGGACTATAATCGGGCAGCCATGCACAGCACCTTCCAACTATGAGACAGAGTTTTAGTCTTGCTGCCCTCATCTGAGAGCAAGTTACTCTGTAAATGGCAGGGGCCCTATGAGGTGAAAGAGAAAGTGTGGCCTGTTAACTACAAGAATGCTCAACCAGATAAATGGAAGAAAGCCAAAAATTACCATATCAGCCTATTGAAAAAGTAGACTCCAGTGACAGCTGTGGTAGTACAGGGAGATGATTTGGGCCAGAAATTTCAGCTTCGTCGGACCCAACTCAAGTCCGAATTGGAGACCAGCTCTCTGCTGCCCAGAGAAGAGACTAGGTTTGATCTACTAGAAGCTGAAGGTGTTCTCCACCTGCCTGGGATGAACCTACTTCATTTGTCATGATATCATTACTGAACCTGGGGTGATTATCCAGCAATGAACCTATCGGATTCCAAAGGCCCAGCGACAGGCCATTGCCAAGAAGCTGGAACAGATGCTTAATCTGGGAGTTATAGAAGAGTCTATGAGCAACTGGTCGTCCCGCATCTTCTTGATTCCTAAACCCAATGGAAGCATCAGATTCTGCATTGACTTCAGGAGGGTCAATGCAACTTCTAAACTGGAAGCATATCCCATACCAATCGAGTGACTCGGTGGAGCATGCTTTATATTAACTTGGATTTGACCAAGGGATACTGGCAGGAGCCCTTGATTCCGGCTGCCAAGGAAAAAACTGCAAGGTCTGTTTCAGTTTAAGGTGCTGCCCTTTGGAGTACATGGGGCTCCTGCCACGTTTCAATGCCTAGTCAACTGCTTACTGAGTCCACACAAGGAATATGCAGCTGCATACCTTGATGACATCGCCATCTACAACAGAGACTGGACCACTCATCTAACCCAAGTACAAGCTGTGTTGACCAGCCTGCGGAAGACTGGGGTGATAGCCAACCCCAAGAAATATTTTATGGGCAATCTCCTATGAAGAGAGCTACTGAATGGATTCAGTGGTCACCGGACCTGGACCTGGCCTTCCAGCGTCTCAAGAAGGCTGTGTGCTCAGAACCGATCTTGATTAGACCTGATTTCTCTAACATTTATCATGCAAACTAATGCCTCAGAGGTAAGCCTAGGGAGTCATTCTGGCCCAGGAAGTCAGGGATAAAAATATCCCATAGCATTCATCAGCAGGAAGCTGCTTCCTCAGGAGAAACATTACGCGATGATCGAGAAGGAAGCCCTGGCTGTCAAGTGGATGCTTGAAACCTTCTAATACTATCTGTTTGGTCATCCCTTTATGCTGGTAATGGACCACCAATCCCTCAAGTGACTGGCTCGATACAAGGAGTGCACTGGCCATATTATGCGGTGCTTTTTGAATCTCAAACCCTACCAGTTTCAGGTCCGCCATAGGGCTAGTTGGACTCATCTGAATGCAGACTTCCTTTCCCGAGTGGGGGTCCCAGGTGAGGCAGACATTCAACAGGGCATGGTTGAGCTGAGGGGGAGGGTATGTGATGGGGTATATAGAATGTTACCCAACCCTCTCCAAAGGAATTATCAGCAGTCACC
The DNA here is from genome assembly GCA_033557465.1 of Ichthyophis bannanicus. NCBI lineage: Eukaryota > Metazoa > Chordata > Amphibia > Gymnophiona > Ichthyophiidae > Ichthyophis > Ichthyophis bannanicus. Next base: position 1,373,782,644 of record CM066031.1, read on the forward strand.
TTTAAGAGAGTCTGCAGCCCAGTGTTCAAGGCTGGGAGGGCGTGGTTCACAGTAGGCTGTAGGAAGGAGAGAGACCCATGGAGCCAGATGTCCTTCCAAGGCAAGTCATGCAAAGTTTTCAGATGGAAATTTTAACTGGGGCTGGAGAAGGGGCCAAGAGAACCAGCTTTGTGGAGGTTTAACAAGCTGGGACAGAATAAAAATTGTTTTGTTTTCCCTGAACTGCTGTCTGTTTTGTGTTTAAAAAAAAAAAACCTTCCCACTGCCCACCACGTTTACCACAAAGCTGCTTAGACATTTTGCTTTCCTTGTTATAAATATTAAATGAATAAATAAAAAAATCAAGCTGGATCAACACAGTTTTTCCTCCATCTAGGTGTGTTAACATGTCATTAATCAGAGCGGCAAGAGCTGTTTCTGTATTATGCCCAATCTTAACTCCTGATTGTTTTAGGATGATGGCATTTGTGGATTCTAAGAATGGAACTAATTGTTGGGTGACTGTTTTTTTCGGCGATTTTTGCTAGAATTTGAGATTAGTCAATAATAGGCTAAAACATTAGGGTTTAATTTTGTGTTTTTGAATAAGGGACAAATCAAATTCTTTCCAGGCTTTTGGGAACAGTTCCTGACTGAGGCTAGTATTGATTAGGTCTAGGAGTATTAGTGCAAAGCAAGATTGTAATTCTTTAATAAGGAATGGAGGACAGAGATCTGCTCTTCCAGCCCTTACATTCACAGTACAAATAACAGTCTTGAAGGACTACAAAAGGGGAGAGTCTTGAAGCACTACAAAAGGGGACTGCTACTTCTGGAGAGAGACATCTGCAATAGTGAGTATATACTTCTGGGAATTTTTCTGAAGGGAATTATTTGGATTAAAGCTGGTTAATATGTGAACTCAGTGTATTTGTTAAATAAGTCAGGGCCTAGTAGCAGCAATTTAAGTTTAAATTTAACACACAGAAGAGAGCTTTCTGGTTAAATTTAGAACCCAAGCAGAGAGCTTCTAGTTTAAATTTCATACTAGGTCAGAGCCTAGCAGCAGCAAAGAGCTTTAATTTAAATAAAATCAGACTATAACTTAGCATAAAAGGCAAAACAGAGTCAGTATTCTTTGAGCAATAAATAAAGTCTTCTAGAGACCTTTACAAAGAGGCCTTCTATCTAGGGGGGCAAGAAACCTCTGAAACCTTTTAAATAGGTGTTAAAGCCAGGTGGCAGGGCAACAGGCCATTTTGAAAGACTCCTTCTATCCAAGCAAGGACTGTTAATCACCCAGGAAGTTGGTCACAGCTTACTTTAGAAACACAGGACAGGGTACTGTGTAACAGCCCTCTTTTAATAAGTCTTATCTCCCTCCCTCCCCTCCCTCCCCAACACCCACCCACCCCTGGGATAATCGTAGCTTTATAGGTACTTACACATCTTAGAGGAAAGGAGCTGCTCTCAGGTGCAGCTCATTATCCAAATCAGTCATCCATTAAGGACCTGAGATTAATTAAATTTCAGGTGAACAAGGTATATTAAACGTATTAGATACACTTTTATTAGTATAAGCATCCACAGCAACCATTAGTAAGTAAAGTACTTAAAGATCTAAACATAAGCTTAAAACTAAGATGCAAACAGCAGTCCAGCAACAAGATGAGGGCTTTCCATCTTTTACATTGAGTATGAAATGTATGATTTTCTCCCAGTTGGTGAGAGGTCTTACGAGTGCATTAGCTGCAAGGAGCTCTTTGCTCTCAGGGAACAAATCTGTTCTCTAGAGGCTAGAGTAGCAGACTTGGAAGACATATGAAAGACAGAGAGGTACATAGACAAGACCTACAGGGATATAGTTATGAAGTCTCACCTCCAAACTGGCAGCATCCCTTTTGCCATGGAGCAGAGAGGTCACGTGACAGGAGAGCATCACCCTGGTGTGGCAGGAAGTGGTCCTGTAACTAGGACCTGTCCTCCAGGTGATGTAAAACCCTCTTGCACCTAGGAGGTTTCTCCAGGGCCATGTGTCCATGAGGGAAGGGTTAGGGTTGGCCTAGTGGTTGGAGTAAGTTACCTCAGGCCAGAGGTTCAAATCCCACTAGAGGACAGCAACCTTGGGCCGGAAGGACTGGAGTTTCTAGTCCCACAGGTGCTCCTTGTGGTCTTGGGTAAGCCACTTAACCCCCCATTACCCATGTTCCCTGTAAAATAGTTATCTCCAAGTTATAATGCCCTGTTTAATGTAATTTCAGTTTCTTCAATGTAAACCGCCTTGATATCATGAAAGGCGGCATATAAGAAATGTTAAATAAATAAATAAAATTAGGACAGCTGTTACAGTTGGGGATTCGATCATTAGGCATGTAGATAGCTGGGTGGCTGATGAACGTGAGGATCGTCTAGTAACATGCCTGCCTGGTGCGAAGGTAGCAGACCTCACGCGCCACCTAGATAAGGTCTTAGATAGTGCTGGTGAGGAGTCTGCTGTCTTGGTACATGTCGGTACCAATGACATAGGAAAATGTGGTAGGGAGGTTCTGGAGGCTAAATTTAGGCTTCTAGGTAGGAAGTTGAAATCCAGAACTACCGGATAGCATTCTCTGAAATGCTTCCCATTACACGCGCAGGACCAAAAAGGCAGGCAGAGCTCCGGAGTCTTAATGCTTGGATGAGACAATGATGCAAGAATGAGTGTTTTTGGATTTCTTAGGAACATTCTGGGGAAAGGGGGGGGCTCTTCCGAAGGGATGGGCTTCACCTTAACTGGGATGGAACCAGGCTGCTGGCATTAACCTTTAAAAAGGAGATAGAGCATCTTTTAAACTAGATAATAGAGAAAAGCCAACAGTCACCCAAGAGCTCATGGTTCAGAATATATCCTTGAAGGATACTACCAAAAGCAGACAGGTTCCAAAAAAGAGTAAAGTAGCCCAAATGCCCTTGAGTATGGAGCAGACGGAGCCTAAAGATTCCAAATTACCTATGCCTACCAATAGCCAGATTAATATGAATAAAATACAGTCTCTAAAATGTTTGAATGCAAATGCTAGAAGTCTAAAATATAAGATGGGAGAGATAGAATATATAGCACTAAATGACAGATTAGATATGACTGGAGAGACATGGTGGAAAGAGGACAACCAGTGGGACACTGTGATATCTGGGTACAAACTATATCGTAATGATAGAGCTGATCAAATTGGTGGAGGGGTTGCGCTCTATGTTAGAGAGAGCATTCAGTCAGAAAGGATTAAAGTTTTGCAGGAAACCAAATTTGCTGTAGAATCTCTATGGATTGAAATTCCATGTAAGAAGGGGAAAGTGGGTGTGTACTATTAACCGCCTAGCCAGAATGAACAAATGGATTATGAAATGCTCAAAGAGGTGCAAGAGATAAGGCTGTTGGAGCCACTTGGCAATAGTGATCATAGCATGATCGCGTTTTGATTTAATTAGTGGAGGAGGGATAGTAAGGAAATCCACAGTACTACCTTTTAACTTTCGAAAGGGAGACTACGATAAAATGAGGAATATAGTTAAGAGAAAACTAAAAGGAGCAGTTGCAAAGGTTAAAGACTTACATCAAGCTTGGGTGTTGTTGAAAAATACTATCTTCGAAGCCCAGACCAGCTGTATTCCACGCTTTAAGAAAAGTGGAAGGAAGTCCAAACAACTGTCAGCATAGTTTAAAGGTAAGGTCAGAGAGGCTGTTGTTGCCAAAAAAAGCATCTTTCAGGAAATGGAGAAAAGAGCCAAATGATGAAAAATGGAAACAGCACAAACACTGGCAAGTTAAATGCAAGGCATTGATAAGGCAGGCAAAGAGAGAATTTGAGAAGAAACTTGCTGCAGAAGCAAAAATGCGTAATAAAGACTTTTTCAAGTACATTTGTAGTAAAAGACCTGTGAGAGAGTCAGTTGGTCCATTAGATGATAGAGGGGTAAAAGGCAATAGCGGAGAGACTGAATGAATTCTTTGCTTCGATCTTTACTGAAGAAGATGTAGGGATGTTACCCATGACCGAAGTGGTATTTAAAGATGATACTGCAGAAGAATTGAAAGAAATATTGCTACACCGAGAATATGTATTACAACTATTTGATAAACTGAAGAGTAGCAAATCACCTGGACCGGATGGTATACATCCAGGGGTGTTGAAAGAACTGAAATATGAGATTGCAGATCTGCTATTAGTAATCTGTGAGCTATCATTAAAATCATCTGTAATACCTGAAGACTGGAGGATCACCAATGTAATGCCAATTTTTAAAAAGGGTTCCAGGGGGTGATCCAGGGAACTACAGACCAGTGAGCATGACATCAGTACTGGGAAAAATAGTAGAAACCATCATAAAGAACAAAATTATTCAGCATGTAGATAGTCATGGCCTAATGGGAGACAGCCAACATGGCTTTAGACAAGGAAGATCTTGTCTTACTAATCTGTTATGTATTTTTGAAGGTGTGAATAAACAGATAGACAAATGTGAGTCAGTTGATATAGTGTATCTGGACTTTTAGAAAGCCTCTGACAAGGTCCCTCATCAGAGACTTTTGGCAAAATTAATTAGTCATCGGATAGGAGGCAGTGTACTATTGTGGATCAGGAACTGGTTAAAAGATAGAAAGCAGAGGGTAGGGCTAAATGGCCATTTTTCCCAATGGAAAAAGGTGGATAGTGGAGTACCCCAGGGATCTGTGCTGGGTCCGCTGCTTTTTGACATATTCATAAATGACCTGGAAAAGGGAATAACGAGTGAGGTTATCAAATTTGCAGATGAGACAAAACAGTTTAAAGTTGTTAAAACCCAAGAGGATTGTGGAAAATTGCAAGAGCATCTTGATAAATTGGAAGACTGGGCATACAAATGGCAGATGAAATGTAATGTGGACAAGTCCAAAGTTATGTACCTAGGAAAGAACAACCCAAACTATGGTTACACGATGCAAGGTTCCACATTGGGAAACATCACCCAGGAAAAAGATTTAGGCGTCATCGTGGATAACATTTTAAAATCCTCCGCCCAGTGTGCAGCGGCAGCCAAGAGAGCAAACAGAATGCTAGGTATCTTAAGGAAAGGAATGGAAAAGAAAATAAAGGATATTATAATGCCTCTGTACCGTTCCATGGTGCGACCACACCTTGAATATTGTGTGCAATTCTGGTCGCCATATCTTAAAAAGGATATAGCGTTATTAGAAAAGGTACAGAGAAGAGCCACCATAATGGTAAAGGGGATGGAAGGCTATTCCTATGAAGAGAGACTAAAAAGGTTAGGGCTCTTCAACCTGGAAAAGAGACAGCTGAGGGGAGATATGATAGAGGTCTATAAATTAATGAATGGAGTGGAACGGGTAAACGTAGATCGATTGTTTACGTTATCAGAATATAGAAAGACTAGGGTACATGCAATGGAGCTACAGGGTAAACTATTTAAGACAAATAAGAGAAAATATTTTTTCACTCAACGTGTAATCAAACTCTGGAATTTGTTACCGGAGGATGTAATAAAGGCTGTTAGTGTAGCTGGGTTTAAAAAAGGTTTGGACAAGTTTCTGGAGGAAAGGTCCATAAACCATTATTAAAAAGGGACCCAGGATATCAATGCCTGACCCAATACAAGCATTGTGGAACCTGTGTCTTTTGGGGAAACTGCTAGGTACATATGAGTTAGATTGGCCACTGTTGGAAACAGGATACTGGGCTTGATGGACCTTTGTCTGACCCAGTATGGCATATCTTATGTTCTTAACTTCTTTCAAAGCCAGCCTGATGAGAACAAACTCTGAAAGGCAGCTCTAAGTGACAACATGATCTGATTATGTTGACACTGTATTGACTAATGTTTGATATTCTCCACTCAGAGGAAGCCCTAAGGAGTGTTGGTGCTTCTTGATTTTATGAACAAGGAAAGAACGAAACACATATGGGTTGATGTTAGAAAGCTATATCTTCAGAGTGACTATGGGACACAACTTCCAGAGTAGGCTGAACAGTTGTTGAGAAGATTGTTCTGTCAATGCAATGATTTTGTGGCATAGCTTTTTGCCTGTCTTATCTTAGCTTTATTGATCCCTTGGAGAGATTTACAATGCAATAAGTTCTCACAAGATTTATCTTTCTGCCCTGTTAGTTTGGCTTGGCATAATTTTTGTCTGCGTTAATGAAATTCCGGTTTATACTGGGGTGACTGCTTCATAGATATGAATAAGAATCAAGTTTGTCCATCATTTTTGTTTTTTTTGTTACTTTTTGTTCTTTGTTTTGATTTTATTGTACACTACCAAGATGTGGTCTTGATTGGCAGTGTATCAGGTTAATAAACTGTAACTATAAGTAGCAGCTAAAAATAAGAACAAACAAGTAGCTAACAAATAATTATCTGCCTACCAAACTCTACAATGAATACTCTACATGTAATATGTTTTTTTTCTCACCAGAGGATTTTTCATTCTCTTTTTCTACAACTTGCCTCTCAAATTTTGCTAGTGATAATTGTGCTATTCAAGTAATTAACTACGTGTCAGTTGTAATGTGTGCTGAAGGCCAAGGCCACACATCCTCAAATCTTTTTCTGTTCCCATTTTAAATATTTAAGTACCTGACATTGTAACATAGTGAATGACAGCAAATGATCATCAAAATGCCCCAACCATTCTGTCCAGCTGAGGGTCATGACCTAGTGTCACTAAGAATTCCTGCATGCAACCCAATAAGACAGTTTCTCCCCAAATCTTTTACCTGATTTTTTGCCCCCTTTTCCTCCGCTCCATATCCTCCTCAGCATTCCCAAAAACTGCTTCCATGATGGCCTTCACCACCCCTGCTGGTATTCCACCTTAGATCTTACCATCTTCAACCTTGTTTATTACAAGATAAAGGGTCTCTTTTATTAACTGGCACCAGGGATTTGCACCTAATGCACCAATAGCATTAAAACCATGGTGCGTTAGGTGTAACACCTCCATGATAACTGTCGGGGGTGTGGAAAGCATTCCTCTGGCAATGAACACAGAGCCCTATCCCATAGCACATGTTATATAAGCACAGGTGCAGCTAACATCACCTATACTTAAGTCAACACCCTTGACCATTTCATTATTAAAATTTGGCCTCTCCCTGCTCACTGAAGTTTGGGTTTAGCCATCTGCCAGATTCTTGGGGGATCTACCACTGCTGTTCAGGATTTCAACTGCCATTCCATGCAGGCTATTCCAATGCCTTCCAGGAAGGTCAGTGAGATAGATGCCAATGCTATTTCTGTGTTGTAAATGCAACTCTGTGCCATTCACCCTAGTGCCTTCTTGTAAGCACAATGCTAATGTGGGCTGTATCTGCTGCTCTCTGTGGGTTACCTAGTGCTTTTACTTTGCCACCAGGGATCTTCTGTATATCCCCCACACTTTTTTTTTATTCCACTACCATTTTTATTTTCAGCACTTTGCCTGAGATGACATTCTAGGTATCCACTGCGCTTCAGTGAAAAAGAATTTCCAGATATTCTTCCTGAGCAACTCTTTTGGAGCCTTATATCACGACCCCTAGGGGGCTTGTTTACAAAGCCGTGGTAGCAGTTTCTGCCCAATATCAGAGCCGCAGCCCTATTGAATTCAATGGGGCTGCGGCTCCGATATTGGGTGGAAACCGCTACCACGGCTTTGTAAACAAGCCCCCTAGGTCTTTCTATTGAAGGATATTTTCTTCTTGCACACTAATGTCGTTTAGATATTTAAAGGTCTCTTTCAAGTCCGTCCTCTCTCTCCTCTCCTTTAAGATTACACATATTTAATTACTTCACAGTCTCATCTGATCAGCCAGAGTGAACCTAATTCAAAACTGACAGTAAACATATCCTGCACAAAGGAGATTTAGAAGCCAGGAAAAACTGCTTAATCATATTGTTCAAATTGACTATTTCTTGCGCATAAATCCCCTCCTTGTTGGAGGTACATATCAACCACTGACTTTCGAACTGGGCACAATAAGATCTTGGAATCTATTTCATTATATGTAAGTTAGGAATTAGTCTCATTACTTTGCATCATTTACTAGATACAGAAAAATAAATGTTTAGTTACAGTACATTGACCAAAGGCAATGACACAATTTTCACAGTGGTTAATGACATCAAAGTCAGATGTCCGCTCAAATTGCAACCAGACTAAATCAAACCCTAACATCCTTAGTTAAAACAGGAGATTTGGCCAGGTTCAGCTATGCTACACGGATATGCTGCTACCAGGTCTTGACACTCCCATCTCTCTGCCCTACATTCTCTCATCCTCTTTCCCTTTTTTGTTTTTGTTTTTCTTACTGGCTCTATGTTTTTGCAGTTTTACTCCCCCCTTCTAACTTTTTTTTTCCAAATTGCCGCCTCCAAGGCCCTTATGTATTTATGAAAGAACTCTACATATCAGTACCAGCATCTTTTTTTTCTAGGAAAAATGTACTCAATGATGCCTTGAATTTCCTTAAAACACTTTTCATTCTGTTTACTGCTCCAGGGAGTTCTACTCCGTTACAGACAAAAAGGCAAAGCTTTCCTACTAACCCTTCTGTAATATAACTATCAAAAATTCTAAATAGAACGGGCCACCAGGACAGGAATGGTCTAAGGGGGATACAGAAGGATGTGGGGCCACAAGCAGAAACAGACTGCTGGATCTCATTTGCATTATTTATTTATTTGCATTAGTTAATAGGGGCTGAAAAGTGGAGCTGAAAACTCAGAACACATTGGCTCAATGGTATGGCCAGTCCTGTCCCAGGATACTCCATTAACCTCTTATTTTTTCCCACTGAATGAATCCATTTACCATTATTTACTGTTGTCTGTCACTTATCTAGTTTGTAATTCAGTCAACCACCTTGAAGCCCAGCCCTAGGCTGCTCAGTTTACCTATGAACCTTAAGTGGGTCCTAAAATCAGGTTTGTCACATTTGATAATATTAATGGCCCAACCATCTTCATATCTTTCATGTCAGGGAACCAAATAATTCTTGGTTAATGCTCTGCAAGATATTACTCTTTTGCTAGCACCTACTGAAATATACAGAAGTGATGCGTTTCACTACTGGTCAAGAGAATCCATGGCTATTGCCCTGTTCTCTCTCTCTGTCCCCAGCATGATTGAAAAACCTGAGTTTCATGTTGAGGAATAAGTATAACTCATGAGAAACAAATTGGGCTAAATATCTGGCTTACCATTCCTCCAGTATACCTTATTAAGCTCTGTCAGTTTGCTTGCACATTTCAAGTGGGTCTGTAATGTGGACAGCTGACAAGCCGTATAAGTGAAGATTTGTTTCCTTGTGTGCACCATGCATGTTTCTCTGATCACCATGTCATACCTCGATGCTATACTCTCTCCTCTCTGTTCAGCAAACATATTATTAGATGAGCCAACCTTACTCTTGCAAACTTGGAAGATTCTGGTCTTGGAAGATCTTCAAGATCAGAAAGACAGCTCTGTTTCCCAAGATTATTTTATTTATTTATTTATTTTATTTATTTACATTCTCTTATATACCGTGCTATTCTGCATCAGTGAGGTTTACATTGAACAAACTGAAATTACATTGAACAGGGCATTATAACTTGGAGATAACTATTTTACAGGGAACATGGGCTATGGAGGGTTAAGTGGCTTGCCCAAGACCACAAGGAGCACCTGTGGGACTAGAAACCCCAGTCCTTCCAGCCCAAGGTTGCTGTCCTCTAGTGGGATTTGAACCCCCGACCTTCCGGCCTGAAGTACCTTGCCCCAACCACTAGGCCACTCCTCCACTCCAGATGTTCATTTGAAATAACACCTCTGGGATGCCAACCAGATTCTTTGAGTAAACTAGTGGAGAAGAGTGGTTCCCAAATCCAAGTGTGATAATCCATAGCCAGTGAAAACGTCAGGTTTTTCCTGTTCTCTTGGGACAGACATTAATTTAGAGAATCCTCAAACTCCTGCCAGCACCTTGATGAACACCTTGGAGAACACCTTGGAGTTTAAAGGAAGTTCAAATGGCAATACTTTGCATTGATAATGTTGTTCCCCTAAGATGAGCCAAAAAAACCTCTGATGGCATAAGAAAAAAACTGGAACACTCAGTCATCGTTCGGTGGGCAGAGAAAATCACTGGTCTGACATCCTCAACTGGAGAGCAAAGTGAATCCATCCTGAGCAGAACCATGATAGGGAATGAATTCAATTCATTTCTGAATCCGAAGATGTCTTTGTTGTGAAAAGGTACATGAAGTAGAGTAGACAGCGGTGAGCCTTTCTTCCTGGAATACAGAGAAAACTGTGCACATCTTCAGTAACTGGCCCAGAGCATGCCAAAGTGCTGAGTAACCTAGTAGATGTTGACAAATAAAGACCATTTGACCCTGCCAGTCTGGTCAGTATTATTTCTCAATTGTCAGTTCTATAAGCCTCTCTTAGTTTTTCTTCCTTACCCCTCTTACCAACACAAAGGATATCTCTTATCCATAAAAGTCTGACGGCCAGCAGGATATCAACCTGAAGGGGGAGGCTGCATTCTACAGGCAAAGTAAGTACAAGGCTCTTGGTTGGGTGTGAAGAGGGTAGGTAAGTAGGGGCTGGGTTAGTGGATGGGTTTGGGTTTAATAAGGTAGAGGGGGGCAGTTACAGTGGTTTTAGTGGGTAGGTGGGGTCCCAGGAAAGAGTTCCTCTAATTCTGGGGTCCAGGGGCAAAAGGGTCTCTGACTCAGGGATCTCAAACTTAGATCTTCAAGTCCAATGGTCCTTAACTGGTGAAAACACACAAAAAACAGCTGCCAAGAGCAGAAAAGGATAACCAACAATGGAAAAACTGCTCTCAATGTTGAACTCAAATATTTCAAAAATTACGTCAGTACCAATACCAAAAAATCATTCCCAGGCAAAATGACCTCAGATGGCACAACCCCACATTTAGTGAAAAATCACCATAGGGTGTTGATAGACGCTCACATCACCGGTAATGAGGTTCCTAAAATTCGTTCCTATGTGAAAGATACTACTCATTTTTTGCAGCTATTGGAAGATGAGTGTTTAATCGAGCAGGTGTCATTGATGGCCAGTTTGGATGTAGCAGTTCTATATACTTCCATCCCTCAGGATGAAGCTCTAAAGGTTTTACAGAAGGTTTGGGATGCCCGGGAACAGCCATACCGAGTACCGACTTCTTTGTTGTTGACTCTGGCAGATATAGCGTTGAGAGAGAATTATTTTCTCTACAAGGATACTTTTTTTCAGCAGATATAAGGAACAGCGATGGGTGCCACATTTGCACCTTCCCTAGTCAATTTGTTCATGAGCGACTATGAAGATCGTTATGTCTATTCATCTCGGTACAGTCAATATATTATACGGTGGTACCGATATATCGATGATATCTTCCTTTTGTGGCGGGGTACTAAGGTGTATCTGGAAGAATTTTTTGCCTATTTGAATACATGTCATTTTGCTATTAAATTCAATATTAATATTCAGGTTTGTGAAATACACTTTTTGGATGTGAAGATATCTAAACAACGAAATTCTTTTATTACTACACTTTATTCAAAACCTACGGATAGAAATACCTTATTGCACTTTTCCAGTTTTCATCCCCCGCATTTAAAGCGCAGTTTGCCGTATTCGCAGCTTTTAAGGTGCCGGCGTATATGTTCTACAGATGAAGAATTCAAGTTTCAAGCTAAATGCATGATGCGTAAATTTATGGATCGAGGTTATCCTATTGATGTTTTGAATAAGGCTTATAGAAGAGCCAAATATAACCATCGGGAATGGCTGCTTCACCCTATTAGTACGGCATCTACTGAGAATCCATTGCCTATTGTTACCTGTGTTTTACCTTTTTCTAGTCTGTCTCATCAGATTGCATCAATGATATGTAAACACTGGAGTCTTATTAAGAGGCATCCTAAGCTTTCTAAATGTGAGTTGAGGATGGCGTATAGCCGTGGACGTAACCTCAAAGATCGTTTGTGTCCAGCTGTGCTACGACGCGATACCATCATTTCTTCAACTGTAAAGGGTCATTCAGCTTGTCAGCATTGTTCTTTTTGTGGCATTATGAGTATGCACATCTGTGAGAAATATCGAAGGCGAGTGAAGAGCTTAACTGTGGCTACGACATGCAGCACTGCTTTTGTAGTTTATGGTATATGGTGTGAGTGCCAGTTACTGTATGTTGGAAAAACTACAAGGCCTTTGAAGACAAGGTTGGCCGAACATAAATATAGTTTGAAGAAGGCACGGATGGATACTCCGTTAAGTCAGCATTGTGTGGATTCATGCCATCAATTTGAGGATCTTCGCTGCACTGTTTTGGAGTTTGTACCTTTTGATATTCGGCGGGGAGATCATAAGAAATTACTTTTACAGAAGGAACAACGCTGGATCTTTGAATTAGACACTTTGCAACCTGGTGGTTTGAATGATCGTTTGGAATGGACATTATTTTTTTGACCATTTTTTTTACCTTTTTGACTTTTTTATGATGTGTTTTTGGCACTTTGCGTTGTGTTCAGTTTAGGGGTTATCCACTGTGCAGTTTCCATAGCTTGGATGTGTTGTTTGGAATGAGTGTGTATAGCTTTTAGGTGACATCGTGGTTAAGAGGTGCTTTTGATTGGTGGTTGTTTTAGGATATTTGATGCGTCACACGCTGTTTTTGGGATAGCGGGAAGATTTGAGTAGCCATTGTGGAGTGATTACATTTGTACGGCGTAGCTCCTGATGAAGCCGGTTAATGGCGAAACGAAAGCTTTTGTAGGGCTCGGGTCGTCATGTTAATGAATGGTAGTAATGCCAACTGATATCTTCGTTTCCCGCGTTGGAGGTCGGAGTTGACCCATTGTAATGAGCGTCCATCCCGAGGTTTGTGGACCCAGCTGGCTGCAAGACTTCTGTTAGAAGATAAGTTTTTTAAAACACTACGTTGGTGTTGTTAAGTCTGTTACTTTATCTTCTGTTTTTATTTTTGCAGGTGCTATTCTTAAGTTGCCTCGGCTGCGTTCAGCCCCGTTGGGATTTAGACTATACTTGTATTACAGACGCTTTTTCTATGAATGGAATGATTGAGTGTGAATGTTAGTATGTTTGTGTTAGTGTCGGATGTGAGTTGATGGTTTATAGATTTATATTTATTTCTAATAATTTTTCCCAGAGGTAAGCTTGTGGTTGTTTAGAGAATTCTATAAGTATTTTGTGTATTTAGTTGGAGAGTTTGAAGGAGGCTTTGACCGGTGATGTGAGCGTCTATCAACACCCTATGGTGATTTTTCACTAAATGTGGGGTTGTGCCATCTGAGGTCATTTTGCCTGGGAATGATTTTTTGGTATTGGTACTGACGTAATTTTTGAAATATTTGAGTTCAACATTGAGAGCAGTTTTTCCATTGTTGGTTATCCTTAACTGGTGAGCCCATGTCCAGGTGTCACCAATTTATGGAGCCCAGGTCTGTGGATGGATGTTTAAATTTTCATTTACATCCCACAGAAATAAATGGAAGTTAACAGCTTCACCTCTAAGGCTGCAATAAAATAAAAAATCATTGATAAACCATGAAATAAAAGTATTTTAATTTTGGTACACTTTCATATGCAAGTAACTTCCAAGCATTAGAATGGAAAGTGTTCTAAAATTAACATATTTTCACCACACATCTGTTGCATGCTAAAATCTTCTACTTTCTTCTATTGGAAACAATTTTAATAAACAAAAATGTGTGTTAAAATGCTAGTTAGCTCACTCTATTACATCAGCCACTCAGTCATGTTTTCTAGGTCAGTGCTTCTCAACCCTCCCCTGGAGGCACACCTAGTCAGTCGGGATTTCGGGACTAGTACAAATGTATATATGCATGAGAAACATTTCCATGTATTGGAGATCTACTGTATGCAAATCTACACAAATGTATCTCATCTGTATTCATTATGGAAAACCTGAAAAGTTGACTGGTTAGATGCGCCTCCAGAAGAGGGTTGAGAAGCACTGGTCTAGGTTCTTGTAATCTAGTCACCCAAAATGCTACACAGTCCTTTTTTAAATAGGGTTTCCACTGTTTTTTTGCCAAAGACTAATATTAGATTGAGAGGTCTTCAGTACCTTCCTCCTCTTCAGAGTCAGCCCAAGGGTCTATGATGCCCTAGGTTAAACTTCAGCCAAGCGCTCCCCAGGGGCAGCTCAAGGCCTTCCCTCCTTTTCCCTTCCATACTCCCTTTTGTGTCCAGAATTTTCCCTTCCCTACCCCTCTATGCTCTACCATCTATCCTTCCCTACCCCCTATATGTCCAGAATCTTCCCTTCTCTTTCCTACCCTCCCAAGTGTCCAGAATCACACCTTTCATTGCCTTCTCCTAGGTATCCAGCATCTCCCCTCTTGTGTTCCTACCAATCACTGCTGCTGGAACTGCATCACTACTGCCACCCTCCACCAGCCCAGCATTAAAAGCACAGCGAGAGCAGTCAGTGCAGGGCCTTGAGCAGACACCTTCCTACAAAATGGTGGGATTGGACACAGCAGGTCTTGAGTGCACACATCTGCCCAAGGTCCTGCACCAGGCTATTCTCATTTTCATTTAGGTTGGGCTACTGATGACTATCGAGCTGACACTGACCTCAGATATGTTTCGCCTTAGGCATATATCTAATCTGCAAGTGGTCAGGCCATTCCTCTTAGTTCCTCTTAGTTTTGTGGGGTGGGACTACATCAGCTCGCTTTCAGTCCAACGCAACTTCTTCAGTTTTCAAATGGCAAACTGAACAGTGGGTGCAGTGAGTACTTTGAACTCTCATTATTCTGAGATGTACTACATAGAGTCCTGCTGCTTTATTTACTGAGAAGTAAATAACTCATGCAAATGAGCAAATAAATATGATCATTGCAGAAGCATTTATATCTCTGTACCCTGCCTGGGGCACATCATCTTCCTCTTTCTATGTAAACAGTGAGCAAACAAACTTGTTTAAGATTTCTGCCTTCTGCAGGTTCCCTTTCTTGATTTTTCTTTCATTTATTGCATTTATATTTCACTTTATAAAAAAAAGATTCCAGACAGATTCCGATACATAAAGCGTAGTTACTCACCTGTAACAGGTGATCTCCGGGAACAGCAGGAATTTAGTCTTCACATATGGGTATCGTCGGTACCAACGGAGCCCGCACGGGAATGCTCCCCAGCGTCCAATAAGAACGCTTTTGGGAGCATCCCTCAGCACATGCGCACTGCCTTCCCGCCTTTCCAACTCTCCCTCTTCAGTTAAGTTTGTAGCTGAGTGAAAAGGATAGAGGGCGAGAGGAAAGAGACAAAGAGATAGAGACAACTCCTAGGGGAGGTGGGTGGGTTGTGAAGACTAAATTCCTGCTGTTCCCAAAGATCACCTGTTACAGGTGAGTAACTACGCTATCTCCAGGAAGCAGGAATGTAGTCTTCACATATGGGGACTCCCTAGCTGAAGATGCCAGGGAGACAGCCCCAGGAAGGTGCCACCCTGGAAAGGTGGGAATCCTTCCTCCCACGGATCTCTGACATCCCACCAGGGTTGGTGGGTAGGAGTTGAATTAGGTCTGAAAGAGATTTTGAAGAACAGCTTGGCCAAAGAAGGCATCCCGACGGGAGGCTTTATCCAGGCAGTAGTGGGCTGTGAAGGTGTGTACTGAAGCCCAGGTGGCTGCTCGACAAATGTCATCGATAGACACAGAGTGGAGATTAGCCATGGAAGTTGCCATGGCTCTCACGTTATGAGCTGTGACATGGTCCTGAAGAGGAAGACCCTTACTCTCATAAGCAAAGGATATGCATTGGGCTATCCATTTAGATAAAGTTCTTTTGGAGACTGGTTGTCCCAAATGACTAGGGTCAAAAGCTATAAAAAGTTGCGAGGACTTTCTATGCTGCTGTGTTCTCTGTAGGTAAAAGGCTAAGGCCCTTTTACAATCCAAAGTATAAAGGTTTCTTTCTGCATTAGAGGCATGAGGCCTCGGGAAAAAATACAGGAAGATAAATTGATTGATTTAAATGAAAAGGCAAAATCACCTTTGGCATAAAGTGTGGATGAGTTCTAAGAACAACCTTATCATGGTGAAACCTAGTATAAGGAGGATTAGCCACTAAAGCTTGCAGTTCACTAATGCGACGTGCAGAGGTGATTGCAATTAGGAAGATGACCTTCCAGGTCAAAAACCTAAGGGTTGTAGTGGCTAAAGGCTCAAAAGGCGGTTTCATGAGCTGCCCGAGAACTAAATTTAGATCCCATGCCACCGGTGGTGGCTTAATGGGAGGTTTGGTTAATAGAAGAAATCTCATAAATCTGGATATGAGTGGATGAGAGGAAATTGGTTGTTCATTCAGAGGCTTATAAAAAGCTGCAATTGCACTAAGATGGACTCTTACCGAATTGGTCTTTAGACCAGAATTCGATAAGTGAAGGAGATACTCTAGTATTGATTCTAAGGGTATGCCAAGGGGGTATAATCCCTTCTTGGAGCACCATATGGTAAAATGTTTCCACTTCAAGGCATAAGATCTTCTTGTGGAAAGTTTCCTAGAAGCCTGAAGGATATCCTTTACCTGTTGGGACAGGTTGAAATCCTGGAGGTCTAAGCCTTCAGCAACCAGGCCATGAGATGCAGGGACTGGGGATTCGGGTGCCTTAGCATCCCATTCTCTTGGGAAAGGAGATCTGGAGCATGCCTTTACTCCAGAGGTGCAGCTTGAGAGAGATGTAGAAGCAGGGGATACCACGGTTGGTGTGGCCATTGTAGCGCTATGAGAATCATGCGACCCCTGTCTCTCTGAAGCTTGAAGAGTGTTTTGGGGATGAGGGGAATGGGTGGGAAGGCATAAAGGAAGCTCTGACCCCAGTGAAGGAGGAAGGCATCCCTTGTCTGACAATTGTAAGCTGGAATCCTAGAACAGAACCGGGGAAGTTTGGCATTCAGTGGACTTGCGAAGAGGTCTATGTCTGGAGTGCCCCAGAGATGAAATATCTTTGCCACCTCGTCCAGGTGGAGAGACCACTCGTGAGGCAGCAGTACTCGACTGAGTTTGTCTGCCGAAAGGTTTTGAATGCCTGGAAGATATACCACTAGAAGGTGAATTTGATACTCTCTGGCGAGGGCCCACAGTCGTAAAGCTTCGTTGCATAATGCCTGTCCCGCCCTGCTTGTTCACATAGAACATTGCTACTTGACTGTCTTATTTATTTATTTACATTCTCTTATATACCGCGCTATTCTGCATCAGTGCGGTTTACATTGAACAAACTGAAATTACATTGAACAGGGCATTATAACTTGGAGACAACTATTTTACAGGGAACATGGGCTATGGAGGGTTAAGTGGCTTGCCCAAGACCACAAGGAGCACCTGTGGGATGAGAAACCCCAGTCCTTCCAGCCCAAGGTTGCTGTCCTCTAGTGGGGTTTGAACCCCCGACCTTCCAGCCTGAAGTACCTTGCCCCAACCACTAGGCCACTCCTCCACTCCAATCTTGTAGCTGAGCTGGGCGTGGAATACTCGAAGAGCTAAATAGATTGCTCTTAATTCCAGGAGGTTTATGTGTAGACCAGCCTCCTGTGGAGTCCAGGTTCCCTGGGTAGAGAGATGATTCAGGTGTGCTCCCCAACCCACCTGCGATGCATCTGTTGTTAGGGTGGCCTGAAAAAGGGGTTGATGAAAAGGAGACCCCACTGTCAGATTTTCTAGGGATTGCCACCATTGGAGGGACAAAATTAGTCGGTGAGAGTTTATTATTTTGTCCGATAAAAGACCTGTGGCCTGTGTTCACTGTGTGGATAGGGTCCACTGAGCTGCTCGCATGTGGAAATGAGAATATGGGACTACATAAATTGTGGATGCCATGTGTCCCAGCAACTGTAGTAGCTCTCGAGCAGTTAGGGAGGATTTCCCTGCTGCTTGAGAAGCTAGTTGCATTATGCGAAGACACCGGGCCTGTGGAAGGAAAGCCTTTGCCTGTCTGGTATCCAGACAGGCTCCTATGAATTCCAGGCATTGGGAAGGAACAAGTTGGGATTTTGGGAAGTTTATTACCAACCCCAAGTATTGGAGGATTCACATTGTGCGAGACAGTGCAGTGCTGGCCTTTGCAACTGTAGGGGCTCGAATGAGCCAGTCGTCTAAGTAAGGGAAGATGAATATCTCCAGGGTTCGTAGAAATGCAGCTACTACTGCCATGCATTTCGTGAATACCCTTGGTGCTGAAGCTAGACCAAAGGTAAGAACCCTGTACTGGAAATGTTTTCCCCTGAAAAGGAATCGTAAGAATTTCCTGTGATCTGGATGGATCAAAATGTGAGTGTATGCATCCTTTAAGTCTAGAGAGCAAAGCCAATCCTGGCTTTGAAGGTATGGCAGAAGAGTTCCTAGAGAAATCATTTTGAACTTCTCTCAAAACAGGTATTTGTTCAATTCTCCGAGGTCTAAAATGGGTCTGTGTCCTCCTGTTTTCTTTGGAATAAGAAAATAGGGGGAGTAGAACCCTGCACCCCGTTGAAGAATGGGTACCTCCTCCTCTATTGCCCCTTGGGCAAGAAGTGTTGAGACCTCGTGATCTAGCAGATTGTTTGCGGAGGTTTGAGAATTGAATTGCTTTAGAATTGTAGGAGGGGGCATGCTGTGAAAATGAAGCTTGTACCCTTCTCCTACAATGGACGAAGTCCAATCTTCTGCTGCTATCTGATGCCATCTGTTGGCAAAGTGGCATAACCTGCCTGGGATATTGGGGGGTTGGGGGCCCCTCAGAGGCAGGAAGGCTAAGCTCTCTAGGAAGGAGTCAAAGCCCTTGAGGGGGCTGAACCTGGAGAGCTGGTTGGGCTCTGGGGCCTTTTGGCTTCTTTTGCTGTCTCGTTTGTCCCTTTTGGGCAACCTGACCCTGAGATTGACTCTGCTGGGTATAGGAAGAATAAAATTTCCTCTTTTTGCTGAACGAGGGTTTTTTATAAGGCTTCTTTTTGGCTGGAGTGGCTGTAGATTTCAACAATCTATCTAGAGTAGTATTGTCAGCATCCAACTCGTTAGCCTTTTCCTGCCAGTTCTTGCCGAAGAGATTCTCTCCCGTGCAAGGAATGTTGCCTAACTTGTCCTGTACCCAAGTCTCCAAGTCTGATGCCTGAAGCCAGGTAATCCGTCGTGCGCCAATAGCAATAGCAGAGGTTGTGCTGATGCATTCAAAGCAGTCAAAGGCTGCACGATTTACAAACTTGGAGACATCTTGAGCATGCTTAACTAGAGCAAGAAAGTCTTGTCTCTTGTCATCTGGGAGAAATGGACTCATAAGCTCCAAATCTCCTGTAACTTCCTTGAGGAACATTCCCATATAGGGTATATATATAAACTGATTCTAGCTGAAAGCATGGAAGCCTGAAAGGTTTGGCGCCCAAAAGCATTCAGAGTCCTGCATTCACGACCTGGAGGATTGGATGCATGCCTCTTTGCACTTTTCATCCTACGCATGGCTGACTCCACCACCATTGAATGGTGTGGCAGCTGAGTCTTTTGAAATCCAGGACATGGGGGAACTAGATACATAGTATCAAGTCTCCTAGAGTGAGGAGATGTAGTCAGAGGTGTCTTCCACATTTTGAGCATCAAGTTATGCAGAATTTCATGGATGGGCAGAGTGGCTGCCTCCTTTGGAGCTTTAGGATATTGGAGAATTTCCAATTCCTTTGCTCTGGGTTCCTCTTCAGGAGCTACCGTGATTAAAAGGCCCTTGGCCATATCACAAATAAAATCCTGAAAAGGCATGTCCTCTGGAGGTGACATTCTGCGTTGGGGAGAAGAGGGATCCTCTGAGAGAAACCCTCTAGTACCAGCAGAATTGTCAGAGTCTTCGGAATCAGAGGATTCGAAGTATTCCTGACCACGATGCTCATGCAAAGCACGGTCCCGGTATCGATCGAAGTCGGTACCGAGTTGATCCGGTATCGACCTGTCGCTTCCAGCCAAAGATGGCGTGGGAAGAATTCCCACCGGGGCCAGTACCAGTACCGGCGCCGGTGTAGGTACCGGCATCGGTGTCTATGTCGGTGCCTGTTGGACCAACAGTACCGCAGCTGAGGGAAGAGCTGCGATGCTGCGTTCGATAGCGAGGAACCTCTGGTCTATCGACGCTGCCGATGCCTGGGTATCGGTACCAGAGAAGACGGCCGGAAACCCTGAGCATGGCACAGGTAGTTCTTGCAAGGTTGGGGCCTCGAGAACATCCTGGAGCCCCATTGATGCTTTGGAAGCCGAAGCCTCCCGCCGCGGCTGTTTTGCCGGTGTGGTTCCCTCAAGGGCAATGCCAATGGCCTCTCGATGCTTAGCAGGAGCGCTACCCTTTGAGGACCGGCTTTTATGTTTAGTTACCCGAGATCCATGGGAGGAAGAGGAGGCCCTTGAAGATGTCGATGCAATGGATCTGGCATCCGAAGAAAAGAGGGTGCCGAGCTTTGCAGCCCGGTTCTGTCTTCCTCTTTTAGTCATCCCCATACAGGAGAGACATTCAGATGGAGAATGTTCAGGCCCTAAACATTTAAGACACCAATCATGGGTGTCAGTGACAGAAATAGTACCGCCACACTTAGTACATTTTTTAAAACCACTGGTTGGTTTTTCCATGTTTTAGGAATATGGGGCCTAGTGCCCAAAATGGCGCCTAGCACCAAAATGAAAAGTTTCTGAAGAGAAACAGCTCAAAGTATAATTTTTTATTTTTTTTGGAAAAGAAAAGAACCGGCGGTACCGATAAGCATTGTGCGGCAGGCAAACACGACCACAAGAAAACAATTTTAAAGACGGAATTTTCTGCGGTGATAGGGTATGGATCCTGTCGGCTCCGCAGAAAACAAAGAACTGAAGAGGGACAGTTGGAAAGGCGAGAAGGCAGCGTGCATGTGCTGAGGGATGCTCCCAAAAGCGTTCTTATTGGACACTGGGGAGCATTCCCACGCGGGCTCCGTTCATATCGACAATACCCATATGTGAAGACTACATTCCTGCTTGTTCCTGGAAATCACATTATAAGGCAGATTTCTCCACAATATTTCAACCACATTGAATTTGCATGGGAGAAATTTGCAGACAAGAGAGGTACTTCTAGGTTGTGACATACAGCCTTTTGTACACAGGGATCATCTGATTCCTCAGAAAAATCCTAATTGGCCTTCTGACCTTGAAGCTACAGAAGAACCAGTAGGGATTATTTTCCTCTTAGGAACTTATGCATATTTCATGTTGGAAGCTGTTTAAACATGAAAAGATCCTTTTCATGAATGTCAGTGAGCCATTGCACCACCATATAAATCAAAAGTTATTCAAGAAATTAATAGAATTTGAGGTTTAGCATTCTCCTCTTCAGGGTATGGAAGCTCTACTGGATCCACCTTGCCATAATCTAAACCCTCAAGTACATAAATGAAGTCAGCTTGGAAGCCTGAAGCCAGGTCTCACATAAGATATGCCTCAATCTGTGGCAGTCGTCATCAGTAGAGGGTGATCCAGAGATAAAGAGCAAGCTAAGATTCTCAGGCAGTATTCTCACAGGATGTGGTATTCCCAGGCACAGGGTGTTGTTGCCCTATAGCAGAGGTTCTCAGTCCAGTCCTTGGTACACAACTAATCAGTCAGGTTTTACGATAACCACAATGCATATGCCTGAGAGAGATCTGCAAGCAATGCCTCTATTGTATGCAAATTTCTCCCATGCAAATTCAATGTGGTTATCCTGAAAATCCAACTGGCCAGTTGTATCCTCAGAGCTGGGTTGATAACACCTGCCTTATAGTGACTGCCTTCTTTTAAGTCCTCTAGGTTCAGGGTGGGGAGCATTGGTATTTACTAAGAAGTCTTGGAAATGGAATGAAACCAACTCATTTGCTTCAAAGTGCTTAAGTTCTGACCAAACCTTCGAAAATGTATGCTTGAATTTATAACACCAATTAGAAAGGACAGTTCAAAGTAAGTCAGTATAATTTACTGAAGCAAATGAGACTATTAGAAGCAACAAGATGACATCTCACAAGAGAAAGTTATACCTAAATGAAAAAAAACGTTACGTGCACAAACTATCAATTTAAATGCACCATTCCAATATGGTAGGGTCAAAAAAACAATTTTCAGGAGAATCATTCCAAATAAAAGCAAATACCTTTTTTTGAGGAGGAAGGGGGTCAGCATTTTCCTCCCTTTGGGCTTCCAACTTGATTGGAAGGATCTGATGTCATGAGCTGTCACGCACTATTCCTATTTTATGTTCCCTTTCAACTTATTTTAGCACAATAATTTCACTGACAGTCCTTGGCCAGCACGGTTCCTTCCCAAAGTCTGGCAAACCAATCATATCTGGTATTGGCACATTCACAGAGAAAATATCTGAACTTATAGAGGGGATTCTCGAACTCCTAGTACATAGAATAAACAGCTCCATACAAGACACCAAGGGCCTGATTTTCAAAAGGCATTTACATGGTTTACAGTCCAGTAAACCGTGTAAATACCTTAAATGAGGATATTCAAAGGCACTTACATGGTTAGTGCTGTTAAATATCCCCTTCTAACTCCCCTATGCACTCTGATGCTATCTGGTTAGCATTGGGGCGTGTTGGGGCGGAGCGGAGGTGAAAACTACCGCTAACCAGGTAGCGGCAATATTGCACCGCTACCCAGTTTGTGATGCGCAGCTAAAACTAGGCCAGCTTTTGGCTCTCCTAGTTTTAGCTGCACAGTCTTTCTGAACAAGCTAAAAATCATCAAGCAACTACCATCTGGCACTCTCCTAGTCACAAAAGATGTGGAATCACTATACAGCAACATTCCCCATGCAGATGGAATAAATGCATGTGACAAATTTCTAAAGGCCTTTTACCCTGGACCACAATACACACTGGAAGCTATTACAAAATCGATAAAATTAATCCTAACCCACAACTACTTCAACTTCAATAATGACATCTATCTACAGATCATGGGCATGGTTATGGGCACAAGGATAGCAGAACTTGTGGAGATATTTTTGAACAAATATCAGACTAAACCTTTAAATATTACTGATTACCAATGCACGTACAATTTTCATGAGAGAAGCCTATCTACGTTTATCCATTCTACTCCATTCATTAATTTAAAGACCTCTATCATATCTCCCCTCAGCCGTCTCTTTTCCAAGTTGAAGAGGCCTAACCTTTTAAGTCTTTACTCATAGCGATATCCTTCCATCCCCTTTATCATTTTGGTGATTCTTCTCTATACCTTTTCTAATTTTGCTATATCCTTTTTAAGATATGACGACCAGAACTGCACACAATATTCAAGGTGCAATCGCATCATGGAACAATACGGAGGCATTATAATATCCTTGGTTTTATTCTCCATTCTTTTCCTTATGATTCCTAGCATTCTATTTGCTTTCCTGGCCGCCACTGTACACTAGGCTGAGCGTTTCAATATATCCATGATGCCGCCTAAATCTTTTTCCTGGGCGGTGGTTCCTAATGTGGAACCTTGCATTGTTTAACCATAGTTTGGATTGTTCTTTCCTAGGTGCATAAACTTTGCACTTGTCTACATTAAATTTCATCTGCCATTTGGACGTCCAGTCTTCCAGTTTTTCAAGGTCCTCTTGCAATTTTTCGCAGTCCCCTTGTGTTTTAACAACTGAATAATTTTGTGCCATCTGAAAATCTGATTATCTCACTCATTATTCCCATTTCTAGGTCATTTATGAAGATGTTAAAAAGCAGCGGAGCCAGCACAGACCCCTGGGGTACTCTACTATTCACCATTCTCCATTGAGAAAACTGGCCATTTAGCCCTACTCTCTGCTTTCTATTTTTCAACCAGTTCCTTATCCACAATAATACACTGCTTCCTATCCCATGACTTTTTAATTTTGCCATCTCTCTCATGAGGGACCTTGTCAAAGGCTTTCTGAAAATTCAGATACACTATATTGACCGGCTCACCTTTGTCTACCTGTTTATTCATACCTTCAAAAATATATAATAAATTAATAAAACAAGATTTTCTTTAGCTAAATTCATACTGGCTTTCTTCCATTAAATCACGATTATCTACATGTTCAGTAATTTCATTCTTTAGAATGTTTCTAGCATTTTGCCCGGTACCAACATCAGTCTCACCGGTCTGTAGTTTCCCGGATCATCCCAGAAACCCTTTTTAAACTACAGAGATCTCTGGCCAAGACTGGGGAAAGTGTTGACTATTGAACAATTCCAAGATTATTCCACAAAGATAACCAGTATGGGAGGGTGAGAAAAAAGGAAGGTACTGCTAAAGAAAAGCTCTATGACATACCATGCAGCGAATGTAAAGAAATACTTAGAGGATTCTGCACATGTATATAAGAGGCATTTGAAGTCTGAAAAGACTAAAGTAGAAATTTTTGGTCTTAATTCTAAGAGATATGTATAGTACAAAACACAGTACATCACCCTGTTAACACTATCCCTTCAGTAGAGCATGACGAAGAAAGCATCATTTTGTGCCGATGCTTTGCAACACCAGGGACAGGTGATTTGTGAAGATCAAGGGAAAGATGGATGGCCCAAAGCACAGGCAGATCCTAGACAAAAATGTGTTCCAGTCTGCAGCAGACACAAGACTGGGGAGAAAATTCATCTTTCAGCAGGACATTGATCCAAAGCACAAAGCAAAAGCAGCAAGGGAGTGGCTCGGAAATAATAAAGTTCATTGTCTCTTAAAGTCAAAGCCCAGCCCTGAAGCCACTGGAACATCTGTAAAAAGACTTGAAGACTGCAGTCCAAAAATGATCCCCCAACCAAGCTGAAATAATTCAAACTATTCTGTCAAAAAGACTGGGTAATGACTGTACTATCCTACTGTGCAAAGTTGGTAGATACTTAGAGGGTAATTTTATAACCAGGCATCTAGTTTTAGGCATCCAGAACGCACCTAAGGTCTATTTCATAAAGAAATTTGGTGCCTACTTTTCTTTTTAAAATAGGGGCATAAAGTGTACAGGAGACATTTTACATACCTGATCATTTTCTTTCCTTGATTCCTGCTAGACCAGTATAGATAAGTGGGTTATGCTCCCTTGGCAGAAAATTTCAGTGATGTCATCACTTGGTATATCCACTGGTGAAGCATTGAGAGAAGCCATTATGAAACTTCCCAAGCAATAGGAAAGACTGAAAAACTCAGAAAGGACTCAGAAGAACATACCAGCCATAAATTGCAACAAAAACTTGGAACAAGTATTTGGATTTCCCATAAATAACTGCATCAGTCATTGAGACTGACAAAGCAATTGGGAGACAGCGGGGCTCCTAAATCTGTAGGAAAACTCTACCAGGGAGTGTCCTGGACTGGTCAAGTAAGATTCAAGGAAAGAAAATTATCAGGTGTGTAAAATTTTCCTTCCTTATCCTGCTAGACCAGTCCAGACAAGTGAGATGTACCCAAGCAGTCAGGGCCCAGAGTGAGAGGAAGACTATGATCTGGACAGAAATGCCTGCCAATGGCACCATCTGTTCTGCTCCCAATTGCAACCTGAGGGCCTACACAAAGGTGCTCAGAGACAATCAGGTAGCTGTCCTGCACATGTCTGTAGATACCAAAGTGGACTCCACCCAGAAGGTAGCCCGTGCTCTAGTAGAATGAGATTTTGGTAAGATGGCCTCTGAAATGGGAAGTCTGTAACTACATTTTTAGGGAGCTTCCATCAGGAGAGTGACTCCCTCAGAGGTCTTGTGATGACTATGACATCCCTGAGGTTGTGAATGGACATAACAACATAAGATATGCCATACTGGGTCAGATGAAGGTCTATCAAGTCCAGTATCCTGTTTTCAACAGTGGCCAATCTAGCAGTTTCCCCAAAAGACACAGGTTCCACAATGCCTGTATTGGGTCAAGCATTGATATCCTGGGTCCCTTCTTAATAATGGTTTATGGACCTTTCCTCCAGGAACTTGTCCAAACCTTTTTTAAACCCAGCTACACTAACAGCTTTTACTACATCCTCCGGTAACAAATTCCAGATTTTGATTACACATTTGAATGAAAAAATATTTTCTTTTATTAGTCTTAAATAGTTTACCCTGTAGCTTCATTGCATGTCCCATTGTCTTACTATATTCTGATAACGTAAACAATCAATCTACGTTTACCCGTTCCACACCGTTCATTAATTTATAGACTTCTACCATATCTCCCCTCAGCTGTCTCTTTTCCAGGTTAACGAGCCCTAACCTTTTTAGCTTTTCTTCATAGGGGTATCCTTCCATCCCTTTTACCATTTTGGTGGCTCTTCTCTGAACCTTTTCTAATAACGCTATATCCTTTTTAAGATACGGCAACCAGAATTGCACACAATATTCAAGGTGCGGTCTCACCATGGAACGATGTAGAAGTATTATATCATCCTTTGTTTTATTTTCCATTCCTTTCCTTATGATACCTAGCATTCTATTTGCTCTCTTGGCCACCGCTGCACACTGGGCCAAGGGTTTTAACATGTTATCCACAATGACGCCTAAATCTTTTTCCTGGGTGGTGGTTCCTAATGTGGAACCTTGCATTGTGTAACCATAGTTTGGGTTGTTCTTCCCTAGGTGCATAACTGCACTTGTCCACATTAAATTTCATCTGCCATTTTGATGCCCAGTCTTCCAATTTATCAAGATGCTCTTGCAATTTTCCACAATCCTCTTGGGTTTTAACAACTTTAAATAGTTTTGTCTCATCTGCTAATTTGATAACCTCACTAGTTATTCCCTTTTCCAGGTCATTTATGAATATGTCAAAAAGCAGCGGACCCAGCACAGATCCCTGGGGTACACCACAATTTACCTTTCTCCATTGGGAAAATTGGCCATTTAGCCCTACCCTCTGCTTTCTATCTTTTAACCAGTTCCTGATCCACAATAGTACACTGCCTCCTATCCCATGACTCTTTAGTTTTGCCAAAAGTCTCTGATGAGGGACCTTGTCAAAGGCTTTCTGAAAGTCCAAATACACTATATCAACTGACTCACCTTTGTCTATCTGTTTATTCACACCTTCAAAAAAACATAACAGATTAGTAAGACAAGATCTTCCTTGTCTAAAGCCATGTTGGTTGTCTCCCATTAAGCCATAACTATCTACAGGATGTGAACAGGATGTAGTCGGTGCAGAGGGTGGCTACTAAAATGATTAGTGGTCTTCATTATAAAGCATATGAGGACAGACTTAAGGATCTTAATATGTACACCTTAGAGGAAAGGCGGGATAGAGGTGATATGATTGAGATGTTTAAATACCTCCGTGGCATAAATGTTCAGGGAGAGAGCCTCTTTCAATTGAAAGCAAGTTCTGCTACGAGTGGACATGGGATGAGGGAGATAGATTCAGGAGTGATATGCAGAAATATTTCTTTACGCAAAGAGTAGTGGATGCATGGAATAGTCTCCCAGTGGAGGTCGTAGAGATGAGGACAGTAACTGAATTCAAAAAAGCATGGGACAAACACAGAGAATCTCTAAAGATAAAAGGGGGACTGTTGCAGTGGTTGATATGGAAGGACAGACTACATAGGCCATGTGGTCTTTTTCTGTCGTCATATTTCTATGTTTCTATGTTACATGTTCAGCAATTTTGTTCTTTATGATGGTTTCTACCATTTTTCCCGTTACATATGTCAGTTTCCCGGATCACCCCTGGAACCCTTTTTAAAAATTGGTGTTACGTTCGCCATCTTACAATCTTCAGGTATTACAGATGATTTTAATGATAGTTCACAGATTACTAATAGGAGGTCTGCAATCTCACATTTCAGTTCTTTCAACACCCTTGGATATATATCATCCGGCCCAGGTGATTTGCTACTCTTCAGTTTATCTAATTTATTTATTTATTTATTTATTTAAAGTCTCTTCTATACCGCACTATTCAGCATCAGGGCGGTTTACATGGAACAAAAATGCTCAGTACAATTAACACGTATGAGTTCACAGATAACAGGGCAAATAACTGGGATAACAGGGGTAACTATTTACATATCGTGAAACACAGAGTCATATAAACATGAATTCTATAGAAACATATGCACCACTAAGGGGTGGTGTTGGATTGTATGAGGTACTTATTGAAAAGATGTGATTTGAGGGCTTTTCTAAACTGTGTAAGGCTCTTAATGGCCCGGATATCTGGAGGTAATGCGTTCCAGCATCTTGGCGCACTGATACTAAACGCCCTATTGGCTGTAGATGCAGTGCAATCTGTTATTGCTTTTGGAACTTTTAGGGAGTTTATAGCCGTGGATCTTCTTGCTCTATTTGGGGATGTGGTATGGATGAGGGCAGTTATTGCTTCAGAGCTAATAGTTGTAATACATCTTCCTGATGTATCGATATTTCCTTCAGTTCTTCTGCACATTTAAATCCCACTTCAGTCATGGGTAACATCCCTACATCTTCCTTAGTAAAGACCGAAGCAAAGAATTCATTCAGTCTCTCTGCTATCCCCTTGTCGCCTCTTAGTGCTCCTTTAACCCCTCTATCATTCTAACGGACCAACTGACTCTCTCACAGATTTTTTGCTAGGAATGTACTTGAAAAAGTCTTTATTATGCGTTTTTGCTTCCGCAGCAAGCTTCTTCTCAAATTCTCCCTTTGCCTGCCTTATCAATGCCTTGCATTTAACTTTCAAGTGCTTCTGCTGTTTCCAGGTTTCGTCATTTGGCTATTTTTTCCATTTCCTGAAAGATGCTTTTTTGACAACAGCAGCTCTCTGACCTCACCTTTAAACCATGCTGGCAGTTTTTTGGACTTCCTTCCACTTTTCTTAAAGCGTGGAATACAGCTGGTCTGGGCTTCCAAGATAGTGTTTTTCAACAACACCCAAGCTTGATGTAAGTCTTTAACCTTTGCAACTGCTCCTTTTCATTTTTTCTTAACTATTTTCCTCATCTTATCATAGTCTCCCTTTCGAAAGTTAAAAGATAGTACTGTGGATTTCCTTACTATCCCTCCTCCACTAATTAAATCAAATGCAATCATGCTATGATCACTATTGCCAAGTGGCCCCAACACCCTTATCTCTTGCACCAGATCTGGTGTTCCACTTAGGACTAGGTCCAATATGGCTTCCCCTCTGGTCGGTTCATGAACCAGCTCCGCCAAGAAGCAGTCATTTATTTCATCTAGGAACTTTATTTCCCTAGCATGTCCTGCCATGACACTGACCCAGTCGATACCGGGGTAACTGAAATCACCCATTATTATTAGTGTGCTGTAACATTTGTAAGCTTCCTTGATTTCTTTGAGCATTTTATCATCCATTTGTTCATTCTGGCCAGGCGGTCGATAGTACACCCCCACTGCCATCGCCTTCCCCTTTTCACATGGAAATTCAATCCATAGAGATTCTACAGCAAATTTTGTTTTCCTGCAAAACTTTAATCCTTTCTGACTCAATGCCCTCTCTAACATAGAGCGCAACACCTCCACCAATTTGATCAGCTCTATCATTACAATATAGTTTGTACCCAGGTATCACAGTGTCCCAGTGGTTGTCCTCCTTCCACCATGTCTCAGATTCCAATCATGTCTAACCTCTCATTTAGTGCCATATATTCTAACTCTCCCATCTTATTTTTTAGACTTCTAGCATTTGCATACAAGCATTTTAGAAACTGTATTTTATTCATATTAATTTGGCTATTGGTATGCATGGGTAATTTGGGATCTTTAAGCTCTGTCTGCTCCATACTCAAGGGCATTTAGGCTATTTTACTCTTTTTTGGAACCTCTCTGCTTTTGGTAGTATCCTTCAAGGATACATTCTTCCGAACCATGCGCTCTTGTGCGACTGTCGGCTTTCCCCTATTATCTAGTTTAAAAGCTGCTCTATCTCCTTTTTAAAGGTTAATGCCAGCAGCCTGGTTCCATCCCAGTTAAGGTGAAGCCCATCCCTTCGGAAGAGCCCCTCCTTTCCCCAGAATGTTCTCCAGTTCCTATCAAATCCAAAGCCCTCATCCTTGGCAGCATTGTCTCATCCACGCATTGAGACTCCGGAGCTCTGCCTGCCTTTTGGGTCCTGCGCGTGGAACGGGAAGCATTTCGGAGAATGCTACCCTGTAAGTTCTGGATTTCAACTTCCTACCTAAAAGCCTAAATTTGGCTTCCAGAACCTCCATACCACATTTTCGTATGTCATTGATACCGACATGTCTTGTGTGCTCATGACCCACTGATATTGTCTGAAATGCAGACAAACATGGGGACAATATGAACTGTAGAGGTCATCTGGCCTAACATTCTCCGCTGAAACCTGGTGACTCACATGAACCTCTCGGACCTCCTGGATCACCCAGTCTCATCTTTCCAAAGGAACAAAAGGTTTTGCTTGAGTTGTGTCTAGCAGGGCTTTGATGAATTCCAATTGGAAGAATAGGACTTTGAGTAGTTTATGATGAGCACTAGCAGGTCCAGAACCCAGATGGTGATGAATACAGATTCTCAAACCCCTTATTGAGTGGTGCTCTTAAGCAGCCAATTGTTCAAGTAGGGAAACACATGCACCCCAAGTTTGCATAGAAATGTTACAACTATTCTGAGACACTTGGCGGCAGCAGGTAAAAAAGAAAAGGAATTAGCCAGTAAAAATGAGAAAATAAATCACATAAATAAAATAATGGAACAAATCTGACTGCGGAAGACGAAAGACTGAGCTACTCAGGCGTGGTGGCAGGTGGGAACAGGTACACATGTGCGGATGAGCTTTCTAAAAGCTTCCATAAAGGGAATAGTGTTTTCATGCATGGGTTTCCTCCGATGATGTCACCCAGAAGTGAGTACTTATCCCTCTTGTCCACGGACAAAAAAAAATACATAAAGACTTATATAACAAGAGAAAGAGGAACACTGAAAATGTGGGAGGTCAAGACCTGCATAAAAGGTAAGATTCGAGAAGGGACACATAAGAACTCCTTTTTGGAATACACAAAACTCCACGGTCTTTGGGCTACAGTTCTCAACAGGCTGGAGGAAGTAATTCAACAGCACATACACTGGACATGCTGGGAGAGGGGGGAGAATATTCAGCAGCAGTGGATAGATTCAATATCGGGGCCATATCCAGGCCCTGACAATGAAAATCTAGGTTGCCCAGATTGCCGAGAAACGGCAATATTCAGCCGCTGCCAGGTTAGCTTCTGCAACGAACGTTAGGCCAGCCTTTACTGTACCTGACTTTTGCCATTATCAGTAACTGGGCAATGGTTCAACATCACCATTGCCCAGTTATTGATGGGTGCTCAGCATGCCCCAATGCTAACCGGTTAGCATTGGGGCGTACAGCAACAGCACCCATGTTAGTGCCACTGAATAATCCGCTGAGAGGCATTTACACAGTTTGCAGGTCTGCAAATGGTATAAATGCCTTTGAATACCCTCACCCCCAATAGCTTATTGTTTGAGGATGACAGGCCATTAAAAGATGTGAGGCAACACAAAGCAAAAAGGTGTTTCATATATATTGCATTACTGATTGTGCGGAGAGTGATTCCGAGATACTTGGTGCTAATGGAAGTGCCATCCTTTCAAGAGAGGGTGAACCTTATGGGCATCATATGGCGTTTTGGAAATACAGAGGTGGGAACAAAGTGTCACCAGAGTGCATAATGCATAAGAGCTTGTGGAGCAAATTTAAAGAACAAAAAGTGTATATTGTAAGACAGAGTTTGACTATGTAAGAGTCTAAGGGGAAAGGGAAGTAGAAGGATTAATGGAAGGGGAGAACATAACATGAGAACATAAGAAATGCCATATTGGGTCCAATCAAGGTCCATCAAGCCCAGTATCCTTTTTCAATAGTGGTCAGTCTAGGTCACAAGTACCTGTCAGGTTCCCAACAAGGTATACAGATTCCACAATGCTTATCTTGGGGTAAGTAGTGGATTTCCCTGGTCCTCTTTAATAATGGTTTATGAACCTTTCCTCCAGGAAGTTGTCCAAACCTTTTCTAAAACCCAGCTACACTAACAGCTTTTATTACATCCTCCGGTAACAAATTCCAGAGTTTGATTACTCGTTGAGTGAAAAAATATTCTCTTATTAATGCTAAATAGATTACATTGTAGCTTTGAGTGTTCCCTAGTCTTTCTACTTTTTTGACGGAGTAAACAACTTATCTATGTTTACCTGTTCCACTCCATTTATTTATAGACTTCTACCTCCCCTGTGTTGTATGTGTGTTGGGGGGGGGAGGGAAAAACCAATGGCTATAATGGAAAGACTAATTGTTTGCTAATTGTAGGCAGGAGATGTATACTATGGTGGTGTATACATCCTTTTTGGAATACACAAAACTCCACGGTCTTTGGGCTACAGGGAGGAGTGGTCTAGTGGTTAGGACAAGGTACTTCAGGCCGGAGGGCCGGGGGTTCAAGTCCCACCTGGGGACAGCCATCTCAGGCCGGAGGGACTGGGATTTCTAGTCCTATAGGCACTCCTTGTGGTCTTGGGCAAGCCACTTAACCCTCCATTGCCCATGTTCCCTGTAAGTATTAGCGTATGTGTCTCATATCCCCTCGTGTTAAATGTATCCCCCAATTGACCGCTTTGACCCGGTGAAAAGCGGGATATAAATACAGCTAAATAAATAAAATAAATAAATAAAATAATTAGCCATAAACATTTTTGAATAAACAGATTGATAACTACTAGGGTTGAATATTCGTTAGTGAGCATTTCATTCAGGAAGGCACCTTAAAAAAAATCTAGTGTGCACTAAATTGTTTTAAAACGCATTAATCAACTTGGTGCACCTTAGTTCGTCAGTTAGTACATATTAAATCAATTTAGCACACCCTAAAAATTAGCATTAAATCAAATGTGTGAAACTGAAAAATACCCCAAAATCAGGAAATCTTGGTGGAAAAAAATGAAAATTAACCAACTTTTTTTTTTGCCTGTGTATATCTCTAGTAACTACTAGATGGCAGCATAAAACAGAAATGTAAGAAATACCTTTCTGTGAATACAGAACACACAGGAGGGTCAGAAGACACCGTGACAGCACCAAACATTAGTGCACAAAGTACTTTGAAAGCTGCCCTACCACTGCTTGGTAGTCATAACCATATGCCAATTTCTGTACCAAAGAAACCAGGCAACATGACATGTTCACACATCTTAATGCAAAATAACTCATTAAGCAAGATTTCTGAATCCCAGGCTTAAATGATTTAACTTGCTTATTCTTAAGTGTTCATGATAGGAAGTATGCCTCCTTCCCTCTCTGCATCAGAATGGCATTTGCTGCTTATGCTCGTTTGAGCTAGCTTGATTTAATTTGTAAAAATTTTCATAAATAAAAAATTTGAAAAAAAAAGAATGGCATTTGCTGACAAATCTTGAAACCTCTGCTGTACCATAATCAATGTTTGAGAATACTCCTAAGAAACATACATCTTCCAGCCATAAAGCAACAAGGATCCTCTCAAGTACAGGGTGCAAACATATGTCCAAAATATTGGCACAAGAACTATTACTGTCAATGTTTATTTAAATAAAACATGTGGTAGGCTTCCAGTCAAGATGGCAACCTGACAGGACACACAGAGCTGAGCTCCCTACCTTCTTGCACAGACGTTTAAAGCAGCACACTAGACGAGGTGGAATTGGATTCCCTCATAAAAATGCCCAAAACACTTAAGCTGAAGCCTACTAAGACTATAAAGAAGCTTTATGTGGCAAAAATTAAGATGGCAGAGAAGAAAAGAGAAACCACCTCGCAGCCACCTTTCCCTTCTTCGTCCACGGCCAGTGAAATACAGGACATACCACCGGGAGACAATGCAATATTCCTCAGTCTTACAAGAAATTCATACATCCAAAACCAAGATTGTGGATAAAGTACTTAATAAAATAGAATAAAAGCTTGTAGTCATCGAAGGGTGGACGAAGCAAGCAGAAGACAGGATCGGACGGATGGAGGATTCCCAGTGGATCAACTCAGGAGCTATTGTTAATCTCAAAAAACAAGTGTCTCAGCTCCAAGACAGACTGGAGGATTATGAGAACAGAGACAGGAGATCTAATCTATGGATCTTTGGAGTCCTGGAAGAATTGGAAGGCCAGGATCCCGTTGCCTTCATAAAGCACTTGTTGAGGGACTGTTTCACGAGCTCCCCTGCTCCATTGGAGTATGAACTCGAGAGAGCCCATAGGAAGCCTCAACCACAACCGGAGTAGGCCACACATCAAAGAGCCTTTATAGTCAAGTTATTACATTTCCAGGAACGTGAATTCGTCATTAAGGCTGCAAGAAAATCTAGATCAGTAAAGTACAATAATTCGAATGTCATGATCTTCCCAGATCTTGTATCAGAAACTGTCCGCCACAGAAGTGAGCTATTGAAGTGCTGGGATCTTTTGGTTGCTAAAGGGTTTAAAACTGGTTGTTTGGTATCCTGCCAAACTAACGGTTTATGGATAACGGTACCAGGCATTTCTTTCAATCTGCAGAAGCAGCACATCAATTTCTTTGCTATGCTTCCATCTAGTCACCAAGCACCAAATCTGTGGCCTCCTTGGGCAACGGGGCTCTTTTTCGTTGGGTCTCATCTCCAGAGCATGGTCTGGGAGAACCTGATGTACAGAATGAGCATGCAGAAACACCATCGATGTGGCAATCAGATATGGCCAAGGGGGCAGCGACGCTGGAGCACTTGTACCCAGCTGGGGACTGAGTGCCTGGAGGAGGCAGTGGAACTTGCCACTGCGGGACACTGTATAATGGTTTGTAAACTATCATTGAAACAGGACTCTGACGGGATAAACGGACTTTACCTCAGAACGATTTTATCTGTAGGGACATTAAGAGGGGAGAAAGACATGGCAACTAAAGTTAATTACCCCGCATGTGTTTACTTTACTTTGGAGGGGTACTGCTGAAAGTGTGGCTGTGGATGAGTGTGTGGTTGGGGAAAAGATAAGTGGGACAGCTGTGTGTGGAAGGAGGTGGGGAATATGATGATCCTCAGTTATTGTTTATATTTTACCCCAGTTTTGGGAGGAAGTTCCAAATGATAAAAGAGTGGAGACATAAGGGGAGGAGAGGAGAGAGTTTTAAAGATATGTTTTGTTTTTCACTTATTTCTGATGCTATTCTTAATAATGCTCAGTAGGGTTTGTGGAATGAGATCATCCAAATGGTGGTTGTGTGCTGGGGGGTTTCCGGGAGCTCCATGAGGAACACAATGAGCATAAATGAAGAGGGTTAAAATTGGATCCCTTAATAGTAGAGGGATTCATCACCCATACAAAAGGTGTAAGGTTCTCAAATTTGCTAGTTTGCTCCAAAATACACATAGCATTTCTACAAGAAATCCACTTGACAGCGAACACAAAAAGCTCCAAGCCCGGGGTTACGAGCAAATGTTCTACTCAGCCTTTAATTCTAAAAACATGGGGCGGCTATACTGATGCATAGGAGGATTCCTTTTGTGAAGTATGCTATGCTACGGGACGGGACATGCAAGGGAGATTGGTGTGGATCACAGGGAGAATTGAGCAGCATGAAATAGCCCTGCTCAACCTGTATGTTCCAAATGGCCCCAAGGGCACCTTTTTGCAACAGAGCCTGGAGGAATTTGCTAAATTAGCACAGAGGAACTGGGTGATTGCAGGGGACGTCAACTGTGCACTGGGGGTCTGTGGAGCGCTCTATGTGACATATTTGCATAAATGGGAGGGGTGAGAACTTAGAGAATGTATTAAACGTTGGGGATTGAATGACCTATGGAGGGCAAAGAAGGGGACTGTTAAGGAATATACCTATTATACCTCCCAAACTGACACCTATGCCGGGTTAGGCTATATTTTGACCTCCAAAACTAATGATGTTAAATTTGATAAGGTAAAAATTCACCCAATTGAAATATCAGATCATGGGATGATTGAACTTCAGAGTGAGAAAGGGGGAACAAATTTGTTCCATGAAGGGCATTTGCCAAGAGTTTCAGGCTTTTTATGAAGAGTTATATAAATCAGACTGCTCAGCATCAGAGGCAGAGATGAAAGCCTATCTCAACCCAATTCCCCTTCCTAGACAGAAGGAGGAAGAGGCAGTCAAGTTAGGTTGCCCAGTCACAGAAACTGAAGTGCAAGCGTCAATTAGGTCTTTGCCCAAAGGGAAGGCAATGGGTGCTGACAGATACCCGGT
The DNA here is from genome assembly GCA_033557465.1 of Ichthyophis bannanicus. NCBI lineage: Eukaryota > Metazoa > Chordata > Amphibia > Gymnophiona > Ichthyophiidae > Ichthyophis > Ichthyophis bannanicus. The sequence goes on from CM066031.1 coordinate 1,373,818,837, forward strand.
AGGATTTTAACAGTGCCTGGCTAAAGATCTTTTCCCCCTCTTAGCACAGATTTTTGTTCTGGTGCACTATTGGGCGAACCCTTCCAGCATCGATGGCTCAGGCTAATATCATAGTTTTACATAAGGAGGGTAAACCCCCACACCTCTGTAGCACCTACAAGCCCACTGCCCTAATTATAGTGACATAAATGTTTTTGCTAAAGTGCTCACTAAGCTTATAGAGAATGTTCTCCTGGGATTGATACACCCGACCAGACAGGATTCATAAAAGGGCACCTTATCTCAGATAACATTAGGAGAGCAGTAAATCTTCTGCAAATCATTAAGGAACGGAAGGGCCCTGCCTTGTGTGTGGCTCTAGACTTTGAAAAAGCCTTTGACCAGATAGAGTAGGGCTTCCTCTTTGAGATGATTAGAAAATTCAATTTGTGGGAGTGCTTTCTGCAGGGGATCCAGGCTCTTTATCAGAGTCCATCGGCTCGAATTCCAGCTAATGGTGATTGCTCCGATGCTTTCTGCAATGTTGATTGAAGCCTTTGCTGCCACTGTCCGAAATAACCTGGGTATTTGCCCCATTGTAGTTGGAGAGCAGCAGCACAAAATATTATATGCAGATGATACCCTTCTCTTTATGTATAAACCACGAGAATCCCTCCCAAAGCTACTGGATGAAATTAAGAAGTTTTCTAATGTATCCGGCTGGTGTACACCAAGGGTCTGTTTTAGGTCCACTCCTTTTCTTTCTCTATACCCAGTCCTACGGTGCACTATCTTTTCCCATGGCTTTCAGTACCATCTTTACGCTGACGACTCCTCTTTAGTCACCTTCCATCTTGACTATTGTAACCTACTCCTTGCTGGTTTCCATCTGAATCATCTCTCTCCCCTTTAATCTGTTCAATTCTCTGCTGTGTAACTAATCTTCCACCAGCCTTGTCATATTACCCCTCTTCTCAAGTCACTTCATTGGCTCTCTATCCGTTTCCACACCCAGTTTAAACCTCTTCTGCTGACCTATAAGTGCATTCACTCTGCAGCTCCTCATTACCTTTTCCCTGCTCTTCTGGCAAATTGTTTCTATCTGTGCCCTTCTCTTCTAGTGCCAATTCTAGACTTCGCTCCTTTCACCTTGCTGCTCCTTATGCCTGAAACAAACTACCTGGCTTCATCTCTGGCCCTTTTCAAATCCAGGCTGAAAACTCACCTCTTTACTGCCGCTTTCGGATCTTAATTTGCTTAATCTTCTTTGCATTTCCTTACCATTCCCCCTAGATGTATTCTATGTCTACAGCTACTGTGTTGACTGTCTTGACTAGTGTGATGAAGCTGACACTACTGAAGCTATGGAGTTAGGGGAAAACTCTGTTTCTTTTAAAGAAACTGATTTACAGAGAATGCAGTTACCAATAAGTGCAGCTAGAGGGAGTAGGCATGAGGCTGCAGAAGGTAGGCTGACACACCCAGATTGTAATGATGCAATAGCTAATCAAACACACCTGAGTAGAGGGCCAGAAAGCTCACTAGAGAAACGGCTTTATAAGCCGTGCTCGGTCAGGAGAATAGAGAGACCACTGGAGCAGAGAGGACCACAAATACAGAGAGCAACAGAAACCCCTGCTACTAAGGAGAGAGAAAGGGGAAAGCTCCAACTACGGAAGGAAAGACAGTTAAGCTTGCAGTCCTTACAAGGAAGGGACAATTTCCAGGAAGGACAAGCCCATGCTGAAAAGCTCCAGAAAGAAGTTTCCAGGGAAGACAGAGTAAGCAGGAGAGTGCCTGGTAGAGGGAATACTAGCAACACACGTCTCAGAGAACTAAGATACATTCACACCTCCTTCCCTGAATGTGTGCCAGGTCCTAGAAAGGCTTGTAAACCCGAGAGCCATAGCTATGAGAAACAAAGCTGGGGAAAGCTTTGGAAACCTGTGCAGAAGGTCCTAGATAAAAGCCATATTAATTGTTTGCCAGAGCAGGTCCAGCCAGGCTGGAAAGTCTTGGAGAGAACTACTGAAGTACAACCAGTTTTGCCTAGGGAAAGCTCAGGCTTGGCAGACACCATATCTGAACAAGAGGATATGCAAACTGACCTTGTAGAACCAGAACCATTGCTACCTGAATACCCTATGGACTGTACTCTCTGTGTAGCTGAGAGTATAGAATCTCTCACAGAGTCATAGCATAAGACATGCTCTAAAATGTCATTGCTTTGTTGAGCTGAAAAGAAGAAGCTTTTTGTGTTTATTTGACCTGTTTATATTGAAAAATCCTGTTTGAATGGAAAAGACTGTGAAGCTCTTATAACAGTTTTGGACTTTGTAAATACTTTGGTAGAAACCCTGAATTAAGGTGAATTATGTTGTCTTCTTGGAGAACCTTAGCGCATCAAGGGAATAAAACCTTATATTTTACCCAGCACAAGGCTCACACAACTATTCTTTATAAAGAAGGGAACTACAAGGACCATAATGCACCTGGTCTAAGTTAGAGTTTCCGGCTTCAACAGACAATAAATGTCCGCCCTGACCCTTCAGCACGCTGCCACCGGGAGGGGCTGTGACACTAGGTTGTTAGCTCTGATGAGCAGGGACCATCTTTTATATGTGTCTGTGCAGTGCTGTGTATGTCTTGTAGTGCTATACAAACGTTCAGTAGTAGTAGTAAGGGAAATACTTCCAGATGAACCGGTGAATCTTCTGCCAACTCAAATGAGACATGGAAACCATATCTGACGTAGCCAGCATAGAATCACATGGATCATTCTGGACCTGTCCTGCTTCAGTTTTTGAATGGTGTGTCTAGTTAAAGGAATGGACAGGAATTCATAGACATGCTGAAGCAAGAGAAAAATGTGTCTGCACATAGGTTGTGCTGACTTGGCTTCCTGGAGCAAACTAAAGGATGTTTTGCATTGATCAGTCACAACGAGATCTACCTCTGGATTTTCCCAATATACAAAGTACTTGTTCACTACTTTCTAGTGCAGATGCCACTTATAGGATTCTAATATTCAGCTAAGCTTGTCTACCAGTCCATTCGTTGTACCTAGAATGTAGGTGGGCATAACATGGACTCAGTGGGCAGCAGAGAGACCAAAGAAGAGAAAATGTACCCACAAAGGATTAGAACAAACAACAAAAGCAGATGTATCAAACAGTAGGTGATTTAAGCAGCTTTATTCTGAAAACAAACCCTGATGCGTTTCGGCTATGAAGCCTTCTTCAGAGGGTACATCCTCAAAAGAAATAAACACACAAAACATTAGATTACATTTTAAAATCTACACTAAAAATAATGACCAACCATAAAAATTAACATATATGAATAAAAAAAGAGTTAAAACATAAATGAATTATATTGAAAACCAATAAAAAGAAAGGCTGGAATACTATATACATTAATATACATTTAAAAAAACCTTTAGAACAATAGCGTGTGTACATGCTGCTTGAGAAAGGCAGCATTCAAATATCAAATATTAAAAGGCCTCATATATTAAGGGCCAATATACCACCATAGCAGTACACAAAAAAAAGAGAGAAGGGATGAGGACGACGACTAACCAAATTAGTGACCAATTAGCTCACTCGTAACGCGGCTGCCACCACTTATTCAAAACATATATCTTTTCAGCATGTGAAGAATCCTGCAGACAAAAAGCACAGAACTGGAGTCAAAAGTACATAATATGGTAGACTACACAGGAAAGTGAAAAAGATAATGTTGTATCGAGAAACCCTAAAAGGAACTTGCTTCTTCAGGACTGTACGTCAGGCGCCTTCTCTGAGCCTTTTCAAATCCAGGTTGAAAACTCACCTCTTCGCTGCTACTTTCGAATCTTGACTCAGCTGATCTCCTTGTGTTTCCCTTGTGTTGTTTGTCTTGACTAGATTGTAAGCTCTGATGAGAAGGGACTGTCTCTTACATGTCTGTGCTGCGCATGTCTTGTAGCGCTATACAAATGCTCAATAGTAGTAGTAGTAGTATACAGAGAAACTAAGAAAGGAACAGTGTTCATTTAAAAGGAGGGGAATTCGTGCCAAAACCGGGGTTAAAGTGCAACAGAAAAAGGTTAACCTCACAAAAGAAGTTGTGAAACCAGAACACATAAAACACAATTTTCTGAAAATATGAAATAACATGCACTTAAATCTCAATGGCATCAGATAATCTTAATTATTAAATAAGAAACTTGTCCGCTTTTAACACACTCGGCTCTCACTTGGAGACTACAGAGCGTGGTGTCAAAGGCATATAAAAAAGTTATTCAGTGCCGGCAAAACCTGTGCATGAATAGAACCTCTCAAATGAACTATTTAATGTTGAATAAATAATGCATAAATGTAGAATATAAAAACAGGGATGCAGAAGGGGAAGGAAGGGGGGTGAGGGTGGGAAGGAAGGGGGTGGGGGAGGGCATATATCATCGCTCTGTTCTTGCAGGTTTATTTATAAAGGTCCTCTCCATTCTGACCATCACCCCTCGTACACAGGGAAAGGATGTGGAATCTCCTTATAATGAAAATGAGTGGACAGACTATTCCAAATGAAGGCTCAATGTCAGTAACAAGGACCGCACCCCATTCAAGGTGCATTAACAACCTGCTTCCATAATAGTTGTCTGCACCAGTTCCTTTGGAACTTAAGTCCCCACTGCAGCTTGTGCATCTACAAATGAGCACATGTATATGTGACATGGACAGATGCCAGCATATGCCACAACACCACCAAGATGAATCAGGCAGGGGAAACGCTTCTTGCTGAGACGATAATGGGAAAGTCAACATAGGACAGCAGATCATTCCCCTGGAAAGAAGACCTCCCCTCTACTGTGTCTATCCAAGACGTAACAGCCAGCATACTGTATATGCAGGAGTTAGAGTGGACTAAAAAAGGTCTATCATTTCCTGTAGAACCTGGGAAGTACCCAATGGAGCATTATGCTTTAACCAGTAATCCAAGTATGGGAATATAAAAGTTCTCAGTATCTGCTGCCACCACTACCAGGCATCACCAGTCCAAAAAGAAGAATTTTGTATTGGCAATGCCTTGCATTATAAGCTGCAGGATCCTCTGATGCTTCAGATGGATACGAATATGGGCATAAGTATCCTTTAGGTATAGAAATCATATTCAATCCCATTCGCTAATCATAAAGGAAGACAATATGATGTGAATTTTATAACATAAGAAATGCCATACTGGGTCAGACCAAGGTCTATCAAACCCAGTATTCTATTTCCAACAGTGGTCAATCCAAGTCACAAGTACCTGGCAGGTTTCCAAAAAGGCACAAAGGATCCACAATGTTTGTCCCGGGGCAAGCAATGGATTTCCTGGGTCCTCTTTAATAATGGTTTATGGACCTTTCCTCCAGGAACTTGTTCAAACCTTTTATAAACCCAACTACACTAACAACTTTTACTACATCCTCAAGTAACAAATTCCAGAGTTTGATTACGCGTTGAATGAAAAAATACTTTCTTTTATTAGTCTTAAATGGGTTACGTTGTAGCTTCATTGAGTGTTCCCTAGTCTCTCTACTTTTTGATGGTGTAAACAACCAATCTACATTTACCCATTCCCTCCATTCATTAATTTATAGACCTCTATCATATCTGCCCTCAGCCGTCTCTTTTTCAAGTTGAAGAGCCCTAAACCTTTTAAGCCTTTCGTCATAGGGGTATCCTTCCTTCCCCTTTACCATTTTGGTGGCTCTTCTCTGTACCTTTTTTAATTCTGCTATATCCTTTTTAAGAAATGGTGACCAGAACTGCACACAATATTCAAGGTGTGGTCGCAACATGGAATGATACAAAGGCATAATATCATGGTTGATTTTATTCTCCATTTCTTTCCTTATGCTTCCTAGCATTCTATTTGCTTTCTTGGTCGCCGCTGCACACTGGGCCCAGGATTTCAACATATTATCCATGATAACACCTAAATCTTTTTTGTGGTTGGTGGTTCCTAATGTGGAAACTTGCATTGTGCAACCTTAGTTTGGGTTGTTCTTTCCTAGGTACATAACTTTGCACTTGCCCACATTAAATGTCATCTGCCATTTGGACGTCCAGTCTTCCAATTTATCAAGGTCCTCTTGCAATTTTTCTCAATTCTATTGGGTTTTAACAACTTTAAATAGTTTCGTATCATCTGCAAATTTGATCACCTCACATTATTCCCATTTCCAGGTCATTTATGAAGATAAAGCAGCAGACCTAGCACAGATCCCTGGGGTACTCCACTATTCACCTTTCTCCATTGAGAAAATAGGCCATTTAGCCCTACTCTCTGCATTCTATCTTTTAACCAGTTCCTAATCCAGGCATGGGCAACTTCCCTACATTTTCTTCATTAAAGACCGAAGCAAAGAATTCATTCAATCTCTCCGCTATGGCCTTATCCTCCCCTTAGCACCCCTTTCACCCCTCTATCATCCATTGGTCCAATTAACTCTCACAGGCTTTTTGCTATGAATGTACTTGAAAAAGGTTTTATTATATCTCTTTGCTTCCACATAAACTTCTTTTCAAATTCTCTCTTTGCCTGCCTTATCAATGCCTTGCATGTAACTTGTCAGTGCTTATGTTGTTTCCCATTCTCGTCATTTGGCTCCTTTATCCATTTACTGAAAAATGCTTTTTTGGCTACAACAGCCTTTGTGACGTCACCTTTAAAGCACGCTGGCAGTATTTTGGCCTTCCTTCCACTTTTCTTAAAGCATGGAATACATCTGGTCTGGGCTTCCAAGATATTTTAAAAAAACTAACGCCTGTGCTTGATGAAAATCTTTAACCTTTGCAGGTGCTCCTCTTATTTTTTTCTTAACTATTTTCCGCATTTTATCATAGTCTCTCTTTTCAAAGTTAAAAGTTAGTACAGTGGACTTTGTCGCCATCCTTCTTCCATTTATTAAATCAAACACGATCATGCTATGATCATTATTGCCAAGTGGCCCTAACACCCTTCTATTGCATCAGATCCTGTGTTCCCCTAAGGACTAGGTCCAGAATAGCTTCCCCTCTTCTGGCTTCATGAACCAACCGCTCCAAGAAGCTGTCATTTATTTCATCTAGAAACTATCTCCCTAGCATGTCCTGCTGCGACACTGGCCCAGTCGATACCGGAGTAATTGAAATCACCCATTAGTTGTAGCTTTTGTTAGCTTCCCTGATTTCTTTTAGCATTTCATCATCCATTTGTTCATTCTGGCCAGGCGGTCAGTAATGCACCCCCGATGCCATCGTCTTCCCCTTTTTACATGGGAATTCATCTTAAATTTCTCTCACCAAATAGGAATAGAGTTTCCTGAGATCTAGAATGGACACTAGGATCCCACAACAACTTCAGGATTAAGAAATGTCAGGGATAGAATCCCACCTCTAGCTCTTTCTATGGAATTGGTTCCACTGTCTTATTCCTCAGCAGGGACATGACTTCAGATTGTTGATACAAAGAGGTATGAGAAAGCATCTGTTTATATGGGTACTGTAAGAGTTTTAACCTTAACCCATTGATACTATTCTCAGCACCCACCAATCCACTGTGTGTCTCATCTTCCTGAATACCTGGACCCTCCACCAATCAATGCTGATGGGTCAAGGTTTGGATTGATTATGCTAGGTTTCCTCAGACACCCTGTACAGGATTTTGCTGTGCTGGCTTGGAAGGTTTCCACTGATGTCTGCCAAGGCTGAGCCTGCCTAGCAGAATAGGTCAATATAATTTTCTGGCTAGGTGAAAAATCTACGGAATGAGAAAGTGGACCTTCTAGATTACAAAAGCAGGTATGATGCCACCATAGAGAGAATCTGGAGAATCATACAATGATCTTGGATGACGTCCATGATCTCCTTTGCTTTCATCCTGAAAAGGTTCTCTACCATACACAGAATATCCATCAAGCAATTGTTTATTCTTCCCGAAGGCCACTCATATGCGGTCAAGCCAGTCTCTTCATTCCTATTATTGCCATCAAGATCCACATGACTATATCAAACACCTTGTAGATTGAGCATAGCAAATGTTTTCTGTATTTTGCCAGCATCTTCTAGGATTCTATGTGAGTCATGAGTGCTGTCTGTCAACGCTCTTTCTGTGAGGGGTCAAAGCTTGGCTAGCCAGAGAGAAAATGTCCCAGTTGAGTGCTCTGGACCAGTCCAGGATGTTGACTCTGGCAGGGGAGTTGAAAAGGTGGGGGCCTTCTATGAGCTAGGATCAGTTGAACTACCTCCTCCAAGTTACTGAGTTCCTCTTCTCTGACCAAAAGACATATCTCTGAAGACGTCCTGCACAAAATTCCAATTGTTCATGTGTGGACTGTCCAATAGATTGAGTTGATATCATCAAGATGCCCAGCAGGCAATAAGTCATCACAAGAACCAAGATGGCCTCCTGTATCCTCAGCAATGTAACCAACTTAATTAGCTAGAAACCTCATTTGAATAATTTTAAAATATTTTTTTTTGTTGGACTATTACTAGCAGCCACACATATATCATCTCATGTGATTGGCTCCAGTCAGTCTATTTTTTAATACATATATAGCAGCATGAACTTCCTATTATTAATTTGTCAATGAAACAGGGGTTAGAGTAACCCCAATCCTGACAGCGGAATATTTAGCTAAAGCAGGGCAGTTTTGAATTTGTATTTAGCTGCTCAAAACATAGAGCTATTTCGGGATTATGGTTTCTCTATCCCCTGTTTCATTGAAAAATTAATAAAAAGAGTGTTTAATATAAAGTTTTATAAAAAAGGGAGTTTATGCTGCTATATAGGTATTAAAGAAAAATGGACTGATTAGAGCCGATCACATAAGATGGTGTGTGGTCAGATAGTATGTTATTGTTATTGTGTTATTATGTTATTGTTACCCCAATCTTGTTCCGTGTAAATATTTCATGTATATAGTTCACCCCTGTTATCCAAGTTTGTACTCCTGTTCTATGTAAAACCAAACAGCCTGTTGTTATGGTCATTATGTTATAATGTAAACCGCGCTGATACCGAATAGTGCGGTATATAAGAAATTGTAATAAATAATAAAAATAAATAAAATAGTATAAGTCTGACAAAAAAATTATTTAAAAATATGTACTAGATTGGAAGTATTGCTGTATTCAGGAAAGGAAGGGCAGGCCAGAGTTGCAAATCTACAGAAAGAATACTTCGATTTGGAGGGGGAGCCGCAGGAGATAGAATTAGCAGTGGCATGGACATATGACTTGGGGGTAGAGATAAGAGAAGATATGATGAGAGCTTTTTCTGTTATATCTAAGGGGACTACAAGTGCAAATTTTCGAGAAATGCAATACCGGATATTGAGAAGGAGCCACTTTGCTCCATGTAGGGCATTTAGGGCAGGAAGTAGTGCTACAGCGAGTTGCCCGAGATGTGGGAAATATAGAGCTGATCTAGGCCATATGCGGTGGCAATGTCTGGAAGCAGTACGTTTTTGGGGAGTTCTTGTGAAGCATCTGGGGTCCATTGTGGGAGTCACACTGAAGAAGGACTCTAGAATCTTGATGCTAAGTTTGTTTCCAACAGGGATAAGGCTGGGGAAGAGTCAACGGAAATGGTTGGGAAAAGTTTTATTTATTAGTGGCGAGGAGAATCATATTGCTAAATTGGTTACTCCCAAGGGGGCCCACTATGGGGCACTGGAAAAAAGAAGTATATACTTTATTACTCACTGAGCAGGCGGGGGTACGGGTTAAGGAGGGAGCTATGGGAAAATTCTTGAAAGAGTGGGGTCCATATATACAAACACTGACACCACAAAACAGGAGCAGAATTCTTAATGAACTCCAATGCTGATCTCGTAGGACGGGGGGATTTTCTGATTATGTCTCCAAGGTGGAATTGAAGGGCAATTGGGAGAGATTGGAACATGGAACCTCTTTTAAGGGGGGAGGGGGGACCAAGGGGGAGGGAAGGAGTGTTTTGCAAATGAAGGTTAGGGGTGAGAAGTAGAGGAAATTGGGTGATATATGTTGATTTAAAAAGGGTGTTTTAGACTCAGTTGTATTAGAAAGTTAAATTGTTGAAATATAAGTTGTATTAGAAAATTATAAATTGTTGAAATATAAGATTATTTGGTTATAGTCTACTACATTGTTTATGGATATGCGAGCAGGTAAAAGTGTACATATCTGCTGGGCGGAAATGAAAATACTACGGATTGGAATGTAGGTAAATAATTGGATTGGAATGTAGGTAAATAATAATTGGATAAGGGAGGGCCGGGGGAGGTGGGCGGTGGGAGAAGGGAGAAAAATATAAAAGAATGTAAACTGTTTAAAAGATTATAGATGTTTAAGACGAAATTAGTTCTTACCTGCTAATTGTCTTTCCTTGAGACTTCTCCGGGCCAGTCCAGGGACAGGTAGGGTTGTCAATCCTCTATAGCAGCTGAGGGCTGAAAACTTCAAGCTTTGAAGAGAGGTAAAGCCACTCCCCCTGAGCATTACCCAGCAGTCTTCAAATGACAAAGCAACTAAAAGAAAGAATTGAAAACACGAGATACAGCCTGAAACACTGACAGTGTTCTATAGTCCTTGAAAACGCTGCAGCTACAAGCGAACTGCAAAATCCAATCTTTTTTTTTTTTTTTTTCTTTTTTCCTTATTGTTAGAAAAAACTTTAGTCGGCATTGAAGGAAATCTGAAACCCCCAAATGTGAGCACTGCCGAGAACGAATGCCGGAACACCACAGTTATTCTTAGCCGGCGAGGAACAAAAAGGAGTATATACACAGCAAGAGGTGGGACCCTGGACTGGCCCGGAGAAGTCTCAAGGAAAGACAATTAGCAGGTAAGAACTAATTTCGTCTTCCTATTCGCTTCTCCGGGCCAGTCCAGGGACAGGTAGGGCAGTACCAAAGCAGTACCTAAAGCTGGGAGGGACCCGCGAGCCCTGCGATAAGAGTCGCAGCCCCCACTTTTGCATCGTCTCGGGCATGCACATCCAGTCGATAATGCTTAGTAAAAGAATGTAAGGACGACCAAGTAGCCGCTCTGCAAATATCTATTGGCGGTACAAACGAAAACTCCGCCCAAGAAGTGGCTAGAGCCCGAGTAGAATGAGCCCTTAAGCCCACCGGCAGAGAAATCCCTTTGGCAGAATAAGCCGCTAATATGGCACTTCGAACCCACCGGGCTATGGTGGCTTTGGTGGCCGGTTGACCCCTACGTGGTCCGGCGTATTGAACAAAAAGCCTATCCGATTTCCGAAAAGGCTTGGAAAGTCGTAAGTACCGCCGTAAGACCCGCGCAAGATCCAACTGCTTCAGAGCCGGATCCATGGCAGAACCAGAAGAATTGGCAAACACCAGTAAGGCAACAGATTGATTCACATGAAAAACCGACAACACTTTAGGCAAATAGGAAGGTACAGTGCGCAGCAACACACCCGCTCCGGCAGAAACTGAAGATAAGGCTCCTGACAAGACAAAGCTTGCAAATCGGAAATCCGACGAGCTGAACACAAGGCCACTAAAAAAGCCGTCTTCCAGGAACACTCTCGAATCTCACGAGAACTAAGGGAAGCTAAGGATGATTGCGAAAAAGCTTCCAACACCACGTTCAAATCCCAGGGAGGAACGATAGACCGCACCGGAGGGCGAAGAAGCCTTGCGGCCCGTAAAAAACGCTGGACATCGGGAATCGTCGAAAGACGACGACGCTGAACGTATCCCCGAAAACAAGCAAGTGCGGCTACATGGACCTTAAGGGTACTGAGAGCCAAACCTTTGTCGAACCCATGTTGAAGAAAAAGAAGAATTTGAGGCAATGTAGACAACAGAGGACGAATATTACGCTGTCCACACCAAAATTCAAAGAAACGCCAGACGCGCACATAAGCCAAAGAAGTCGTAGGCCGCTTAGACTGAAGCAGAGTGGCAATTACGGATTCCGCATAGCCCTTGCGTCTTAAGCGATCCCTCTCAAGAGCCAAGCCGTAAGTAAGAAACGATCCACTCTGGGCATGAGAACTGGACCTTGATGTAACAGATTGATCCGCACTGGCAGAGGCCAAGGCGGAGCTATGAGCAGGCGAATGAGGTCGGCATACCACGGACGACGAGGCCAATCCGGAGCAATGAGAATCACCATCCCTCGGTGATGCGCTATCCGCTGAATGACTCGACTCAACATCGGCCACGGAGGAAAAACGTACGAGAGTCTTGAGGCCACGGTTGGACGAGAGCATCGAGGCCCTCGGACATGCGCTCTCTGCGTCTGCTGAAAAACCGGCTGGTCTTGGCACTGGCAAACGTCGCCATGAGATCCATCACTGGAGATCCCCAACGCAGAGTCAGGTCGTGATAAACTGCCGCATTGAGTTCCCACTCCCCGGGATCGAGGACATTGCGGCTGAGATAATCGGCTTGGACATTGTCCTTGCCCGCTACATGAGCTGCTGAGATCGCCTGGAGATTGACTTCCGCCCAAGACATTAACTCCTGACACTCGGACAGGAGAGGAAGAGATCTGGTGCCGCCCTGACGATTGATATAAGACACCGTCACCGCATTGTCGGAAAATATCTTGACCGCCTTGCCCCTGAGCAAGACCGCGAAGCGTAGTAGGGCAAGCCGAACCGCGCGGAGCTCTAGCCGATTGATCGACCACGAACTCTCTTCTGGAGACCAGGAGCCCTGAGTCACCTGAGCTTGACAATGAGCTCCCCATCCCGAGAGACTGGCATCGGTCGTAACCAAGACCCACGAGGGCTCCTCTAAACGAACCCCTTTCGTAAGATGTTGCGGAAGTAACCACCACTGCAGACTGAGCCGCACGTGATCTGGACAGGGAAGGCGTTGCGAGAGCGGGTGAAGTTGCGGCGACCAGCAGGAAAGAAGCGCCTGTTGTAACGGTCTCATGTGAGCTTTGGCCCATGGAACCAGATCCAGAGCCGCCGCCATGGACCCCAAAAGTTGCAAATATGTCCATGCCGACAGAGCCGAAAGACCCAGGAACGCTTGAACTTGATCGAGAAGCTTCTCTACCCGCAGTTCGGGCAAGAAAACTAACCCCCGCTCCGTGTCGAAACAAGCCCCGAGATAGGTTAGCTGCTGGCTCGGTATCAAATGGCTTTTGGGATGATTGATCACCCATCCGAGTTGTTCGAGCAGCTGAACAACGCGAGCTGTCGCCGCCACCGGACGCCTCCCGAGAATCGGCCCGGATTAGCCAATCGTCGAGATAGGGATGGACCCGAATACCCTCCTTGCGAAGCGCCGCCGTGACTACTACCATCAGTTTCGTGAACGTACGCGGAGCGGTCGCGAGACCGAACGGCAAGGCGCGAAACTGGAAATGCCCCCATGGAAGAGCGAAACGCAAATAGCGCTGATGAGATTGTCTGATGGGTATATGAAGATATGCTTCTGTGAGATCCATGGACGAGAGAAATTCTCCCGGCTGAACCACTCTGAGTATGGTGCGCAAGGTTTCCATGCGAAAGTGCGGTACTCGCAACGTATGGTTGACCCCTTTGAGATCCAGCACGGGGCGGAAAGAATCTCCCGGTTTGGGAACCACAAAATAGATCGAGTATCGACCGCAGCCGCACTGGTCCAACGGAACGGGAACGACCGCCTGGAGATGCAAAAGACGATCTAGCGTATCGGAAATTGCTCGCCTCTTCCTTCCGTTCGTACACGGGGACATCACAAAGGAGGGTGTCAAGGGGCATGCGAAGTCCAGAGCATAACCTTTCTGAACTACTTCCAACACCCACTTGTCCGAAGTGACGGAGGTCCAGGCCGCTAGAAAATTCCGGAGACGACCGCCGATCGGAACTAACGGCTGGACCTGCCGACCGTCATTGTGATTTTTTAATGGAAGGTTGAGAAGGCGCTCCATACGAGCGGGCAAAACCTCTGGCTCCTCGAAAGGACTGACCACGAAAACCAGACCGCCCCCTAAAATAGGGCGCAAAACGCGCTCCACGAAACCTGCGGGAATCTCGCGAGGAACCCCGAATGGTTGCAGAGGCACGTACCGGCTTAGGCCTATCCTCAGGCAAGCGGCCGCCCTTGGAGTCACTTAAATCCTTTACAATCTTTTCCAAAGCCTCTCCAAACAGCAACTTTCCCTTAAAAGGCAGCTTACTAAGACGGACCTTCGAGGAAACATCCGCTGACCAATGTCGCAACCAGAGAAAACGTCTAGCTGCCACTAGCGAAGCCATCGTCTTCGCTGCTATTCTCACCAAGTCATAAAAGGCATCCGCCGCATAAGCAGCAGCTGACTCCAACTTCGCAGCTTCCGGAAGCTCTGAAGCGGCGTCTCCGTCCATGCTGCCCTGCAACCAGCGAATAGATGCCCGCGAAACATAAGCCCCGCAAACAGCCGCTTGCAGCGCCAAAGCGCTAGAATCAAATGCCTGTTTGAGCAGAACTTCTAATTTCTTATCCTGAAGATCCTTAAGCGCCGCAGCGCCTTCCACCGGGATGGTAGTTTTCTTCGTGACAGCTGACACGAGGGCATCAACCTTCGGCATGCGGAACAAATCCCGCTCCTCTTGCGGGAGAGGGTACAGGCGCGATAAGGCGCGTCCACCGCGCAGGGTAGCTTCAGGACACTCCCATTCGGATTCGATCATCTGTTTAATAACCCGATGCATGGGAAAACAGCGTTGCTGAGATTTAACCCCCTGCAACAAGGGATCTTCCAAAGGTTCCTGGGAGGACGAAGGAGGAAGCAGGTGAAGAGCTGACAAAGATTGTGCAATGAGAGCCGTGAGCTCCTCCTTGCGGAAAACTCTGAAAATATTGGGATCCTCCCCGGGAAGAATCTCTCCCTCCTCCAATTCGTCAGTGTCCTGCTCTAGGAAGGGGTCAGCCAGAACCTCTGTGTCCCCTAGACCCAATTTCATAGAATCTTGGGACAGTGCAGGTCCCAAGGGATCTGGCAGAGCACTTCTAGCAGCTGAAGTCCCTTCTCCAGGATCCTCAGCGCTGTGGGGCTGGGGAGATGGTGTTTCCATAAGAGGATCCTCAGTTTGAGATGACCTGAGGAGAAAAGTCTTGTGCAGTGCCAGAATAAACTCAGGTGAGAAAAAAGAAGCAATATCCCCCGGAGTCCCAATTTTGGGAGGGGAAGGCTGCGAGACCGGTAATGGATCTTTTGGTGTCTTTGCCTTCCTTTTGTGCGGTCTAGGCTGCTCTGAGTGAGAGCTGACCGGCGCCTTTAAAATGGCCGACTTTCCCGCCTTTTCGGCGGGTAAAGAAGGCTCTTGTAATGGCCCCGCATGACTGTCTGTCATGGCGAACGTGAGAGCCGCTCTCCGAACACACTCCCGGTGAAAAAATTAGGCTAGGAGCAGTCGAACCGCAGTGCTAAAAAAAAAAACGCGCGAAACGGAGGACCCGGCAGAAGATGGCAACGGCGAAAATAAATCAAAGAAATAAATAAATAAACTCACCGCGACCTAGCAAACAACGTCGGGTCAGAGCAGGAAGTCCCGCAGCCAGCGAGCACAGCCTAACTCATAAGCGGCTGCGGCAGAGGCACAACTGGGGCTCCCAGAGAACCCTCTGCCGACTGAGACGGAGCCGGTTCAGGGAGACAGGCTCTGCCTCTTACCGGACTTACTCGACGTCTCCTGAAATCTTTAAAGGCACAAGGACTAAAGAAACTAATCAGCTCTACTAGAGCTAATCTTTACCAAAAGAAAATTGAAAATTGAAAAGCAAGTGAGGGAGAACACCCAATTCGACCCTCTATAGCTGCTGAGGACTGAAAGACTGCTGGGTAATGCTCAGGGGGAGTGGCTTCACCTCTCTTCAAAGCTTGAAGTTTTCAGCCCTCAGCTGCTATAGAGGATTGACAACCCTACCTGTTCCTGGACTGGCCCGGAGAAGCGAATAGGAATATCAAAATGTAATACAAAGGTAAAATGATTATGATGTTACAGCAATGTTTAATAAAAGATTTAAACATAAATGAGATTTCTGTCTAATTAAGTTAGATTAAACTGTTTGTAGTGCTACACGTTTAAGTATAGGCTCCTCTTTTGCTCCTTTTATATTTTTCCTCAGCAATGTAAGGCACAAAAGAGATCAACTGACTTGCTGTAAAGCACCACTGAGGGGTCCACACTGATCAGTGCTGAACCTTCATGATGTCACTTGCTTCTGTGCCATCTTCGGTGCAAAAAAGAATCATCATAAGGGCTGTCGCACATCTGGGAACTCCTATGTATGCTCAGAACAGCTTTTTTTTTTTTTCTGAGCTCTGAGAAAGCAGGGTCCATGTTGGCAGCATCAGAAGATGTCCTCCATGAGTTTGGTCATGCTCATCCTGATAGAGAAAATTCAAGACATTCAGGATTCAATAGGTCCTGTGAGATAAGTGGATACAGAAGAAATGGACTCCCGTTTTCATTATGAGAATGGTATGTGAGGTATCGACCTTCAGGTAGGAGCATCTCAGTAGGAGAGGTATGGAGACCTCTTTCTAAGATAGGGAGAGGTAATATAACATTGAAGCCCTATCTAGGTTAGCTTTTACAAATGACAGATCTGGGACTGGATATTTTTTGGCAGTTATTATCAATTCAAATTTATTCCAAGTGTAGTATCCTGCCCCTTTTAAGGCTACCATTATTCAACTATTATTAAAGAATCCAAATCATATAGGTTGTACTGTGCAATTATTGACCTACTTCAAATCTACCACTTGTGGCAAAAGCGATATAAACTTGGCCACAAGACAGCTGTGGGAATACTTGGAGGAAACCAAAGACCTTGATCTTGATCACCTGAGATTTAGAATTGGCCATAGCACAAATCGTATTGGATGATATGGGGCTGTTAAGGGATCAGGGAGGGTCAAGGTTGCTCTTCCTCACTGATCTCTTGACAGCTTTCGATTCAATGGATCATGTTTTTTTCTGGGAGATTCTGAGAAATATGGAGGTTATTGGTATAGCAGCTAATTGGATTAAATCCTTTTAGGGCAAATAGGTATCAGAGTTTTAGCTGGATCATCACTGTCAAACTTAGGCTGTCAATGTGGCAGGTTATGAGGTCCTTCTTTATCACCTATACTATTTAATGTTTAACTTCACACTCTGGGTGAGCTTATTAAGGATGGGGGGGGGGGGGGAAATTTACAGAGATGATGTACAATTGTTAATTCCTGAATCATTCTGTGTGATGATACTTTGGACTTATTGGGGAAATGCTTGGATTTGTTTGGTAATCAGGCTGGTGGTCAGACTTAAAATTAGTAAAAGCAAGACTGAAATGCTCTGGGTTAATTCAAAATCCTAGCCTCCCTTTTTACCTTAGTCAATACTCAGAGAGTCCATTCAATGAAAGAGAAGAGCTTTGGGGTGTTAGATTCAAATGCATTGTTAGAAAGTCAGGTTAAGGCAGTGGTACAAAAATCTTAAAATAAACCAAGGCTGAAAGAGTATCTTCGACCAGCCTTCTGATTTTAGGTCTGTAATGCAACAAGCTATTGTATTAAGCCATATGTAGGATTGCCTTTGAAGATGTGGATAAACTACAGATAATAAAGAATCTAGCAACTTGTATTACTACAACATGAAGTGGTCCTAATTGATCCAAAACAATTAGAGATCTGGTCCACTTAACTTGTTGCCGAAGTAAACAACTCAAATAATTACTGATCCGTGTCCAGTATGAACAAATTTTCTGACATCTCCACCACATATGCCCTAAATTTGCCAGGGGACCGGAACATCTCAGACATCTCCCATCCAAGGTTAAATGTCTTCTCATCACTCGTTTCGGGGAAAAGTGTGCCCGTATAATACATTTGAACTGCACCTCCCTCCATCTTGCTGCTTCCACCAGTCCGGCAACACACCCTAGGGCTTCCTTAACTGAACCTGGCGCCACCTCAAGTCCCAGCTCCTGCGCCCACACGATCTCTATCCCAGAATAATCCGGTGGGGCAATATAGCTCTGCAACCTCCTCTTCAGCCCCGATATCGTTGGGGGGTTTTCTTCCCCCAATGCAAAAAATTCTAATAACTGTGCTGAGCTTTCTACCTTCAACTCTGCTTCCGGGAGGGAGGACACATAATAAGAAATCTGGGCATAGGCCAAATAATGCTGTCGGCCCAACTCATATTCCTCACACAGAGCTGCGAAGTTTTGCACTGACCCGGCGGTTCCACTACATGCCCTATATTCCGGATTCCACGTTCTCTCCATATCCGGAATACGGCCATTTCTGACACAGGTATAAACCTGGCATTCCCCTGTAATGGCAACCAACTAGAAACCCTCGGTGATCTACACCAATATACACACAATTGCCACCAGGTTCGTCGAGCTGAAGTTAACACCACACTCCGAGTTAGCCTTCCTGGTAGTTGCGAACCCTCCAAGTGCAACACTGCCAATAATGACTGGGGGGGGCACAAAAGCTTCTTCTAAAGCCCTGGGGGTATATACTTCCGTGTCTCCCAGCCAATCCCCTATATGATGTGCTTGGCATGCTATAGCATATAACATTAGGTCCGGGACCCCTATCCCGCCCTGCCTCCACCCCCCACCCCGTAAGCGATTCAAGGGAATACGTGCCCTAGCCCCTTTCCATAAAAACCCTTGAATCTCATGCTCGAGCTGATTAACGTCCTGCCTTAGCTGCCACACCGGGAGGGTCTGCATCCAGTATAGCACCCGAGGTAATACAACCATCCCCAGTGCTGCCGCCCAACCCAACAATGACAGGGGCAATGGGTTCCAAACCTGAAGCTGATTTCTAAGATGATGTAAAACCCTATCATAATTCCGCTTTTATAGCTCCTTAGGTTCTCTAGTCAAAAGAATGCCCAAATACACAAAGTAATCCTCTGCCCATTTGACTGGAAAAGTTGGTCCCCACTGCGCTCGAAATTGTCCAGACACATCCAATGCCTCTGATTTTTCCATGTTAATACGAAGCCCCGCAAAACTTCCAAAGTGCGAAAACTCCTCCAAAACCTGAGGTAGCGCACGTTGAGGAGAAAGCAGGTGC
Organism: Ichthyophis bannanicus; assembly: GCA_033557465.1. Classification (NCBI taxonomy): domain Eukaryota; kingdom Metazoa; phylum Chordata; class Amphibia; order Gymnophiona; family Ichthyophiidae; genus Ichthyophis; species Ichthyophis bannanicus. The sequence goes on from CM066031.1 coordinate 1,373,837,844, forward strand.
ACCAACATATCATCAGCAAAGGCTGACAACTTAAACCCTTGTTTTCCAATCCTTACTCCAACAATATCTTCAGACTCCTCTATCCTCGTATAAGGGGAACCAGCGACAACACGAACAAGGGGGACAAGGGACAACCCTGCCGCGTTCCACTCCGTTACATATCACCCCTGCAGTAGGTTGTACGTAAAGAACTTAGGGAGGAGTAGCCTAGTGGTTGGGGCAAGGTACTTCAGGCCGGAAGGTTGGGGGTTCAAATCCCACTAGAGGACAGCAACCTTGGGCCGGAAGGACTGGGGTTTCTAGTCCCACAGATGCTCCTTGTGGTCTTGGGCAAGCCACTTAACCCTCCATAGCCCATGTTCCCTGTAAGTATTAGTGTATGTGTCTCATATCCCCGCATGTTAAATGTATCCCCCAATTGTGTTGTGACCGCTTTGATTGAAGGATAAGGCGGTATACAAAAACTGTCTAAATAAATAAACTTCCACCATACAACAAAAGGGGCCTCCCAGACCATAATGTGGCAGTAGACGTCTCAAGTATTGCCAGTTCACCAGATCAAATGCCTTTTCAGCATCAAAACTGACTAGCAGTGATTGTAATTTTCGTTCATGCACCCATTCCAACAAAGCAAGAATCTTCTGCAGGTTCCGTACTGCATCTCGCCCCTTTACAAACCCTACTTGTGATTCATGCACCAGATCATCCAACACCAGAGCCAATCTGTAGGGACTGTCTTTTTATATGTTTGTACAGCGTTGCGTACACCTTGTAGTGCTATATAAATGATTAATAGTTAGTAGTAATAAGTCTGGAAATGAGTGTGATTGGTCTATTTACCCAAGACAGTCATAAAACTGAAAGCCCAGGACTTTGTCAAACCTTTTTTCCCCCGCTCTCATCAATCATTAATTATTTTTTATTATGAGTAACCAAAGTTCATCATTGCCAAAACAGCCGATGGTTTTTCTTATGTCTATTTGCAGCTACAGTTGTTCTAAAGTATAACACATATTGCCTTTATTAAAATGCAGATTTTCAAAAGCTTCCCCTCCCTCCCTAAAGGCACAGAATGTGGCAAACCCTTATGAAAACAGAACTCTTTCTATGACCCCACTGGTTTATTTTTAGATGGGAATAATACTGATGCATAATAGTGCCTTTTATATATTCCTTTAGGAGTCTGCATTGGGGACTTTTTTTTCTCTCTCTCTCTCTCTTTCAGCATAGATTGTGTACAGTAATTTGTTGCCATGGATTTCCTGACTGTAAACCATTCTCTGCTCCTCAGATCTCTCATGAAAGAGACTGTTAAGTTGCTCTAGTGAGCATCGATTACAGCTGTGCTGAATGTATTAGAAGCATGTAAACCAAACAGAGATTACACCACAGGCTTTTGGGTCATTCATTCGGGAGACAAAATAATTTTGTCTAGATTAAAAATAGAGTGCTCATAATCAAAAGATATTACAGAGGTATATCAGTCTCATGCGTTTCATTACCAATTTCATCTTTAACCATGCTTTAAAAACTACAGTCTCATTTAAGTAGAGGTGGTTAGTAAATACAACAAAGAAACTATTTATATTATACAAATATCTGAACAGTATGAGGGTCATTTTTAAAAGGTTTAGTCCTGATTTGGACGTCTGACGACATACACGTGGATGTCAAAATCACAGACACGTCTCTGTAGCCATTCCACAAATGATATTCGCAGACGTCTCCGGGGCAGGGGTGTCCAAATAGGTACAGGGGTGTGGCAGAGGCATGTCCAGGGAGGGGCAATGTACTTATATGTCCCTGTTCGATCTCAGAAACGCTGGAGGTGTCTGCAGGCATGTGCATGTTCATACCTGCTCTAGACACGAATAGGCATCAGGAAAGTGCTTTTCACCTTAAAGCATCCAGAGAATGTACAGAAGATGGAGATTAAGTGACTAGCCTTAGATTAGAAAGGCTTAAACTGGGATCTGAACTCTGACCACCCTGCTTTTAAGCCACTACTCTAATCATTATGCTATTAGACGTCTTGGTTTTGAAATGCTATCCTGGGGATGTTTATATAGACATTTGATACATGTGCATATCAGGCTCGTCCACATTTCCGAAATCATACCTGAAATTGCATATGCCTGCTTTTTTTTTTTTTCCCCCAGATGTTCTGACTTTGACGTTCCAGATTACATTTGGATTTCCCACTGTGAAATGGGAAGAAGAGAAGGGGGCAGCTGCAATCGCAGTACAGATGCAAGCTAGACGTCTCTCCCTGGGAGATGAGAGCCCCATGGGCAGACAGCTTAAATCTGGGCTGTGATGACAGCCCTCCCCTTCTCTTCTGCCCGCGGGGATCCAAGTCTGCAATGAAAAAGGGGAAAAAAGTTAGATAGGAGGGTTGGGGGGAATGAACTTAAATATTAAAGGGCCAGAAACTTTAATAAAACTTTTTAAAAAAGGGAAAGAACATGGGGTGAATCCAGGGCGAGGGGGGGTGGAAGTACTAGTGGGGAAAGGGGAGAGCCTGGAAGGGGAACAGAGAAAGTTAAAGAAATGAATGCATGGGGACAAAAGGGCACAATGCTTATTTACCTAAAGGTGCATTCCCCTCCCCCAAAAATACACATACACAAGCACACACCACCACCAACAGGCACCCCAGCTCCACACTTCATGCACATGTAGAAACACAGGAACCTCAACCTCTGCACCGCACACACAGAAGCTCCCCAGCTCTGCAGCACACACACACATGCACCGCAGCCCTGCACACCATCCACACAAAGGCACCCATCAGCACAGCCCATGCATAGACTGGCACACCACCGTTGCACCCACACAGACACTTGCTATCTGAAGCTATAGCTGTTATCTAGGAACCTTAGCATGGATCTCACAAACCTGAGAACATGAAACCAGCATGAGAGAAACTGGGGGGGGGGGGGGGAGGGCAAGATTTTGGCCTGGCTTCTAAATCGGCACAAAATTTGTCAAAGCCTGCAGTACCATAATATATAAGTGAATCACAAAAACATTCCAGTATTAGTCTTGGGGGAGGGGAGAAGATAAGAATGGGAGAGACGAATGGGGTGCCCGTATATTTCTTCTGACCCCAGTTTGTACCTGAGCAGAGAACTTGACCTTCTAATGTTTGCTAAATTTGTCCTGAGCTGTAAATTTGCAATGAGGCAGAAGTCACATATTGAGCCTGGAAGATAAACCACCAATGGTGTGCCACAATTTTTACATCTTCTGCCTATTCCCTCCCCATTACTCTTATTTTAATTTTTGGTTTCCAACAAGGAGGAAACGAGGACGCTTGCCAAAGTGACATGCACAGAAAAAAATGTGAAAAAAAGAGGAGCAGTAATAACAGACAATCCAAAGAAACTAAGAATTTTACTGAAATCTTTCTGTATGCTAGCAGGGCAGAGAGGCATTATCAAGCCACTGTACTCGTTTGCATCAGAAATTTTTACTCTAATTAGTATATGCTAAAGATGATGTTGTACAATTCTGGGTCAAAATATATATAACAGTATAAAAAGTGAAATAGAGAGATGTTCATGTAAAGGATAGCCTTAGCTTAAACAGTAAAGGCTACAGATCATGCTTCCAAAAAATGCCGTATGACTGTGGTCTCAGAGTCATACGTTTAAGAATGACGTAAAAATTCCATAGGATTAGTGGATTTCCTCTGCTAGCCATCTATCTAAATTTGGTGTCCAAAACTAAGTGCTCCAAAGTCAAAGCTAAATTTCAGTTCATTTTCAGCCACAAACTCATGTCTAGATTCAACTGAAAATCCATGCTAGTTGGACAATTTCCTCCCTGACCAAATCCCACTATTAAAGTGGGATGGGTGATATCCACTACTTATCCATGGGACAAGCAGCATAGAATCTGTCCATATTTTGGGATCCTGCCAGGTACTTGTGATCTGCATTGGCCATGGTTGAAAACAGGATACTGGGGTTTGACAGACCTTTGGTCTGAACCAATATGGCAAATCTTATGCTCTTTTCACCAGGGCTTTTGCCCACTTTTAAATTGGTAAATTTAGCCTCTCAACCCTAGTAAATGATCAAATGGGTCCATCTAGATACCTAACTCCCCAAGCAGATGGCAAACCCCTTTGAAAATCTACACCCCCCCCCCCTCCCTTGCACATAAGTTTAACAAATGGCTCCAGGTCATCAAGGTCACACAGAGTCCAGTTTTCATTTTGTCTAATTGCTTGAAGGAGATTCAGAATTTCCTGCAGAGCTAGACCTACCAATCCATGCATGTACTGTACTGAGCATTTAAGGACAAGGACTAAATCTGTCTGTCCCTGAGAATTTGTAGTCATCAGATAACCTTACTTCCAGAGGGCATGTACTTATGTATCAGTGCCCATGCTCTTGTCTCGAAACTGAAGCAGCAAAATCTTTCCCAGACTGAAAAAGTTGAGAGTGGAATAGAAGTTCAAAAATAAATCTAAACAAAACACCTTTCTCAACATTTTCCAGCAGCATGTCACAGTAGTAAGAAAAAAAGAACGAACCTCCGGTGACGTCAGCACCTAGATGGACGCCTGAGGAGTGAGCTCCGATGAGGACGGCACAATTAACACCCTAAAAGTGAAGCGGTATCAATTAAAAGTCCTTCTCCGACCCAGAAACAACGCAGAGTGCTGCTGGAGTGGCTCGGATGGCAGGGAAAAGGTCTGGTACTCATTTAAGGGGACGAGAGCGAAGAACCATGCGGGCAAGATGGCGTCTGGTCGCGGTGACTCAGGAGGAGCGGGGGAAGCGGAGAACGGTAAAGGAAGCCCAAGCGAGATCCAGGCCCTCAGAGAGGATTTAAAGGAATGGTTTGAGACCACAAAGCAGGAGATTGCTGCATTAAAAACAGAAGTGCAAGGATGGTTCCAGGACTTGAAGGGAGATATGGCCTCGATGGGAGTGTGCATAGAGGAAATAGAGAGTCAGGTGGAAGAACACGAGGGACAGTATGCCTTATATGAGCAGCGCTTAAACTCCATGAGCGGCGTACAGGAGGAACTTTGGCAGAAAGTAGAAGATCTGGAGAACCGGTCCCATTCGGATACGAGGCCTGCCAGAGGGCGAGGGGACAATAAATTACTTATCCCTGGCAGAAGATTTCTGTGGAGCTGTGCTAAGAGCGGCCAACATACAGCTGGAAGGAGTGTGCCTTACTGTGGATCGGGCGCATAGGTCACTCGGCCCCAGGAGGGAGAATAGGCCCCACGATATAATTGTATGTCTGCATGAATATAAAACCAAGGAATTGGTCACTTCAGCGGCAAGGAAACTGGGGAAAATCCAATGGAAAGAAGCTGAGGTGGAGGTGTTCGAAGACATATCTAGCATCACAATGAGAAAGTGCAGAGAGTATTAGGCGGCGACAAGAAAGCTCAGGGAAGAAAATGTGCTCTACAGGTGGCTTTTCCCAGTAGGACTTCAGTTTACCATTAACAGAAAGACATCCGTAGTAAACTCAGTTGAGGCTGCATTCTCGAGCATGAAACAAGTGGGGTGGACAGATGTTCCAGCAAATCCAATTGGTACCCATGAGAACTCTGGGGCTGTGGGTCTTTCTCAGAATCTGCAGATGCAGTGGAGTTGAGCATCTGGAGGAGACAAGAGGCCGAGGCGTCAGAGACCAGCAAAGGGACATTTTCTAAAGGACTCATGAAACCCTTGAGGCTTGACAAGTATAATGAGTTGGGCCAGAGTGGTCTGTAGTATAAGCTATTTTCTTGGTGAATGTATCGCTAGGATATGTTTTATGTTCGGCATGACAGTGGGTCTGGTTTGGTTTTGTTAATTATGAGGGGTGAGGGGAGGGAGTGGAAGAAGTTTCTAAAGGGTGTCTTTTTGAGATTAAAATAAGTTGAGTCATCTTGGGGCTGTCCTGGTCTGGCGCCACCTGGATTGGATCTACTTAGTGGATCTGTTGGTGGTAGGGGGGGATGGGGAAGGGGGGAGGGGAGGAGGAAGGGGGGAGGGGGAAGAGGAGGAGGGTAGGAGAAGGGATGGGGAGGGGGAGGTAAGGCAATATAAAGGTTGGAGATGGTATCCCTGGGGTGCGGATTAGTGTAAATGGCTGCGATTAATTTAGTAACAATTAATGTCAAAGGCCTTAATTCTTTTAATAAACGACAACTCCTTCTTAAAAAATGTACAAGATTGAAAGGGATATTGTTTTTGTACCGGAGACTCGGGTTCTATCCAAGGATGAGAGTCGGATGTGTCATCCTCTTTTTCCCCAACAGTTTTTTGCTTCTAATAAAATGAAAAGGAAAAAAGGGGGAGTAGGGATACTCTTATCTAGTAGGGTTGCAGGGCAGGTGGTCGAAACCTTTAGAGATAAGGGGGGGCATTATGTGATTATCAAACTTAAGTGGAGATCCATGATTTATACTTTGGCTAGTATATATGCTCCAAATACCAGGCAGAGTTCTTTCAAGGGCTTCAGAACACCCTGTTGAGTAAAGTTGAGGGGAAAATTGCTACTGGGAGGAGATTTTAATGTAACTCTTAATCCCTTAACAGACACATTGCGGGGGGCAGCCTCTACACCTAGGTTGCACAAATTATGCTTGAAGCGGTTGATGGAGGGGCTGGATCTTGTGGACTTATGGAGAGAGGTGAATTATGGGCAGAGAGACTACTCGTTTTACTCCCCAGTTCATGGGGTTTATTCCCGGATCGACTTGCTCTTTACAGATAAGACCATAATGTCAGAGGTGGGAAAATGTGAAATTCAAGAGCGAACGTGGTCTGACCATGCTCCAGTAACGTGTAGTATTTGGATGGGGAGCCAGAGACCAAATAGGGTTTGGAGGAAGCTGAATTAATCTTTATTAGAGGATAAGGAGGTGGTGCAACAGATTCAGGGAGAGATAGAGGATTATATTCTGCTGAATGATACGGGGGAATGTTCCCCTGGTATTATCTGGGATTGCCTGAAAGCAGTGGTAAGGGGGAAACCTATTGCGATTGGGGCACATCGGAAAAGGCTAAAGATAGCTGATTAAGTCAATAGGAGAGGTAGAGCAGCAGTTAAAGAGGGATCCTCAGGATGCCAAGCCGAGATTGACACTGAATAGCCTGTGAAGGGAACTTAGCGAGTTGCACCTACACGACATCCAACACAAACTCAGTATGTTGAGACAACAAAACTTTGAGTTCAGCAATAAAGCGGGGGAGATTGCTCTCTCGTAAAGTAAAGAAGATGACTTCTCGGAATACTACAGTAAGAAATTAGAGATGTAAATGGAAAACCCTTGTGGGTAGGAAAGGATATTGAGGATCGGTTTATCCAGTTTTATCAGAAACTATATTCTCCGGAATCCCTGGTGGATGAGGAGAGAGTACTGGAGTATTTAGATAAGATTAAATTACCTCAGCTCACTAGCAAGGAAGCAGAGGGGCTTTTGAGCCCAATCAGAGAACAGGAGGTGATAATGGTCATTAAGAGTCTACAACCACATAAGTCTCCGGGTATAGATGGATTCCCTAATCAATTTTATAAAATGTTTGCGGGTGCCCTGGTGGCGCCACTCACAAAAATGTATAATTCCTTTGACAGTGAGATTATGATGCCAGCGTCATTGCGACTGGCGGGGATTAGTTTATTGCATAAAGAAGGGAAAAACCCAGCTGAGTGTGGCTCATACCAGCCAATTTCACTCTTGGGCAGTGATTTGAAAATTTTTACAAGAATACTAGCGAATAGGCTGATGCTCTATTTGGTGAGATTGATACATCCAAATCAGTCTGGTTTTGTGCCTGGTCGGTTTTGTGCCTGGTAGGGCTCTTAATCTAATGTGGCATGGAGAATGTAGGCGAGAGGACCTAGCTTTTTTAGCGGTGGATGCTGAGAAAGCCTTTGATAGGGTGAGTTGGTCCTTTCTTTTTAAGACTTTGGAAAAGGTGGGGGGTCGCTGGGTCGTTTTTGAAGTGGATACAGATCATGTATAATACGCCGTTGGCATGTTTGAAACGTAATGGATCTGTTACAAGGGCCTTCGAATTACACAAAGGGACGAGACAGGGCTGTCCGCTGTCCCCGTTTTTATTTATCTTGGCAATGGAGCCAATGGCACAGCGAATTCGTGATCGAGCAGACATTCCAGGGGTTATAGTAGGAGACCACCATCACAAAATATCCTTGTTTGTAGATGATATATTGTTTTTTTGTAACGGACCCGGCGCAACCGCTGATAGCAATCTTAGATGAACTAACAAAATATGGGGAAAGGTATCAGGTTTCCGTATGAATCCTTCTAAATCTGAACTATTAAATATAACAGTCAGTAAAGATAAGGCTGATAAAATAAAGCAGAAATTTCCCTTTAGATGGGTGAAGGATAGCATTCGTTATTTGGGAGTGCAGATAACGGCAAAGAGGGATTACTTGTTCCTAGTGAACTATGTGCCGGCAAAGAGCAGCATGTTACTGGAGTTAGAGCGGTGGGAGAAATATGAGGTGTCATGGCTGGGTAGGATAGAGTTGATTAAGATGATCTTATTACCCCGGTTCTTCTACTTGTTTATGAACCTCCCAGTGGAAGTCTCTGTATCGTTCTTAAATAGTTTGCAAGGTAGACTTATGAAATTTGTTTGGAAGAGGAGGAGACCTAGAGTGGCTAAGCGCATTTTTTGTGCCAGTAGGAAAGTGGGAGGTATGAATATGCCAATGTTCTCAAGATATTATGAGGCGGCTTGAGTACAGGCGGTCTAGAGAATGGGAGCTGAGAGGGCAAGTAGAGTGGGTTGAGCTGGAGGAATAAGCATTAGGACTGAGGAAAAACCTTAGAAGTGTAATCTGCCTTAAGGGGGAGGACCCTTCAGTGCGGAGGCAGGGTAATCCCTTTATAAATCTCACTTTGCAGCATTGGCGAAAGTGGCAGGTTAGGTGGTATGGGATCCAAGGCTGCTCAAAGTTCATGCCATTGTTGGGTAACCCGGAGTTTCCACCCGGAGCCCAAGACCTAACCTTCATAACATGGGAGCAGAAGGGGTTGCAGTATATTGGTCAATTTAAAGAGGGAGGGAACTGGGTAGAGTTTGAGGATCTCCAGGGAGAGTATCATCTACAGTATTGGCCAAAGGTTTAGCATAGGTAGGAAATATCACTGAACTGGCATAATTTTGAAAGGAAAACTCCAGTTTTTACGTAGTTTGCTTACTTATTTTTCTCCAGACACCAGAATATAGTGTTGAAATCAATAATCTTTGGAGGTGGGCTACTTATAGTTCATTTTTGTTTACATAATCGTACAGTTTAGTGGATACGATAAATTTTGTTGATTTTGCGCTATTTTACATCATACCAGCTCTATGAAGCTACGACTCAATACGACTCAATTACAGCTTATTCTGGCATTTACTTCAACAGGTAAGAGTTGTAGATCAATTATTTGTATCTGCTGAACCCAACTGATCTCTGTTTTATGTGTTTCTACCCCCAGATTTCAAATTTGTGTGGGGTTTGAGAATTAGGGCTGGGTAAGAACAAATGGGTTCAAGTTGGTGACTACAAGTAGAATTTTCCACCTCAGTGAGATAAAATAAGAGTAAAGAGTATAAATGAAGGAAACACATGTTGATAGCATTTTTGGAAGGTTTATTTTATTTCCTCAGGCCAAAATTTGGTCAATGGAATCTTAAAACCTTATTATACCACGGTTCATACATTGTTCTTTCCCTGCAAAAATACACAAAATAATTCTATTAAAGATGGGAAAAGCATGTGAACTGTCACCAAAGAAGAGAGGCATTGCCCTGGCCTTGATCAAAGAAGGCATCTCACAGACAGAGGTTGCAAAGAAGCTTGGTGTTTCACAGTCCTTAATTTCACGTACAAAGAAGCGTGCAGAAGAAACAGGATCTCTGAGTTCCAGAAAAGGATCTGGACATCCAAGAGTTACTACTCCCATAACTGACCACAAGATTCATATTTTGGTCAGAAAAAATCCATTTATTTCATCTGCTAAAGTGAAACAAAGCCTGCCACCCCTGTGCTCTGACATCAGCACGAGAACAATTCGTCGACTCCTGAAGGATTTATTTATTTATTTATTTATTTAACATTTCTTATATACCGCGCTATTTCACATCAGTGCGGTTTACAATGAACAGAATATTTGGACAAATCGTCAACGTTTACATAAAACAGGATTTTTAAACTTGAGTTAACTGGGTAAAACTATATACAAACAAACTATATACATACATATAACAAATATTACCGTTGGGATTAGACTACCGGTATAACATTTTTGTATTTAACATGGTGATGAGGCATTAATGCATTGTGTTAGTATATTAATCATTAATCAGGTTGCAACTGAGTAAAGCATGTGTTATCACGTGATACAACTGGGTGAGTGTGTGGGTATGGAGGTGGATCATGATGCTGTGTATAGTACTTGAGGAACAAGTAGTGTTTAATGGCTTTTCTAAATTGCTTGATTTCTCTGATTGCTCTTATGTTGGTAGGGAGATTGTTCCAGCACCTTGGTGCATAGCTTGAAAATGCTCTATTAATGGTTGATTGTTTAAATTTTATGGATTCCCTTGGTATTACTAGAGTGTTTTCTGTAAACGTTCTTCTAGTCCTGTTTTTGGGGGTGTGCGTGATTAGATCAACAATAGATGAAGGTGCTGTCTTATTGAATGCTTTGAATGTAATGATGAATATCTTATATAGGATTCTACATCCTATCGGTAACCAGTGGAGATCCTTTAGTATGGGCGTAATGTGATCATTCTTAGATGCTCCATACAGGACACGAGCAGCTGCATTCATGGCCAACTGTAATGGGTTTATGGTGTTTTTTGGGAGACCGTGTAGTATTACATTGGCATAGTCGAAATGTGGAGTTACTAAGGTTTGGAAGACAGTTCTGAAGTCGTCAGCTTCCATCATGGGTTTCAGATGACGGAGGGTTTTGATTTTGAAGTATATAGATTTTACTGTACGTTTGATGTGATCTTTGAAATCCAAATGTTGATCCAATATTACACCTAAGTAGCGTATATTGGGTTTTACCGGAAGTTCTGCATCCCTGACTTTTAGTGTTGATGGTGGGGAGAAGTCTTTGTTCCGAGTGATAATTAGAACTTTGGTTTTTTTGAAATTTATCCGTAGATTCATAGTGAGGAGCCAATCGGTTATTGCATCGAAGCATTTGATTAAGATTGAGAAATCCGGGCAAGTGACTGATATAGGGGTGAATAGCAGAACGTCATCAGCATACATGAGGCAGGATATGCCGAATGAGCGAGTTATGTGACATATTGGTTGCATATAAATGTTAAAAAGTAGTGCCGATAATGATGAGCCTTGTGGCACTCCCTGTCTTTGTTGGAAGGGTTCTGATGTCTTGTTGCTAACCCGTACTTGTTGCCATCTGTCTTGGAGGTATGATTTGCACCAGTCCCATGCACGATCTTGGATTCCTTTTGCATGGAGTCTCATCAGGAGTAGTTCATGGTCAACTGAATCAAAAGCTGCAGCGATGTCAAGAAAGATCATTGCAAAGCCTTTTTTGATGTCATCAATCCCGTTGTTGAGTGTGTTCATTAATGAAGTCAGTAGGGTTTCTACACCGTGTTCTTCTCTGAAACCATGTTGGCATGGGTCTAATGGTGATTTTAATTTCCCAGCTCGAAAACCAGTCAAGAAGCCATTGTTGACTATTTCAGATGAAAAGGTGGTACAACTTTGCTAAAAAAATATGTCAACTGGACCAAAGAACAATGGGAAAAAGTCCTGTTCAGTGATGAGACAACAATAATACAGTTTGACTGCCCAAGGGTCCTCATTCATCATCCATCCAACCAACGAAACAATCCTCTGTATATGGTACCAACTGTGAAACACAGTCCAAAACTGATGGTATGGGGTTGTTTTGGCAGCAGGGGTCATGGGGGTTTGTGGTTTTTGCCACGAAATACCACCATGAATGCTGATGCCTATATTGGATTGCTGGACTTGAAGCTGCCACAGTTCCTGGCCATTGGTTCTTATGAATTTTTCCAGCAAGATGGGGCTCCATGTCACACTGCAAAAAAAGTCACAACATGGTTTGAGGACAACAACATTACTGTTCTGGAGTGGCCTGGATAGTCACCTGATTTGAACCCCATTGAAAACATGTGGAGGATCGTGAAGCTGAAAATTGCAGAAAAATGACCAAAAAGTCTCGATCATCTTCAAGACATTATTAAGACTGTATGGTGCAGAGAAATTACAAATATACTATGTCTAAACCTTGTTCACAGCATGCCTACTCGTTTGCAAGCAGTTATAAAATCAAAGGGTGCACCTACCAAGTATTAAATAACATGAAACTGCATATTTTGTGTTGCTTCTGTGTCTATGCTAAACTTTTGGCCAATACTGTACCTAATGGGGATAGATATAGATATTTACAAGTGATTCATTTTTGTCAGAAGATGGAGAAGAGGGGGGTTGGAGTGAAAGGTGGGGAAATAGATGGGATACGTGAAGGCCGGGAAGTAAAGGGGTTAATTTCCAAGTTTTACAGGGCAATGGAGGTAGTAAATTGTGATGATTGGTCACATAGGAAGGCATGGGAGAAAGATTTGAATAAATGTTGGGATGGGCACCAGTGGGCATTTTTTATTTATTTAACTGTATTTATATCCCGCTTTTCACCGGGTCAAAGCGGTGTAACATAAAAGGGGAGGGTGGACAATAATCAACTTCTGGGGTTGGGGCCATCACCAGGTGGCCAACATTAATGATTTTAACAGATATTTGGGACATAGACATAGGCAGTGTGTTACAGTCTCTTAGAACATATGTTTTAGGGGGATGAAATAGGGGGGTTGGGGGGTAGTCAGTGGTGGGTGCTTGTTTCTGATCCGAGGTATTCCTGAAATAGGCTGGTTTTTAGTTGTTTCCTGAATGATAAGGGGTCTCTGTTGCTCCTGATGTGACTTGGTAGAGAGTTCCAGAGGGTTGGTGCATATAGTTCGAAGGCTCTGTTGCAGGTCCTTTGATTGCATTTGGTTCATTTGTGGGGGATGGTGAGGGAGTTGTTGGTGGTTTGTCTGGTTGTTCTGTTGTGGGCTGGCCAGGGCAGTAGTGTGTGGAGCTGGGAAGTCTGAGTTTGGTAGAGAGCTTTGTGAGTAAGTAGGGCGGCTTTGTATTTGATTCTTGCTTCAAGGGGGAGTATGTGTAGCTCCCTCAGGACTGGGGTGATGCTGTCTCGTTTTCTTGCTTTCTGGATAATCCTTACTGTGGTATTTAAGGCAGTTTGGAGTGGGTTGGTGTGGGTGGCTGGTAGTCTGTGGTAGATTATATTGCAGTAGTCCAGGTGGGAGAGTGTCATGGCTTGCATCACTGTTCGGACGTCCTGTGGCTCTAGGAGAGGTCTGAGGCGCTGTACTGTTTTAGCCTTGTGGAATATTGTTCCAGTGGTTTTTTTGATTTGTTGCTGGAGTGTGAGTGCTTGATCTAGGATGATTCCTAGATATCTTATGTTCGGTTGTATTTGTATTTGTGTGGTTCCAATGTTGAAGTGTGAAGGTGGTGTGAAGTCTGGGTCCTTTGTTACTATGAGGGCTTCAGTTTTCTTTATGTTGATGGATAGGTTGTTCTTTTGTAGCCAGCTGGATACTTCTGTGAAGCATTATGATAAGTGTTTATTTGTGGGTTTGGGGTTGTGATTGGGGCATAGAGCATTATGTCATCCGCATAGATGTGATAGTTAATGTTGTGGGCGCGTATGATTGAGCAGAGTGGTTGCAGGTATATGTTGAAGAGCATGGCAGATAGTGTGGATCCTTGGGGTACTCCCTGGTGTTGCTGGAAGGGGTGTGAGGTTGATATGTTTGTGCCAATCAGTTGTTGTCTATTGGTTAGGTAGGAGTGGAACCATTGAAGTACGGTATCTTTGATGCCAATTTCTTGTAGTCTGTGTATGAGGATGTTGTGGGAGATGGTGTCGAAGGCTGCTGATATGTCTAGGAAGATCATGGCATATCCAGAGTGTTTGGCTTGAGTTCCCATGATGAGGGTTCGTGATGTCATGAGGGTCTCGACTCCGTGGAGTGGACGGAAGCCATGTTGTTGCGGGTCCAGTATGTTGTTGGTATCTAAATGTTCTTGGAGCTGTTGCTGGACTACCTTAGTAGTCCAGCATTAGTTTGTAAAAGTTTGTTTAAGGGGATAGTGGCCAGTAACATATTGGAGCATAATTATAAAATGTTATATAGGTGGTACTTGACACCCCAAAGGATGCAAAGATGGCAGGGGGGGAAGCTTTGTGCTGGAGGGAGTGTGGTGAACTGGGGTTGTTCCTCCACATTTGGTGGGAATGCACTAAACTTCGTCCTCTGTGGAAGGAGGTTGAGGAGTGGTTGTGGAAGGAGGTTGAGGAGTGATATAACAAGGGAGGAGATATCTCTTGGCCCTTGTTTGGCCTTGTTAAGTGTGTGGAATGATACTGAGTCCTCAGATGCCCATAGGTTACATAATATTGTGTGTGTGGCCACTAGACAGTTGATAGCGAGGTCATGGAGGGCAGTAGGTGTGCCCTTGCTTTCGGAGGTGCAGAGCAGAGTGGAACATCTATATTTGATGTACCGTCTTACAGCCCTTCGATGGAGAATGTTGCTAGGTTTCCAAAAAACTTGGGCTCCCTACTTTAAGTGGCGGGAAAGGGGAGAACGACAAGGGGGGAGCAAGGAAGGAACTACACTATAGGTGGATGCCATGTAAGACCTCAGACTAGGTAGTGGAAACAGACAGAGATTGGTGGTGGTTTGGGTGGGTTTTTACTGTAAAACTATTACATTATGAGAGTATTTGATTCGTATTAATTTAACCTGCCCTATGTATTTGAAGCTTTTTGCAGTTATACGCACTGCTTGAACTATAAATCTGTAATGTGACTTAAGGGGGAGCCATACTCCAATTGTTAATTGTTAATTGTGGGGAAGGGAGGGGGAGGGAGAGGGGGGGGATCAGAGGTGAGGGTGGATGAAAATCAGAAAATTGTTTACAATGATATGCTGTTGTGTGATCAATAAATAGTAAATGGGGAAAAAAAGAAAAAAGAACATGCAGGATTGAGGTACCTGAAGGAAGAGCTGGCGAGTAGGAGAAGATAAAGGAAGTGAAAAGGCAGAGGTCCAAACTGAAAGGTGCTATAAAAAAATGGTATGGCGTTAGAGCTTTATGTAAGAAAGTCAACTAAAAGGAAACCAATATGTTATCCAAGGAAGTGGAAAAAAAGTAAAGGCAAAAATGATAGCATTCACAATATACAGAAGATTACAAGATGAGGAAAACAGACAAGAAGAAGCAAAAGCAACAAATCTGGATGACAAAATCACAGACAGAATAAAAAGATGGCTAAAGACATAAAACAAGGTGCCAACTTTTCTCAAGTACATCCAAGAGAGGAGGAAGGCCGGGGGGGGGGGGGGGTATTATAAAACTGAAAGATGCTGAGGACCATTGTGTAGAGAGAAACAGAAAAAGTGGAAATGCTAAACAAATACTTCTGTGTAGATGGAACGATATCCTTGAAAAAGATCACAGATGGCTGACAAAGGTACATATGGGAATGGAGTAGATATCACACCATTCACAGAATAAAGTGTTTATAAAAAACTTAAAACACTGAATGTGGAGAGAGCCATGAGGCCAGATGAGATACATCCCAAGGTTTTGGAAGATCTTCTTAAAGATGGATTTAATAAGATCTTGGCAACAGGAGAGGTTCCTACAGGTTTGGAGAAGGGCTGATGTGGTCCTTCTCCACAAAAGTGGAAAGAAAGAGAGGCTGGAATCTGCAGGCTTATAAGCTTTACCTCTAGTAGTTGAAAAAGTAATGGAAACAATACTGAAGGAACAGATAGTGAACTTTCTACGACGTAATGAATTGCAAAACCTAAGGAAACTTGGTTTTACCAAAGGCAGATTGTGCCAGATCAATCTGATTTCTTTGACTGAGTGGCCAGGGAATGAGACAGAGGGCATGCACTGGATGCACTCTACTTGGATTTCAGCAGCACCTTTGATAGTATTCCTCATAGGAGGCTCACGAATAAACTGAGCAGCCTGACGTTAGGATCCAAGGAGGTGAACTGAACTGGAAACTCACTGACCGACAGACAACAGAGAATGTTCATAAAAGGACTGGCCCTGGAGCTTATTCTGTTTAATATCTTTGTGAGTGATCTTGCTAAAAGTTTAGAAGGAAAAAGGTTTACCTTTTTGCTGATGACAAAGATTTGCAACAGAATGGACAACCTGGAAATAATGGATAACATGAGAAGTTGTAGAGGGGAATTATCACCATCTCCTTTCTGCTTGCCCAAGTTAAGTCCTCGAGGGCCATGAACAGGCCAGATTTTCAAGTTATCCCTAATGAATACATATGAGAGATATTTGGAAGCACACTACCTCCACTGCAAGCAAATCTCTCATTACAGATTATCCTGAAAACCGGGCCACTTTGTGACCTTCGAGAAGTGAACTTGGGCAAGCCTGATCTAATGCTTGGCTATCAAGATTTAATGAGAAGCACAAAGTGATATACTTGGGGTGCAGAAATCCAAAGGAGCAGTATGTGAGAGCTGACATGCACGGACTAGGCGAAAGACCTCGGGGTGATCGTTTCAACAGGGAATTGGATTTAGCTCACGTCGTTTCTCAGTAGTTCAAGGTGACTTTCGTACAGTGGTTATTTTTCCTGTATCCAGAGAGCTTACAATCTAGTAATGGGGCAACGGTTAAGTAACTTGCCCAAGATTATGAGGAGTATCAGTCAGATTTTGACTTTAGCTTTCCTGGTTCTGAGCCTACTGCTCTCACCATCAGCTACTCTTCCACCACCCTAAGATTCTACTACTACTACTACTATTAAACACTTATATAGCGCCACGCACGCAGCGCTGTACAGACATACGTACAAGAGACAGTCCCTGCTCATCCGAGCTTACAATCTAGTCAAGACAGTACAAAACATTAATCAATTCGATGGGTTTTACAGTTTGGTCATGAAAATGATGGGATTAGGTTAAGATGAAGGATAGAAGTCAGGATCTGAACGCGACAGTGAAGAGATGGGTTTTTAACCTGGATTTGAAGAGGGCTAGGGAGGGTGTCTGATGTATAGACACAGGTAAACTGTTCCAGGCATATGGTGCAGCAAGGTGAAAGGAGCAAAGACGGGAGTTAGTGGTACGAGTGAAAGGCCTAGACAGAAGTAATTTGTTAGCGGAGCAAAGTTCCCGAGCTGGGATGTGGGGAGAGATAAGAGATGAGAGGTATTGAGGGGCCGCAGAGTGAATGCACCTATAGGTGAGTAGGAGAAGTTTGAATTGGATACGGAATTGGATGGGGAGCCAACGAAGCGACTTGAGAAGAGGAGTAATGTGGGCATGGCAGGATTGGCGGAAGATTAGTCGAGCAGCATAATTTTGTATGGATTGAAGGGGGAGGAGATGGCTCGCGGGAAGACCAGCAAGGAGTAGGTTGCAGTAGTCGAGGCGAGAGGAGATTAAGGAGTGGATAAACGTTTTGCTGGTGTGTTCCGACAGGAAGGAGCAGATTTTGCTAATGTTGTTAAAGAAAGAAGCGGCAGGTTTTAGCAACATGCTGGATATGTGTGAAGAAGGAGAGAGAGTTATCAAAGATGACCCCCAGACTGCAGGCCGAGGGAACAGTAAGGATCATAGATCCATCCACGGAGACTGAGAAAGGGGGAAGAGGAGGGGAAGAGTTAGGGGGAAAGAGGAGTTCAGTCTTGGCCATGTTCAATTTCAAATGGCGATGAGACATTCAGACGGTGATGTCAGACAGGCAGGCAGAGATCTTGGTTTGGATTGCTGGAGAGATATTAGGTATAGAGAGGTAGATTTGGGAGTCGTCGGCATAGAGATGGTACTGAAAGCCATGGGAGGAGATAAGTGCGCCAAGGGATTGGGTATAGAGAGAGAAAAGGAGGGGGCCCAAGACGGATCCCTGGGGTACACCAACATGGAGCGGGGTGGGAGAGGAGGAGGAGCCGCCAGAGCAAACACTAAAGGAGCGATGGGAGAGGTAGGAGGAGAACCAGGATAATACGGAGCCCTTGAAACCAAGCGAGGAGAGGGTGGAGAGGAGAAGACTGTGGTCAACAGTGTCAAAGGCAGCGGAGAGGTCGAGAAGGATGAGAACAGAGTAGAGGCACTTATATTTAGCGAGGAACAAATCATTGGAGACTTTTGTAAGAGCCGTTTCGGTGGAGTGTAGGGGACAGAAGCCGGATTGTAGTGGGTCCAGGAGGGCCTGGGAAGTGAGGAAGTCAAGGCAGCGTCGGTGGACTGCTCATTCTAGAAGTTTAGATATGAAGGGAAGGAGGGAGATGGGTCGATAATTAGAAGGACAGGTGGGGTCGAGTGAGGGTTTCTTGAGGAGAGGTGTGACAACAGCATGTTTGAAGTCGAAGGGGACGGTTGCAGTGGAGAGTGATAGGTTGAGAATATGAGAGATGGAGGGGATAACGGTGGGGGAGATGGGGTGTAGAAGATGGGTGGGGATAGGGTCAGAAGAGCAGGTGGTGGGCTTGGAGGAAGAGAGAAGAAATGTGGTTTCCTCTTCAGAGATTGTAGGGGAGGAGGAGAGGATACCAGCGGAAGTCAATATAGGGGGGGGAGTGGGGGAGGGGGGTAGATAAAGGTGTGGAGAACTGGAGGGTAATCTTTTGGATTTTGTCATGGAAATAGTCGGCAAGGGTTTGGGCAGAAAGTGAGGGCGGGACTGGGGGCGGGGGAACCTTGAGGAGAGAATTGAGGGTATTAAAGAGGCGGCGAGGATCAGAGGCTAGGGAGTTAGTCAGATGGATGAAGTAGTTTTGTTTGGCAAGTGCTATGGCTGACTGGAAGGAGTCAAGCATGAATTTGAAGTGTTGGTGATCTTCAGGGGAGCGGGATTTGGTCCAGGCACATTCAGCAGAACGGGTACAGATGCGTAAATAGCGGGTTGTAGATAAAAGCTAGGGCTGAGGAGTAGAATGTCTAACGGGACGAGGGATGGGCGGGGCAAAAGTGTCTAGAGCCGAGGATAGTGCAGCATTATAAGAGGCTACTGCCACGTCGACAGATTTGGAGGACAAAATGGAGGAAAGAGATGGAGAGATGGTGGAGGAGAGCGTCAAGGGATCAATATTATGAAGGTTTCTGAATAGGTTGGAGGAGACCGGACGGGGTTGAGACAGCAGAAGCTGAAGATTGAAGGTTAAAAGGTGATGGTCAGATGAGAGAAGGATTGAGTTGTGGAAGTTTAAAGGAGAAGAGTTAGAGAAGAGTATCAGGTCAAGGCAATGGCCGTGCAGGTTGGTGGGGGCAGTGGAGCAAAGTTGGCGGTTAAACGAGGAAGTGAGGGCGAGGAGCTTTAAAGAATGGGGATCGGAGGGATTGTCGACATGAATGTTAAAGTCGCCAAGAATAAGAGTGTGGGAAGAGGGGTCTAGAAAGATGGAAAGCCAGGAGTCAAAGTCGGTAAGGAAGGTTGATTTTGATTTGTCGGGTGGGCGATAGATAACAGCTACACGGAGGGGGAGTGGTGTGAAGAGGCGAATGGAATGACTTCAAAGGAGAGGGAGGAGTGTGATTGAGGGAGCAGGAAGGGTTGGAATTAGCATGAGGGAGAAAGGTAGGAGCCCAACACCACCACCACGGCCAGTGGAACAAGGTGTATGGGAGAACTGGTAGCCCCCGTGGCAGAGAGCAACAGCAGATGTGGTATCGTCTGGGTGGAGCCAGGTCTCAGTTAGGGCAAGAAGGTGTAGTGCATTAGAGATGAAGAGATCATGAGTAAAAGGAAGTTTGTTAGCGAGTGAGCATGCATTCCTTAGGGCGCATGAGAACGGGAGAACAGAGGGGGAAAGGAGAGGGATATGGATAAGGTTGGATAAGTTACGTGAGGACTTTTTTTTCACAGTGAGGTAGTTGTCTGGGGGGCTGTTACGTGAGGATCTATTGCCAGAGTAATACAGAGGTCTGGAGGAGGGACCAGGGTATTGGTGGGTGTCTCTGGATGAGTGTGCCCTCCAGGAGGGGCATGAGGGAGGGGAAGTGAAAGTGGAATGAAGAGGAATATTGATATCATCAGATAGGGCATGTGAGGATTTCTTTTTAGAGTGAGACAGAACTCTAGAGGGGATAGGGTCGGGGTCGGGGTCGATATCTCTGGTTGAGAGGTTGGGGCATGAGTGCGGGAGAGCAGAAAGGGGGAGGAGAGGGATATGGATGAGATTAGATAAGGTGCGTGAGGAGCTCTTCTTAGAATGAGAAAGAAATCGAGGGGGGCCAGGGTTGGGGTTGATATTACCTGATGAGAGAAGGAGAAGGAGTAGTAGAGAGCGGGGTAAGGCGGAGGCAGTACGGCGGAAGTGAGGGTGGGGTTGCCTTAACGAGAGAGGGGCTGGTTGAATAAGGGGGAGGGGGAGATGTAGCTCAAGGGCAGATGCTAGGTTAGGAGACAGAATGGAGGGAGAGGTGAGGAAGGTGGAGGGAGAGTAGGGGGGGAGAGGAGTGAGGGTGTTGGTAGGAGGGGATGCAGTTGGGGAGTATGAGGAAGAGAAGGGGCCATAGCAGAAGAGGAGTGGGAGCTAAGCAGTGATGAGTTAACTTGCAGGGGATGAGATGGCTTTGGATTGTAGGATTTTAAACACTATGCAGTATATGTTGGGTTACAAGTGGGGATTACACGCTATGCATTATGGGTTGCAGTAAGGGTAAGGTAAGGTAAGAGTAGTGGAGGGAGTGAGGCCAGTGCAGCAAGGTTTAGTGGAAGCAATGGGTAACCAGTACAGTTCAAGCGATGGGTGTATAGGAGCATCACGCTAAAGCGCCTTGGTCTCCGCCAAAGGGCCACACCAAAGGGCCCTCTGGCGAGGCCCTCCAGCGCGGGCCCGATGGCGCCTCCTTCTATGGGGCTGCAGGACCCGGAATAAGCCATCCGGCATGGTGCTGCTGCGCCCGATGTCACCTCCTTCTATCCTCAAATAATGTGACAAGATGGTGGCCAAAGTCAGAGGGATGTTAGGCCGCTAAAGAGGGCATAAATAGCAGAAATAAATAAAACAAGTCATCACTGTGTGCGATCAGCAGAAGGCATGGAAAGGAGAACTCTGCCCATCTAGTCTCTCCAACTGTCCGATGGTGTTCTTGTGCCATTTCCTTGCCCCTGTCATTTTCTACTGTTCTGGTCCTCGTGCTGCAGGTGTCTCATCTTCTCTTGTGATGTCACCTGCAAATGTCTTGAAGAATAGACCACCCTCATGGTCGCTCTCAAAGAGTCAAAATAAAGGGAACAGCCCCTTTGACTAATGGAGCCAGAGCTGAACCCAGTTGGGTTGAGATATGCGAGACTTTTCTATGCTATTAGGGTAGTGAGGTGGTAAAAGTGGCTCATTTACTATTGTAAGGGATATATTTAATTGCACTATTGTATATTAAAAGTTTTTTAAATGTATTACTGGGAGGGAAAGTTTTTTTTCAATTGTGTAATATGATCTGTTGAAGCAGGTCAGTATCCAGGAAGCTGAACTATTTGGGGGGGAGAGGGCTTAATTTTATGTTGATGTATTTTAATGATGAATGATATAAATCATTCTGAGGACCCTTTTGGGGGAAAATGCAATATAAAAATAGAAATTTCAGCTTAGCTTTTCCTATGCTGGTTCCTACCTTAGCTTTGTATAAGGAAATGAGCCACTTCAATTCAGTTGAAATCTTAGGGAGGCCAGAGCACATTGATGTCATCAAGCATTCCGAGAGCTACTCTGCCACTGTGGTTAGTGTGCCTGTGGCCCTCAGCTGACACTATTGTTAACCTAAACATTTCAAGTAAGGTTAAATTATGCTTATCTAATAATTCTCTTTCCTCAAGTTCTGCCAGATCAGTCAAGGTAAGGGGAGATTACTTCCCCCTACCAACAGATAGAGATGCCTCGGAATATAATCTGGTGCAGCTGGGAAGTTAGTCAGCATTCTTGTGCCAAGGCTAAAGACTGCCTGACTTTGTTCTCCCAGATGCTACAGTACCCTCTCTGCAGGTGTTGATATTTCTTAAGCGATAACCTTCAGGGAAACAACTTAGTTTATGTGTCAATATGCAGGAATGCAGTCTGAGCATGTGTGGATCTCTCATTCAGTACTTCTTGGGCATTATGGTCTAACAGGGTGGGATTCTGAATTGATTTGACATGACTCAAGGAAAAGGACAATTATCAGCTAAGCATAATTGAATCGTATCATCCTTGCCAGACCAGTAGAGAAGTGGAAATATAACTAAGGCGTTCCCTAGGTTGGGCAGCATAAGAAGGTCACAACTGCCATTCATAGCTCAGGCTCTTCTGTGACTCCTGAGAAACAATAGTGCCTTTAACACTAAGCGGTACAGCGCCCCATCATACAACATGTAGGTGCTTTCCACTGGCGACTGATTCTGAAGAGGACTACCTTGTGCAATGCTATGAATGCCGCTGGGCTGCCCGACGGCGATTGCTCTTCTTCAACTGACAGCCACATAAACATCTCTAGAGGTCTTATTTCTTTCTCTCCTTGCTTGAGAACCCGGGATTAGAGCACTGCTTATGATGCCCAAGCTTCTCCAACCCCCAGCTCATGAGTATTCCTCACAGCTTTCAGTGGATATGGATGACTGCAATAGTATGAAACACTTGCTGGCTTCTGCTTTTTCTAGGCCAACCTGCAGTGTCAGTGGGTCTGGACACTTGACCTCTCGAGAAGCTGCAGAGCACCAGTCCCTTTGTCTGTCCATCTGCTGCAGAAAGGGAATACTGACTGACTTCCCAGCTGTATCAAGTTATATAGAAGGGCAAAACAGTATGGCTCTGTCTCCATCTGCTAGTAGGCAATGACAATAAGGAAGCAATAGTTCACATAGCACATGTGCCAATTTCTGTACCAAGAAAAAAAAAATAAGGCATCAAATGTTCCCATTATATCCTTGCTGCTTACAACCAGATCCTGGAGAATTGGTGTTTGTTGAGTTTTTCTGCACTACACAAAGCTGTGTTAAAATAAGACGACACCCTATATTATCTATTGTGGTCTTAGGTGCTTCCATTTATTTGGCTGAAGGTGATGAGAAAGTTTAGGCTATATAGATGTAGCCAGCGGCAATATGCTAGTTTCAAATAGATACACAGATTACCATAGCCCATATTTTGAAGTCTCCACTGACCTGAATTGGATTTGAACCAGTGGACACAGCGGGTAAAGAATGCTAATACAGTATGTTCTGACAATTCCCTTGAACTATCTAGCCCATGAAGCAATATTACAACAGCTCAGGAACATATATCCTATGCTTCTGCCACTTTTTAAGTCTTTCAAGACATTTTTAATGGACAAGTTATAATTCAGCATCATGAAAAGCCTCATGTGTACCAGAGCAACAAAAATAAAAAGCCTATACATCTTCCGCCTTGATACACAAAACATACTCTTAACCAGTCTAGACATATAATGGGTTCAAGTGGTGCAAAGTTGGTTATCCACAGTATAGTATGACTACGACCAAGGTCACAAGAAAAGTGCAGAAATAATTCATAGTAAACTGTGAGAGATGTATTTAAGCCAATTCCTTACAGAACATTACAGGAATTTTTTTTAAATTTTAGACCTTGAAGGATTCTGGTATTCTGTTAGAACTACAATATAAATGCTGTTATGTAACTGTACTGTCTAAATGTTTACATGTACCCTAATGTTAATTGTAACCCTCCAATTATGATTTGACGTGACCACCTTGATTGAACAATAAGGTGGTATACAAGTCTGTCTAAATAAATAAATATAGAAGTGGTAAGATCTTCAAGTCGGCATCTCAGCCCATGAAACTGTGCCGACAGAAGAGAGCAAGCTGAGAACTCGTTTGACTCTTCTGACATTTCTATAGTCATCTGTAGACTCTGATATTACCCCTTAGACTCCCTCTTCATTTGCCAATTCAATTGTTTTTTTTTTTACTGTTTTATAGTCTAAAGAAAGTGGATGATATAACTTGGGTAGTAGGTTTTATTTGACTGCTGAATGAAAGGTTAGATATAGTTGGCATTTCAGAGATCTGTTGGAAGGAGGACAATCAATGGAACACTGATACCTGAGTAGAAATTATATCACAATGATAGGGCAGATCAAACTGGAAAAGTGGTTGATTATACGTTGAAGAAGGCATTGAGGCAAACAGGATAAAAGTTTTGCAGGAAACAAAATACACTGTAGAATCTCTATGGATAGAAATTCCATGCAAAAAGGGGAAGGGCGATGATAGTGGGAGTGTACTACCAACTGCCTGGCCAGAATGAACAGATGGATGATGAAATGCTAAAAGAAATCAGGAAAGCTAACAAAAGTTAAACAGAAATAATGGGTGATGTCAATTACCCCGGCATCGACTGGGTCAATGTCACAGCAGGACATGCTAGGGAGATAGTTCCTAGATAAAATAAATGACTGCTTCATCCAGCAGCTGGCTCAGGAACAAACACAAGAGGAAGCTATTTGTGGCCTTGTCCAAGCGGAACAGTATTTGGGCCACTTGGCAATAGTGATCATAACATTTACGGAGAGAAGATAGCAAGGAACTCCACAGCACAAGCATTTAACTTTGAAAAGGGAAACTATGACAAAATGAGGAAAATCATAAAGAAGCTACTAAAGGGAACAGCTGCGAAGTTAAAGGTTTACATCAAGCCTGAACACTGCTTAAAAATACTATCTTGGAAGCCCAGACCAGATGTATTCTGGCCAAACAACTGTCAGAACGGTTTAAAGGTGAGGTCAGAGAGGCTGTTTTAGCCAAAACAAAAACATCTTTCAGAAAATGGAAAAAGGAACCAAAATGACAAAAACAGGAAACAAAGCACTGGCAAGTTAGATACAAGGCAATGATAAGGCAGGCAAAGAGAATTTGAAAGGAAGCTTGCTGTGGAAGGAAAAACTCACAAGAAAGCGTAATTACTCATCTGTACAGGCTAGATGTCCTCTGGGGAGGTCTTCGCAGTGATCTCGCCACAGACGACTGGGAGACTCTGGGCATCAGGCCTGGCTGCACCTCAAAGAAGGCAGCCAGGCCATGTTCCAAGGCCACCATCCTGGCTTCGATGCCAGTGTGCTCCACAGCAACTGGTTCACGCCTCGAAGGCATCCAGACAGAAGCCAGCTCACAATGGTAATCGCGTCAGAGGATCGGGCCCAATCCCCATACATGGTGGGAGCTTCAAGGGCCACTTCTGGCCATAGACCTCTGTGTTGGGTCGAGGATTCCGAGGCCAGGGACAGGAGATCTTACCCCCAGCTCCGGGATCAGACTTCGGCTTGGACGATGCCTTAGACCCACAGGGGAGGACCTCGGAAGACGACCCCCGGTCCAAGGCTCCACAACCTCAGATTGAGCACGTGTGTGTGACGCAGAGTCATCAGACACAGTCTCTGAGGGCAACGATTCTAGACTCTATGCTGGAAGTGCGGCAGAGGTCTTCAAGCCAAAAGGCGCCTCCCACTGCTCTTCACAATTCCTCCAGCTCTTGCTAAACATGTGCAGGAAAAGTGGGCAAGTGCAGTTGTCATGATCCGCTCTGAGGCACTTGATTCAGCAACTGTGGTGGTCCGTGATGGACATGGTACGGGGACATTTGCTACATTGCTTAAATCTGCCGACTGAAGACATAGCAGGGAAGATGGCACCTGCAAAGTCAAACTCAGATGTCTCGGTCAGAGAGGACGTGAGAGAATACTCACAAACTGAAAAGTAAGAGAAAAAAGGGGACCCGAGAAAAACACGACGCAAAGGTGAGGGCGGACTCGGGTGACGAGAAGGTGATTGGGGCACAGCAGAAAGGCTGAAAGGCAGAACTTTGTACTGGTAGTTTTGACTTTTGAACTTGAAGCAAAGGTACTTCCAGTGCAAAGGAAACTGACCAGCAAAAAAAAGAGCAAAAACTCGACTTTAACCAGGGATGACAGACAGGACATCTGCAGGGCTCCGCGGAAAAAAGACGACCAATGTAAGATGGCACCTTTGGGCGGGAAGGTGACCGCTCATTTGTGGCCTAACTCCCAAAGGCTTTCTTTGAAAACTGGTGAGTGATTACTGCGCAGGCTTAGTCGATACCAACGTTATCCATATGTGAGGACTGACTTCCTTGCTTGTTCCCAGAGAAACACTTTTTCAAATACATTCATAGCAAAAAACCTGTGAAAGTGCCAGTTGGACAATTAGATGATAGAAAGGTAAAAGGGGCAGTAAAGGAGTACAAGGCCATAGCAGAAAGACCAAATGAATTTTTTGCTTTGGTCTTTACCAAAGACTATGCAGGGAAGTTACCTATGCCAGAAATGATAATTAAAGATGATGTATTTGAGGAATTCAAAACAAATTGATATACCAGGAAGATATAATACAGCAAACCACTTGAACCGGATGGTATACATCACAGGATGCTGAAAGAACTCAAAAATGAGATTGCAGACCCCTATTATTAATGATCTGTGAAATATCATTAAAATCATCTGTAGTACCTGAAGAGGGCAGAGTGACCAACGTAATGCCAATCTTTAAAACAGGGCTCTAGGTGTGACTGAGGAAACTACAGACTGGTAAGGCTGACATCAGTGTGGGGCAAAATGGTAGAAACCATTATAAAAAACAAAATTACTGAACATATAGATAAGTCATGGTTTAATGGTACAAAATCAACATGAATTTAGCCAAGGAAAGTCTTCTTGCTAATTTGCTATTATATTTATTTTGAAGGTGTGAACAAACAGGTAGATAAAGGTGAGTCAGTTGATATAGTGTATCTGGATTTTTCAAAAAGCTTTTAACAAGGTCCCTCATTACAGACTCTTGAGAAAATTAAAAAGTCATGGGATAGAAGGCAGTGTACTATTGTGGATTGGTAATGGTTATAAAATAGAAAACAGAGAACATTTAAATGGCCAATTTTCTCAATGGAGAAGGGTGAATAGTAGAGTAGAGTATTCCAGGGATCTGTGCTAGTCCACTGCTTTTTAACATATTCATAAATGATCTAGAAATGGGAACAATGAGTGATCAAATTTCCGGATAACACAAAATTACTCAAAGTTGTTAAAACACAAGAGGATTGTGAAAAATTGCAAGAGGACCTTGAGAAACCGTGAGTCTGGGTGTCCAAATGGCAGATGCAATTTAAATGTGGACAACAGCAAAAGTTATGCATTTAGGAAAGAACTCAAACTACAGGTACAAGATGGAAGGTTCCACATTAGGGAATCATCATTCAGGAAAAGGATCTGGGTGTCCTCATGGATAATACATTGAAACCCTCTGCCCTGTGTGCAACTGCGGCCAAGAAAGAAAACAGAATGCTAGGAATCATAAAGAAAGGAATGAAGAATAAAACTAAGGATGTTAGAATACCTCTGCATCACTCCATGGTGTGACTGCATCTTGCATACTGTGTGCAGTTCTGGTTGCCATATCTAAAAAACGGATATAGCAGAATTCGAAAAGGTTCAGAGAAGAGTGACCAAAATGACAGAGAAGATGAAAGGTTGCCCCTACAAGGAAAGGCTTAAAAGGTTAGGGCTCTTCAGCTTGGGAGAGATGGCTGAGGGGCAATGTGATAGAGGTCTATAAAATAATGAGTGGAATGGAACTGGTAAACACAGATCAGTGGTTTACTCCATCAAGAAGTAAAAAGACTAGGGGACACTCTATGAAGGTACAGCATAACCCATTTAAGACTAACAAAGCTACAATCTAGCACACTGAAGACTAATCAGAGAAAATAATTTTTCACTCAATGCGTAATCAAACTCTGGCATTCATTGCTGGAAGATGTAGTAAAAGCTGGGTTTAAGAGAGGTTTTTGATGAATTCCTGAAGGAAAGGTCCATAAACCATTAATAATACGGACTGGGGAAATCCCCTGCTTACCCCAGGATGAGCAACATGGAATCTGTCTATCTTTTGAAAACCTGACAATTACGTGTGACCTGGACTGGCCACTGTTGGAAACAGGATACTGGGCTTGATGGACCATGGTTTGACCCAGTATGGCATTTCTTATGTTTTAATTTGGCTCTTCAGAATGGCAAAAATTGCATGTACTGAACCTATGCCCATACCTGTGGTTGTAGTCCCTTTATGTTTTAGAAGACCCTATAGAGAGATTTTGCCCTCTGTTCATTTAATACCACCTGTGAAAAAGTGGAGTTGCTTACCTGTAATGGGGGTTCTCCGTAGACAGCACGGGTATGCATTCACACTCCATAGTACCGTCTCTGATGGCGCCGGTGTGCTGTGCTCTCCCCTATCTTCTGGCTTTTTTTCGTTTTTTTTTTCTTTTTGCGGGCGGAGGGTGGATGAGTGTGGCTGCATACCCCTGCTGTCTATGGAGAACCCCCACTACAGGTAAGCAACTCAGCTTTCTCCGCAGACAAGCAGGGGGATGTAGGCACACTCCATGGTCAGTCCAAAGATGAGGGCTGCATAGTATGATTGCAGATGCATGGCCTGGGCTAGAAGCTATGATGGGCAGATGTTGAAGTAAGTGCTCATGGGACAGAGAGCCTGACTGAAGGCTAAGTCTCTTGCAGTGGACCGATCCAAGCTGTAGTGTCAGGTAAACTTATGAATGGATGTCCAAGTAGCTGCTTTGCAGATATCTTGGGTGGAGAATGCAGCTAAAATGGCAACAGTGATGGCAGTTGTGCGCAACTGATGGGCTGAACTTGGCCTGGGGCTGGTAAGTGAACTTGAGCAGAGCAGAAAGAGATACAGTCCAAGACCCAGGACAAAATAGACTTTTTTGAAGCTGGCCGTCTGGAGTTGTTTGGATTGAAAATGACAAAAAGTTGTGAAAATGATCTCAAATCTTTGGTTGCATGTAAGTAATAAAGCAGTGCTCATTTGCAATCCAGGGTATTGAGGGATTGTTTTGGCGAATCTTCCTCGAAATCTGGAAAAAAAATCAGGAAGTACAATGGATTGGTTCAAGTGAAACGCTGATACAACTTTCGGAAGGAACTTAGGATGTGTCCTTAAGAGCACCTTGTTATGAAGAAACTACCTGTAAGGAGGGTAGTGGACGAGTGCTTGAAGTTCACTGATCCTCCACACAGAGGTTTTTGTTGGAAGGAATACTGTTTTACAAGTAAGATGCTTTAGAGAAACTGATCAGAGGGGATTAGAAGGGAGTGTTCATGAGCTCTGCTAAGATCACATTCAGGTCCCAAGGTGGAAGAGGTGGTTTGATGGGAGGCTTGGTATTCATGAGGTCCTTCATAAACACGAAGTAAATGGATGAACTGAGACGGGCTTGCCCTCCACCAGGGCATGGGAAGCCGCTATGGCAGAGAGGTATTAGGTACAGTTTTTAGTATAAATATCCATAGCAACCCTTAGTAAGTAAAGAACTTAGATCTAAACACAAACTTAAAACTAAGATGTAGACAGCAGTCCAGCAGCGGGATGGGGGCTTTCCAATCTTTTGCATTGAGTGTCACATGTATGATTTTCTCCCAGTTGGTGAGAGGTCTTACGTGTGCACTAGGTGCAAGGAGCTCTTTGCTCTCAGGGAACGAGTCCGTTCTCTAGAGGCTAAAGTAGCAGACTTGGAAAGCATAAGACAGACAGAGAGGTAAATAGACGAGACCTACAGGAATATAGTCCTGAAGTCCCACCTCCAGTCTGGCAGCATCCCTGTTGCCATGGAGGAGAGAGGTCACGTGACAGGAGAGCATCACCCTGGTGTGGCAGGAAGTGATCCTGTAACTAGGACCTGTCCTCCAGGTGATGTAAAACCCTCTCGCACCGAGAGAAATGGCAGATGAAATTTAATGTGGACAAGTGCACCTAGGGAAGAACAACCCAAACTATGGTTACACGATGCAAGGTTCCACATTAGGAACCACCACCCAGGAAAAAGATTTAGGCGTCATTGTGGATACCATGTTAAAACCCTCGGCCCAGTGTGCAGCGGCGGCCAAGAGAGCAAATAGAATGCTAGGTATGATAAGGAAAGGAATGGAAAATAAAACAAAAGATATTATAATGCCTCTATATCGTTCCATGGTGAGACCGCACCTTGAATATTGTGTGCAATTCTGGTCGCCGTATCTTAAAAAGGATATAGCGATTTTAGAAAAAGTTCAGAGAAGAGCCACCAAAATGGTAAAGGGGATGGAAGGATACTCCTATGAAGAAAGGCTAAAAAGGTTAGGGCTCTTTAACCTGGAAAAGAGACGGCTGAGGGGAGATATGATAGAAGTCTATAAATTAATGAACGGAGTGGAACGGGTAAACGGAGATCGATTGTTTACCTTATCAGAATATAGAAAGACTAGGGGACATGCAATGAAGCTACAGGGTAAACTATTTAAGACTAATAAAAGAAAATATTTTTACACTCAACGTGTAATCAAACTCTGGAATTTGTTACCAGAGGATGTAGTAAAGGCTGTTAATGTAGCTGGGTTTAAAAAAGGTTTGGACAAGTTCCTGGAGGAAAGGTCCATAAACCATTATTAAGAAGGGACCCAAGATATCAATGCTTGAGCCAATACAAGCATTGTGGAACCTGTGTCCCTTGGGGAAACTGCTAGGTACATATGACCTAGATTGGCCACTGTTGGAAACAGAATACTGGGCTTGATGGACCTTGGTCTGACCCAGTATGGCATATCTTATGTTCTTATGTAGGTGATAATGGATAGACGTGGTCTGCAGGCCAGAGTTGGAGAGATGCAGTAGGTAGGTTAGGACCTTTCCCAGAGAACAGTGAATGGGGTCCTGATGATGTTCCTTTGCCCAATTCACAAAGCGGGACCACTTACATCAGAAGGATAACCGAGTAGTCAGTTTTCAATGCGGTAATCAGTTCCAGCACTTCAGTAAGAAAGAGGTAGCTATTGCTGAGGTACCTGGATCTTCCCAGCTGCTAATGAGAGACTATGGAGATTGGGGTGGAACAAGGTACCTTGTTGATGAGTGAGCAGAAAGGGATCCATGCCCAGAGGTTGCAGCACCTGCATCGTCAGGGCAAGAAGGTCCAGAAACCAAGCTTGCCATGGCCACTGACGTGCAATGAGGATGACTGATGCTTTTTCCTGTCGTATTTCAACCCATGTTCCCTGTAAAATAGTTATTTCCAAGTTATAATGCCCTGTTCAATGTAATTTCAGTTTGTTCAATGTAAACCTCACAAATGCAGAATAGCGCAGTATATAAGAGAATGTAAATAAATAAAATAAATAAGTATCTTGAAAAGAACGTGGCTGATGAGTGGAAAAGGAGGAAAGGCATAAAAGAGCCAGCGACCAGGAGATGGCAAAGGCATTCTATTTCCATTGGAGAAGACTTGGTAGGATGGAGCAGAAGAGTCTGCATTTGGCGTTGTCTGTAGTAGAGAAGAGATCTATATCCAGAATGTCCCACCGTGTGAAGAACATGCATACCACTGTGGTGTCCAGGGACCATTTGTGAGGATCCAGATGTTGACTTACTGAGTCCGCCAGTTGGTTCAAAGCTCCTGGCAGGTAGGTTGCTCTGAGAAAAGTATTTGAGAGGATAAAGTGCCAGAGTCGTGTGATTTTGTGACACAGTTGAAGGGATCCCACACTGCCTTGCCTGTTAATGTAGAACATGGGTACTTGATTGTCTGTATCAAGAGGATCTTGTTGCTGGCCCAGCATCGGAAGACCTGCAAGGCATAGAGGACCACCCAAAGTTCAAACACATTGATGTGAAGGGCACATTCTTGTGGTGACCAGAGTCCTTGTGTGAACAGGTTCAGTGGGTGCCCCCTCCCCCAGCCATAGCTGGATGTGTCCGTCAGGGTGAGATGAGGTTGAGGTGGCTCGAACAGGCAACATACCGATAGGTTTGATGTAACTTCCACCAGCATAAACTGTTGTGAAGGTCTAGATTTACATTTGTACACAATGGAATTTTTGTCCGTAGGGGCTGTGCATATTGATTCCAGTGTGCTCTGAGGTGCCACTGAAGAAGTTGCATGTACAGTCTTGCAAGCAGTATGACATGCACAAAAGCTGCCATGTGGCCCACTAACTGAAGCAGAGTGCAAACAATCATAGCCTGGAGGTGAAGCAGTCTGCTGCTGAGGTGAGGCAGAAGTTTGAGCCTGTTACTGAGAAGGAAGGCATTGCCCTTCCTTGTTATCTATGCATGCCTGATAAAAACAAAGATTCTTCCATGGGTTGAGCTGAGATTTATGTTTGTTTATGACAAACCCAGTGGCTTTGGGGAGGGTTATAGTGTACTGGACCATCTGACTAGTTGCCTTTGCGGAGGGTCCCAATATGAGCCAATTGTCTAGATATGGATAAATGCAGTGTCCCCTCCACAGGATATGCCCTGTGAAGACTACTAAATATTTTGTGAATACATGGGACACAGCAGAAAGGCTGAAAGGGAAAACTATTGTACTGGTAGTGTTGACTTTTGAACTTGAAGCAAAGGTACTTCCAGTGCAAAGGGTAAATAAGAATGTGAGTGTAGGCATCATTCAGGTCCAAAGAGACTAGCCAGTCATGATGACTTAGCAAAGGGAGGATTGTACTGAGAGAAGTCATTTTGAATTTTTTTCTTTGAAACTAAAAATTGAGGTCCCTAAGGTCTAAGATAAGACGTAATCCACCAATCTTCTTTGGAATCATGAAGAAACACGAGTAGAAGCCCTGTTTGCGTTGTCCATGAGGAACTATTTCAATGGCTTGATTGCATAGGAGTTTGGAGACTTCCTGTTCCAGGATCTATAAGTGTTGAGCCAAAGGCATGGGCACATTGGAACAAGAATGAGGGCGTGGAAGTTGTAAAATGTTGATCTTACACTCACTTTCGACTGTGTTAAGTACCCACCAATCTGTAGTTATGGAATACCATGACTCTCTTAAGTGCTGAATTCTGCCTGCTATCAGCAGGTAGTCAAAACCTAGGAGTAGGTTTGGGGGCAGGAGTTGGGTTGGAGGGTTGTTTCCTGTCCTGTTGTGTGGAGCTTGGCTGATATTTTTGATGAGGGTAAAATTGCTGAAAATACTGATAAGGGCAAGCTCTCCAGTAGCAAGATAGTTGAGAGCATCTGGGTTGTGATGCCGGTTCCACTGGCTGGGCAGCTAATTCCCTGCCCATGGATGAGTGGTCTTTAACCTCCGAGACCACTTCATGCATTTTAGATCCAAAAAGGCATTCTCCTTAACATGGGGAGTCCAGATACACAGGGCCAGGCTGTGCGTCTGGCTGAAAAAGCTGTGGTGGCAGAGAATGCCATTGAATCAAAAGGCGTCATAGATGATGTGACGATAAGGTATAAAGACTCATGCAAATAAGTGAGACATTGAGCTTGCTCTTCTCCTGCTAAGGTTTGAGCATCATTCAATTGTAAGAGGAGATCATGGTGGTAATGCAAGGTCTGGTGCTGATGCGCTAAAACCCTCATGGCAAGAAGGCTACTCTGATCAGTCTTCCAACCAACAGCATCAAGATATTTTTGTTTTTTTCCTGGTGGCATCTGAAAAGTCGATTTAGATGACTTTGATTTTTTTAAAGGACAGTTTTGGAAACCATGGATTGATGAAGCAATTGCTGGTGGTCAAAGTCTCCTCAAAAATAGACCCCGTTATGTCCCCCAAAAAAACTTCAATCAATATTTTTGTCGGACATAGATCGTGAAGAGAAGGCACTGTGGACCAACCCAGTAACACGATACATATCCCTTTTATTCAACCACTTAGGCAAAAGTGTTCAAAACATTTTAAATTCACCAAAAGCATTTAAGCAAGAAAAAAGCACGACACTTATCTGAGGTATGCGTGACGTGCACGTTTCAGGGGAGACCCCTGCATCAAGCACTCAAAACTTCACTTATGAAAACAACCGTGTCCACCATAGAACTGGTAAAAAACGCCAAATTGTAGGCAGTTAAAATGAAGGAAACTGGTTTTAGATTGGGCTACAAAAATGCCTACCAAAAACAACCAACCAATCAGAAGAGGGGATTCCCACAAGATAGAAAACCCCCTAATCCTGAAAGGATGACATCACATCGCCCCCAGCCAATCAATCTCACCATTCAAACCAGTAGGAGACACTGCCTTCAAAAGAAATATCCACCGTTGTTCCAACCTCCGTAATTTAAAGGTCCGATCACCTCCTCTAGGATCCACAGGGATATGATCAATCACAGTCCACCGAAGCTGTTGGAACTCATGTTGAAATTGAGAACAATGCAAGACTATCAGAGCTGTAAGAATCGACTGACGAAGTACGGCAGAAGTCTGTGGAGCCCACTGTGTTTCAGACTAAGGAGGCTGACCTTTCTCGTCAACTGAAGGGTTTTTCTGACTATCTGAAAGCTTTCAAACTTCGGAAGTTCACACGTGATAAAACTGACTATGATTCTGGACGGGTCTATTATTGGATGTATGAATCAGAGACTGATGATGGAATTGCCAACAGGCGAGTTACTTTTGATGTGTCGTCTGAGGATACGGAGGATGAACGTCCCTCAAAACCTAAACCTAAGGGACAGCAGGTTTTTCGGACAGGTGGAGCACAGCGTTACCGGACGCGGCGGACGGGAGATCATCTACTGGAAGGGGAACCTCCAGTCACTCGTCAACGGGCCCGCCAGAATCAGATTCCTTAGTGGTTAATCTGACTTCTCGCCCTTTGGACGTATCTAGTGAACGGCTTCTTAATTTGGGCCTTTCTTTTGTGCCAACAGTACGATACGATTCTTTCACCATGCGTTTGGCTTTACATCGGTTTTTCCGGAAGTTACACATTTTGCATTATTTTGAGACTAATTCTTTGGGCACTGTGGATGTGTCCATAGTGCGACCTTCGTCTCGATGGATTCCGCCGGGCACGCCGGATTCAGCTCTGGTCACTTTCCAATCTTTAGTGTTAAGGGATCTTCAGACACAAGAAAAATCTTTTTCTAGATGGAAGTCAAATTTGGCTCGTTCAGATTGGACCTGTTTACAGCGGTTAACACGGGATTCTTCGGTGACGATTCGCAGCGCTGATAAGGGGGGTGCAATTGTGCTGTGGGATACTCAGGACTATATGTCTAAATTGCGAGCTCATGTATCTGATCCACAGGTATATCTTCGATTGGACACTGATCCTACTTTGTGTCCTTACAGATGGAGATTCGGGTTTTGACAATGGAAGCTTTTTCTAGGGGCTGGATTATTTCAAGGGAGTTACGTTTTCTTTCAACAGCTTACCCTAAAATACCTATTATATACCTTGTGCCAAAAGTGCATAAATCGTTAACGGACCCTCCGGGAAGACCGATAATTTCTTGTCGAGGTTCGGTCCTTGAACCATTGTCAAAATTTTGCGATGCATTTTTGAGTAAAGAGGCTGCATTAGTTCGGTCCTTTATTCGGGATTCCACGCAATTTTTACAAATATTACAACAAGTGATATTACCACCTGAACCCGTCTTTCTGGTCACGCTTGATGTAGCTGCACTGTACACCAATATACATCAAGGAGAATCATTGCAACTGTTGCAGGGTTTATTTTTACGGGCTCCCTCTCGGTTGCCAAAGTCCTTTCTGACGGAATTGATTACGTTGGTTCTTACCCGCAATTATTTTTTGTTCGAGGGATCCTTTTATCAACAAATATTTGGCATCGCCATGGGGGCCACCGTGGCTCCTTCGGTGGCGACCCTTTACATGGCAGATGTGGAAGAACGATTGATTTATGGTTCTCCTAAATTTTCATCAGTGCTGGTGTGGAAGCGTTTCTTGGATGATATCTTCTTCATTTGGACGTCGGACTTACTTTCATTGCATGAGTTTTTGGACTGGCTAAACGGATTGAAACCTCACATCCAATACACTGCCCACATTGATTCAGATCGTGTGGAATTTTTGGACATGATCGTCTTTCGGGCAGGGGATCTTTTGGCCACCACTTTGTTTCGTAAATTGGTTCAACGTAACAGCTTGTTGAACTACAACAGTTTCCATCCTGAGCCCCTGCGAAAGGGGTTGCCCTATGGGCAATTTTTATGGCTTTGACGGCTGTGTTCCTCTATGGTTCATTTCAAAGCTCATGCTGCCGACCTATCGGCTCGGTTGTTGGTCAAGGGTTACCCTAGATCGGTTGTGTCGTGTGCTTATCGGAGGGCCTTATATTCACATCGGGAGTGGTTTTTAGAGTGGCCAGCTGATCGGCCGTCTCCTGAAGTGGATGACATGGTGACGGGG
The DNA here is from genome assembly GCA_033557465.1 of Ichthyophis bannanicus. Lineage (NCBI taxonomy): Eukaryota > Metazoa > Chordata > Amphibia > Gymnophiona > Ichthyophiidae > Ichthyophis > Ichthyophis bannanicus. The sequence goes on from CM066031.1 coordinate 1,373,874,152, forward strand.
GTTTTACCCTACATGACCAATTCCTCACGGGTGGTAGGCATTTTGAAGAAGTATTAGCCAGTATTATCTCTTCTTTCAAGCTTCAATAAGCCCTTGCGGATTGCATTTTCGCGGGGCTCTAACCTTCGGGACAAGCTGTTTTTTTCTGCTACATCTGTGGATCGCCCTTCGCGTCCTCAAGCACAGGCTGGTTTTCATGAACCTTGTGGGACCTGTCGGTTTTGCGGTACCACCGTGTCTGGTGGTTCTTGGGCTGACTTATATACGGGCCAGGTTTTTTATCGTCATTGGCAAACCAATTGTAATTTCACTTTTGTGGTTTATTTTATTGAATGCTCCTGCCCTTTACGTTATGTGAGCAGCACTACCAGACCAATTCGGATTCGTCTGGCGGAGCACGCCAGTCGTCTTCGTCAGTCGATTCTTACAGCTCCGATAGTCTCGCATTGTTCTCAATTTCAACATGAGTTCCAACAGCTTCGGTGGACTGTGATTGATCATATCCCTGTGGATCCTAGAGGAGGTGATCGGACCTTTAAATTACGGAGGTTGGAACAACGGTGGATATTTCTTTTGAAGGCAGTGTCTCCTACTGGTTTGAATGGTGAGATTGATTGGCTGGGGGCGATGTGATGTCATCCTTTCAGGATTAGGGGGTTTTCTATCTTGTGGGAATCCCCTCTTCTGATTGGTTGGTTGTTTTTGATAGGCATTTTTGTAGCCCAATCTAAAACCAGTTTCCTTCATTTTAACTGCCTACAATTCGGCGTTTTTTACCAGTTCTATGGTGGACACGGTTGTTTTCATAAGTGAAGTTTTGAGCGCTTGATGCAGGGGTCTCCCCCGAAACGTGCACGTCGCGCATACCTCAGATAAGTGTCGTGCTTTTTTCTTGCTTAAATGCTTTTGGAGAATTTAAAATGTTTTGAACACTTTTGCCTAAGTGGTTGAATAAAAGGGATATGTATCGTGTTACTGGGTTGGTCCACAGTGCCTTCTCTTCACGATCTATGTCCGACAAAAATATTGATTGAAGTTTTTTTGGGGGACATAACGGGGTCTATTTTTGAGGTGTTTCTTTGACCACTGTTTTCTCGGGGTGTTTTTGCTATTGGTGGTCAAAGTCTGGCACAGATAGTACCTTATATTTTAGGTCAGACGCTAGGAGGTAGCATGCACTGAAGTGGGATTCTTCCAAATGGAGGACTGCAGGTCTTGAAGGAATTGATGCTTCGGTAGAGCTTTTGTAAAATCTGCTTGGGTGCACTGCAAGCTGTCAGTATAGACTGGAAACCCCATTTATTGGTAGGTGTTCGAGTCTCGCTCAGAGCCAGGGCCTTAGAAACCTTCTGCAGAAATTTGGGATGATGGATCTTCTTGCCAATCTTCCGAAGGTCTGGCAGTGGCAGGGTCTCCGAGAAGCCCTCATTTATCCCACAGACAGGGTGAGAGTAAGGGACACTAAGCAATTTTATTTAAACATATTCTTATACCACCTTTCTACTATTCAAAGCGGTTTTCAGTTGAACAATTAACATGACCATATGGTACAATATTTTACATGAAACTGAACAGATTAATAGTAAAACGTTAACTATGAACATTGGGTATACTAACTATGAACTATTTACAGTGTAATGTGAACGTGAGTATCTTGTCAAGACTTTGTTGTATTGCTAATGTTTGCTTAACTTGGTTTAGGATTCTTCAAAGGGATTTAGGTGGGGTGGATTTCAAGGTTTGCAGGTAGTTTGTATTCTTCCCTAAAGATGAGACATCATCCTCCAGTGGTGTAGGTGTTCACCATGCTATCATGAAGGGTGACTTTGGGTGTCTCTGATGCCTGGGATCTATGGTTATGTCCGTCGTGGTGCAGAGTGCAGTAATCCCAGAATTAGCAGGAGCCACATTGAGGATGACTGCACTGCCTTGACAAAACTTCCTTAATAGTGACTGGAGGGAAGAGTTTGGGCTGGTGATTCCTGTTTACTGCGGTTGTTCAGGCATAGTGGGAGCGTTTTTCCTCCGTGTTTTCTTAGAAGGCTATGCCAACTCTAAGTTGTCAGGCAGGCAAGGGCACTTGGTTGCCTTATCTACCGAGGTTTCCCTGTCAGGAACATGCTCAAGATGTTTAGTTTTTCATTTTACCTTACCCTCCAGCCATGCTGCTTTCAGGAGCTGAGGAGGTGAAGGAGTGGAGCCCCGGCCTGAGTAAGCATGCGATGATGCTGGTGCCGGTAGAGAGTCTGCCTCGACACACGGCTGCCCTGTAGAGCCCCGATTGTGCCTGATCAGGGCCCGAGGGGGCAGGGTTCATTGAAAATTGTTGAGAAGACATTGGAAAATTCAGTGAAAAGAGATATTTATTTTTTCCATAGGGATAAAAAGCCATTGGCAGCTAATAGCCTGCCTTGTGCTCTGTCCACGTTGTTGCTCCTCTTTTTTCTTTTTTGTTTGAAGAGAAGGTCTATACAGCAGAGAGCCAGTGTTTCAGAGAGAAAAAAAACCCTGTGGGAATGCCGAAGTGAGAAAAGAGAAAATGAAAGTAAACGCAATCCGGTCTGCGGTAGAAGAGAAAACCAGTTTGGGTGGGAGTTTCGTCAGAGAGTCATCACGCATGCTTGGAGAAGTCCAAAGGACTTCTCTAAGCTAGAGAAGAGCCCGGCACACCGGCACCATCAGGGATACACCACGGAGGGTGCCTGCAGCCCACTGCTTGTCTGCAGAGAAATAGATTGACTGAAAATGGTAACATCTTGCTCATGGGTTTTATGAATGCATCTACTATTAAAACTAAGACTCATCAAATTCATGATTTACTTATAGCTGAAAAGCTTGACTTATGTAATGTATGTAATCATCCAGATACACTAAATCAGCCGGTTCACCTTTTCCTTCCTGCTTATTCACAGCGTCAAAAAAATATAACATTAGTGAGACAAGACTTTCCTTGGCTAAATCCATGTTGATTTTTTCCCATTAAGCCATGACATATGTTCAGTTAGCTCAGTTGAAAAGTAAGCAGGTCAGAGCACACTGTGATGTCATCAAGGATTCAGAAATGGACCAACCATTAGTTAATAATCAAAACTATACACAAATTTTGATATCAAACAAGAAAGGTAAGCCATCAAATATGGCTGACTGATAGTAATGCAGTGACTGCTAATGTCCTTTGTTCTCCCAGATAGATAACAGATATTAACGAAGTGGCCGTTGGCTTACCATCATCTCGTCTTATATTTTTGAGGGCAGAGTATATTTATTATATATTCCACCTGCTTATCCTAATGTTGGCCTGTTATCCTTTACAGAATTTTTTCCCATGTTGGTAGATAACTTAACTCATTTTATTGTGTTGGGAGGGATTTAATTTATCACTACAGCTAGGCTCTATTTTGCCACTTGTACAGTGACTTTTTTCCCCATCTAATGCACTCTCTAGGATTTGTGCAAACTGTAACCTCTGCCACTCATGCTAAAAAGGTCATTTGCTTGATTTGATCTCTCTCTGAAATTTAGCCATGCAATCTTAAAGATCATGGTTTTGTGCTATGGTATCATGGTACCAGTGCTATGGGCTGATTTTTATTTATTTATTTTAACAGCAAACTGGATTAGGGTGGCAGAGCTGTGAGAAGATATTTGAGAAGAAAGTCCACTCTCTCAGAGATTGCTAAGATTTAACTGTGGTTAGAACGGGGGAGGAGAGGGCGTTTCATGTGACGATGCTAAGCTGAGTGGATGCTGCGTGGTGCAGCTCCAACCTTCACCCCAGATAGATTTATACATTTTTTGTTGTTGACAGCAACTTTTTTGTTTGATGCTGGTCACGTAAGATATTTGAAAGAAGAATCTGCCATGGCATGCCGATGGAGAATCAGAGGGCCCCACAGTGCAGAAGAGAAGATAGCAGAGGAAAGCACACCACCAGTGATTACTCTGCAACAGCTGACTGTGAAAGTACTCGCCAAAAATGTATTGGCAGTAAGGCTGCAGCATGTGGAGGACAGTGTCAAAGCAAGAGAATTGGACTATGACAGCAGAGTATAGGATTAGGGGGTTGGAGGGGAAAAAATGGATCCTCACTGATCACATAGAAGATCAAGAAAATAGGAGTCTGAGGAACAACATCTAGGCTTATAGGAGTTCCAGAGATAATACAAGACCTGGAGTTATAGCCACTGGTGGTGCAGTGGTTGCCTAAGGAGCTGGGTCAAAAAAGAATTACAGGCCAGTTTGTCAATTAGTCAGCTTCTCAGATGCTGATGGACATGCTCTTCAATGACAGAATTTTTTTAAAAAAATGTATCGGCCAATTTCTAACAACAATTTTTGTGCCAAGGGTATCTGAGTTATATCCTGCAAAAGGCTTATAAATGGGCCCAATTTGCCCAGTAGGAACTTATGCTACAGTACCAGAGCCCTTCCTCTGAATCTCCTTTAACTTGTGTTCTACCTTTTTCTACAAAAGTTGCTCAAGTTGCTGCTAGTATTCAACAGCAATGGCATTTATGGACCTTCCATACAGTTGTGGTCAACATTATTAGCACCCTTGCATTTTAGGAATGATGTGTACAATATCTTGAGAAATAATTGGAAATATTCCAGCTGTATGTCATCATAATATTTTAACAGTATGTTCAACAATATACAACAAAAAAAGATGTCTGTGCAACATAGACGTAATAATTTCTTAGAAAAAAACAAACAAAACAAAAACCTAGCCAACATTAATGGCACCCTTTACTAATATTTGTTTGCACAACCCTTCGCAGTGATGACAGCCTCCAAACATTACTTGTAGCCATCTATAGGTTTTGTACATCTGTCTGCTGGTAGTTTCTCCCACTCTTCAACTGATCCAATTTTAGTAATTCCTAAAACTAAAATAAGGGGGAATCCAAGGTGGTATATTCATAGTGGCTGCTCTGAGTCTGCCTTGTCATGTTAACTACTTCTTCATTTAAGTTTGCCTTATTTCTTTGTCAAAGGAAGGGAAAGACTAAGGTCTTCCTTTCAGGCTCTAGAACACCGGCTGCTCTCAGTCCAACAAACCCTTTTGTCACCTGTTCAGGGCCTGTCCAGATGAAGCCCAAAGCGGTTTCCTTGGGGAATCTTTGCTGGGGAAAATGTACTGGTAAGCCACCCAGATCTGAATGCCACTTTTGGAAGATGTGTCCTATAGCTCAGCAGGTTCAATGGTGATGAATGATATCAGCGGGGCAGATTCGGAAGGGGTCAGGGTGCTGCAGGATGTACTCTGCCAGAAGCAGCGATTGGTCTCGGCGAGACTATAAGGGTTCTGACAGGAATGCAGAGTGGCATGGAAACAGTATTTTGAGGTCACAGGAACCATCAACTTGCTCCTTTAAGCCATCTTTAGTAAGGCCTCATGTTTTTAGCCTCAAAGATATAAGGGAAGCACAGCCATACCAAGAGCTGTGCAAGAAGTGCAGCCACACAGGGTGCAAGTATGGAAGGGGTGCTGATGTCATCACTAGGCTTCCAGAAAGCTTGACAGGAGTAAGTTCCTGTGCGTGACTGGGTGGGGGAGGGGGAAGGGGCACCAAGTTTGCTTGTCCCATAGGGCACATTTCTAGCTTGGTACAGGGTCCTGAAGGGAAGTCATAGCCAGGCTGGAAAAAACATTGTCTAAACAAAATACTTACAACAAGGCTTTTCTGTTAGAACTAAGGTCTGGGAGACTGAGGAGGGTAGTAACTATATGCTTATACTTCTGTACAGCGCTGCGTGCGTAGCGCTATATAAATGTTAAATAGTAGTAGCAGTAGTAACTAAAGTGATTTAAGAGAACAATGCACAATATTTGCCCCTTAATGCATGCTAAGAGGCAAAACTATGCATTATTTTACCTTAACACATTATTTTACCCAATGCATATTGCATAATAATGAGATGCTAAGCATGCAAATATATGCCAAACATCTGATTATTATGCAAGTCAAATAATGCAGCTTGCATTAAACACTATCAGAAGCATCGGGCTGCTAACATGCAACTCAGTACTCCTGATCTCATTCTTAAAAAGCACCGGTACTAAATTAGAGCCCCCCCCCCCCCACCAAAGATACCCATCACACACACAAACACTGCCCCCTCAAATTCACTTTCCACCACCCCCCTTAAGACCCCACCCCTCCTAATTCAGAACCCCCATCACAAAGACCTTCCCCTGCCCTCAAAGGCCACCCCAGGACTATCTTTAATCCTCCTTAGTGGTATACAGGGCTAACCAGAAAGGAGCAATCCCCACTTGCTCCTGTCCAGGTCAGTGCTGGGTTCAAAATAACACCTATGACCCCCTAGTGGTAGTATCATGGTACTACTGCTAGCATCAAGTTTAGGACATGTCTGTCTTAACTGCATACCTACTCTGTGCGCTACAGCCTTTTTACATGCATGTTATCGACTGCATGCATATTAATTCTTAGGTTTACACACACACACATGCAATTTGTGTGCACTTTTAATATTTAGGTGCTGAAACAAATGCCAAAATGACTCAGAGAAGAATAACTCAAGCTAGTATTTTATAAAGACAAGTAGATACAAATGAGCTCTAGTCATTTACATCCTAAGTTCAGCTTTGCAAAGAATTTCTTACATATTGCCACAGCCAGAATTTAACACACCCCTGGAGCTAGAACTTAAAAAAAAATAAAGGCCCTTCACATAGTGGCTGGTGAAATTTAAAGGGCCCAGTGGACCCAACGCCCCCTCCTCATCCCAACTGCAGAATTACAAGGTTTGAATCCCCACCCAAGCACTGCCTCTTAACTATCTACAGAGAAGGTTGGTGTGGGTCAGGTCGGTCCATCCCGTCACCCCATCTCACTCCAAGGGGCAGATTGCTAAAGCCAGCACCAGTTTTGAAGCCAGTAGTCTATGTGGCAAGGAGCATGTGGAGTTCGCACCTGCCCCCATCATCCTATGACCTCCTGGAGTAAGACAGGGTATGGGGATGTGTTGTCAGGTAGGCAGGCCAACCCGACCTGATCCTCTCAGTGCTCAGTTATAAGACAAGGCTTTATGTAGGATTTCAATCTCTTAGCTCAAGGTTAGGGCTGGGGAGGTCAAGTCTACTGGGACCCCAGCAAACTGAAGTGCCCATGGGGACCTATAATTTGAGTTAATGGGTCCTTTCATTTTTTTTCTTGCTACTGCATGAAGGGGCTTTTTTTTTTTTTTTGGGGGGGGGGGGGAGTAAGTGGGGCTTGAGGATGGAGGGGTAAAATTTGAGTGGATGAAAAGGGAATAAAGAAAGAGATGGAGGAAAGAGCAAAACAAGAAAGATCAGTATGTTAGAGCAGATGTAGAGAGAGAATGGGAAAAAACTAGAAGAGAGAACAAAGGACAAATGGACAGCAGACAATGGAGAGATAGCAGAAGACAACAAGAAACCAAAAGAAAGTGACTGGAGCAATTGCAACTGAAAAATAAAATGCATAAACAACAAAAGGTAGAAAAATACATTTTTATTTTGAATTTATTAACTGGAATATGCCAGCACTGGGAAATGTGCGTCTTTAACGTCTGCATTTTGTTTACTACAAGAGAAAATTAATTTATAGTTGTATTTCTCCTGTGTTGTTGTACATTCCAAATTTGGCTTTTGGGGTTCCCAGTTGTTTTTTTTTTTTGAAAGGTCTGTTTATTGAAAAAACAGAAAAAGACAACCAATAACAACAGCTTCACAGAGTTTCCTGGATACAGCATAACTGTCTCCCGGTAGGGCTGTATCTTGTCCACCATTCCGGGAGCAATCGACAGTCCAAGAGAGAAAAAAAACATATACAATACCAGAAATAACCCCCCCTCGCCTTCCACCCTCCCCCTTCCCCCCCCCCCCACCCCAAGCAGGAAGCACACAGCAGAGAAGGGTCACTGGAGCAACACACAGCCTAATCGCAAGCAACCACTATCCGACCTTCAATACCTCACTACGGGCTTTAGGTCCCAAACTCTGAATGTAGGGCATCCAAATCAGCAAAAATATGGCCCATCTCCGAGGGTGCCCCACCGCACTCCTTCGCTCCATAAGCAACAGCTGATGGAAGCTATTACGCCACTCCGTAAGGGTAGGGACCACCGGCTCCCTCCACCGGCGAAGAATAGGGCCCTTCCCCACCAGACAGGCTTTTCGCACCAACAGTCTCTCCCACCTCCCCTTAGGATGGAGTGGTCCCAACTGATCAAACACCACTAACAACCCTGTCCAACAAATTCGCTGCCCCAATAACCCATCTAAATATGCCCCAATTCGCAACCAATACCGACGGATAGGTGGGCAACACCACCACATGTGACCTAGATCCGCCAGGGGGGAGGAGCACTTAGGGCAGCTGCCATCTGAAGTGAGGTGGCTACGAAGCGCCTGCCTCGGGGAGAAATAGGCACAGTGAATACATTTAAATTGTATCTCGCGCCACCTAGCGCCCTCGACCAACTGCGCAATCCGACTCAGTGCCTCCCTGGCAGCGCCCGGGGCTATCTCACGGCCCAATTCCCTTGCCCATCGGCTTTCCAACAGAGTATAGTCATGGGGTGCCTCCAACCGATCCACCCTCTTCTTTAAATCCGCTATAGTCGGCGGGGACACCGCCCCCAATGCCAAAAAATCAAGAATCCACGCGGAGTGCTCCACGTTAAGCTCCCGCCGAGACAAGGAACCGACATAGTGAACAACCTGCGCATACGCAAAGGCAGCCCCCCCCGGGCGTAAGCCATACTCCGTACAAAGCGTCCCCAAGGCCTTACAACCACCATCGGAATCGATCACGTGCCCCAAATGCCGTATACCCAGCCGCTTGGGGTTCCCAGTTTAATTATTGTCTTTCTATTTCTAAATTGTGATCCCTTGTTCTTTGTTTGGTGATAGTCTATGATCTATGTTCTGCATATGTAACCGAGCTGAGGTATTCTGTTTATGTAGTTTCTATTTGACAGTCCCACTTGTTCTCTTTCCCCAGTAGGAAATGTATTGGTATTTTCTGAGATGTATTGGTTATACATTTGCAATGTTGCCTTTTAATAGGTAGGGTTTGGGGCTTTGTGAGTCCTGGTAGTGCTGTTATGATATGGCGGGTTTGCTATGGGTTCTAAATGGGCAGTGTTTGTAGTACTTCCTAATGTGCCTGGCGGTTGGCACTGGAGTATAATAATGTAGAAATCTGGATTATAGTAATGTAGAAATCTGGTAGTCTGTCTTTATCCAGACACTCATTAAGAGGCATGTTTACTAAACATTAGTGCATGTTAACATAATGCAAATATTTATGCAAATGAGGCCCTGCACCGAGTCTCCGCACATGGTCCTGCACCCCCCTTGGGCTGCCCCTGCCTCCATTGCCTTGGAAGAAAAGGCCTGTCAATCTACGTCCAGTCATACCTTGCCAAGAAAACCCAGGGGCTGCTAGGCCGCCAGGAGTCAGCATTGACTTGAAGGCACTTAAAAAAATAATGTTTATATATCCTAGATTGCCTTTTCCTAAATAAAGCAGAGTAAAAATGATGGCAGGACACATACAGACCTTCATAGTGAAAGCCAGATGGCGCCAAATATTTACATTTGCATTGCTGATACAAGCAGATTTCTCTTCTTCGTCGAGAAAGAGATGCAGTAGAGGTCTTGTACTAATCTAAACTGCTAGGACAAAAGTGGAAGAAAAAGAACTACAATTTGTTCTACTCAGGACTTTACAGGGTCTGGTCACTGCCTTCTGCACATCTAACCTGTCCTGAACAAACGAAAGAATGAGGTTCTACGTAAACAAGCAAGGAGAGATTAAGGAGCACAACAAAAATATACCCAGCCAGCTGGAAAGTAAAGCTTTCTAACAGTAAACAAAACAAAACAAAAAGTTAAGCAAACCTGATGGGTTGCACTGTGATTTATGTATTTATGTGCGGTAAAACTCTCCTCTAACACACACCTTTTATAGCCTTGAACAAGTCAACTTTATCTCCTGTTTGCCTCAGATACCCACTTCAATTGTGAGCCCTTTGGTGGTATGGATTTAATGCACCTGAATACTTATCACTGTAGAGTGCAGCATCCATCTAGTAGTGCAACAGAAATGGCAAGCTGTATTATTAAAAAGGCAGTTTCTGGTAGATGTCTCTATAGTAGACACATGTATGCCTCGGCCCACAGGAGCCATTCCAGTGTTGACACCATAGACCTCAGAAGCCGTAGAGTCCTAGGTCTGAGGGGCAGGCCGCATGCACAGCTCCGAAAACATCCTCTCCATCATGAGAAGAACGTGGCCCCGGAGAGTGTTGAAATGCACTTCCAAATACTCCTAAGCGGGTTTGAGACTGCTTTCGGGGTAACTGATCACCAACCCTAGCAGTATGCATCTATGGTGCAATGATTTGCTTATCTCCATGGGATGTGATAGTGGGCTGCGGGCCTGCGGTGTGTGTGTGTGGTGCGGAGCTTGAGAGCCTTGGTGTATGTGTGTAGTGCAGAGGTGGGATGCCTGTGACACTGTGTGTGTGTGTATGCAGTTCAGGGCTGGGAGGGGGTGTGCACAAGTAGAGTGCGTGTGTGTGTGTGTGTGTGTGTGTGCGTGTGCGCGTGCGTGTGCGTGTGCGTGTTCGGGGCTAGGGAAGATGCACATTGTGCCCTTTTGTCCCCATACATGCATCCCTCCCCCTCCAATCTCTCTCCTGCTGCCCCCCCCCAACTCTCTGTTCCCCTTCCAGACTCTCTCCCCTTCTACCTCCCCCTAACACTCCCACCTTCTGCCCTCCATTCTTCCTCCTTTTCTAAGCGACACTGCCCCTTTAAATTTTTGCTGCCTCTTCCTCCCAACGTATCCCGGGTCGAAATTGTTTATTGTTTCAGGCCAGCTGGAATTGTGGCTGACGATTCCCCTTCTGTTCTGCCCATAGGAGATTGGACCCCTGCGGTAGGCTTAAGTGGTGTTTTCCCACTTCTTCCTTTTGCCCAGAGAAGATGGGGTCCCCGTGGGCAGCCTGCAGCAATTGAGGCCATGATCACAGCCTTCCCCTTCTGTTCTGCCCACAGGAGATCAGATTCCTGTGGGCAGGGAGGGTCCTTGCTCTGCTTGCACCTAAAAAGGAAAAGGGAGGGGGAGGAGGGAGGGAGAAGAAGAAAATACCAGGCGCCAGTTGCAAAGTTTTAGTCACCAAGGCAACCTGGCACCTGGGATTTGTCGAGCCCTGCAGTGTGGCGTCTCTTATGTTCTTATGTACAGACCTGATCCCATGCATTGCACCCTCCATGATGCACATAATCAAAAGCTGCCAACATGTCCAGGAAAACTGGCACAAAGCCTGTGCTTTTCCTTTCTAATTCCTGCAACAGCCTGCCTAAAAGAGACCATTAAAGCCTCAACTCCACAGTGCTGTCAGAAATCATGTTGATGCAGCTCTAGAAGGAAAATGTGAGTCAATATAACTCTAACTGTACTAAAACAATCCATTCTATAAGTTTTGCCAAAAACAGATGAGATAGGCCAACATGAGTTTGGAACCTTTCAGAATCAGATATACTCTAGCCCTTTTTTTTTAAAGAAGGTATGGCATCTCTGACTGTTTTAATCCAACCTGCTGGACATGGATCCAGGGGAGATGTACTTGTATTTGGTGCCTTTGGGCCAGCTAATCCAAATTCTCCCCGTTGCAAGGGAATAGTACGGCAGAAGGTTACTTGTGTTGAGCATGTAATATGTGAACCTTATTATCAAAATAACGTGCTATCATAGTCATGAGTGTTTTTCACTGTCTACACAACATACCCTACACTTTCAACATGAAAGAACAAAGTCGCATTACCAGCAATGCATTAACATACTGTGAAGATATTTCCTCTGCATTAACTGCATGGGAAAGGGCTAGCAATACTCCACAACAGTTAATGTAGAAGGTTTTGTGGTTACTAAGCATTAATTTGGCAATTAACATGTGGTAACTGCAAAAACTAACAACTTCAGTAAACAGACCCTTTTATATAATACATTTGAAAATAATATTATACATCCGTCTCAAGTGTTTCAGCCTTTCCTTGCTGTATTTAATTTCTGCTTTAAAGGGTACTCTCTCTAAATCAATTATAGCATCCTTAACATACACACTATTTTCCCCCCTCTTCTATTGGCCTTATTACCACCTTGTCTTTATTGTAATGCATGATGTGTAGGACTGCCCTTGTTGGGGCTCGTTCTAGTTTTCTTATCGCATTTAAAATGCACATCAGCAGTGCCACATAGCTGAGAATTGTTTCCAGTTATGCTAATCTTTTCTTTGTCAGGTAATTTTTTTATGTGATATCATGCATCGCTTCATGGAGGGAAGAGACACTGAAAGGTCAGGCCCTTTCATGTTGGAATAAATTACTTATGGATTTGAGGATGAAATGATCACATCCACAATTTCACAGAGACTTCAAAACCTGGCTTTTTGAACACTGTTTTTATACTGTAAGTTTGTGCCCATTTAGAGAAAGGGCCATACTTCTCATTACTATTTGCTATAGGCATGATAATGTTTTCTCTCTTATGTACTATTCTATATGGAGTGGAAGAGTAGCCTAGTGGTTAGAACACTGGCTTGGTAACCAAGCAACCAGGGTTCAATTCCCACTAGCACTCCTTGTGGCCTTGGGCAAGTCACGTAACCCTCCATTGCCTCGGAAGAAAGGCCTGGCAGTCTACTTCCGGTGACACTGCCAAGAAAACCCAGGAGCTTCTGGGTCGCCAGGAGTCAGGACTGACTCGAAGGCACACATTGCATTTTGTACTATTCTATATGAACTGATTTTATAATTTTGGTTGATTGTATGTGACCATGTTGAAAGACAATTAGAATTGATTAAATGAGTATAGAGACCAGATTAAAGTAAACTGAAAATACTGGGTTTCAAACCATACTAAAGAATAAATCTGCATGATGCAGGTGTGGGCATCTTTTTCTATATAGAAGTCCAAGAGAGTCTGAGTTTTTGTCTTTACCTTAAACATTAGTGGGAAATTATTATGCTATGCTCAAAGGAAATTTTGGAGAACCTGTGAAAGACTATTTGATGCTCATCTGTCTGGACAGGGTTACAAGGCCATTTCTGAGCATTTGGAGCACCACTGAAGTTGAAGACTACAGTGTCCTAAGAACATAATAAATGCCATACTGGGTCAGACCAAGGTCAATCAAGCCCAGTATCCTGTTTCCAACAGTGACCAATCCAGGTCACAAGTATCTGGCAGGTTCCCAAAAATGTCCATCGGTTCCACAAGACTTGTCCCAGGATAAGCAGTGGATTTCCTGGGTCCTCTTTAATAATGATTTATGGACCTTTCCTCCAGGAACGTGTCCAAACCTTTTTTAAACCCAGCTACAATAACAGCTTTTACTACCATCCTCTAGTAACTAATTCCAGAGCTTGATTATGCATTGAGTAAAAAAAATATTTTCTCTTATTTCTTTTAAATGGGTGACATTGTAGCTTCATTGCATGTCCCCTAGTCTTTCTACTTTTTGATGGAGTAACCAACCTATTTATGTTTACCCGTTCCATTCCATTCATTAAATTTATAGAGCTCTATCACATCTCCACTCAGCCATCTCTTTTCCAAGTTGAAGTGCCAGAAATGCACACAATATTCAAGGTACGGTAGGCCCCATGGAATGATATAGAGGCATTATAATATCCTTGGTTTTATTCTCCATTCCTTTCCTTATATTTCTAAACATTCTATTTGATTTCTTGGCTGCCGCTGCACACTGTGCAGAGGCTTTCAACATATTATCCATGATGACGCCTAAATCATTTTCCTTGCTGGTGGTTCATAATGTGGAATCTTGCATTGTGGAACCATAGTTTGCACTTGTCATCTGCCATTTGGCTGTCCAGTTTTCCAATTTATCAAGGTTCTCTTGTCATTTTTCACAATTCTCTTGTGTTTTAATAACTGGATAATTTTGTGTCACCTGCAGATTTGATCACCTCACTCATTATTCCCATTTCCATGTCATTTATGAAGATGTTAAAAAGCAGCGGACCCAGCAGAGATCCCCAGGGTACTCCACTATTCAGCTTTCTCCATTGGGAAAATTGGCCATTTAGCTCTACCCTGCTTTCTATCTTTTAACCAGTTCCTGATCCACAATAGTACAATGCCTTCTTTCCCATGACTTTTTTATTTCACCAAGAGTCTCTCATGAGGGATCTTGTGAAAGGCTTTCGTAAAATCCAGATACATTATCCACCAACTCATCTTTTATTCACACCTTCAAAAAAATATGATAAGCAAGACAAGACTTTCCTTGGCTAAATCCATGTTGACTTTCTCCCATTAAACCACGACTATACATGTTCAGTAATTTTATTCTTTACAAAGTGTGATCAAAAGGTTTCGAGACTTGTATAACTAAACGACAATATGTCACACCACGATACTATTAAGCATACAATCACCTAGTTATATGCTCTGCATGTGCAAAGTGTGAGGTGGCTGCAGCATACCTGTACATTTTAAAATCTTGTGATGATTGGTATCGCGTAAAAGCAGTTCGTCAGATTTACAATGAGTGAAAAAACTGAACAGCGAATTTACATTAAATTCTGCCAGAAACTTGGAGATTCATGCAAAGAGACTTAAGACCAGTTACAGAAAGTGTATGGCAATGAATGCATGAGCTGTGGTCAAGTTAATAACTGGCACAAACGTTTCCAAGAGGGCCGCCAAAGTGTTGACAGTGACAAACGTTCTGGAAGGCCATCCATGAGCAGGAAGGAAGACAGGGTTCAAGCAGTGCATGCTGCAATATGCTCAAATCATCGATTGACTATCAGGGAGCTTGCTGAGGACATGGACATCAGTTTTGGGTCAGTACAGTACATTCTTACTGTCAATTTGGGGACGAGATGTGTGCATGCAAAATTTGTACAGAAACTCTTGTCCCCTGACCAAAAAGAAGATTGACTGTCTGCAGCCAGGAAATTATTGGAATGCATTGAAAATGACTCAGATTTCATTAAAAAGATTATTACTGGTGATGAATCATGGATTTATGGTTATGACCTGGAAACTAAGGCTCAATCCTCACATGGGAAGACTCCAAACTCTGCCAGACCCAATAAAGCCCATCACATGAGGAGCAATGTCAAGGTCATGCTCACAAGTCTCGATACTTTTTGATAACACCTCCTAGAGACAACTATCGAAAGGGTCACCAGGACTCAGCATCAACTTGACAGCACACAACTTTCTACACAAACTTGAAAACAAAAACAACCCAACTTCTGAAGATACGCATTCAATGTCTTCATTTCACTTACCTTGAAACATTTGACTCTGAGAAAGTAATGAGATTTTCAACAGCCTGTGAAGACATGCCACCAGTGCACACTGTGAAAGAACCATGACGGCAACACCTCTGTGCTGCTTCTGCTGGGCAGCTGTGAATTATTTATGCCAGAATAGAGGACAATCAGTGTTTCATAGTCACAGGCTGAGGGAAACTAAGATTAACCTTCTTTGCTGATTATTTTGTTCTACTTTTCAGATTATACTGTGTGCCAGTTACTTATCTAATTAGGTTTATTTTAGGAGTCATTAATAGAATCATGCTTTCCTACTGCGGGCACATAAAAACTAACCATATATGCATGTATGGTTCCTTAACCTCGGAACTTGTTTTAAATAGTGAAAAAGATCATACTGCTGGGGGAAAACTAACAATCACCCTTCTGAAGGTGTCAGTCTTACATCAATCAGCTAAAGAAGAAGCAATATACCTTGAGCACCTCATTACCAACCAACTGCAACCGTGGATGAGAAACTAAGACAATCTTTTTAACACAACCGTAGGACGTGCATACAGTACAATTTGGTGCAGCTACAACCATAACAAACATTTAAGGACTAGAGGGAATTTTCTTACAATTTGTTCAGCAGTGGATGCCTGAGCTCAGTCTCTCACTGGGCCTGCAAAACACTTGATACCCAACTAATTTTTCAGAACCCGCAGTGGTTAAAACAGGAAGTGCCAAACTTCCTTGTGATCTGGCATTCACTTAACTCTCCACTGCCTCAGATACAAACTTACAGGCTGATGCAGAAAGCTGGCATTGAAGTCATGCACTATTAGCCGGGTGCATGATTTCATAGTGCACGAGTACAGCAAAACTTATACACCGATATGCAGCAAAGGAAGCACATGCAAATGAGATATGCATAAAATGACAGTGTAAAGTGGGGAGGGAGGGAGGGAGTGAAACATGCACAGATAACAGATGAGCTACCAGTGGCACGACACGCATGCGCATACGAGGTGTGACAAAAAAGAAACAAAACTGTGGCAGCCACGCCCATGACTCAATGCCAATTGGATAACCGCTTATGTCACGGTGTTGTGCAACTTCTCGCCACTATTCTGCTATAATATTTTTAATCTCTCACTCTGTTTTTCTTTTTCAGGTTTTTTTGTAGCACACTGCTCCATCACTTTGTCACGCAACTGGAGGTGGCAGAAATATGAAGCAAAGAATCAACTTCAAATTTCCGGTTAAGTTGGAGAAGGGCCCAACTGAGTGTCTCCAACTTCTCCAAAAGGCTTATGGAGAAGATGCAATGTCAAGGCCGCGAGTCTTCGAGTGGCACAAACGCTTCAAGACTGGCCGCGAGGAGGTGGAGGATGATCCCAAGTCAGGATGGCCTTCCACGACAAAGACGGCTGAGAACACTGACAGAGTGAAACAGCTGAAGTGGAGTATCACAGATTGACGGTGCGGATGATAGCTGAGGAGCTCAGCCTGAACAGGGAGTCAGTGCGGACCATCTTGGTGCAGGAGCTGGGGATGCGGAAGGTGTGCGCCAAGATGGTACCCAAGCTTTTATCGGATAAGCAGAAGGAGCACTGCATTTGTCGAGACTTGCTAGAGAAGAACAGAGAAGATTCAGAGTTCATTGGCCGAGTCATCACAGGAGATGAGTCTTCCAGTATGACCCTGAAAGCAAGAAAGAGAGCCTGCAGTGGAAGACTCGACTGTCACCCAGACACAAGAAGGCATGCATGTCCAAATCAAGGTCATGCTGATCGCATTCTTCGACCAGAAGAGAGTGGTCCATCATGAGTTTGTGCCTGAGGGTCAGACAGTCAACCAGCACTTCTACCAGCAAGTCCTCAATCGCCTCCATGACCAGGTTCAGCACAGCAGGTGGTCTCTGTGGAGAGACAAGTCGTGGCTGGTCCACCACGACAATGTGGCCGCACACACAGTGCTCAGTGTGAGGCAGTTCTTGGCCAACAAACAGATCACAGCTCTCAACCACCTTCCTTATTCCCCAGATCTCTCACCGTGTGACTTCTGGCTCTTCCCCAGGTTCAAAGGAACTCATTTAGCCTCTGTAGAAGATATCAAGGCCACTGTGATGAGGGAGCTGAGGGACCTCAAGGAGGAGGACTTTACCGAGTGCTTCCGTACGTGGCAAATGCAGAAGTGCATTAACTCTAGGGGGGGGTTACTTTGAAGGGGACAATGCATAATTTCTCTGTAGATTTTGTAATAAAACATTAATGGGACAGTCTTCTTTTTTTTTGTCACACCTTGTAGATTTCATGCCCTAACAGCGGCACAGTGGTATGCCCAAAACTTAACGTAGCGAGTAACTTCGCCAGCACTGGTATGGCAAAAGACGGTCGTTCTCCCATTTCTCTCGTGTGCAGCTCTCGCTCTGCAAGCAGCAAAGGCATTTCTATTTTCTCTTATACGCCACGTTTTTCTCCTATATGCAAAAGTCCCATGCCAAAGATTTTTCATGCCGAAGAATGACTGTTCACCGGCACACATGCCAAAACTGTGTTTTCCTACACACAGCAGAACTTTTCGTCCCCTCTGATGAGGCACTAAGAACAATGGTGCTACTGAACTTTGCACTCTGCCTTCTGATCCTCTGCATAAGATGATGACGTCATATTATCTCATTTGGGTATCATTTTAAGATGTGTGGCACTGTTGTATGCACACTGCTTTCTGCACAGACAATGCATGTAGTTGTGTGAACATGTCACGCTACCTGCACACAAACGATGAGCTAGCATTCCTGCATAGGCCTTTTAGATTGTAAGCCCTCTGGGAACAGGAAAATACCTACTGTAACCAATTGGAACTCACTTCAAGAATAACTATTGCTCTGGATTTCAACCTGTGCTCTGTAGATTTCTGGGGGTCCAGAGACTATTTGTGGGGGAGAGGGGTCCCACAAGACCCACAAAAGGAAAATACACAGCGAGGCTGGTGAAGAGAGAGAGAGAGAGAGAGAGAGAGACTGGAAAGAAATGTCTGGGGAGGACAAAGGGAGACAGACTAGTTGAAAATGGCTGGAAGGAAGGAAAGAAACTGGTGAAGAATGGAAGAGGAAGGGAGTCTGGGGAAGAATGGTGAGGATGCTGGAGGGAGGTTAATAAAGGGCCCACATAACAAAAAGTTCTGGGAGCCTCTATATACTATTCCATTTCTAGCCAAAAGAGCAATACACAATCTGAATGTTTTATTGCATACAGGATATAATCATGAGGGATTTACTGAACCTGAGAACTCTAAGCAGCATTTCACAACGTGATAGTAACAAAAAGCCTGCTTACGTACATACTGCTGTCTTACGATTTTTTTCCCCTATGGGGGGGAAATCCCATCTCCATTAAAATAGGAAAAAATCCTACAATTTACTGACAAAGGGATAGCTTTGTGCTTTTCACACACACAAACAAGCAGGAATGGGAAATCCCCGGCCTGACACTTCCTGAATCATACTGTTGACACGGAAATGTGCAGAATCTCTTCTTAGGTGTAGAACTGGCACATGATGCATGAAGCTCTCACCTCCCCTTTGCCTAAAGCCCAGTGAAGATTTTTATGGTGAGAAAAGGACAGCAGCTTTGCACCCTTTTCTTCCGTTCAGTCTTAGAGGTGAAGCTGTAACCCTAAACTAACACTGTTTTTAATGGGAATGTAAGGTCTCCCCCCCCCCTCCAAAAACACCTGCCATAGTGGTTAAAAAGAAAATCCAAATATTCAGTGCTGCTATCCAAAGCACTGAGCACCAGTGTTATCTAAATAGAGGCACTATTCAGCTATCCAATAAGTGGAACGGAGGAGTAGCCTAATGGTTAGAGCATTGGCTTGGGAACCTAGAGGCCAGGGCTCGATTCCCATTAGCACTCCTTGCGGCCTTGGACAAGTCTACTTAACTCCCCACTGCCTCAGAAAAATCTATCAATGTCCAGTTTAATGTACATTATCAAGTTTAAGTTACAATGTAAATCATTTTGATTGAAATGATAAAAAAGTATAAAAGACCTGTTAAATAAATTAATACAGCAAAAAGGCTGACTTAAGTTATCCACTGTCTCAATAATTTCTGAGACTGGGTATAAGAATATAAAATATGCCATACTGGGTCAGACCAAGGTCCATCAAGCACAGTATCCTGTTTCCAACAGTGGCCAATCTAGGTCATAAGTACCTAGCCGTTTCCCCAAAAGACACCCTCACACTATACAGTGGTCATCAGTGATTTTTTATCAAATACTGCCGAAAATCAATGGATAGGTCGATTCATCGGCACTTAATCAGATAGCAAGTGCTTCTGAATATCAAAATGGTAGAAAGGCATTGAAACAGGTAGTAGCATAACTAAAGGAGAGGAAGCCTTTGCGTAAAGCTGTAAAGAATTTCTTTACTTAAATGGTGAACTGGCCAATAATTAAACCTTTTGGAATGGCCCTATCTATATTTTAAAAAAACTACCATGAGAAGCAGAGCGCTTCCTTTGTGGGAAATGGGACCACTTGCAGCAGACATCAAAAATCTTTCCCTTCTAACGTAGGCAGGGAACGAACAGAAACTCAAAACGTTACCAGATATTAACAGTATCACACAACAAAATTTTCCTAACATACCATCGGCATAAATAAAACCCACTATTTATATTCCTTAAAAAAATATGAGACTTAAAAGCTTTGTAAAAGTTAAGGAGAAATTTACATATCTTTTATGATGTCAATCACTGAATATATCTACCGACAAAGTCTTCTAGGGCAGGTCCTGGACTGGTCTAGCATGATTCAAGGAAAGAAAATCATCAGGTATATAAAATTTCTCCTTCCTTATCATCTTGCTGTCCTGAATGAACCTGCTCTCAGCTTATCTTTGAAGTTAAGCAGGGTCAGGCCTGGCTAGTACTTCGATGGGTGCCCGCTTTGGAATACCAGGGGCTGTAAATCTCACTCCACGGAAGAAAGGCCTCGACAATCTACCTCCGATCGCACCTTGCCAAGAAAACCCAGGGACTGGGTCACTAGGAGTCAGCAGTGATTTGAAGGCACACAATGCATTTGCATCATCTTGCCAGATCAGTCCAGACGAGTGGAATATACCCACGCAGTCAGGACTCATGGTAGGAAGACGACACATTTGACATAACTACTCTGCCAAAAACTCCATTTTCTCTGGCTCCCACATGCAAAAGATGGCTGCCTTATGAACCTCCAGACCTCCAGTCTGGCAGCATCCCTGTTTCCATGGAGGAGAGAGGTCACGTGACAGGAGAGCATCACCCTGGTGTGGCAGGAAGTGATCCTGTAACTAGGACCTCTCCTCCAGGTGATGTAAAACCCTCTCGCACCGAGGAAGTTTCTAAAGGGCCATGTGCCCATGAGGGAATGGTTAGGACAGCCGTTATAGTTGGTGATTCGATCATTAGGCATGTAGATAGCTGGGTGGCTGGTGGACGTGAGGATCGCCTGGTAACATGCCTGCCTGGTGCGAAGGTAGCGGACCTCACGTGCCACCTAGATAAGGTCTTAGATAGTGCTGGGGAGGAGTCTGCTGTCTTGGTACATGTCGGTACCAATGACATAGGAAAATGTGGTAGGGAGGTTCTGGAGGCTAAATTTAGGCTTTAAGGTAGGAGGTTGAAATCCAGAACTTCCAGGATAGCATTCTCCGAAATGCTTCCTGTTCCACGCGCAGGACCCAAAAGGCAGGCAGAGCTCCGGAGTCTCAATGCGTGGATGAGATAATGGTGCAGAGATGAGGGTTTTGGATTTGTTAGGAACTGGGGAACATTCTGGGGAAAGGAGGGGCTCTTCCGAAGGGATGGGCTTCACCTTAACCGGGATGGAACCAGGCTGCTGGCATTAACCTTTAAAAAGGAGATAGAGCAGCTTTTAAACTAGATATTAGGGGAAAGCCGACAGTCGCCCAAGAGCGGATGGTTCGGAAGAATGTATCTTTGAAGGATACTACCAAAAGCAGAGAGGTTCCACAAAAGAGTAAAGTAGCCCAAATGCCCTCAAGTATGGAGCAGACAGAGCTTAAAGATCCCAAATTACCCATGTCTAACAATAGCCAAATTAATATGAATAAAATACATTCTCTAAAATGCTTGTATGCAAATGCTAGAAGTCTAAAAAATAAGATGGGAGAGTTAGAATATATAGCACTAAATGAAAGGTTAGATATGATTGGAATATCAGAGACATGGTGGAAGGAGGACAACCAGTGGGACACTGTGATACCTGGGTACAAAATATATCGTAATGATAGAGCTGATCAAATTGGTGGAGGGGTTGCTCTCTATGTTAGAGAGGGCATTGAGTCAAAAAGGATTAAAGCTTTGCAGGAAACAAAATCTGCTGTAGAATCTATATGGATTGAAATTCCATGTAAAAGGGGGAAGGCGATGGCAGTGGGGGTGTACTATCGAGCGCCTGGCCAGAATGACCAAATGGATGATGAAATGCTCAAAGAAATCAAGGAAGCTAGCAAATGTTACAGTGCAGTAATAATAATGGGTGATTTCAACTACCCCGGTATCGTCTGGGTCAGTGTCACGTCAGGACATGCTAGGCAGATAAAGTTGCTAGATGAAATAAATGACTGCTTCTTGGAGCAGCTGGTTCATGAACCGACCAGAGGGGAAGCCATATTAGACCTAGTCCTTAGTGGAACACCAGATCTAGTGCAAGAGATAAGGTTGTTGGGGCCACTTGGCAATAGTGATCATAGCATGATCGCCTTTGATTTAATTAGTGGAGGAGGGATAGTAAGGAAATCCACAGTACTACCTTTTAACTTTCGAAAGGGAGACTATGAAAAAATGAGGAAAACAGTTAAGAAAAAACTAAAAGGAGCAGTTGCAAAGGTTAAAGACGTACATCAGGCTTGGCTGTTGTTGAAAAATACTATCTTGGAAGCCCAGACCAGCTGTATTCCACGCTTTAAGAAAAGTGGAAGGAAGTCCAAAAAACTGTCAGCCTGGTTTAAAGGTGAGGTCAGAGAGGCTGTTGCCAAAAAAGCATCTTTCAGGAAATGGAAAAAAGAGCCAAACGACGAAACCTGGAAACAGCACAAGCACTGGCAAGTCAAATGCAAGGCATTGATAAGGCAGGCAAAGGGAGAATTTGAGAAGAAGCTTGCTGCGGAAGCAAAAACGCGAAGTAAAGACCTTTTCAAGTACATTCGTAGCAAAAAACCTGTGAGAGAGTCAGTTGGTCCATTAGATGATAAAGGGGTTAAAGGAGCACTAAGAGGCGACAAGGCGATAGCGGAGAGACTGAATGAATTCTTGGCTTCAGTCTTTACTGAGGAAGATGTAGGGATGTTACCCATGACTGAAGTGGTATTTAAAGGTGCGGAAGAATTGAAGGAAATATCGATACATCGGGAAGATGTCTTACAACTATTTGATAAACTGAAGAGTAGCAAATCACCTGGGCCGGATGGTATACATCCAAGGGTGTTGAAAGAACTGAAATATGAGATTGCAGACCTGCTATTAGTAATATGTGAACTATCATTAAAATCATCTCTAATACCTGAAGATTGGAGGATCGCCAATGTAACACCAATTTTTAAAAAGGGTTCCAGGGGTGATCCGGGAAACTACAGACCGGTGAGCCTGACGTCAGTACCAGGAAAAATTGTAGAAACCATCATAAAGAATAAAATTACTCAGCATGTAGATAGTCATGACCTAATGGGAGACAGCCAACATGGCTTTAGACAAGGAAGATATTGTCTTACTAATCTGTTATGTTTTTTTGAAGGCGTGAATAATCAGGTGGACAAAGGTGAGTCGGTTGATATTGTGTATCTGGACTTTCAGAAAGCCTTTGACAAGGTCCCTCATGAGAGGCTTTTGGCAAAACTAAAGAGTCATGGGATAGGAGGCAGTGTACTATTGTGGATCAGGAACTGGTTTAAAGATAGAAAGCAGAGGGTAGGGCTAAATGGCCAATTTTCCCAATTGAGAATGGTGAATAGTGGTGTACCCCAGGGATCTGTGCTGGGTCCGCTGCTTTTTGACATATTCATAAATGACCTGGAAAAAGGAATAACGAGTGAGGTTATCAAATTTGCAGATGACACAAAACTATTTAAAGTTGTTAAAACCCAAGAGTATTGTGGAAAATTGCAAGAGGATCTTGATAAATTGGAAGACTGGGCATCAAAATGGCAGATGAAATTTAATGTGGACAAGTGCAAGATTATTCACCTAGGGAAGAACAACCCAAACTATGGTTACACGATGCAAGGTTCCACATTAGGAACTACCACCCAGGAAAAAGATTTAGGCGTCATTGTGGGTACCATGTTAAAACCCTCGGCCTAGTGTGCAGCAGCGGCCAAGAGAGCAAATAGAATGCTAGGTATGATAAGGAAAGGAATGGAAAATAAAACAAAAGATATTATAATGCCTCTATATCGTTCCATGGTGAGACCGCACCTTGAATATTGTGTGCAATTCTGGTCGCCGTATCTTAAAAGGATATAGCGATTTTAGAAAAGGTTCAGAGAAGAGCCACCAAAATGGTAAAGGGGATGGAAGGATACGCCTATGAAGAAAGGCTAAAAAGGTTAGGGCTTTTTAACCTGGAAAAGAGACGGCTGAGGGGAGATATGACAGAAGTCTATAAATTAATGAACGGAGTGGAACGGGTAAACGTAGATCGATTGTTTACCTTAACAGAATATAGAAAGACTAGGGGACATGCAATGAAGCTACAGGGTAAACTATTTAAGACTAATAAAAGAAAATATTTTTTCACTCAACGTGTAATCAAACTCTGGAATTTGTTACCGGAGGATGTAGTAAAGGCTGTTAGTGTAGCTGGGTTTAAAAAAGGTTTGGACAAGTTCCTGGAGGAAAGGTCCATAAACCATTATTAAGAAGGGACCCAGGATATCAATGCTTGAACCAATACAAGCATTGTGGAACCTGTGTCCCTTGGGGAAACTGCTAGGTACATATGACCTAGATTGGCCACTGTTGGAAACAGAATACTGGGCTTGATGGACCTTGGTCTGACCCAGTATTGCATATCTTATGTTCTTATGTTCTTATGAATGTCCTCCAAGGACACCATCCAAGAAGAGGCCTGTGTCTTAGTGGAGTGAGCTCTGAATCCCCCCAACATGCACTTTCCAGCCAGAAGATATACCGAACCAACAGTAATCTCCAGGTACCTAGCACCCTAAACACGTCTACCAAAAGCAGACAAGGGTTCTGTCTGAAGATCCTCCTCCGAGAAGGAGGGCAGGAGGACTGCCTGGTTAAGGAAAAGGGAGACAGCATCTTTGGAAGAAAGGATGGCACAGCCCACAAGAAGATAGAAGCAGTCAAGAAGACCAAATAAGGCACCCTGTAGGACAAGGCCTGCAGCTCTGACACCCTGCCTGGCGATGTAATAGCCATCAAGAAAACCACCTTAAGGATCAAATCCTTGAGACACCTTACAAATGGGCTCAAAAAGGGGGCCCTTTCAGTTTCTTCAACACCACTGAATATCAGCCTGATCAGCTTTCAGACAGATCTGTCTCACACCCCTGAGAAAGTGGGAGACATTAGGGTGCACTGCCAAGGACATATCTTCAATGCACTCCCAGTAGCACACCAGGGCCATCACCTGATATCAGCATTAGCAACACCACAGTAGGAGTGGCTGGCTACATGGACTCCATCCTTGGCCCCTATATCACTAACACTCTCAGCTACCTTCATGACACCACAGACTTCTTGAAGAAACTCCATTCTCTAGGAGGTGACCAATAGAATACCATTCTGGCAACCATGAATGTTGAAACCCTTTACACCAATATCCCCTCTCTCCTTCAAAGACAGTCTGCAAACCATTAAAATAAGATTCCAGATGCCACTATAGCTGATCTGGCCATCAAGCTCCGCCATTTTGTCATGACATGCATCTATTTCAGATTTGAAGACAACCTGTATCTGCACGTCAACAGCACTACTGTGGTTACCTGCATGGCTCCACAAAATGCCAACATTTTCATGGGATTATTTGGAACAAAGCTTCCTCAACTCCTATACTCACAAGCCTCTACCATACCTGAGATACTTTGACATCATTATCTGGTCTCAAAAACCTGTAGCTATAAAGAAATTACATAAAGAATTTAAACTTTATTCCACCATCAATCTGAGCATAGATAATCTACACAGCAGGTACACTTCCTGGATTTTTTTTTTTTTTAAGTGCCATCAAGTCAATGCTGACTTCTGGCGACCCAGCAACCCCAGGATTTTCTTGGCAAGGTATGACCGGAAGTAGAATGCCAGGCCTTTTCTTCCGAGGCAATGGACTGTAAAGTGACTTGCCCAGAGGAAGGAGGGACCAGACCAGACATTCAAGCGCAGAGTTGCAAAGACCTGTGTTTGAATGGCTAGTCTGGTCCCTCCATCCACTAAAGCAAGCATACATCAGAGGAGGGAGGGATCAGACCTACATGCAGGCGAAGAGTCGGAAAGACCCATTGTTTTTATTTTCCCAGTTGGATGTCTGCTCTGTTGCTGTCATCGCCGCCGCCAACGCAAGTGGCAGTGGGGCGAGGGCAAGCAGCGTGAGGGGGGAACAGAGGCCAGCAGCCCCAAATGTGCCCCTGTTTCTTTGTGCCCTGTCCGGCTGCACTGCTCACACAGGGCTAGGTACAGCACTGCCTGGAGAACTAGGCAGAGAATCCATAAGAGAACGAACCTGTAGGAGCCACGGGCAACCCAAAAGGCAAACCATGAAGGGTAGCAAGGAGCGCCGAGTGGCTTGAAGTCCAGTGACGCAGTCTCAACATGGACGATGGAATCGCCTCTCCAATAGCCTGGACACAAATGGCCGGAGGGAAAGAGCTACACTATTCCCCAAAGAGATGACAAAGTATTGCATGGCTATCATGCCATGAGCTCTCCTCCAAGCAGTAATGTGCTGTGAAGGTGTGGACAGAATACCAGATGGCAGCCCGGCAGATGTCCTGCAGGGAGATTGAGCACAGGTGAGCCACTGCAGCCGCCATGGCATGTACATTATGCGTGGTAACATAACACTCCAGGGAGAGTCCAGCCTGCTCGTAGGTGAATGAGATGCAGTCTGCCACCCAGGTAGACACGGTACACTTTGAGACCACCACCCCAAGCCTGTTGATGTCAAAGGAGACTAACAGCTGTGACGAGCAGTGATGGGGCTGTGTCCTCTGAAGGTAGAAGGACAGTGTCCTTTTGCAATCCAGGGTGTGTAGCAAGGCCTCCGCTTGGGATGTGTGAGGCCCAGGGAAGAAGGTGGGGAGAACCACCTCCTGGTTTTTGCAAAAAGCGAACCCCATCTTCAGCAGGAATTTCGGGTAGGTCCAGAGAACGATCCTGTTTCTGTGAAAACTGGTGTAGGGGGCATGGGCCACCAATGCCTGCAGCTCACTAACCCTCCCGGCAGAGGTGAGTGCTACCAGGAACACTACTTTCCATGACAAGAACTTGAGATGGCACGTAGCCAGAGGCTAAAAGGGGGGGGGGAGGTGAGGACATGAGCTTCCAGAGAACAATGTTCAGATCCCATTATCACTGGCGGTGGGCAGACAGAGGGCCATGAGAGGAGAAGCTCCTTCATGTAGTGGCCCACAATGGGTTCACAGAGATGGGCTGGCCGTCAACAAGATGGTGGTGTGCTGCTAGGACACAGAGGTGCACCCTGACGGAGGCGGATTTTAGACCAGCCCAGGAGAGGTGCAGAAGATATTGCAGTATGTTCTTCACTGAGTAAGAGAAAGGGTTGAGATTCCTGTCGGCGCACCAAGCAGAGAATCTATACCATTTAAAGGCACATGCGAGCCGTGTTGAGTCCTTGTGCGATGCCAACAGGACATCCTTTACTTCCCGGGAGAGGTGGAAGTGTGCTATGGTTAGCCATTCAGCATCCATGCTATCATGGCGACTGACTGGAGGTCGGGATGGAGAAGGGTCCTGCCCTCCTGTGAGTCCAGTTGCTGGCCCTGATGTATCAGGGCATGCGGGACAGCTTCAGGAGCAGAAGGATCCACGGCTGCCTGAGCCATCAAGGGGCAATAAGGAATATGGAGGCCCTGTCCGACTTGTGCCTTGAGGAAAGCAGCCAGGCTGCATTCCAGGGCCGTCATCATGGCTTCAATGCCAGTAAGCTCTGCAGCAGATGGTTTGGGCCTCAGTGGAATAGATTCCAAAGCCGGCTTCCCTCAAAGGGGAATCACTGATGGTGATCACGTTGGAGGACCGGGCCCAATCCCCTGATGCGGTGGGAGTCTCCTCGCCAGGGCAACTTCGAGTCCGGGTGCCTGAGGTCTTATCTCTGGCACTGGGATTGGGCTTTGACGTAGACTTGGGTGAAGTTCTAGACCTATGAGGGAGGTCCTCCGAGGACAATACCAGTCCGAGGCTCCTCAACTTCAGGGCTTGGATCGAGCACATACATGCGATGCAGAGTCGTCAGATGCAGTTTCCGAGGGCAGTGATTCTATACTATATGCCAGCCCTGCAGCAGAAGCCTTCAAGCCAAACAGCTCCCCCCCCTGCTGCTTTTCATGATTCCCCATTTCTTCTTGACATCTGCAGCAACTGTGGCGGCCCATAATGGACATGGTATGGGGGCATTTGCCACATTGCTTAAAACCACTGATCGAAGACATAGTGGGG
The DNA here is from genome assembly GCA_033557465.1 of Ichthyophis bannanicus. Taxonomy (NCBI): domain Eukaryota; kingdom Metazoa; phylum Chordata; class Amphibia; order Gymnophiona; family Ichthyophiidae; genus Ichthyophis; species Ichthyophis bannanicus. The sequence goes on from CM066031.1 coordinate 1,373,902,156, forward strand.
AAAATGGCACCCGCGAGATCGAACTCAGATGTCTCGGTCAGGGACAGCGTGAGAAAAGACCGCGCACCGAAAAGAAAAAAGGGAACTCGAGAAAACACAACACGAGGCGAGTGCAGACTCAGGTGGCGAGGTGGTGACCAGAAACAGACCGATAGAAAAACGAGCGCGAAAACGCTAAGAAAAGGAGGAAAAGAATCCATTTCACCGGGGATGACAGACAGGATGTCTGCAAGGCTCCGTGCAAAAATAAGACTGAGACAAGATGGCACCCCTAGGCACGAAGGTGACCACGCATGCGCAGTCTAACTCCCAAAGGCTTTCTTCGAAAGCTGGGGAGTGAATCCATATGGGCTCCATTGATAACAACATCACTCATATGTGAGGACTGACTTCCTGTTTGTTCCCGGATAAACTGAACTTTTAGGTTGCTAAGGGGCAGACCCTTGTTCAGGCCATTCTGCAGGAAGGCAAGTCCACCAATGCTCAAAAAGGCTTATAGGCCAGGCTGGTAGAACCTCTACTTACCTTGAGGAGTATGGAGATCATGGCGGGAGCTTCTCAAGAGCCAACCTAAAACAAGAAAGGAACCAGGTCATCCAGAAGGACCGGCCCTTGGCATAACAGTTCCTGAAAGAGCTAGCATCAGGTCCCGAAACTACGGTCTCTGTGGCCAGTCCAGCCTCACCAGGACAACACAGCCTTGATGCTGCTCTATGTGTCCAAGAATATGCCCCACGAGCGGCAATGGAGGAAATACATACAGCAGGCAGTTTTTTGGCCAGGACTGAACTATGGCATTGACAACCTCAGAGCTCACTTCCCTGCAGTGGCTGAAGAATCTGTATTTATTTATTTTATTTGGTTGTATTTGTATACTGCTTATTCCAGCGATCAGTAACGGTTTACCTTACACAGCAAAACAATAGTTACATAGGTTAAGAATCACATTATTTACACCTTCATTTCAGGGATATGTGTTTATAGAATTTGGATTACTTTATGTTTGCATTTATACAGCTTGAGCTATTTACAGTTGCATTTGTACAGCTGGGACTATATACAGTTGTGGTTGAAGCAGAAGTAAGTTCTTAGTACCCTTGTTATGTTGTGTTGCAAGGTTTGGTTCATTCTGCTTTTGTTTATGATAAGCTATAATAATCCTGGAAAAGGTAGGTTTTTAGTTTTTTCCTGAAGTCCTGTAGGTCGCTGTTCGCTCTCAGTTCGACTGGTAGATTATTCCATTGTGTGGGTGCTGAATAGGTGAAGGCTCTGTTGCTTGTGTAAACTTTGACAGTGCGGATGTTAGTTGAGACATGTAGGGTGTTTATGTTGTGTGCTCTTCTGTTTCTGTTAGGGGGTTGTGTTGTGATGAGGTTGGAGAGGTAAGATGGTGCTATGTTGTGTATCAGTTTGAATGTTATAACTAATACTTTGTATCTTATGCGGGCAGAAATGGGAAGCCAGTGTAATTCCATCAGTATTGGTGTGATATGTTCGGAGAGTTGTCTGTTCATGATGATCCTGGCTGTGACGTTTTGCGCCATTTGCAGTATGTTGAGGGTTTTCTTTGGTAGTCCTTGGAGAATGGCGTTGCAGTAGTCTAGGTGGGGTGTGATGCATAAATGTGGTAATTAACCTTGTGTTTCTGAAAGATCTTGCAGACAGGTTTTATGTATAGGATGAACAGTAGGGAGGACAATGCTGAGCCTTGAGGTATTCCCTGAGTTTGTGGGAATGCCTTCACTTTTTCTTGATTGAATTGGACCTGCTGCATTCTGTTGGATATGTAGGATATGAACCACTTTAGGGGGGGGGGGGTCCCTTTTATTCCTATGGACTCCAGTCTGTTGATGAGGGTCCCATGATTTACTGTATTGAATGCAGCAGTTATATCTATGAATATTAAAATTAACATTTTCTTATTGTCTTCAAAGCCTTTGTATAGTTTATTAGGGAGCCCGAGTAGTAGGGTTTCCACCCCATGATATTGACGGAATCCATATTGTTGGTCATCGAGTGCATTTCTGGCGTCAATGTGATCTTGTAGTTGCTGCTGTACTGCCTTTTCAATAGTTTTGGCTAGAAATGATATACTTGAGATTGGCCGGTATGAAGATGGGTCGTCCTTCTTGAGTGTTTTGTTTTTTAGTATAGGTCTTATGAGGGATTTTTTGAGCTCCGTTGGAATGATTCCTTGCTGCAGTGATTGGTTTACTATGTGTGTAACGTATTGGGCAATTTCTTGTTTTGCTGCCTTGAGTCAGGCTGCTGAGCAGGGATCTAATGGGGAGGTTGTGGTGTTTAGGCTTGTGATTATGTTTATTATTTGTCTGGTTTCAATGGTGTAGAAGGCGTTGCTGTCTGTTGTTGTGACCTTCTGAGGGGTGAAGTTTGTGGTCTGAATTTGGGTGGGGTGTGTCCTGCTGTTAGTGGGTTGAGTTTGCTGGCGTAGTGGTCAGCTAATGTTGGAGCTTTTATAGCATTGTTGAAGTTCTCATCCTCTGCGGTTTTGGTAAGGGATTTAACAAGTTCGAACAATTCTCTGGGTCTGTTCAGCACCTTGTTGAGTAGGTTGGTGTGATGGTTTTTCTTTGCGAGGTTGATTTTGTCTTTGTATTTTGAGAGGAATGTTAAGTATTCTGCTTTGCGTTCGTGGGTCTTCATTTTTCTCCATCTTTTTTCTAGTTTCCTTAGGTCTTTCTTCATTTTATTTTAAGTTATCGTGTACCAGGGCTCCGTTTTGGTTCTTGTTTTGGTGTTTGCATTGTTTGGTGCTTTCATCTTTAGTTCTGAGATTGCTTCGATCCCTTCGTTCCATTGGTTTATCAGGGTTTCCAGGTCTGTGTAGTCAGTGTTTACGTGAGTTGTAATGGAGCTTATTAGGGCTTCTTTGTTGAATTTCTGGAATTTCCTTCCAAGTTGAGTCTTTGTTCCCGTTTGTGGACTGTCAGGTTTCATAGGTAGGTATAAGATAAATTTTATCAGATGGTGGTCGGTCCATGGTACTTGTGGTGCAGGTTCTATGCCTCTGTCCTGGCAGTCCTTCTTGGGTATAAATACCAGGTCCAGTATATTTCCTTTGTTATGAGTGGCATCTTGTATTATTTGTTTGTATCTTAGTTGGTCCATAGCTTCCAGGAAGGTGCTTGCATGTGTGGGTGAGGTTGATGCAAGGTTGAAGTCTCCTAGTATAATTTGGTATTTTTTGATTGTTGCTGTAAAGATCTTCTCTAGTGCAGCAGCTAGAGTTTCATGCTGTGATGTGGGGGGGGGGGGTTATAGATGAGACATATTATTAGCGTTTTGCTTTCCAGTTTGAGTATATCAATTCCGTCAACTGGGTTTTGCGAGGTGTTGGTTATTTATTTATTTATTTACATTCTCTTATATACCGCGCTATTCTGCATCAGTGCGGTTTACATTGAACAAACTGAAATTACATTGAACAGGGCATTATAACTTGAAGATAACTATTTTACAGGGAACATGGGCTATGGAGGGTTAAGTGGCTTGCCCAAGACCACAAGGAGCACCTGTGGGACTAGAAACCCCAGTCCTTCCGGCCCAAGGTTGCTGTCCTCTAGTGGGATTTGAACCCCCGACCTTCCGGCCTGAAGTAGCTTGCCCCAACCACTAGGCCACTCCTCCACTCCAGGTTAGGTTTAAGGAGTCTTCTGCAATAATTAGGACTCCCCCTCCACTTCCTGTCCAACATAGGGCAAATTATCACGTGATACAGGCACACAGTACAAAACATGATAAAGGTGGAAAAACACTTTATTTGAAATCTCGGACCTAGCAACCCGACACAGGCCGTGTTTCGGAGACCTTCATCAGGGGTTGTCTAAATAGGTACTATAAACATAAAGACAAACAATATTAAAAAACAATTTAAAAGTGAAAGAACAAATAGGCATGGACATACATTTAGCTCTAAACATACAGAAATAAAAATCCTAATAATAATAATAATAATAATATAATCAAATAGTAATAAATATCTCATAATAAATAATTAGGAATTAAATAATTAAAATAATAATAATAATACATAATAATAATAGTAATAATAATAATAATGATAATAAAACTCTAATGCTCGAAATGCGATACCCAATTATAATTAAACCATAAGAAATAATATAATAAAATAAAGCTAGTAGACCACAAATAAGATCCATAGAGACACAATCAAATACAATCCTTAAAGGAGGTGACAAGCATATAATTGTAATGTTACTACCTTCTTTGTAGAGACAATGATATGCAAACCTCACAATGAGGCACACAAACTTATTTGTAGAGGCGATGACATAAACACTTGCAAGGAGATAAAAAACTAAAACGAAGAAGACATAAGGTAAAGCATATGTATACCATTGGAGATAGCTTAATCTGAACCTAAATCGAAAATGAAACTTGGAGACTGGAATATAATTAAAACGCAGTAGGCATGGATGGGGGAGGAGGGCACGGCCAAGAAAGACACAGGTAATGATTACTCATCTACTATGGCTAAAAAAATAATAAAAAAATAATATAGTCTATTTTTAAAAAAACCTTTTGTCAAAAATAACAGTAAAAAACAAAAATATACTATAGAAATAGCAGGAAGATGTTTAAAAAAAGGGGGGCCAAAGTTTCATCGTAGGGCCAAAACCATTCACCTAAAATCTAAATAGTGTACGAGGAGAGAAATGAAACATCAAATTGCTAGGGGATTCTTAAAAAACATGGGAAAGCAGAGAGATCTGTACAAATGAAGAGGTACTACACTATTATATCTTACTAAGATTTCTCATAGGCTCATAATGATGTTTGGTAATCAAAAGGACAATTTAAACGGGTGTTATATGGAACGCTGTTCTATAACTTATTGCCCATATTCAATCGGGGATTCTTAGAAATATAAGAATATTTGTACACCGCTAACTTAAAACTTATATCCCTTGCCGATTTTAACCAGATGTTATGTAAAATCGCCACTTTTAGCTCATATTAAATCAGAAGTCCTTAGAATTGTGGATTTTCTCTCTTACCGTTCTGGATCGCTGACAGGAAACAATCTCACGGACGTTGATAACTGAAAGTCATCCTTCAGACTGTCAGCTTGTTTAACTATCCAAAAAACACCGGCACATGCGCAGGCCTATTGTTGGTCCCGAGAGCGGGAAACAGAGGGGGCGTGGCTAAACCCGAGGCAATTATAAAGAACCAATCATAAAAACTGACTTAATACTAGCCTTGAAACTGCAACGCTGAAGTAAAAAAGATCAGAAAAACTTTAGTGAAGATAATAGATGAAAAAGAGTGACCTTGCACTCTCTCTGTAACTTGCCAAAACAAGAACAGCCCGAGGCATCAAGTCATCAGTAAACGCATCCATATGGGTGCATTGGAACCCTCTTTGTTATTATTTTGTTCTCCTTTTTCGTGTCACTCAAAAAGCTTACCACCTAGTCAAACCAAATGGAACAGTTAAAATTGTATCATAAATTCTATAAAAAATTAAAAAGGTTATGTAGTATGTTGAATGTATGATAATAGTCCCTATAAAACTTTTAAATAAAAATTAAAAATAAATAAAAACAAAAAGAATTTTAAAAAACAAAAACAAAAATTATGTATAAAAAATTAAAATTATATATAAAAAAAATATATATTAAAACAATAGATAATTACAATTCAAAAATTTAATAACACCATCAAAAATAAAAAATAAATAATAAAAATAATAAATAAATAAAATATATATTAAAATATACATATAAAAATATAAAAAGAATAAAATATATTAAAAATCATAAAGATTAATTAAAAATGATGGATAGTAATTAAAAACTTTATAAATAATAATATCCATAAAAATAAAAAATAAAATAAAAATAATTATGGAATTAATAATAAACTGGGGATGGTAACCCACTTCAGGGACAATTAGGTAAGATAAAAATTACAGTATCCATTCATTGGTGTGTCTGTTGGTTATCTCATGGCTATGGAGAGAATAGGAATATTCTGATTATAAAAAGACAGAGAAATCTTGATCTAAATTGAGACCATTCGGAACAAGAGTATTCAACTGAAAAATATATCTCTGTTCGAGCTGGAGAATGGTCTTATTCACATCTCCCCCTCGCCAATTGGTTTCGACTTGTTTTATCACGAAAAACTTTAAATCGGTAACTTTATGTTGTAATGTCTGCCAATGGGAGACTAGGGGTTTTTCTTCTACATTCCTCTTGATGCAACTTTTGTGCTCCATGATCCTAGTCTTGATCTTACGGGTAGTCTTGCCTACATAAAGCAATCTGCAGGGGCATTGTATCACATACCAATTGGCGAGGGGGAGACGTGAATAAGACCATTCTCCAGCTCGAACAGAGATATATTTTTCAGTTGAATACTCTTGTTCCGAATGGTCTCAATTTAGATCAAGATTTCTCTGTCTTTTTATAATCAGAATATTCCTATTCTCTCCATAGCCATGAGATAACCAACAGACACACCAATGAATGGATACTGTAATTTTTATCTTACCTAATTGTCCCTGAAGTGGGTTACCATCCCCAGTTTATTATTAATTCCATAATTATTTTTATTTTATTTTTTATTTTTATGGATATTATTATTTATAAAGTTTTTAATTACTATCCATCATTTTTAATTAATCTTTATGATTTTTAATATATTATTTTATTCTTTTTATATTTTTATATATATATTTTAATATATATTTTATTTATTTATTATTTTTATTATTTATTTTTTATTTTTGATGGTGTTATTATTAAATTTTTGAATTGTAATTATTGTTTTAATATATATTTTTTTATATATAATTTTAATTTTTTATACATAATTTTTGTTTTTGTTTTTTAAAATATTTTTTGTTTTTATTTATTAATTTTTATTTTTATTTATAAGTTTTATAGGGACTATTATCATACATTCAACATACTACATAACCTTTTTAATTTTTTATAGAATTTATGATACAATTTTAACTGTTCCATTTGGTTTGACTAGGTGGTAAGCTTTTTGAGTGACACGAAAAAGGAGAACAAAATAATAACAAAGAGGGTTCCAATTGCTACAATAAGCACCCATATGGATGCGTTTACTGATGACTTGATGCCTCGGGCTGTTCTTGTTTTGGCAAGTTACAGAGAGAGTGCAAGGTCACTCTTTTTCATCTATTATCTTCACTAAAGTTTTTCTGATCTTTTTTACTTCAGCGTTGCAGTTTCAAGGCTAGTATGAAGTCAGTTTTTATGATTGGTTCTTTATAATTGCCTCGGGTTTAGCCACGCCCCCTCTGTTTCCCGCTCTCGGGACCAACAATAGGCCCACGCATGTGCCGGCGTTTTTTGGATAGTTAAACAAGCTGACAGTCTGAAGGATGACTTTCAGTTATCAACGTCCGTGAGATTGTTTCCTGTCAGCGATCCAGAACGGTAAGAGAGAAAATCCACAATTCTAAGGACTTCTGATTTAATATGAGCTAAAAGTGGCGATTTTACATAACATCTGGTTAAAATCGGCAAGGGATATAAGTTTTAAGTTAGCGGTGTACAAATATTCTTATATTTCTAAGAATCCCCGATTGAATATGGGCAATAAGTTATAGAACAGCGTTCCATATAACACCCGTTTAAATTGTCCTTTTGATTACCAAACATCGTTATGAGCCTATGAGAAATCTTAGTAAGATATAATAGTGTAGTACCTCTTCATTTGTACAGATCTCTCTGCTTCCCCATGTTTTTTAAGAATCCCCTAGCAATTTGATGTTTCATTTCTCTCCTCGTACACTATTTAGATTTTACGTGAATGGTTTTGGCCCTACGATGAAACTTTGGCCCCCCTTTTTTTAAACATCTTCCTGCTATTTCTATAGTATATTTTTGTTTTTTACTGTTATTTTTGACAAAAAGTTTTTTTAAAAATAGACTATATTATTATTTTTATTATTTTTTTAGCCATAGTAGATAAGTAATCATTACCTGTGTCTTTCTTGGCCGTGCCCTCCTCCCCCATCCATGCCTACTGCGTTTTAATTATATTCCAGTCTCCAAGTTTCATTTTCGATTTAGGTTCAGATTAAGCTATCTCCAATGGTATACATATGCTTTACCTTATGTCTTCTTCGTTTTAGTTTTTTATCTCCTTGCAAGTGTTTATGTCATCGCCTCTACAAATAAGTTTGTGTGCCTCATTGTGAGGTTTGCATATCATCGTCTCTACAAAGAAGGTAGTAACATTACAATTATATGCTTGTCACCTCCTTTAAGGATTGTATTTGATTGTGTCTCTATGGATCTTATTTGTGGTCTACTAGCTTTATTTTATTATATTATTTCTTATGGTTTAATTATAATTGGGTATCGCATTTCGAGCATTAGAGTTTTATTATCATTATTATTATTATTATTACTATTATTATTATTATTATTTATTATTATTATTATTTTAATTATTTAATTCCTAATTATTTATTATGAGATATTTATTACTATTTGATTATATTATTATTATTAGGATTTTTATTTCTGTATGTTTAGAGCTAAATGTATGTCCATGCCTATTTGTTCTTTCACTTTTAAATTGTTTTTTAATATTGTTTGTCTTTATGTTTATAGTACCTATTTAGACAACCCCTGATGAAGGTCTCCGAAACACGGCCTGTGTCGGGTTGCTAGGTCCGAGATTTCAAATAAAGTGTTTTTCCACCTTATCACGTTTTGTACTGTGTCTCCCCCTCCTCTTCTACTGGTCCGTGAACAGTTGAATATCTTGTAACCAGATTTGTTTAATTGGTTGAGAAGAACTGAGTCAGTGTCTGTGATCCACGTTTCTGTGATGCATAGAATGTCCGGATTTTCATCTGTGATGACGTCATGTATAACGTGTATTTTATTCCTTATCGATCTGGCATTTATTAGTATACAAGTGTGGGGGGTTTGTGGCTTATTGTTAGGTTGTGGGTTTACGTTTGGTTTTATTTTGGTTATTCTCAGGTGAGTTTCCATTGGTCTTTGGTTGTGGAGGTTGCGTGGCTTATTACGGTGTTTGGTGGTTGATACTCAGTCGGGTTGCAATACATTATTAGTGCTGGCGGGGTATTGTGTATTGTATACCATGTATGTGTGTACCATATATGGCATTGACAACCCCAGAGCTCACTTCCCTGCAGTGGCTGAAGAATCTGTATGCTTTGACACTGGACCAGATTACCTTAAGGTCCATCTTTGGCTGGCCCTAACAATGCAAAATTTGATGAAATGCCACCTGACTTAGCTCCCACACTCCAAGATTGAGGGAGTGGTGACTGAGGAAGTCCGTCTCTACATTGTCAGCTCCAGTGATGTAATGTGCTGTGCTGATAGAGCTAGGAAATTCCTCTCTAGAGCCACTCTGGCACTCTTCGTGCCCCTTTGTCGACTGACATACGCCACTGCTGTGGCATTCTTTCAGTATACCCGAGCAGCCCTGCCTTTTGACTAGGGGCCAGAAGTTCAAAAGGACTAAATTAATGGCCCTCGCTTCAAGATGACTGACGGGCCACGCCAACTCACAGGCTGCTCCAATTGCCCAAAGTAATCTAATTCTTACAATGGGCTCCCCAACTGAACAGGCTGGCATCCATCGATAGAGGACACAAGTGATCTTCCAATGGCATTCCACCACTGCAGGCTAGACATAGGGGCGGCTCAAGGCAATCTGCTGCCTGAGGCAAGAGATGAACTGGCGCCTCCCCCCCCGCACCCAAAATTTAGAGGCCTCCTCAGAGCTCTAGTCAGAGAGTAGGGGTGTCCTTTCAGTTTCTTCAACTCCCTGTAGTGTACTGCTTGAATCACTGACCATAAAAGTCTCTATATGGAAGTGTAGGATGTGCAGGTGAGCATAGACTTCTTTGAAGTTTAGAATCAGTCAAAAGGAACCATCTTTCTTAGGCACAATGAAGCAGATGGAGTGTTTGCCCTTGCTCCACTTGGCAACAGGGACTGGCACCACTGCTCACAGACGGAGCAACTTTCCCAACATGCCCTAAATGGCAGTTCTCTTGGTGCCAAACAACATGGGGAGACGATAAAGGTGTCTTCTATATTCCAGAACATAGCTGTGCTGAATGATGTCAAGCATCCAGTGACCCTTGGTGACCTGGACCCACTTCTAGTAGAAAGGGTGCAGTCTGCTGCCCACTGGAAGCTTTCTGGAATGGCCCCAACTTGTCATTCTGCAGAACAGGTCATGACACTTCTAGAGGTGGCAGAGTCCCTGGGCCCAGGAGCCACAAAAAAGGACAGAGTCCAAGACCAAAGTCCTTAAGAGAAAGAAGAGGGTGGCTTTCCGGGTCAGTGCATGCAGGAGTCCGAGTACCATGAATGAGATAATGGACATATGCAGAGGAGGAGGATGCTCTCGTACACTTCCCAGGCCCCTTTGGCCTATCTTCTGGGAGGTGATGAGGCTTTGACTCACCCAGGTCCTTTACCAAGTCTCCAAGTCAGCCCCAAATAGAAGCTTCCCTTTAAACGTCAGCTGGATCAACCAGAACTAGAAAGATATATCCATCACCCAGTGGTGAAACCATATGAGACGTCGCGTGACTGTCGAGAGGGCAAAGTCCCTAGCCGCCAAGCGAATGAGACTATATATAGCGTCTGACAGAATGACTGTCACAGACTCCAAGAGGGGAGGCAAGGAACTGAATCCACTTGAGAAGGGCTCAAGTTGTTGGCCTGCACACACAGCCAACTGGAGAATAGCAGCAGCAGCTGCAAATTGATTCTTCAGGATGTCCTTTAAGGTTGTTCCACCGTCCACCAGAATGGTGATACATTTCATAACTGCTGTGACCTGAACATCCATTCTTAGTGTGCAGAACCAAGTGAAACAATCCAACTCTGGCAAAGCATAAAGCCTTTTACATATCCTCAGCCCCTTTACCAGGGGGTCAAGTGAGTCCCATTCCAAGCAGATCATGCTCTTAACTTCCACAAAGGGGAAGAGTGTCGAAAGAGGGGATGGATTTGCAGCCCTTCTTCCCCCACCAGAGGATTGGTCAAACGCAAAGCGATAACACTTAAGCAAGTAGAGCCGCCAGTTCGTCCTTCTTGAGCAGGCTTCATTGTGATCTTCCGAAGGAGAAGGTGCCTCTTCCTCTAAATTGGAATCACCCCCTGAAACGCTGGGACTAAAACCAGGTCTTGGCCCACAGACTGCTGAACCGAATATCCAGATTCCAACCTCCAGAGAGATTGTTTAGAAGGTGGCACATGTGCTGGGCTATGACTGCTACCTGCCCCTCTTCCAAGCAAGCAGAAAAAGATTAAGAGGACCCAAAGGTTCCAGGATCAGAGTTATGCCAGAAAGAGCAAGCTTGCTGTAGAATGAGAATAATTCTGGGGAGGACAACCCAAAAATTGGGAGCTCCCTGCCAGAAGTATGGCCCCCCCTGCTTTGGGGGAAACCGCAGTCACCAGACCCTTACGAGAAGGGGAGCGGCCAGAGGAACCTATCGGTCATCCTTCTTCATGGTGCTGTCTATTGCCTCCTGCAGCGACGACGATAATGATGGTCACCCGTGTCCTCTCGTAGCAAGGGAAGGGACAAGCCCTACAAAGATGTGTTTGAAACCTCCATGCAGGAAGGGCAGATCCCAGAATCCAGCAATGAGGTTCTCCACTTTCCACAAACCAGACATCTCTTCTTAGAAGACATCATAGGAATCTCCACTGTCACGTTAGCAGGACAATGCTCACTGAAGGTGCACACAGTTGGTACAGTGCGGCTGGCTTCCAGGCTGCGCAAACAGGAACAGCATACGCTAGAGCCACATGGGTAGGCAAGTGTGCACTAGGGCCACATTGGCAGGACACTGCACGCTACCAGCACACACCAAGGGAGGCACATAAGCAGTGTGGTATAGCACTGGAAGCCCATCAGCGCATGTCGGCAGTTTGTCAAGGCAGGAAATCAGCACCACAACAACGGACACCCCAAGTGGCCCAACCTGACTTATGTCCCACCAATGGATATCATCAGGAGCCCTCACAAAGAAGTCAGACAGACAGAGATTCAGTGAGCTCCAAGGCAGGTAAAAAAACCATGTTGGCTCAGTGCTACTCCCCTATTGTCAGACCTGTAGTCACATATCTCTGAACAAGCTTCAGTGGGGAGCAGGGGGGAAGGGGGAAGGAGGAAGGAGTGGGCACTGAGGTTGTATGAGGCTGTGAAGAATCCTCTTCCAAATATATCTGGCTGCTCAAAAAGCCTTTAACAGGATAAGGATATGGAGCAGAACCAAATCCCCTCCTCCTCATGGCATTCGAAAAGAGTACCGGGTTGAAGGGAGTCTAGTGGAGCCTCCTGTTTCACACGCTAGTGAGTCACCCATAGGTGGTCGTTCATGAGCTCTTCAAGCTTCCTTGTTTAATCAGATTTCATCAGAGCTGAAAAACCTGCATCCACCATCTGCTGAAGTCAGAGAAAAAAAATATGATTATGCCATTAGATGCACAGGTTGATAATGGCACAGTGATGTCATAAGAAGCTTCTGGAATGTCGTGCTCTGTCTCCACATCTGCTGTTTAGGGAACATAACCCACTTGTCTGAACTAGTCCAGCAGGACGATTCTCAGCCTTCTTGACCTTTCTGGTGCCTTTGACACTTGATCACCCTTTTCCTTGATACTCTGTCCTCACTTGGATTTAGGGGCTTTGTTCTGTCCTGGTTTTCTTATCTCTCCCATCACACTTTGTGTCTGTTCTGGTGGTTCCTCCTCTACCGCCATCCCGCTTTCAGTTGGTGTACCCTCAGGGCTCTGTCTTGGGAGTTCTCCTTTTTTCTCTTTTACACACAGTCCCTTGGTACACTTTATTTCCTCCCATGATTTTCAGTACCATTTTTATGTTGACTACTCTCAGATCTACCTTTCTGTGCCTGGAAACTCTCCAGAAATCCAGGCCTGGATCTCTGCCTACTTATTAGACATTGCTGGCTGGATGTCTCACCACCATCTGCGAATGAACATGGCCAAAACTGAGCTCCTTAAATTTCCACCTAAGCCCACCTCCCCCCTTCCTCCCTTCCCTTTTTCTATGGATGATACTACACTACTCCCTGTTTTACAACCTTGGGGTCATCTTTGACTCTACTCTCTCTTTCTCTGCACAGATCCAACAGACAGCTAAAAGCTGTTGCTTCTTTCTTTGTAACATTGGCAAAATGTGTTTCTTCCTTTCCACACACATTACTAAGACATTTATCCACTTTTTAGTCACCTCCCGTCTAGACTATTGCAACCTTCTCCTTACTGGTTCTCCCTCTGATACATCTCTCTCCCCTTCAATCTGTTCAAAACTCAGCTCCGTGGCTAATCTTCCGCCAGCCTCGTTATGCTCATATAACTCCTCTTCTCAAGTCACTTCACTGGCTCCCTATCTGTTTCCGTATCCAGTTCAACCTTCTTCAACTGACCTACAAGGGCATTCATTCTGCTGCTCCTCACTACCTTTCCTCGTCTCTCTCTCTCCCTCTCCCTCAGGAACTCCACTTTTCTGGCAGATCCCTTCTATATGTGCCCTTCTCTTCTACAGCCAACTCTAGACTTCTATACTCCTTATGTCTGGAACAAACTACCCAAGTCTGTGCATCAGGCTTCATCTCTGACCCTTTTCAAATCCAGGCTAAAAACTCACCTCTTCAAGGACGCTTTTGGATCGTGATCCATTTAATGTCCTATGTGTTTCCTTACCATTCCCCTAGATATATCCTTGCTGTTAGCTGTTGCGTTGTCTGTCTTGACTAGATTGTAAACTCTAATGAACAGGGACTGTCTTTTACACGTGTCTGTACAGCACTGTGTACAGCTTGTAGTGCTATACAAATGATAAGTAGTAGAAATAAATGGACAAATCCAACATCAGAAATGGCAACATTCAAAAACTAGTAGAACATTTCCACCTTCCAGGATATTCTATCCAACCTTAAGGCTGCCATATTCCTATAAAAGAACCTAAAAGGGACACTACAACATGAAACTGCTGAATTGAAGCTAATCAAAAAGCTTAACACCATCACCCTAGGCCTGAACAAGGACAATGGCTTCATCATGACTCACTGTAGGTGTGAATGGACTTGACTATTCTTAGATTATCCTGACCTCGGTTTCTCTCATTCTCCTAGGACAAGCAGGATGAGTCAGCCACACTTGCCGTCGGATGACATCACCATGTGTGGCTGACTTATCCTGTTGTCCACGGAGAACTCCAGTTACAAGTAAGTAACTCCGTTTTCTCCTAGGACAAGCAGGACGAGTCAGCCACACATGGTGACATCATCCAACGGCAAGTGTGGCTGACTTATCCTGCTGTCCACAGAGAACTCCAGTTACAGGTAAGTAACTCCGTTCTCTCCACAAATGTTAGCTGAACTATTCTACTATTATCACTCCCTTTCCACATCCTATCCTGCACTTTTCAATGCCATCTCTGTAATACGTATTCTCACCCATCCACCTCCTGTACTGCAGTTCATGCATCTGATGAGGAACTGGGCTCTTGTCCTCAAAGCTCATGCCTCAATAAACTGGTTAGTCTATAAAGGTGCCACCTCTCCGTCATTTTTGCTACTCAGACTAACATAGGCAATATGTAATTGCACAATTTTATAAAGTCCTTCGTGTGTAAAACAGGCTTTACTTGCGGGGAAATCCCTCCTCAACCATGGCAATTTCCATAAGACATTTACATTAGTAAATGAGCTACTTGAAAACCGATCACAGTTCCTGTGGGTAAAAGTACACACTGATAGATCTTTCAGAGTTTGTGCGCCTATCAGAATATATTTATTTGCTTTGACTGCAGCTGCTCTTTGCTGCTCCTTTAAGAGGTTGCTGGACTAAGTGACCACCTAGTCTGCCTAATGCTTAAGAAAGTCCCTCCATCCCTATTACCTGGGCTAAGAGAGAGCCAGAAGAAAGAAGGGTTTGAGAGACAAGCAGACAGAATGGTGATGGGGGAGGGGGATATAAGAGAGAGAGCCAGAGAGAATACTGGGGGAATGAATCAGAGTGAGTGAGTGAGTGAGTGTGAGTGTGAGTGTGAGTGTGAGTGTGAGTGTGTGTGTGTGTGTGTGTGTGTGTGTGTGTGTGTGTGTGTGTGTGATGGAGGGAGCATAAGAGGAGATAATTGTGGATAAGAGAGTCAGACTGGATGGGATGGGAACATGTGAGAGGAGGCAAGTGAAATGAAATAATAGAGGAAAAGAATAAATATGTGTATGTTGTGTGAGAGAAGGTTCATATTTGGCCCTGCCTCTGCCCTTTTTATCTACAATTAAGCACTGATTTCCACCCATGGTACTCCACTCCTAAATCCTCTTATATACACTCCGCTCAATGAGTAAGGTGGTACTTGTGCCTAATTCTCTCTTGAGAAGTCAGAGCTGCTAAATCTGCCCCAGATTTTGAAAAGCAATTAACTAGAGACTAATTGCTTGCTTTGTAAATTCAGCAGTTTTATATGCGAAAGGTATTCAGCTTTTTAGCTCAGAGTAGGATGTCATTTTATTGCTGTACTTTGTATTTCTTTTACTGATGATTTTTTGCCATCTTGAATGTTCACAAGTTTGGAGAAGCAGTATATAAAATTTATATAAAAATTAAATCACATGCTTTTGTCAAAAATAACAAAATGTAGGTCACTTATAGGAGTGAAAATCCAATGACAATATAACACTCCACTATACCAAAATTAATCTTCAGAAAACTGCTTTCCAAGGAGAAGACAAAAATCACTTCTATTTATCACTTTGCAGCACATCCATACGCTAATAAGGAGGTCTCAGAACTTTGTCAAAAATAAATCACACACTTAATTTTTGACTCTGCAAGGGTCCTGTAGCTAAAGAGTTAAGCATACAGTCCTTCCATTCAAGTTTAACCACCTATCCAGTCTGCTTCCTCTGTCTGTCCATCCATGTGCATGTTTGCACATGCCTGACTGGATAAACATACCCAGAGCAGTCAGACAGCAACCTGGAGCTCTGGGGGATTAATGGCAGAAAGCCCAAGCTTTGCCACCCAAGGAAGGCAACCAGCAGCAATGGTGATCCCCCCTCCCCTACAAACTCCTCTCCCCCACAAACAAACGTACTAAAGTAGGAACCAGTCAAAGGCCCGATGGTGGCGGTAGCATCAACTGCATGATATTAAGGCATGCCAAATTGTTGGCACATGTTCCTTCCTCAAGCCCCATCTCCTCTTGCCTTCCACACAGAAGGGAAAAATATGCTTCCCTGAAGATGAAAGAAAAATTTCTAACAATGCAGACAGGCCAGAAGGGGTAAAGAAATGCACAGGGGGGTTTGAAAAAACATAAAGACGATGAAGGGAAATTCTTTTAATTAATTAATTAATTAATTAATTTATTTATTTACATTCTCTTATATACCGCGCTATTCTGCATCAGTGCGGTTTACATTGAACAAACTGAAATTACATTGAACAGGGCATTATAACTTGGAGATAACTATTTTACAGGGAACATGGGCTATGGAGGGTTAAGTGTCTTGCCCAAGACCACAAGGAGCACCTGTGGGACTAGAAACCCCAGTCCTTCCGGCCCAAGGTTGTTGTCCTCTAGTGGGATTTGAACCCCCGACCTTCCGGCCTGAAGTACCTTGCCCCAACCACTAGGCTACTCCTCCACTCCAGTTGTAAAAACTTGTAAAAGCATGCATTTGTGATGAAATATCCATTAGCCATTTACCAGACAGCAGGACAAGAATCTAGAACTAATTTTTTCAGATGACCTGAAAGTAGCCAGCTAATGTAATAAAGCACCAGGGAAAGCTGACACTATGCTTAGTTCCACAAACAGAAATATCAGTAGCAGGAAAACTTAAATGTAGCCTTTATACAGGTGATTAATGAGGCCTCACCTTGAGTGCTTTGTTCAGTGCTCGAAGATGGACCTTCGTATGGCCAAAAGATGGAAGTGATTCTGAAAACAGTTACTAAAACAGTACACACCCTAAAAAGAAAGGCCTAAAATATTCAAATCATACTCACTGCAAGAAAGAAGGGAAAGGCGGAAGATGACTGAACTCTTAGCATTTGGCATACTTCCATGAAGTACAGGAAGATTAAATATTTTATTTAAAAAATTCAAGAGCTAAGTGTTATGATCCAACAGTCCAGACAGAAAAGATCAAAGCA
Organism: Ichthyophis bannanicus; assembly: GCA_033557465.1. Classification (NCBI taxonomy): domain Eukaryota; kingdom Metazoa; phylum Chordata; class Amphibia; order Gymnophiona; family Ichthyophiidae; genus Ichthyophis; species Ichthyophis bannanicus. The sequence continues at coordinate 1,373,919,384 of CM066031.1, forward strand.
AGCTTGTGAAAATGTGTTTTTGAGAGGGTGGCAAATGTTTGGAATAGCATACTGGCAGAAGTAAGGGTTAATCAAAGACACTACAGAATTCAAGCACATTTGGGACAGATACAGAGCAGTGGTAGGAAAGGGGTTAGGAGACTTCAGTGCTGCAAACAATCCAACCTTCTCTCCTTCCCTCCAGCAAATGCAAGTGAAGAACTGACAAGAAAACAAAATTCAAACAAAGCAAGGTCTGGTGCAAAGATATTACGCATCCTAGATGAAGTTTAATCTTTTAATCCTTCTCCCTATCCACTCTAACAGGGAAGTGTGCATCCAAGAGGGCAGGAAAGCAGCATAAGAATATAAAATATGCCAGACTGGATCACACCAAGGGTCTGTTCAAGCCCAGTATCCGGTCTCTAACAGTTGGCCATTTCAGGTCACAAGTACCTGTCGGGTTCCCAAAGGCATACCCAATTCCATGCTGCTTGTCCCAGGGGTAAGCAGTGGATTTCCCCAGTCCTCTTTAATAATGGTTTATGCCCTTTTCCTCCAGACAAACTTATCTGTCTGAAACCTAGGAGCTTCAACTTGAACCTAAGGATCATGCAACAAAAATTTCACAGTGGTGAAAAAATATCCTTGGAATGCAATATTGCATTTATTTTATTTATTTAGCTATTTTTATATACTGCTTTATCTCAAAGTCAAAGCGGTTTATAGATAAATGAACTTCAATTTTTCATGGAACAAGAAAATTAAACTTGGAAGGTAGAACTTAACTAAGGTGACATTTTACTTACCAAATAATATCCTTTCCTCGAGTCCTACTAGACCACTCCAGACAATTGGGCTATGTTCCCCCTACCAGCAAATTGGTGGAAACAAAGAATCAATGAAAAGCCCAGGTTTCAATGACATCACTACCATGCCTCTATCAGCCTCAGCCACCAGAGTTCTCTTCAATATCCATTCAAAAACATATCAGACAACATGGCAAGCCTCACGCAACCTCAACAGAGCAACAGTGAACAATCAACAGTAGAGAACTATGTATAGGAAAGCAGAAACAGAAAGCTATCAGCAGAAGATATACTGCCAGAAGATGGATGTGATGCTCTCTGGCGAAGGCCCACAGTCGCAAAGCTTTGTTGCAAAGCAACAGAGAGCCAGTCCCGCCCTGCTTGTTTACATAGAACATGGCTACTTGGTTGTCCGTATGGATGAGGACTGTCCTGTAGCTGAGCAGGGAATGGAACACTCTGAGAGCTAAGAATATTGCTCTGAGTTCCAAGAGATTGATATGCAGAGAAGTCTCCTGTGGAGACCAGATGCCCTGGGTGGAGAGATCCTGCAGATGAGCTCCCCAACCCATTGGAGAAGCATCTGTTGTGAGAGTTGCTTGGGGAAGTGACTGCTGAAAAGGGGACCCCAGCAACAGATTTGGAGGGGACTTCCACCACTGGAGAGACCAAAATAGGCAACTGGAGTTTGCTATTTTGTCTGACAGGCAACCTGATGCCTGAGTCCATTGGGTGGACAAAGTCCATTGAGCTGCCCTCATGTGAAGGCTAGCATATGGAACCACATGCACGGTGGATGCCATGTGGCCTAATAGTTGTAGCATTTCTCAAGCAGTTAAATGGGACTTTAACTGTATCTGGGAGGCTAACTGCACCAAGCGTAGGCAACGGGCCTGAGGGAGATAGGCCCTTGCAGTTGTGGTATCCAGCAGGGCCCCTATAAACTGCAGAGACTGAGTAGGGGTGAGATGGGATTTTGGGATATTTATTACCAGTCTCAAATACTGAAGGACACGCATTGTGCAAGTTAGACAAATCTGGGCCTCTGACTGGAATGGAGCTCGAATGAGCCAGTCATCCAGATATGGGAAAACGAATATTCCCAGGGTGCGTAGAAATGCAGCTACTACTGCCATGCATTTTGTGAACACCCTTGGTGCAGAGGCCAGACCGAAAGGAAGCACCCTGTATTGGTAGTGCTTTCCTTGAAAAAGGAACCAAAGGAACCTCCTGTGTGTTGGATGGATGAGGACATGGGTGTATGCATCCTTGAGATCTAGAGAACAAAGCCAGTCCTGACTCTGAAGGTATGGCAGCAGAGTACCGAGAGAAATCATCTTGAATTTCTCTTTGAATAGAAACTTGTTCAATTCTCTGAGATCTAATATGGGTCTGTAGACCCCTGTTTTCTTTGGAATAAGAAAATAAGGGGAGTAGAATCCTGAGCCCTGTTGAAGAAGGGGTACTTCTTCTATTACTCCTTGGGCAAGAAGGGTAGCAATCTCCTGACCCAGAAGGTTGAGGGGAGATGTTGGAGAATTGAACTGTTTCACCATGGTGAGGGGCTCTGGTGCTTCCAGAGCTAGAAAGGCTAAGTTCTCTAGTGGCAAGTCAAAGGCCCTGAGGAGGCTGAGGCTGCTGGGCTGTGGGAGGCCTGGCAGCCTTTGACTTGGCATGTTTAGGTGGTTGCTGACGCTTTGCTGCAAAACGACCTGCAGAAGATGCCTGCTGACCATAAGCAGGATAGTATCTTCCCTTTTTAGAAAAAGTTGTCTTTTTGAACAATCTTTTCTTAGCAGGAGCAGAGGTAGACTTTGAAAGTCGATCCAAAGCAGAGTTCTCAGCATCCATCTGAGTGGCCTTTGCTTTCCAATCCCTGCCAAAAAGGTTTTCACCTGTACAAGGAAGATTTCCCAGTTCATCTTGGAGCCAAAGTTCCAAATCAGAGGCTTGTAACCAAGCAATTCTGCGTGCACCTATGGCAATAGCCGAGGCTCTGCTTACACACTCAAAAGAGTCAAAGGCTGCACGGTTGGAAAATTTGGAAACATCTTGGGCATGTTTAAGCAAAGTGAGAAATTTCTGCCTTTTATCTTCTGAAATAAAAGGTGCTAAAGTCTGCAGATGATCTGTGACTTCTTTTAGAAACATCCCCATATAGAGACTATAGGAGTTGATTCTGGCAGCAAGCATATTGGCTTGGAAAACCCTTCGGCCAAAAGCATCAAGGGTCCTGCATTCACGTCCTGGAGGATTAGATGAGTGTCTCTTTGCACTCTTTATTTTCCTCATGGCAGACTCTACCACAATAGAGTGGTGAGGAAGCTAAGACTTATGAAAGCCAGGACAAGGAGGGACACGGTACATGGTGTCTAATCTACGAGAATGAGGAGAGGTAGTAAGAGGAGTCTCCCACATGCTCAACATGAGATCATAGAGAATCTCATGAATAGGTAAAGTAGCTGCTTCTTTAGGAGCCTTAGGATATTGCAAAATATCTAGTTGCTTGGCTCTAGGCTCTGACTCAGGGGCCACTGTAATGGAGAGGCCCCTAGCCACTTCCCTAATAAAGTCCTGAAAAGACAAGTCTTCTGGAGGAGACAGTCTTCGTTTTGGAGAATCAGACTCCTGAGGAAGAAGTACCGGTGCCTCGACAGAAGCCTCGGACTCAGAGTCTTCGGAGGAATCGAAGTATCGCCTGTCTGGATGCTCCTGTAAAGCCTGATACGCGTACCGAGTGGGATTGACATCGGGAGTAAGCGGTACCGGTTCGGTACCGATAGGCATCATCCGACAGGGTACCGCTGCAGTCGACACCTAAGCCGATGTTGATGCAATCGGTACCGGCACTGGGAACGATGCCGGTGCCGTAGTCGGTACCGGCAACGGAGATTGTTGCGGTACCGGAGGCGTCGAAGCCTGCATAAACGCCGTTAAGGTGCGCTGCATGGACAGAATCTTCTGATCCATCGACGCCACCAGAGTCTGGATGTCGGTACCACTGGAGGCCACCGGTACCTCAGAACACGGCGACAGGTGATCGGTCGAGGCCGAGGCCAAGCCATCAATGTCAACCTGTGACCCCATAGACAATGCTTTGGAAGCTGGAACTTCCCGCCGGGGTAATTATACCGGTGCGGAATCCTCGAGGACAAGCCCGGAGGCATCTCGATGCTTAGAGGGAGATTTGCCCTTCGAGGACCGGCTAGATTTATGTTTGGTTACCTGAGACCCATGAGAGGAAGAAGCAGCCCTGGAAAACGCTGATGCCACCAAGGCTGCATCAGAGGGAAATAGGGTACTAAGCTTGGCTGCTCGGTTCTGCCGACCTCTTTTAGACATCATGGTACAGGACACAAAATCCGTGATGGAATGGTCAGGACCCAAACATTTTAGACACCAGTCATGGGTGTCGGTGACAGAAATAGTACCGCCACACTTCGTGCACTTTTTGAACCCGGAAGCGGGCTTCTCCATGAGGAGAAAAAATGTTCAGGCCTAAGGCCCAAACCGAAAATGCACAGTTGAAGAAAGAAAAGTTGTTGTTTTTTTTTTTTGTAAGAAAGAAAAGAAAAGAAAAGACCGGCAGTACCGGTCTGACGTCGAAGAAGGCAGACGCGACACAGAAAAATAAAGAAAAAAATAAAGAATTCTTCTGCGGTGACAGGAACACGACCTGCTGGCTCCACGGAAAAGAAGAACTGGAGAGAGGCGGTTGGGAAAGGTGGGAAGGCAGCATGCAGGCGCTGTGGGATGCTCCCAAAAGCTTTCTTACTGGACGCTGGGGAGCGTTCCCGCGCAGGCTCCGTCGGTACCGAAAATACCCATATGTGAAGACTCATTCCTGCTTGTTCCTGGAGGAGATTAAAAAAGTAAAAGGAGGGTTTTCTGCAAGGGTGGTATTACTGCTCAAGGCAAACAATCCGACAAAAATTAGAAAGAACAGATAATTGATTTACATACTATTTCAATGTACTAGTTACAGATCAATGAGATGAGATGAGCTTGTAATATTGGTATGGATATATTAAGGCAGAGCATCGAGTCAAACAGAATAAATATTCTGCAAGAAAAAGAATGCACTATGGAGTCTTTATAGATCAGGATTCCATGTGTGATGGGAAAGAAAACACTGATAGGAGTATACTATTCTCCACTTGGCTGAAATGAACAGCCAGATGATGAAATATGAACAGAAGTTAGACGAGTTAATAAATCTGGCAACACAATAATGGGTTATTTCAATTACCCCAAGACTGACCAGATAAATATGTCAGGATATGTTAGGAAGGTTAAGTTCTAGATGAAATAAATGACTGCTTCATGTAGCAGCTGGTCGAGGACCTGGCAAAAAGGGGAGCTATTTTAGGCCTAGTCCTTAGGAAAATACATGATTTGGTATGAGAGGCAACATGGGGCCACTTAGCAAAAGTGATCATAACATGATCAAATCTGACTTAACTGGGGAGGAGGAGACCAAGGAAATCTACTGCATTAGCATTTCACTTTCAACAAGGGAGACCAATAAAATGAGGAGAACAGTAAAAACTGAAAGGAGCAGCAACAAAAGTTAAAAGGTTACATCAGTGTAGACGTTGTTCAAAAATTCCATCTTGGAAGTCCAGGCCAGATTTATTCTACGTTCAGTCTTCCATGATCTAAATGTTTACAGTTGCTCTAATTGTCTATTACGTTGATATGGTGTCATTTTGCCACTGTTATTTTGCTTCTACAATGTAAATTGTATGTCTCAGGGTAGACCTGTTGTACACCACTTTGGCTGTATCTCTTCATAAAGGTACATATTTCTAGTAAATGAAAAATTTAAAAATGCTGAAGGAAAGTCAAATACTACTACAGTCAATACAAGAGTTAACGTGATCCCAAAAATACTCCGAAGGAGACTAAATGGCAGAGTCCTCTTAAACTGCCCAATTATATGTGATAGTTTTGCAAGTTCTTGCTACCATCAACCACCGTGTGGTTGTTGCACCATGTGTGCCACTTCGTTAGATGTTGATGAATGGACAATCCAGCAACTGGCAAAACATACCCTCTAAGATAAATTACTAATTGTCAAACGTCATGGGCAGTATATGTGATCCTGTGCCCATGGTTTAGAGTTTATGTGGGGAGAAAATGTGCTGCCAAGTGAAAGCACACTTAAGCGAACACAAATCCTGACTGAAAAAACAAAGTTCTTACAGCCTCTATAATACAACACTGTATAGACTTTCAATAGCAATGGCAACAGTTGCAGTGGCTGGTTTTGGATGGGATTGTTGACACTCGTGTTGGTCATGCTTTATAGTGTCTGGCCAGGTTAGAGCAAAAGTGGATTTTCACCCTCAACGCTGAACAGCCAATCGGTTTGAATGAGTCACTGGAATGGATGACGGTGCTTTAACCTCATTGGCTAGAATGCTGTTTGAATGCCAGCTTTCCTTTTTAAATACTCCCTATTAAGGGGTTACGCTAGTTTCCGAAGGTGCACAAAGTAGCTATTCAACCTGTTCTGAGGCAGCCCCATAAATGTGTTGGCGAAACTCAAGTCAACCTAGGATCTGGCAGCATCAGTAGCTCTGAGGGTTGGGATTTCCTGATAACAAAAGCTGTGTTTCAAGCCTTTTAAATGCATTTAAAAATGTAAAAACATTCCCAGAGGCCTATGAACGAGAATAAGGGTATAAGATAGGGTATATTGTAGCGGTGAATTTCATCATAATTGCAGCCCCCTGCCCTGTCACTGAGGCCTCTATCCCGTTCCCTTTGAGTGAATACGTTGATGGTAGCAAGAACTTACAAAACTACCACATAGAATTGGGCATTTTAAGAGAACTCTGCTATTTAGTCTCATTCAGGGTATTTTTGTGATCACTTTAACTCTTGTGTTGACTGTAGCATTAGTTGTGAGAGTTATTTGGAGTTATGTAGTTGGAAGGAAAGTCAAATGACAGTCAACATGGTTAAAAGGTGAAATGAAAGGCAAAGCCAAAAGAACATTTTCAAAAAATGAAAAATGGATCCAAAATTAAGCAAATAGGAATTCGCATAAACTCTGGCAAATTCAATGGAAAGCACTGATAAGGAAAACAAAAAAAATTTGAAAAGAATCTCACCATAGAGGGAAAAACTCAAAAATCCTTTTAGGTACATTTGAAGCAAGAGGCCTACGAGGGAGTCAACTGGACCATTAGATGATCATAGTGTACAAGGGGCATTCAGGGAGGACAAGGTTATAGTGCATAGATTACATTTTTTCTTTCAGTCTTTACCAAGAAAGATGTAAGGGAACTACTTATGCCAGAAATGGTATTTTATGGTGGTGGATCTAGAAGAATTGAAACACATTTCAGTGAGGTGGGAAGATATAATAAGCCAAATCAAAAAACTAAAGAGAAACAAATCATCTGGACCAGATGGTATACACTTCAGAGTGCTGAAAGAACTCAAAACTGCAGATATACCTGGGCATTTTTTGAGGGGGTATAAGGTGTATGGAGTACCTGAACCTTTTTCATTGCGTGTTTAAAAATGAATCATGGTCCACATGCATTATGAAAAAAATCCTGCATATGAGTACAGACACCAATTTTTCTAGGAAAAATGCAGAGATATACTATTAGCAATCTGTGACCTTTCATTAAAATAGTCTATGGTGCTTGAAGATTGGAGAGTGGGTAACATAATACCAGTTTTTAAAAAGGGATCCAGGGTGATCTAAGAAACTACAGACCAGTGAGCCTTATATCAGTGCCAGGCAAAATAGTAGAAACTATCATAAAGGACAAAATTCCTGAACACAAACATCATTTAATGGGAGAAAGACAACATGGATTTAACACCTAATCAAACAGCCCCCTTTTTATGAAGGTATAAACAAAGATGTTTATCTATTTAATATCACAACCTTCATATACCACACACAGAACTGTGGAGTCATCAAGGTAGTGTACAATAACAAAAACAAAAGAAATAATAGAATAGGAAAGCAGGAAGAAGGAAAAAGAAGAGGGTAGAGAGAAGAGTTACAATCTTCAAACATCTGAAGGCGAGCTGGCTGGTAAAGTGCATCTGAATTTTTAGAAAGTGTTCAACAAAGTACCTCATGAAAGACTTGTAAGGAAATTAAAAAGCCATGGGGATAGGGGGAAATGTCCTACTGTGGATAAGGAATTGATTAAAACTGTGAAAACAAAGTAAGGTTAAATGGCCAATTTTCTCAGTAGAGGAAAATGAATAGTGGAGTACCCCAAGGATATGTACTAGGACTGGTGCTTTTTAATATTTATAAATGAACTGGAAATGGGATAGAGTGAGATCATTGGATTTTCAGACGACACCAAATTATTCAAAGTTGTTAAATCTGATGCGGATTATGAGAACTTGCAGGAGGACCACATGAGACAGGGACATGGAGGCTGGGCATCCAAATGGCAGACACAATTTAATCTGGATAAGTGCAAAGTGATACACACAGGGAAGAATAGGCTAAATTTTTTATTGGTAAATACACTACGGCACCCCTCATCAAACCAAACAATTCCCGCCTCCACCACAAAACTACATAGTACACTCCTATAAGAATCTCAAATGTGACCTTTGAAAACTCAAGCATAAATGGAGGCACAACCAAGAGGATCAAGCAAAAAATCAATACCTCGACACCCTTCACGGCTACCGAATAAAAACAAACTAAGCCAAAAGAGAATTTCACACCAAATCCATAATGAAATCACTCTACAAACCCAGACAACTCTTTGCCATCACCAAACCGTTAATGAAGGATAACAACCAAACTTCACCAACTACTGCTCCAACTGCACACAACTTTGCCACTCACTTCTAGTCAAAATTCTGCAATGTTACACATGCTGGACCTGGGCAACTCGAGAACATCATCAGCAACCTCAACACAACCACTTCTCCACTTGACCCCTGGATAAAAACCTCAAGGACAGAGCTGGATAAAAACCTTAAGGCAGAGTTAACTCCAATCCTACTCAAAATGGTATACCTCTCTCTCTCCCAAGGAATGGTCTCCCATCAGCCTAAAAACTGCTTCTATCTGCTCAATCATAAAGAATCCCAAACTGGACCTGATGATCCAAACTTCTACCGACCAATCTCGAGCTTATAGCAAAAATACTGGAAAAAACTGTCCTTCAGCAACTCCAAGAACACAACACCTCTGCTCCCCTGGATATACATCAGTATGGATTCCAGCTCAACCATGGAGTTGAAACCCTCCTAGTTTCTCTCACTGACAAACTCATTAAGTGCACCGAGAACTCTAAACAGGGCTTTGTCCTGATATTTCTGGACATTGCAGCTGCATTTGACATGATATGTCATGATAGCCTCCTACAACACTTTCAAAGCATTAGAATACAAGGGAGAGCACTCTAATGATTTTGTTCATTCCTGATAATACGTCAACAATATGTACACATTGGACCTGACATCACCATACACCAAAGACAGGGAGTCCCACAGTGCTCTGCCCTATCTGCATTACTCTTCAATATATATACACAATCTGTCTGTGAAATCATCTGTGAGCATTATGTCTTCTACCATCTTTTTGCAAACCACATTATGATCTATACTCCATTCTCCACAAAACAGATAACCTTCACTGCTCTTAGCAAATGCTTTAACACCATCGCACATTGGCTGTTGAATCACCTCCTCAGCATCAACTTAAAAAGACCTGATGTTCTCTTCATGAGAGATCGAACCTTCTTACCACAATCTACATTCACAGTCAATAACATTAACCTATCTGTAAAAAAAATGAAGTATGCTATCTAGGTGCTATACTTTACCACCGGCTTTCATTCCAGCTGCACATCAGCAAAGTAACGCACGCCATCTATCATAAAATCAGAGTCACTCAACATCTATGACCGCTCCTCCAACCACACGACTTCAGGACAGTCTTTTAGACCCTAATCTTACCCCACTTTGATTTCTGTAATGACATCCTACAAGGTCTTCCCAAAAGCTCTCTTAATCCCTTACAACTTCCACTACATGCTGCTGCTCGGATACTCATAACACACCCAGATCTAACCATATTCCCCCAAAAAGGAAAGATCTGCAATGGCTACCCTTCTCATCTGGAATTACTTACAAGTTGTTTGCAATCACATACAAACTCCTCCACTGCTGTGGCCCACAATACCTTCAGAAGCACCTACATAGACCTCCAGAAAATCACTTCAGAAGGAGCACAGCTACTAATATGCTGGCCCTCTCTCAAGATCTAACCTCAAGAACTAAGGCAGCATGTTCTCGTGCTTTTTCACTATATGCACCCAGCCTATGGAACTCACTCCCACTGGACCTTTGCGTCTCCCCTGACCTCAATGCCTTCTGCAAGTCCTTGAAAACCTTCCTATTCAAAGAATTCTTTGCGTATGTAGCCTGACCTAGGCCTTCTATCTTTCCCACAGACCCACAATCTGTAATTAGTTGTTGTATATTAAGTTATAATGTTACATGTTATATTTAGTGTCTAAGTGTTCCATGCAAGTTCAATGCAATGTTGAGTTCAGTTCTATGTAAACCACCTTGACCTTTCGACAGGCGGTATATAAAACCTGCTAAATAAATAAATTGAAATTAAATTAAATTGTCTTAAACATTTTAACGTCTCAGTATAAACCGTACAAAGTGATGCTACGACTGCAAATTGCATCTGCTTTTGCACAAGGCATGCCGGGGAGCTGGCATGCATGCTCGTTTCTACAGGGGGAAAAAGTTTTACAAAGCTACAGCCAATCGGACCTTAATTTAAAAATAACCCTCATATTTCTCACATTTAACATACTAACCCCATCTTCAAAGCCACCAAGCAGGATCAAATGGCAAAAGATTACAAAATAAATTCAAACAGCATAAAACAATAAAACAAACCAACACAGATATAGAAATGCAATAGAAATTATTCTACAAAATAAAGTCACAAATACAGGAAATGCTTACTGAAAATCTGAACTCTGGATTATCATGCATCACTGATTTATTAAATATCTTGTCTCAAGTCTTCCTATTTATTGAATATCTTGTGTCAAGTCTACCAAGGCTAAATTGTACAGCAGACAGGAAATTATACATTTGGTTATCTGGGCTGGTTTCAATAACTAAAAACAGCACTGAATGAAGTTTCTAGACTGAAGATGTGTAAGCTGTCAGCACTCCTGAGTATTTGCAGCTGACACCCGGACCTAAATACCTAGTCTCTACTTTTCAACTGCTAAAATCCAGACTTCCTAAAAATAAAGAACTGAAGAATTTTCATCACAAAACAATGTAACACTTTGAAAGCTCAGAATGTGCAGCCTGCCAGTAACCCTTAATAGCGGAGCAGTTAAAAATAAACTTGTACAACCCTTCTTATATCCCTCTATTGCCTTTTTTTTCCTATTTTTAGGCAGTTTAAAAAAATAATATCCATGACTGTTTTTCATGCTGCTAGATACTCTACATTCAAATAGATGACAAGAAGCAATTCAAGGAGACTCCAATTAGAAAAGCAAAATATTCTCCTACAGATAGCTCCTATGAATAAGGAACACCACCTTTAAAGGACAGGTTGGATTATTTTATATTTCCTTGGTCTTGAAAGGCTTTCTGGTAGCAAAAACTGCTTAAACTGGAAACCACAAGGTAAAGGTGGCTGTCTCAAGAAGCAGATTCTATTTGCCAAACTGCAGTATCCAAATTCATCTGTAGCTCGGGTACTGTAGAATCATGCATGCAATAAAATCTCAAATATGCTTACTATGCACATCCTGGAACCCTCTCTCTTTGCAACAGTCTCCAAACGGATCAGACCATCCCTAAAAGAGGTCTTCAAAACTAAACTTTATGCATACTGTGGAACAGGTCAACATAGAGGCCAGAAGTAGGATTTTAGCCAGTTATCAGCTTGGAAGGTCTGGAATGGGATTGAGCAATTTAGATAGTTGCAGGTTCCAAAAAGAAGAAAGGAAGACCATAGCTTCACTTTACGGATGGCAAACTCCAGTTCTCATGTGAATTTCCGGAAAGGTAGCCCAGCCATGATGGTCTGTAGTAGCAAAAATGACAAGGCTGGTGTCACCTTTGAGTGTGGTTGCCAACCAACCAGTTTTAGCTGGCCCAGCTGGTTTTACAAGTGGGAGGCCAGCAGCCGGCAGGACAGTAAACCAGCCCATGAAGGGCCGATTTTCTGCCAACCATAGATCGCTCTCATGCTCCACTGCCACTCATCTCCTCCAGACACCACCGCCCCCGTCACCACCAAACCCTGGTCAAGCAGCTCAGGTCTAAGTATTGCAGCAAGAGCACAGTACAGGTTCTGCCTTTAGACCATGTATACATTGAAATGGCTGTACCACATCCCGTCCCCTCCAACATCAGATGTCATTAGACGGCACGGGATGTGGCAAAGTCAGCATGAGCATGGTCTAAAGGCAGACCCTGTGCCACACTCTTGCTGTTTCCTGTGCCAGGATTATGCTGGGCATTGGAGGGATAGGGACACACTAAGGACATATGCTGGACATTGGGGGAACGGGGACAAAGAGGGGTCATGCTGGACATGAGAAGGATAGTGAGATGCTGGGCATGGGGGGAAGAGAGGGGGAGAGTTAGTGAAAGACTAGGAAATAAGAGGTTGGGGAAGAAGAGAGAGCTGGGGAATGGGAGGGCTGGGGTGAGAGAAAGAGATGGAAAGCTATAGCTAGATATGGTCAAAAGACTAAAATTGAGGAGCAGTTGTGTAAGGAGGCATGAAATCTGGCTAGAGAAGGAGAAAACAAAAAGAAAACTGAAAGGGAGAGATCAGTGTTAACGGATTTTAAGCTCTGAGCAGGGACTGCATCTTACATCTATATGTACAGTGCCGTGTACCCCTTGTAGCCCTATGCAAAATAAGTAGAAGCAGTAAAAACTGGTATAAGGGAGAAAATGACTACAGCATGAACCAGAAAAAATGGCAGATGGAAAGGAGACCATGAAAAGAAAGCTACGTGAAGACAGAGGAAAACAGAAACCAGCAACTAGGACCAAACACAATTAGAAAAATAAAATAACCCCACAACAAAAGTAGAAAAAATAATTGTATTTTCTATTTGGTGACTGAAATGTGCATTCTTTGGAAGGTACATCTGCCAGGAGTCAGGACTGGTGTTAGCCCGGGGCAAAAATTTGAGAAGGGATCCTAGAGCCCACTAGCAATCAGTGCCTTCTGTAGCTTCAGACAAGTGTAAGACCCTTTCTGGCTTAGTGCTCCAGGGCAGTTGTCATGATTGCATCTCTCCCAACCTCAATTCTGAAGTCTGCTGTCTTTTATTTTGTACAATATAAGGAAAATGCATTTATTTCTGCTCCTCTGGTGTTACACCGCATGCGTCTGGCTTTCTGAGGTTTTAGTTTAGTGTCTGCCTATTTCTATTTTCACTTTGTGGTCAAGTGACCAAGGCTGAGTATTTTGTTAGTTTGAAATCTCCATTTAAGAATATGTAGTAATCTGGCTTGTTCAGCAGATTCCTAATAGGTTTACTGATGTTTTAGGGTCCACTGGAATATTTATGGTGCTGCAAACCTTTCCCAGGTAGAGGCCTTGTGTGAATTTTGAAAGTTAGTGCTGGCATGCTACATTTGCTCTTGATCTTGAATGACGTTTTTGTTTTAATTCACAGTATGCCTGGTGTTCAGAGAGATTTTTTCTTGTATGGTAAATTTTATGGGGAAGGTTCTAGCTCTGCTTTGCATGATCATTGGGGAAGGGCCGGGGGTGTTTGGAAGATGCAGCATATACGCTTGGATTTACCATATGGGAGAGCATGTGTGTGTTGGGGGGCGGGGGCTGAGAAGTAGATTGTGGCTAAATAGTGCTGAAGAGTCCATCGTCTTCTACTCCCCCCCCCCTTTGATATAGCCTGCAGACACTAATGCCTGCCCTCCTGCCCTTTCTGAGGTTATTTTTTGTGGGCAGGTGGGGTGGAGCATGGGAAGCCACAGGTGACGGCTTCTCTCTTTCAAAAAATTGGCAACCCTATTATAGGCTACTAACCACGAGAACACTACATCAGATGCAGTCGTCCTATGGTCTCTCTCAAATCCAGGTCTGGTTTTCAAAATATCAGCCATGAATATTTCTTTCTGCAGTGTTGAACTAAGGAAAAAGAGGTGCCTTTCTATTTAAACACTATTTGGCTTATTTGTCCTAATTCTAGCATGTCACCTGGTTTTCATCATAAATACGATGCTATCTTCAATAAAACATAGAGAAATAAGAACATAAGAAATGCCATACTGGGTCAAAGCAAAGGTCTATCAATCCCAGCATCCGGTTTCCAACAGTGGCCAATCCAGGTCACAAGTACCTGTCAGGTTCCCAAAAAGAAGAAAGATTCCATGTTCTTTATCCCAGGGGTAAGCAGTGGATTTCCCTAGTCCAAATTAGGTTTATGGCAGAGCTAGACAAATCCAGGCGCTAGGTCACCACGGCGGCCAGAAATTTATACCTGGCACCTGGGATTTGCTCCCACCCCCTCCTGCTCAGCCCGCAGGAGATCGGATTCTCATGAGTAGAACAGGAGCGATCTTTGCCGCGATCAGGGCTTAGATGCAGCAGACAGCCCATGGAGATCTGATGTATCCCATCCCCCCCTTTTTTTTTTGTAAACCGCTTTGACCTGGTGAAAAGCAGCATATAAGCACAGCTAAATACATAAATAAAACAAATCTGATTTCCGTGGGCTGTCTGCTGCATCTAAGCCCCGACTGCGGCAAAGATTCCTCCTGTTGGGGATCAGAGCCTTCAAGAAAAAAGTAAGACAGGAGAGAGGCAGCAAAAATGGAAAGGGGCCATACCTTTAAAAAAAAGAAAAAAAAGTGAGAAGGATGGGGGAATGGAGGGCAGGGGGTAGGAGTGATGGGTGGAGGGAGAAGGGGAGAAAGTACAGGAGGGGAACAAGGAGTGGGGAGGGAAAAGTGCAAGTGGAGGATAAAGGCATGAATGCATGAGAACGAAAATTACAATCTGTAATATGCCAAAGGGTGCATCCCCCCAAATCTCAAGCTGACCCTCTGTTGCCTCAGGTACACATAGATTGTGAGCCCATTGGGGACAAGGGAATGTATCCAGTACCTGTTTGTAGTGATTCATAATGTAAACCACTTTGATTGAAGGATAAGGTGGTATAGAAAACCGGTTAAATAAATAAATACATGCATACATACACAGACACGCACACCATTGTTGCACTACACACTCAGAGACACTTGCTATCTGAAGCTATCACAATTGTTATCTAAAGATGGTGCATGGTGTAGGAACTCTGGCAATGGTCTCACAAGAACATGAGACCAGCACGAGAGAACTGATGGGGGGGAGGGGACAAAGAGGTCACAAGCACTAGCTCCTAAGATTTTGGCCTGGCTCCTAAATCCAAAGTGTTCTGTCTCCCTGGCCTATATGGGGGTCTGGCACGTTTTTGAGGCTTGGTGCCAAGAAAAATGTGCAATCCCTAGGGGCTGCTCTCCTGGATATTTTGGCTTTCCTGCAGGATGGTCTTGAAAAGGGTCTGCTGTCGAACTTCTTTGAAGGTGCAGGTAGCGGGCCCTAGCTTGTTTCCGGGGTCGGGTACAGGGTGTCTTCCTTGCCTCTCGCTAGGATATAATTTGTTTTCTTCAGGGGGGGAGGGGGTCAAGCACTTCAGAATGCCTTGCCATCCACCGGTTCCATCCTGGGACCTTAACTCGCTCCTCTCTGCGCTTTCAGGAGTCCCGTTTGAGCCTCTGTCGAGAACTCCAGGTGTAACATGGCCAGAAAGTAGCTCTTGAAACAGATTTCCCCTGCAGTTCCATGATTAGCAGTAAGACTTAAACTGTCCCCTGTCTAGGTTGTCATGGTCTCTCCCCACCTAAACTGTCTTGTCATAAGTCATATAGCTCAAGGAAGAAATTGAAAACATTTGATTGAAAACCTTAACGCACATTCTGATTGAAAAAAACAATGATCAAGAAAAAATAAATGGTAAACTACATTTTCTAGTACAGTTCTCAATCTTAAGTTAAGGTTGTCCTCTGAAAAGCTCCTTTTATTTCTTGCAGGACTAAGATTTTCTCCTCACGGCCCTGCATACTGCTCTTATGATCTCTGTTTCTTTTGAAAAGGAATGCAATATAGAAGATTCCATATGTGCCCATACAACCCAAATCCCCTGAAGCATCACAGTCTAAAGTGTTACTTGAGTAAGAGAAAAAAATAATTCACAGATGAAGGCGATTTGCATTTTCCAAACGTAGCTTGCTGCTTTTACAGAACTTGCTTGTTGCAGCCTTAGAAGCTCCAACTCCCATCCTAAATTCCCAGTACTTTCCTGCTCCTAGGTTACATATAGTAACACAGTATATGATGGCAGATAAAGACCAACATGGTCCATCTAGTCTGCCTAGCAAGGCGGCAAGAGTAGGTGCACCTGCTGCTCCCTGCAGGTCACTCCTCCCCATGCCTTTGATTAAGGGTGTACCCACCGCTCTGTGTAGGTGACACCTATTTGTTGAGATATAAGAGATATAGTTATGTTTATCCTGTTGGTATAAAGAGATCCACTGTGTCTGTCCCATGCCATTTTGAATTCTGTCACTGTATTTGCCCCCACCACTTGCATCGGGAGAGTATTCCAAGCATCCAACATTCCTTCAGTGCAAAAGTATTTCCTGACATTGCCTTTCAGTTTACCCCCTTGCAACTTCATGTTATGACCTCTAGTTTTACAGCTTCCCTGTCTCTGGAAGAGGTTTGTTTGTTCATTAATATCTAAGTATTTAAAGGTCTAAATCATATCTCATATTTAATGAACTATCATTAAAATCATCGCTAATACCTGAAGATTGCAGGATCGCCAATGTAACACCAATTTTTAAAAAGGGTCCCAGGGTGATCCGGGAAACTACAGACCGGTGAGCCTCACGTCAGTACCAGAAAAAATGGTAGAAACCATCATAAAGAATAAAATTAATCAGCATGTAGATAGTCATGGCCTAATGGGAGACAGCCAACATGGCTTTAGACAAGGAAGATCTTGTCTTACTAATCTGTTATATTTTTTTGAAAGTGTGAATAAACAGGTGGACAAAGGTGAGTCGGTTGATATAGTGTATCTAGACTTTCAGAAAGCCTTTGACAAGGTCCTTCATCAGAGACTTTTGGCAAAACTAAAGAGTCATGGGATAGGAGGCAGTGTACTACTGTGAATCAGGAAATGGTTAAAAGATAGAAAGCAGAGGGTTGGGCTAAATGGCCAATTTTCCCAATGGAGAAAGGTGAATAGTGGTGTACCCCAGGGATCTGTGCTGGGTCCGCTGCTTTTTGACATATTCATAAATGACCTGGAAAGAGGAATAACGAGTGAGGTTATCAAATTTGCAGATGACACAAAACTATTTAAAGTTGTTACAACCCAAGAGGATTGTGGAAAATTGCAAGAGGATCTTGATAAATTGGAAGACTGGGCATCAAAATGGCAGATGAAATTTAATGTGGACAAGTGCAAAGTTATGCACCTAGGGAAGAACAACCCAAACTATGGTTACACAATGCAAGGTTCCACATTAGGAACCACCACCCAGGAAAAAGATTTAGGCGTCATTGTGGATAACATGTTAAAACCCTCGGCTCAGTGTGCAGGGGCAGCCAAGAGAGCAAATAGAATGCTAGGTATCATAAGGAAAGGAATGGAAAATAAAACAAAAGATATTATAATGCCTCTATACCGTTCCATGGTGAGACCGCACCTTGAATATTGTGTGCAATTCTGGTCGCCGTATCTTAAAAAGTATATAGCGTTATTAGAAAAGGTTCAGAGAACAGCCATCAAAATGGTAAAGGGGATGGAAGGATACTCCTATGAAGAAAGACTAAAAAGGTTAGGGCTCTTTAACCTGGAAAAGAGACGGCTGAGGGGAGAAATGACAGAAGTCTATAAATTAATGAACGGAGTGGAACGGGTAAACGTAGATCGATAGTTTACGTTATCAGAATATAGAAAGACTAGGGGACATACAATGAAGCTACAGGGTAAACTATTTAAGACTAATAAAAGAAAATATTTTTTCACTCAACATGTAATCAAACTCTGGAATTTGTTACCAGAGGATGTAGTAAAGGCTGTTAGTGTAGCTGGGTTTAAAAAAGGTTTGGACAAGTTCCTGGAGGAAAGGTCCATAAACCATTATTAAGAAGGGACCTAGGATATCAATGCTTGACCCAGTACAAGCATTGCAGAACCTGTTTCTTTTGGGGAAACTGCTAGGTACATATGACCTAGATTGGCCACTGTTGGAAACAGGATACTGGGCTTGATGGACCTTGGTCTGACCCAGTATGGCATATCTTCTGTTCTTATGTTCTCCCCTGTCCCTCCTCTCTTCCACAGTGTACATATTTAGGTCTTCAAGTCACTTCTCATACGTCTTCTGGCGCAGGCTCCAAATCATTTTGGTTGCCTTCCTCTGAACACCTTCCGCCTTCCTTTGTGAGATATGGTCTCCAAAAATGAACACAATATTCCAAGTAAGGCCTCACCAGCGACTTGTACAAAGGCAATAGTACTTCTTCCTTTCTGCTGATAATTCCTCTCTGTACGCAACCCAGCATCCTTCTGGCTTTTGTTACCGCCTTGTCACACTGTTTCGCCACCTTGAGATCCTCAGAAACAATCTCTCCAAGGTCCTCTCTTGGTCCTTGCACACCAACCTCTCACCCCCTATCGCATACAATTCCCTTGGATTTCTGCTTCCCAAGTGCATGACACTGCACTTCTTCACATTAAATCTTAACTGCCAAGCATTAGACCATTCTTCCAGCTTTTGTAGATCTTTCCTCATGTTATCCACTCCCTCAGGGGAGTCCACTCTGTTGCAAATTTTCGTGTCATCTGCAAAAAGACAGACTTTTCCATGCAGTCCTTCAGCAATATCATTCACAAATATATTGAACAGTACCGGTCCCAGGACCGAACCCTGAGGCATACCGCTAATCACCTTCTTTTTACCAAGTGAGTTCCGTTTACTATTATCTTCTGTCAGTCAGCCAATTTCTGATAAAAACAAGTAAGAATTGAACCCCTGTCCCCCTGCTTATGGAGACATTGCACTAACCAGTAGACTACACCTCCACACCATGCCTATTCCCAGTTCGACGACTCAAGTTTCAGGGTGCAATGAAATTGGCATTTGTCTCAAAAGACATGCCTGTGGAAGACACTGTAAAAATGTCACCTACCCATAAGGGCGGGATGGATTAATCCTTGAAGTTTAATAAGGCCTCAAGGAATGAAGAATCAATCACTACTATTACTCCTATTGACTGCAGTTCATTCATCTAAGAGATGTCAGTCCTCATCACTCGCACAACAAAGAATTTTGTCCAGTCACGTGTCAGAACTGGATGTTTAGACACTAACTGCATAGCTTACCCTTTTGATTCAACATTCTATAGCTTCACTTTACTGCCATGGATACAGACTATAAAGCAGATCTGACGTGCAAGCTCTAGCAACATAAGATGTCTGACACAGATCAAACCTATTGAAATAACATGTTACCCATAGACCCAGAAACTGAATTTCATAATATTTTTCTGATTATTGTTTTTTACCTTTCTTGGGAGATATCACCTTCTAAAGCTTTTTGGACAGCTATAGGTTCTTGAAAGAATTATTTACAGGCCTTCTCCAATATTATACAATATTTTGTGCTGGCACTAAATTTCAGCTTTCTGCTGCTGATTCGAAATTTATGCTTCATTTCATTCTCTGTAAGAAAGAACTCATGCCATGGCTCCTCACAGAGGAAGACATCAACAGGGTTCAAACTAGTGACCACTGGGTGATGAAGAGCCAGATTCTCAACAAGAGCTTTCCCAATGGGCAAGTAGAGTCAAGAGCCACATGAGACCAAGAAGAAATAAGTGGGTCAACTCTTCTTGATGAGCCATATTTACCAAAGGTAGACTAAATGGGGGCTGCTGGGAACAGGAAATCATTCAAAGCAACTGGACAGCTACCAAGTTCTTAAGTAAGATGCACTCTCACAGTTCTGCACCTTGTCTCAAGTTCCAGCTGTAGTTACGAGTTCCTACTTTGGCACCAGTTAAGCTCCGGATTCAGTCTCTGCCCATATATGTTTCCAGCCACAGGTCCCGATTCCAACCTAACTCCAAGCCCCCATGCAGCTTCCAGTTTCAGCGCTGAGCTTTCATCTTATGCCACACTGCAGCTCTAGTTCCTGTACTGAATCCAGCTTCTACTGCTGGCTCCAGACTAGCTCCTGACCCTAAGCTCTAGCCCTTGCTCCGAGTCCTTGTTCTAAATCCAATCTCCCAGTTCATTTTCCAGCTCCTACACTGTACTCTGCTCGCTGCCTCAACCCTAAAAGCTCCAAGAAATTGAGTATCAACATGGCAAGGGAACTTGTCACTTTCTATTATCAAAGTGTGGATAGATTCAAGCTTCCTTCAATTAAATTAAAGGATACAGTGAAAAGGTACAGAGAAGAGTCACCAAAATGGTAAAGGGGATGGAAGGATGTCCATATTTGGAGAGGCTTAAAAGAAAAGAAACGGCTGAGGGGGGATATGATATAGGTCTATAAATAAATGAATGAAGTGGAATGGGTAAATGTAGATTGATTGTTTACGCCATAGAAAAGTAGAAAGACTAGAAGACACACATTGAAGCTACAATGTAACCCCCATTTAAGACTAATAAGAAAAAAATATTTTTTTATTCAATGCGTAATCAAACTCTGGAATTCGTTAACAGAGGATACAGCAAAAGCTGTTGGTGTAGCAGAGTTTTAAAAAAAGATTTGGACAAGTTCCTGGAGAAAAGGTCCATAAACCATTATTTAAGAGGACCCGAGAAAACCACTGCTTGCCCCAGGACGAGCATTGTAGAACCTTTGTGCCTTTTTGGGAACCTGCTAGGTATTTGTGACCTGGACTGGCCACTGTTGGAAACAGGATAGTGGGCTGGATGGACCTTGGGATGATCCAGTATAGCATTTCTTATGTTCTTAAATTTTGCTGAGATAGCAAAACTAAAAATTTAGTCTTATCTGCTCAATTTTTTTTCCTTGAGTTTACCAGACAGTCCAAAATGAATGGGATATGGCCCTTTACCAGCAGATGGAAACAGGGACCAAAGACTTGTGTGCTCTGTCCTATATAGGGCACCATGCAGCCATCTGCTCCTCAGTATTATCTATAGCAAAGCAGGAGACAATCCCCGAACTCAGCCTCAGCCAAGTTGCCAAATGCACATGGGAGAAGCACCAGAAACATTCAATAGTCCAAAAAGCCACTGACAGCATTAGATAGAAGAAACCAAGAAAAGTCATCAGGATGGTCTCTGGACTAGTTTTGTAGACTCAAAGAAAGAAAATGAGCAGGTAAGAACAAATTTTTCCTTATCCACCAGACCAGTCCAGAATGAATGGGATGTAAAAAGCACCCCTGACACTGGGCAGGACTTAAAGCTAGTTCTAATTACTCCTGCTTCAAATGTCACATCTTCTTGGCAAGCATATCATCTCTCAAGTGGTTTCCAAAACTCATGATACAACTACTACTACTACTAATAATAATTTGGATAGTGCTACAAGACATACACAGCGCTGTACAAAAAGATGTAAGAGACAGCCCTCTTCATCAGAGCTTACAATCTAATCAAGATTAACACAACTTGACATTTGAGAGATGTTTTAATTGTTTTCTTACTCCCTTCTCCTTTCTGTTGACTTGAGGGTGAAGATTACAATGCTTTGTGCATAACATGGACATATGATGATGATTGTAGGGGGAGGAGGAGAGGGACACTCAGGATGGGTTAGAATTGCATGTTGGTTGTATATTGGAAAACCGATAAAGATGGTTCAAAAAACAAAAGTGGCGAACAAGAGAGTGAGGAGTATCAGGACGCAAAAGAAGCCTCGAAGAGGTAAGTTTTTAAGCTTGGAGATATATAGGGCTAGAGAGGGAGCCTGACAAACAAATCATAAATCTAAATTCACAGCTGGAAAACAGACAGAAGAACCTCTATCCAGAAAAATGCTGCACTTCTAGTGGGAAGAGCTCTCAAACCTCGAGCACCATGCCTTCAGACAATATATAGCAAGAAAAATTCTTCCTAGAACTAGCACATTTTGGATTATTACATAAAAACACACTACCTGGGCTCCTATAAGGGCCCAACAACAACAGGGGACCACATTTTTGGTTACTGCCAGAAAGGTTAGCAGAGCCTTGAGCACATTTTGGGTGCAGAGAAACTGAATGATATCTTCACCCTCTTCTGACCAGTGGAGCCCACAAGGACTTTAGACTGATAAAGACAGACACCATATTCTGAAAGAAAGAAGGGACTGTCTGAAATGAGACACACACTACTATGAAATGTGAGGAGGATACCTGAATAGGACAAAGCCTGGTGCTGTGAATCTCCTGAACTAACCAAAAAACACCAGAAATGTCAGCTTCTGTGGAGAATCCTAACAATACTCTGGAGCAGAACAAAAGTAGGACTTGCTCGTTTCTTGGAAAACTAGGCCAAGATTCCAGACCTGGGAAAGGTAACTGCCAGACAGGTGAAAAAAGCAAGTCCAACAGGGCAGACCTCATAATTGTCCCCAAAACATGCTATCGCCGACAACTGGACTTTTCCAGAGATCTTGCAGAAAGGAAAAATTAGGCAAAAGGGAAGCTTGGACCAGCCTCAAATACCTACAAATGTGCATATACACACCTTTCTTCTCTTATCTCTCCTTACAACCCCCCCCCCCCCCCCTCAGGAACTCTGCTCTTCTAGCAAACTACTTCTATCTGTGCCCTTCTCCCCTACTGCTAACTCCAGACTTCGCTCCTTTCACCTTGCTGCACCTTACACCTGGAACAAACTACCTGTGTCTGTATGCCAGGCACCCTCCCTAACCCTCTTCAAATCTGCTGCTTTTGGATCTTGACTCACCTGATCTCTTCTTTCCTTCCCCTAGTTATATCCCTGTTTACACCTTCTATGTTTTGTCTTGATTAGATTGTAAGCTCTGATGGGCAGGGACTGTCTCTTACATGTCTGTACAGCACTGCGTACGACTGGTAGCGCTATATATATGCTCAGTAGTAGTAGTAGTGAAGGAAGACCCCTTCCAATTCTGAAGGGACATGATGACCTCAACCGAGCTGCCCTTCCACCTGTGACGAGCCCTTCCAAAGGACTAGTTGTAAGATAAAAGAGATGGGTTGATCAACCACACCGGTCCCTGAGCAAGAATACCCAGATTCACATACCATGGCCCACCTGGGCCAGTACATCATCACTCTTCAAATGGACTGGGGTGCACCGCAAGTGCTGTAAGCAATAACCTGGCAAGGTTCACAGAAGACAACCCCCCCCTGAAAACAGAACGAGAAGGAGGAACCTCAACACTATTTTAATCCCTGACTCAATACGAAAAACAAAACAGATAACAAGCAACAGTGCTTTTTCATATATTGCACCTGTTCAATGGAATAATCTCCCAGTGAATTTAAGAGAGATCAAAGACCTCCAAACCTTCCGAAAGGAATTAAAAACATACTTGTTCATCCAGCATTTCTTCAATCTAGACCACACCTCTGATCAAGCCCCACAAGCACAATCTGACCACCCTACCTAGTATCCCGCCTACACAAACTCAGTCATAACCTCATTCTTCCGCATAGTTTTTTCACCTCATACCAATGTAAGTGCCTCAATAAAACTTTGAGTGCCAAAGTTATAATTTATAAGTTTGTAAATAGTTGCTATGTTTAACTGTTTATTGTAAATAGTTACTATGTTACAAGATGTTCAATGTCATTGTTTTTCTGTTCCCTGTAAACCGCCCCTGATCTCTGGAAGTGTTGGTATAAAAAAGGTCCCAAATAAATACATAAATAAACAGAAGTCAAGAGGACCACCCAAAAAAAACCCTGACCAGAACTACCACAGCAACAGGGCCAACCTGGTAAATCCACTAACTACCAACAACTGACAGAGCAAAGAACCCTTCAAATCTGTTTGCCTTGCAAATCCAAAGGCCCTGTCCCTTGCTGAAACTTGATTTGGAAAGCAAGCCAGACAGAATGATGAAAGGACCAGGTAATCTGTCTTGCAGAAGATACAAAGCAAGGCAAACAACTCAGATTACTTACTACGATGCAACAGTTTTAATCCATAGCAACTTGACTTTGAAGAGGAGAGTTGTATTTATTGTTAATAACAAAAGTTGAGGCAGAACATCAGTCAGATGACCTAAGAACTTTGCAACGAAATCAAATACCTTGGCATAATTTTGGATAAGGCTTTGAACCTTAAATTTCATATTGCTAAAACTGCTAACAAGGCCTATCATCGTCTAAAGATTGTGAGAAAACTAAAGCCATTACTCCAAGACCATTTCCGTACCGTTTGTCAGGCTCTCATCACCCCCCTCCTAGATTACGGAAATCTGCTTTATCAAGGCCTCCCTCAGCTAATTCTACACCCTCTCCAGATGGTTCCGAATACTGCTGCACGTATTATTACTGGTTCAGCAAAAACAGATCATATCTCCCCTATCCTACAACAGTTGCACTGGCTTACAGTAAGTGTCAGGTCAAAATTCAAGACACTTTTAATTATCTTTAGGATTTACAATCACCTATCAGCAGATGCATTACAAAATATTATAACTAGAGATGTTATCAATAGACCAAGAAGAAGCAGCACCAATAATGACAACATAATAGGTACCCCTGCTGGATACTGTAAGACTAAACAAGCAACTTCAAAAAGAGCTCCTTCCTTACTGGCTTCCAAACTTTGGAACTCTCTCCTGATGGACCTAAGAATTATGACTGATATTAAAGATTTTCGCAAGGCCTTGAAGACCCTGCTATTTGCTGAAACTTATGATTTGATATATAATCAATAGTTTTTACCAATAGGTCCATTTTATTACATTAATTCTTTTAGTTTGTCTGTTAATGTCTTATCTACCCTACGTTATTTGTAACCTTCCATTTGTATTGTGACCACTTTGATTGATTGATTTAGACAGATTTGTATCCCACCTTATCCTTCAATCAATCAATCAATAAACTGGCATGCCAGGTTGTTGGAATTCAGAGACAAAAAATATGCTTGTACTTCCTAAATGATCATTTCCTTTAAGGAAACAAACTAAAATGTTCCCAGACCGAAAGGTAAGGAGGGTTTCTTGTAAGGCCCTGAATGTGTCTTAGGCCACGGTGGAAAAGAAAATTTTTTACGTGCAAGAAACAGAGTGACCTCCAAAGGCCCAACCTTATAGTATGACCCGAGAATCACATTGTAACAAGGAAACCAAAATATGATTCGAGCATCACCAAAACTCAGGTTCTTCCAAGCTAAGGTTATGGCACTATGAAAAGAACCGTCCAGGCTAGAAATTTTAACATAATCAATTCCAAGGTTCAAAGGGCACCTCCATAAACAAAGATAGCTCAAAATCAAGATATCAAGAAACAGGATGACTCTTTAATGAAGACTACCACCATCAATAATTTCTATTGCCCTGAGATGCCGAATAGATATCCACTGGCAGTAACAGTCCTGAGGTGCCCTCAAAAGGGGGATGTCTGATGCCCCCAATAAAAATGGAAAACTCTAGCCCATAACATCTTCAAAAAATCCAAGACCTAATAGTCCAATGTGTTCCAGGTCTATCATAGAGCACCAGGAGACGTTCCCATCTGAAGCACTGGCTGCCCTGCCAGCTCCACGGGATGAAGACCAGTCCAAACAACAGGACTACTGAGACCAATCAATGCGTTTGTACTTCCTGACACAGAGAGGTCCCTGCTCTGGATCTTCAGCCCTACCAATTCTGCTTCCTGGGAATCTCTGAAGCTTGGTTTCAGTGAGATCTTATGCCAGATTGTCTAGACATTTCCTGAAGGGATTACTGCCCCCAGATGGGAAGATTGCTTAGCCTGCTGGGAAAGCACTAATCAGGTGAACAATACATCAACCTCAAAGACTGAATCAGACTGTAGTGAGGCACTTCTCAATGCCCAGGCTATTCTGCTTCGAAAAGCCAGCAGTGAAATCATGGAGACTAGCACAAGTAGATCATAGCCAAATGCCCCTGGTGGCCCCCATCTATTCCATTAAGGCCTCAACCTTCCAATCTTGAATGTCCCTGAGGTTATGCCTATATCTACAGGGATAATAGTCTTCTTATCAACTCCATCAGACCATCCAACTTAGGACACACAGCTTCTCCACCTCCTCCAGGGCAAAGAATAACTACTTGGCCATGGCCCTGTCAATTCTGAGACTGGCCTCTGAGTGACCCACTCTGCCACAATTAGAGCACAACCACTTCAAAAGTAGCCTTTACCTCCAGAGCAGGAACATTGGATGGCAGCTGCACCAGTCAGTGAGAGAAGTGAAAATTATGGGCCCCTAGAGTGCGAGGTAGTCTACTTCAAAATATACCAAAGCAGCTATAAAAAGGGCCTTTATTCCCTTGGGACCACACAAGCAGAATTTACAGCACTGGTTCCAGCAACAAAGTGACCAATATACACCATGCTTCCAAAATCCCAAGTCCAGATGATAGCCATCAACCTGGAAGACATCTTTCCCCTCAGAGTCCCACAAGGTTCTACAAGCTGCCAGTTACCACATGACTTGTGTCTGCAACCAACTACAAGACCCCCAGCGGATCATGATCTGGCTTCCACACAGTTCCTAGCCTCTTGACAAGGAAGGGCAGAACCCTAGAACCTTTAAGGAACAAAGTAATTGAAAATTGATCATTATGTTGTTTCTAGGGGTTTCTAATAAGATTGATCCTGTTTTGCAAGAGATGTTGAATTACATATAGGTGGTCGCAGCATGGCTCGTGTTTAAACTAAAATCTTATTAGTCATAATTTATAAAAAGCACACTTGATCTATTCCCATATATGGGACCCAAAAGAGTTGAGAGTCTAACAAGATACCAAACCTGTTGCACAATATTAATTTTATGGTCACCAATGTCCACTTTTGCTGGTAGGTGTGAATTTCTCTCACCCACACTGGACCCATTGGACTGCCTGCAAAGAGCATAGAGGTAAGCTCCTCTCTGCCACTAGCTTAG
Source organism: Ichthyophis bannanicus (assembly GCA_033557465.1). Taxonomy (NCBI): domain Eukaryota; kingdom Metazoa; phylum Chordata; class Amphibia; order Gymnophiona; family Ichthyophiidae; genus Ichthyophis; species Ichthyophis bannanicus. The sequence goes on from CM066031.1 coordinate 1,373,946,361, forward strand.
ACCTCCAATCAGCCCGGTGAAAAGATCTACTCCTGCCAGTCTGTAGGAATAAAAGCAGAGCCGCACCTGAGGCAGGGACCAGAGGCGGGTATGGTCGACATCAACCAGAGCACTAATCCATAAGATATCAGCCCACCCAAACAAAAAGACAAGAAGAAGATAAAAACAATTTCAAATGAAATTCTAACTCCTGAGGCCTAACTCACACTAATATATACAGAGTGAACATACACAATGGAAAAAAATATAATCATACTCCAACAGGTATACAAATGCTGGAGAAACCAATTTACTCACTCCAGTTCAGCTGATCCCTATAACACAAACAAACAGATATGCACCCATAGGTTAAATCTGAACCAAAATCAACATAACAAGCCACGAAGGATAATACACAACTCCTACTACCTATAAGGAAATAGCCCCATCCAAAAAGCTATGGCATACTCCCCTCAAATGTGCACTAATCAATGCACGATCAATCAGGAACAAATTCCATACAATAAATGGATTACATACATAACAAGAATATTGATATTAAGTATATTACTGAAACATGGCTTTCCGATTCAGACAATGTCATCATAAACCAAATTTCCTCGCAACAATACACAATTCCACAAGGCCCTCTCAAAGAGGTGGAGGAGTGCTCATCATAGCAAAAGCATACCTAAACTTCAATACCACCTCCTCTTACAATCAAAAGGAAGCAACATAATTACGATCTCAAACAAGCACCTGGCAATATGCCTCAAATACAGAGCCCCAAGAGCGGACGAAGATGAACTATCAACCATCCTAAAACAAGTCTGTTCCCATCCCACACATAACAAACCATTCCTCATCTTAGGAGACTCAAACCTCCCATTGCTGCCTTCACAGGACAAGTTATCTTTTTGAATGCAATGAAAGCTCTTCAATATACACAAATGGTAGATACCCCAACCCACAAGAAAGGAGGGGCCCCTCGACCTCATCTTTGTACCATATCAATATTTCACCCAAAACCTAGTAATGCACATATCAGTCATCCCAATCCCATGGTCAGACCACCACATGATCAATTTCTCCATCAACACACACGTAAAGGATGAAACACCTGAAGCAACCCTGAAGGAGAAAAAAAGATTTAGAACTTTCAACAAGGATACATTCCTAGAACAAGTATTGCCAGAGCTTGAACTAATCACAACAGATGTAGACACCACCATCGCCAAATGGAACAAAACTCTCCTTAATGCCTCAACTGCACCAAACAAATCAATCCAAAATAAAAGAAGAAAACACAACACTCCATGGTTCTTGAGCGAAATCAATGCACAGAAGAAACTACTAAGGAAAATGGAACGACTATGGCGTTGAACTAAAAGCCAACATCATCTCGTAAGATACAATGAAATGCAAGCTGTATACCATAACATGATAAATAAAAGAAGAAATATCACATAAACCTAATAATGAAATTCATTAACAAACCAAGGGAGCACTTCAACATAGTAAACAGTCTAACGAAAGAACCAGTGGAATCAAATGATGCAAACTCCTTAAACCCACAAGACATAGCAGACTTCCTGCAATAAAAATACACCCAGAAACCACTTGACAAGGCAACCCAACCCAATTTACATCACACAACGAAGAAACATGGAACTCATTCCACATCCCCTCCAAAAAGCAACTTGACTATTATAGCCAATATTAATACAACTACCTCAGCCACAGATCTTTGTCCAGTGCACTGGATTAAGCAAACAAGAGAATACTTTATACCATATCTTCTAAAGATTGTCAAATTATCACTCACTCAGGGATACCTCCCCCCCGCACCTCAAACAGGCATCCAAAAGACCAATTCTTAAAAACAAGAACCTCAATAATAAAGGACCCAAACGCCTTCCGACCAATATCAAGTCTTCCTTTTGTAACCAAGATAATTGAAAAAATAGTGCAGCAGCAACTACAGGACCACATAGACACCTATGCCCCACTGGACCCTCACCAGTATGGATTCAGACAAAACCATGGTGTAGAAACACATTACATCACTTATGGACATCCTAGTAATGGGCATCAATAACATACAGGAAGGCTTCGTCCTATGCTTCATAGATATAACTGCTGCACTTGACTCTGTTAACCTGCTATAAAGACTTTAAGATACAGGGAATCCATGGTACAGTTCTGGAATGGTTCGTCTCATACCTTTCCCACCATAACCAACAAGTGAGATCAAGAAACCAACAGTCCAGATCTTTTACCCAACAACAAGGAGTCCCTCAGGGCTCGGCCCTTTCAGCACTGCTGTTCAACTTATTTATTCAAAAAATGTACAATATCATAAGACAGCACAACATTCTTTACAGGATGACATCATGATATTCCAGATGACATCATGATATCCTCAAACACCAGAAATCCACTGCATGTCTCGAAACAATAACAAACTGGCTCAAAGGGCAGAACCTATCAATTAATTTCAAAAAAATCAGAATTACGACATATCACCAGGAATACCATGTTCTCCCCACCGGACGCAATAGAGAACCTAGACTACACCCTAACCTCCAAACAATAAGTCAAATACCTTGGAGTAATCTTCGACTAGCAACTAAGCTTCCAGCCACACATAAAGAGAACAACCAGGACAGCCAACCACAAGCTTAGAACAATACACAAACTCAAACCGCTACTCAGTGACAGTGACTTTCGAACTGTATGTCCAGAAAACAAACCGAACCATAACAAGAAGAGCAGCTGATAACATCCTTGAAATCCCAACATGCATGAGAACAGCAAAACAATCTACCTGCAAAAGAGACTTCTCCTTATACACCCCCCAACTATGGAATGATTTACCCACTTCAATACGTGCAATCAAGGACCTATCAGACTATAGGAAAGCTATAAAGACTCACCTCTTTGTGGAATACTATGGTCCCAACTCATGAACATAACAGACCAGAAGAAAGACCTTTGAATTATGGAGCATAATGGACTCACCCCATGAGCATACCATGAACATACCAATATTACATCCCCTGGTTAATCCTCCTGACTACTTCCCCAACACATTGATAACAACGTCATACACAAGTTACACCGCATCCATGTAAATGTATATAGTTTATACTTGTTAATATTCCCATTGTACCCTACTTAATCTTCCAAGTTCCATACCCTGTTCTATGTAAAAGTTGGTTTGCTGTGTTGTTTTCTGTAAATCGCCTTGAATTTATGATAAAGCGGTAAAGAAATCCTGTTAAATAAATAAATGATGCATAACTAGTAATGAAAAGTTACTTAGATCCTTTTGATTTCTGTATTATCTCCTTTAGATTATTGTGGTACCCTTTTCTTTGGGCTTACGGCTCAGTCCTCATGACCATTACAAAGAGAACAAAATGTAGCAGTGCAATTGTTGACTGGTGCTAGATTGCACAATCATATCTCTAGGACCGGATTTAAGATGTTGGTGCCTATAGGCAAGACTAGACAACAGACCCCAGAGAGCAAGGGGAGGGGGATTATATCAGAGATCTCAAGGACTGGAAGCCAAAGGTAGAGCAGAGGAAGGCCATAATGCCGGAGTTGTACTCTCTGGAGCAGCACACACAATTGGACCTAAGGTGAGCAGGAGCAGGCTTCTCTTTGGCAACTTCAAAATTTGGCAGCCTAAGCAATTGCCTATGTCTAAATCCAGGCCAGTCTATATCTTCAGTTACAAGCTCTTCACTTTTTACCTTTTGAATATCAGGTTCACTTTAGAGTGATGATTTTCATTTCTAAAGTACTGAGATATGGCTTGTTTCCCTTTGTCAATACTTGGGAAATCAATGTCCTTAAATGGTCATTGAGATCTCAGGGGATTGGGCAAATTTCTTGTCTCTCCCTTGGTCATGTACATGGAAGTCAGATTTTAAATCATATTTTATCAGTTGAGGGGCCACTATCTTGGGGTCGATTGCCTTCTGAGCTGCAATTAACAGAAGTACAGCTAGTGCACAAGCTGTGTCTTTTTCTTAGTTTAACCCACTTTAATATGGTAATGTACATCTGGATTATTGTAATTTGGGTGGGGGGGAGGAGAGCGCCCTTAAGGGAAAAGAAGGAAAACAATACATAAAAGTAGCTCAAAAATGCAGATACTAAGGCAATTTGTGGGAAAGTGTAATTATTCACCTGTAACAGGTGATCTCGGGGAACAGTAGAAATCAGTCTTCAGATATGGGTGAACGTCATCGACTGAGCCCGCATGGGAATGCTCCCCAGCATCCAATAGGAAAGTCCTTGGGAGTACTCCACTGCGCCTGTCTGCCAGGCTTCCCAACTACTCTCCTCAGTTGAGTTAGTAGCTGAGAAGAAAACAAAAGAACCCTACAACTCCTAGGTGAGGAGGGCAGATTGTGAAGACTGATTCCTGCTGTTCATGGAGATCATCTGTTATAGGTGAGTAACTACACTATCTACAGGAACAAGCAGGAATGTAGTCTCCACATATGGGATTCACTAACTCCCAGATTGGTATGGAGGGGAAAGCTGTGCGATCCCAGAGACAAAAACCTGTAACCGATGAGTCTGGAAGAGTTGTGGCCTATTGGACTCTATTCTAGAAGCCTATACTCTCCCGATAATGGTCTGGTATCTTGTAGAAGTAAGAGATGGAGGGTAGAAGTTGAATTTAAGTCCCAAAGAGGTGCTGGAATATGGCCTGGCCAGAGACAGCGTCCTGACGGGAGTCTATCCAGACAATAGTGAGCAGCAAAAGTATGAATGGAGGACCAGGTAGCTGCCCAGCATATGTCCTCAATGGCTACTGAACAGAGATTAACTATGGATGTTGCCATAGCCCGCACACTATGAGCAGTGACATGACCCTCCAATGAGAGTCCTGCTTGTGCATAAGCAAAAAAAAAAATGCAATCTGCTATCCCTTTAAAAAGAGTACACTTCATCATCGGTAGACCGAGGTGACTCGGATAAAAGGAGACAAATAATTTGGCACATCTCTTCTGCGGTGTCATCTAGAAGTAAGGAGATCCTGGATTCTCTACAGGGAGAGCTATTCAGGCAACTGGTAACAGGTAACAGAACCCACACATAATAGGGCCATAGGGCCTTAGTGCTTACCAATGGGGAAAGTGTTTCTGATGTTACAGTGGAAGATCATCTCGCATCCAGTGATCATCAGATGGCATGGTTCAGTATTAGGACTAGGGCTGATAAAATCCATTCAAAAGCAAGGGTCTTAGACTTTAGGAAAACTAACTTTGACAAGATGTAACAATACCTCAAGGAGTCATTAGTGGGATGGGAACAGCTGGGGGATGTAGAAAAACAGTGGACAAACTGAAAGGGATATTTTAAGGGCAACAAACCTTTTTGTTAGAAAGGTAAATAAATGTAAAAGGAAAAAGGAGGTTGTTATGGTTCTCAAAAGTAGCAGCTGAAAAGGTGAGGAAAAAGAGAGGCCTTCATGAAATACAAGAAATCGCAGAGAGAGGAAGACAAGCATCTATATATTTGGAAAAACTTAGAGACGTTAGTAAAGTAGCCAGGAAAGCAAAGATATAAAAAGAAGAAGAAATAGCCAATGCAATAAAATCAGGGAGGAGACATTCTTTAGATATGTTAATGAGAGGAGGAAGGGCAAAAGTGGTATTGTCAGACTCAAGGGTGCAGGGGAGGAATATGCAGAAACTGATGAGGATAAAGCAGAATTTCTTAACTAATATTTCTGTTCTGTGTTCAAAGATGAAGGCCAAGAGCAGGACCTCAGAAAACACCCACAAATAGGAAAAGAAGCGACAGGGATCTCAAACAATTTTCAGAAGACTGTGAGGAACTAGCTAAACTAAAAGTAGACAAAGCCTTGTGTCCTAGGATGGGATACATCCAAGAATATTGAGGAACTTGGGGACATTCTAGCGGCTTCACTGTCTCACCTTTTTAATGGCTCTTTGGAATCGGGAGTGGTGTCAGAGAACTGGAGAAAGGCACATGTGTTCCCTTTACACAAAAGCGGACATAAAGATGGCATTGAGAACTACAGGCTTGTTAGCCTAATCTCTGTGGTTAGTAAATTAGTGGAAAGGCTACTAAAAGAAAAAACAGTGAGGTTTCTGGAGTCCAATGGATTGCAGGATCTGAGGCAGCATAGATTCACCAGAGGCAGGTCTTGTCAGACAACTCTGATTTCTTTGACTGGGTGACCAGGGAGTTAGACAGAGGGAGAGCCCAAGATGTGGTGTATTTAGATTTCAATAAAGCCTTTGACACCATTCTGCACAAGTAACTTATAAACAAACTGAGTGCCCTAGGGATGGACCCTAAAGTTACTGATTAGGTTAGAAATTGGTTGAGTGAGAGGCAACAAAGGGTACAGGTAAATGGAGCTCACTCTGAGGAGGTGGTTTACCAGTAGTGTGCCGCAGGGATCTGTCCTTGGTCCGATTCTTTTTAACATTGCAGAAAGGCTGTCGGGTAAGGTTTGCTTGCTTGCGAATAATACCAAAATCTGCAATAGGAAGATACCCAGGAAGGAGTAGATAACATGAGGAGGGATTTACCTAAGCTTGATGAATGGTCTAGAATTTGACAGCTGAAATTTAATGCTAAAAAAATGCAGGGTCATGCATTTGGGCTGCAAAAATCCAAAGGAGCGGTACAGTGTAGCGGGTGAGGTACTTCTGTCCACAAAGGAAGAGCGGGAACCTGGGCGTAATTGTGTCCAACAATCTTAAAATAGTTAAACAGGCAAAAAAGGCAGCTTGAATGCCAGAAGGATGCTTGGGTGTATAGGGAAAGGAATAGCCATCAGAAAAAAAGAAAATATTTTTTCACTCAACGTGTAATCAAACCCTGGAATTTGTTACCGGAGGATGTAGTAAAGGCTGTTAATGTAGCTGGGTTTAAAAAAGGTTTGGACAAGTTCCTGGAGGAAAGGTCCATAAACCATTATTAAGAAGGGACCCAGGATATCAATGCTTGAACCAATACAAGCATTGTGGAACCTGTGTCCCTTGGGGAAACTGCTAGGTGCATATGACCTAGATTGGCCACTATTGGAAACAGAATACTGGGCTTGATGGACCTTGGTCTGACCCAGTATGGCATATCTTATGTTCTTAAGAGGCGATAATGCCTCTGTATAAGTCTCTGGTGCGACCTCATTTGGAGTACTGTGTGCAATTCTGAAGTGATGGCAAGGAAGAAAACCTTCCAAGATAGAAACTTTAGTGAAGTGGTGATTAAAGGTTCGAAAGGTGGCTTCAGAAGTTGATCAGGCCACCAGAGGTGGCTTAATGGGTGGTTTGGACAACAGGAGACCCCGCAAGAAGCATACTACTAAGGAGTGTGAGGAGATGGACTGTCCACACACTGGTCTGTGAGAGGCCACAATGACACTAAGGTGAACTCTCACTGAGTTAGTCTTAAGACCTGCAAAGGATAAGTGGAGGAGATATTGTTGAAGCGACTCCACTGGGAAAGAAAAGCGGTCAAGGTCCTTTGGGAAGCACCAAAGGGCAAACCTATGCCATTTGAATGCATAAGATCACCTGGTGCAATCTTTATATGATGCAAGGAGGGCATCTTTGACCACCTGTGGTAGGCTAAGGTCGACGAGCACTAGCCTTTCAGCAGTCATGCTGTCAGGTGTAGGGAGTGAAGATTGGGATGGAGGAGCATCCTGTAGTTTTGAGAGAGGAAGTCAGGCACACATCCCAGGCTGCACAAGGCAAAGACGACGACAAAACCATGGTTAACGGAGCCAAAGGGGAGCTATGAGAATCAATCATCGAGTCCCTGTGAACTTATAGCTTGAGCAGCATCTTGGGTATCAAGGGGATGTGTGGGTATTCATAGAACAGTCCTTGTCCCCAATGGAGAAGGAAGGCGTCCAGGGCCTGTCTGTGTAGAGACGGAACCTTAGCGCAGAAGAGAAGAAGCTGCATATTTTCTGGAGTTGCAAAGAGATCTCCGAGTGGGGTTTCCCATGTTTGAAAGATCTGAGCAGTCGTCTCTCAATGCAAGGTCCACTAGTGCGGATGAAGGAAACAGTTAAATCTGTCCACTAGGACATTGAGCTTGCCCAGAAGGTACACCGGTGGATGCAGTGAGTGATGGACCACAGGTGAATCACTTCTTTGCAGGAGGAACAGGACCCCATTCCCCCCAGTTTGTCTAAGTAGAATATGGAAACCTGTTTGTCCGTTCTGACTAGAACAGGTTGCCCCGATAGCTGGGGTAGAAAAAGCCGAAAACCATTTGTCAGTGCCCATAGCTCTAGCAGGTTGATCTGTAGGGCTGATTCTTGTTGTGTCCACAGTCCCTGTGTGGTCAGATTGTTCAAATGAACCCCTCAACCCAGTTTGGAAGCATCCATCGTCAGGGTGCATCGAGGTGGAGGCATCTGAAAAGGTGACTCGATCAGTAGGTTTTGTGGGAGACACCATCACTGAAGGGATGTGATAAGTTGAGGGGAAATGTGGATCTTGTCCCTGACACAACCCTTCACTTGCGACATTGGGAAGACAGAGTCCATTGTGCTTGTCGCATGTGTAATCGAGCATACGGGACCGCATGGACTGTGAAGGTCATGTGTCCTAATAGCCATAGCATGTCTTGAGCTATTACATGGTTTTGATGTGGTACCTTTTCTGTCAGCTCGATGAGGCGGGCACAGCAATCCTGTGAGAGGAAAACTTGGGCCTGTCGAGTGTCTAGGAGCACTCCTATGAACTCCAGTTGTTGGGATGGAGCAAGATAGAACTTTTGGAAGTTTATGACGAAACCCAGGTGTTGGAGCACCGTGATGGTGTGATGAAAGGAGAGTCTCCCCTGATCGGCCAGTCGTCTAAGTAAGGAAAGACGAATACCCCCAGTATGCATAGGTAGGCAGCTATGACTGCCATGCATTTTTTGAGGCAGAGGCTAAACCAAAGGGGAGAATGCGGTATTAATAATGTTTTCCTTGAAACATGAAGTGCAGATAACTTTCTGTGCAAGGGATATATCAGTAAATGCATGTAGGCCTCTTTTAGGACTAGAGAACAGAGTCAATCGTGTCTCTGGAGGTATGTACTAGAAGAGTTCCTAGCGAGATCATTTTGAATTTTTCTTGGGCCAAGAACTTGTTTAGGTCTCCGAGATCCAAGATGGGCCTGAAGCCTCCTGTTTTCTTTGGAATGAGAAAGTGGGGAGAGTAGAAGCCCAACTTTTCTTGGGGAGGAGGAACTCTTTCTATGGCACCCTGGGACAACCAGATGGTCACCTTTTCTTTTAAGAGGGTGCTGTGAAGGGGTTATATGGGATAATCCCTTGTGAAGCAGGTGGGAAGTAAGTTTTTGAAGTAAAGCTGACAACCCCTTTGGACAACCTGAAATGTCCACTACTTCAATATTATGAGGTGCCGCCTGTGGGCATAGTGACAAAGTCTGCCTGCAATGTGGAGAGGCTGGGGGCCCTCTGAGACAGATTGGCAATGCTCTCTAGGAAGGAGTCAAAGACTAGGTGCAGGCTGTGCTTGTGCAGTTGGTTGAGGCTTAGGAGCTTTGTGTTTTAGGTTGGCGAGGACCCTGTTGCCTCTGCTGAGGTTGATAGGCAACATAAGGAGGGTAAGAAGGATAGTATTTCTGCTTTTAAAATAAAAAGATTTATTGGGAAGATCCTTCCTTTTGGATGGGTCAGTTGTCTTCCTGGAAAGGCATTTTAGGGTGAGATCATCTGTTTCAATCTCCCCTGCTTTTTCCCTCCAATCCTTGCCAAAAAGGTTTTCTTCAGTACATGGGATACTGGCCAGTTTATCCTGGACCCATTGCTCCAGATCTGATGCCTGTAACCAGGCCATTCTGCGAGTCCCAAAGCAGACTGCTGAAGTTCTGCTGGTGGACTCAAAGGCATCTAGAGCGGCCCTGGTAAGAAACTTGGAAGTGTTCTGACTATGCTTAATGAGGATCTGGAATGCAACCTGCTTATCCTCTGGAAGCAGGGGAGAGAAAACCTCCAGATCCCTGGTGATATCCTTCAGAAACAAACCCATGCAAAGTATGTAAGAGTTGATTCTGGAGGCTAATAGGAGGAAACATGAGAAGGGCCTCCCCACATGTGGCGCCTAAGGTCCTGAAGGATACGATGCACCGATAAGATAGCAGCCTCCTTGGGCACTGGAGGGCATTGGAGTATCTCCAATTCCTTAGCCCTTGGTTCCTTTCCGAGGCTAATGTGATAGAGAGCCCCACTGCCATATCATGGATGAAGTCCTGAAAGGACATATCCTCTGGTGGGGACCCTTCGCCACCATTCCTGAGGTGGTGAAGGGTCCAAAGGAATATCAGGAAGTTCCTGGGAATCGAGTAACTTCACGTCAGATTCTGAAGAACTTGAATCAGAGTCTGGCAAGAAATCAAAGTATCAGCGGTCACAGGTTTGACCTCAATGCTTCGTGGAAGTCAATGGTCGATGCGGAAACTCGGATGTATCGGAACCAAGAGGAATCAGAGCCTAACAATGCCGGCTTGAGGGCCAGTATTGGGACAAATACGGTGCTCAGCTGTAGGTTCGATACCAAAGCCTGTACTCCTGAAGCTCTCGATGTTACTGGTACAGAGGCTGCCAGGAGTGCTGCCAAGCTCCTCTTGAGAACCAGCATGCGCTGGTCCAGGGAGATGGCAGATGTTTGAGTGGAATCATGTACAGGGCTCAGAGCCACCGTCCCAGAACAAGGAACCAGTAGCTCTCCAGAGGTTGATGCCTCAGGAGCATTCTGGAGCCCCACTCGTGCTTTGGAGGACAGATCCTCCCCCCGGGGCTGTTTGGCTGGCCGATCTGCACCTCTAGGGGAGTCACGATGCTTATGCTGGAACTTCTCCCTGACATCGGAATCTATCTTTGATGCCAAAGATTTGGAAACGGCCATAGATTTTGACTTATTTCTGTGTTTGAATTTGGAAGAAGCCTGAGACCCATGAGAAGGCGGCAATGCCCTCAAAGTGGAAGCCACTGAAACAGAGTCCAAGGTGAACAATGATACAAACTGCCTGGCTCGGTTCATTTTGTCATTTGCTGGCATAAAGGACAAGAAGTGGGTTCATGGTCAGGACCCAAACATTTTAAACACCAATCATGTTTATCAATGGCAAAAATGGTACTGGCACACTTGGTACATTTTTTAAAATTACTGACTGGCTTTTCCATGTCTGAAAATTTTTCTTTGAGAATAAAGACAAGGCTATGGAGGCCTAGAACTCTAGGCTAGCAGTGAGAACCGTGGTGAGAATCAATAGAAAAGAAAAACATTGAAAATAAAAAGGAAATATTGGGACCGGTGTCTGCTTTGATGGTACCGACGTTGATGGGAAAACAAATAAGCACGACATACACCGAAGGGCACAAAAAAAACAATTTCAGCGGTGAAAAGACGATGCGTCCTACTGGCTACGTGGAAAATGAAGGACTGAGGAGAGGAGGTGGGAAGGCAGGCACACAGGGCAGTGGAGTGCTCCCAAAGACTTTCCTATTGGATGTTGGGAGCGTTCCCATGCGGGCTCCGTCGGGGACGTCACCCATATGTGAAAACTGCATCCCTGCTTGTTCCTGGAGATCCTTTTGTAAGCTAGGATAACTTCCTTATTGGTGAAGTTATTCAGGTTCCCATTTTCTCTATGGGTTGAGCTGTCTTGACAAGTATTGTGTCTCGATACTTCCAGGAACAGCTGTGTTAGTATAAATCTGTCAGTTTTGAGATCTAGTCAAGAGGTACTTTTAAATAGTCCCTCTGTTTAAGAGTTGGACTTTTCTAAACAAGGGAAAGACATTTTCATAGCAGATCTGCCATTACACTTAGACCTCAGGCATATTACATATTGTCTAAAGCTTACAAAGCTTTTAAAAAATAAAAAATAAAAAGGTTGAATGCTCTTATGATGGGGATCATCACAGCAGAGTGGATTTATTCTGTGTGTGCACTTGCTGAACACTAGTGATTAAACATCTGTCTAGTTTGTTTTTTATTGAGGAAGTATAAACCTAGGTCTATTTCAGTTGCTCTTGGTTCTTTTTTTTTAATGGATGATCGCCTTTTATAATAATGTTGTTTATCTATGTTAGGTTAGTCATTTTATTGCCTTATTGTACAGATTTATTAGCTAGTTTAGGGAACATACACATTGAATTTAAATCTATTTTAATTTTCTGACTACAGTGTTTGAGGAAGGCCCATCAATTTATTATAATTATTTTAATTGCTTTGATACAGTTTGTTCTATCTGTAATTGTTCACTTATGCCGTTTGTCAAAATTGTGACTTTTGTGTTACGAATTTAATATCAGTTTTTAAGTGCACTCAAGTCAATGGTGACCCAGCTGCCCCTGGGTTTTCTTGGCAAGCTATGACTTGCCAGGCCTTTTCTTCCGAGGCAATGAAGAGTGAAATGACTTGTCCAAAGTCACAAGCAGGACCAGTGCCACCTGGTAAGCTGGGTAAGCGCGTCGGGGGGGGGGGGTGCCAATGCTAGCTGCCTGCCCCCCTCCCCCTTACTGAGCTGCAGCTTTGAAATAAGCAGCTGCAGGAACACTTCTCTTTGCTCCCATAGCTCTGCTACCTTACAAGCTGCTAGACCACAGCATTTTCAATGGTAGCAAGCATTTCCTGTTTCTTTAGAAATGTCATGGCCCAGCAGCTTGTAAGGCAGCAGAGCTGTAGAAGCAAAAAGAGAAGTCTCCTGTGGCTGCTAGAAGTGAGCGACACAGGGACCACAGCAGATGCAGGAGGGAAGGAGGGGGCTGTAAGGGAGCTGCCATTGGGGGAGGAAGGGGCTGGAAGGGAGCTGCCAGGAGGGGGGGGGAGGAATGGGCTGGAATGGAGAAGCCATGATGGGGGGGAGGAAGGGGCAGGAAGGGAGCAACCAGGAGGGGGGGGGGGAGGAAGGGGCTGGAAGGGAGCTGCCACGAAGGGAAGGGGGGGCTGAAAGGGATCTGCCATGGGGGGGAGAAGGGGGCTGGAAGGGAGCTGTCATGGGGGGGTAAGGAGGGAGGCTGGAAGGGAGCTGCCAAAGGGGAGGAGAGAAGGGGACTGGAAGGGAACTACTATGGGGGGGGGGAAGGAGGGGGATGGAAAGGAGGCTATAGTGAGCTGCCATGGGGGGTGGGAAGGAAGGGGCTGGAAGGAGGCAGCTGTAAAGGAGCTGCCACATGGAGAGGGTAAGGAGGGGGGCTACCAGGGGCTGAAAAGAAGCTTCCAAGGGGAGGGAGGAGGGGTTGTAAGGGAGATGTCAGGGGGAGGGAGGATGGGGCTATAATGGAGCTGACATGGGGAAGGAGAGAGCTGACACTTGGGGATGGGACTGGAAGGGAGCTGACACATGGGGATGGGACTTGAGGGGAGGTGCTGGAAAGAAGCTGCCACAGGGGGGAAAGATGGGGCTGGAAAGGAGCTGTCATGGGGGGAGGAAGGAGGGGCTGGAGGGGGCAGTAAGGGAGCTGCCAAGGGAGGGAAGGAGGGGGCTGGGAGGGAGCCACCATGGGGGAAAGGAAGGAGGGGACAGGAGAGGGCTGTAAGGGAGCTGCCATAGGGGAGGGAAGGAGGGAGCTGGAAGGGAGCACACATGGGGTGGGGGGGGGAGGTGGTGGCTGTCACGGAACTGCCAAAGGCGGGGAGGAGGGAGCTGGAAGGGAGCTACCATGGGGGGGGGAGGGGGCTGGAAAGGAGCTGCCATGGAGGAGGAGGGGCTGGAAGGGAGCAACAACAGTGGGGAAGGGTGCTGGAAGGGAGCTGCAAAGATGGGGCACGACGCGGCTGTAAAGGAGCTCACAAAGGGGGGAAGGAGGGGGCTGGAAGGGAGCTGCCAAAGGGATGGAGGAGGGGCTGGAGGGGAGCTGCCACAGAGGTGAAGGAGGGGGCTGTAAGGGAGATGCCATGGGGGGGGGGAAGGACAGAGGGGGCTGGTAAGGGAGCTGTCACATGGGGGAAGGAGAGGGCTGGAAGGGAGCTGCCAAAGGGAGGGAGGAGGTGGCTGGAAGGGGGTCTGTAAGTGAGCTGCCATGGGGGAAGAAGGAAGGGGCTGGAAGGAGGAAGCTGTAAGGGAGCTGCCATGGGAGGGGGGAAGCAGGGGACTACCAAGGGCTGTAAGGGAGCTGCCAGAGGGAGAGAGGATGGGATTGGGAGCTGACATGGGGGGGAGGAGGGAGCCTGAAGGGAGCTGACATCTGGGGATGGTACTGGAGAGGGCTGGAAGGGAAATGACACCTGGGGATGGGACTGGAAGTTGGCTGGGTAATGGAGAAGGGAGCTGGAAAGGAACTGCCAGGGGGAGAAGGGGAGATAGAAGGGGCTGGAATGGAGCTGCCACAGGGGGGAGGAGGAGGCTGGAAGAGAGCTGCCATGTAGGGAAAGAGGGGGCTATAAGGGAGTTGCCATGGGGGGGGAGGGAAGGAGAGGGCTGCAAGTGAGGTAGCGCAGCAACAAAGATAATAAGTTCAGTGCCGCCGCTGTACGGGCCCCCTTTCTGCCCGGCCCCCTCCCGCATTGCAGGGGTTGCTTGGGCGGAATTTACACCACTGTGCCAGCTGGAAGAGAAAAATGGTAGGGGAATTATCTTGAAATAACTCCTTGAGGTGCTCTTCAGTTTCTTAAACAGTGAGATCATAGGAGATCTTCGTGAACGCAGAAGACTCAGGTTATCAAGATGTCTCCATCTGTCACCTGCAGCTTTGTTTCAGAATTTACTTTAACTTGAGGATAGCACATCACCTACTTCAAGAACAGACAATTTCCAGTAGGGCCAATATTTAAATGCCATGGCATCAGGCATGCTGTTTAAACATCGGCGGGCTATTCTGGGGTAGTATCCAGATAGCAGCTACTGCCGAATGTCCAGATTCATCACTGCTATTTAGGTAAGTGCCAACCTGATTTAGGTAGTGTTGATTTTCGGCCAGAGCGTAGCTGGATAGCAATTTAGGCCTGCTTTTCATGTGGCTTAAACTGTCTGCATTAAGTGGCAGCTGAAAACAGACACTATCCAGATACAGTTGACGCTTATTCGGAGAGTGGCTGTGCCACCCCTGCTCTACCGCACACTAATCTGATAGTGCTGAGGTGATTTGTGGAAATATTTGGTGGCATTATCTGGAGAGTGCCTTTAAGTATCTCGCTACCCGCCCTTATCTAGATAACACCTTATGGGTTCTCCGGATAACGGTTTTGAATACTGGCCCTTGAGTTTTAACTGTATTACAAAAAACTATACATTCTCAAGACCAGTTAGTATCCTATAAGAAAGGGAATTTATAGTTGCATAAAAAAATACAAAAATTGTTCTTAGGACTTGTTCACAAGGCAATTAATTATGTATAGCGATAAACTGCTGTCCATTTTTCATGATTTTCAATCTTTGGATTACCCCAAAAATGTTGTTTCTGTAAACTAAATTTGTTTTTTTGACATTGATTTTGATCATTTTTATTTTTTTCATATGCATTTTTGTAGAATTCTTCTCCTCAATATGACAGCCAATTAGCCCTTTTAAGTGGTTCAGGTTAAACATCCAGCTGAAAGTTCAAGTGCCTCCATTTTATTATATATGCTCAAGCCATCTTTGTCAATAACTGAACTGGTAAGATTAACCTCTTGATCCAAAATGGCAATATTTCCGGTGTGTTCTTCTAGGGTTAGGCTTCTGATCTCGACCCTGAGCCACAAGACCAATGATAATATTGCCAAATCTTTAGCAGTGAGGTGTTGGTGTTTCGAAGGCAAAATTTTACATACTGGATAAATTTTCTTTCCTTGAATCCTGCTAGACCAGTCCAGAAGAGTGAGTTATGCTCTCTTGCAGCCGGTGGGAGGTATACTTTAGCATGTTTCAATGATGTCATAAGAAAGTATATCCAAAGGTGCAGTACACAGAGAAGCCACAATGACACTTTCCAAGCAGTAAGCAAGATTGAAAAACTCATAAAAAAATTCAACAACTATTAGTATTAAGAACAAGCGAATCAGAACAAACATTTGTAACAAGTATTTGGCTCTTTTACTATAGTCAATTCTACATCAGACTTTGAAAACCAACAATGCAATTCAATGGAAGCAGGGCCTCCCAACCTGTAGGAAGTCTTCCAGGGTGGATCCTGGACTGGTCTAGCAGGATAAGGAAGGAAATTTTTTACATACAGGATAAGGAAGAAAAAATTATCTGGCTAACCAGTTCAGACAAGTGGAACACACCCAAGCAGTCAGAACCCAGGGTGGGAGGAAGATGACACTCTGACCAGCTACAACTTTGCCAAAGATGCTATCAGCTCCAGCTCCACATGCAACCTGTAGTGTTTCACAAAGGTGTTTAGTGATGACCAGCTAGATTCCTTACGGAGGTATTCTGGAGACACAAAGACAGGCTCTGCCCAGGTGGCACCTGTGCCCTACTGGAGTGAGTCCAAGTCCCTCCAACAATCTATTCCTAGCCAAAAGGCATACTGAACTAATGACCTCTTTGATCCAGCAGGAAATCAAGGACTTAGCTGCTGCCTGTCCTTTTTTTGGATCATTGAAGGGAACAAAGATAGTCAGACTGGTGAAAGGGGTTGGTAACTTCAAATTATCTGAGTAATGCCCTCATCATATCTAACAGATGCAAAGAGGGATCTGACCAAAGATTCTCCTCCACGGAGGGTGGTGGGAGAAGTGTCTGAGGTGAAAAGGAGATGGCACCTTTAGAAGGACAGCACTGCCCACAAAGCAATAGATGCTGGTCACAATGACCAAAAAATAGCTCTCAACAGAACGCAGCCTGCAGTTCAGACACCCATCTGGTAAACCGCCTTGAGAATCTGAAAGGTGGTATATAAAAAATGTTAAATAAATAAATAAATATATGCAATAGCCATCAGAAAAACTACTTTAAGGGTCAAATCTTTGAGAGAAACCTTACGCAAAGGCTCAAAGGGCATTCCTTTCAACACTTTCTACACTACAGGCTCCACTGGGGAACCACTGGATGCATTGATTGATGAATTTATTTAACATCTCTGAGAAAGCAAGAGAGATCAGAGTGCGCTACCAAAGATAAGCTCTGAATATGCCTCCCACTAGCATATCAGGGCCACCACCTGAATCTTAAGAGAGTTCAGGGCCAATCCCAGATCCAGGCCCACCTGCAAGAAGGACAAAAGAGCTCCTATATCTACTTTCCCAACCTCCAGTCTAAAGAAGTCAAAACCCTGCAGGCCTTGAGTAAGGTATCCATTACTGCTCAAGAATAGCCTCTCTTAGACAGCCTACACCTTTCAAGTGCTGGGGTATAAGCGAGAAGAGAGCACGATCCTCCATCACCAGGGGCCCTTGACAAAGGCAGCCTTCCTCCTGAGGCAATAAAAGTGGGCCTGCAGACCCATTAGATGCTGCATGGCCAGCCAAGACTATGAGAATCATCAAGGCCAGATAACACCAAATCCTATATTGTAAGTGGCTCACCAAAGTTCCATGGGAGGAATACCTACAGAAGCTCCCCTCCCGGGACCACACCTGAAGCAGGGCATCCAAACCTGCAGCTTCAGATCCCTCTGGCAAATGAAAAAGCACCCCATCTTGGCATTCTCCCATGTGGCCATTAGATCGAACACCAGAAGTCCTCATCTTCACACACTTAAGCAGAACATGTGGTGCTTAGTTCCCATCCCCAGGATCCACTGTGTTCCGGCTCAAAAGGTCAGTCTGAAATTTGTCAACACCCACTATGTCAGCTGCTGATAGAGCAACAAGGTGCTCCTCCATATAACTGTATAGGACAGCCACCTCGAGCACCACTAACGTATATCACAACTGTGGCATTGTCAAAGAACACACAACTGTCTTACCCTCTAGCAAAGATTGAAACTTCTCTAGGGCCAGATAGAATGCTTTGGCCTCCATTGATCAGCCAGGTGGTCTCCTGAGGGGCCAAATACCCTGAATCATTTGGCCTAGACAGTGATCCTCACAGAAGATGCCCTAAGAGAGGCTGGATGGGACACTGACGACCACTCATTTGCTTCAGAAGGTAAGTTTGAGGAGGAAGGGTAGCTTCCCCTTGTAGAGGGCAAGGATACTTCAATGATCTGCTTTTTTCACCAGAAGGATCTTTTCAGTTTTGATTCAGGATGCAATGGCAGCCTTACACATTGAAGAGCCATTGAAGAGTCTCTTGGGCTTTTGTGCCCTGGCCCTCATGAGAGACTAACTCCAGCTGCAGGAAGTCCCAGGCCTGAAGAGTAGGTTGCACACAAAACTCCTTGAGTTAGCTCTGCAGCTTGAGCATCCTCTCTGATGTGAAGGAAACTTAACCCTGGAGAGTATTGAAATGGGCTCCCAGATACTCCATATCCTGAGGGAGGGGGGTTCAGGCTGCTCTTATAATAACTCATCATCAACCCCCACCATACCAGCCAATTGATCACAAAGTCTTTGTCCTCTTTCGACTTCTGCAGGGAGTCTGACTGAATCAGCCAGTCTTCCAGGTATGGGTGAGCCCAGATCCCATCCTTGCAGAGAAATGCTGCCACTACTACCATCACTTTCAAGAAGCTGCAAGGTGCTATGGCCAGGCCAAACAGTAGAGCCCAGACCTGAAAGTTCCAGCCCTAGATGCTGATGCTATTCCCTGATAGGAATATGAAAGGACACTTAAGCCAGATCTAGGGAAGTAAATGGCCAAATAGCAGCAACAACAGACCTGGCTGACTAGATGGTCTCCATACTTAAATGGGGGACCTGAAGCAGCCTTTCTTGGGCACTACAAAAAAGATGGAATAATGGCCCTGTCCTTGTTTTGCAGAAGGCATGGGTAAACTAGCCTGCAATGCTGGAGGCACTGAAGAGTTTCTGTGACCATCACCCACTTGAGCAGGAAGCTGCAGGGAAACTCCACAAAGGTATCTTCCAGAGGCCCTGCAAACACCAGTACATACTCTTGATTCAGCACCTCCAGAACCCATTGGTTTGATGTGATATGGGTCCATTCTGAGAGAAACAAACAGCCATTCCCCTTCTGGCTGCACCTTGTAAAGACCCACTGAATTTCATTGCAGGGGCTTCCTGGCTCCAGTGGTCACCACAAAGGAGAAAAAGATCCTTCTTAGGCCTAGGTCCATAGGAGGAATAGGCTCTACCTGGGCTCCTGGTCAACCTCGGAGAAGCAGATCTAGTGCTCTTGAGCCTGTCTTCAGGAAGCCTTCAGGAAGCCTTCAGGATGAGATTCTTCCAAGTCCTTTATCAACTTCAAGATCCTCACCAAAGAGCAACTTGCCCCAAAAGGGAACTTTCTCAGCTACAACTAGGGAGGAGTGGCCTAGTGGTTAGGACATGGTACTTCAGGCTGGAGGGCCAGGAGTTCAAGTCCCACCTGGGGACAGCAATCTCAGACCGGAGGGACTAGGGTTTCTAGTCCTATAGGCACTCCTTGTGGCCTTGGGCAAGCCACTTAACCCTCAGTTGCCTCAGTAAAACCGCTTTGATTGAAGGATAAGGCGGTATAGAAAACTGGTTAAATAAATAAAAAAACTTGGATGCTGCATCTGCTGATTAATTTCAAAGCCAGAGCCAGAGCCATTCCCTAGCCAAAACCACTTCCACCATAGACTTGAAGGAAACCCTGATCAGATCATTTAGAGCATCAGCCACATTTGTGGCTCCTGACTCCAATCTAGCAGCCTCCTGGCTGTCTAGCAGTTTTTGAATGCAATGTAAAAGTGACCAAGCCACCGATCAACATAAAGCACAAGGCAGAGGCCACAAAGGCCTTCCTCAGGAGGGTTTCTACTTTCCTATCATGAGACTGCTGGAATAGTGGTTCCCCTTGGTTTTGCTTGCTTTGAGAAGGGGTATAACCAAGAAAGGACCTTTAGGCACTTAAGACCTAGCTACAGAATGTGGAGGGTGAGGATCCTTCAAAGGTTGCTCCATCACATCTGGCAAAGGGAAAATGCCTAATATCCTCTAAGATAGACTCTACCTGAGACGGTGGGCACAGATGTTGGATCTTCAATATGTAAGAGTCTTGAAGGACTAAAAAAGGGGACTGTTACTTCTAGAGAGAGAGCTGCAATTGCGAGTATATACGAGGGCCGTTTTTTTTTCAACCTCCGATCGCTCCGTGCAGACGCTACGCGGGCAGCAGAAAGCGGGCATGCGCTGTAGGCGACTGCGCAGCTCTTGCACTACACACTCTGCCATTGTTGACATTCAGGCGTCAGTCGGCGTTGTGCTACAGCCACGTAAACATGTCTCCCGCCAAGTGTGAATTGCGAAGTGTGATTCGTTTTCTACAGGCTGAAGGCCATAGTGCTGCAGAAATCCATCGGAGAATGAGTCGTGTGTATGGGGAAAACTTCATGAGTGATGGTGTTGTGCGTGAATGGTGTCGAAAGTTTAAAGATGGCCGTAATGATGTGCATGATGAAGGGGGCCAAGGACGCAAATCTGTCATTTCAGATGACCTGGTGCAACGAGTTGACAGAATGGTTAAAGAAAACCGCAGATTCACCATTACTGCTTTGTCTACGGAATTTCCAGAGGTTTCAAGGTCTGTTTTGTACTCTATTGTTACTGAACGGTTAGGCTACAAAAAACTTTGTGCACGTTGGGTCCCAAAAATGTTGACGGACAGCCACAAAAGCGCTTTCAAACCAATGAGGACCTTCAAACCAACGTCAAGGACTACTTGAATTCATTGGCGGCAACTTTCTTTGCAGAGGGTATTGAAAAGCTTGTCCACAGATATGACAAATGTCTCAATCTCTTCGGTGATTATGTCGAAAAGTAACCGTAAGTGTACCAATCTTTTGGTAATAAAATTATTGTTTTATATGAACTTGTCTTTTATTTATAGCCTATCGGAGGTTGAAAAACAAACGGCCCTCGTACTTCTGGGAATTTTCTGAAAGGACTTCTTTGTATTAAAGCTAATTAATCTGTGAACCCACTGTTTTTTGTTAAATCAATCAGGGCCTAGTAGCAGCAGTTGAAGTTTAAATTTAAAACACAGAAGAGAACTTTCTGGTTACATTTCATACCCAGCAGAGAGCTTGTAGCTTAAATTTAATAGTCACTCAGGGCCTAGTATCAGCAAAGTACTTTTAGTTTAAATTTAAAACACAGAAGAGAGCTTTCTGGTTAAATTTAGATCCCAGCAGAGAGCTTGTAGTTTAAATTTCATAATAAGTCAGAGCCTAGCAGCAGCAAGGAGCTATAATTTAAATCAAATCAGAATATAGCTTAGCATAAAAGGCAAAACAGGGTCAGTACTCTTTGAGCAACAAATAAAGTCTTCTAGAGACCTTTACAAAGAGGCCTTCTACCTAGGGTGCAAGAGACCTATGAAACCTTTTCAATAGGTGTTAACACCAGGTGGCAGGTCAAAAGGCCATTTTGAAAGATTCCTTCTATCCACGCAAAGGACTGTTAATCACCCAGGAAGTTGGTCACAGCTTACCTCAGCAGCACAGGACAGGGTACTGTGTAGCAGCCCTCTTTTAATAAGTGTTATTTCCCTCCCTCTCTCCTCAACACCCACCCACCCACACCAGGGATAATCGTAGCTCTCAGGTGAAGCTCGTTACCCAAATCAGTCATACACTAAGGACCTGAGATTAATTAAGCTTCAGGTGAACAAGGTATATTAAACATATTAGGTACAGTTTTCTTAGTATAAATATCCATAGCAACCCTTAGTAAGTAAAGAAATTAAAGATCTAAACACAAGCTTAAAACTAAGATGCAGACAGCAGTCCAGCAGCGAGATGGGGGCTTTCCAGTCTTTTGCATTGAGTGTCACATGTATGATTTTCTCCCAGTTGGTGAGAGGTCTTACGTGTGCACTAGGTGCAAGGAGCTCTTTGCTCTCAGGGAACGAGTCTGTTCTCTAGAGGCTAGAGTAGCAGACTTGGAAAACATAAGAAAAAAAAAGAGAGGTACATAGATGAGACCTACGGGGATATAGTCCTGAAGTCCCACCTCCAGTCTGGCAGCATCCCTGTGGCCATGGATCACCCTGGTGTGTCAGGAAGTGATCCTGTAACTAGAACTTGTCCTCCAGATGATGTAAAACCCTCTCATACCGAGGAAGTTTCTCCAGGGCCATATGCCCATGAGGGAAGGGTTAGGACAGCAGTTATAGTTGGTGATTCAATCATTAGGCATGTAGATAGCTGGATGGCTGGTGGACGTGAGGATCGCCTGGTAACATGCCTGCCTGATGCGAAGGTAGCGGACCTCACGCGCCACCTAGATAAGGTCTTAGATAGTGCTGGGGAGGAGTCTGCTGTCTTGGTACATGTCAGTACCAATGACATAGGAAAAATGTGGTGGGGAGGTTCTGAAGGCTAAATTTAGGCTTTTAGGTAGGAAGTTGAAATCCAGAACGTCCAGGGTAGTGTTCCCTGAAATGCTTCCCGTTCCACATGCAGGACCCAAAAGGCAGGCAGAGCGCCAGAGTCTCAATGCATGGATGAGACAATGGTGCAAGGATGAGGGTTTTGGATTTGTTAGGAACTGGGGAACATTCTGGGGAAAGGAGGGGCTCTTCCGAAGGGATGGGCTTCACCTTAACCGGGTTGGAACCAGGCTGCTGGCATTAACCTTTAAAAAGGAGACAGGGGAAAGCCGACAGTCGCCCAAGAGCAGATGGTTCGGAAGAATGTACCCTTGAAGGATACTACCAAAAGCAGAGAGGTTCCAAAAAAGAGTAAAGTAGCCCAAATGCCCTCGAGTATGGAATAGACAGAGCTTAAAGATCCCAAATTACCCATGTCTACCAACAGCCAAATTAATATGAATAAAATACAGTCTCTAAAATGCTTGTATGCAAATGCTAGAAGTCTAAAAAATAAGATGGGAGAGTTAGAATATATAGCACTAAAAGAAAGGTTAGATATGATTGGCATATCAGAGACATGGTGGAAGGAGGACAACCAGTGGGACACTGTGATACCTGGGTACAAACTATATCGTAATGATAGAGCTGGTCAAATTGGTGGAGGGGTTGCACTCTATGTTAGAGAGGGCATTGAGTCAGAAAGGATTAAAGTTTTGCAGGAAACAAAATTTGCTGTAGAATCTCTATGGATTGAAATTCCATGTAAAAAGGGGAAGGCGATGGCAGTGGGGGTATACTATCGACCGCCTGGCCAGAATGAACAAGTGGATGATGAAATACTCAAAGAAATCAAGGAAGCTAACAAAAGTTACAGAGCAGTAATAATAATGGGTGATTTCAATTAACCCGTTATCGAGTGGGTCAGTGTCACGGCAGGACATGCTAGGGAGATAAAGTTCCTAGATGAAATAAATGACTGCTTCTTGGAGCAGCTGGTTCATGAACCGACCGGAGGAGAAGCCATATTAGAGCTAGTCCTTAGTGGAACACCAGATCTAGTGCAAGAGATAAGGTTGTTGGGGCCACTTGGCAATAGTGATCATAGCATGATCGCATTTGATTTAATTAGTGGAAGAGGGATAGTAAGGAAATCCACAGTACTACCTTTTAACTTTCGAAAGGGAGACTATGATAAATTGAGGAAAATAGTTAAGAAAAAAACTAAAAGGAGCAGTTGCAAAGGTTAAAGACTTACATCAAGCTTGGGTGTTGTTGAAAAATACTATCTTGGAAGCCCAGACCAGCTGTATTCCATGCTTTAAGAAAAGTGGAAGGAGTCCAAAAAACTGCCAGCATGGTTTAAAGGTGAGGTCAGAGAGGGTGGTGTTGCCAAAAAAACATCTTTCAGGAAATGGAAAAAAGAACCAAACGACGAAACCTGGAAACAGCACAAGCACTGGCAAGTCAAATGCAAGGCATTGGGCAGGCAAAGGGAGAATTTGAGAAGAAGCTTGCTGCGGAAGCAAAAACGCGAAATAAAGACTTTTTCAAGTACATTCGTAGCAAAAAACCTGTGAGTCAGTTGGTCCATTAGATGATAGAGGGGTTAAAGGGGCACTAAATGGCCTAGCATCACAAAGTACTTTTAGTTTAAATTTGAAACACAGAAGAGAGCTTTCTGGTTAAATTTAGAACCCAGCCGAGAGCTTGTAGTTTAAATTTCATAATAAGTTAGAGCCTAGCAGCAGCAAAGAGCTATAATTTAAATCAAATCAGAATATAGCTTACCTCAGCAGCACAGGACAGGGTACTGTGTAGCAGTCCTCTTATGTGTTATTTTTATTCTGCTTTAGGAAGCAGTAGAGAGAGCCAAATACAGCATAATAGAAATGAATAGGCTAAAAGAAAATTTTAGGGGAGGGGGGAGGGACCTGAATGCAGATAAAGGACAGCAAGATGGAGGGAAGCCTGGGCCCAACTTATCAACCCCCATTCAGGGGCTCCTTTCGTCCTGGAACGTGTGGGAAATGGGTCCAGGAATAGGGTGGTTGTCAGCTCCAAGAGACAAGAGTGTACCTGAGCTCCAAGAAATGCTGGACCCTGCCAAACAATCACAATTCAAAATGGCATGAGACAGACACAGTGGATCCTTTTACAGTAAGAGGATGAAATCAAAGTAGACTTAAATATCTTTTAAAAGAGGGGGGCTGACCTGCACAGAACTGAAGAAACATCTACTCTAGCCAACTTAGTAGGCAGGCTAGATGGACCATACTGGCCTTTATCTGCCATCATATACTATGTTACTATGTTACAATGACCACAGCACTGTAGTATAAGCCAGGAGAGTCAGGACTTGCTGCACCAATCCACACACCTTGCCACCTGCTGGCTTCTCTCAGTGCTATATTATTCATCACATCGCTGAAGATGCTAAAGTCTGCCTCCACCTGCTGGCAAGTGATCATAACCTACTCGTCTGGATTGGTCTAGCTAGCAGGATAAGGCATGCCCTTAGCATATCAGGCGTGATCTCTCAAGCTCACTTCCCAGTTCTGCAACAGAATCTATTAAGGGGAGAGATCTTAAAAACACCTCCCAAAGAGCCCAGATCTGCATGGCCTGGACTCCCTGGATAGCAATCCCTACATCAGACCAACCCACCAAATAAGCCCATCCATTGAATCCATTCCCTACCATGCACATGGAACAAATCACTGCACACACTCACTCCACACACTGTCAAATGT
Source organism: Ichthyophis bannanicus (assembly GCA_033557465.1). NCBI lineage: Eukaryota > Metazoa > Chordata > Amphibia > Gymnophiona > Ichthyophiidae > Ichthyophis > Ichthyophis bannanicus. The sequence goes on from CM066031.1 coordinate 1,373,971,454, forward strand.
TCCTAGAAGAGCAGGACGTTCTTCACACCACCTAGGCCAGGGTCTCAGGACTTAGAATGATGTTCAAATCTACCCAAGAAATCAATCCAAGTTTGTTGGCAAAGAGATTTAGGAATTTTCCAAGACAAACCAGCATCCTGAACAACAGATGTTGGGGTGGATCTTTAAAAGGAGTTTGAGGGCTCAGTAGGATAAGCCTTTACCTTCCCTTTTCGCTTCACCACAGCTTAAATGCTTTGCATGAAAGCAAAAACAAAAAAATTCAAGCACTTTACATCAAGAATGATCTTCCTACATTATTTGTTAGTGTCAACTAAAGGCGGCGGCAAAAATCACATGTAAAATGGAGGCTTCTACTAGTTTAAAAAAAAAAGAAAAAACAGATGTAAATCATTTTCATCAGTATGGAATGTTATATGTAATGTATTATAGTTAGTGGTTCAATTCCAACACTGTGCTCTATGTAACAGCTATTGGTTCTTTCTTTTATGTAAATGGCCTTGATGCTGGAAAGGCGGTATATAAGAGCACATAAAACAAATAAATTTGGCAAAGAAACTTAAAATGTGGAAGTTTATGGAACTCCATCGGGATGTACATACAAGAAATAGAATACACACACGCATGGGGAGGTGGTCGTCTTCCTTAACCACTTTTAAGGCTAACAATAATTTGCAGTCTCTAAGGTCAAATACATTTTAAAAGGGGGCAGAATATTTTGTAGTAACATTTTCAAACCACAAGAATCTGTTTTGTCAAGGTATAGGCGAGCAAGAACAAATCATTTGGTACAACAGCAGCTGTCATTGGTCCAGAGGTCACATGGGTATCTGGTCATAATTAACCAGAGCTACAGTTAAAACTAGAGGTACTGTGCTTATAGGGGGAAGGGCTAATTTTATAACAGGATGCTTATAAAACATTCAAACAATTGTGTAAAGTATGCAGAGCCGCTCATTGAATTCTTTCCAACTCCTGTGTGTGTGTGTGTCTTGTTGATATGTTTTATCTGTGTGTGTGTTTGTGCATCTCTGTTTTGTATGTTTCTTCTGAGTGTGTATGTGTGTGTGTTTTTCTAGGCTATGTGTATGCATATTTGTATGTATGTGCATATGTTTGTGGCTCACAGCATGTCTGCGTGTGCATGCTTGCATGTATGTGTCTGTGCATGTATAGACATGCTTGTATATGCATGTCTGTGTTCATTTGTATCTATCTGTGTTTTTCTCTCTCTCTGATCAAGAGTAGAGATGAGAGGGGAGGGCAATTCCATAATCATTACATTATTGTGAATCATTGTTTGTATGCTGCAGCTGTTGGAACAGCTTTTCCTACAGAAATGCATTGAAGAGTGTTTTGTGGTGGGGTTGGATGGTATTGGTGGGAGAGCTTCATTTATCTTCCATCACATCACCGGAACTTTCCCCAGCTCACCACCTCCCTTCCTTGCCTAGAACAGCATTGCAGTACTCTGCCGCCACAGACTTCCCATTGGCTGGATCCTACCCACAGTCTCTGCTGCTAGGTACATCGAAAACCCACTAAGTCTACAATAGAACCTCAAACAGAAGGTGTAGATGAAGTCAAGCGCAGTCTCAAGAACACACTTCCCACATAAAATTGCTTATCAGGTCTCTAGCACATTAAAATAAAATGTATAATATGTAATAATTATATGTGAAATCTCAGTGGAGTGGCAAACCTGCAGCAATGTTTTTACACTGTATGCGCCTATTCATAATTCAATCACTGGTCCCAAGCCATCAATGTTAGTTTTCAATTTTTCAAAATGCAGATAAATCTGAATTATCTGCTTAGGGTGCGATTTTCAGTTTGGCAGGCTACGGAAGTGAAAATCCTGGTTTGGCTGGATACGCTGGCAGCCGCTGAGGCTAAGCAGGTAGCACAGATTTTCGATGCTACCCGCTTAGCCCCTGTGCCTGAAAGATAGATGAGAAAAGATCTCGCCTATCTTTAACGTGCAGAGAGCTAAGCAGGTAGCATCGAAAATCGCTGCTAAACGCTTAGCCCTTTCCTCTGCCCCCGCACACCCCCAACATGCCCCAATGCTAACCGTATAGCTTCAGGGCGCGTTAGGGACTTAGCCAGAATTTTTCAAAGGCACTATCCATGTATCTGCCTTTGGAAAATCTCAATTAAGGCATTTACACGGGTAACTAGGGCAGTTACCCGTGTAAATGCCTTCGAAAATCGGGCCCTTTATGCTGTTTTTGTAAGAAACCCGTTTTACATCAGGGTTCAAATATCCAATCAGAGGCTCCAATTGTGAATACCCAGTTATAAATCCCGACTCAAGTTTCTTTGAATGCTTTCAACTGTGTCAAAGTTTACTGGAAACATTGCATGGGCGCTGTTTAGGCATATCAGCACCATCACTTCTGCCAGGTAGTCACAGTGAATGCAGGAAGGGCAGGTTCACTCACAGAGGGCAGAAGATTAGAGAACTGCAGCTACAGGTTTTAAACTCTGAAAAATGTCCAGATATGCTATTTTTACATGCATTTCTGGAAGCTAGAAGGAAGGCTAAGTAGAATCTTGAAAAGTCCAGACAGTTGTCTATAGTAAACTCTTGAATATGGAGCATGACTGACAGAGCGCCCATCTCAACTGTGGACCCCTATGTATGATCCTAGTTTCCCAGTTCTGTAATCCAGCCTTGTCCATCGTAATAGAATTATTTGTCAGTGCATATAGCAACCAATTAGAGAGCAGTACAATTCAGTCTGTAGTTTTCATAGCAGAAGAAAATGAAATAATTTAAAATTTAGTATATGTTTATGCAATTTCTTGATATACTGCCTAGGCTGAAGGGTATCAGAGCGATTTACAATCACTACAAGCAGGTACCGGATACATTCCCTCGTGCCGGTGTACCTGAGGCAATGGAGAGTTAAATGGCTTGCCCACGGCCACAAGGAGTGCCTGTAGGACTAGAACCCCCAATCCCTCCAGCCTGAGAACTCCTGGCTCTCTGGCCTGAGGTACCTTGTCCTAAGCACTAGGCCACTCCTCCTTAAAATCACATCTAGGGAAATTGTAATCTCTCTGCGTATGTGCGTGTGTTCTGGTGGTGGGGGCATTTCCAGGTTGCTTAGTTTTGGGAAGTAGGGTCAAATGAGAGAAAGTAGTTTTGGGGGAGGAGTAATTAGCAGGCTAGTCGAGCAATTGTGGGGTGGTAGATTTTTGGGGTGTGAATGTTTGCAGGGTGGTGCTGCAAATGTGGAGGACAGTAGGCAAGATGGTGAGACAGCTAGGGTCGTTTTTAGAGGTGAGGCAGTGGCACAGTTATGGTGAGGTAGTTTGGGGGTGGGGCAGTTGGCAAGCGTACTGGGCAGGTGGAGGGGTTAGGTTTTGCTGCTGGGGCAGTTTGCAGGATGGTGGGGCAGCTGTGGTGGATATTTTTGGGAGGTTATGCAGTTTTTGGCATAGTGGGGCAGTTGCATCAATATAAGTTTTTTGAGAGTGGGCAATTTGCAGGGTGGTGAGGCAATTTCAGGAGGTTGTTTTTTTGAGTGGGGCAGTTATTTTTTGGCATGGAGGCATTTAGGAGGTTGTACATCAATTGTGAGGGAGTAGGTTTTGGGGGTGGGAAAGTGGGTGAGGTGTTAAGGCAGTTGTGGTGTGGCACTTTTTGGGGTGGGAGAGTTTGGGGTATTTAAAAGGAGGCCTTCTGTAACTGCTGTGTTTCACTGTATGTATGTTTCTATAGTACAGAAGCTGGAACACCTTCTCCCACAGAAATGCACTGAGACATTTTTTTGGGGGGTGGGGGGGTGCTTGTTTTTCTAGAATCCCAGTCTGATTTGAGTCTTTTGAACTTGATGTGTCTTTTTAGTAGTTTTTCCCACATGCCAGATTTCATTCCATTCTATAATTATTTCAGAGAGCCATTTTGCCCCCAGACAGATGGACAGACAACACAGACGTTCTCTACCTCTTTTATAGGATTCTTTCCAACTTCCGTTGGGTTCGAAAGAACAACCAGTATGTGTGCATTTACCAGAAAAGGATGATTAAATGGAATCTTCCCGACTAGAGATTTGAATTGTGATTACATCATAATTTAAACAGATTTAAATCAAATCTGCCACAACAGTAGATACCACCCCTTTAATTTGTAAAGCTACATGCAGAGCAAGTATTCTAAATTACCCACCGATTCGGCCCTTAGGGATAGGGGCAAGCTAAATGAGCTCAATCAGTATATATGCAAAGTTAGATAGTGGAAAGCTCTAGCAGGAACTTCCAAAAAGTTTTTCTTTATCATGTGCTGCCACCATCAGGTCTTTACTGTAAGAGAGGAACATGCCAGCATAGTCTGCCAGAATCTGCTATACTACTACTAATTTCTATAGCGCTACTAGAGATACACAGCGCTGTATACATATACATGCGAGAAAGTCCCTGTTCAGAGCTTGCAATCTATTCAGAATGAACAGAGAAAACAAGGGACTAAGAACAGTAATTTATAGGGAAATGATGAAAACGCACACGGGCAGTCTCATTTTATAAAATGGGGATATATCGACATATAGGTGCCTTCGAGTCAGTGCCGACTCCTGGCGACCCAGCAGCTCCTTGGCTTTCTTGGCAGCATGGCCGGAAGTAGATTGCCAGGCCTTTCTTCCACGGCAAATGGAGGGTTAAGGGACTCCTCCACTCAAACTTACATACAGAAGAATAGAATAGGATGGCGGATAAAAGGACTCTCTGGGTCTACATGGTTTTTAACTTTTTATACTTTCTTATTTTTCTAGAGAAGGCAGCTATTACAGCACAGGGGCATCCTCTGAATCTGCAAGGAAGTCCGGTTTTCAAGCTATCCACAATAAATATTCATTAGGGCATGTCATGCATGCATTTGGGATGAGAACCAGATTACTTTGTATAGCTCTACCTCCTTAGAAATACTGGGACAGAAGAAGGTGTAAAACAACTCTTAGGAACAGGTAAAGACTCCTTGTTGAAAAGATTTTCTCCAGTGCAAGGAGTATGTCCCAGCCGCTGTTGTGCCCATTTGTCCAAGGCTGAAGCTCGGAGCCAGGCTGTACGTCGTGCCCCTATAGCTATAGCAGAAGTCCTGCTAACAGACTCAAAAGAGTCTAGGGAAGCACAAGAAAGAAACCAAGAGATATTCTGGATATGCTTAAGCAGTGAGGAATAGTCTGTACTCCTGGAATCTGGAAGGAAAGGAGTCAAAAGATATAATTGCTTGGTGACCTCCTCAAGAGAAAGACTCATATAAAAAATATATGAGAGAATTCTTGCAGAAAGCATAGATGTCTGGAAGGTTTGACTTCCAAAGGCATCTAGTGTCTTAGACTCACGACCTGGCGGATAAGAAGAGTGCTTTTTCTTACTCTTTACCCGCCTCAGTGCTGATTCCACTACCATGGAATGATGAGGAAGTTGAGTCTTTTGAAACCCTGGAGAGGGGGCACCTGATATAAGAGATCAGTTGCCCTGTGAGGTGGGGGTACCCTTAAAGGTGTTTCCCACATGTCTAGAAGGAGATCCTGCAAGGAATGATGCAAAGGAAGCATTATGCTGTCCTCTGCTTTGGTAGAAACAGAGCCTTGTGCAGGATCATATCCTGGAATAGGAATGGCAAGGGATCTTGCTATATCCAGGAGGAAACTCTGAAAAGAGGGATTCAAAACAGGAATCTCCCTTGGACAGGTTAGATCTAAAGAACTAGCCTGAGCACCCACAGAGTTATCCAAACATATAGGAATAGAAGATCCTGCAGAGTGCAGTGTGGAATGCTTAAGGGATGGTTGCTGGTACTGGTTGTCAGGAGCAGCAACCGTCCTTACTACATTGTCCATGCCAGGTATCGACTCCAAGCTTGGTATAGAATGGAGCGATGCTGTTGAAAAAAGCATGGTAGGAGTTAGCCACGATGCTACTGTGGATACCGGTACTGAAGCCAATACCGGTACCGAGGTCGGAGTCGGGCCCGACAAAGACATCGGAGTAGTCATTGGTGACACTTCAATCGGTACCGAGGGAACCAAAAACCTCCGGCTGCTATCCTCGGTACCGAGCCACCGGTATCGATCGGTGTCGGTACCAAAACCTATTGGTACCCAGTCTTCCAGACTAGAAATGGATTCCAAACTCGGCATCGAGGGCAAAGAGCCTGAGAAGCGAAGCATGGAAGGCACCAACTGTAAGGGTAATGAAGACATTGGTACCGACTTCGGTACCGTGTCCGATACCAGTGAATGAAGGTCAACCAGTAGCAACTCAATCGGCCTCAGGGGAACCGAGAGTTGCGGATCCGAGTCATCGGAACCGAGCCTTCGGTACTGCCGTGAGACAGTACCAAGGCGAGTCGGTACCCAGTCCTCCAAACTGGAGATCGATTCCAGACTCAGCATCGAAGGAAGCGAGGCTGTCAATGCACATCTGGAGGGTACCGACGTCGGTGGCAGTATCGGTGTTGGTACAGATAATGGAAAGTCAATCTGGGAAGTATCCACCGGTCCCGAAGGCACTGAGGAGGCCAGATGACTATCCCTGGTGAGGAGTGTTTCATCCAACACCAGTGCCGATGCCGGGTTATCGGTACCGCTCGAAGCGGATGCCACCACCGTGCACGGCTCAGGTATGTTCTGTGGGGGGTGAACCCCAGGAACAACCTGAAACCCCTTATACGCTTTGGAGACCGAAGACTCCTGCCGGGGTTTTGAAGCCAGGGGGCCGTCGAGGGCAAGGCCGGAGCCGTCTACATGCTGTGCATGAGACCTACCACTCGAGGACTGGCTAGTCTTAACAGACTGTTTGTGGGTTACCTGATCCGGTGTGGAAGAAGAAGGGGACGGTGCCCCGAAGTTGGAGGGCAACCGTGTATCGAGGGAATCTCGATGCTGAAGATGTCTTCTCACCAAACTGTTGTCAGGACCCAAGCAGGTTAGACACCGACTTCGAGGGTCTAAAAATAAAGTTGTACCGCCACAGTCTGAACATTTCTTAGAGAAAGTGTCTGGCGGTTCCATGAAGGAAAAAGAGGAGGCCTAAAAGGCCTAAGACACCGTGGGACACTATGAAGAAAAAATATCCCGTTGAAAAGGAAGATTTTACAAGAAAAGAAAAGAAAAGAAAACACCGGCGGTACCAGTGGCGTCGGGAAGACAGCCGCAACCACAAGAAAACTAAGAATAAAAAAATAAGAATTTTCTGCGGTGACAGGAGGACGTTCTGCCAGCTCCGCGGAAAAATGAAAACTGAGGAGAGGCAGTTGGGAAAGGCGGGAAGGCAGCACGCAGGCGTGGTGGGATGCTTCCAAAAGCTCTTTGATTGGACGCTGGGAAGTGTTCCCGCGCAGACTCCGTCAGTACCGACGTACCCATATGTGAAGACTCATTCCTGCTTGTTCCTGGAGATAACCTTATTACTATCCCACCCTGTTAATTACATGTAGCTAAACTCAAATGTATATAGTTTCCCCAGTTATCCAAGTTAAAATCCCTGTTTTCTGTAAACGTAGGACTATTTGTACGTCCAAGTGTTTATTGTTTCAATGTAAACCACACCGATGAGAAATAGCGCAGTATATAAGAATTGTCAAATAAATAAAATAAATAAATAAACCTGAAAGAGCGTCGGCTGAGGGGAGATATGATAGAGGTCTATAAATTAATGAATGGAGTGGAACAGGTAAACATAAATAGATTGTTTATGCCATCAAAATGTAGAAAGATTAGGGGACATGCAATAAAGCTACAGTGTAATCCATATAAGACTAATAAGAGAAAATATTTTTTCACTCGACGCGTAATCAAACTCTGGAATTCATTAGCGGAGGATGTAGTAAAAGCTGTTAATGTAGCTGGGTTTAAAAAAGGTTTGGAGAAGTTCCTGGAGGAAAGTTCATAAACCATTATTAAACGGGACCAGGGAAATCCACTGCTTGTCCCAATACAAGCATTGTGAAACCTGTCTCTTCTGGGGAAACTGCTAGGTACTTATAAGAACATAAGGTATGCCATACTGGGTCAGACCAAGGTCCATCAAGCCTGGTATCCTGTTTCCAACAGTGGCCAATCTAGGTCATAAGAACCTAGCAGTTTCCCCAGATTGGCCAAAGTTGGAAACAGGATACTGGGCTTGATAGACCTTAGTCTGACCCAGTATGGCATATCTTAAGTTCTTATGTTGTTCTTAACTAACCCTCCCACATGCTTCTAAAGGGCCCTTTTACTAAAGGCTTTAATGCGCGCTAATGACGTGACATTTGGTCTTTAAAAGGAGACTTTTCTATGGGAAACCATAGAGTCTAAAAATGGGAGTAGGGTTTGATATTTACTTGCAACTGCTGTGTAATGTTTGAAATCTTTGAACATGGAATACTACATTTATGCGACGATATTCAGTTTTTATAGCCATGGCAAAGGATATGGAGACTGCATTAACTTTTGTCTCTCAGTGTTCTAACTACTGCAGATTGCTTAACTACAAGTAAACTTTGGTTGGTTTGTTTGTTTGTCTTTTACTTAGAGTTTATTAGTTTTTCTTTAGCACAACCATAAACTGAGGCCATATTGATCACTCTATCATTTTTGCCATATGACGACACTGATTAATTTCCTTGGCTGGGTGACCACAAAGTTGAATTGAGGGAGAATGCTAGTTGTGATATACTTAAGATTTCATCAAAGCCCTTAACACGGCTTTGCATAGGCAGCTTATAAATGTATTTATTTATTTAACTAACTGGTTTTAATATCCCATTTTTCTACCAGCCAAAACGGTTTACATCAAACAAGGGGGCAAGCAGGTTACATCAAACGTCTTGACTGCAGAACAGAGTAAATAAAACTAACTGCCCCTGGGTGACTATTAGAAACTGGTCTAGTGGGAGGCAACAGAGGGTAGTGGTAAATGGAGTTCACTCCAAGGATAAGGTCATTACTAGTTGGGTGCTGCAGGGATTGGTGCTAAATCTGGTTCTTTTTAACATATTTGTAAGTGCTATTGCAGAAGGGCTTTTGGACACAACAATAGGGTGGACACTCAAGAAAGCACAGTTACTTACCTGTAACAGGTGATCTCTGGGAACAGCAGGAATAAGTCTTCACATACGGGTACGTCGGTACCGACGGAGCCTGCGTGGGAATGCTCCCCAGCGTCCAATCAGATAGCCTTTGGGAGCATCCCACAGCGCCTGCGTGCTGCCTTCCCGCCTTTCCAACTGTCTCTCCTCAGTTGAGTTTCATAGCTGAGACAAAGAGAGAGAAAGAGGAAAGGAAGATAGATAGAGAGACACAACTCCTAGGGGAGGTGGGTGGGTTGTGAAGACTTATTCCTGCTGTTTCCAGAGATCACCTGTTACAGGTAAGTAACTGTGCTATCTCCAGGAACAAGCAGGAATGAGTCTTCACATATGGGGACTCCCTAGCTGTGGATGCCAGGGGGAGATCCCATAAAATGTGTGTCCCTGGGACAGGACTGCACTTCCCACACATGGATCTCTGGCATCCCATGAGGGATGGTGGGTAGGAGTTGAAAAGAGAGGAGCTGTAAGAAAAACAGCTAACCTAAGGACTACAGGAGAGGAGTCCTTGGTATGTATGATAATTACCAATAAAAATATTGAATGAGGAATCACAATATGGACCTTACCTACTGGATTGCAGGAAGTAGAGAGGCTGATGGAGTCTACTGGAGATTCAGTAGAAGAATCCTCAAGGTGACCTCACAGCAGTGAAGGTGAAGGTCCAAATCTGGAATTGGCAGGTGACCCAGGCGTCAACTGGGGTAGTATAAAAACGGCAGGTCTTCAGTGGAAAGCTTTATGGGAAAAAGCTGAAAACTCTTTTAGCTACAGAGTCATTAACATTTAGGAGCAAAAGAGGAAGACTGACCGATTTGGACAACTAGCCCAGTCCTGGAGGGAAGAAGGGGTATGGGAAAAAGCCCGTATTCCCAAGGAGGACAGATGTGTGAAGGGCTGAAACCTCAGAACTACTGAAGATCTATGCCGTGTTCCCTAGCTGGTGAGAGATAGGAAAGATATTAAAGCATAGTGCTTCAGGGATAGCGAGACCTAGAGTAAAGTGGGAGCTGTCAGTACCACAGTAGTGGTTGTGTGCATAATACCCCCGACATACTGAGGGAGAGTATGAACATATGCAAGCCCACTGTCTGGCACCTCTAGGAAGGTAAAAACCTTTATAGCATAGACAGTTAGGGAGATAAGTATGTAAATACATATCTACTTATAGGGAAGAATCTCGACAGATACACATTATATATATATATATACACATATATATAGGGGCATAACATATGCACACACAGCTTACAGACATATGTATCTATAGAAGTATATAGAGATATATACATACATGAACATGTATGTCTGAGGATACATGTCTGCAACTAAGCAGATAGAGATATGCCCATAAGAACATTCACATGAGAGATGTGAAGGAGAAAGATTCATCTAAGAACAAGAAGGTGGACCTACTTGAGAAGATATATAGAGAATCTATTCCTCCTGGCTAAGATGGTGCAGGAATGCTATCCAGTGAAATAACCAGGATGGTTGCGTGAAAAACAGAGGATAATATCCGTCTGTAAAACAGCAAGTCCTGAGTCTTGTAGAACTCTGACATGGTAAATGGACAGAAAACGCATAGGAGGAGATACCAGGTTGACCACTGGAGGGACACAAGGGGTATCATGCATTACTAGTAGAATATGTGCTGTCCATAAGGAGTAGGATACCATGAGGACAAGCTGCAAGGAAAAAAGAGCATATTCCTGCAGGATTGGAAAACCTTTTGGACATTCACGCAGAAAAGGCTTATATCCTGAATTATAACAGGAGATAACAGGGTGTGGAGAACCCTCACAGTCGTGGAAAATGACTGAGGAGCCTTTCCCAACCATATAGAATAGTCATCAGAGACAAAACCCCATGCTCTCTAGCAAGGGCCCATAGTAGAAAGCTTCGCTGTAAGATTGCAGAGAGCATTATGCAGGAGAATTGGGAAATAAAACTGGCTGTGGGTCAACTGTGCTGCCAAATCCAAAGAAATTGGAGATGGCAAGAAAAGAAGATAGTGTGATAAGCCTGAAGTGATTAGGATTATCCAGGATAGATGAAAGCACTATCTTGGAATCACTACTAAGGCCAGACAGAAAGTAGTAGAAGACAGACTGGAAACTTGTGGAAAAGTACTAGTAGTCCAATCACTGGAACTCCTGCATGGGCAGCTGCTGAATGAGACAGCAGAGAGAATCTTCCTGTGTAAAACAGAGAGAACAGACAAGAGGAGAGGAGAAATTCCTGTCCCTGTCTGATGAACTGCCCAGAGAAAAGAAGGGAATTTATTCAAGGGAAAAAAACTCTACACTGGAATGAAAGGCTAGAGAAGCCCTGCAGTGACATGGTACCACTCATTCAGGGGGAACCCTGGATGAGAGGGTAGAGAAACAGGAGCTGAAGGGTGACTTACCGTATGGTAAGTCTGCGGAAGGAAAAAAATTCATGTTGGGACAGAAAAACTTCTCTTCTTGGTAGGAAGAAGAGGAGAAACCTGTGACCCATAGACATGAATATCCTGACAGCTCAGCATATCTAGGAGGAAAAAGATGTCCTGAAGAAAGGAATCCATGTGTAGAGTTTTGAAGGAAAAAACAGTGAAAAAACTTCTGCTAAGAAGAAGTTAACTGTAGGTTGTAACCTTCAGGAACCTATGGTTGCTGGTTTTATTCAGCCTGGCTAGAGTTTTGATTCTTCAGACCAGGGTGAGGTTTCCCCTGCTTGGGAACATCTGTATAATGGGCAGGAGAAGAGTGAAACCTTCTTTTCCTAGGGAAAGAAGGTTTGGTAGGGCATTTCCTACCTACTGGGGAAGGAGAAGGCTTAGGATAGTCCCCAGAAACAGGGAAGTCAGTGGAGCAATGAGCAACCTGACGTAAAGACTCCCTATTGAAGAGATTTTCTCCAGTACAAGGAGTATTACCCAGTCTTTGTTGTGCCCATCTGTTCAAGTCTGAAGCCTGGAGCCAGGCTTTACGTCGTGCTCCTATGGCTATAGCAGAGGTTCTGCTAACAGACTCAAAAGAGTCTAGAGAAGCACGAGAAAGAAAGAAACCAAGAGATATTTTGGCTATGACTAAGAAGTAAGGAATAGTCTGCAGCCTTGGGCTCTGATAGAAAAGGAGTCAAAAGAGATAATTTCTTTGTGACCTCCTGGAGAGATAGACTCATATAAAAAATATAAGAGATAATCCTTGTTGCCAGCATAGATGTTTGGAAGGTTTGACGTCCAAAGGCATCAAGTGTTCTAGATTCACGACCTGGCGGATAAGAAGAATGCTTCTTCTTGCTTTTTACCTGCCTCATTGCTGATTCCACTACAATGGAATGATGGGGAAGTTGAGTCTTCTGAAATCCTGGAGAGGGGGGCACCTGATACAGATCATCAGTTGCTGTAGAAGGTGAGGAAACCCTTAAAGGTGTTTCCCATATTCTCAGAAGAAGATCCTGCAAAGAATGATGTAAAGGAAGCATTATATTTTCCTTTTCCGCAGGAGAGTCTTGAGTAGGATCACAGCCAGGGATAGGAATAGCAAGGAATGTTGCCATGTCAAGGAGAAATTTCTGAAAAGAAGGATCTCCAATGGGAACCATCCCTGGATAGGCTAAAGTTGAAGCAGTAGCCTGGGCACCGGAGGATGTACTGGTCCGGTGCAGAAAAAGAGCCCCACTAGATGGATACTGGTACTGGCAGTTACGACTTGGGACAGTCAGTACTGCATCGTCCATGCCAGGTATCGACTCCAAACTAGGTATAGAAAGGAGCGATCCTGGGGAAAAAGGCATGGAAGTGGCTGGTACCAATGTAACTGCAGGAACCGGCATCGATACCGATACCAGTAGCTGTGCCGGAATCGGAGGCTGCTCAAGTGGTACCGAGGCAACCATAAACCCTTGGTGAGTATCCTCGGTACCGCGCATCTGGAATCGATAAGCATCGGTTCCGAGACGCGTCGGTACCCAGTCTTCTAGACTAGATATCAATTCCAGACTCAGCATCGAAGGGAGCGAGTCTATCGATGCATGTCTAGAGGGTACCAACGTCGGTGGTCGTATCGGCGATGCTGCCAATACTGGAAAGTCAATCTGGGACGTATCGATCGGTCCCGAAGGTACCAAGGATGCCAGATGACGATCCCTGGCGAAGAGTGAATCACTCAACACCAGTGCCGATGCCGGGGTATCGGTACCGCTCGAAGCGGATGCCACCACCGAGCATGGCTCAGGTATGTTCTGTGAGGGGTGAGCCCCAGGAACAACCTGAAACCCCTGAAAGGCTTTAGAGACCGAAGACTCCCGCCGGGGTTTTAAAGCCAATAGGGTCTTGAGGGCAAGGCCGGAGCCGTCATCATGCTTGGCATGAGACCTACCACTCAAGGATTGGCTAGTCATAACAGACTGCTTGTGGGTTACCTGATCCTGTAGAGAAGAATTGGTCGGTGCCCTGACACTGGAAGGGAACTCGGTATCGAGGGAAACTCGAAATGGAAAATCTCTTCTCATAAAATTGTAGCCTAATGGCTCCGGAGAAAAAGGGTCAGGACCCAAACAGGTTAGACACCAGTTATTGGAGTCTAAAAAGAAAACTGTATTTCCACAGATAAGGCACTTCTTAGGAGAAGGCGGCTCCATGATGGAGAGGCCTTAGAGGCCCAAAAAGTTAAGATAGAAACTGAGGGAAAACTCTCCCTGAGTTTGAGAAAAAGAAAAGAAAAAACCCACCGGCGGTACCGGTGGAGGCGGGAAAAACAGCCGCGACCACAAGAAAAAAAGAATTAAAGAATATAAGAAAAAATTTTCTGCGGTGACAGGAGGACATCCTGCCGGCTCCGCGGAAAAACAAAAACTGAGGAGAGACAGTTGGAAAGGTGGGAAAGGCAGCACGCAGGCGCTGAGGGATGCTCCCAAAGGCTTTCTGATTGGACGCTGGGGAGCGTTCCCGCGCAGGCTCCGTCGGTACCGACGTACCCGTATGTGAAGACTCATTCCTGCTTGTTCCTGGAGATGGTGTAGATAACATTAGGAAGGATCTTGCAAAGCTTGAAGAACTGTCTAGAATTTAGTATCTAAGATTTAATGCTAAAAAATGAAAGAGTCAAGGGAGTGGTACAATATAGGGGGTGAAGAATTTTTAAAGCATGAAAGAAGGTCAAGACATAGGGGAACTGTATTTAATGATCTTGAAGAGGCCAAACAGGTAGAAAAGGGGACAGCAAGCTCTAGAAGGATTTCTGGGTGCATAGGGAGAAGAATGGCCAGCAGGAAAAAGGGACGTAATAGTGCCTCTGCATGTCTCTGGTGAGACATCATTTGGAATACTGCGTATAATTCTGAAACCTACACATTGAAAAGGATATGAACAGGATGGAGTCAGTCCAGAGAGCAGCTACTAAAATAGTTAGTGGTCTTTGTTGTAAAGCATATGGAAACAAAGAGCTCAATAGGTATACTTTGGAAGAAATAAGGGAGAGAAGAGATATGATAGCCATGTTTCAACACCTCTGTAGCATAAATGCACAGGAGGCGGGCTTCTTTCCATTGAAAGGACGTTTTGGAACAAGAGGGCATGAGATGAAAGTGAAAGGGAATAGACTCAAGAGTACTCTACGGAAATATTTCATTATAGAAAGTGTGGTAGCTGTGTGGAACAGCTTCCCAGAGGAGGCTAGGATTGTACTTGGATTCAAGGAACAGTGAGACAACCACAGAGTATCTCCAAGAGAGAGGAAGAGATGGTAGAGCTTAATAGTTGCTATATATGAATGGGCAGACTAGATAGTAAATAACAGCAGATAAAGGCCATCTGGCCTATGTTGCTATCTGCCCTTAAGAAGGGACAACATCATGTTCCCATTTCAGAGGCAGTTACATATTCTGTATATAAAGACAGATGCTAATATAAACTATGAAAGCACAGGCAAAGATTATTATTAGGACATCATTTTATAAGCTTCAAAAGCTGTGCTGGCTAATGCCTTTTTTACTACTAGGAGATAACAGAAATGTTGTTCAGTCACCTTTTCTTTCGTCTACTGATAATTTTAATGCACTCTATCTAGGGCTCCTGGTGTGTTTGCTTAAACCATTGCAGCCGATACAAAATGCTACTGCTCAGTCGGTGGATCTTTACATCAAGTTCATAATACACCCATCTTCTACAATTTACACATAGCTTACAGAATCACATATGAGGCACAGACATTGGTATTTAGGCTTTGAAAGGAGAGGGCTCCCATAATTTAAAATCAGTATTGATTCACTGTTCCTACATGTGCATGGCATTCAGCGAGTCAGGCTCTTCTCGTGGTTCAAAATGGTTAAGCAATGCCCAGGACTCGCTGTAGAGCTTTTTGCTATTTTTGGCCCTATCTTATGGAATTCATTGCCTTTGGCATTAGGTACCAAGGGACATCAAATAAACAAACATATTTACTGTTTTATTTATTTATTTAGCTAGCTAGGTCCAAGCACTGTATATATATACATCCCTTTTCGCCAAAGAGCTCACAATCTATGTTTTTTGTACCTGAGGCAACAGAGGGTTACGTGGTTTGCCCAAGGCCACAAGGAGCATCTGTAGGATTAGAAACCCCAGTCCTTCCGGCCCAAAGTTGCTGTCCTCTAGCAGGATTTGAACCCCTGGCTTTCTGGCCTGAGGTGACTTGCCCTAACTCTGGGCTACTCCTCCCTTCCACATAATTAAATGGATTATTGTATTATAGCTGGGGTATATGGAAGGGAAGTAATATTCAGGCAAATTCTTAATGCAAGAAATTTTATTTTATATTAGTATGCAATGCTTTATGTCAAATCGTATATACAGTATCTGTTGCTGTATGCTGCTGAGAATGTATTCTGGATTGGCAAGCTATATATTCTTGAAATAAGTATGTAAGTTCTCTTCTTTTATCCTTATTTAAATTCTGTACTTTAAAAAAAACAAAGAAACAAAACATATAACAGAACTGTGATGGGGTCTATAGAAAGTTACCAGTTCCTCTACAAAGGGACTATCAACAGTTTCCTTTAAGAGTCTGCAGCCCAGGGTTCAGGGCTGGGAGGACATGGCTCACAGGGAGCGGTGAAGAACCCAGTAGAAACTGCAGGGGGGAGACCGGCCCATGGAGCCAGAAAGTCCTTCCAAGGCAAGCCGAGCAAAGAAGTTCTGAAGAAGGAGCTTTAAATGGGGTTGGAGGAAGGGCCAGGAGAGCCAGCTTGTGGAGATTTAACAAGCTGGGACAGAATAAAGGCTGTCTGCCCTATGTTTTAAAGAAAACCCTTTACCACCACATGTCACGCTACCACATATGGTGTCAGCTTGGGGATTTCCTCTAGTGACTGAGGGCAAATCCATGTCCCTCCAGGGCTGGTCCTCTACAGCAGGTCAGGAGTTTTGTTTGTTTGTTTGTATGGGCTAAGAGGGTTAGTCTCACCCTAGTTAGGGAAGCTTGAAGGTGGTACAATCAGTGCCAGACAGGCAGGTTTTGTTTTGGCCACTAGAGGCCACTAAATGTTTGTTGGAGCTAGAATGCTTCAGGGTTAACTCGGCTGCAGAAGAGGAAGCTGTTATAATGTTGCAAGAAAACAGTGACAAGCCAGGATGGAGCGGCTCCTCCAGATTCTGGCAGAAAGTCAGCAGCAACAGCAACAATATCTGCAGCAGTTTCAACCTGCCCTGCTAGAAGGGCAGCAACAGCAGATACAGGATCTTATTTGAGCGCAGGGAGAGCTACAGAAGAGTTCCCTAGCTCAGATGAACCAGGCCATGCAGAGACTGCAACTCTACCCTCCAGTGCAAGCGCTTCTTAAAATCATGGCAGAAGACGAACTGGACCACATTTTGGTGACTTTGAACGAACCCACCCGCATGGCCTGTGGCTGGAGGCGACATAAGAACATAAGAACTGCCATGCTAGGTCAGACCAAGGTCCATCAAGACCAGTACCCTGTTTCCAACATTGGCCAATCTAGGTCACAAGTACCTAGCAGCTTCCCAAAAAGACACACAGGTTCCACAATACTTGTATTGGGGCAAGCAGTGGATTACCCGGGTCCCCTTTAATAATGGTTTATGGACCTTTCCTCCAGGAACTTGTCCAAACCTTTTTTTAAACCCAGTTACACTAATAGCTTTTACTACATCCTCCTGTAACAAATTCCAAAGTTTGATCAAGCATTGAGAGAAAAAAACATTTTCTCTTATTATTCTTAAACCGGTTACCCTGTAGCTTCTTTGCATGTCCCCTAGTCTTTCTACTTTTTGATGGCATAAACAATTAATCTACGTTTACCTGTTCCTCTCCATTCAGTAATTTATAGACCTCTATCATATCTCCCCTCAGTCGTCTCTTTTCCAGGTTGAAAATCCCTAACCTTTTTAGCCTCTCCTCAAAGGGGTATCCTTCCATCCCCTTTACCATTTTGTTGGCTCTTCTCTGTACCTTTTCTAATTCTGCTATATCCTTTATAAGATACGGCGACCACAACTGCGCACAAATATTCAAGCTGTGATCGTACCATGGAACAATACAGAGGCATTATTATATCCTTTGCTTTATTCTCCATTCCTTTCCTTATGATTCCTAGCATTTTATTTGCTCTCTTGGCCACCGCTGCACACTGGGCGGAGGGTTTCAATATGTTATCCACGATGACGCCTAAATCTTTTTCCTGGATGGTGGTTCCTAATGTGGAACCTTGCATCATGTAACCATAGTTTGGGTTGTTCTTTCCTAGATGCATAACGTTGCACTTATCCAGATTAAATTTCAACTGCCATTTGAACATCGTCTTCTTATTTATCAAGGTCCTCTTGGGTTTTAACAACTTTGAATAATTTTGTGTTATCTGCAAATTTGACTACCTCACTCATTATTCCCATTTCCAGGTTATTTACGAATATGTTAAAAGCAGCAGACTCAGCATAGATCCCTGGGGTACTTTACTATTCACCTTTCTCCATTGGGAAAATTGGCCATTCAGCCCTATTCTCTGCTTTCTATCTTTTAACCAGTTCCTGATCCACAATAGTACACTGCCTCCTATCCCATGACATTTTAACTTCACCAAAAGTCTCTCATGAGGGACCTTGTCAAAGGCTTTCTGA
Organism: Ichthyophis bannanicus; assembly: GCA_033557465.1. Taxonomy (NCBI): domain Eukaryota; kingdom Metazoa; phylum Chordata; class Amphibia; order Gymnophiona; family Ichthyophiidae; genus Ichthyophis; species Ichthyophis bannanicus. Next base: position 1,373,989,636 of record CM066031.1, read on the forward strand.
AAATCTAGATACATTATATCAACTGACTCACCTTTGTCTACCTGTTTATTCACACCTTCAAAAAATTACAACAGATTAGTAAAACAAGAAGACCTTTCTTGGCTAAAGCCATGTTGGCTTTCTCCCATTAAACCATGACTATCTACATGTTCCGTAATTTTGTTCTTTATTATGCTTTCTACCATTTTGCTTGGTACTGACGTCAGGCTCATGGACCTGTAAGTTTTCCAGATCACCCCTGGAACCCTTTTTAAAAATTGGCATTACATAGGCCATCTGCCAATCTTCAGGTACTACAGATTATTTTAATGATAGTTCACAGATTACTAATAGTAGGTCTGCAACCTCATATTTCAGTTCTTTCAACACCCTCAGAAATGGAGTACCTATATGGAGAATCTGCTGAAAGGCAGCAGTCAGGCCACATTCCAGGATGCCAATCCAAATGGACAAGTTACATATGCAGCTGTCAAGACTGCTGTACTGGAATGGGCTGGTTGTATCCCAGAGGCCTACCACTAATGATTCAGAAAAGGGGGGCTCCAGATAAGAGAGCCCTCGGATGTTCCTCTATTGGTTGAAGGATCTTGTATGTAAGTGGCTGCAACCAGAGGAAAAGACTGGCCCCGAGGATAGCTTAGATTGAGCTAATGGAGCAGTTTTTGGAGGGCTTGACTGCCCAGATGAAACAGTGGGTACAGCAGCACCCCAAGATTGCACTGGAAATAGTCGAGGGGTATCATGAAACCCAGCTGGTGACTGATGCGGATAGTTAGAAATGGAAGTCATCACCTATTAGCCCAGGAGGACAGAAGGGGAAGCCGGAACAGATGTTGGCTCCCATGTTCCAACACCCAAAGTCACCTTCTAGGCGAGGCCATGGACCCAGCCACGACCCGTTCACCATAGTAGTGTGAATTCCATTTAGGAAGATCTATTTTCCATTTCTTCAAACTTAACCATAGTTGGAAAAAATGAAGGATAGATCTGCCAAAGTGGCATCGACTTTGTAAACACTAGATTTTCAATTCCATCCATTGCAGGCCTCCAGCATTTCCAGAATCAAAGACAGATTGATGGTTCTTCATAAATTAGAAGCAATTAAGGCAAAGAGCTTACTTTTTAACATTTTTTTTCTTTTATACATTTTTCACCTGAGTTTCTTTCGAAAATGTATTTTAAAGATACTCCAGTTCTTCCTGATGTGAAGGCAACTGGGATATCTAAATGTTTTGTTCCTAAAAATATTACCTTAGCATTCAAAGCTGAAGGTGTAAGTTTTGATTTATCTGGGTTTTTGGAGGCATCATAGGAGAACAAGATAGAGTAAGGATTGAGACTCAACATCCTAAGATCCTAAGATGAAAGGAATGATACTTTGTGGTCATAAGGTCCAGGTGTTTCCAGGTGCGACACATGTAACAACCTCGTAGAAAGGGCCTTTTTCTGGAGAAAAGTCTAATTCCGTGCCGTGACTTCTTCCTATTGAGGTTTTGTTATTAGTTATCAGGGCAACCAGTATATGTTTTATGGATCTGGTGCATTTGGATCATTTTCTTCGAGAAAACTCCTTTGGCAGTTTTTGACTATTTGGTGAGAGGAGGAATTGATGGGAGACAATGAAATATATGGCACAAGTAAAAGAATGCTCTCCAAAGTTTTTATATTTGTTTCAGCTTATACCTCCAACTCTCCACAACGTGGGCTCAGTATTGTACTTTTTCCTTTGTTGTCTTCTATTTTTTCTTTTTTTTCAAAATCAAAACCAAAAACAAAGGATAAAACAGTTTTGATTTAGACTTTTAATTGAAATTTTGAATTTATACAAAATGTTACTTTTTTGCCACAATATGAGTTTAATATTAAATATTCTATTTGAGCAGTAGTTAGACTTACACAATATTTTCTTATAAGAAAGCACAGAGCCTGATAAATTAGCTACAAAATATAGGTGTCAGATTACAAACAACAAACGACTAAGGGGAACAGAATCAGGGATTCTGGTTACCTTAAAATTTAGCACCTGATGCTCTCCGCTGAGGTCCATCTTAGACCCTTTCACATTGCACTGAGGAGAAGCAGCTGATGGGGGGGGGGGGGGGAAGAGGTAGGGCACAGATAAAAGGGATCTGCCAGAGAAGTGGAGTTTAGCGTGAGATAAGAGCGGGGAGGTAGCGAGCAGCTGTAGAATGAGTGCACTTGTAGTTAAGGAGGAGAAGTTTGAACCGGATGCAGAAATGGATAGGGAGCCAGTGAAGTGACTTGAGAAGAGGGGTTACATGAGCATAGTGACATAGGTGAAAGATTAGCCATGCAGCTGAGTTTTGAACAGAATGAAGGGGAGAAAGATAATTCAGAGGAAGACCAGCGAGGAACAGGTTACAATAGTCAAGACAGGAGGTGACTAGTGAGTGGATGAGGATCTTAGTAGTGTGTGTAGAAAAAGAAGGGACACATTTTACTGATGTTTTAAAGAAAGAAGCAACAGGCTTTAGCTACCTGTTGGATGTGTTCAGAGAAAGAGAGAGTAGAGTCAAAGATGGCGCCAAGGATGTGAGCAGAGGAAACAGGGAGGAGAGTAGCCTTATCCACAGAAACAGAGACGGGAAAAGGGGGGAGGTGGATTTAGGTGGACAGATAAGGAGTTCAGTTTTGGCTATGTTCAGTTTCAGACGGCAGTTAGACATCCAGGCAGCAATGTCAAATAAGCAGGCAGAGATCCGGGCCTGGATTCATGGAGAGATTTTCAGGCACAGAGAGGTAGATCTGAGAGTCATCAGAATTAAGATAGTACTGAAAACCATGAGAGGCACTACAGTTGTAGTCAACATTGGCACCCTTGCATTTTAGGTATGTTGTGTACAATATCTTGAGAAATAACTAGAAATATTACATCTAAATGTCATCATGATATTTTAATAGTATCTTCAAAAGATATACAGCAAAAAAAAAAAAAAAAGTGTCTGTGAAACTTAGACATAGTAATTTCTGAGAAAAGAAAAATATGACCTGGACAGGATTAATGGCACCCTTCATTAATATTTGGCTGCACAACCCTTGGCAGTGATGACAGCCACCAAATGTTCCTTTTATCTGTCTGCTAGTAGTTTCTCCCACTCTTCAACTGCAATTTGTTCTACATAGCACATGAATGTTTCCAGGATTCCTTTTACCAATGGCAAACTTCAGCTCTTTCCTAAAGTTCTCAATTGGATTGAGATCAAGACTCAATTGTTGGCCAAGTTAACAAAGTCCATTTGTTCCTTTCTAACCATTCTTTTGTACTTTTGGATGTATGTTTTGGTTCATTGTCCTGCTGGAGGACGCATGACCTTCGATCCAGACCTAGCTTTCTAACACTAGGTAGCACATTTCGCTCCAAAATACTTTGGTAGTCCTCTGACTTCATGATTCCTTTAATACATTCCAGGCTTCCAGATCCTGAGACAGCAAAACAGCTCCACAGCATTATGGAACCTCCACTATATTTAACTGTAGGAAGGGTGGATTGTTTTTCCTCATAAGCTTCATTTCTTTACCTGTAAATGTATCGCTGGTCTGTACTGCCAAAGAACTTAAGTTTGGTTTCATCTGTCCACAGAACATTTTCCCAGGAGGACTGTGGTTTTTCAAGGTGGGTTTGGGCATAGATCAGACGTGCCTTTATATATCTGTCTTTGAAAAGTGGGGTCCTCCTTGCCCTTCACCCATGAAGTCCTTCTTTGTTTAGTGTGTGGCGTATGGTGCATGTTGAAACCACCACTCCAGACTGGTCCAGGTAAGCCTTAAACTCTTTGAATGTTGCACGTGGTATTCTCCAACAGTTCACACTAGCTTTCAAAGACTTCTTGGATTAATTTTCTTCCTCCCACATCCTGGGAGGTTCTTAACTGTTCCATGAGCAGGAAACTTCTTAACAACATTGTGAACTGTAGATACAGGAATCCCAAAGTCTTTGGAGGTGGGCCTTGTACCCTTTGAAGTTGATGTTTGATGATAAAAGAACTATCTGAGACCGTCAGAAGAGCCATTATCTTCACCATTGTGAAAATGGAATAGGGCGTAAATGTGGCCATTTTAAACATTAGAGCCATTATTCATTGGTTGATTCGTCATACAAATACTGACAATTGATTACAGGTGTGTCTAATTTTACTGCAATAGAAATATGGTTCTTCAGTTCAAACTGATCTGAATTGAAAATTTATGTCAAGGCTTGAATCTCCCGGCCCTTCTTCCTGAATCATACGTCATACCTCTACTTCCTTTTCCTCTTTTTCTTATGGTTAAACCCCTAGTCAACTGATGTCCAAACCGGGTTACTATTGGCTGTGGTCTGAGAAATCAAAGTCAATACATTGTGATGAGGAAAGCCCTGCTGAACCAATGGAAATAGGAAAAGATAGTGAATATACCTTTAAGGAAAGAGACATTCCTGAAATTCACAGGTTCCAGACTGCAGTCAAAGAAAGAAAGCACGGAGTTGATAGAGCCAGTTTGCCACACCCAAGCTCTGCTGACGTAAGTGCAAGCTTAGGGGGTAATGGCAAACCCCTGTGCAGAGACAGAGAAAGGCTAGCTAAGAAGCAGCCTTATAAACCCTGCTCAGAAGGGGAGAAGGGAGTTGGGTTTCAGGATCAGGTTGCGGTTCAAACTGTTTGTGTTCCGATTCCAGTCCGGAATCGTGGGCAAGTTTAGAGAGTTCAGCGTGTTTCAGCTATTCCAGGAGTTCAGAGAGGAACTCAGAGGGGGAAACATCAGGGGAAGGAGAAGGGCGTGGAAGGAGCCTGAGAGCCAAGAAACCACGTGTGCTTTGCTTAGAGAAAGAAAGCAGGGAAGTCTTCTACATCGGGTCTCGGACTGAAGGTTTCAAGCTGCTCAATGGTGGGTGAACAAGGCTATAGCTAGAAGTAACCAGAACCCAGCCTGGAGCAAGGAACCATGGCAGATCAGCAGAGAGGAACCAAGGCAACTGAACCAGGGAGAGATATCCCATACTAGAGGAACAGACATTCCTTACCAGGGAAAACAGTGCTGGAGGGAGGTCCAGGGATTTCCCCAGAGCACTCACCGAGGAGCAGATTGTGGGAGTTCAGAGTCAGACGTATATGCTTTAGAACAAGAGGATATGCAAGTGGACTGTGTGGAGCAAAACTCCATATGAGGTGAACTGCCAATGGATTGTACATTATGCCAGACAGAAGCTATGAAAGTCTGTTGATAAGAAATGCTTGATAAAGAAAGGTCTTGAGAAGCAGTGTGTGAATGAACCTAGTTTTGTTTTGCTAAGAAATACCTACTAACACAAGAGAACGTTGCCAGCTTCTACATTTTGTGTTTAAAGAAGCAGAAGGTAAATGAGGACATTTAACTTTGCTTAAACCGAGAAGCTGTATTTTGTTTTGCTGATTACCTTACGAAAACAACTGCACATGTTTTAAAAGCTTATGAAGCTTCCTCAGTTCCAGTTTATGTATAATTTCTGAAGTATTGCTTGGAGAAGAATATCCTGACATTGTGTGTTTGAACCTTAGTGCTTTTGGGGAAAAATAAACTTTTGTCTTTGCCTTTAACCCTTGGCTTACAAGACTATCCTTGAACGAGGAAAACTACAAGTCCCAGAATGCCTCACTGTGGACAAGAATAGTGTTTAATTCCTTTATTAGAGGACTAAAATTGGCAACCCTATGCCTCTAGGCCCTCGGCCGGGGCTGGGGTCACGACAACATGTCCTAACATTTAGCCAAACTCCACCAATCCAGGGCAAGATTCAAGCCTTCTGGGGCAGTTGTATGCAAGCGATAAATCCACGACTGTTCCTTATATTGTAAACGGGAGAAACGATCACCCCTGCGATAGTGTTTGGGGACAAAATCAATAATACATCAATGCAAATCCTGGAATGAATGGTTGTGCTCCTGACAATGGAGCGCAACTGGAGCGGAAACCACTCCAGTGTTGATATGCGATCAACGTTCCTGTAGGCGCTTCTTCACTGGACACACATACATTTTTTTACACGGGCAGCTCAGCAGATAAACAACATGGGTACTCAAACAGGTAGTATGATATGTACTAACATATCTAATACCAGTCACAGGATGATTCCAATCAGGATCTTCCCAAGTGGTGTTGCAAAAATCACATGTTCCACACTGGTAATGGCCCCGAGCAATAGATGTAGCAGAAGTTTGAACTTTATGTATGACCCAATCTGCTATATTGCAACCTCTCTGAAATGCTAGCATCAGCTATTTTCTGAAATAGGGATGTAAAGCCAACACCGGCCAGTTTTTCTTCAGAATATCCATCACCGCTGAAGCCTTTGGCATAAAAGGTAAAATCACTACATATGAAGTAGACTCCTTCTGCTGAGTTGAAGAGTCTACAGACATAGCTTCCCACCATTCAGGATGATTATAGCAAGCTCTTTTATATGCCAATTTAGTCACCTGAGAGGGGTAGCCTCTTGCAGCCAACCGTAGCTTTAAATCCCTCACATGCTATTGAAATTATTTCAAGGATAATTATGGTATTCCTTGGATCCTTAGTTAAAGGGAGGTTTCCCTTTTAAAAAATAGAATAAAAAGGACGATTTACCACGAGAGAGGGTTTTCCTGCTCACGGTAAATTCTCCGACAAAAAAGCGGGACTGTAGCACTGGGACTAAGAATATAGTAGGTTTCTCTCTTTTTTTCATTGAAAATAATCATGTCCCGGCAATGTCCCAGATTTTATACTATTTCATACTATTTCCTTATTTAATTGATCTCGTTTTAATTGATTTTTTTGTGTGTCAAATATCTGTGCATATACAGTCCAAAGCCATTTCACTGGCCACTTTTTTTTTTTGAGATCTTGGACATTCAGTGGTTGAACTGCAAGAGTGCCAATAATGTTGACCACAACTATAAGTGCACCAAGAGACTGAGTGTAGAGAGAGAAAAGGAGACGTCCCAAAACAGAACCCTGAGGTATACCAACTGAAAGGCATGGAGTGGAAGAAACTACAAGGAAAGATAAAGAAACAGGAAAAAAAGAAATACAGTATATATTTAATGGAATTGATGTTTCCCCCCAGCTTGTAAGGCTTATTTTGCTGGTGCCTAGGTTTTTCCAAATATTTCTCTAGCTCATACTGAAATCTCAGAAAGTACAAAAGAAACCTATTTTTTAGTAGTTTATAAGAAATTTTGTGGAAACGTCAAATACTTCAGCCTGGCATTAGGTTTTCCACTTCAAAGTTATTTGGCCCTGAATATTCTGCTCCCAGTTCTTCATGAAAGTGGCACCTGTCACGGCTTAAACAGATAAGATGGCTTGCGTGGTCCTCTGTTGCTCTAAAAGAAAGACAAACACAAGAGTGGAAATAAAAAGGCTTCAGAAAAAGTCATACTAATAATATAAATCAACTGTAAGACCATGGAAATGGAATTAATTTAGGAAAAAACTGTGGAATTGTGTACGTCCCAGTCTCAATGTTTCAATATCGATCTTCACATACACATGCACTATCTAAACTTTGTCTTCATATTACATGAGCATTATCTGATATCTATGCTCGTTTCTGAAGTTCTTGTATAAGGAGGGAAAAGAAGAATTAGTCCAAGAGAAATGTGGTGAAATATGTACGGTGAATTGCTGAATGTTCTGTTATTTAATGTTACAAATGCTAAGGACTGAAAGGGAATAGAAATTTACCTATGGTGCTATGCTTTCTCAAGGGAGAAGAGAGTACTATTAACATAAAAGAGGAAACTGTGCATAAAACGTATTTATATTTGTATCTTAAGTTGTCAATAATGTAATTTACCTGCTAGATTTACATATTGTGCCTTTTTAACTAAATACTACTGCTGCTATAGAGATAAGGGTGTTGGGGCCACTTGACAACAGTGATCATAGCATGATCGCATTTGATTTAATTAGTGGAGGAGGGATAGTAAGGAAATCCACAGTACTACCTTTTAACTTTCGAAAGGGAGACTATGATAAAATGAGGAAAATAGTTAAGAAAAAACTAAAAGGAGCAGTTACAAAGGTTAAAGACTTACATCAAGCTTGGATGTTGTTGAAAGATACTATCTTGGAAGCCCAGACCACCTGTATTCCATGCTTTAAGAAAAGTGGAAGGAAGTCCAAAAAACTGCCAGCATGATTTAAAGGTGAGGTCAGAGAGGCTGTTGCCAAAAAAGCATCTTTCAGGAAATGGAAAAAAGAGCTAAACGACGAAACCTGGAAACAGCACAAGCACTGGCAAGTCAAATGCAAGGCATTGATAAGGCAGGCAAAGGGAGAATTTAAGAAGAAGCTTGCTGCGGAAGCAAAAACGTGAAATAAAGACTTTTTCAAGTACATTCGTAGCAAAAAACCTGTGAGTCAGTCAGTTGGTCCATTAGATGATAGAGGGGTTAAAGGGGCACTAAGAGGCGACAAGGCGATAGTGGAGAGACTGAATGAATTCTTTGCTTCAGTCTTTACTGAGGAAGATGTAGGGATGTTACCCATGACTGAAGTGGTATTTAAAGGTGCGGAAGAATTGAAGGAAATATCGATACATCGGGAAGATGTATTACAACTATTAGATAAACTGAAGAGTAGCAAATCACCTGGGCCGGATGATATACATCCAAGGGTGTTGAAAGAACTGAAATATGAGATTGCAGACCTGCTATTAATAATCTGTTAATTTTCATTAAAATCATCTGTAATACCTGAAGATTGGAGGATCGCCAATGTAATGCCAATTTTTAAAAAGGGTTCCAGGGGTGATCCAGGAAACTACAGAACGGTGAGCCTGATGTCAGTACCAGGAAAAATGGTAGAAACCATCAAAGTACAAAATTACTCAGCATGTAGATAGTCCTGGCCTAATGGGAGACAGCCAACATGGCTTTAGACAAGGAAGATCTTGTCTTACTAATCTGTTATGTTTTTTTGAAGGTGTGAACAAATAGGTGGACAAAGGCGAGTCGGTTGATGTAGTGTATCTGGACTTTCAGAAAGCCTTTGACAAGGTCCCTCATCAGAGACTTTTGGCAAAACTAAAGAGTCATGGGATAGGAGGCAGTATACTATTGTGGATCAGGAGTTGGTTAAAAGATAGAAAGCAAAGTGTAGGGCTAAATGGCAAATTTTCCCAATGGAGAAAGGTGAATAGTGGTGTACCCCAGGGATCTGTGCTGGGTCCACAGCTTTTTGACATATTCATAAATGACCTGGAACGAATAACGAATGAGGTTATCAAATTTGCAGATGACACAAAACTATTTAAAGTTGTTAAAACCCAAGAGGATTGTGGAAAATTGCAAGAGGATCTTGATAAATTGGAAGACTGGGCATCAAAATGGCAGTTGAAATTTAATGTGGAAAAATGCAAAGTTATGCACCTAGGGAAGAACAACCCAAACTATGGTTACATGGGTAGGGAGGAGTGGTCTAGTGGTTAGGACAAGGTACTTCAGGCCAGAGGGCCGGGAGTTCAAGTCCCACCTGGGGACAGCAATCTCAGGCTGGAGGGACTGGGATTTCTAGTCCTATAGGCACTCCTTGTGGTCTTCGGCAAGCCACTTAACCCTCCATTGCCCATGTTCCCTGTAAGTATTAGCGTATGTGTCTCATATCCCCTCGTGTTAAATGTATCCCCCAATTGACCACTTTGACCCGGTGAAAAGCGGGATATAAATGCAGCTAAATAAAAATAAATAAATAAATAAAATAAAATGATGCAAGGTTCCACATTAGGAACCACCACCCAGAAAAGGATTTAGGCGTCATTGTGGATAACATGTTAAAACCCTCGGCCCAGTGTGCAGCGGCGGCCAAGAGAGCAAATAGAATGCTAGGTATCATAAGGAAAGGAATGGAAAATAAAACAAAAGATATTATAATGCCTCTATATCGTTCCATGGTGAGACCACACCTTGAATATTGTGTGTAATTCTGGTCGCCGTATCTTAAAAAGGATATAGCGTTATTAGAAAAGGTTCAGAGAAGAGCCACCAAAATGGTAAAGGGGATGGAAGGATACTCCTATGAAGAAAGGCTTAAAAGGCTAGGGCTCTTTAACCTGGAAAAGAGACAGCTGAGGGGAGATATGATAGAAGTCTATAAATTAATGAACGGAGTGGAACGGGTAAACGTAGATCGATTGTATACGTTATCAGAATATAGAAAGACTAGGGGACATGCAATGAAGCTACAGGGTAAACTATTTAAGACAAATAAGAGAAAATATTTTTTCACTCAACGTGTAATCAAATTCTGGAATTTGTTACCGGAGGATGTAGTAAAGGCTGTTAGTGTAGCTGGGTTTAAAAAAGGGTTGGACAAGTTCCTGGAGGAAAGGTCCATAAACCATTATTAAGAAGGGACCTAGGATATCAATGCTTGACCCAGTACAAGCATTGCAGAACCTGTGTCATTTGGGGAAACTGCTAGGTACGTATGACCTAGATTGGCCACTGTTGGAAACAGGATACTGGGCTTGATGGACTTTGGTCTGACCCAGTATGGCATATCTTATGTTCTTATGTACTACTGAGCACTTGTATAGTGCTACAAGACGTATGCAGCACTGCACGGACATGTAAGAGACAGTCCCTGCTCATCAGAGCTTACAATCTAGTCAAGACAGACTACACAGTAGGTGTAGACATGGGATACATCTAGGGGGAATGGCAAGGAAACACAAAGGAGATCAGGTGAGTCAAGACCTGAAAGCGGCAGCAAAGAGGCGAGTTTTCAGCCTGGATTTGAAAAGTGCCAGAGAAGGCGCCTGATGTACAGACATGGGTAGTTTGTTCCAGGCATAAGGAGCAACAAGGTGAAAGGAGCGAAGTCCGGAGTTAGCAATAGAAGAGAAGGGCACAGATAGAAGCGATTTGCCAGAAGAGCGGAGCTCCCAAGGAGGGGTTTAGGGAGAGACAAGAGAGGAAAGGTAGTGAGGAGCTGCAGAGTGAATGCACTTATGAGTCAGCAGGAGAAGTTTGAACTGGATGCAGAAACAGATAGGAAGTCAATGAAGTGACTTGCAAAGAGGGATAATGTGAGCATGACGAGGCTTACGGAATATTAGCTGCGCAGCAGAGTGTTGAACAGATTGAACAGGAGAGAGATGATTCAGCGGAAGACCAGCAAGGAGTAGGTTACAATAGTCAAGATGGGAGGTGATTAAGATAGATAAATGTCTTAGTAGTGTGTTCAGAAAGGAATGGGCAGATTTTGTTAATGTTATAGAGAAAGAATCATCTGACTACACCACACATCCCCAAGTGCATCTAATCTCATCTGATCTCAAATGTTAAACAGGCTTGGGCCTGGCTACTACATGGATGGAAGACCTCCTTGAATACCAGGGGCAGTTGGCTTACTATGAAGAAGAAAATCCTGGAAATCTACTTCTGGTCGCACTTTGCAAAGAAAAACCAGGGGATAGTCTCAACATGGACAACTAACCACAGGGTCACCAGGAGCTGACAGACGCAATGACATTCAACATATAAAAAAACATGGGGGGGGGGGGGAAAAGAGACCAATGATCAAAAAAAAAATTAAATACAATCAAAACCTTTAAACCTGCCCGATGACCTAGTGACAGCACTTAACATACTGCCATATGGGAGACCTGGAGCCAAAAGTGTTGCAAGAGCCTGTGTTCATAGCCTCAGTGCTGAGAGAACTCCAAGCCATCACATACTCATGGGGCAATTAGAGGTATGTTGGGGTAGTTGCAAGGAGAATATATGTGGGGTGTGTGCAGTTTGCAAGGTGAGGGGGCAGTTGCATGGGGATAGTTTTTGGGGATGGGACAGTTTTCCAGATGGAAGGGCATTTGCAGAGCTGGGAGAATAGAGAACAGGAAGAGGCAGGGAGAAAGGAGGAATTCCCAAAATGCTATGTTTCACTGAATGTACGTTTCTAGGTTTCTACGAGTATTGCTATAGAAGCTGGAATCCCTGGTCCAATTTGGCCCACTTTCAAATGTAATGTGTCTTTGTACTAGATTTTGCCGCACGCCAAGCTTCATCCCACTCTATTCCATTAAAAGTTTTGGTAAGTTATTTCCCCCCTAGAAAGCCAAACAGATGTAGAGAGAATGGGGTTTTTTTTACCACTTTGGTATGCTTCTATGCAACTTGCATTGGGTTTGAAAACCTAGCAAGTGAGGAAATCATGCAAAGCATGGCTCATGGAATTCTACACAACCTGTGTGTTTGTGTGCACGTGCACACACCCATTTGTTTCCATCCATATTACCTATGTGTGTGCTGCATGAGCGTGTACATGCTTGCATGTGTGTATGTCTCTGTGAATACATGGACGTGTGTGTGTATGTGTGTGTGTGTGTATCGGTGCTTCTCTGGGTGCCTGATCGGGAGAGGAGAGGAGATAAGAGGGAGGGCTGTTTGATAGGTGCAATTCCGTAATCACTATGTTACTGTGAATCAGCGTTTGTATGCTGCAGCTGTTGAAATAGCTTTTCCTAAAGGAATGTATTGAAGCTTTTTTTTGGGGGGGGGGGATGGGATTTTATTTCTCTTCAAATTTCCCACCACATGCAGAAAATTAATTCATACAGCACAGGAACTTCCCCCAGCTCACATTCTCCATCACTGTGACTAGAGCAGCATTCCAGTGCTCCACTCCCATATTGTGCGTAGGATCCAGCCAGTCTCTGTTGCTAGTTACACTGGAAGCAGGAAGGGCAGGCTCACTCACACAGAGGGGAAAAATCTGAGAACTCCAGATAGTAGGTTTTATACTCTGAAAAATATCCAGACATGTTAGCCATCCTTCTTCCTTCCACACATTAATGTAAAACAAAAAAAAAATAGAATCCTAAAAAAAGTCAGGTTTTCAAACTTGCTTTGAACTACTACTGGGAAAGGTGTGTCCTAAATACATATAAATAAATAAATCCTAACCTCCTGAGTCCAAAGCACATCTAACAGGGTCCTCCTCAACTATGTACTCTAGATATGTTCCTAGCTTGCCAATGCCTTAATCTAGCCCTGCCCTTGGCAACAGATATTATTTGCCAGTACACATAGCAACCAATTAGAAAGAAATGTAATTCAGTCAGTAGCTTACACAGTAGAAACAGCAGCAAAGAAAATGAAATATATATGTGAAAAATATATAATGCAATATAATCGCAGCTAAGGAGTTATCTGTAATCCTCGTGTCTGTTGTGTGTTCTGTGCACGGGTTCTGTCCACTGGAGGGTGGGTAGGTGGAGGTGGTGGGGCAGTTCCAGAAAGATGTAGGTGGGGACAGATACAGGGAGTTAGTTTTGGAGTGGAGGGGAAGTTGTGTGGGGGCATTTTTTGGGCGTGGGGCAGTTGGGAGGATGGTGGAACAATTGCAGGGTGATAAGACTTTTGTGGTGGGACAGTTTGTGAGATGGTGGGGCAAATGCATGGGGGTAGTTGAGTTTGTGGGACAGTTGTGGGGTAATGTTTAGGAACGGGACAGTTTGCGGTGTGGTAGGGCAGTCACACGTGGGTTGTTTTTTGTAGTATGTTATTAAGTGCACATACCACAACAATACAAACAGACCAAAGGAAAGAAACTCGAGGAGCCGTAGGAACTCTTATACAGTGCCACAACTACCAGAATAGTACAACAGTGGAACAGAGAAACAAAAAAACAAATTTTCCATTTTCCATTTTAAACCCAGACTCCCCAACCCTCCTCCCTATTCCCCCCTTCCCCCCACCCCTTCCAGGCAGCAGACAGAGGCCAGCCACAGCCACCTGACACAGCAAAGATACAGACAGAGGGAGGGTAACCACCCCGCTCTCCCCACAGCACCTCCTCACCCCCACTAGCCATCTCAATGCTTCCCAGGCCAGGCACCCTGACCAATTGCCCTCCCCAGCCTACAGTGGCAGCAGCTCATTGCATGCTTGAGGTGCTAGAGTTAAAATATACACCTCCCACCAGGCAAGAAAGGCAGCCTTCCGCCATGCACACACATGTGCAACCAAGCGCTCCATAAGCATAAGCCCATGAAAACGACTCCACCACTCCCAGTAGGAGGGGGCAGTACTGACTCGCCAGTGTTTGAGGATAGGCTGCTTCTCCACCAGACAAGCTTTACGCACCAACACCTGGGAATTCTGACCCTCAGGCATTCGGGAGCTCAACAGATCAAAAACCACGAGTTCAGTGGACAAATCCACCTGCTGCCCCAGCATGGCAGTCAAGTAGCTCTGAATGTGATGCCAGTATTACTAAATCTCTGTGCAGTGCCACTACATATGCCCCAGGTCAGCAGTGGGACAAGCACACCAGGGACATCCCCAGATGGGGACCGCAGTAGACCCGGCACACCGACAGATATTGGAGTTCCCGCAAACGAGCCTCCATCACTAACCTTGGCAAACAGGTAATAATCCCAACAGTGCCCGCAGCAACAATCACTCGCAACTCCACTGCCCAGTGGGACTCTAAAGGTAGAGTAATCTCACATGGAAATCCATGTCACCATCTTACGACATAACTGAGAGACAATGCATTCCGGTCTTCAAATTCAAAAAGTTGCTTGACTCAATCCACCACCTCTAACAAAAGAGACTCCTGCAAGAGAGACTGCACAAAGTGGCGGAGCTGATAATACGCAAAAAAAGTGGTGGCCCAAGAGGCCAAAATCATCCATCAGTTCTTGAAACAGTCGCATAGCCTCGGAGCTATCCACCTGCTGAAGCACACATAAGCCCATCTCCTCCTACTCCCAGAAGGAGTGAGCCTCCCTTCCTGTTAAGAACCGATCATTACTCCAAATTGGTAAGAACCCCAGACACCATAGGGGAAGCCTGCCACTGAGAACACAAGTACTGCCACACCTCCTGTACTGGGCAAACGAGCAGACTGTGGTGGGAATGCCAGACCCGCCATGTGCAACACCATTAACAAACTATACGGGTAATCAAAATCCTCCTCAAAAGCCTGCGGCATAAACACTGATGTATACCCAAGCCAGTTCCACAGGTGTCACATCTGACAGGCCCTTGCATACAGCTGGATATCAGGGAGGCCAAGCTCTGCCTGGCACCATCACCCACGAAGACGCATCAAAGCCACCCCTCCAAGCGCCCCACCAGACAAAACGGCAAAGCACCCTCTCCAAAGAGAATGTCCCTCTTAAGAAGCCAAAGCAAAAGGATTTGGAGTACATACAACTTTAGGAAGAAAGTCATGCAGAATGCCGCTACCCTTCTTAACATAGAAAAAGGTAGAGGGGCCCAATCGTGTATCTTGGTCTGTAGATGGTGCAACAACTATGTATGGTTGAGGTGGTATAACCGTCAGGGATCTCTAGGCAATTGTATTCCTAGGTATGTAAATGACTGGTCAGCCCACGTAGAGGGAAACCAGACCCCCAGGTTGGCTGCAGCTGCACTGACAAGTCAAGGGCCTCCAACTTATCATTTAACTTGAGCCCACCCAGCCCACCAAATACCCAAAATTCAGCCAGGAGTGCCGGCAAAGACGCACAGGGATCAGCAATGTGCACCAGAAGATCATCTGCAAACGCCGATACTTTAAACTCTGATTTCCCAACCCAAATGCCCATCACTTCCCGAATGCAGAGAGCTAACACAATAAGGGGTCCAGAAAAAAGGACAAATAAGAGAGGTGAGAGGATAGCCCTGCCACATACCCCGGCACAAATCAAATGCATTCGACAGAGTTCCATTCACCAGTACCACCACGGTGAGCCCAGAGTACAAAAGTTGTATCTCCCAATGCATAGTGTGGCAACACTGTGAAGAAACAGTGCTTTCCAACTCTGTCAAATGCCTTCTCAGCATCTAAAACTAACCAGCAGAGAGGGCTGCCCCCGCTCATGCATCCATTTAAGAGACACTAAACTTTTTCGCAGGTTACTAGCCGCTTTTCCCCCTTTATAAAACCTACTTGAGACTCATGCAGCAGCCCTGGTAACATCCCTGCCAATGCTCTTGGCCAGCAACTTAAGGTCAAAATTGATTAAGAATATAGGGCTGTAAGATTCTGCCCACAGTGTATCTTTCCCTGGCTTAGGGATCAGAGTGATGTATGTCTAATTTACCCCCCACGAGAACTTGCCCTGATCCACCCTCCAGCAGTACATCTCCACCATCTCTTGTAACAGTTTGTGAAAGTCTGCATTAAACCATCCAGGCCTGGGGCCTTACGACACTGTGCCTGCCGAACCCCCCTCTGCACCTCCGCTGCTGAGATGAGGTGCACAGTGCAGCAGCCTGCTGGTCCGTCATCCACAGCAGGTGGACCTTCTGAAGATATTCAGCTATCCAGGCTGGCAAGACTGTTTTCTGTATACAGGGTCCGATAAAACTCCCAAAACACGAGATCTCTCTTTTGTATCCCGATGCAGGACCCCATGACCATACCACACGGCCACCACCCGAGAATCACCCACTCCCTTCAAACAGCAAGCAAGCAACCTCCCATTCTAGTCCCTATGCTTATTTATTTTAAAGGATTTATATACCGCTTTATCCTGAAAACACAGCAAATAAATCAGGTAGTTGGGTGCGTTGGTGTGGTCATGCAGTGGTAAGTCGAGGTGTGTGTGTGTGTGTGTGTGGTTGGCTGTAGTTGATTGCGTGGTGAGCTATATACAATATAAGCTATGTACAGAAACTATTACATTTTTACATTTTACATTACAAAGCTGAAACTTGTAATACAAGAGACTTCTTGGTCCTCTGATGTAGCCCTTCATTGAGCGCCACCTGCATCTCCATTAGCCGGGCTCGGACACCAGGAGTCGAGCAACAAGCATACCTCTGCCTCTCCAGTACCACTTGACGCCTCCACATGTTGAGCATTGTGATGCATATAGTCACTCTACCCCTCCCAAATATAATGGACAAATTGCTTATCCCAGTACAACTCAAGTGGGAACTGTCACAATCGGGGCCCTGGCACTGACCTTCCCCAGGCAAAATCCACTCTTTCCAACGCATGGCCCAAGATTTCACTCAACCCCAAGATCACGTCCTCCACTATTTTGAAGAGCGATTCAGAGATAAGTACACAGTCAATACATGAATTAGTCCTGTGCACCAGGGACATAAGGGTATAATCCCTATCCGTGGGCTGCAGCAAGCACCAGGGATCTACCAAGTGCAAGCAAGTATAGAACCACTGAAAGATACAGGTAATCCCGCCGTGCGACCCACCACTTCTCTAGGAGGTATCTACCGGGGGTCCAGGACACCATTAAGATCTCTGCCTACCACTAAACGATCCTCCAGAAGCCGCTCAATCTCGGACGCAATACAAAAATAAAAAAAAAGAGTCAGGTTGGAGATGTTAGGGCCATAGATATTACACAGAATCACTGAAATGCCCTCCAGTGAGCCTCCCAGGATCACATACCACCCAGTAGCATCGGAGACTACAGCGGCACACTCAAACTGGGCTTGTTTATTTACCAATGTGACCACACTCCCCTTTCTTTCGCCACAACTGGGGCCCCAAACACTTGTCCCACCCAATCCCTTTTCAATTTGGCATGCTTCACATCTGACTGGTGGGTCTCTTGTAAGAACACCAGATCACACTGCTGACTGGCTAAGCATCGAGGATCTTATGGCGCTTGATCGGGGGACTCCAACCCACAGACATTCCATGAGGCTATCCTCAGTAGACCTCCCAGCTGTCAGGGCATTCAAACAGACTGCATCCAGTCCTGAGAACAGGGCGGTTCCCCCAGCCTAGGGATCCCCACTCCATTACCAGTATAAGGATAATCCAACCTGCATTCCACAGCAGCACTTGCCACTACCCCCTCAGCCCAGCTGCTTCCCCAATCCCTCTCCCCCCTCCCCACACTAAAACCATACAAACCACCACCATCCTCAATCAACAGGTCATGCCTAGATGTGTCAAAGTTCCCTCCTACTGCTCGTAGACACAGACACACCACTCACACCCTACCTCTTACTCTAAACTCAAGCATTACACCTCCTCTCTCCGCACCCCACATTGCCACACACTGTTCCCATCTCCCATACTTCCCCACACGTCTCCACTCACTCGACCCCAGCCCAACTTCACATAATCAGTAAGAAGCCCTTTCCATAATATCACACACGGATCACCACTTTAAGCACCCACAAGCTGTCCTAAATTAACAGGAGGTAGTTAAGGCACTAAAATAGCACACACAAACATGGGTAAGAAAACATGTCACAGCAGGGAAGGGCAAAGTGCTAAGAAGGCCCCCCAGGAACAAGACTCCCCATCAGCCTCAACCCAGTACACAGAGTGCATGCTCCTCCAGCCTGGGTAGTTCAAAGGTCCTTGTCCCAGGGCTCCAGCACCACACAGCCTGAGACTGAGACTTCCAAGCTGCAGCGGAGAGATGGGGGGACCCCCAGACCAGCTGTAGTCCCCAAAGCGCTGGCCATCCCTCCTGGCGCAGTGGACCCCCCAGAAACCCCCAGTCATCCAGGGCTCAACCAAATATCTCCATCACAGTGATGCAGCCACAGCACCTACAATCTACCATCAGGGGTCCAAAAGAAATCCAGGTTATCGTGAAGCGTCCCACAAAGATTTTACAAGTTTCTGGACATATGGCTGGGCTAAGTCTGCTGAATCAAACACTTGAGAGGTCCCACTGTAAAAGACATGAAGGCGGGCTGGATACTGCACTGCAAAATTAAATTTTTGCCTTCACATCAGTTGATGGCACATAACCCGCATATGCCCACCACTTCTGGCTAAGCACTGTGGGATAGACCTGGAAAATATTGATGCACACATGCTCATGCTAGATGGGCCCCGGTGCTCGTGCTGCTTTCAACACTCTGTCCTTCTGCACAAAATTGAGGAATCTGGCCAAAACAATTCGGGGCCTCTGCTCCTGTGTGCGAATTGGACACACCTGATGAGCTCTCTCAATGAGGAGGGGGCCCACAGTCATCTCCCAACTTCAGCTTCAGTGGCAAAAGAGCCTCTAAGCAACTCTGGAGCTCTAGGTCCTTCACTGATTCGGGAATATCAGCAAACTGTAAGTTATTTTGATGACTACGGTTTTCAAAGTTGTCCAACTTATTCACATGCCTTACCAAGATTTCCTTCAGCAGTGTGATTTTTTTTTCCAGCTGTGGCCATGGCATCTTCCTGTACCATGATCCAGTGTTTGGCCTGCTGGAGACTGCCCCTAAATGCCTCCAAAACATTTGTCATGGAATCCAATTTAATATTTAGTTCCTTGACTTTGATGATCAGGGCCCCTACCACCGCTGCTGTCAAGTCATCAGCAAGTGCCGCCTGGGCCAGGGAACTCTGTGATGCTGGGGCATCCCTGCAATCCGCTGCTGGGAGACTGAAGGTAAGCAGTGTCAACATTGGCGGTCTCCATCCACTCACGGGGTATGAAGAAAGCAGAGCTAGAGTGATTATTGGTTGCAATAGGATGAGAAATCCCAGAGAGTACACACAGCACGTGACCTTCCACATGTGGGGGTTTTTCTTAGTAGTGAGAGCAGTGGCATGTGTTGGGGTATCTTTTTGTCTTTTTTTTTTTTATGTAGTGGGAGCAGTTCTGGCAGGGTAGTTTTCATTGTGACACAGCAGTTATGGGAGGTAATTTTATGATGTAAACAGCTTGAAGGGCAGTGAGGCAATTGTATGGGGGTATTTTGGAGGGGTGGGACATTTGGTAGGTAGGTGGACCAACTGTAAGGGAGCATTTTTTGGGAGTTTATGGGGTGGTCGGGCAGTTGTGAGGAGGAATTTTTTTAAGGGGTTTGGTGTGAGAGAGGAAAGAACAGGAAGGAGGAGTTTGAAAGAATTCCCTAAATATGTTTTACTGCAAGTTTCTATGCTACAGAAGCTATAATTCCTCCTCCCATAGAAATGCACCGGACCTCTGGAATCCCCGGTCCAATTTTGTCAACTTTCAAACTTAATGTCTTTTTCTACCAGCTTTTCTCACGTCAAGTTTCATCTCATTCCATTAATTTTTCAGAGTTATTCTGTTCCCAGACAGATGGATAGACATTCCCAACTCCTTTCCTATAATTCTTTCCAACTTCCACTGCATTGGAAAGGATAAAAAAAAAATTAGAAAACTCAAAGATCAAGAAAGATGGAATAAAACAAACAAAAACCATAAAACCTGATCATCTATCAAGTGTTCCTCCATGTACTAACATATGCAGTATCTAATCTATGCAATTGATAATAAAAGCTAACATGAAATCCTGCTCATGCAACACTTCATCCTGTGAATAAAACAGATGAAAGAACTTGGCTGGGAGAGGGGATTTGGGAGTATCAACAAATTGACAGACATTAACAGTGAGGTCATTTCAGCCCACCTTAAAGTGTGCCCCATCAGCTGAGGGAGCAACATGTAAAGAGTTTGAATTGGACTAGAGATGGAGCCTGACGTATAAACTCAGGTAGTCTATTCCAGGCATATGGCACAGCTAGATGAAACAAACCGAGTCGGGAGTTGGCAGTAGTAGAAAAGGGCATGAATAAAGTGATTTGCTTGATGAGCAGAGTTGCCAAGAAGAGGTGTAGGAAGAGATATGAGATGAGTGTTAATGGGAAGCTGCAGAACGAATGCACTTGTAGACAAGTAGCAGAAGTTTGAACTGTATGTGGAAATGACAGAGGCAAGAGACCTTGCCAGGTGGACCTAGATCTCTTGCTTGGTGAGTGCTATAGCAGACTGGAAGAAGGTTAGCAAGAAATTGAAATGTGTGAAGTTAGTGTGAGCATGAGATTTTAGCCAAAGGTGACCAGCAGAGAGGACACAGGAAAGTAGGTAGTGGATTTTGGAGGTTAGTCAAGGTTGACATGACATGGAATGGGGGGGAGCAAGAGCATCTAAAGCAGAGAAGAATATAATGTTACAGGAAGAAACTGCTTCATCGACAGACTCAGATGAGATAGTGGATGAGGGAGGAGATGGGATGATACAAGACAGCAGTGGAGAGAGCTAAAGGGTTAGTAGCCTAGAGATTCCTAAACATGTTGGAGGAGACTGGGCAAGACTGTGGTGGGAGGTGATTAAAAGTGAAAGTTAACAGATGATGGCTGAATAGAGGAAGAATTGAGATGGAGAAGTTTGAGGGTGAGCAAATGAAGAAAGAGAAAAAGGTCAAGGCAGTGGCTATGCTGGTAAGTTAAGGCAGTTGAACACAGCTGGAGCTTGAAGGAGGAGGTAAAGCAAGGAGCTTAGAGGCATGAGAGTCAGAGGAGTCATCAACACGAATGTTAAAATCCTCAGAAATGAGAGAAAAGATGATTCAAGGAAGAAGGAAAGTCAGAGAGAAAGGAAGACATGGACTTGTCAAGGGGACGATAAATAACAGCTACCTGGAGAGATAGGTGGATAGCATGGACTTCCAAGGAAGAAAACGAGCGAGAATGAGGTAGAAGAGGTTGAAACCAAAAAGAAGGAGAGATTAGCAATCCAACACCACTGCCGAAGCTAACAGGGCAAGATGTATGGGAGTAAAGGTAGTCTCCATGATGGAGGGCAGCAACTGAAGCACAGTCTTCGGGGAGAAGCTAAGCACTATTAAGGCAGGGACGTACTCAACACCTTCCACCTGTCATACAAAGGGTTGTGGTGGGTTTGAATGATGCCACATATCTGTTGGACAATGTCTCAGTAACTATTATTAATTTCATGTGTAAGTCTTTGTTTGCAGCTTGTTGCAGGATGATGTCTTAAAGCGAGCATCATTTATGAGAAAACTGACTAGTTCTGTTGCAGACTGTGCCATTTTTTGGCTAAATTGGAATCAGCAATCCACCAAAAATTATTATTATTTTTAGAACAGAATAAATTGCTAGTGACTGGCAACATGAGTTTAGAACAAAATCAGAGTACAGAAGCACTATTTGAGTTTTCTGGACTCTATTTTGTATCAACTTGATAATTCGCAGACGGCTTACATGTTGATTTTCATTGATTTTAAAGAAGCATTTGGTGCTGTCCATCCAGGTATATGGTTACAAAGGTTTGCTGAAAGCACAGTGTTAAAATGGTTTAGCTCCCACCTCACTAGTGTAAACAAAGTATGAATGAAAAATGAATTATCAAAGTGGTTTCGGCTAGACACTGGTGTTCCTCCAGCGGTTCTGTCCGCCTCACTGTTTAATATATGCATGGTTGCGCTCTAACACAGGATGCATGAATTGAATATTTTTGAAAATTATATAGATGATATTTTATTATACTCTCCTTTGATGTTAGGTCCCATGTACAATCTCTGAAGTTGATGTTAGATTTTGAAGTACTCTTAAGAGTGGTGTACCAATAACAGTTTGTCTTAATTTTGAAAAAACTGAGGCCCTTAAAGAAAAATTAAATTTGGCCGGATATGATATTCTGGTAAAAGATGAAATATTTTACCTGGGAATAATCATGGACCGGGGCCTAACATTTAAATTGCAGGCTCAAATAGAAGAGTATAACGTTCACTTAAAGCTTTGTGCATTGCGGAAACTCTGGTGTGGTATATCCTTGACTAGAGTTGTACAGAACGCAGCATTAACTGTGAGGGACTATTGCAGTGTAATATATACGAAGCTGTCTAATAATGCTCTTAGAGCACTACATATGCCACAGAACTCTGCAGCAGGGCCGACAGCTGGATTATACTTATATGATCATATTTTTCCAGTACTGGTGGATCTGCACTGGCTCCCAATTATGTATCATATTCAGTTTAAATTAATTTGTCTGCTTTTTAGGATGTTGTATCAGTGGGGCTGTGGGTATTTCTCGTACAATTTCCACTGCAGTTCTAAGTTTCTGGGAGACATCTATGCTCAAAATGAGCAAGGTTTGTTGAGAATACCTCCACCGCTTCACTTGGGAAAACCCAGTTTATAGTCCCTTGTTTGAACAATTGGTGGCCCAAAATATTGGAATTTTTTTTTTACGTCTTTCTGTTCATCAAGACTCTGAATATCTTTTATTTCAAAAGCAGCTGAAATCTAATTTTTAATTCTGTTTTAAACTGATTATGTTTTATTTCATTATTGTTTGAATGTGCTGTCATGTGGTTGTGTGCGTACTAGTGTGAGCTGCCTAGAAATTGTTAGGATGGCAGGCTATAAGTGAAGACAAATGAAATGAAGTGAATGAAACAAAAATCACTAAGGAGAGTTGGCATAAAGGAATAGAGAAGAGGTGAGAGGGAACCTGCCATTCTTGATCCCTGAGATAGTCAGCAAAGGCAAAGTGAAAAAGCCAAGCTTTTGAGGTGCATTTATTTACAGCAGGAATTTTCCTTTCCTAAATTTAAAGTGGACATCCATTCCAAAGAGGAGGACTGAAACACGAGAAAGCAGAGTGGTGAGAGATTTTCAACCAGATGTGTGAGGGGGGAGGAACTGCTAACAGGAGAGCCTGAGAGGGACAGATAGTAAAAGATGAGTGGCAGGGCGAAATGAGGGAAGTGACAACTAGGGATTGATAAAACAGAAAGCACAATGAACCAAGATGAGAATTTTGAATCCAAGATGGACAGTAATTGATAACCAGTAAAAGATAATCGGTATTGGAGTGACATGATCCAAATAGTGGCCCCCCACTGGGAGCATGGCTGCTGTCGAATGCACTAATCGCAGTTGTTTCAGAGCAACTAAGGCGAGACCAGCATATCTGCACTGTGGGGTAAACTGGAAAGAGGGAATAGAGCATCCATTTGCATTGGAGTAATATGTAGAACTCCTTCACAGGCAGAAGTGAACAGAGATTTAATTGAAGACATTTATTTATTTTATTTATTTAACATTTCTTCTATACCGCGCTATTACAATCAGCGCGGTGTACATCGAACAAAACATACTACAACGCATACAAGCAACATTGAGTTTTACATAGAACAGGGAAAAAAAAAAAAAAAAAACATAGGATAACCGGGGTAACTATTTACAGGTTAAATTAGTATTGTCACCAATACTCTAAGCCAATTTGGTATCATCTTCATTTTGTGTGGGAGGGACAGGCGTAAAAGTGGTGAGTGGAGAGGAACTACTGATAGATGATTTCAATATGCTGGATGTTGATTGGGACATCCCTGCTGCGGTGTCGTCTAGACATAAGGAGGTCCTGAATTCTCTACAGAGAGAGCTATTCCATTAACCAGTAACACAGCCCACAAGGGAAGGGGTCATACTGAACATGGTGCTTAGAAATGGGGAGGAGTGTATCTGATGTTATAGTGGGTGATCGTCTCACATCCAATGACATTACCCGGATGACAGCACCACTGATCACTCACCATCCAGCTAGGCAAATCTACGCAAATGTCCAATCAATTCGCATTGTACAGATGTAAATAGTTTCCCCTGTTTCTTTCCAAGTTCCTATTCCTGTTAATTGTAAACACAAATCAAGTCATTTGAAATGTGTATGTAAAATGTTCCATGTAAACCGCACTGATGGAAAATAGCGCGGTATATAATAAAATGTAAATAAATAAATAATCACCGTATGGCGGTTGTAGGTCGGTGGTTTCCAGAACTTCAATCGGAAGGAATCTGGATGCTGTCCCCTCCCCAAGGAGGTAAATTAGAAGAAAGGAATATATTCTTTTCATCCCCATAATCAGAGTATTCTTCACTTCCCCCCCTCTCCAAAAAATATAAAAATCAGTCCATCACTGCCAGGGTAAGGGGCAAGTAGGTAGGTTAGGGCTTGAAGATAACATGGAGGGTGATGCAGAAAGCCGGCGCTGAAGTCGCATGCTATTAGCTGTGTACGTGTTTTCATAGCAGGCCAATAGTGTGAGACTTCAGCGCTGGTGTGCAGCAAATGGAGTGTATACAAATGAACTGTGAACAAAACCTCAGCATAAAAGTTGAAAGGAGGGGAGCCAACGCATGCGCAGATGTGCTACAAACGGCCATGTGCGCATGTGCGTAAATGTCAAATGCTCACATTATACACACAGGACGAGCAGGTTATTTTTGGCACTCGCCCCATAATAAACACTATTTTGAAATCACAACAAAGAGCCCTAAAATAAATGTAAACGAGTCCAAGAAACACAAAAGGATAACAAGCAAACAATTTCTTCTTGAACGTTGAACTTTCGCTTATACACCAAAAGATACGTGCAGAAAATTTCCAAGTCGAAGGTAACTGTTCACCGGTATATATCCTGCAACAGTCTTTCCCTATACATGCAAAAAGTTTAAGTCACCCCAGACCAGGTGCAGGGATACTGGCGCTCCTTCTGGTTATGTAATTCTCTATGTGTTTCTCTGCATTGGGCACAGACCTTATTAGCATTCTATTTTAATAAGCGATGCATATTTGCATATTATTTAAATATGCCCGATGTTGCTGTGTGCACATTTATTTATTTTATTTAACTTTTTTTTTTAAAAACTGCCTTTTAATTTTATCAAAGCGGTTTACATTTAACTCAACGATTATACATGGAACCGTTTCAGATATAACTATGGCACATCCTATAAAATTAACTGTTAAGTCAACAGCGGCAACTATTTACATTTAAATGTTAATGGCTGAAGATGGCAGGAGAAGGTCAGCCAAGTTTATTTACAGCTCAAATGTGGGTAGTATTCGATTGGGAGATGGTGGTAACAATTGACTTAAGTACTAGAGATTTACATGTGCATCAATCTCTTTTCTGAATTTGGTGTGGAGGAACTTGTGCATATAAATTGCGTTATCTGCATGCAAAGTGTGCATTAGTCTTTCTGCATCAGCCCGATGGTTAGCTAGCAGATACCATCTTGGATCATTTGTGTGTGTGGAGATTTAGCGACGAGCAAAAAGTCTAAATTCATAGAAAAGTACGTATTTTTCTCTTTCTGTTCTCACTTCTGCTGTAATAAGAAAATCCAAAAAAGAAAATCAAAATGTCAGATCATGTATGTGTTCCAGAAATATACACAGGTTTCTGCTTAGCATAAATAACCCAGAATGAATGACTGCATTACCGTAATTCAGTGTTTGTTTCAGATGGCATGGCAGAAAGTTTCCAGCCTTTATCAAACGTTCACTTACTTGTCTACTTAAACCAGGAAAAAAGTGGTAATGCCTCTAGCTTTGAAGATATAAATAACTATAGTAAGATCTGACTTATACATTCAGACATCTCCATTTCTCACTGAAATTAAAATAGCTTTCAAGAAAGATGCTTTTAAAGAAAGGTCATAAAGCCCTTTTACCTTGTGAAATACAGCATGTATCTAAACTTAGCAAGTGCCGTACTGTACTCCCAGGTTCAGGTTGTTTAATTTTTGTCAGTTCTCCATTTAAAACATTCAGCTATCTTGGCAGGATCAGCTTCTAAGTAAGCCTCAAGGCTTAAATTATAATAAACTGGATTTTATGTAACAACTCTTTTTATCCAAACATTACAATGGGCTTCATTCAGCCAAATTAATTTTGCCTTCTGGAGTCCAAATAGCAAGAAATATTCTGGATTTTTGTCTGAAAAGCAACTGCTGTAGAAAGATTCAGCCTGTGGCAGAAGTTCAAATTAAGGGCCTCCAAGCAAAATACTGAAAAGGGGACATGATGATCCACCTCGGAAGACATGGGGGCAGCTGTAAGTGGGCCCACTTGTATTGCAGGGACAGCTCAGATGGTATTTATGCCACTGGATCCAGCAACAGGAAAAACACAAAAAGATATTCATCTTGACTTGGGTGACAAAACCAGGGAATGCACATGGAGAAGTAAAGCGGCCCAAGGACGGCGTGTGCAGGCTCGGAGTTACATAAAGAACAGAATATGAGGCTCTATGGGGGTTGTCTGAAGAGTACTATCTAGATATAAAGTGCTTGGAGGATGGAAGTGGGGAGCCTGTTGCCAGGGAATGCACATGTGTGTGTCAGAGAGCATGTGCACCCCACTGGTGAGGGGCAGACACGCGGCACATGCAGCCTCGACCACAGGAGCTGAACAGCTATGACACCGCTGAAGCAAGTGTGCCATAGGAGCCAAGGAGAAAAAGAAGAGGAGAAGGGAAAGAGACAAAAAGCGAGAGGAAGTGCACGCACAGTGTGTGTAAGGGAAAAGAGGCTGCACTTTAAGGCGGGAGGGAAGGGGGCAAGTGTGCATTT
Source organism: Ichthyophis bannanicus (assembly GCA_033557465.1). Taxonomy (NCBI): domain Eukaryota; kingdom Metazoa; phylum Chordata; class Amphibia; order Gymnophiona; family Ichthyophiidae; genus Ichthyophis; species Ichthyophis bannanicus. Next base: position 1,374,016,738 of record CM066031.1, read on the forward strand.
GAGTCAGGTCGGGGTGGAAGACTGAAGGCACCATAAATATTTTTCAGGTTTCTGCTGAGTGGGTGACAGTAGCCCCCCTGCCACTAGTGCTACTGCTCTCTCCATGCTCACACTCCACCCGTTCCCCACCGCGACTGCCAGTGCATGTGCGTTTTAGAGCGCGGTGGCAGACACGCTCACGCATTACTGTTCCCAAATGCTAGTTAACATGCACCTCCACCTCCCTCCACAGAGCCTGCCCACTCCATTGGCTTTTAAACTGCCATTCCACCAGCGTGTTCTGTGAGGGGAGAGCAGCAGCCAGCATCAGAGGTGAGAGCAGGAGCTCCACCTCCCTCCACAGAGCCTGCCCACTCCATTGGCTTTTAAACTGCCATTCCACCAGCGTGTTCTGTGAGGGGAGAGCAGCCGCCAGCATCAGAGGTGAGCGGGAGCTCCACCTCCCTCCACAGAGCCTGCCCACTCCATTGGCTTTTAAACTGCCATTCCACCAGCGGGCCCGCGCCCGAGGGCCCCTTTGACGTGGCCCTTAGGCGTTGGACCGTGCGGGACCGGGTTATCTGCTGTATTTGGTTTGCATGCCACGACGAGCGGTGGAGGAATGATGCCGGCGTCGTAGGCTGTGAGTGAGAGCTCTGCCTCATCTGCTTCTGTCAAGTATATCCAGGCAGCAGAGGTTTATAAGGAGCCATTTCTGCGGCGTATTTCTGCCTGGCTTGAATTTGTGATGAGTAGCGATTATGGTCAAGTCTGTTTGGAAGGACTGAGCTGTGGTGGTATGATATTCTGCCTCTCTGGTGTTATAATGAACCTTTCCTCTTGTCTCTTCTATTTCTTTGACTATCACTATCTCTTACTCTGTCCTATCTTGTTAATGGCGTTCTTTTCATATTTTCAGTATCATTTATGTAGTATTGTAAACCGCTCTAATGCTTTGGCCTGAGCGGTATATCAAATGTAATAAACATAAACATAAACATTATTCAGGTAATGGGCTTTTAGTAAAAAGGGCCCCAAGTCTCGACATGAAATTAAGAGTAAAAGTAAAAACTTTCATGGAGACAAATTAGATTTTCAAGAGTGTCAAGTACACCCCTGGATATATCATAATAAACATTTAGACAGGAAACTCCGAGGTACTTTTGGCACATCTAGTGAGGAATTCTTTTTGAATATGAGGTAATTAGATCTTACCTGCTAATTATTGTTCCTGAAGGAACGACAGTCCAGTCCCTTTACTTCAGGGTTACGCAACCCTTCCAGCAGCTTGGAGGCTGAGCCCAACCTTTTTGGGGTGGAGCGGTATATATACCACTGGTGCCACCCACCAACTCCAGTAGCCTACTGTAAAAGCAGACTATTCAAACCTATATAACTGTGAAACCGTAAATAACCAAATTCAAGCCAAAAACTCTATAAATATATATATTTAATTCTTTTTTTTTTTTTTTTTTTAACAGAAATAGGTAGTAGAAGCGGAGGTCAAGGAGGGGAGGTAGGAGAACTGCTATAGAGCGGGCCTTTCCTTCCGCTTGACCCATCAGCGCAGCCTGAATCCGCCCTCGGGCCGCAGACCCGCCTCAAAGAAGCAGCCGGAATGGCTAAAGAGCTAGGGAGGGGAATAGGGACTGGACTGTCGTTCCTTCAGGAACAATAATTAGCAGGTAAGATCTAATTACCTCTTCCTTATCGTCACTCCAGTCCAGTCCCTTTACTTCAGGGAAGTACCAGAGCAGTACCCGCCCGGGTGGGATTCGCCATTCCGGAATGTAGCACTGCCTGCGCAAACCTGGAGTCCGCCGTGCTCTGCACGTCCAGCCTGTAGTGCTTGGTGAAGGAGTGCAGCGAGGACCAAGTTGCTGCCCTACAGATGTCCAAAGGGGGAACTAGGCTGAACTCTGCCCAAGAGGTAGCCTGTGCACGAGTTGAGTGAGCGCGCAGGCCCCCTGGGACCTGTTTCCCCTTGAGGATATAGGTGGAGGCTATCGCCTCCCTGATCCACCTGGAAATTGAGGCCTTGGCCGCCGCCTCTCCCTTGTGAGGCCCTCCGAACTGCACAAAGAGTCGTTCTGATTTCCGGAAGGGCGCCGTGCGGGAGAGGTAACGCTTCAAGGCCCTGGGGACGTCGAGCAGATGAAGCTTACTATCTCCCCCTCCCGGTCCCTCCGGAGAGAGAGTTGGGAGAGAGATGGACTGGTTAACGTGAAAGGGAGAGATCACCTTAGGCAAAAATGAAGGGACTGTCCGAAGGACTACCTTATCCCTGAGGAAGGACAGAAAAGGAGGCCGAGCGGACAGGGCTTGTAACTCGGAGACTCTTCTAGCTGAGCAAATGGCCACCAGGAACACTGTCTTCAGCGTCAGATCCTTCAAGGAGGCCTTCTTCAAAGGCTCAAAGGGTTCCGCGGCTAGTGTATTTAGTACCAGGTTGAGGTCCCAAGGGGGGATGACTGATCTTCGCTGCGGTCGAAGCCGCCTGACCGCTTTCAAGAACCTGCCAACGTCCGCATTGGCTCCCAAAGCTTTTCCGCCCACTTTGCCCCTATAGCAAGCGATGGCCGCCAGTTGTACTCTCAAGGAGCTGTGGGCTAGCCCCTTGTCGAGACCCGCTTGCAAAAATTCCAGCACCTCCGGGACCGAGGCGGACAGAGGATTCTTCCGGCGCTCCGTACACCATGCCTCAAAGATACGCCAAACTCTTACATAGGAAAGACAGGTGGAGCGCTTCCTCGCGCTTAACATGGTCGCGATTACTGCCGCCGAGTAGCCACGCTTCAAGAGCCTCGCCCTTTCAATAGCCAAGCCGTAAGCGAGAATCGATCCACGTGTGGCATCTGAACCGGACCTTGCTTGAGTAGGTCCTTCCTGACGGGGAGGCGCCACGGGCGGTCGGCGATCATCCTTACCAGGTCCGCATACCAAGGACGACGGGGCCAATCCGGGGCAATAAGGACTACAAGGCCCCGGTGAGCTTCCACCCGCTGGAGGATCTTCCCGATTAGTGCCCAAGGGGGGAAGACATAAAGAAGACCCTCCGAGGGTCACCTTTGAGACAGGGCGTCTAGGCCCTCGGACATCCTTTCCTTCCGCCGGCTGAAGAATCGGCTTACTTTGGCGGATGCGAACCGCGCCATGAGGTCCATGACTGGGGGGCCCCACAGGGCTACTATCTGGTCGAAGATCTCCTGATGCAGCTCCCACTCGCCGTGGTCTATCCTGTACCTGCTGAGGTAATCGGCCATGATGTTGTCCGTCCCGGCCACGTGCTGCGCCGACAGCGCTTTCAGGTGAACTTCCGCCCACTTGAACAGGGAGTCCGCCTCCTTTTCCAATGCCGGACTGCTGGTGCCGCCCTGGTGATTGATGTACGCCACGGCTGTGACGTTGTCGGAGAGAACGCGAATCGCTTTCCCTAGCACCGAGGACTGAAGCGCCTTGAGTGCCCGAGCGACGGCTCTCAATTCCAGACGGTTGATAGGCCATGAGGATTCCACTGCCGACCACCGCCCCTGGACAAACTGGTCCTCGCAATGTGCTCCCCAGCCGGCCAGACTGGCGTCCGTCGTCAACAGCACCCACTGAGGAGGCTCGAGGGGCATTCCACGACTCAAGTTCCTTGGACACCTCCACCAGAGGAGAGAGTGCTTTGTCCAAGGGGCGCAGGGAAGCTGCCGGGACAAGGGGTGCTGTTGGGGAGACCACCGCCGCAACAGGGACCGCTGTAACGGGCGCATGTGTGCTCTGGCCCACGGAACAACCTCTATTGCTGCCGCCATGGTTTCCCAGCAATTGTAGGTAATGCCACGCTGAAGGGAGCCGCCTGCCCAAGAACTGCGAGACTAGGGTTCTCAGGTCCTTCATCCTTGAGCTGGACAGAAAGACCCTGCCTCTGCCTGTGTGGAACTTTGCTCCGAGATATTCGAGCTCCTGGGATGGAAGCAAGCTGCTCTTTGCCCGATTGATGACCCATCCTAGCTCCTCCAGAAGTTGAATCACTTCGGCTGTGGCCCGGAGACTTTCCTCTTCTGATTTTGCCCGTATCAGCCAGTCGTCCAGGTAGGGGTGCACTAAGATTCCCTTCTTTCGTAGGGCGGCCGCCACCACCACCATCACCTTGGTAAAGGCTCGCGGTGCTGTCGCTAGACCAAAGGGTAGCGCCTGAAATTGAAAATGACCTCGAGGGACAGCGAATCTGAGGAACTGCTGATGGGCCCTTCTGACCGGGATATGCAGGTACGCTTCTGTCAGATCTAACGAAGTCAAGAACTCTCCGGCTCTCACAGCCGCTATCACTGATCTCAGGGTTTCCATCCGGAAGTGAGGTACCTTGAGGCAGCGGTTGACCTGCTTTAGGTCCAGGATCGGACGAAAGGAGTCCTCCTTTTTTGGGACGACAAAGTAAATCGAGTATCGACCCGTACCGCATTGGTCTGGAGGCACCGGAACTACGGCCCCGAGATCTAAGAGGCGAGAAAGTGTAGACTCTATAGCGTTCCTTTTTGCTGTGGAACCGCAGGGAGACTGAACAAAGGCTGGGAGTATTTGCTTTGCAAATTCGAGGGAGTATCCTTCTCGAATCCCCTCTAGCACCCACTGATCGGATGTGACTCGGGACCAGGCGGGAAGAAAGTGCCTCAGGCGACCGCCTACCGGCAATCCGCCCTCCTGGGCCCCCTGTATCTCATTGTTGTTTTCTGGGGCCCGAGGAAAAGGAGGAGGAGGATGAGAACCCCCTGCCCCGAAACCCCCGGGATCCTTGGCCCCTAGCGTTAGAACGACCCCTGAGGAAAGGGTTAGGTCTAGATGAGCGAAACCTCCGAGGTTCTCTAGGTTGGTTCCGAGCTGTGGCAGAAGATCGAGCTTGCTTGGGCCTGTCCTCGGGAAGCCTGCCGCCCTTGGACTCACCCAGGTCTTTTACTAACTTGTCAAGGTCCTCTCCGAATAAAAGTTTCCCCTTAAAGGGAAGGCGACTCAGGCGAGCTTTGGAGGAGGCATCAGCGGCCCAATTCCGGAGCCACAAATAGCGTCTGGCTGCCACCACCGAGGCCATGTTCTTAGCTAAGCTCCGGATGAGGTCATACTGGCTATCCGCCAAGAAGGCCGTGCCTGATTCCAACCTAGCCGCGTTGGCTAGAACCCCCTCGGGGGAGCCCTCCTCTGCCTGGAGTTGTTGTGACCACCTCAAACAGGCTCGTGCCACCCATGCCCCAGAAACTGAGGCCTGTAAGGCGAGAGCGCTCACGTCGAAGGCTTGCTTAAGGAGTGTGTCCAATCTTCTGTCTTGTGCATCCCTCAAAGCCGCGCTGCCCTCCACTGGGATGGTGGTTTTCTTCGTCACTGCCGAAACCGCCGCATCCACCCTGGGGGACTTCAGAAGCTCTTTGTCTGCTTCTGGGAGAGGGTAGAGCCGAGACATGGCCCTGACCCCCCTCAACGCTGACTCTGGTTGATCCCATTCCTCCTGAATCATCTGACGCACCACTCTGTGGACAGGAAAAACCCTCTGGGACCTTCTGATGGCCTGGATCAAGGGATCTTCCAAAGCTTCCTCCTCCGCGGGGGCGTCCGAGGCTACGTTGAGAGCTTTCAGGGAGTCATTTATTAGAGCGGGCAACTCCTCCCGCCGAAATACTCTTATTATGCGAGAGTGGTCCTCCTCCGGGATCTCCCCTTCCTCCAGCTCCTCCTCTTCCTCTTCCAATTCCTTATCCGAGGTCTCTTCTTCAGGCAAGTCCTGGAAGAGCGGAGTGAGGGGCTCTTCAACCACCAGTCTGGGGCGCTTTGAGGGTATCCCAGAGTCCTGAGTGTTAGACTTCATGGGTCTGACCAGTTTAGCCTCGGCCGAAGGACCCGCTTCCCCCGGACCAAGACTCTTCTTACGCATGCAATAGGCCTGGTGCAGCAGGAGAATGAAATCAGGAGAGAAGAGGTCCCCGGCTCCCCCTTCTCCTGTAGGAAGGGAGGGGGGAGGAATAGGGGGAAGAGGAGCCTCTGAGTGAGAAGGGGGGGACAACTGGGACGCCACTTCCCCTTCCGACGGGCCCGAGGACCCCTGCGAGACCTGGGACATGGCAAGGCTGATTTCCTGTTCCACGGAGGAAGCCACTGCAGCGCAGCCCCTGCAGACCCCTGCCTCGGATGCAGTACCTCTCCGGGTGCCACACGATGGACACCTTGGTTTGCCTGCCATGCTCCTCGGGAGTAGCTAAAGGGATTTCCCTTACAGAAAGGAAAGAAACTACCCCAATCAAGTCAATAAGGGAAAATAAATTAAACTAAATTAAATTGATTAAAATTAAAATCAAAAATTAACTCAATATATTAATTAAGAATTAAAATTAAAAAGTGAAGCAATTATCCCCCGACTAAGAAAGGAAAAGCTCCCAGAAGCCGGCATGCAAAGACAGGAATCCCGAAGAAAAACCGGGACACCGAAGTCCTTTTAGAATGAATCACCCTGTTCAGGCTGAGTAAACATAAAGAACTTTAACAACGATTCAATCTTTTTTCAGCACATCAGCTGAATACTTGCGGTTTGGATGATTCTCTCCAGGCCCGAGGCCGTGATCCTCCGGAGTCGGCTCAACACGTGGTAGGCCCCGACCACGTGGAGCCGTTTGCAGCGGAGCTCGTCCCAAAGCTCTTTTTTCTGTCTCGGCCGCTCCGGGTGGAGGAGAGACTGGAAGCCGCGACCCGACTACCGCGGGAGCCTCCCTCGCGGCTCCGGAGTCAGACGCTGCCCTCGATCGCGCCGCGGTGAGAAGAGGAGCTGAAGTAAGTAGTACCCTCTCCCTCCTGACCGGCAAGTCCTCTAGCGCTCAGCCGCCGGCGGGGGCTTCGGCGCGAGGACGGGCAGGGCTTCAGGCAGGGCTGCAGAGGAGCAGGTCGCTCTCACAGCGAGAGGAAGTTTGCTCGTTCCTCCTCGCTGCAGCAGTGGGCAGAAGAAATCTCCTTCGGTCCCCGAATCGGGCCGCGGGGGGGGGGGGGAGGAGGAGGGGGGGAGGAGGAGAGGAGAGTGCTCCCACAAGAGGGAACTAAAATGAAGTAAATTAAGCCAATTAAGTAAAGAATCTACCTAAGAGGAAATAAAATAAATCAAACTGATGAAAATGAAAATGAAAATGAAAATTAGGAGAAGTTAGGACTCCAGTAAGCCCTAGGCTTACGGAACCCTCCAGCTGCTTGGAGGCTGAGAATACTGGAGTTGGTGGGTGGCACCAGTGGTATATATACCGCTCCACCCCAAAAAGGTTGGGCTCAGCCTCCAAGCTGCTGGAAGGGTTGCGTAACCCTGAAGTAAAGGGACTGGACTGGCGTGACGATAAGGAACTAGAGAATATCACAGGAGGTCAAGGGGGGTGGAAGGTCAACAACCGCGAATACAATCACAGGCACCAAGGAACCTTTAGTATTTTATCTTGACGAGCATTGTCAGCATCATATCGTTGTTAAATAAGGGTTATCTTTCATTCCTAAATACACATTCAATGATTTTACGGTTCAGGTTGAATTGCATATGTTTTTTAGAAGATTGAAATTAGCATTGTTTTTTTGCAGACAAACCTGATGTTGGACATGAATGCAAGTTACCATCCAAGTTTTCTTAGTTTCTACTGGTACCTACTGATCCGAATTTACTTGCTTTTGAAAAACTAGTTAAACAAATGCAGCATAGATCATGTTCCAAACAGGAATAGAGCATTATCTTGCGACCCCTCTACTGTAATTAAACCAGAAGAAAAACAGAGTAGAGTAGTAATATGGAATCAAAAGGACAATGAACAGGAAGCTTTTTTTCAATTAGATGGCATCAATTTCCACTGACCATTATTACAAGACAGAAGATATACAAGCAGAACTTTAGATACTGTAGAATTAAATATTTAATTATGAGAAGGAATTTGATTTTGTATTAGTAAACCATCCTTCCATTCCAAACTTTTATATAGTTCCTGTAATTCATAAAAATTGACAAACCATTGGACACCATACAGTAATGGGCATAGGCTCAAATACAGAGCCATTGTCACTATATTTAAACAGCTTTTTAAATCCCTTGGTAGCAGAAAGGAGATCCTGTATAGAAAGACTCCACAATATTAACATTTTGTCATCAACTGTGGAGGTAAAAAATGGAAATTGGTCACTGTGGATATCTCAGCGCTATACACAAATACCCCACTACAAAAGGCAACAAATAACAGCACTGATATTTAAGCACTTTAAATCTATCTAATTCATACATATCTTTTTTAACACAGCTATTGGTATTAGTGCTTACAAAAAGTTACTTTATGTTCAATGGTCAATTTTATCATAAGATATGTGGGGGAGTTATGGGAGTCACTGTAGCCCCATCAATTGTACGTTTATAAGTACAAGCTTTTGAAGCTCATATCTATACATCTAAATTTTGGCCTCACATAATCTTATGAACTTGATTTGTAGAAGATATATATATATTATCAAACAAAACTGCATTTTTAACAACTCTATATGATAAAACCCACAAATTATAACAGTATACTAAATTATAAAATTTAGCATGATAGCATTTGCTTGATAATGTTCCTGATGGACAATTTTTTTGTTTAACTAGGATGTTTGTATACAGAAAAAGATAAATTTATACAACAAATGCCTAAAATGAAATCATGCTTTATGGCAAAAGATTATCCATACAAAGCAGTCAATCAGGCATACAAGAGAGCTAAAAATATAAACTGTGACCTCCTTTTAACATTACAGGGCTTGTCAAGTTAATAGATCACATCCCCTGTTTGTGTATTTCCATATTCTTTATAGGTATTTCAAATAAAATATAGCATTTTATGATACTGGGACATACTGGGACACCAAATAGTTAAGATACCTCCCTGGTTTGCTTATCAACATGGAAGAAATGTATGGGATTGGTTAGTTTAATCAAAACCACATTGTTAGTTTCTCAGACCAATCTACGTAATAGGTCATATCAAATGCAAAAATTGTATTACATGCTCTCATGTTTGGAGTTCGAGGACTTTATCCACCCTTTTTGGGTTTCTGCACTGATTAAAGGAATAATACAGATTGTGAGACTGCAAGAGTAATTCATGCTGTTGTGTGTTCTTGTAAGAAGATTTTGAAAACCATTAGCCTCTCCATGCAGGTCACCTCTCCCCATGCCTTTGTTTAGGGGTGTACCCACCATTCTGTGTAGGTCACCCCTATTTGTTCAGATATAAGAGATAGTTATGTTTATTTTGATTTTATCCTGTTGCTATAAAGGGATCCATTGTGTCCGCCTCATGCCATTTTGAATTTTGTCACTGTATTTGCCCCCACCACTTCCATCGGGAGGGTATTCCAAGCATCTACCACCCTTTCAGTGAAACGTATTTCCTGAAATTTCCTTTCATTTTACCCCCTTGCAGCTTCATATTATGCCCTCTAGTTTTACAGCTTCCCTATCTTTGGAAGAGGTTTGTTTGTTCATTAATACCCTAGTATTTAAAGGTCTGAATGATATCTCCACTGTCTCTTCTCTCCTCTAGAGTGTACATTGTTTAGGTCTTCAAGTCTCTTTTCATAAGTCTTCTGACGCAGACTCCAAATCATTTTGGTCGCCTTCCTCTAAACTTCTTCCAGTGTTTTTATATCCTTTGCGAGAAATGGTCTCCAAAACTGAACACAATATTCCAAGTGAGGCCTCACCAGCGACTTGTACAGTGGCATTAGTAATTCTCTCTTTCCTACTGGTAATTCCTCTCTGTATGCAACCCAGAATCCTTCTGGCATCTGCCACCTCCTTGTCACACTGCTTTGCCACCTTGAGATCCTCAATCATTCCGAGGTCCTTCTCCTGGTCCTTGCACACCAATCTCTCGCCCCCTATCGTATACAATTCCCTTGGATTTCTGCTTCCCAAGTGCATGACACTGCACTTCTTCACATTAAATCTTAACTGTCAAGCATTAGACCATTCTTCCAGCTTTTGTAGATCTTTCCTCATGTTCTCCACTCCCTCAGGTGAGTCCACCCTGTTGCAAATTTTCATGTTATCTGCAAAGAGACAGACTTTTCCATTCAGCCCTTCAGCTTTATCACTCACAAATATACTGAACAGTACCTGTCCCAGGACTGAACCCTGGGGCATACCACTAATCACATTCCTTTCATCCAAGTTAGTTCCCTTTACCGTCACCTTCTGTCATCTGTCAGTCAACCAATTTCTGATCCAGTTCACCACCTTGCGACCCATCCCCAAGCTGTTGAGTTTATTGATAGGCCTTCTATGAGGAAGAATATCAAAGGCTTTGCTGAAATCTAGGTAGATCGCATCCATCGCATACCCTTGATCTAATTTTCTGGTCACAGTCAAAGAATTCCATCGGATTTGTTTGGCAAGATCATCCTTTGGTAAAACCATGTTGCCTCGGATCATGCTACCTGTTGGTTTTGAGGAAGTCTACTATTCGCTCTTTCAAGAGCGCCTCCATTTCTTTTCCCACCACCAAGGTAAGGCTCACTAGCATGTAGTTTATCATTTCTTCCCAACTACCACTTTTGTGGAGAGGTACCACATCAGCCCTTCTCCAGTCCTGTGGAACTTCTCCTGTCTCCAAGGATCTATTAAAAACATCCTTTAAAGGCCCTGCAAGAACCTCTCCGAGCTCTTTCAGTATCCTGGGATGTATCCCGTCTGGTCCCATAGCCTTGTCCACTTTCAGTTTTGCAAGCTGTTCCAACACATCATCTTTTGTGAATAGTGTGGTACTCCATTCCTATTTGTATATCTGTCAATCACAGGTGGTCCTTCTCCATGATTTTCTCTAGTGAAAACAGAGCAAAAGTATTTGTTTAGCATTTTTGCTTTTTCAATTTCACTTTCCACGAATCTGTTCCGAGCACTTTTGAGTCCTGCAATTCCACCTCTGATTTTCCTCCTCTCCCGAACATACCTGAAAAGGTTTATCGCCACACTTCACCTTATTATAAAGATTTAAAATAACAGATAAATACTCATTGCAATAGTATTAAAACATAGTAATAAAAGTAACAATTGAAAATGCATTTTTTTCAATGACCATCATGAAGTTTCAAATGATTACGTAATCCACACGTTTTCTTTTTATTGTTTAAGGTAATAAACCAGGAAATGAATCGGACAGACTAGATAAGCCTAATAATCCTTATCTGTGGTCATATTTTTTCTATCAAAACCAAAAGAGATAGATTTGACTGCTCTGGGAAAAATTTTCAGAGGACGTATTGCCTTTGCTTCCAATATTATGAAGCAGAGCCAGTCAGGTTTACACGATAGCCTCAATGAATATGCACAAGATCAAATATCTGCAAATTTTATTCCACATATGCATCAACAAATGAATATCATCAATGATAAATTCTTAAAGAAAAGTTTTTTCCAGAAAATACAGTAAGCTACTAAAGTTTATAACAAATGGTACCAATGACATTCTCTCCTGAGGCCATTCCTGAAGCATGACATCCAAGTCCACTATCCACAGATACATCCTACAGCAGAAAAAGCCCCTCACTTTGGCATTTTCATAAGTAGTCATCATCGAACACTGAAAGACCCCATTTCTGCACTATGAGGCCACATGTGAGGGCTGAGCTCCCAATTTCCAGGAGCCATGGATTTGCAACTCAGGAAGCCAGTATGCACATTGTTTACATCTGCAATGTGCACTGCAGATAGGGCAGTCATATGCTCCATTGTCCAACACCATAATGCCACAACCTCAAAAGTCACTTTGGCATGGTGAGTTCCGCTTCAATTGTGAATATGTACCACTGCCATGACATTGTCTGAGAAAACATGCAGATGCTCTGCCATTAGGAGAGGCCTGGACCTCTCCAGGGCAAGGCAGACTGCTCTCGCCTCCCGGCAAATGACCACCTAGACTTTTCATGCTGGCATCTGAGGCTACAAGCACCCATCCAATGCTTCCAATGGCCTTCTGGCCATCAGTTGGGCAGGACTGCCACCACCACATCAAATGCTCCTTGAATTCTTTAGGGAGAGGAAGGGTCTGGTCAAACAACTGGAAAAAGGAAGACTGGACTGTTATCGGATACCTTTGCAGCAGACACGAGTACCCTGGCCAAAAAAACTGGCTCCAAAGTCGATGCTATGGACATGAGGAACTGGAGTGGAACACGTAAATGTAGAGTGGTTGTTTACATCATCAAAAGGTATAAATACTAGAGGACATGCATTGAAGCTACAGTTTAACCCATATAAGACTAATAAGAGAATAATTTTACTCAAAGCGTAATCAAATTCTGGAATTCATTACTGGAGAATGCAGTAAAAGCTGTTAGTGTAGCTGGGTTTAAAAAAAAAACGTTTTGACAAGTTCCTGGAGGAAAGGTCCATAAACCATTATTAAAGAAGAACCGGGTGTTTCCCACATCCGGAGGTGGCAGCGGTCAAGGATTGGGGGCATCGGTACCGTAAAAGGTTTCCTTTGGGGGTGCCTCATATTTCCAATTCCTTGGTGTGTGTTCCTCCTCGGCCTCGGTCTCGGTCTCAATAGTGAGAGCCTTGGCCATGTCCCGCACAAAATCGAGGAAAGTGACATCCTTGGGCGGGGAACGGCACTGGGTCATTGGGGGAGACTGGTCCGAGGAGACGTCTCAGTGTCGCGTCGGGTCCGGGGACTCTTCATCCTCTGTCTCCCATATGGACTCGAAGTCTGAGTATGAGTATGAGTCTGAAGGCGCGCGATCACCTTGGTTGAGGTCCGCTCCAGATGATCCACAACCTCCAGAGGATCTGTGGTCTGAGCAACAGGTGCTCGCCGGGGGGGACCGTTGCCCCGAGGAATGGGACCGGGACCTCATCCAGTGCCGGGGGCTCTCTCGAGGCCAGTGGGGCTTGAGAACCGGCTCAACATATGGGGAAGCCCTTGATGTTGAGGGTCCCATCATCAGGGCAGATGAACCAGATGAGCTGGACATGAACGCCCGCTGCATTGCTACTAGGACAGATATACTGTTCTCTAAGGTCACCATTCTGGTGTCCATACCAGTTGGCTCCACAGCCCTCAATGCGGGCACCGAGGACTTCAGATCCAGCGTTGGTACAGTTAAGGGGGAGTCCTCGATGAGGATGGCCTCAGAGTCGGAGGTGAGTTGGAGGTCAGTTGGCGGGTGCCGAAGACTCCTTGCTTGAAAGGCTGCTCCCGCCCCGACTCTTCAGACTCATGCCTGGAACTGCAGGACCTGGGGGTGGGATTAACTCTTCTTCCCGGATCCATCCTCAGAGGCAGTCTTCGAGGATTTCTTCTTCTTGTGCTCCACCTCCAGGGATTTCCGCAACCACGGGACATTGAAGAGGCTCTGGCTTCATGGGGAACCAAGGTATCAGAGGGGACCCTGGAGTGTGGTGTCATCGGAAACTCCAGCACAGAGTTGGACTTCTGAAAAGATTTTTCCTGCTGCTGATGGCAACTCTTTAAGGCCTTTGAGGTCATGGTTTTGCAGAGTTCGCAGTCGGAGTTGTTATGCTCCAGGCCGAAGCATCGGAGGCAGTTGTGCGGGTTTGGTGAGTAACATCGTTTTGCCATGCTGGTCACACTTTTTGAAGCCACTAGAGGCCATCGGAAAAAGGGGGTCCCTGGCATCCTGGCTAAAAAAGGGCATGAACTCCGGCCAAGGAGCACCTCAATGAAAAAAGGAAAAAACGAATGAATGAACCCAAGGAGCGACGCTGAGGTGAGCTGGCTCATGGGTGGGAAGGAACCTGTACGTAAATAAGACAAAACTTAATTTTAAAAAAAAACACTTTTTCTGGGGGAGCTGAACAACGTCCGAAGGGCTCCGCAGAAAAAAGGAGACTGAGGAAAGATGGCACTCTTGGGCGGGAAGTGGACCACGCATGCGTGGTGCATCTTCCAAAGGCTTTCACTGAAAGCTGGGGAGATGCTTCCGCATGGGCTCCATCGGCGCCAACATCACACATATGCAAGGACCGACTTCCTGCTTGTTCCCAGAGAAAGTGGGTTTAATTGGGAATTTTGAGTGTTTTGTGAGATTTAAGAGTAAGAAAAATATAGAGTGAATGATTCTGAGTGGTTTAGGGTTTGTTTTTTTAAACAAAATGTAGCTTTGTTAGGGAAATCCATTCTAACAACAGAAAGGAGAGGAAGAAGTAGTTAAACAGGAGGATAATCCTTCTCATATTATAAAAGCAACTGTCAAAGCTGAAATTAAAATATTTTTTAATCTCCTTTGCTACAATAAAAGTGATAAAATGGACCCAGGTAAGAAAAGACTGGATTATAACAGAAGAGGAAGGAAAGGGTTTAGAGAATAAACTGCTTCGGCAAGTGGTGGAGTTTTTCTTTTTTAGGAAGCAGAGTTTAAAACTAAAGACTAGTGTATGATAGATTGAGGGTAAGGGGAAGCTGGAAAGGAATTTGAGACTTTCAAAAGGGTACTATAAATTCTTCTTTAAAAGTCAGAGTTTTAATTAAAATATGCAGAATGAATGCATGTTGAGAGTGTGGAATGAATGGTAGTTTGGTGGTGACTGGTGGAAAGTGTGCGGTAAGCTGTTGTGGTATCTGTGGTGAGGTGTGGCTGGAGAGTGGGATTAGTGGTTTACGGAAACGCGAATGTGTAAGAAAGAGGGTGTATGGGAGTTGAGGCTCTGAGAGATTGTGTGTGAGTCTCTAAAGGAAACAACTGAAGTAGATGGAATAGTACCCCTGACCTTGTACTGCAGAGAGCACAGGTTCAATAGCCTGAAACTGCAGGAGGTGCAGCAGCACTTCTATAATCATTACCTGCTTGAATGGGGAGCTGCAGGGAAATTCCACAAAAGTCATCCTGAAAAGGTTGTGCAAACTCCAGTGTATAACCCTGACTTAAGACCTCACGAACCCATTACTCAGACATGTTATGGACCGAAAGAGTAAGGCAGATGGAGCTGTCCCTACATGGCTGTACCTCGAAAGGGACCTACCAAACCTCATTGCGAGGCTTACTGGCTCTGTAAAGAGTCACTGCTGAGTCTCAAGAACGCTGGGAACCCTAAAAGTGCTGACCCTTTGTGTTTAGATTCATAAGAGCAATAGGTTCTGCTTGAACTCTACCAGTCCAAGGGCATCCCTATGCCATACATGGATCTCTGGGCTTGGCTTCCAGAAGCCTCTATGGGAGAACGTCTCCAAGGTCTTTCAACAACTTTTTCAAGCCCTCCCCTAAGAGCAATTTGATAAGAGGAGCATGCACAGCCATAACTTGGAGGCAGCAGTGGCCAAACAATTTCAGAGAAAATCCACCGCTTGACCAGAAGCACTGCTTCATAGACTTATTCTGTCCTCTGAAGTTGGTGTAAGTTCCATCAGGGAATGAACTGCTGACCTTGGAACCAGATGCAGAAGACTTGTAGCCAAGCCAAAGAAGCCTCTTGAGATTCAGCCCAAGAGAGCTTAGGCCACATAGCACTGCTCAAATGCCCAATCCAAAGCTGTAAAGATACTTTGGAGTATGGCCAAACTGAATTGGCCCAGAATTGAACCCAGGTCTATTGTTCAAAGGCAGCTATGTTCACCACAATACCACCGTCCAGTGGGATGTAATGGCATTTTGGAGGAGGGCTTCCACTCTCCTAAATAAGTTAATGGCAGCGTAGCATCCCCTTCCACCAGTATGGAAGTGTACTTTGTCATGGCTGTGACTAGGGCCTCCATTCGAGGGATCCCATAGGCTGTTCCATCTTACCCTGGGGAAAAAGGACACACAAACAAGTTAGAACCCTAGGGCCTCCCCTCAGACCCAGCTCCAGTGCCTCCCACAGAGGCCATGAGCTTATCACAGGCTCAAGGAGGGGGAACGGTTGGGACAATGCTGCACACAGTCCAGAAGATGATCCAATTGCAAACACTCCACGGGGCAGGTGCTGAAAGGCACATGAATAAGGGTGGAAAGATCCTCCCTGTGAAATTATACAGATTACTGACAGGTGCTCACCTTCTACTGTGGTAAGCTCCCCTCTCATCCACTAACTCATCAATTGCTGGGCTTACAGCACTTAAATCACACAAACTACAAGACCATGGTCTGGGCCAGGGGAGACAAGTCTTATCTGCACTGCTGTACCAGTCCACACAACTAGCCACCTGCTGAAGGCAGACAAATACTGGGTTCTCTCAATGCTATTACTACTACTACTGAGCATTTGTGTAGCGCTACAAGTCGTACGCAATGCTGCACAGACATGTAAGAGACAGTCCCTGCTCATAGAGCTTACAATCTTGTAAAGACAGACAACGCAGAAGGTGTAGACAGGGATAAAACAAGGGGGAAAGGAAAGAAAAAGGAGATCAGGGGAGTCAAGATCCAAAAAGCAGCAGTGAAGAGGTGAGTTTTCAGCCTGAATTTGAAGGAGGTCAGAGAAGGTGCCTGGTGTACAGACACAGGTAGTTTGTTCCAGGCATAAGGTGCAGCAAGGTGAAAGGAGCGAAGTCTGGAGTTAGCAATAGAAGAGAAGGGCACAGACAGAAGGAGTTTACCAGAAGAGTGGAGTTCCCAAGGGGGGTTGTAAGGAGAGATAAGAGAAGAAAGGTAGTGAGGAGCTGTACCAGAGGATATACTAGTGAGGACACCAGTGAAAATTGTTCTAGTCTGCTTTCACCTGTTGGTTGGGGAACACAACCCACTCACCTGGGCTGGTCTAGCAGAATAAGGGCAATAAGATAATTGTGTTGTCAGTGGAGAATGAATGGTACTGTAAGTGCTGGTTCTCAATTTCAGATGAAACAGTATGATAGTAGATGACCATCATTAAGGTCCACTTAATTCAATTTAATTGGACCTTTTTAATGTTGTTTAACCAGCGAATCAGCCCAAATAAACAAAATTAGCTAATACATTCATTTAAAAAACACAACAGTTATCATAATAGCAAAAATAAACTTAAAATAATCTAAGGGAATGGTAATATACAAAAACATCAAAATACAAAATAAGTATCACCTAACCCTACAAAACTGTATACAAAAATTACAAAGAAAAAAGAGCCATATAAAAACTAATTTTATGCCAACTTCTCTCATAAACAGTCTTCAGATTCTTTCTGAAGATCAAATAACTTGAATTTAACTGAATATCACACATTAGCAAATTCCAGATTGAAGGGGCCCTTCCCTTGAATGTATTCTTCTTCCAAAAAAGAACCCTTAAAGAATTGGGTGAGGGTACCATGTGAGTACTAATAATGGAATATAGATGATAAAGGTTGATTATTTGAAGAGTTAGTTCACAGTGGGTATACTATAAAATGAACTTGTTGCAATCTACAAGTCTTCAGGAAAAGTTGTAGAAAGAACATTTATAGCACCATGGTATAAGCATATTAGTTCAAATAAGAGGGAGTTAAAGGGAGCAGAGAAGATGGAGAGAATCACCAGATGAAGTGGGCATAGGAGTTACTCTCAATAGTTATTAAATCAGTATTGATTTATGGTAGAAAGCAGGAAGAGGAATATTTCACTTAAAAGGAGCGCTAGTCTTTAAAATGACCTAGTTACTTAATATAGCTCAAAAATCTTGTCAAGGAATCAGTTTCATCAACTAATATGGGTGTGATCAACTTGGATGATATTGCTGAGTATCTGATGACTAAAGAATCATTTTACTAAAGTCCACGAGGAGGTTAATGCATGTTTTAATATGCACTTGCTGTCTGTGGTGACACCTAATATGTGGGCACGATAGCAAATGATCACTAAGATGCAGGGCCAGCCTGTTCACTAGGTGAGCTAAGCAGCCGCCTAGGGCAGACGGCCTGGGTGGGTGGCTTTGTGCAGCCACTTTGCTGCCTGCAGCAGGCCATGTCCTTCAGCACACAGACATGCCACTTCTGATCCCCCTCAGATGCAACTTACTGTCGGAGGGGGTTCGGAAGCAGCAAGCCATGTGTGCTGAAACACATGGCCTGCCATGGGCAACAAAGCAGCGGCACAAAACTGCCACTTTTAAAAATACTGCCGCTGCCCCCCCCACAACGGAATCAGCGACAGCGCGGCTCAGCAGGGGTGGCGGTGGGGCGGCAGAAACCCTTGGGCTGGCCCTGCTAAGATGCATGTTAATTAACCATTGTACAAGAGAGTGCAGACTGAGTTGGTTATGGCAGTGTGAGCATTGATTGCGTACTGCAATTAGCATGAGCGTCATTAGCACATGCTCACCATCAAAGTGGCAATTAGCATGCACCCACATTAACTGCACGGCATGTTAGCATACATACCCATGCATTAACTTCCAGGGACATGCTGGTCATGCCCCAGCGCTTAACATGGAGGCTTTGCATGGAGGATTTATTAAAGAGGCCCCTAAGACATCAGATCCATGTAAAGAATTGAATGAGGAAGTATTGGTTGATCAAAGTATGGTAACCAGAATGCTTTTTGCTATGGGTCAAGTTTAGTGTATTAGTGATGGAATAAATGGCGAGAGCAGTAAATGCAACAACCTCCACTGGGCCCTTACCCGATTGATATTAATATATTGCAAGGAATTGTTAGCCTCTTTCATTAGGAGTTATGCCTATCAATTTACATAGTAACATAGCATATGACGGCAGATAAAGAACAGCATGGTCCATCTAGTGTGTCCAGCAAGGTGGCAAGAGCAGGTGCACCTGCCGCTCCGTGCAGATCATCCCTCCCCATGCCTTTGTTTAGGGGTTTATCCACCGCTCCATGCAGGTCACCCCTATTTGTTGAGATATAAGAAATAGTTTATTCTGATTTAAGAGCAAGTATTCATCCTCTTCCTTGTGACAAGTTACGAAACCTTCCACTGCCTCAGGTACAAATTTACGGGCCAATGCAGGAAAGCTTAGCGTGGCATTTTTCTGGCACTTTTCCCACACTAGGCTTGCTCTCTGATGCAGAAAGCAAGCTAACACCAGAAGAATGCCCAAAACACAACCACACTAAATTACAGTGCACTTGGCATGCAAATCACTGCATAATTAATTGTGCTCGACATAAGAAACTGCACTGAAACTTTGTGCAGCTTTACACAGCTTTTTAATGCTCGATCTTCATGCCAGCTACGAGCAGGCATAAAAATCCAGCCAGGAGCAAAAATATCAACTGAAGTGAAGTTTGACACTTTATCTAAGATGATCCAGGCTTTGGGAAAGCCCACGATGCCATCAGCACACTGTCGGGGGGCCTAAGCCTCTGCCCCAGACACCGACCCCACAACAGTGTGCCGATGGCATCGTGGGCCTTCCCCAATAACTCCGTCATCTTAAGTGAAGTGTCAAACTTCACCTCAGATGACCCTGTTTCTCCAGGACAGCATGCCAAACTTGTGCCAACTTCTGTGCGCATCTTTATCTTTATCACGTCACTTCACATACTGAATGCACCTTTGTAACATCAGGGCAGTTTACAATCACAAAAAAAAAAAAAAAAAAGTAGAGAAGAGGCTAGTGCCAGAAAAGTGAAAAGATAGGACAGGATACAGCAGCCATACAAATAGGGGGAAGAGAGAAGGACAAGTGAGGGGAAGGCAGCAAAAGAGGGAGGTCAGGAGCTGAGAGAGGGAAGGTCAAAGGCGGATTGGAAGAGATGTGTTTTAAGGAGGGACTTGAATTTCTGGAATGATGGTTCTAGAGGTAAGTCGGTGGGAAGGGAATTCCATAGGACGAGCCCTAGGAAGAAAAATGCGGTGTGGCAAGTTGATTCTAAACGTGCATGTGAGGTGGGGGGAAGGTGATTTACATGGAGAGAGCACAAAACTGAGATGGAGTATGAAAATGGAGGGAGTTTGATAAGTATTGTGGAATGTGTGTGTAAATGGATTTATGCACCGGAGTGAGAATCTTATAATTGATACGATACTGAACAGGGAGCCAGTGGAGGTGGATACGTAGTGGGGTAATGTGGTCAAAGCGTGTGGCATGTGAGATGATCCTGGCTGCAGTGTTCTGGAGTAGTTGGAGGCGGCGGAGCTGTAATTCGGGAAGGTCTGCAAGGACAATGTTACAATAGTTGATGCGTGACATAACTAATGACAAAAGGAGAGTGGTTAGTGAGGGAGTGGTCAAAATTGGATGGATGGACTGAATTTGGCTGAGGAAGAAGGAAAAGTGGTGGATAAGCAGGGAGAGATGTTCGTGAAAAGACAGGGCAGAGTCAAGCTTAAACGCTGAGATAGCGAAGGGAAGAGACAAGGGGAATGGGGGAGTTAGAGAGGAAGTGGGCCAGAGATAGAGAGGAACCACCAAAGGTAAACTATATGACACATGTTTTGGATGGGTTGAGATGAAGAAAATTAGATGCTGACCACTGAGAGACACGAGACAGACAGATATTTAGTGGAGACAGGTCGGGAGCAGGACTACTGTGATGGTGTAAGATGATATCGTCGGCATAGTAATACACGGGCAGCCCAGATTGTTGAATTAGTAGCGTGAGGGAAGCCAGAAAGACATTAAAGAGAAGCAGGGCAAGCACGGAACCTTGGGGGACACGGCAAGAGAGAGGAGCAGGGGTCGAAGAGGTGGTATGCAAGATGACAGAGAATGACCGAGATGAAAGAAAGTGAAATCATTGAAAGACCAAGCCATGAATGCCAGCTTCAAAAAGACATGAAAGAAGAGTGGAGTGGCCAACCAAATCAAAGGTGGAGGAGAGATCCAGGGATATGGCCAAGGAAATATCACCGCAGTCATGTGAAATGTGAAGCTCATTGAAGAAAGAAAGTAGGATAGTTTCGGAATTGTAGCCAGGCCTGAAGCCAGACTGACAGAGGTGAAGGAAGTGAATGGAATCGAGATGAAGAAATAGTTGAGAGAATACAAATTTTTCAAGGATCTTGGCGAGGAAAGGAAGGTTGGAGACAGGCCGATAGTGTGCAGGGATAGTAGGATCAAAGGAGGGCTTCTTGAGAAGTGAACGGACCTGGGCACATTTCCACAGGGTAGGAAAGGTACTGGAGGAAAGACTAATGTTTAGAATGGTGAATACAACAGGAAGGAGGATGAGAGAAGGTTCCAGAAGCCAGACAGAAGGAATGGGGTCGGAGAGGCAGGTAGTCTTCTGAGTGGTGGAGAGTAACTTGGATAGTTCAGCAGTAGTGATTGGTCGAAAGATAGACCAAGAGTGATACAAGGAGGGCACAGAGGGCGGGGATGGAAGAGGGCAGGTCGAGAAGGTACAATGCAGTTTCTGAATTTTGTAAGTGAAAAAGGAGGTGAGCTGAGAAGGGATGGGTGGCGAAGAAGTGGAAATGGAAAAGGGGGAGATGAGTATTTGAAAGGGATTTTGATACAGAATATAACTGGCGGGAGGAATTAGAGGATGTGGCAATGAGATTGGAATAGCAAGATTGTTTAGCATTGTTGAAAAGAGAGCGATAATGGTGATGACAGCTTTTTAATTGGTGCAGAGTAACAGAGGAATGGTGCAAGAGGCGTTCGGATCAATGGAAGTAAGTACGATGTAAGCAGAGGCCAGGATAATACCAGGGGTGATGAGAGAGAGTGCAGAGGGGGTATGGGCAAAGAGGGGCCAGATCATTAAAAGCAGAAGATAGTCGGGAGTTCCAAATAGAGACTTGATCATCTGAGGAGAGAATGGAGAAGTCAGTCGTCTGCAGCTGATCAGAGGGAGAAAAGTGTTCAAGGGTAAAGAGGTTATGTGACGAGAGAAATGAACGGGGGCTAGGCTGGAAGGTAGAGAGGCGGAGGGAGGGGAAGTCATGGGGGCCTGCAAGAAAAATGTAATACAGAAATGATCCATCCATGACAGGGTGGTGTTAGTGATGGAGGATGGGAGTAGAGGGGAACTGGAAAATCTTATGAGTAGATCAAGTGTGTGGCTGACAATCTGAGTGGGGGAGGAGATGTGTTGAATGATAGCGAGATCGTGGGGGTGGGCAAGAAAGATGTGGTCTCAGGATGACGTGGGTGAGTGGTAATGGATGTTGAAATCACCTAAGAACACCAAATGAGGAAATTGAAGAGAGGTCTCCGATACTGTGAAGAGAAAAAAGTGTCCCAGAGGGGTGGGCAGAAGGACAGAGAGGGGGGAGTAAATGAGAAGGAAGTGAGTGGGGGGAGAGGTATGTAGGCAGAGAAGGAGAGACTGAGTAGTGGAGAGCATGGGAGTGTACCGGAGTCATAAGAACATAAGAACATAAGAAATGCCATACTGGGTCAGACCGAGGTCCATCAAGCCCAGTATCCTGTTTCCAACAGTGGCCAATCTAGGTCATACGTACCTAGCAGTTTCCCCAAAAGACACAGCTTCTGCAGTGCTTGTACTAGGCCAAGCATTGATATCCTGGGTCCCTTTTTAATAGTGGTTTATGGACCTTTCCTCCAGGAACTTGTCCAAACCTTTTTTAAACCCAGCTATACTAACAGCCCTTACTACATCCTCCGGTAACAGATTCCAGAGTTTGATTACACGTTGAGAGAAGAAATATTTTCTCCTATTTGTCTTAAATAGTTTACCCTGTAGCTTCATTACATGCCCCCTAGTCCTTCTATATTCTGATAGCGTAAACAATTTATCCACGTTTATCCGTTCCACTCCATTCATTAATTTATACACCTCTATCATATCTCCCCTCAGCCGCCTCTTTTCTAGGTTAAAGAGCCCTAACCTTTTTAGCCTCTCTTCATAGGAGTAGCCTTCCATCCCCTTCACCAATTTGGTGGCTCTTCTCTGTACTTTTTCTAATAACTCTATGTCCTTTTTAAGATATGGTGACCAGAATTGCACACAATATTCAAGGTGCTGTCGTACCATGGAGCGATACAGAGGCATTATAATATCCTTTGTTTTATTCTCCATCCCTTTCCTTATGATACCTAGCATTCTATTTGCTTTCTTGGCCGCCGCTGCACACTGGGCGGAGGGTTTTAACATGTTATCCACGATCACTCCTAAATCTTTTTCCTGGGTGGTGGTTTTCTAATGTGGAGCCTTGCATCTTGTAACTATAGTGTGGGTTGTTCTTTCCTAGGTGCATAACTTTGCACTTGTCCACATTAAATTTCATCTGCCATTTGGATGCCCAGTCTTCCAATTTATCCAGATCCTCCTGCAGTTTTCCACAATCCTCTTGGGTTTTAACAACTTTAAACAGTTTTGTGTCATCTGCAAATTTGATTACCTCACTAGTTATTCCCTTTTCCAGGTCATTTATGAATATGTCAAAAAGTAGCGGACCCAGTACAGATCCCTGGGGTACTCCACTATTCACCTTTTTCCATTGGGAATATTGGCCATTTAGCCCTACCCTCTGCTTTCTATCTTTTAACCAGTTCCCGATCCACAATAGTACACTGCCTCCTATCCCATGACTTTTTAGCTTCGCCAAAAGTCTCTGATGGGGGACCTTGTCAAAAGCTTTCTGAAAGTCCAGATACACTATATCAACCGACTCACCTTTGTCTACCTGTTTATGCACACCTTCAAAAAAACAGATCAGATTAGTAAGACAAGATCTTCCTTGTCTAAAGCCATGTTGGCTGTCTCCCATTAGGCCATGACTATCTACATGCTGTGTAATTTTGTTCTTTATGATGGCTTCTACCATTTTCCCTGGTACTGACGTCAGGCTCACCGGTCTGTAATTTCCCGGGTCACCCCTGGAACCCTTTTTAAAAATTGGTGTTACGTTGGCGACCCTCCAATCTTCAGGTATTACAGATGATTTTAATGAAAGTTCACAGATTACCAATAACAGGTCTGCAATCTCATATTTCAGTTCTTTCAACACTCTGGGATGTATACCATCCGGTCCAGGTGATTTGCTACTATTCAGTTTATCAAATAGTTGTAATATATCTTCCCGGTGTAGCGATATTTCTCTCAATTCCTCTGCAGTATCACCTTTAAATACCACTTCAGTCTTGGGTAACACCCCTACATCTTCCTCAGTAAAGACCGAAGCAAAGAATTCATTCAGTCTCTCTGCTATAGCCTTGTCTCCTCTTACTGCCCATTTTACCCCTCTATCATCTAATGGTCCAATTGACTCTCTCACAGGCCTTTTGCTACGAATGTACTTGAAAAAGTCTTTATTTCGTGTTTTTGCTTCCGTAGCAAGTTTCTTCTCAAATTCCCGCTTTGCCTGCCTTATCAATGCTTTGCATTTAACTTGCCAGTGCTTGTGCTGTTTCCAGTTTTCATCATTTGGCTCTTTTTTCCATTTTCTGAAGGTTGCTCTTTTGGCAGCAACAGCCTCTCTGACCTCACCTTTAAACCATGCTGGCAGTTTTTGGACTTTCTTCCACTTTTCTTAATGCGTGGAATACAGCTGGTCTGGGCTTCGAGGATAGTATTTTTAAATAACACCCAAGCTTGCTGTAAGTCTTTAACCTTTGGAACCGCTCCTTTTAGTTTTTTCCGAACTATATTCCTCATTCTATCATAGTCACCCTTTTGAAAGTTAAAAGGTAGTACTGTGGATTCCTTTACTATCTGTCCTCCACTGATTAAATCAAACATGATCATACTATGATCACTATTGCCAAGTGGTCCCAACACCCTTATTTCTTGCACCAGATCTGGCGTTCCACTAAGGACTAGGTCCAGTATGGCTTCCCCTCTGGTCGGTTCATGAACCAGCTGCTCCAAGAAGCAGTCATTTATTTCATCTAGAAACTTTATCTCTTTAGCTTGTCCTGCTGTGACACTGTCCCAGTCGATACCGGGGTAATTGAAATCACCCATTATTACTACTCTGTTGTGGCTTTTGTTAGCTTCCTTGATTTCTTTGAGCATTTCATCATCCATTTGTTCATTCTGGCCAGGTGGTCGATAGTATACTCCCACTGCCATCACCTTCCCCTTCATAAATGGAATTTCAATCCATAGAGATTCTACAGCATATTTTGTTCCCTGCAAAACTTTAATCCTTTCTGACTCAATGCCCTCTCTAACATAGAGCGCAACCCCTCCACCAATTTGTTCAGCTCTATCATTACGATATAGCTTGTATCCAGGTATCACAGTGTCCCACTGGTTATCCTCCTTCCACCATGTCTCTGAGAGTGCAATCATATCTAACCTCTCATTTAATGCTATATATTCTAATTCTCCCATCTTATTGTTTAGACTTCTAGCATTGGCATACAAGCATTTTAGAGACTGTATTTTATTAATATTAATCTGGCTATTGGTAGGCATGGGTAATTGGGAATCTTTATGCTCTGTCTGCTCCTTACTCAAGGGCATTTGGGCTACTATACTCCCTTTTGGAACCTCACTGCTTTTGGTAGTATCCTTCAAGGATACCTTTGTCCGAACCGTGCGCTCCTGGGTGACTGTCGGCTTTCCCCTATTTTCTAGTTTAAAAGCTTCTCTATCTCTTTTTTAAAGGTTAATGCCAGCAGTCTGGTCCCATCCTGATTAAGGTGAAGCCCATCCCTTCGGAAGAGCCCCCCCTTTCCCCAGAATGTTCCCCAGTTCCTAACAAATCCAAAACCCTCATCCTTGCACCATTGTCTCATCCACGCATTGAGACTCCGGAGCTCTGCCTGTCTTTTGGGTCCTGCACGTGGAACAGGAAGCATTTCGGAGAACGCTATCCTGGAAGTTCTGGATTTCAACTTCCTACCTAAAAGCTTAAATTTAGCCTCCAGAACTTCCCTACCACATTTTCCTATGTCATTGGTACCAACATGTACCAAGACAGCAGACTCCCCCCCAGCACTATCTATGATCCTATCTAGGCGGTGCGTGAGATCTGCTACCTTCGCACCAGGCAGGCATGTTAAAAGGCGATCCTCACGTCCACCAGCCACCCAGCTATCTACATTCCTAATGATTGAATCACCAACTATAACAGCTGTCCTGACCCTCCCCTCATGGGGACATGGCCCTGGAGAAACGTCCTCGGTGCGAGAGGGTTTTACATCACCTGGAGGACAGGTCCTAGTTACAGGATCACTTCCTGCCACACGAGGGTGATGCTCTCCTGTCACGTGACCTCTCTCCTCCATGGCAACAGGGATGCTGCCAGACTGGAGGTGGGACTTCAGGACTATATCCCTGTAGGTCTCGTCCATGTACTTCTCTGTCTTTCTTATGTCTTCCAGGTCTGCTACTCTAGCCTCTAGAGAACGGACTCGTTCCCTGAGAGCAAAGAGCTCCATGCACTCAGCAAAGAGCAAAGAGCTCCCTGCACTCAGAGGAAGCAAGGAGCTAAAAAGAGCAGCAACCCCCCAGGGCGACCCAGGCGAGGGGTAGCGAGAGCAGAGTAGCCTGGGGGGAGGCAGCAGCCAAGAAGAGGGTCTTCACCCTCCCTCAGGCACATCTCTGTAACAAAAAGAATGCCAAGAGTGCACGTGTTTGTCTTGCTCTCCCAGTTTAATGCTGACTTTTTGCGCACTGGGTAATTTGCATATTGCATCCCACACAAAAAGTCAGTGTTAAACTTATGCTACAAAACCCTGCGCTAGAGCTTTAAGCGCTTGGCTCTAGCACAGGGTTTCTGCATCGGCCTGTTAGATTGTAAGGCATCCAGGCACAGAAAAATATCTACTACACCTGAATGTAGCTCATTTGGAACTTCTAAGATGTGAGCTAAACCCAAGTTTCTAAATCCCAAGTCAAATTTGGATCCTTTATTACCTAATTCCTACTGATCAGTATCTAGTCTACCTTTCTTAGCAAAGATTATTGAGAGTTATATTGGGGGCAATTACAGAATTGTACCAATTTAAATGCACCATTAGACACTAAATATGGATTTCAGAAAAGACATGGGATACAGATATGGTTTCTTTGCATGATCAACTGGCACATGAACAAGCAAATACAAAACAACTTATTTGTTGATTTGTCTTTTGTCTCAATATCTCTACTGCTTTGGACTGTATTAGACATTTTATTCTTGTAGAAAGATTAAGGCAGATTGGTATCCGTGCAACAGTGTTGTTCAAGTTCTATCTGGGAGGTACTGTAGAGCTCAACAGAATGGAAGATAGAGTTTCAGAATGGGTCATTAAAAAAAAAAAAAAAGGGGCCGGTCAGCTCTCTCAGCCCTGCAATTTAACATATATTCAGCCCTATGTAGATGTAGATGTAGATGTTATGGGGGTTATTTTACAAGCCCTATTTATGCTTTGGATATCTGAAAACAGGCAAACAGACATCCAAAGCATGGAGATGTCCTTAGGGCCATTTTAAAAAGCTGTTGTAAAGAGATGCCTGGCACAGGAGCATGTTGTAGGCGTGTCTGGGGTGTTCCCAAAAACCTGGACATTCTCATCAAATTTCAGAAATGCCCCGCACATCTTGAGCCACGTCAAAGTTTGTACCTGCTCTAGGCATGAATACTGTGGGCATTGGGAATGTGCTCCCTTTGCCAGCCAAACATCCAGAAGGTGTGAAGGAGGTAAACTCATATCCCCTATATTGTCCATGTTGACAACAAACACGGCTGGGGAAAGAGGGCTTTTGTTTTTGTTTCGCCACGCCAATGGATGTCTCCATATACAAACTAAAGCATGTGATAAACATCCCCGGCATTTTGAAAACATAACTTAAAGCAGGCAAAATCAAAATGCCACATGAAAGGATATGCACTATCTGAGCCTCTCCATCACTCCATCTCAATCTGTTGAAGACAACTCACCACAAATCAACCCTGCTACAAAACTCACACACATTTGGAAACTCTACAGATTTAATCAGCCATGTTTTCAATTTGCATTTATTATTCTATACTCGCCCATCATTTCAACATTCTATCTAAGTCGCTATTACTATTGCTACTACTGAACATCTGTATAATGCTACGACATATGCAGTGCTGCACAGACACATGTAAAAGACAGTCCCTGCTCATCAGAGCTTATAATCTAGTCAAGACAGTCAACACAGTAGCTGTAGACATAGAATGGTAAGGAAGCCCAAAGGAGATTAGGCGAATCAAGATCCAAAAGGGGCAGCGAAGAAGTGTTTTCAGCTTGGATTTGAAAAGGGCCAGAGATAAAGCTGACGTATAGACTCAGGTAGTTTGTTCCAGGCAAAAGGAGCAGTGAGGTAAAAGGAGCGAAGTCTAGAGTTAGCAATAGAAGAGAAGAGCACAGATAGAAGCGATTTGCCACAAGAGCAGAGTTCCCAAGGAGGGGTGTAGGGAGAGAGAAGAGAGGAAAGGTAGTGAGGAGCTGCAGAATGAATGTACTTATAGGTCAGCAGAAGAAGTTTGAACTGGATGCAGAAATGGATAGGAAGCCAATGAGGTGACTTGAGAAGAGGGGTAATATGAGCATGACAAGGCTGGTGGAAGATTAGCAGCACAGCAGAGTGTTGAACAGATTGAAGGGGAGAGAGATGATTCAAAGGGAAACCAACAAAGAGTAGGTTACAATAGTCAAGATGGGAAGTGACCAAAGAGTGGATAAGAATCTTAGTAGTGTGTTCAGAAAGGAATGGGCCTATTTTGATAATGTAGAGAAAGAAACGGCAGGTTTTAGCTATCAGTTGGATGTGTGTGGAGAAGGAGTCGAAGATGACCCCAAGATTGCAAGATGAGGGAACAAGGAGGAGTACAAAGTTATCCACAGAGACTGAGAAAGGAGGAAGGGGGGGGGGGGGGAATAAGAAGCTCAGTTTTGGCCATGTACAATTTCAAGCAACGATGAGACATCCAAGCAGCAATGCTCTTCAGTCATGCCAATTAACCAGAATCACTCACTCATGGACAGATCACTTTGATACTCCCATGGCTTCATGTTTTCAATTATCATCTTATTATACTTGCTACCAGTTATAACAAGCTGCTGTTGAATGTAATCCTCTCCCTAACCCTGTTCTCATGTTTTACCATTACCACACCATGTAATGCTAAAATTAAGTGTTAAATGT
Source organism: Ichthyophis bannanicus (assembly GCA_033557465.1). Classification (NCBI taxonomy): domain Eukaryota; kingdom Metazoa; phylum Chordata; class Amphibia; order Gymnophiona; family Ichthyophiidae; genus Ichthyophis; species Ichthyophis bannanicus. The sequence goes on from CM066031.1 coordinate 1,374,045,603, forward strand.
AAACCACCTTGATCTTAGGAAACACAGTATATAAAAACTGTTAAATAAATAATAAATCCATGCTCCAAGTTTTTATAGTGGGGACATCTATGTAGATGCTGGCTGAAATCAAGCTGAAAGAGACATCCCTGGCATTTTTCTACAGGTTTTGCCGGGACATCCCAGACTGCACTTGGAAGCTCTTTCTAAAATGCCACTTCACATGGATCATTTTCTTTTTACAATGATGAGCTTCCTGTAACTGCAGCAGATTGCTTTTTAGCAATTACTATTAAAAGTAATAATTTGCAGAAAAGAGAGGCAATGACAGTTTGTCAAGATGTCAGTTAATTTTTCAACATACAGGGGTGTCCTACACAGAGCGGTGGGTTAACCCCTAAAACAAAGACATGGGGAGGGGTGGCCTGCACGGAGCGAAAGGTGCACCTACTCTTGCCTTCTTACTGGGCAGGCTAGATGGACCATACTGGTCTTTATCTGCCAGCATTTACTATGTTACTAAAAAATATCCCACCTACTAGAATTAAGTTGCATGAGGTTGCTCTTTCATTGAAGTCTCAGGTATCTTACTTGGGTTTAACTTTGGATAGTAGGTATAGCGTAGGTCCTTATGTAAAAAGGGCTGTGCAAAAGGCATTTTGTAAGATACATATTTCACACTGGATTGTTTGCTTTAAGAACCTAGTGACTTTTGTATGGTTTTCTTTCCTCTGCTATTCTCTGCTATGATTACTGCAGTGGTATTTACTTTGGACTACTGAACTTGATTTTGAAGACATTGCAGCCAATACAAATATGGCAATGCATATTTGACTAAATCTAGATACAATTATACAGTAATTCACCAGGACTAAGTGAGCTTTCCTACTGAATTTTGAGTACATTTTAAGGTATTATTGATGATATTTATAACTGGACATGGGTTATCTTCAGGATACTGGAGTTCACTGGTTCAGTTTTACAAAAAAAAAAAAGAAAGTCAGAGAGATTGATTAGGATGCATTTCCAAAATTTCTTAGTAGTACTGTCAAGAGGAAGGAAAATCTGAGTATTCATCAGTAGCCAGCCATTTGCTATTCATGTATTAGCTTCATGGAATTCATTCTCTAATGAGATTAGGAGTTGTGGCTATTTATTGCTTTTTGCAAAAGCTGAAGACATATTTGTGCAAACTTTTAGCTTGTAGATGTTGAATTTTATGCTTTCATAATTTTATTACATGCTTAAGTTATTATATCTCTTCATTGAACCCACTTAAAAGTGTTCATGATAAAATATATTTTAAATATATAAACACAAATCAAAGATTTTGCTAGAACCAAAGGAACTTGCTTTGGAGCATATTACATAGTAACATAGTAACATAGTAGTTGACGGCAGATAAAGACCAGCATGGTCCATCCCGTCTGCCCAGCAAGATGGCAAGAGTAGGTGCACCTGTCGCTCCGCGCAGGCCACCCCTCCCCATATCCTTGTTCAGGGGTAAACCCACCACTCCATATAGGACACCCCTATTTGTTGAGACGTTATATGGTTCAGAAGTTAGATGGTACCGTTTATTTTGTTTTTTTTCCTATTTCTGTAAAGGGATGCTCTGTGTTTGTCCCATGCCTTTTTGAATTCCGTCACCGTGTTCGCCCCTACCACTTCCATCGGGAGGGCATTCCAAGCATCCACCACCCTTTTAGTGAAAAAATATTTCCTGACATTGCTTTATAGAATTTCCTGATATTGTTTTATAGAATGTGCAAGATATTTAGGGACAGTATCTTTTAATGACAAAAGCAATGGTATGACTTTAAAACAATATATTTTGTTTAACCAGTTGCCAATGCAGAGCTAAGTAAATAGTACAATAATCAAATTGGATAAACATAAACAAACATACACCCTTCTCTTGGGACAGTTTTATTGTAAACTGCTTTGCCACACCATGAAGGGCGTATGTCAAATTTTAAATAAACAAACATGGGTTGAAACTAAAACCTGTATAATCTCCCTTAGGTTTGACCAACAAAAGATAGGCTTTCAATTGCTAAATTAGCTGCAAAATTAGTGATTTTATCAATTTGCCTAAATCCCAGTTGATCACAGCATTTCCCTTCACTTCTTCACCATTACAGCTCCACTGGGCTTATCCCAAATGGCTAAAAAAGGTCATCATCCTCAGCTCACAGTCCAAAGCTCAGTTAGTTTTAGCCAAAAGACCTGGCATTATGGTTCTGATTTAGGCACTTGATATACCGCCCTTTACTGTGTGTATCAGAGCGGTATACAGGTATATTCTAACAGGCAATTTCATGCTCTCTCTTAATAATGGGCTGTAAGATTTTACCAGGATAGGGATACACACTTCTTACATTGTAGAATCGAAATGACGACTCGGACAAAATCACCAGCACGGAGGTAATCAACTCCTGAACCCAAGTGCTGAATGAAAGGAATTCAGGGGTATACGCAACACTAATCTATTCAATTTACTGTAAGCATCTTCCAAATACTCTAGTGATTATAAAAATCTGACAGTTTGAACCACCACAGGAGTAGGACTGCCTGGAAAGGACTTTGGGAGTCAGCAGCCTTCCAGTACAGAAGATACTTTTATACAGTAGCTAAGTATTTTGAGAAACAAACTATGCATACCCCCTATCTGTATTATCAGCACCATTTCAGTCTCTCATTATCTCACGTGAGCCATTCCACCTAAAGACCATCAAAGCACTTAACTTCAACAAGCCCAGCTACTCTTCAAGCTTTGAGTTGCCCTTAATTAAAAGCTTCTCTTGGCAAGGATATGATGGAGCATGACATTCTCTTACCAGTAAAATGCATGCACTGTGGCAACAACTGCATTAATTACTTAAAACTCAATTATGCAAAGCCCTTCAAGGAACTCCACCAGCATACTGTATTCCAAGGTTGGTCCTCTTCAACTAAATGAACAGTCAAAATAGTGTTTTAAACACAAAACTTTGTCCTTTGTTTAGCTTTTAAAAACAGGACTTTATTTTCACATAGGGGGAAAAAGTAAAATCATGTGTTTTCTCAGCAATGGATTGCATAATAATAGCACTACCAATTAAGCAGATAATGAGGGGCAGTATAAGCTTGCTCTTCAGGGGACAGAGATGAAACGAGTGCCCAGAGTCCAATTAGCCATTAATGAACAGGAACCGTCTGATGTTGTTATACATCATAAGCTATAATTCTGCATGTTTCTTTGTCGACAGTGACAGACATTCCCTGCCCATGACTGCCAAATGTTACAACTCAGCACTATACATGTACAAAGAAGAGATTCTCTCATGTGTACAGTTTACAGTCTAGTCAAAACAAACACACATGATAAAGAAACTTGAATTCTATTTTAAAAAAGATGGCTAAAACTAACGCTGCAATTAGGAGAGTTGAGGATAAGATTTAAAAGAAGCCGCAAATAAGTGTATTAGCTTGTTATCAAACTGCTGAGTTTTCATACCCAGGATCCCAGGACATCCCCAGTGGTTTCTAAACAAAAGCTAATTTAGCAGTATAAAAAAAAAAAACAGCCCAGAAGTATGCATTGGAACTTTGGTTGGCCTAAAATTTGCTGAATTTTTAAAAATGAAATACGGATACCTCCAAAAAGAATTAATTAGACCTTACCTGCTAATTAGTGTTCCTGAAGGAACGACAGTCCAGTCCCTTACTTCTGGGTTGCGTAACCCTTCCAGCAGCTTGGAGGCTGAGTCCATCCTTTTTGAGGATGGTGTGGTATAAATACCACTGGCACCACCCACAGATCCCAGTATTCTAATGAAAAAGTAGCTTTAACCAGAAACCAACTCATTAAAAATTAAGAAAAACACAGCAAAATTTAAAACACAGGAGACCACCACAAACTCTCCCCCCTTTTTAACTGCAGGAGGTAGGAAGGAAAAAAGGGGGGGGGGGAGAGAGAGGGAAGGAGGAGGCCCGCCAGAACTTTCCTTCACCAAGATCCTCCGGACCTGCTCCAAGGACTCGTTAGCTTCGTTTCGGCTCTGACTTCGGTCCGTTGACCCTTTACCTACCCACAGAAATACTCAGTTGTTAGAAGAAACCGGGAGGGAACAGGGACTGGACTGTCGTTCCTTCAGGAACACTAATTAGCAGGTAAGGTCTAATTAATTCTTATCGTCACTCCAGTCCAGTCCCTTACTTCTGGGATGTACAAGAGCAGTTCACGCATGGGAGGGGTTCGCTATCGCGGACCGAAGTATCGCATTCCCAAAACGCGCATCAGCTGAACTCTGAACATCCAGCCTGTACTGTTTGGTAAAAGTATGCAGCGAAGACCAAGTAGCCGCTCTGCAGATGTCCAGCGGCGGAACTAAGCTATACTCCGCCCAGGAGGTAGCCTGCATCCGCGTCGAATGAGCGCGCAGACCTCCTGGAACCTGCTTCCCCCTTCAGAATGTAGGCCGAAGCAATAGCTTCCTTGATCCACCTAGAGATGGAAGCCTTGGCCGCCGCCTCCCCCTTATGCGGCCCCCAAACAGAATGAATAATCGTTCTGACTTCCGGAAGGATGCCGTGCGGGAGAGATAAAGCTTCAATGCTCTCTGGACGTCCAGGAGACGTAGCTTTCTGGCATTACCCTCTAGCTCTTCTGCTGAGAAAACCGGAAGAGAAACCGCCTGGTTCACATGGAAAGGAGAGAAGACCTTGGGTAAGAAGGAAGGAACTGTCCGTAAGACCACATTATCTCTGAAGAACGAAAGAAAGGGGGGCTGAGAAGACAATGCTTGCAGTTCAGACACGCGTCTGGCCGAGCAAATGGCAACCAGAAAGACCGTCTTGAGTGTCAAATCCTTTAGGGAGGCTCTCTTAGCCGGCTCGAACGGCTCCCTGGTCAGGGCATTTAACACCAGATTGAGATCCCAAGGGGGGGATCACCGACCTTTGTAGCGGATGCAGACGCCTAACCGCTCTTAGGAACCTGGCTACATCCACGTGGTCCCCTAAGGACTTTCCACGGACTTTACCCCTGAAACAAGAGATAGCAGCCAACTGGACTCGTAAGGAGCTGGGCACTAGGCCCTTCTCAAAACCTGCTTGCAAAAATTCCAGGACCTCCGGGACCGAGGCCGACAGAGGTTTCTTCCGGCGCTCCCCACACCAGGCTTCAAAGATGCGCCAAACCCTTACATAGGAGAGACAGGTCGAGCGCTTTCGTGCGCTCAACAAGGTAGAGATTACTGATCCCGAGTATCCCTGCTTCCGGAGTCGTGCCCTTTCAATAGCCAGGCCGTAAGCGAGAAACGACCCACGTGAGGCATCAGTACCGGCCCCTGTCTCAACAGACCCTTTCTGCAGGGGAGACGCCAAGGCCGGTCGACCGATAACCTCACTAGGTCCGCATACCAGGGGCAACGAGGCCAATCCGGAGCTATGAGGATTACCAAACCTCGGTGGGCTTCCACATGCTGCAGAAGCCTTCCGATGAGTGCCCATGGGGGGGAATACATACAGGAGCCCCTCCGAAGGCCATTTCTGGGCTAGAGCATCTAAGCCTTCTGACATCCTTTCCTTCCTTCGACTGAAAAATCTGCTTGCCTTGCTGAAGCATACCGCGCCATGAGATCCATGACTGGTGGACCCCAAAGGGCTACTACCTGATCGAAAACCTCCTGGTCCAGCTCCCACTCCCCGTGGTCGATCTTGAACCTGCTGAGGTAATCGGCCGTAGCATTGTCCGTTCCGGCTACATGCTGGGCCGAAAGAGCCATCAACTTGTTTTCGGCCCACTGGAACAGGCTCTTCGCCTCCTTCTCCAAGGAGGGACTGCTTGTACCTCCCTGGTGATTGATGTAAGCCACCGCGGTGACATTGTCTGAGAAGACGCGAACTGCCCTCTGGCGAACTAAGGGTTCGAGTGCCCTGAGCGCTAAGGCTACCGCTCGCAGCTCCAGCCTGTTGATGGACCAATGAGACTCCATTAGGGACCACTGACCCTGTACGAACTGGTCCTCGCGGTGAGCTCCCCAGCCCGCTAAACTGGCATCCGTCGTCAGCAGTAACCACTGCGGGGGCTCGAGGGGCATCCCGCGATCCAGATTCCGAGCGCACCGCCACCACTGTAGGGCATTCTTGGTTCGAGGCGCACAAGGCAGCCGCATGGCCAACGGATGAAGTTGGTGAGACCACCGACGTAACAGGGCCCGCTGCAGAGGGCGCATGTGAGCTCTGGCCCACGGGACTACCTCTAAAGTTGCGGCCATGGTTCCCAGCAATTGGAGATAATGCCACGCCGTAGGGTTTCGCCTGGCCAGGAATTGTGTCACCAGGATCCTTAGGTCCCTTGCCCTCTTTTTGGACAGAAAAACTCTTCCTCTTCTGGTGTCGAATCTCGCTCAGAGATACTCGAGCTCTTGAGAGGGAACCAACCTGCTCTTTGCTCGATTGATGACCCAGCCTAACTCCTCCAGGACTTCCACCACTCTGGCAGTAGTTGAGCGACTCTCCTCTTCCGACTTCGCCCAGATCAGCCAATCGTCCAGGTAGGGATGTACCAAGATTCCCTCTTTTCTGAGAGCTGCCGCCACCACTACCATTATCTTGGTGAAGGTCCGAGGGGCCGTAGCCAGCCCGAAGGGCAGTGCCCGAAACTGAAAATGGCCTCTTGGCACCGCAAATCTCAGGAACTGTTGATGGGAGTTTCGAACCGGGATATGCAGGTAGGCTTCCGTCAAATCCAAGGAAGTCAGGAACTCTCCGCTCCTTATGGCCACGATGACCGACTTTAGAGTTTCCATCCGGAAATGAGGCACTTTGTGACAGCGATTGACTTGCTTTAGATCTAGGATCGGTCGAAACGATCCTTCCTTCTTTGGTACTACAAAATAAATAGAGTATCGACCGGAGCCGCATTGGTGCGGTGGAACTTGGGTCACCGCTCCAAGTGCCATGAGTCTTGAAAGTGTGACATCTATCGCCGCCCTCTTTACCGGAGAACCGCAGGGAGACTGAACAAAGACCGGGCGTATTTGCTTTGCAAATTCGAGAGCATAACCCTCTCGGATCACTTCTAGGACCCATTGATCGGATGTGACCCGGGACCAGGCGGGAAGGAACTGCTTTAAATGGCCCCCCACCGGCAGTCCCCCCACCTGGACCCCCGATTTCTCATTGTGGTTTTCTAGGACCCGCGGAGGAGGCTGCTCCAAAACCTCTCCCCGCTCCCCGAAACCCTCTGAAGCCTTGTCCCCTCGAAGGGAAGCGGCCCCTAGGAAAGGGATTCGATCTGGCTGGACGAAATCTCTGGGTGTCCCTAGGCTGGCTCCGAACCGGGGCTAGCGAACGACCTTGCTTCGGTCTGTCTTCCGGAAGCCTGCCACCTTTAGATTCGCCGAGGTCTTTAACCAATTTATCCAAGTCTTCTCCAAACAACAACTTCCCCTTGAAGGGGAGACGACTCAGGCGCGCCTTAGAAGAGGCATCCTAAAACGAATCCCCCGCTAATAAAATGCTCCCCAGTACTTGCGGTTTGAAGGACTTTAACCAGCGCGATGCTCCGCGGAGGTCCGCCGTGCTCCGGGGGCTCACACGTGGTAGGCTGCGGCCACGTGGAGCCCTAACCAGTCGGCGTCTCTGCCGGACTCTTTTTCCTGCCCGCAAAGCCTGTTCGGCCCCGGAACGAGCTTTGAGGCGGAGAACAACCCCGACGCTCCTGGGATGCAGCCAAGCCGGAGGAAGTGGGGGAACGTCGTGCTGCCGCCTCAAGCGCTCAGCCACCAGAGGGCTTCGGCGCGAGGCAAGGCAGGCCTAAGCGGAGAACGCCGAGAGACCGCTGATCCAGCAGGGGAGAAGGCGGCTTTGCGGTCCTCCTCACTGCTGCCGGCAAATCTTCTGCTCGATAAGTCTGGTTACCGTCAGCGAGCAAAACCTCCTCTTCTGTTTCGGGAGGGGGGGGAGAAGGAGGGAGACGGAAAGGTTTAAAGGAGCAGTACCAGCAAGGAGAATACAAGCCCTAAATGAGCCAAATGGGAAAAAATTAAAATAAAACTATTAGTTAATAGAAAATAAGAATTAAAATAAATTAGATTAAAGGAAGTGGTAGACTCCAGTAAGCCCTTGGCTTACGGAACCCTCCAGCTGCTTGGAGGCTGAGAATACTGGGATCTGTGGGTGGTGTCAGTGGTATTTATACCACACCATCCTCAAAAAGGATGGACTCAGCCTCCAAGCTGCTGGAAGGGTTACGCAACCCAGAAGTAAGGGACTGGACTGGAGTGACGATAAGGAACAGAACAATGAAAGTAATAACTTCAAAAAGATTTCTTGCGTTATAAAAATTATAAATTAGTTTTCACATTTTCTCTAAAAAAAAAATAAAAGCAAACAATATGCCAACATCTAAAGTCTGGGAATACGTTCTACAAGCAGACTATCAATTTTCAAAAGGGAAAATAAATTTCCCTTGGAAGACCGATTCAGGAAAAATAGGTGAACAAATTTGCATCTGCTATTTGTGTAGATACTTTTTCCAAGAAAGCTTGTGTGCATACTTTTGGGAAACCAAATATAAAGTACATGCTCCATCCCAGCCCTGCTCCCATCTCCTCATTACACGGGCTCTCTTATGCACATACAGGGTCATTCTGAAAAGTGAATACGCCGTTTGCACATATGTTAGGATCGAAGATGTCTAGAATGTATTTCAAACATGGGCGCACCTGTATGCACGAAAGAGATATACGGGGATCTCTGGACATGGAGGGGAGGAATGTGGGTGGGGCGGGGAGGGGAGGGAAGGGGTGCGGGCGTGGCTGGCAGCAAAATATTCCAAAGTGTATTCCGTCAAGACCCATGTACGTTTGCTACATTATCCGTGGATGTCTATTTTATACCTGCTAAAACGTGGCATAAGGACAGGACAGACTGCTCTGAGCCACGCTGCATCCTAACGAGATGAATGGCAGTGACACTGCGGTACTGTATCTGTGTGCCTGCTGTCTGGGAGTGTACAGGATGCAGATGTACAGACTGGAATGCACAGAGGAGGGACACACAGAGTGCAAGATAAACAGGCAGCACCAGAGAAACAGGGGCAACTGATACATATGTCCACAGTGACTGAGGCAGAGGGAAACAGAACCCAACAGGTGCATGAAAAAATGTTTAATGTGTGCATTACAGAACAAGGTACCACCAATGCAACCAAAACTAGTGCCCAAACCAAGCCCAAACCACACACCCAAGTGCCCCCCCCCCAACAGCAAACCACAGACCACCCCCACCCCCCAACCCCACTCCCCAACCCCACTCCCCAACCCAGGAACAGGCAAGCAACCACATTCAGGCCTGCCCCCGCCCTCGCCCTCTTCCCCGCCCAGAGGTGACACCACTGGACCCCAGTGTTTGACCATTGGGTGGTGTGGGTGATGTCACGCACCATGAGATCGGGCTGCTGCTACTCTCCCCACTGGTCTCTCCACATGCCTCATGGAACAGGGGGAAGACCAGCAGGGGTCCCACACCCTGGGGCACAGGGCCCAGGATGCAGAATTGCCCCATGCTGGTGGACCCCAACACAGAAGCTGCCCGTGCAGTGGCCCGTGTGGACACCCTGCTGGTGGATGGCAGGGCAGATGGTAGAGGCACACCAGCAGTGGCAGGAGGCACAGTAACAAAGATCTCACATCATTCCGTAAAAATCTTAAAACACATTTATTTCAAGAATACCACAATCAGACAGAAATAACAGAGCAAATTTGTACTGAAACAATCTGATGGAGCTCAACCCCTCCATCATCATATGAAACTCCAAATCCACAAAGAATTAATTAAACTGTAAACCTACTTGCATGTACTTTATCATGAACACTGTATATAGTTAAATTATAACACGTGTTTTAACAAGTTCTCTTCTATTATGTAAATAGTTTGAGTTATTTGAAATTAATGTTACCCTACAATGTTCAAAGTTATCTTCTTACTGTTATATGTAACTGCTAACTGTGCAGAATTTAATTGTTAAATGTAAACCGCTGCTGATCACTGGAAGGAGCGGTATAAAAATGTGTTCAAATAAATAAATAAAATAAAATAAATAAAACAGTAGCAGCAGCTTATGTTGGAGGCATAGTCATAGTCTGGGCAGCCACAGAGGGCAGCACAGGTGCATCAATGGGGACAGGTGCACTCTGTGGCCTGTCCAACTGGGCGACCAGCTGGTCAATGCATGCCCCAAGGTGGCACACTGAGGCATTAATGCATTCAGTCGCTGCCAGCTGCCATTCCTGGACCATCAACTGCCATTCACGGTGGACCAGCTGCTGTTCCTGCAGTGCTACATTGCGCCTGAAGAGTTGTAGCTTTTCACGCACATGCAGCTCGTGCTCCTCCTGCTGGGCAAGCAGGCATTTGGCGCAGTGCATCAGCTGTACATAGGTGTGTGGACGGAGCTGCCCATGGCGACCACTGCCACCAGGCTGGACTGGGGGCTCAGATGATGGTGCGAGCTGGTCATCTGTCACCTGAGCTAGTGCCCTCAGGCTCTGCCCCACTTGCAGGCACTGTACCCCCATCCACAGGGATTGCAGACTGGGAGGCACTCCCTCTGGTGGCACTACAGAGTGTACAGCCCTGTCCATCGACTGTGGCAGTGGAGGAGTGGCCAGCGGTGAGGCATGCATGGGATCAGTGCTGGGTCCAGCATCTGTGACAGCACTTGTCAGGACAAGCAGGGATGAATACCACAATGCTGACTCCTGCACACAGCAACCCCCCCCCCCCAACACACACACGCACACACACACATTGGGCTGCAGTGTTGCACAAAGGCTCCAGGGACACACCACAGCAGTGGAGGAGCGTGCAACACAGACCAGGGCAGTGCCGCCACCACCACAGAGCCACCTAGCAAGCCAGCAGAGATAAAGTGCAACATGCCCATGTGAGCCCCACCCCAAACCAGAGGGGACATATGTGAAATGTGCAGCTGGTGGTTCACTGGGTCCTCACACCATGGTTGCAGGCCTGGTGGGGGACATGCAGCAGGTGAATGTCAACACAGACACATACCCTGGACCAGTGGGTGCCGTGAGGTGTCCACATCCCCGCACCTCCAATGTGACGTGTCAATAGTGGCCAGAACCTGCTGTTTAAGTTTGGTGAGGCACACCCCCCAACTGTCTGGGCCCACAGCACATGCCTTCCTGCATGTGTCGCGTTGTACCTGCCGCCATTTGTCCTTCACGTCCTCAATATCCCGGTTATTGGGATATATGGCATTCACCTTACAGCATATGGCAAGCCACCTGCGCTGCCTCTCATATGCAGCTACACGGGCCTTGTCAGTGCCCATGAGGACCCCAAGGTTGGCCAGTACCTCCTCAATGAGGAGGGTTTGCTCCCCGTCACTGAAATTATGCTTCCTGGAGGACACCTTGGGAGCCATGGGAGATGAGACAGCAGCTCTGGAATATCAGTACCTTCAAGGAAAGCAGCATAGGAATAATGGCATTTTGCAGAGGTGTGGCCATGCTGGTATTATACGTTGTATAGCAGATGGACGTCTGGTGCCTTACACATCCAGGTGTACAGAATATGGAACGTGTCTGTGCGTGTAGACACATGTATATGTTCATGTTTTCTGTCCAGTGTATAAAGAGGCGTGCGTCTCCACACATCTTTCTTTTCCCATGAGCAGCACGTCTACGTCGTCATGAGAGCTGACCTACTCCAACATATCAGAGTCTACAACCACACTGCCAATGATACGGTAGGTACAAAGGGAAAATGATGTGACTGGGATGGCATGTGTTCTGGAGCCTATGCCCCTGATGCATGTTGGCAGTGCCAGTGGCCCTATGGGAGACAGTGGCATGCAAGGACCTGAGTGCAAAGGCCAGGTGCCTTGCGCAGGCACACACCAGAGGGCTGTCTGTGGCAGGGAGCGACTGGCTTGCAGTGAGACGTGGCAGGGCCTGACCATGTCACCCCTATGCACTAGACTACCCCCACATCTGTGGCCCTATGCCCATGCAACTGCACCATGGGCACTGTACAAGGGTTGCACATGTTTGGACCCCACAGGCACATGCCTGTAGGTGCATTGTCACCAGCACCTCAACACCTAGATGCAATGGTGTGTGTGGAGCGAGACACCCCAGCAATGCACAGATGAAGATGCACCCAATCCTAATGGGCATGTCCACAGGCACATATGTGACCATGGTTGACAAGCCACCCACTGGGTGCCCTGGTAGCATGTGGGGAAGGTGCGGGGCCAGTGGTTTAGTGCACCACCTGCCCCCCCTGCCACCCAGAGGAGGCATTGGGGGGGACATTTAGCGGCACATCCCTGGGGCCCAGACTGACCAGCAACCTGTCACATCCTCCCACAGGTTCCAGGGGCAGCTGCCAGGTGTCTGACAATGGTACATGATAGGACCAGCACTGTGTGTGCCACTACCCTTCTGGTGATCGCCAACTAGGAGCACTAACATGCTGCACGCCACCACCCATATGCCAGGGTCCCCAGGCTCTGCAGCCAGTACCTGGTATCAGCGATGAGCTGTGCCGAACCCAGTACAGATTTGACCACGCAGCAATCCATGACCTGTGTCAGGAGCCGAGACCACACCTCGCTACGCAGGCACACAGACAGGACACAGTGCTTGTCCATGTGAAGGTGCTTACAGCTCTAGCCTTCCTGGAGACGGGCACGTTCCAATCTGTTGTGGCAACATCAGCTGGACTGAGCTATGCAGTGGTGTCATGCAGCATCAGCCAGTTCCTAGATGCCTTTGTGGAACGTGCTGCACAGTACAATACCTTCCCACGCATCCCACAGCAGCAGCAGCAGCAGACCATGTTGGCATTCAGAGAGATCGCAGGGTTCCCATCCATCCTTGGAGCTATTGACTGCACACATGTGGCCCTCCGCCCACCACGCATGCACAAGGCAGTGTACAGGAACTGGAAGGCCTACCACTCACTGAACACGTAGGTCATCTGCAATGCCCAGATGGAGATCCTGGATGTCGTGGCATGCTTCCCTGGCTCGTGCTATGATGCCTACATCCTGGCCCAGTCAGGGATACCTGTGGACTTTGAGGATGGTGCCATCACTGGTGGACACAAGACAGTGTCTTACCACATGCATGCATACCTCCAGAGGCACAGGGGTATGATCAGCCATGTGCATGCAGGCAGGCCAAGCTCAAAGGGTGGCCACGCCACAGTTGTGGGTTGGCCATATGTGGCAGGGGGGGCCACTGGTGTCCCTGCCATCGCACGGTCACGGGGGGAGGGGCTGGCCACAATCACCACATGGATGTGTTGAGGGATACACAGGGGTCAGGGCTGGCCGGCCCAAGGCATGGGGGGGAGCACTACATAGCACATTTGCAGCACACATGCATGTTGGACCTGGTGGGGTGGCATGTGGTGCCTGAGTATGCAGATATCCACGTAGCTGGCCATGATGAAACATGTTGACATTCCTGCCACTGTTATTCTCTGCAGATGACAGGAGATACCCACTGAGGGACTGGCTCATGACCCCCATTGTTAACCCGCATACACCTGAGGAGCTGAGATACAAGCGGTCACACCAGCTGACCCACTCCATCATTGAGTGGACATTTGACCTGCTGAAGAGCCGATTCTGTTGCCTTGACCAGTCTGGTGGTGAGCTGTTGTACGCACCAGCAAAGGTGTGCAGGATATTCCTGGCATGCTGCACAACTACTCCCTGTGCCAGAGGCAGCCCACACCTTATGCAGCCGTCAGTGAGCCCGAAGGCGAGGTGGATGACATAGTGGCCCCCTAGCCCTCTCATGGTTCTACCTACCAATGTGCTGTGGTGACAAGGAGGACCTTCATGGAGATGCACTTTGTTTGAGGTAGGCTGCCTGTGCTGGTGGAACTGGGGGGTGGGTGGCAGGGCTGGGCATCAGCAGACAGGCCCCGTGCACACACACCTAAGTACGCTATCCCGTGAGCCATTCCAGTCCCCGCAGGTGGTCACCCCCCCACACATCTGCCCCCATGCAGGCGCCCTGACACAGCTAGGCATGTGTTCCACCACACACCCACTCTGGCAGTTCATCCCCCCTGCCCCACGCACCTCCAATCTACATACCCTGTCCAGCCCTGGACACATGCAGCTGCACCCAGCTGCAGCCCCAGCTCATCCAGCGCATGGGTACATCTGTTGCACTGCCGCATCCCCTGTACCTCTGTCCCAGCCTGTCAGGTAACCAGGGATACCCGGCCCACCACTGCAGCCAGTGACGGACAGACAGACCCAGTGTGTGCAGAGGAGGCACCCACTCTGTCACCCTGTCTCCTCCTCCCATACACAGTTCGGTGGCATGCCCACTCCATTGATTTGGCTGGTGCCTGCATGGGGGAGTGTCATGTGACTGTGCATGTCCTTCCCAGCCACACATTTGGGCCCTGTGTGCTGCCATGCCCCCTGTGGCCCCCCTGGGCCCCATTCCAATCAGGACATCTATGCCCCTGTGCACCCGCTCAGAATGGAACTCACAGGGACAGACGTGCTCCATAGGATCAGAATCGCATCTGGCCCCACAGGTTCAGAATTGCAACTAGGTCTGTACATGCAGGCCGAGACCTGATTCCGGCCAGCCTGCACGTACAGGTCTCTGCCCGGCTAACCCAGTCAAGGTTCCTAAATGGGGCCATGACATCATTGTGTCTGGCTGCCATGGCTCCGCACCTCCATTCAGAGGCCACAATCCCCAACTTCCCCCCCAGCCCGACCCCCAATCTGGCCTCCCAAGGCCAGAGTCAGGCTGCGGGTAAGCACCTACACCCCCCTACCTTTTTGGCTGCCTGTGCCTCCTGTCTCCTGCCATCTCGGGTGATGTCTTTCACCTCAGAGGGGGAATAGGTTCCCCGTACAGCCTGCTGGCCCCAGATGTACAGAGCTGACATCTGACTCAGTCCTCTACATCCGGAGCCGCAGACTGCCCAAAGCCCACCCTAGCTCCACTTCCACCCCATCCCTTTCCTACCCATGGCTGGCTGCCCTATACAAATACCATGTACGTACACAGGGAGGTTAGTCGGGAGACAGCAGAGGGGACCGAATAGCAATATTCACAGCTCAGAATGACCCCCTATGTGGACATACATGCAGACACTGTGTTCCATGGTTACTGGGTTTTATTGGTGGCACAGCAGCATACCAACACACAGACAGGCATGTGTTGCACCTGTAAAACCCCAGTATTGGCTACCTGGTTCTGGCATCTCATCTCATTGGCCCAGGTGGGGACAAGCGAGCCTCTGAACTGCTGCACTGCCTGTGAGAGAGCCTGGAAGTCACCCCTGATACCCTGCAGGTGCTCCGCTATGCGTTCCAGGGGCCCCACTTCTGATGGGGCCTGCTCCACAGCACCCATGCCATGTTGTGGGGTGCCAGCCTGTGCCTCCTCTGCCACTGCCACATTGCACAGTGGCGTCAGGGTCCAGCTCACTGTGGCCCCCCAGCCCATACTCTCCCCATCCACTCCCTCAGCCCCTGCCTGCTCCCGTCCCCTCCCTCCACACCCTGCCCACTCCCATCCTCTCCCTCCACCCCCTGCCTGCTTCTGACCCTGCCACCTCTTCCCATCCCCCCTCTGTGCTCTTCCCTCCTACACCCACTGGGTGTTCCTCCCTCCTCCACTCACTGGGTGTCCCTGGGTGGCATGTCCCTGATTTCCTCCTCCTCCAGGAACTCCTCTTCCTTCTCCCCCTGCTCCTCAAGGTCACTTCCCCAGGTGTACCCTGCCTCCTCACCCTCGGCCCCTGCTGTGCCCCCCCCCCCCTCTGTGGCCAGGGCCTCCCACTGTGGGGTGCCCTGCCCAGCCCCCATGGTACCATCCTGTCCCTCCCCCTCAGGAGAGTGGGGAACCCCATGAGGGTGAGGATGTAGACCTCATCCCCACTTTCTCCTGAGGGGGAGGTGCTGAATAGCACTACGGGACTGCCTGTTACAGTCGTGTCAGTCTCCGCGGTGGCCAGGCTGTGGGGGCTGTCTATTGCTAGGGCTCGCACAGGGATATATAGCCACTGCTGCTCATCCCCCTCTTCTGTCTTCTCTTCTTCTTCCTCCTCTTCCGCATCATCCCCCTCATCGTTTTCTTCATCCTTCTCCTCAACCCCCCACCCCCGTGGCAGAGGAGTCCTCGACTGGGATGGCTGTGTAAGGGATGCAGAGAGGTGGCTTTTAGTTACAGTGACTGTGGGTGTCCATCTGCCATGTCCCCATTGTCAGACACCTCCCCATGCTCTGTCTGCTGACACCCCTGTGGTGCCCAGCCTCACCGACCCTGTGCCATGTCGCATGTCATGGCTCCATTCCTGTGCCATACCTCCACAATCACCTTGCTCCCACTGCAGCTGCTGCTGGAGTCTTGCTAGCATCTGCGGGTGCATGCGGCATATGGCCCGGAAGCACACCCGGTAGGCCTCTATCTCAAACAGGATGTGGAAATGTCTGTGGAGGCAGGAGGGAGGTATCTTACATATGGACATTTCTTTCTCCCCCCCCCCCCCCAGGTCTGTCACCGAAGCTGCCTGCCTACCTACCATACCACCACCTGCGTACAATGGACCCAGTCAGATCTTGCTGCCACATCTCCAGTGCTACCTCACCCCAGTCCAAGGCTTGCCCTGGTTCCCCGGGCCTCCTCTGTCCTGTGTGCCTGCATTGCTGACTGGCCAGGTCATGGGCTGAGGGGACCACAGGGCCAGTGCTGCCTGTGATGTTCCTCTGGAACCCTTCTGCTGCCTGCCCTGTGCTGCACATCGTGGGCCTTGCATGATGGTTTCAGACCTGGCAGCTGACATGCCATGTTATACGACTGCGGATCATGCATTTGGGCTGCAGCAATCCAGGGGAACACTATCGTGTGTATGGGTACCTCAGTACACATTTCAGGTGTGGGATCGGACTGTGATTGTATCTGATGATCTTACCTGAGATAGTCAGGTGGGTCAGGCAACAGCAGATGCTAGTGGGATGCCTGGGTGCATTGGGAGAAGTATGGACAACAGAGGACAGGTGGTGATGGTGCCTCTGTTTACCATGCATTGCAAAAGGTATTCATCCCCTCTATGTTTGTCCTGTTTTGTCACATTACAACCTGTAGACAGATATTCCCATCTACGCTGTGGATCTTTGCAGCTCCTTCAGTGTTCTCCTTGGTGTCTTTATGGCATCTCTGCTTTATGCCTTCCTTGTCTAGTCTGTGAGTTTTGATGGGCGGCCTTCTCTTGTCAGGTATGTCATGGTGCCATCTTCTTCATATTTTGTTTTGAGTTCATGGTGCTCCCATGGCATATTTGGAATTTGGGATATTGTTTTATGCCGCAAACCTGATCTGTCTCCACAACTTTGTCTCTGACTTGTTTGGCGTGCTCCTTGGTCTTCCTGTTGCTTGCTTAGTGGTGTTGCAGAGTCTGGGCCTTTTGTAACAGGTATATTTGTACAGGCATCATGTGACAGATCATGCGACACTGCTTGCACACAGGTGCACCATGACATCTGTGGTTAATTGGTTGAACCTGATCTTATTGGGGTTTCATAGACAGAGGATTGAAAACATATGCACTCACACCTTTTCAGGTTTTACTTATTTTTAATGTATACAAGGTATTTTATTGACATTTCACTTCACCAATTTGGGCTATACTATTGGGTCCCTTACCTAACATCCAAATGACCCTCCATTTTCATTCCAGGTTGCACATCATGTGACAAAACAGGACTGAAACAGAGGGGATGAATATTTTTGCAAGCCACTGTGGGTCTTCAGTGCATCCACATTTGTGCTTTTGTATGCATTTTTGGTGCCTGCTCCTTCAAACACATGATCACAGGTTGGGGTCAATACAGAGGGTGGCTACTAATATGGTTGATTGTCTACATTTTGGCCATCTGCAGACAGACCTATGGATCTTTAGGTATACGTTGGCAGGACAGCAGGTTGGCAGTGCTATAATTGCAACATTTGTATACCTCCTTGGCATGTATGAACAGGTTGGGAGTCTCCTTCGATTGTCAGCATGCTCTGCTGCAAGGTGACATTGGATAGGGGTGGTAGGGGATAGACTCAGGTGTAGTATGCAGGGATGTTTCTTTGCAGACACAGTGGTGGCTACATGGGATAGTCTCCCATTGGAGGTGGTGGTGTTGTTGACAGTATCAGACTTCATAGGACATGAGGCAAACACAGGGATCTCTCAGGGGACATGGGGACTGTTGTAGTGGTTGTTATGGGAGGGCAGACAAATTAAGCCATGTGTTATTTTACTGCCATCATGTTTCTACTATGCTGTGTTTTGGCTAACAGTATCTGGCCATGTTGCTGCACAGGTACACATGGTAGGTGTGTTTCACTGTGCTCATATTTCCTTTCCATATGTGCTTTCCCTTTTGTCCTTTCTGCATGCGTTACTACCATGCTTTTCTCTTGGCCAATGTGTTTCTGTTTGCTTGTTTACTGTGAAGGCCCAGTTTTGTGTGTTTACAGACATTTGGTCATGTGGTGGGTCCAGCTAACCCTTGCTCCTTTTGCCCTTTTACTTTGCATTTTCTGAATCTTTGCAATTTTGCTGTCCCACTACATGCATTTCCCGCCTCCCCCTTTCCTTCTTTGACATACTTACTGTGCTAGGGTGGTCCTGATGTGCGCTGCAATTAGGGCTGGCTGTCTGTGTGCCATGGGGAGCAGGGCACGCTCATTTTCAATACCAGCCTGCAGAACAGGCAGGTCTCTGCCTCTGAAAAGCTGACCTGACGAGTTGCCATTTTCTGAGGTGTTGTATGGGTCTTGCTTGGATGGAGGGGTAATCACTCCATCCTGTTTCCTGTCGCATCCTGGGAGACAATGCAGGTGGGCACAATTTCAGACTTACACGCCCGCATCATGGTTCCGGACTTGCACGTGTGAGTTGCATGGGGACGAAGAGCGGGTTTGGATGCACGCTACACGTTTAACAGCATAGACGTCCGGCGCTGTATTCCATGCACTGCTGCACGCCGTTGCAGTCGGACACAGAATCCTCTCTTTGGTGGGAACATATACATGTTGTGCGTTTACCTCCGCTAGGCATGTCTTTCTCTGAATCGCCCCATAGGGGGTTATTCTGTGCTACAAATAGTGGGGATGGGTGGCCCGACGGGACATCCCTGCTATTCGTGCAGGCTCCTGCAGGCTAGACGTGCCCTGCGGGAACAGAATCGCAATCCCCCTCTGTGCATCCAGTTCAGACCGGACGCACAGAGGGGGATCTACGTGCGGGATGGAATCGGGCCCACAGTGTTTATATGTCCATAACTCTAACAGCAAATATGGACAGCAATTTTCAAATACTGTATTTCCATGCATACAACTGTTTTATACTCAAATGCCCTTGAAAATTGCTCTCTATAGATTGACAGGGGGACACCCAAGTAGAAATTTTGCATATCTGTTAATATCCCTTCCTTGAATCCTACTAGATAAGTCCAGATGAGTGGGTTATGCTCAATGTCCCTGTTTAATGTACATTACCAAATTTAAGTTACAATGTAAACCACTTTGACTGAAATGATAAAGCTGTATAAAAAAACCCCGTTAAATAAATAAATGCTCCCCAGCCAGCAGGTGGAGGCAGATCAGAGCAACTTTCACTGATGACATCGCTATTATATCCACTGGCACAGCATTGAGCAAAGTCACTTGACTCTGCATCAGATACTAATACTAGCCATGCAGCTGTAAAGGCAGCAAGGATCCTAAACCTGTAGGGACCAAGGTGGGTCTTGAGACTAGCAGAATTCAAGGAAAGGAAATTAACAGGTATGAAAAATTTCTCCTTTCATCATCCTGCTAGACAAGACCAGACAAGTGGAATGTACCCAAGCAGTCAGGACAACAAACGCTCAGGGCAGAACTGTTCTGCCAAAGGTACCATTTGCTCCAGCCACCACATGCAATCTGTAGTGCTTCATAAAGGTGCTCAGAAATGACCAGGTAGCTGCCCTACAGATATTCTCCAGAGAAACCAAACTGGATTCTGCCCAGGACGCAGCCTGTGCGCCGTAGTAGAGCGAGCCCTAACTCACTCCAGCTTGTGTTTCTCACAGAGAAGGTAGGTGGAACTAATAGATGTCTTAATCCGGTGGGCAATTGAGGACTTGGCCACAGTCTGACCATTCTTTGGACCTCTGAAAAGAACAAAGATGGTGTGATCAACAAAAGGAATTAGTAATCTCCAGAACTTACATCCCTTCTTACATTCAAGAAATGCAAGGCGCGGTCCATCCGAATATCATCCTCTGAAAAGGAAGGCAGGACCACAGACTACAAAGAAAGGAAGACATCTTCAGGAGAAAGGACGGCACTGTCTTCAGAGAGACAACTACGGTCTAGATGGCCAGAATGAGCTCCCTACAGGACAAGGCCTGAAACACTGACACTCACCTGGCATTCAGTAGCCACCAGGCACATCACCTTCAGGGTGAAATCCTTGAGAGAAGCCGTCCGAAGGGGCTCATGGGGGGGGGGGGGGGGGGCGACTTTCAGCACCCTCAACATCAGCGAAAGACTCCACAAAGGAACAACCAGACACATGGGGGGGGGGGGGGGCAGATCTGCTTCATCCCTTTGGGGAAGCAGAAAACATCAGGATGTGCCACTAAAGACCCTCCCTGAACCCACGCACAACAGTACGTAAGGAACGCCACCTGAACCTTGAGAGAGTTCAGAACTAAACTCTGCTCCATTTCAGACTAAAAAGACGACAAAATGGCGCAGGGCACAGGGAGGCTGTTAGCTCCAGGAGAAAAGTGCATACCTGTGCCCCAGGCAATGTTGGGCCCTGCAAATTCAATCACAGTGATCACAGCACTGTAGTGTAGACCAGGAGAATCAGACCAAGAAGTAATTAGTCCTTACCTGCTAATTAGTGTTCCTGAAGGAACTCCAGTCCAGTCCCTTTACTTCTGGGTTGCGCAACCCTTCCAGCAGCTTGGAGGCTGAGCCCATCATCGTTTTGATGATGGTGTGGTATAAATACCACTGGCAACACCCACAGGCACCAGTAATCTACTGAAAAAGCAGACCTATCGGATAACCGCTTAAGCACCTATAACCGTAACATGCAATAAACAAAATAGACTATAACCCAAAACCTTTTTTTTTTAAAAATCTTAGTAAGTATCGGAGGGAAGGGAGGGTACGGAAGGAGAAGGCTTACCTGAGGCTGACCTAGCCTTTACCCACTCCCCACCGGCCCCGTCCTAGCGGACCGTCATGCTCCTGGGGCCCTTTGACCGGAAACCCCCGCTTCCGCTTCGCATTCTGACTTCGGTCCGTTGATCTTTTCTGCCTACCGCGAAACCGAAACTGGGCGGGATCAGGGACTGGACTGGAGTTCCTTCAGGAACACTAATCAGCAGTTAAGGACTAATTACTTCTTCCTTATCGTCACTCCAGTCCAGTCCCTTTACTTCTGGGATGTAAAAGAGCAGTTCAAACCTGGGAGGGGTTCGCCATCCTGGACCGAAGTATTGCATCCCCAAACCTGGAATCCGCACTCCTCTGGACATCCAGCCTGTAGTGCTTGGTAAAGGTGTGCAGCGACGACCACGTAGCTGCTCTACAAATGTCCAGCGGCGGAACCAAGCTATGCTCCACCCAGGAGGTCGCCTGCGCTCGTGTAGAATGCGCTCGAAGACCCCCTGGAACCTGTTTCCCTTTCAGGATATAGGCGGAGGCAATCGCCTCCCTGATCCACCTAGAAATGGAAACCTTGGCCGCTGCCTCTCCCTTGTGCGGCCCCCCAAATTGAACGAATAAACGCTCGGACTTTCGAAAGGAGGCCGTGCGGGAGAGGTAACGCTTCAGCACTCTATGCACATCCAGAAGACGAAGCTTCTCCCCATCCTCTGAATGTCCTTCTCCCGCGAAGGATGGGAGAGATACTGTCTGGTTCACATGAAAGAGAGAGATGACCTTGGGTAAGAAGGAAGGAACTGTCTGCAAGACCACCTTATCCTTAAAGAACAAAAGAAAGGGGGGCTGAGAAGACAGCGCTTGAAGTTCGGAAACGCGTCTAGCCGAACAAATAGCTACCAGAAAAACCGTCTTTAGGGTCAAGTCCTTTAGGGAGGATTTCCTTCCTGGTTCGAAAGGTTCCCTGGTTAAGGCATTCAACACCAGGTTGAGGTCCCAGGGAGGGACTACAGATCTTTGATGGGGACGTAACCTCCTGACCGCCCTTAGAAACCTGCTCACATCCGCGTGGTCTCCTAAGGATTTACCCCGGACTTTACCCCTATAACAAGAAATGGCCACTAACTGGACCCGCAGCGAGCTAGGCGCTAGCCCTTTCTCGAATCCTGCTTGTAAAAATTCCAGGATCTCCGGGACTGAGGTCGCAAGAGGCTTCTTCTGGTGCTCCGCACACCAGGCTTCAAAAATGCGCCAAACTCGCACATAGGAAAGGCAGGTCGAGCGCTTTCACACGCTCAACAATGTTGAAATCACCGATCCCGAGTAACCTCGCTTCCAGAACTGCGCTCTCTCAATAGCCAGGCCGTAAGCGAGAATCGATGCACGTGAGGCATGCGAACTGGACCCTGCCGTAACAGATCCGATCTGCATGGGAGCCGCCAGGGCTGGTCGGCCGTCAGCCTCACCAGGTCTGCATACCAAGGGCGGCGAGGCCAATCCGGGGCTATGAGAATTACCAAGCCTTGGTGGGCTTCCACCCGCTGCAGCACTCTCCCTATGAGAGCCCAGGGAGGGAAGACATACAGGAGACCCTCCGAAGGCCACCTCTGCACCAGGGCGTCCAAGCCCTCTGACATCCTTTCCTTCCTGTGACTGAAAAACCGGCTTGCCTTGGCCGTTGTGTATCGAGCCATGAGGTCCATGATTGGCGTCCCCCAACGGGCTACTACTTGGTTGAATACTTCCTGTGCTAGCTCCCACTCTCCGTGGTCTATCCTGAACCTGCTGAGATAATCGGCCGTTACGTTGTCTGTTCCGGCCACGTGCTGCGCTGATAGAGCTAACAAATGGGCTTCTGCCCACTGCAAGAGGCTGTCCGCTTCCTTCTCCAAGGAAGGACTGCTTGTTCCCCCCTGGCGGTTGATGTAGGCCACCGTGGTGACATTGTCGGAGAGGACACGGACTGCCCTTTGATGAACCAAGAACTCGAGAGACCTGAGTGCTAAGGCTAGCGCCCTCAGCTCCAGCCTGTTGATGGACCACTGAGATTCCCTCGGAGTCCAGCAACCCTGTGCAAACTGGTTCTCGCAATGAGCACCCCATCCTGTTAAACTTGCATCTGTCGTCAGCTGTACCCACTGGGGAGGTTCGAGGGGCATTCCGCATTCTAGGTTCCTTGGGCGCCTCCATCACAGAAGAGCCTTCCTGAACCGAGGAGGGCAGGGTAGCCGCATGGCCAAGGGATGATGCTGATGGGACCAACGCCGTAATAACGCACGTTGGAGAGGTCGCATTTGTGCCCTGGCCCACGGCACTACCTCTATCGCCGCTGCCATGGTTCCCAGCAATTGAAGGTAATGCCAGGCTGTGGGGCTTCGCCTTAACAGGAACTGAGCAACGAGGTTCCTCAGGTCTCTTAACCTCTGCTTCGACAGAAAAACTCTTCCCCTTTTGGTGTCGAACCTTGCTCCGAGATATTCGATCTCCTGCATGGGATTTAATCTGCTCTTTGCCCGATTGATGACCCACCCCAACTCCTCCAGGAATTCCACCACCTCTGGCTGTCGCCGAGCGACTCTCGGCTTCTGACTTCGCCCGGATCAGCCAATCGTCCAGGTACGGATTTACCAAAATTCCTTCCTTTCGTAGAGCCGCAGCTACCACCACCATTACTTTGGTGAAAGTCCTGGGGAGCCGTTGCTAGACCAAAGGGTAGGGCCTGGAACTGAAAGTGACCCCTTGGTACCGCGAATCTTAGGAACTGTTGATGAGACCTTCGGACTGGGATATGTAAATATGCCTCTGTCAGATCTAGGGATGTTAGGAACTCCCCCTGCCGTATGGCCGCAATAACCGACTTCAGTGTTTCCATTCGAAAGTGCGGTACTCTGAGACAGCGATTGATTTGCTTTAGGTCTAGAATTGTACGAAAAGACCCTTCCTTCTTTGGAACCACGAAATAAATAGAGTATCGACCGGACCCGCGTTGAACTGCTGGAACGGGAACCACCGCCCCCAGAGCTATAAGCCTTGAAAGCGTGACTTCTATTGCCGCCTTCTTTTCTGGTGGTCCGCAGGGGGACTGAATAAAGGCTGGAAGTACCTGTTCTGCAAATTCGAGAGCGTAACCCTCTCCGATCACTTCCAAGACCCATTGATCGGATGTAACCCGGGACCAGGCAGGAAGGAACTGAGTTAACCGACCCCCCACCGGGAGGCCTCCCACCTGGACCCCCGTTATCTCATTGTGGTTTTCTGGGGCCTGTGGAGGAGGAAGAGACCCCAAAACCTCTACCTGCCCCACGAAACCCCCTGAAGCTCTGACCCCTAGAGGGGAAGTGGCCCCTAGGAAAGGAGTTTGATCTGGCCTGACGGAATCTCCGAAAATCCCTAGGCTGACTCCACACCGGAGCTAGCGAGTGGCCCTGCTTAGGCCTGTCTTCCAGAAGCCTGCCTCCCTTAGACTTGCCCAGGTCCTTCACCAACTTATCCAGGTCTTCTCCAAACAACAGCTTGCCCTTGAAAGGAAGCCAGCTCAGGCGCGCCTTTGAGGAGGCATCCGCTGTCCAATTACGTAACCATAAATACCGTCTGGCCACTACCACCGAGGCCATATTCTTAGCCAGACTCCTAATGAGGTCGTACTGGCTATCTGCCAGGTAGGCCGAACCAGACTCCAACCTAGCCGAAACGGCTTGCGCGTCGACTGAGAGACCGTCTGCTAGTTGAAGTTGTTGGGACCACCTCAGACAGGCCCTAGCTACCCACGCCCCAGATACTGAGGACTGTAAGGCGAGAGCACTAACATCAAAGGTTTGCTTCAGTAGTGTATCCAATCTTCTATCTTGACTATCCCTCAGAGCCGCACTGCCCTCGACCGGAATAGTCGTCTTCTTTGTCACCGCCGATACTGCCGCGTCCACCCTTGGTGACTTCAGTAGGTCTTTGTCTGGTTCTGGCAATGGGTACAGATGAGTCATAGCTCGGACTCCCATCAAACTTGATTCTGGTTGATTCCACTCCTCCTGAATCATCTGATGTACTACCCTGTGGACTGGAAACACCTTCTGAGACTTCCTGACGGCTTGAATCAACGGATCCTCCAACGCTTCCTCATCTGCTGGAGTGTCCGAGGCCATATTGAGCAGCTTCAGCACTTATCAATGCAGGGAGCTCTTCTCGACGAAAAACTCGAACTATGCGGGATTGTTCTTCCTCCGGAATCTCTCCCTCTTCGAGATCCTCCTCCTCTTCCCCTACTTCTTTGTCCGAGACCTCCTCTTCCGGAATGTCAAGTGACAGGGTCTCGAGAGGGTCCTCGCTCAACAGCCTTGCGCGTTTGGGTGGGACCCCGGAGTCAAGGGTCCTTGTCTTACCCGGACCGGTCTTCGCTGCCACTGGCTCTACTGCCCCCTGCCGGCGAAAACAGTAGGCTTTGTGCAATAGAAGGACAAATTCTGGGGAAAAGTGTTCCCAGTCTCCCTCCGCCCCAGTAGACGAGGGGGGAAGGGATAGGGAAAGGCCCGGCAAATCTAAGGCTGTGGAAGGAGGAGAAAGAACCTTCCCTCCCCCTTCCAGTGGGTCTCCAGAACCCTGGGCTGCCTGAGCCATGGTCAAATGGATTTCTTGCTCCACGGAAGCAGCCTCTGCAGCACAACCCCTGCAGACCCCTGCTTCCGAGGTGGTACACCTACGAGTGCCGCAGGAAGGACACCGTGGTTTGCCAGTCATGTTCCCTCTGGCCCAGGAGGACTTAAGAATGTACCCAAAAATTCTGAATTTAAAAGCACATCAAAAAGGCAGAGATTCCAATCCTTAAATAAAATTTTGATAAAGAAAATTAAACAAAAAACGAAAGTTATATAAAATTAAACAAATGAATTGAAAAATTTCAATCTGGAGCCTGGAAATAACGGTTCCAAGAGTCCTCCCCTCCCCCCCCCTAGAAAAGGCACAGAGAAAGGGTCCTTTTTTTTTTTTTTAAATTAATTCCAGAAGCCCTGTGTGCCAAAATCCTTTTTAATACTTGCGGTTTGCTGCTCTTCCCCTCAAACGCGCCGTCTTGAGAGAGAGGGAACCAGCTGTCCTCCGCTGGTTCCCACATGGTAGGCCTCAGCCACGTGTAGCCCAGACCTGCAAATGGCGACCTTGCACTCGCCGCCGGTCTACAGGCTCTCTGAACGGGCCAGAGAACGTTTTCCTGCACTCCGGTGCTGCCTCCAACGCACTGCCAACCCGGGGGCTGCTGCGCGAGGCAGATAAGGCTGTCGGGGGGGAAAACCGCGATGCTGCCTCCAGCGCTCAGCCACCTGAAGGGCTTCGGCGCGAGGCAGAAGGGGCTGGCGGAAGCGGTGTCGGTAAGCTGGCTGGCAGAGCAAGCGTGAGGAGAGCTCTCCGATCCTCCCCGCTGCTCAGGTAAACCTCCTCCTCCGGGAAGAAAACAGGCAGAGACAGAGCATGAAGGAGGGAGGGGGGGGGGGGGAAAGAGGAGCTAAAAATTTAAAGGCACAGGGGAGCTTAGCTCCACTCAACTTAAAGGCTAGAAAAATTAAAAAAAATAAAGAAAATTAAAGAAATCAAAGAACTCAAAGAAATTTAAAGAAAAACTAAAGTTATATAAAATAACCCTGAGACTCCAGTAAGCTCTCTGGCTTACAAGAACCCTCCAGCTGCTTGGAGGCTGAGAATACTGGTGCCTGTGGGTGGTGCCAGTGGTATTTATACCACACCATCATCAAAACGATGATGGGCTCAGCCTCCAAGCTGCTGGAAGGCTTGCACAACCCAGAAGTAAAGGGACTGGACTGGAGTGACGATAAGGAATCTGCACACCTTATCACCTGCTGGAGACAGACAATACTGGCTTCTCGCAGTGCTGCATCAGTGCATATACAAGTGATGACATCACTGAATGTTGCTCTGGTCTGCCTCCACCAGCAGGGGAACATAACCCATTTGTCTAGACTGGTCTAGCAGGATAAGGAAACTGTAGCTTTTGCAGCAGCTTCAACTGTTTTATAGCAATTGAATTTAAGAGATATGATGTAGGCAGCAGTCCTGTTCGTTTATTATAATATTGTCTAAGTTTCCCCCAGAAGACTGTAGGGCTCGTCTACAACTACAACATACGGCAGCCAAAATGATAATGGGAGAAAAAAAAAAAGATAGGGGGGGCTACATCACATGTAAATGCTAATGTTCAAAAGGTACTGTCCAATAAAACTGCTGCATTCACAATCAGATTGTCGTTTGGAACTTCTTACAGCCAAGGTGTTTAGACTGACATGTGTTCAAAAGCACACATTATGTGGAACTTATTGCCCTCAGAACTTAAAAATAAATATTTATATGGCATTTTGGAAAAAAAAACCCCACAACACATGGTTATTTGAGCGTGGGGGGTATCAAGATGGTGGTATAGAGGATGACTTTGGTCGGAGGGCTGTGCATTTCTTCCCTTACATTTTGCCTTTATCTGCTTGTTCTTCCGTTTACATGGGGATACAGACTCTACAAACACAAGGGAGACGTTCAACAGACACAGTATCAAGTCAGCCCCCTTGAAACAAAAAACTTTGATGTCCAAGCTTTAAAGAGCAAAAGACCCTGCATAGATTGGGTGCATTCTCTGTGCTGGATGTGACGGAGCTGTGCTTCAGCTGAAGATGGTGACATCTTTAAGCCCTGATAATCCTGTTCTGCCCAAGCCTCCAGAAGCGAACCAGTGAGGAGCGCATGCCCTGAAGGTGGGAGGGGGTGAGCACCACCAGAATGGGGCAGAGAAGGATATACGCCTCTCGAATACCACAGGGACAGACAGCTCAGCACCATGAGGGGTTCTACCTGGAGAAACGCAGCCGGCATCTGGTTCAGAATGTATAGCAGGCACCGAGGTGGAAGAACACCAAGAAACGGCTGAGGTGATGGAGATGTGTGGAGCTACTCCCCAAGAGGTACTGGAGGCCATCAATTCATTTGAAGCACAGAGTTCCTTCACTCTCAGTAGTATCTGGAATAGGAGTGGAGGAGTAGCCTAGTGGTTAGAACACTGGCTTGGTAACCAAACAACCAGGGTTCAATTCCCACTAGCAGTCCTTGGGCAAATCACTTAACCCTCCGTTGCCTCGGAAGAAAGGCCTGGCAGTCTACTTCCAGTCACACTGCCAAGAAAACCCAGGAGCTTCTGGATCGCCAGGAGTCAGCACTGACTTGAAGGCACACATTGCATTGCAGTATCTGGAATACCATGATAGCAAGAGCGAAAACCTTTTCGTCTCTGGCTTTGCTCACTCTGGACATTTCAGGATGATTTTGTAAGCTAATACTATTAAACTCCAGAACTCTAAAACTGAAAATTTAGAACAAAATCTTGCAAAAATACAGGGGAATTCAAGCAACATTGGTTCAGGACAGATCTATGATTCATTACAGGTTGGAGAATGTAGGAAATGCATTTAAATATCTCAATATAAGAATTTCACATTTCCCCAAACCTACTTTAACATCTCCAGCGGACCTGCTCAGGAGATATCTTAAGGAGGTCCTAAGAAGACCAAAAGATGAACTGCCTCCCCTAGGGAGGATTTATTATTTACCACCAATATGGACAGTGGTGTAAGAGATATGGAGAGTCTGGATTTTTCTGCTATTCTGAATAAGACCAAAGATGAGAAAGTAGAGTGTGCTACTTTGTTAGTGACTTGCATTTTTCCACTCAAGATAAGGACTCTGTCTTGAGATTATATTTCAGGAATTTTCCAAAACATTTGGGATTTCTTTTTGGATGGAAGATTCAGATCTTTCCTGATTTGTCACATGCAACTCAGAGCAGGAGGAAGAATTTCCTCAAGATGAATCTAGGAGTTGTTGCCTTATTTCCTTGTACATGTATTCTACAGCATGAAAAAGAGAAGATGTGTTTTTTTATGAACCCTAACAATTGAGACATTTCCTCCATACAAAAACAGTGTATGTGTTTGCAATAGAAGTTGTAAGAGAGGTCTAAGAATGTATAGGCTGTGGGGACTTAAAAGTATGGTGGCTCTATACTTCCATTTGTTAGATTTTCCCCTTTTCTTCTTTGATCCCCTGCTCTGTTTGAGGGATTTATTCTTGGCATCCTCAAGTTGTGGACTTAGGGCATTATTCAATGTGTTTTCCTTTATGTATTTCTATTCTACTTTCCTTTTGAATACGCTCTTTTCTTAGTTAAGTTTGTGCTCAACTATGAATTTTGAAATTTGTTACATAAATTTTTTTAAAAATGGCTATTTGGTATTTGGCTGAGAGAAAAGACATGAGGGAGTGTTGTAGGGAGATTTTAAGTAAAACTATAATGTGTTTATGATTTTAGATCAACGGTGTTACGTATAGACATAATGATGAATTATATGTTGTACATAATCTCAAACCAGATTTCTGGTGAAGCAGTATAAAATGCCATATTAAACTGAGACAATAATTTTACATATAATAAAAAAGGATATAAACTGCTGTCTCCCCATCTCAAATCATTTGCGCCATTAAACATTTATGACAAGCATATCTAATCTTAAGAACTTAAAAGCCAAAGTTTTTAATTTCTTCTAAAACCCAAATAATTTAATTTACTATGAATAGTCACTGGTAGTGCATTCCTCAATTTAGGATCCTGATACACAAAACACAGAGCACAGAGTACACTCAAGCCAAATAGGGAAGGAACTTTCAGACAATCCGACTGGAAAGGGCCTTGAAGACACACAATTTGCCAGTGTAGATAAGTAACCAAGTCCTAATCTACAGGTAGAATTAAAATTTAAACCGAGCAAACTGGACCTTTTTTTCAATTAATAGGCAATGTAAATTATGAGATATGGTATCTTCTATCTGCCTTTATCTAAATCTTAGCAGCTGTCTTCTGCATGTAATTGCAACCTGCCAAGTTGGCATTTGGTGAGACTACAATATAAATACAATACGATACTCTAATTTAGAAAAATGTAATGAATAAGCTATTGATCATAGATTTTATAATGATATGCAAAATCAAAGTTGATGGAGAGGTAGAAGTCCACAAGAGGTAGACATAACAATGGCTGAGACTTCACAAGCAGAAGATAACTCAAAGTCCCAAACCACTCCCAAGTTGTGAACAGCTTTCTTCATCTTCCCAGTTACATCGACAATAACCACTGGATATGTTAATCCAACTAAATGTGAGGTGTAATAATAATATCACATAAATGGAGAGTTAAGTTCCAATTTATGCTTGTGTAACCAAGATATCATCCTCTGTAAGCAAAGGTTCAGTTAACTGATCTCATCCTGATCATTATCAATCACAACTACAGACTGAATAGCATCGGTGAAAAAATGAAAACGAAATATGAGCCAATACATGAAAGATATAATTTAAAAGGAGTTGGCAATAAAATGGAGCCCTAAGGACCCCACACCATACTTGCTTAGCCTGAGAAAAGGACCCAGTCATTTGAACAGGTTTGGGACGTCCTGTCTTAGCATTACGTTTTAATCCTGAACTACTTGAATCTCCATCACTTAAAGTGAAATACAAACATAAAAAGCATATAAAAATTCTCAGGCTCTTTTAAAACTTCCTCTTCCTTATTACAGTAGCTGTTCCTTGACGTCCCCCCAAGGGTCTATCCTGAGAGCAAAAACTGAAGGTCAAAAGGAAAAAGGCTCATCAAGAGGGAAAGAAGCAAAATATAGTTTAGTTTATAGTTTGTTTACTTAAAAATTCTAAATTTATAAACTTCAAAATTATAGAATAGAAACGAGAGACGAGACCAGAAATCTGCAAAAAAACCACAAAGCAAACAAATCCTGCATCCTTTCAATAAAGCATTAAGGCAGTGCCTTCACAAACCTTTAACCAGTATGACCCCATTTTAACATCTTCAAATTCACTTGAACCCAGAAGATGATGAAAAGAAAATTCTGACCTCTGCTGTCCTTCCATCCTCAGATGTCCTTCTCCCTCCACTTATGCAAAGCAAGGCGGCCATGGCCAGTGTTAGACATGCAGGGACGTAAAGCAGAAAGCTGTGAAGGGCCCCTAAACCTTGCAACAAGCTGAGTCTCCACCAGCTTCAGGCAGGCTTGGGGCCCCATGTAGCATGGGGGTCTAGGGCACTTGCTCTGACTGCATGTCCCTAATACCAGTTCTGATGAAGGCAACAGATACAGCAGTCAACACAGGGCCTTGCGTGTTGGTGTACACTCAAAGTACTTGTCTACTAAAGCCCATACAGAAGGGATGGGCAGAGCTTGTGATGTCTACCGACTTACAGGCTACAAGCAGACTGCCATTACTGGACCCAGGTCAAAAGTGAAAGTTCAGAGGAAGGGGATACAGTCCCATTTCTGTGACCCCATCTGAGGCCCTGACCTCTAATTTAAGGAGCTACTTACTTAAGGAAGCAGAGCATGCAGAAGTCGCCATTCAAAACACAGCATCTGAAGAGGCAATTTTAGCTCCTCAAAACTTGGGTCATTGTTAATGTTACATGTGGCAAAATTAGAACTTCCCTGATAATTGTCTTTTCTCAAGTCCTTCCAGTCCCGTCCAGCATGTGTGGGTTGTCACCCTCCTTCAGTAGCTGAGGATTGAGCATGATCAAAAACTTTCAGATGACAGAATAGAAGAACTCTCTCCTTGGAGCACAAGAGTCAGTATCCTGTCAACAAAGCAGAACCTAAGACCTCTAGCAAATCCAGCTCAACATTTATCTGATAATGCCTCTGTATTGCTTTGCTGTTTTGTTTTGTTTTTTTAAACTTTCAACAAACAATAATACATCGTAACATAGTAAATGACGGCAGATAAAGACCAGTATGGTCCATCAAGTCTGCCCAGTAAGATGGCAAGAGTAGGTGCACCTGCTGCTCAGTGCAGGCCACCCCTCCCCATGTCTTTGTTTTAGGGGTGAACCCTCCCCCATGTCTTTGTTTTAGGGGTGAACCCACCGCTCCGTGTAGGACACCCCTGTACGTTGAGAAATTAGTTAGTTAAGTTTATTTTTATAATATCCTGTTGCTGTAAAGGGATCCACTGTATCCGTCCCATGCCATTTTGAATTCTGTCACTGTATTTGCCCCCACCACTTCCATCGGGAGCGCACTCCAAGCATCCACCACCCTTTCAGTGAAAAAGTATTTCCTGACATTGCCTTTCAATTTACCCTCTTGCAGCTTCATGTTATGTCCTCTAGTTTTATAGTTTCCCCATCTTCGGAATAGGTTTGTTTGTTCATTATTTCTCTTTAAGTATTTAAAGGTCTGAATCATATCTCCCCTGTCTCTCCTCTCCTCCAGAGTGTACATATTTAGGTCTTCAAGTCTCTTCTCATAAGGCTTCCGACGCAGGCTTCAAATCATTTTGGTCGCCTTCCTCTGAACATTTTCCAGTCTTTTTATATCCTTTGTAAGATATGGCCTCCAAAACTGAACACAGTATTCCAAGTGAGGCCTCACCAGTGACTTATACAGTGGCATTAGTACCTCTTCCTTTCTGCTGGTAATTCCTCTTTGTATGCAACCCAACATCCTCCTGGCCTTTGCCACCGCCTTGTCACACTGTTTTGCCACCTTGAGATCCGCAGAAATAAATCACACCAAGGTCCTTCTCCTGGTCACTTGTAAGCACTGTTGTCAGACTACCGGCTCAATAATGAAGGATCAACCCACACAACCTGTGCAGGAGTGCAGGGCTGTCTGGCTGGGGAGGAAACCCATGCACAAAACACATGCTGCCTGTGCACACCCTTGGGACCCAAGACCTCAAAACCAAGCATTCCACATCCCAATCCAGTTTATTCTGTCCTCTGGGCCCTGCCTAATCCACCCAAAGATCCGGGCTTTCTATCAGTCAACCCTCTGTATATGCAATCCTAGTGTCTTGCAACCCAGCCTTTTGTCTATTGCTTTTTGGGGTTTTGGGGGGGGGGGGTTCTTTTTTTAATTCTGCTATCCACTCTACCAGAAAAAAGGAAAATAAAAGAAATGCTCGTGAGAGAGGTAGGCCAAAACTCTTCAGTGGAGCCCAGCCACACTGGAGCTCCTCTTTCAGCTGCTGAAGAGGGTAGTTCTTATATTGTGTCATCTATAAATTTGATCATGCACAATCCTCAGCTGCTGAAGGAGAGTGACAACCCACATGTACTGTACTGCAATGGAGAGGCGATATAGAATTCTTTTTTCTCTTCAATCTTAAAAATGTAAGCTGCAGGGGATTGGCCTGACAGCAGGAAATCCAGCTTTGATTAATGAAAGGTGTCACAGTCACAAGAGTTGCCAAGTCAAATACCAGTTACTGAGCAATGGGAAGCAGACGGAACAAATAAAAGTAATATATTTATTTAAAAAAAGTCTAGGTCCATTCTACTCTATAATATTTAGGAATTCTGAGGTGCAAAGAGTGACTTTTCTAAGGCTTAGGAGGGAAGGGGCCTGGCTGTCACTTCATTAATATCTACTAAGCTATAGCAGAGCAAGGCTCTACTGTGTTCCACATTTGGACACAGTCCTTTACTGTAATAGCTAAGTTATGCAGATAGGCAGCAGGGGATGGGATATAAGGAAACTCTCGGTGCTCCATATGCCTAAAACTGGGCAGCAAGAAGCATGCAAAGTTCACATTTCAGCATTCTGAAGACACACAAATGGAACCCTCAGCACAGGTTGTATACAACAGGTATATGGTATTATTAGCAACAGGCAATCACAAATATACAAGTATACCAACGTGCTGATTCAAGATTGTTAGACTACTGTAACATCTATCCTTTAAACTAAACTCTGCCAGAACATTTCTGTTTTAAACCAGAACAAACTCCTGTGGATTTGCTGTCATAAGCCCCTTTCTCAGCATACCTGGGTTCTCTTCCACCCATCCCCACCCTTTGTTAAATTAATTAGATGGCAAATACATGCACTTTGAACTAGGCATGTACAGCCCAAAAATGCTCTTATTTAGTTTTTCATTTCATATTGTTTTTCTGGAATTGTTCTATTGCATAATAGTGCGCACTCTCACAAAAATGTATATAATATTCCTCAATATTGAACAATCTGGCAAAAGGGCACACTGGAAACAGCACTACCTGGGAACCTGAAGGCCATGGGTTCGCGACCCACCACAGCCCAATGTGGCAATTTAACATCTACAGCACCACGCCATGCAGCATCTGAAGCGCACGTGTCTCCCCCGAGAAGTGCACCACATGCAGCCACCACACCATGTGTGTCAGACCAGGCCCAGGAAGACATCTGCATGGCATAACCAAAGACAAGCAAATATGTGCAAGACAGCCACCACTGGTCACCAAGCAGGACAGGAGGATCCCGAATGGTCAAAGTGCCACCAGGGTCCCAAGGGCACATGCAGCAATCCCAGCACTCTGTGGTGCATGCAGAGGGCAAGTGAAAGGGTTCCCCAACACCCTAGCAAGATCAGTTGTGGAGGATGCTCCAGGGCAAGTACCACATTTTATGGCAGTGGATGTCTCTAAGCAGACAGAGATGGGAGGAGTGTGTGACAAATGTGACAATGGGCACAGCATGAACAGGTGCCCCCTGTTGATGCATGTGTCAATGCTGTGTTGATGCTGGCAAATGCCCCCTGCAGTGTCCACCTGAGGTGGCACAGAGGGGCACTGGCCAGCAGACAGATGCCACCCACACCAGGATTCTGAGCTGGACAGTGTGTGGATGTTATGGACATATAAATGTATGAATCACACAGCAACATAAGAACATAGGTGCCATGTCATGCAAAGTGGTCCCCCGCACAAACCCAATGCCAGACCTATGAGGCAGTGCCACCCTGTGGATCCCCCCAACCACCCATGTCCACCCACATGGCACAATGTCACACAAACAGCCCCAAAACATGACTGACACTCACCCCACACACCCCTGCACAAACCCATGCTGCCTATGCACCCCCCTTGGGACCCAAGGCCACAAACCAAGAATTCCACACCCCAATCCTGGTGCTAGATGATCTCCCTGCATCCCGTCCTTCATGCCCGGCCCTTGCCCCTCCCTGAAGGTACATGCATCTGTGCCTAAGTCACCACAGTCAGTCACAGGTGTATGGTGGCATTTCCTCGGACCCCGAGTTGTCACAGCTCATGCTGCCTGACTCCATGATACCCTCATGGAATGGGGGAACCACCACCCAGGGACCAGTGCCCCTTGGAACTGGCCCATAAAGAGGGGGTGTCTGTGTGGTGCAGGTATGTGCTGAGGCCCGCGATATGACACCACTGGTGCCTGGCTGTGGAGGCTTAGGTGCACATGCTGGTGAGGAATGCTGCAGCTATGGGAGCTGCCCCACCACGCCCCTGGCCAGACTCCATGGGCAGCACCCTGGAGTATGCAGAGGGCGGTGTAGGGATGGACCGCCCAGGGACATGCCACAGCTCCATCAGGATCTCCACCATGGTTGTCTGGAGGGTGCTAGTAGCTATAGTCAGCTGCTCTGTGGCCATGACGTATTTCCTGCAACACCATAGACTGTTGCAGCAGCTCCAGCTGTTGCTCTGACCGTGCCTACTGGGTGGTGTTGTGTGCAAGCAGACATTCGGTACAGTGTACCTCTGTGGGTGCACCCCTCCTAGTTATCACTGTCATCAATAGTGCACTGTGGTGGAGGTGATGGGGAGGGAACATGGAACTCCAGATCATCCAGCCCAGGGACATTATACGGCTGATGCAGTGTGGCGTCAGCAGCAGTGCAAGGCAGTGGAGCATCATCCAGGTCCTCCCCACCCTCCCCCTGTGGCATCCTCCATGGACACTGTTGGCAGAACAGGCACTGCTACCTGTGGATCTACAGCAGGGGCACCTGTGAAGACGGACAACATTGTGGGTCCCACCTGCACCTAGCAATGCCGCCACCAATGGGCTGGCAGTGTCACAGCCATGTGGGTCAGGCATGAGGCCATATAGGCTGAGAGGGGCCATCGCCATGGTGTGTGACACACCCTGTCCCCCTGTGCGGAGCCAGATGGGCACAGAGGTTATACACAGACACACACCCTGGTGGCCTATGCACTCAGCCCTGCCACCACCAGCTGGCAGCCATGCTGCCAATGACCCCAACACACAGCCCAACAGCAGAGCGACCACATGCACTGTGAGTGTGCCTGGTAGCAGCAACAAGGATGATACCATGGCAGCCAGTGGTGGTGGCTGTGTGCAAGTGTGTGCATGCACACAGCAGGAGAGAAGTACATGGGGTAAGTGGCCAGGACACACATCACACATGTACCTTGCTCCTGGGATGCCTCAGATGTATCTAGAGGGCCTATCTCTCCTGAGATGGCAGGGTCAATTGTAGCAAGGATGCGCTGTTCCAGATTGGTTAGCTGCTCGCACTGCACATCCATGGACCCCTGCTGTGCCTTCCGGGCAGTGTCACGGCGTGCGTGATGCCACCTGCGATTCACATCCTCAATGTCCCGGTTCCAGCGACATATGGCACCGATACGGTGGCACACATAAAGCCACAGCTGCTGCTTCTCATAGGCACCACTGTTCCCTCTAAGCTGTGCGCATGTGCACGCGCACACACCTCGCCGAACGAGCGCACATACGTTACAACAGAGCGCACAAAAATTGCGGTTCTGATTTTGATAGAAAACACCACAGATGTCTTAAAATTTAAAAGTTCTTGTGTATTTACGTTTTTCAGAAGTTCTACAATATTTTCTAGTGCAATCAATGTGGTGTACATACTGTATTCTGACGTGTAGTCAAATTTTAAAGTATATAAAACTCCGAGTGTCGTTATGTGGTGCACAAAAATTTAACCTTCCTTCAAAAGCTGCACACAGCTGATATTTTATGCGCACACAGCCTACAGAAAATTAGAGGGAACATTGATAGGCACCCACACATGTTGATGCATCCCCCACCAATTATGGCAGCTGCTGGAGGATCTCCTCTAGCATGAGGGTCACCTCACCCTTGGAGAATCTTGCCTACCTGGTAGCGACCTTAGGAGCCATGACATGGACTGTCTGTGTCAAGGAGGCAATGCACGGGGCCTGTGATGGGCCCGTTTGGATGTATCAACATGTACATCCTGGCACCGATGTGCTGATGCCCACATGCACATGTATCTGTGCCCACACACCCCAACGGTACCGCAGTCACACAGAGTGGAGGGGATGGCATGTGCATGGGATGCAGAGGGTCAGTGGTTTGCCTCCTGCAGTTGGCACAATCGAGGGGAAAGTGAATGCATGGCCAGCAATCGCAGAGGGGAGCAGACACAGTATTTCGGCAATACAGGGCATCGTGAGGTCAGGCCACATGCAAACTAAGTGCGTGGACGTGCATGCACGTGCTCATCTGTACATCACCATGCAAGCGCGTGGCTGTGAATGTGCACCTCTGCGCATGTGCCGTGTATACATCTGTGTATGCCCTGGCCAAAACTGTTTTGCGGCAGGACCGACACAGTGCATGACAGCGACGGTATCACCCACAGTTATTTATTATTATTTATTTATTTAGAACACATTTATATACCGCTGCTTCCAGCGATCAGTAGCGGTTTGATTCTTCTTTTGGGGAAGTCGATCAGGACAGGGTGGGGGAGTATATACATAGATGACTTGGGGGTCACGGCACACATGGTTAAAGTTTTGGGGTGAACATATTTACATTTATATAATACATATTTACAGATTGAGGAAATCACATTATACTTGTCTATACATGGTTACACAAGGCGGATTTACAATGTACGTATTTATCAGTTTACTTTGTTACGTTTTCCTGGATTCTGTGACTTATGGCTGGTTGTAATAGCATTTAAATAGGTGGGTTTTTAACTCTTTCCTGAAACTTTTCATGTCCTGGGTTAGCCGCAGGTCAACAGGGAGCTGATTCCATATAGTGGGTGCAGCGAAAGAGAAGGCTCTGCGACTTGTACTTGTTTTCACAGTTCGTATTGCGTTAGGGACCTGCAGGGTGCCCAAGTTGTTAGTTCTTCTATTCCTATTTGCTGGTTGTGTGTTGATAAGAGAGGACAGGAACGAGGGGGCTATGTCGTTGATCAGCTTGAACGTTGTTACTATCATCTTGTACTGTGCCCTAGCAGCAACTGGGAGCCAATGAAGGTCGATCAATATTGGGGTGATGTGGTCAGTTACTCTTGTTCCCATTATTATTCTATCTGCGACATTCTGGGCCATTTGAAGGATACCCAGTGATTTTTTGGGTAGACCTTGGAGGATGGCATTACAGTAGTCGAGGTGCGGCATGACTAGTGCTTGAGCCACTGACCTGAAATCGCCTGGTGCTATTATTTTCCTTAGAGGTTGTATCACCCTAAGTTTATAGAAGATGGCTTTGTTTGTTTTACGCAGGTGTTTCTCCATTCTTAGGTTGCAGTCGAGTGTGACACCTAGATATTTGATTTCTTCTTTTGCTTTGTATGTGTTGTTGCACAGGGTGATTGAGTCAGGTGACTTGAAGTTGGGTTTGTTGGACATGTACATTACCTCCGTTTTTTTGTGGTTTATCGTCATGTTATTTTTCTGTAGCCATAGCAACATCTCGTTCAGGCAGTTTTCGAGCTGTGCGTATTTGGGGTCGGCGACGTCCAGTTGCGTGTAGAGCATAATATCATCTGCATAGATGTGGTAGTTGATGCTATGCTTTTTAAAGATGTCACAGAGGGGTCGCATGTAGATATTGAACAGCAGTTCTCTGTGACATTGTACTATGTGTGCAATGGTTGTTAATTATTGTGCAGCCAGCTGGCTGGACGAGGACAACATACAGGACATCCAGGGCTGGCCCCTTGTGGGGAGGACGTGGATCGCAGGAGCCCCCACACCCGTGTCCCACAGCAGAGGGTCCAGTACATGGACATGAGTGATGCAGTATGTGTGGGCAAGGTACTGTTTTGACAGGGCTGCCATACATGACCTCTGCCAGCACCATACAGAGGGGTGATCCAATTCCAGTGCAGCTGAAGGTGACGACAGTGCTGGCCTTCCTGGCGACAGGATCATTTCAGAAGGTGCTCTCAGCTGTTGGAGGACTCAGCCAGCCTGCAGTATCACAATGCCTCACCCATTTCCTGGGCATCTACCTGCATTCCATGGTGCAGAACATCTGCTTCCCATCAATGCAGCAGACCCAGCACCAGACCATGCAGGAATTCTACACTGTGGAAGGGTTCCCATCAGTCCTAGGTGTGGTGAACAGCACACACATCGCCCTCCGGCCATCGCAACAGTGAGGCTGCGTACCTGAACCGCAAGGCATTCCGCTCTGTCAACGTGCAGGTAGTGTGCAATGCAAATGGGAGATTACAGACATAAACACCAGATACCTGGGTTCCTGCCACAAAGCCTATATCCTGAGCCAGACAGGGATCCATGCGCGCTTTGAGGGGCTCCACATCTGTGGTGGATGGCTTTTAGGTGGGCATATGCACAGACACTCTGCAATTGGAGTTGGCCCCCCCATGACTCCAGGGCTCTGTGTGTCGACCCCCTGGCCATGGGGTGGGCAGCTAGGCCTTGTCCCTATCTGTCTGGGGGTTGGTCCCAGCCGCCCCACACACACCCTCCACACGCATCACAATGCGGTCCGCGCAGCAGGCACAGTGATCCTGTGCATGCAGCCGAGGATGGAGGCAGGTGACCAGAGTGGCTGCAGCAGGCCTGCACGTGGTGGTGTGTCGTGCCCTGTCTACCACCGCCCAGGGGTGTGCCTGCCATGGGCCAGGCTCAGAGCAGGGGCACCAGACATACACACGGTGCCCAGGCCCACCCCCAGCAGGGACCCCAAGACCTTTGGGGGCTCCCATGCACTTGTGGTGGGCTGCAGACACACAGTGGCCTGCTGTCACCCCTGGGACCCTCCAGACGATGTCCACAGACTCGGATATGCACAGTCAGCAGTCCACTACGTGTCTGGCACACATGGTCCCCCCTCACTGGCATACCAGCTAATTAATGGTTTGCTGTTCTGTCTCCCCCTGCAGGTGACCATGGCTACTCCCTTTGCAACTGGCTGATGATCTCCATACTCAACCCCAGCAGCCCAGCACAGCACTGGTACAACCGTGTACACCGGACCACATGGGGTATCATAGAGCAGACCTTCAGCCAGCTGAAGTGAAGGTTCCACTGCCTGGATCGGTTCGGGGGGGAGCAGCTGTACAGGCCTCACAAGGTGTGCAAGATCACCATGGCAAGCTGCATGCTCCATAACTTTGCCCTGCGGCACAGGCAGCCACTGTCTGATGAGCCAGAGCCAACCATGGATGACAGGGATGAGTCTGACACCGGTGCAGATGCACATGTGGGCACACTGTCCAGACGGGGTGTGGTGGCGCATGCTATCCTTATCCAGGCACACTTTGCCCGACAGCCTGGTACATATGTACCCCACCCAAAAAAAACAAAGCACATGCCAGCAAATGGGGAGGGGATGGGGTACGTGCCGCAGCATTCACAGATCTGTGCATGTCTGCACTGTCCAGACCTAGCCTCTGTGTCCAGGCCATGACCCTAGACCCCCTACTGCCTCCTCGCCATCTGCGTCCCCCTCCAGCTGCGCCATCACATCCCTCCCCACACC
Organism: Ichthyophis bannanicus; assembly: GCA_033557465.1. Classification (NCBI taxonomy): domain Eukaryota; kingdom Metazoa; phylum Chordata; class Amphibia; order Gymnophiona; family Ichthyophiidae; genus Ichthyophis; species Ichthyophis bannanicus. Next base: position 1,374,086,426 of record CM066031.1, read on the forward strand.
CCTGCTCAAGATCCCCCATCCACTCTGTCTGCCCACCCACTCTCGCCCGCACCCACACCCTGCTTCCTTCTCCGTCCACACCCCCCCACACATGCTCCCCCTGCATGCATAAAGATACCTCGCCCTCATCACCACTCTCCAACCATGCACCCTCCTGCATGCACTCAACCGCTACACCTTTGCCACCCCTGACTGGCCTCTCAGTCTTTGTCACTACAGCCTTACCCAACACACCTCCCTAGCCACGCCATGCCACATGCCCCCTCCACCAGAGGATGGAGGATGAAGGTCCATAGGTAGCTCCCGTCTCCAGGGCTTCTGCACATGGCACCAGTGGGACCTGACTACCGCCCTGCTGCACTATTCCCTGGGTTTGCTATGGAACAAAGGCCCCTCTGCGATCAGCTCTGCCCCCTTCAGGGGAGGTGGAGGGAGAGAATGCTGCATCCTCTGCCGGCACCTCATTGCCCTCCTCTTCATCCGCAGATGGTGTTGGGCTGGACAGGAGGATGGGGCTTTGCAGTGCACTGCTGCTGCCCCCACTGCTGCTCCCACTGCAGCTGGGGGAGTGTATCTATGCCAGCATTCTCCATGGTGTCAGAGATGGAGTCATCTAGGGAAGGGAGTAGGGGGAGTCCTCCTGCTGTGCTGCTGCTGTGGCGGATAGAGGTCATGGTTAGCTTCACAACTGTGGTTGCTGGGGGGCCAGCCACACACACAGGGCATTCCAGCACCTATCATCTCTGCAGGGTGTGGGACTATGTGTTGTGGGACCCTGTGGTGGGGGCATGTTGTTTCTGTGGCGTCCATGTTACAGTGGTGTCTGCTCTTATATGTGTTGGCCCACCTCAGTTTTGAGTGGCCTGTTGGCCTTCTGCTCAGAAAGGGTATCTGCATGGCTAATCATCTTGCTCCTCCTGCAGCTGCTGCTGGATATGTCATATCAGCCACGGGTGTGTGCGGCAGATTGTGCAGTACCGCACATGGTAGGCTTCCATGTCTCACAGGATCTGGAAACATCTATGGGGTAGAGACCCCAAGCACTGTGGTTTAGGGCCTCATCATTCACCCGTGCCAGGGCACAGACTTGCCTACTCATTTGGGTGGTGCTGCTGGTGCTCTGTACATGCCCATTATGTGCCATGTCCCCATCTGCTCTCAGTGGCGCATCACCCTGCCATGCCATGCGCGGGGGGGGGGGGGAGTGGAGCAGCAGATGGTCACTGCATTTGGTGTACATGCACAGGGACATGATCCCTCACCTCTGAGGGCCTGGGAGCACCGACAGCTGTAGCCTGATGGTTCTGGCCCCAACCACAGTGCTCGGGGTCCTGGGTTCACCCCCCACCTACGGACATGTACAGGGCCCTTTTATTTTGCCTCCTCAGGGAGCATCTGTGTGACCTGGGGATGTGGATGACATTCTAGGACTGCTCTCTGCTATGTGTGTTCCTTCTATCTATCTTTGTCCCCCTTTTCCTTCACTGTGGGCCTGTATGCATCCTGTTCCTTGTTTCCTGGGCTCCTGCTGTTGAGCTGCTGTCTGTGCTGTGCTGTCCTGCCACTGTGCAGCCTGCCTGCTTTCTACTTGGGGCAGATCCTGACTTTCCCTGCCCTTCCTCTTCACCTTGGTGCATGGCTGTCTCTGTGGCAGCTTGGGTACTACTCCAGACTGTCCACTTCTCTCTGCTTCCAGGTTGGTCTGCCTGTGTTGTGATGTACTTACTGGGCGAGGGTGGCCCTGATACGTTCCCTCCTCCTGCTCGATGACCTTGCTGAAGTCAGGCTGCCTGGTAGCTATATTGATGTGTGTGCATTATGTTGGAGGGGGGGGCTTCTTCCTGGATCCGGTCGCACGTGGTCTGCAGGACATAGGGTTGGGGACGTTTTCTGGGTTACAGGTGCAAGGGGAAGCTGGGCAGTGTGTGCACGGCCTACATGTGCACATGGCGCAAGGCAGGACGATAGGCCGCCAGTTAGACGTGCTTTGCTAGCCATGGCCACACGCAGATTCTGCAACACCATGTAAATGTCTACACGGGGTTGTAGAATCGGACCTCTGCGTGCACATCCTATCTGGAGACGTGCACGGAGCCTGGACATTGCCCTTCCAGAATCAGGCTCCACATCAGTGAGCTGAGAGCAAGGAGACCAAAGAGACAATAGGTGTCTCTCTAGCGGGCACATGTGGGCTTTGGCTCAGGAACTAACTCCAGCATCAGTGCCATGGACAGAAGAAGCTGCAGGTAGTCCCAGGCCCAAGGACCAGGCTGTACACAAAAGTCCTTGAGCTGGTTTTGTAGCTTAAGCATCCTCACCAGTTTAAGAAAGACCCAACCCCAGAAATTGTTGAAACAAGCTCCCAAGTACTCCAACTCCTGAGAGTGTTTGAGGCTGCTCTTGGGGTAATTAATCACCAACCCTAGCCATTCCAGGCACTGAATCGTGAGGGCTATGTCCTCTCAACTTCTGCAGGGAGTCTAATAAAATCAGCCACTCATCCAGGTACAGGTAAACTTGTGCAGGGATGATGCCACTCCACCATCACCTTTAAGAAGCAACAGCAGAGCCCGGAACTGGAAGTAAAAGCTCAGAATGCAGAAGTAGAGGAAACACTGATATTCCCCGATGGAAGTATTTATTGACTTATAGAAGTTTAGACCACCTTTCTGATGAAAAGATCAAAGGGTTAACAGAAACAGCATACATTGCACAAAAAACAACCAGCAGCACGCCTCAGCCAGATCTAGGTAGGTAAGGAACTCCAGTGCCAACTGCCAGGTACATTAAGAAATAACCACAAAACCCTGCTCATTTAGAACCCATAGCAAACCCACCATATCACAATAGCACTACCAGGACTCACAAAGCACCAAACCCTACCTATCAAAGGCAGCACTGCAAATATTAAACCAATACATCTCATACGTAGAATACCAATATATCTCCTGCTGACAAAAGAGAACAAGTGGGGCTGCTACACAGAAACTACATAATCAGAATGTTGTAGCAAGATCACACGCGCACATGCCCACACATACCTAGGGCCGGACCTGCATATAAGAAAAGACGAAGAACTAAATATGTATTCCATAGAGGAGAAGACAGACAGGGAATATAATACAGATGGTAAATAGTTAAAAATGTATTAATAAAATAAACAAACCTTTTTCAAAGACAGGAGCCGTACACCTAAAGAACATGAAAATGCAAGGAGGTAAACTAAAAAGCAACATCAGGGAATATTTTTTAAGAGAAGGTTGGTGGATGCCTGGAATACTCTCCTGAAGGAGATGGTGAGAGCAAAAACAGTGATGGAATTCAAAAAGACAGGGACTGACACACAGGATCACTACAAAGCAATAGAATGGATTCAAAGCAAACATAAATAACTTCTTAAATAGAGAGGGGTAACCTGCCTGAGGAGTGGAATAGCAGCCTAAGTGCTTAGAGCACTGGCTTAGTAACCAAGAGACCAGGGTTCGATTCCCACTGGCACTCCTTGGGGCCTTGAACAAGTCACTTAACCCTCCATCACCTTGGAAGAAAGGCCTGGCAATCTACTTCCGGTCTCACTGCCAAGAAAACCCAGGAGCTGCTGGGTTGCCAGGATTAGCACTAACTTGAAGGCACACACTGCATTTGCAACCTACCTGGAGCAGCAGGTACAACCTTAAGCAAAGGCATAGAGGGGGAGTAACCTGCCCAGAGCAGCAGGTGCAGCTCTACAACCCTAGCCACCCTAATGGGCAGACTTTATCTGCCGGTCTTTATCTGCCGTCATTTACTAACATAAGATGTGCCATACCGGGTCAAACCAAAGGTCCATCAAGCCAAGTGTCCTTTTTCCAATAGTGGACAATCCAGGGGCATTGAGGTGGTTTGCATTTAGGTGCCTAAATTTATGGAATGCTTGTGCATGGATAAAATTAACCCCAGAAATTTGTGAATTTCAAAGTGCAGATGTAAATTGTATGTGCATAAATTCCTTGGGGTAATTTTCAAAGCAGAGGTACACACGCTTTCATTTTGAAAATTCACTGGTACCCCTCACAGGGAAAGCATGCACATACTATTGGATATTTGCACAGTTATTAAAAAAATTATCAACACATCAAAATAGAAAAACTGTCAATTATCTACCAAACAAAACTAGAAAGCACTATGGTACTATTTATATCGTAGTAAAATGTAGAAACTTAGTAACCTGAAAATATTACTCAGTAATATTGGGAGGGGCATGTTTCCTAAAATGCACCAAGAGTTCATACCTTAATGTGCATTGGGAGTCCAATAGTCCCACACTGTTAGGGCATACCCCAAATGCCCCCCTGCAATTACCATGCTGAGACGTACACCATACTAAATCTTCAATTGCAATTAACGTGGTGCATTTAATGACACCCATTGAGATGGATGTTAATGTTGCAGTTGGCATGGATACACTTAATAATTAGCATGTGTTTATTATCCCCATGCTAAGTGCACTGTGCATCAATGCCAGCTCTTTGCCCCTAACTCACCTGGTTCCTTTTCCATTGCATGCTAAGCAGTTAGCTCAGGATTGTTTTCATGATGGCGGTTTTACTGCATAATGGCAGCAGAGTCCCACGCTAACTGCTCAGTGCCCTAACACACATGGTAAGCATTACCGCACTTTAGCAAAAATGTTCTGAAATCCGCAGAGACGATTCCTTAAAATTTAGAACATATTTATTAACAGGTTTTCGCATAAGCTGCCCTGCTTGTAAGAACCTGAATAGTGGAACTAACAAGTCAAGCAGTGGAGTAGTCGCCTAATGGTTAGAGCACTGGCCTTGGGCACGTCACTTAACCCTCCATTGCTTCGGAAAAATCCAAGTTATCAATGTCCCTATTTAATGTACATTAAACCAAGTTTAAGTTAAAATGTAAACTGATTGACTGAAATAACGCGGTATAAAAAACCCCCTGTTAAATATATAAATAAACAAAAACTACTATGAAGGTATGGGCCAAAATATTGTGGTAAGGAGAGTGCAGCCCAGCCAGGAAAAAGTGAAGAGAAGAAGAATTTTTCCTCTTTGCGGGGGATGGGTACACAGGATCACATAGTCCACAGCAGAAGCCCGGAGAGAAACCTAGAGGGCAGACCTAGCTGTAAGCCACACCCACACTCCAGGTCAACCATAGATAGGAGTGGGAGGTACAGATGGGCAGGGCCAGGAAGGGAGTTGCCCTGCTCAATGTTTAAATTGGAGCAAACAAACACCAGAGATAGACACGGTTGGAGATACAGGGAGAGACACGGTTGGAGATACAGGGGGAGACACGGTTGGAGACACAGTTGCAGTGGCAGTTGCTGTCGGAGTTGCAGTCCAGGTCCAAGTGGGAGTTGCAGCTCAGGTTCCAGTCCAAGTTCCAGAAGGTCCAGAGAGAACAACCCTGTAGCCAAAGGACAAAGGAGCTTTGCAGCCAAAGGGAGCAGCAGAGAAAGGAACAGCTATAAAGGCAGCCAAAGAAGGTACAAAGGAAGCCACAATAGTCAGCACAGTAGCCACAGAGGACATAGGGAAGGTTCTTGGGAGAGAACCACCTACCCTGGCAAGAGAGCGGGAAAGTTTTACCAAAAGTCTCTGCCCTACTCTGAGGCAGAGGGAGTCCTGACTGGCCGAAGTTCCAACCAAGAGAATACTGCACCAAAACCCCAAGAATAAATGTGCTTGCAGAATTTGTATCCACTTACCAGCAAGGAAGCTGAATAAATTCCTGTGCGCTTTGATAAACCACTTGGCTCATTACTCCTCACACAACTACAAGCTTAGGAAAGATAAGAGGTGGCTACCCGTCCCCACTAGGCGGCCGCCTGGTAGGAGCTCGAGCGCCACAATATATACAGATAAACAGCTGTAAGCAGCCTGGCTCTGTCACTCGAAGATGGCAGGTGTTTATATACATTAGCATGCCTGTGATACACTGACCTGGACGTTACTTTTGAGAGTGTTTGCTAGCATGAGACGTATGTGTAACGATGCTGGAACTGCCAAAGCCCTGCTCCGGAATGGCCAAGGGGAAACAAAGCCCTGCCTTCTCTACAGAATATGCCAACAAGAGAGGGGTAGAGAGAACGAGAGGTTCCTCTGGTGAATTTCACCAGCTACCCAGCTAATACTGGCATTCTGAGGAAACAAGTTTTGTTATTTCAGAAGAGCTGAAAACCTTTGAAGACTTTCTAAGAATAAGGCATGAAATATTTGGAGTATTATTTATTTTAAAAAGTTTAGTTGCTGCTATTGGGAGAATAAAAAGATGCATTTTAAATCATTTAAAAAAAAATATTAGCCATTTAGCATGCCAAGATGCTGCACACATCAGATCCACTCCAGGCAGGAGGACTGGTTTCAGTCCACACAAATTTTCAGTTAGGACATGCTTGCACAAGTAACTTAACAAAAGCTACCTCCTTGCGATCTGCCAAAAAAGGGAATAATTAGGAATTGTGCTTGTTCTCTATTTTGGCCTTATATTTGGAATGTTTTGTTATTATCCCTTTGATTGGAAAATGATTAACAAGATTTTAGAAAAGCAGTGAAAATTTTGCTGTTTAAGGAAAGTTGTAATGCATGATGAATCTATGTGGTATGTGTCTTTTTTGTATTACAAAATCTCTCTGCTTTTGGTAAACTGCCAAGAACATAAAGATTGGCAGTATATAAGTATGCGGACCTAAATAAATATATTTGAAAAAGAAAATTTAATGCTCTGGAGCAATTAGCCAATGATGAGTCTCTTAAAACATGTGGGCGACTAAAAACTGAATTGTTATCTAAAAATCTACACTCTGACATCTACCATTACATCACGCATTAGGTGATGCATTGGGAGGTGTTAATTTGCCATTGAGAAGATGATGTCGAATTGTTCTACTAAATGTCTTATTTATTTTAAACTTTATTCATAGGACTTACTGTACTGAGGTTCATGTTCATCTGCTTGAGCCACCTTTCTATTGACATTTTAAGAGGCTGCTTCCCCATTCCTGGACCCTGCAGGGGGTTTCACCTAAAAACAGACCTATGATTTTTAGCATGGAGAAATTTTATGTAGTTGATCATTTTCTGTCCTTTAATCCTGCTAGATCAGTCCAGATGATTAGGTTATGCTCCTCAGCCAGTAAAGGAAGGCAGGCTTGAGCAACTTTCAGTGATGTCATCAATTGCAGTACTGAGAGAAGTAATAGTATGATACTTCCCAAGCAGTAAGCAAGACTGAAAAACTAAAAAAACACACAGAGAAATATTATGTAACAACTATAATATGAAACAACCATTAGGAAACATGTATTTGGCTCTTTTACCATATCTGACTCTGCATCATGCACTGAACCTGATAATGCAATCAAACAGAAACAGGAATCCCAAAACTTTAGGTAAAGTCTTTCAGGGTGGATCCTGTAATGGTCTTGTAGGATCAGAGCAAAGAAAATTATCAGGTATGTAAAGTGTCCCCTTCCTTATCATCCCACTAGACCAGTCTATAAGAGTGGGATGTTTCCAAGCAGGTAGGACCCAGGATAGGAGAAAGATACTGTAGTGATCTGGACAAAAATGCCCCGTCAAGGGTGCCATCTGCTCCAGCTCCCATATGAAACCTGTAGTTCTTCACAAAGGTTCTCAGAAACAACCCAATAGACACCAAGGTAGACTCCGCCCAGGAAGTGATCTGTGCCCTAGTGGAGTGAGCTGAAAGGACTTTCCAGACCAAAAGGTATGCTAAACCATTGGCCTCCTCAATATAGCAGACAATCGAGGACTTGGCCATTGCTAGAGAATAGAGGTGGTCCAATTGATGGAAAGAATTAGTAATCTTCAAGTATATGACTAACCTCTCCTCATGTCCACTAGATGCAGTGAGGTGTCCACTCAAAAGGTCCTCCTCTGTGAAGGAGGACAGGGAGATAGTCTAGTTAAGGAAAAGAGAGCAAATAAAAACAGAGAAAGCTCACAGCAGTAAAACAAAAATGTCCTTGTTCCATGTAATGTTATGTTACTGTTACCTGTAAACTGTGTTGATCATTGGAAATGACAATTTTATTAGAGACCCTCGACTTGCCCGAGTTTCGGCAAACATACCTGCATCAGAAATCTACAAATATCAGAATAAAAGAAGGGAAATAAAAATCATCATAATTTTGGCCAAGTTGGGTGCTTCCAATAAAATCGCCTTTGAGGACATTTTTGTTTTATGGCTGCGGTACTTCTTCATTCTGTTTGTTTTTATTTGGATTGATCCAACATGGAGAATTCACTACTCTTTTGTTTTATAAGAAGAGGAGAGATCTGGCATTTGTCTGGTGGGCACAGAAATCCCCAGGGAAATCATCTTATGGGTCAAATCCCTGAGCGAGGCCTTACAAATGGGCTGAATGCACCTTCAACTTTACTGAGGAAAACCTATGCGCATTAGCAGGCAGTTCTGCTTCACTACCTTGAGGAAGCAGAAACTTTGAAGACACCCCTTGTAACTGTTCAAGGCTGCACCCTGAACCTTGAGAGTTCAGAGTCAACCTCTAATCCAAACCAAACTGTAAGAAGGCCAAAGAATTGTGAGAATGTCCACTTTCCTGGCCTCTAGAGACCAAGGGTAACACCTCTTCTCGAAAACCCTCCACATCGACTAAGGAAATAGAGGCTCTCCGGGCCTTAAGCAAAGTATCCACTGCTGCTCCAGAGCAGTATTCCTGAACAGCCAACACCTCTAAGGACAAGGCCATAAGCAAGAAAGGAATGTCATCCTCCATCACAAAGGGCCTGCCACAGAATGCCCCTTTCTCAAGGGAGCAAGAGGGGGCCCTGCCAATAGGCTCAAGAAATCCACGTGCCAGACCACAGCCATGAGAATCACCAAGACTGAGTGGGACTGAAATCTGCACATAAGGGCCACAGGAGGAAGACAAGCACTCCTGAAGCAGGGCATCTAAGCCCACCACCAGCAGATCCTTTGTGTAGTTAAAAATGTTCTCCACTATGGCATCCTCCAACAAGTTGAATATTAGAAGGCCCCCACTCTGCTCTGAGGCCGAATGCACATTGATTCAGATTCCCACTTACTGGATCCACAGAATTCCAATGTAAGAAATCAGTCTGCATGTCATCAGGGCTTCCTATGAGGGCAGCAAACAGTGCAATTAGATGTTCCCCTGCACCATGATATAGTTCTTCCACCTCGAGAGCTACTTCAACAACACGTGTCTTGTCTTGCTTGTTAATAGCACAGCTGTGGTACTGTCCGAGAAAACACGGACCATTTGGCTTACTAGGAGCAGCTGAAACTTCAGTAGCACCAGGGGGATCATTCTAGCCTCCAAACAGTAAATTGAAGAGGCGGCCTACTGAAGGAACCAGAATCCCTGAGCAAACTGACTTAGCCAGTACTGATGCCAGCCTGAAGGGCTGGGGAGCTCACTATTATTTATTATTTATTTAACATTTCTTATATACCGCCTTTCATGATATCAAGGCGGTTTACATTGAACAAACTGAAATTACATTGAACAGGGCATTATAACTTGGAGATAACTATTTTTTACAGGGAACATGGGCAATGGAGGGTTAAGTGGCTTGCCCAAGACCACAAGAAGCACCTGCGGGACTAGAAACCCAAGTCTTTCCGGCCCAGGGTTGCTGTCCACCTGTGGGATTTGAACCCCCGACCTTCCGGCCTGAGGTAACTTGCCCCAACCACTAGACCACTCCTCCCTTCCTATCACCAAATCTGGTTCTTCCAGGGGCATCCCATTCACCAGATGGCAAGACTGCAACCACCATTTCAGCTGCTCCTTGATCCCGTGAGGGAGAGGAAGGATCTGGTCAAACAACTGAACAGAGAGACCAAGGACATTGGAGGGGGCACATGTGCACCCTGGTCCCAATGGACTAGCTCGACCTTAGGAGTTGAAGGTAGTCTCAGGCCTAGTGGGGGTCGACTGAGCACAAAGCTCCCTGAGTTGTCTCTGCACCTTGATTAACCTCCCCATGTGAGGAACATTCAACCCACGAGAGTGCTGAACCTTGCTCTGAGATACTCCAAGTCCTGGAAAGGAACCAGGCTGCTCTTGGGATAGCGATTACCAATCCTTCCTCTTTAACCAACAAATCACAGGGATGTGTCATTCCTGACTAAATCAACCAGTAGTCCAGGTAAAGGTGACCCCCAGAATCCTGCCACCACCATGACCAGCCAGGTCAAAAGGTGAAGCCTGGAACTAGAAATGGCCCGGGATGCAGAAGCAAAGATGCAAGTATGCCTTGGTGAGTTCCACGAAAAGGTAGAAATTCTCCTTTCCAGAATGACACAATGAACAACCTGATGGTCTCCGTACAAAAATGAGGAACTCCAAGTTAGACACGAACCATCTTCAGGTCCAGAATAGGCCAAAAAGAACCTCCCTTTTTGGGTGTCACAAAGTAGATGGAATAACGTCCCTGGCCCTGGTCTGCAGAGGGCACATGTATAATAGCCTGCAACTGCAAGGGACACTGAAGAGCTTCTTTGATTGCTGCTCACTTGAGCAGAAAACCAAAGGAGACTCCACAAAGGCATCCCAAAGAAGCTTACGTGAACTCCAGCATGTAACCCTGATTGAGGGCCTCAAGGACCTATTGGTCTGATGTGATATGGGTCCACTGAGAGAAACAGCCAGAGCTGTCTCCCAACAAACTGTACCTCAGAAGGGAGCCACCTGATCATATTGCAGGAGCTTAGTGGCTCCAGGGGGCACCGCAGCTGAATCTCAAGAGCACTACAAGCTCCAAAAGGGCTGATCTTTCTTTGAATTAGACCCATAATAAAAGCAGGTCTTACCTGGACTTCTAGCTGGTCCAGTGCACCCTGTCAGAGGCATCCCTAGCACTCCTAGACCAATCTTCTAGGAGCCTTTGAGGGTGAGCCTCTCCAACATCTTTCACAAACTTCTCCAGGTCCTCCCAAAGAGCAACCTGCCCCTGCAGGTGATTAGAAGGCAAGCAATCTTGCACGAGAAGATATTATGTCTCCACAGGGGCTAGCTCTTGCTCAGCCTTAACTGGAAGGCAGCATCTGCCACCCATTGCAGAGCCAAAGCTACTGCTCAGCCACTACCCCTGCTGCCATGGAGGAGATCCTGAACAAGTCATACAGGACATCTGCCACATACTCAGCTCAAGACTTCAAACCCACAGCCTTCGGGCTGCCCAGCAGCTGCTGAACCCAGTGCAAGAGGGCACAAGCCACCAAGTTTGCACAAAATGCTACTGAAGAGCTTAAGGTAGAGGCTGCAATAGAATTCTTAACTAGGGCCTTTACACTCATATGATGTAACCGCCTACAGTGAATCACTTCCTTCCACTGAGATGATCATGTGCTTTGTAACTGCTACAATGAGGAAGCCCAAAAAGTAGATTCAACTAGCCCTGTGGGAGAGGATACAGCTGATAAAAGGACCTTAGGGCCCCATAAGGCCCCGCTCAGAGTCTCCCACCGGGAGATTATGAGTTACCGAACAGGCCCAGGAAGAGGCAAGGCCGGATAGCTTACAAATTAGGGCCCACTCAGAAAGCTTATACAGAAGAAGGCTCAGCAATATGCAAGGCTACCATAGCACTCTTATAAATTTCCAGCAGGTCTGGTGGTTGTTAGCACCCAGGTCAAAGACTTACAGTGTGGCTGTTACTGCAAGACTTAAGCTCGGAAGGTAACAGTCAATGGACTTGCAGGAAACTTATAAGAATGGAGGCATTGTGGCAAATATGTTAAAGAAAGTTTGCCACCACTGCTGCCACATGAGAGGGGCCACCGTGACGGTGTGTCACCATTATAGTAATTGGGGGGGGGGGGGGAGAGCCCTCAGCAAAATTTTGTTTGGGGACTCCTCACTGGAACTTACGTCACTGACCCTACTGCCTCAGACTCACCATCTGGAGAAAAAAGGATTTCTCTTCTGCAGCCCAGAGAACTCCTGTTGGAGATAAGATTGCCCTTCCATTCCTCCAGGAAAAGAAGCCCAAAGGGCAAAGAGCAAAGTGGGAGAATGTAGCCTTATTGCATCAATGACAGAGGCACTCAAGAGCCTCAGATCCCGTCAAGAAGAGCTACCAAGCAGCTAGTAAGGACTGAAAAATAGCCTTCAGGGACCGGTGGGCTTGAGGTTGCAGCCACCCCACCATGCCGTCCCTTCACAGAGGCTGTGCCACCATTCAAAACGGTCACGAAGCCCAACAGCACAGCCAAAGCCAAAGCACCAAATATGTCACGGGTCTCAAACATGTCCAAAAAAAAAAAATGTTCCAAAGCAATCCTACAGTGCCAAAGGGAAATTACTACAGCTGGGGGTGGGGGGTGGGGGGGGGGGATTGCTAAATGCTACAATTAAGCACTGTAATGGCCATAGAGAAAAAAAGCTGTGAAAAAGGCCCACTGAAAGATTGTAAAGCAAATTAGAAACATAGAAACATGATGACAGAAAAAGACCACATGGCCTATCTAGTCTGTCCTTCCATAACAACAACTACAACAGTCCACTTTTTACCTTTAGAGATCTTCTGTGTTGGTCCCATGCTTTTTTGAATTCAGTTACTGTCCTCATCTCTACCACCTCCACTGGGAGACTATTCCATGGATCCACTACTCTTTCCGTAAAGAAATATTTCCGCATATCACTCCTGAATCTATCTCCCTTCATCCTCATCCCATGTCCCCTCGTAGCAGAACTTGCTTTCAATTGAAAGAGGCTCTCTCCCTGAACATTTATGCCACGGAGGTATTTAAACATCTCAATAGAAACATTCTAACACATCAGGCCAGTCAGAGAAACCAGAGTAGGGCTGCCCAGCCATTCTTGCAGGCCTGAGAAGCCTCGCCACTAGAGAAAAGACAGATAGCAAAGAGATCCAAAAACAGCCCATTCAATTCAATAGGGAAAGAGAGTCAGGGGGGGGGGGGTGGAAGGGGAACCACCATAACTCAGCAAGAAAAGAACAGCAAGAGGAAATAGGGGCATGGGCCCATAAAACTTACCACCCCCTTAAGGGGTGCCATGGGATCCTCCCATCAGCTCTTCAGCCCACCAAGTACTAGAAACCTATGGGTAGCAGAGCTGGACACAAGGCAAGCTGTCAGCTGAAGGAGCTGTAACCGCTAAACCCTCATCTATAGTGCTGGAAATCTTTAGTTGCTACAACCTTGGCTACAGCGAGGTTGGCATGAGCATTGGTACAGGAGTTGGTACTTAGCAGAAAAATGTGCTTCCCTCTCCTTGCTATTTTTCAATGCATTATGCAGCCAGCTTTGCTAGCAAGACTTCTCCCCTGGCCATTCCAAAGGAGGAATGGGGGAGGAGGTTTCACCAGAATTTCTGTCCCAGACCTGCTCAAGGAAGAGGACAAAAATTCTCAGCACAGAATTCCTTGCCCCACTAGCACAGTTGTCTCCTTCCTGCTGGAGATACAGAATACTAATCAGGTTCCCTGCCACATCATCCTATCCAGGGAAGCAAACACTTTTTTGTTCCGTCTCCATCTGCTGGAAGGAGGAATCAACCCCACTTGTCTGGAGAAGAGGAATGATCAAATGTACTTCACCATATAGCATATGGAAACAGACTTATAGATCTAAACTTGTACATCTTGGAAGAAAGAAGGGAAAGGGGAGGTATGATGGATTTTCAAATACCTCCAAGAAATAAATGTACAGTAGGCAGGCCGCTTTCGATGAAGGAATCTATAGAATGAGGAGTTAAGGGACAAGAGTAAAGTGGAGAAGACTTAGATTATCCCTAAGGAAATATTTATTCACCAAAAGGGTGGTGTATGCATGGAATGGCCTTTTGATGGAGGTGGTGGAGATAGCTTATTGTATTTAATACACCGCTCTTTGCTAACAGGCAGAGTGGTGAAAAGGTCACAAGTTCAAGGTGGAATGGGACAACCATAGAGGTTCTCGGAGGGGGGTGACTCAACATCTGTATCCCTTCATTCACTCAAGGGGAGTGCAGATGAATGATACAACTGAGCCATAGAGGGCCCTTCTTTAAGGTGTGAGTTTGGAACCAGTACACAGACAGGCAAGTTAGGCTGCTCTATTTTATAAATACTTATTATGGGTGTAGATTTAATAATAGTTTCATCTGAACAAATCCCCTAAAGGTTTTCTTACATTCTGGTCTCTGGTAAAGCTGCTAGCGAGAAGGACTTTCTAGATAACATGCCATTTTGATATTTATTATAAACCACACCGTGTCTGTTGCTTTGCTTTTTCGTTCTGGACAAAGCAGTACAAGACTTCTTGTTCCCAGTTTGGAAGGAGGAGTTCTGTATACTATATACAGAGCAGTTTCAGTGAAGTTAAACTCAGCACATGCATCACACACAGTCCCCGTCTCAGGCCAGCTATCATGGAAATTTAAAGAAAAGATCTATTGTCCACCCAAGGTGGCAGGAAAGGAAACATTTAGAAAAAAAATCAGTGCATCAACCAAAACTTTTTAAGAGTCAGGTGGAACAAATCCTTCTGCCTCCTGATAAATGTTTTTTTTGTTTTGCTTTGCCCTTTTGTTGTTTCATCTACACTCTTTTCTTGTTTATTTTTCTTTTTTGCTCTTTTCTACTGCCTTCCCCTTTCCTCAATAACCTCCTCTTTTGTGCTGCCCAGTAGCAAAGAGCAGCCCGTGACCAATAATGCGTCTCTCTCTCTCCCAAAGCTGAGGACCCCCGCATCTATGACTTTTCCACCCCTGGGCAGGGCTACCAAGCTGGACAGTAAGTTTTAGAAGCAAACGATTCTCAAACTATATTCCTTTGCATGAAAGGTTTCCGTAACTGTTGGAATGTGGTCAGGACAAATAGAAAGCCAAGTTTAAACAATTTGAAAAGTGCATGTTCTAAGCACTGCACGGAAAGTACATTTTACTAAGTGAGTCCGTGAATGAGTGTGGGAGAGAATGGGTATAAAGTAACTGGGTTAGGTGTTCGAGTGTGCAGAGGAGCATGAGCCAACCCTTCCCTGCCTCTTGCATCCCACTCCCTCCTACCTCCTCTCACTCTGCTGCACTCCCTTCCCCCTTCCTCTTCCTTTCTGTCTCTCATCACACAGGTCCTCCTATTCTGATGGCAGAGGTTGGAAGCACCAGATGTTTAGCCCTCCTGTTGACAGGGATTGGGATCTCCACTATGGACTTCAGACCAAGTTGTACTCCTGAGCATGCACCCAAACTAGTCCATCACTCCATCCATATACATCTAACAGCCAGCCTTGGAAACAGGTACTATTACTTATGTGTGAAACACAACTTAAAAAATAAGTTTAGACAATTTTCTGGAGGACAGGTCCATAAATAATAACTAGCCAGATAGACTTGAGTATTAATAAGCAGTATGTAGAGAAAAGACTTTCCTACTGGGATCTGCCTGAAACTTCCAAGTCACTCATTCTGGCCTTGCTGGACCACTGGTCTGACTCAGCACGGCACCTCTTGTGTTTTTATGGGATCCACTTTTGCAGATGCTGGTCTGTGCTGCCACACTAGGGACAAGGCAATTTCAGAGTTGCTGTTTTCCGAAAATGCATCTCTTTAGCTATATTTTATTTATTTATTTATTTATTTATTTATTACAAGCTCTTCTATACCGCGCTTTTTAGTATCAGTGCGGTTTACAGATAACAAAAATTTTTGCAACAGACCAAACGGCCTTAAGCTTACATTGTAACAGGATAGATAACTTGGGACTGTAACTGGGATAACTATATACATGTATAAACAGTATTTACAAACAGTAAAACTATTTACAATTTATAATACTTGATGGAAAGAACACATCATTACATGGGACAGCTGTAGTGATTACCTATGATAGAGTGAATTGAGTGAATTCATTTAAGTTAGGCTGTTTGATGTTTCACGTTCTTTTAGGAGGAAAGCGGAAACCTTTGTCTTGTGTGCTGAGACTATGTGAATCAGTGGTAAACCTGTGATCTTATGACACCAAATGATTGATTGTACATTTCATGGAAGAAGTGACACTCGGCAAGATACAATCTTTGGCCATCAATGTAGAAGATCCTGTTTTTGGAATTCTGTGTCAGTTCCTTTGTGAATAGAAATGGACTATTTGGAATTTAGAAGGTAGGAAGAAGATTTCCTGTTGACTCAGGCCTTTAGCAGCAGTGACATGAGTGCACTTGGCTGGCTGTAATGAGAGTAGGCTTTTAGCAGGATTTTAGAGAAAGCATAGTTGCTCACCTGTAACAAGTGATCTCTGGGAATAGCAGGAATCAGTTTTCACATATGGGTGACGTCAGCACCAACAAAGCCCGTGCGGGAACACTCCCCAACGCCCAACAGGAAAGCCCCTGGGAGCACTCCACTGCGCCTGCATGCCCGCCCTCCCAACTTCCCTCCTCAATTGAGTTTGTAGTACGATCCTCGTAGTCAAACTGTCGGCAAATTAGCTAGGGTTGGGGAGGGGGGGGGGAAACAACCACATGCATATACACACCTCACTGACCAGTTAGCTAGCATTATCACACAAATGAACAACTCATTTTCTCATGGTGCTAATCCTTTAGTTGATTTTTTTTGTGGCAGAGCCAGTTTCTTCATGATCCTTTAGGCATCCAGCTCATCAAGAACCAACTTCAGCTTTATCTAGGAACACGACAACTACTAGAATTCTGCCATTCAGCATGTTATAGGGGTAAAGGATACAGCCACCTACTATGGGATGGGGCCATGCTCAGCAGCTCAGTGGTAGTGCTGCACTCTTCCTTGCAAAAACCTGGGTCCAATTTGCGAATCAGAACTTCCACCCTCCAGTTTACCCAGATTTGGAAGGAAGGGCGTTTCAACCATCACTCTAGGGCAAAATTCCAAAGTTGATCATGGGGATTCCAGCTGTCCAGGCCTCCAAGGGAGCCATTGATTGAGGCCCTTAGACAATACTTTGCACTATAATAATGTCTAGGCTGAGATGAGACAGGAACATAAAAACAAGAGGAAAAAACCCCACTGAGTTGTTGTGAGTAGATTCATGGTGCCAGATCCCAACAAGCTTGAAGAAGACCAAACAAGTAGGAGGATACTGCTGGGCCAAAATAAAACACACAGAAATCACCAAGAATAGAATACTTTTAGCCATTATATGTATTACACACAGACAATAAATGTGCATATGTGTATAAAATGATCCCATTTTCATCTCATTACTTCATTGCAGTTATCAACATATATGTAATGCCACTATATTTTGACCTAGTAGTTTCCTCCTATTCAAACCAGGGCTGCAATCTGGCACCATGAGCCCTTATTCACAGCTACCTGTTGATTCTTCTCCCACTTTACAATGTATCCCTTCCCCCAACATACCAAGGGGCATATGTGAAACTATACCCTAAAACCATGCACTGAGCTTCAGCACACCATTTAACACATGCTCCAAAATGTTTCATTTCTGATGCAGTAAACTAATGGCATGCAAATTACTACAGCTTTAAAAAAAGCCACTTAACACTCAGTAACATGAAGTCTTTTTCTTCTTTCTCCCTTTGGTCAATATAGAAAGGAGATTGGCTCACACACTGACAAGAAAGGAGAATGAAAAAAAAAAATTCTCCCTTTAAAGAAGCCATCATGTCCAGGACACCTCTGGCCCAGGCCCTCAGCACAGGAAGACCGTTGACCAGAAAAGCCTAAGCTGTAGTGCCTCCATGGACCAATACTACTAATCTAATCTTGGGGAAGCATCCAGTGGTGTCCTCTTCTTAAACTGCCATCTTGAAAAATGGTGGCGCCAGACCCTAGCTGTACATCAGAATGTACCACTAGGTGTCAGTCTGCCAAATAAGGAAGCACTCCTTAATGTGGCAGGCGGCCCCCTAGTAGTATGTCCCAACTGTTGCCATTTTCTAAGATGGCAGGTGTCAGAGACTATAGAGAGTGGGTGTCAGTGCTACCATTCAACCAAAGTTGCGTTAGGGAGGCAGGATTCATTCAGAGTCAACTTGGACCACCAGGGACTTTTATGACCAGAGTCATCTGAGGTGAAGTGCTGCATTTCACCTCCGATGACCTTTTTGCTCTCACATTAGAATCTTTACTACGGCTCAGGAATGTATTAAAGATTCAGCACTAAAAGGGAAAGTAAAAAAAAAAAAGCTTCACCAGAAATTTAGAGTGTTTTTTTTTTAAAACAACAAAAAGTAAACCACAGAGGGAGAAATTTCTAGTTCTACTAGTCTGCATGAATGGAAAGATCCAGAGTAAATCACTATGCTAAAGGCTAGTGCCGCTTATTACAAATGTATCCCACAGTCTGGTCACTGCAATGACAGCTCTAAATCAGGGGACCATGCACCAGGGCTCCTTTTGTAACGCTCAAATTTCACCACTAGGAGTCATCCTCGAATAATGACCATGACTACCTCCTCCCAACCCAGGGGTATGAATGCCACCTCCATAGTACCCCCAAGTCCCTACTGACCAGGGACCTTCTACTAAACATACCAGACCTGACTTATCCTGTCTTATTTTAACACTAACAGATATTGTCAAGTTTTAAGACCTTTATTTTTGCATAAACAACTAGTACAGGTAATTTTTCTATAAAACATATTAGCACTTTTTTCCCTTCTTACCTGAAGAAAACACAATAGGTAAAAAAAAAATTGTTTGTACCGAATGCTATAAGAAATTACATACCAAATCTGCCCCCAAAAATGTGTGCAAACAAACATGGGAGATCACAATAGTCACCATGGAAACATGCACACGTGGGCATGTATTAGCAGCAGAAGCAATATTTTGTGCAGGAAAAAAAAATGTTATGAGCACACGAAGGAACTGCATGTGCATATCTAGGATAGTATTCTGTGCAAATTATTGAAATTTCTGCAGTCAAGCATTTCCCCATCATTTCACAGCCACACCACCTCCCTTTAATCCTGCATTTAGCAACCTAATCACAGCTCCTCATCCCCCTCAGTTCTGTTTCGTTTTTCTAAATTGACCCATCCCCTCCAATAAAGAAAAACACATTATAGGTCCTTTATGCTTGCACAGAAAAGATTAGACAAAATCCTCACTAATGCTAGCCATAAAGCATCAAGTTAACTTCTGACAACTCCTCAAACCATACATTAAACCACAGCATTAGTTAAATGACGCGCTTGGCCTTCAGGTCTTCCGTGCACTTTGTTTCCAGGTTTAATAGTCAATTTCTTCATTACCATTGGATTTAAAGGAGAAAAGTGTGGTTACTTGAGTTTTTCTACAGTTTTCTCAAGCACTAAATTTTCTGCACAGGATGGCCATAACAGCGCAATAAACTGTACGCAGAATCTACACAATCCTCCCGCCCTGTGCTACATCAAACTCGGAATCAGTCTCTCTAGATTATACTCTCATGGTATCAGACATCTTTTTACATAAGAAATCGTAGCCAAATTGTTTTTTTAAAACAACCTGACAAACTCACTTGTGATGCAATAATACAATATTATAATCCACTGCTGAGAGTCACCCTTTTAATAGCAGGTATGCAGAAAAATAAACTGGTGGTATTACCCACTGGCATAAAAGATTTAATAGTTAAGATCTGGTTAAAAAAAAAAAAAAAGCCAGAAGTCCATACCCATGCAGTTGAAAAGGTGATGAAAAATTTTTCATAGTTATCACCGATGAGGTGAAAAGCGATATAAGCGCCTAGCTAGCTAGCTAGCTAAATAAATAAAAAAATAAAAATACATTAAAACAAAATAATGGGGCAAGAGCCAGAATAACTGGACTGAAACTGAACAAGATCATCAATATTTTCCTTTATGCCAGCATTTCTCAAGCTCGCCCTAATGTAGCCCACCCTAGGCAGTCTAGTTTTCAGGACACCTGCAAGGAATTTACATGAAATATATTTGCATGCACTGCCTCCATTGCATGCCAATATCTTTCATGCATTGTGGATATCCTAAAAAGCAGGCTGGCTAGGAGGTACAACCAGGACTGGATTGAGAAAGATTGCTTGATGCCGAGAAAATGGACTAGCCGGGGCCTGGATTAATCTCGCTCATGTGGCAATGTGCGCAATTTGCAGACTACACTTCTCACCTTTTCACTGAAATAATAAAAAAAAATCCCTGCCACCAATTATCTCCCAGTAAAAGTGCAACTAGTACAGATGCCTACTTGTCTTTATGAAATACCACCTCCATCCTGTTACAGAATTATAAATAAAGGCTTGAAAACCTTATGAGGGGTAATTTCTTTCCCACATTCCTTTTGATTGGCAATAATAAAATCAGCTGCAAAAGTTCATGACACTGGAACAGATTAGATCCTTTCATTTCATTTTAAGCCTTTTGAGACATTTCGCAAGCCTGTCGCCTCAGATTAGATATGTTATACAGATCACATTTCCACTTGATCCAACAAGAACCGTCTATGAAAAATACTATCAGCAGGTGGAAGGCAATAGCCAAGTTCAACGATTGCAACATACAGAAAAAAAAATTCCTGTACCAACATTTTTCAAAACAAAGCTGCCAAACCTAATCCTGGTCATTTCTAAAAATGCAGACCTCTATTTCCACATAGTGAAAACCCATAAAAAATGCTTTTCAATGGTTTCTGTATTCAACACATTTCCAGTATCTGTTGGAAAACATGATATTAATACAACCACTGACCTCTGTGAACTGCCACCATTTTCAAATATGGTGGGTCACAGAGAAGATGCATAGACAATGCTTTCCCCAGGAGTGAGTATGTATCGCGGAACCACTGGTGGAGGAGGGGGCAGGTAGTTCAGGGTACTCTCTGGTGCGAGAATCTCCCTGCATTGGGCATTCTCTGGACCAGAAAGCCTCAAAAAATGAAAGTACAGTTAATTTCTGTTAACTGTGCTTCCATTGTAATTCAAAAAAGTTAAAAAATGAAAAACGTTTACTTTGAGGTTTACTTTCCTTTTCACATATTTGTGGACTTTAGTTTGGTTTTGGCACAGATTTTATACTCTTCTGCTTTTTGCATATTATCTTTTTACAATGGAAATAAAAACGTGTGAAAAGTAAAATGAATGCATTGAAAATGTTGATTTTAAACAATCTTTTTACATCCACCTAAATAGATGCAGTATCATTATTCAGCAACATTTACCATTCATATGACAAAGTTGCTCATCACCAAAAGATCTGTGCCCTGGACCACCAATACACAATAGAAAGGACTACAGAATTAATTGATTTAAAAGAACATACTCGACCTCTTCAACTCTTTCAATATATACTGACAAGGGCACCCAGTAACTGACCAGCTGCCAGATATCCCCCCTGATCTTCTAGCCAGACAATACAAACAGCTTCAGCAACCACAAAGCTTACATCACTATGCTGAAACAACCAACACAAATTCATACCCCACCCTGAACAGCGACTGGAATACATTCAACAAAACCTCGAAAGAAGAAATATCTTCCACCATCTCCTGCTTGAACACCACCACCTCCCCGTTGGACCCCTGTCCTGCCGACTGGATAAAGAAAACCAAGGAAGACCTGAGCACACCATTAACCCATATCGTAACGAATCCTTTACCCAAGGACACATGCCAGACGCCCTTAAGACCACAGTCATTCGACCAACCCTATAAAAGCACAACCTAGATCCCCTAGACCCTGCCTCTTACAGACCAGTAGCGAGCCTCCCACTCACCGCAAAGATAATCGAGAAGATAGTCCAACGTCAGCTTCAAGAACACCTGGACGTCAACAATATACTGGACCCGCAGCAACACGGATTCCGACCATTACATGGGGTCGAGACACTCATGACCACACTGATGAACACCCTCATCATAGGAACCCAAGAGAAACACTCCGGATACATCCTAATTTTCCTGGATATATCAGCAGCCTTTGACACCACCTCCCGTAACACCCTTCTCCACAGACTTCAAGCAATTGGCATCAAAGATACTGTACTCCGATGGTTCAGGTCCTATCTAACCAACCGACAGCAACTGATCCGCACCAAAACCTCAACCTCACCCCCATTCCAGCAACATCAAGGTGTACCTCAAGGATAGCACAGTTACTTACCTGTAACAGGTTATCTCCGGAACAGCAGGAATTAGTCTTCACATGTGGGTACGTCGGCGCCGACAGAGCCCGCACGGAAAATGCTCCCCAGCATCTAATCAGAAAGCCTTTGGGAGCATCCCCCGCGCCTGCGTGGTGACTTCCCGCCCTTCCAACAGTCTCTCCTCAGTTGGGTTTCATAGCTGAGACAGAAGGAGAGAAGAGGAAAGGAAATAGACAGATACAACTCCTAGGGGAGGCGGGTGGGTTGTGAAGACTAATTCCTGCTGTTCCGGAGATCACCTGTTACAGGTAAGTAACTGTGCTATCTCCAGGAACAAGCAGGAATGAGTCTTCACATGTGGGGACTCCCTAGCTAAGGGTGCCAGGGGAGATCCCATAAAATGCGTATCCCGGAACAGGACGGCATTTTCCAACCTGGATCCCCGGCATCCTCCAAGGGATGGGGGGTAGGAGTTGAGTAGAGCAGAGCTGTAGAGGAACAGCGAAACTAAAGACTACAAGGAAAAGTCTTTAGAAGGCATGACAAGCATCATTAAAGAAAATTTAATGAACTGGCACAAAGTAGAGCTTACCTACTGGATTGTAGGAAGTAGACAGTAGATGTAGTAGCGGAATCTTCAAGGAAACTCCACAGCAGTGAGGAGAAGTTCCAGACTGGAATGGGCAGGAGACCCAGGTGTCCACCGGGGCAGGAAAAGATCGGCAGGTCCCCACAGGGAAGCTTCTACGGGAAAGCTGGGACTTGTTCAGGCACAGAGTCATAAACAGTGAGGACTAAAAAGGAGACTGACCGATCTGGTAAATTGGCCCAGTCCAGGAGGGAAGAGGGGGATGGAAAAAAGCCCCTATTCCCAAGGAGAACCGAAGTGAACTCAGGAATACTGAAAACGCACACTGTCTTTCCTAACTGGCAAGAGATAGGAAGACATTGAGGGAAGGCTGCATAGACAGGGAGATTCATAACAACAATAGAAGCTGTTGACGTCACAGCAGTAATGGTTAGAATAACCAGTCCCAGTCACTGAGTCATATAATAACAGGCAAGGTGACTGTCTGGACCCCATAGAAAATTAA
Organism: Ichthyophis bannanicus; assembly: GCA_033557465.1. Taxonomy (NCBI): domain Eukaryota; kingdom Metazoa; phylum Chordata; class Amphibia; order Gymnophiona; family Ichthyophiidae; genus Ichthyophis; species Ichthyophis bannanicus. The sequence continues at coordinate 1,374,109,597 of CM066031.1, forward strand.
ACCTAAGCACCGACAGTCATGGAGATAGGCATGACATAGGGCGCTATGGACATCTCCTGACATGCGCATATATAGATATAGATCTATCTATCTATCTATCTCTATATATCTATCTATCTATCTATCTATATATATTAGATAGATAGATAGATAGATAGATATGCATACGGGAGGCATACATGTCGAAGCATGTGAGAGTAGATATGCCTAGACAAGGGTGATATATATACATATACCTACGGGGCGGTTACGCCACCCAGGCGTAAAAAAACAGGTATGCGCCTACGGACATGAAATAATCTGAAGAAGACATGCCTGCCACTGAAAAAAACCTTCACATGGGGAATGTGATGGTCCAATAATAGGGGTGAACCCACCGGAAGAGATATGGAGACTCCATTTCTGTGGAACAGGGGTATATTCCGGTCAGAATGAGAGCTCCGTGTACATTCACGCAAAGGAACTTGTCTCTTGTAAGAAAAAAACGACAGCAACTGAACAAAACAATAGAGGGGATTCTCCTGTATGAGGACAGAGAGAAAAACAGGCAAGGCAGCGGAGACTCCGTCCCTGCCGGATGAGTTGTTCAGAGTATGCATTGAAGGAAGACAACCAGACTACGCTGGAAAGAAAAAGAAGTATTTCAGTATGGCACCAACTCAAGCAGGGGAAACCCTGGAAGAGAGGGATCAGGAAAGTGACCCACCATGTGGTAAGTCCACTGAAGGAAAGATGTCCAAGTGGGGATCGAAACTATCCTGGGATAGTTGTAACCTCCCTTCATGGTAGAAGAACGGGAGAAGTCTGTGACCCATGGAGAAAGTATCCCAAGAGCATAGCATACTGGAAAAAAAGAAAAAAAAAACCAGCGTAGGGTTTGAGAAGAAACTTCTGCAGAGAAGAAGTTAACTGTATGGTGCACCATGCCGGAACCTATGGGCGCTGGTATGGGTAGACTGGTTTGAGCCTCGAGACTTCAGGCTAGGGGGAGACGTCCCTTGCTTGGGTACACCGGGGGAATGGGCCGAAGAAGGGCGAACCCTCCTCCTCTTCGGGAGAGAAGGGTTCGTAGGACATTTCCCACGTCCCGGGGAAAAAGGGGGCTTGGGTTGGTTTCCATAGTCAGGGAAGTCAGTGGAGCAGCGAGCAACCTGACGTAAAGCCTCCCTATTGAAGAGATTTTCTCCAGTACAAGGAGAGTTACCCAGTGTATGTTGTGCCCATCTGTTCAAGCCTGAGGCTTGCAGCCACGCAGTACGACATGCTCCAATGGCAAAAGCCGAGGATCTGCTAACAGACTCAAAAGAGTCTAGGGAAGCACGGGAAAGAAACCAAGAGATGTTCCTGCTATGATTAAGAAGCAAGGAATAGTCAGAGGCCATAGGTTCTGACAAGAAGGGAGACAGAAGAGATAATTTCTCTGTGACCTCCTGAAGTGTTAGACTCATATAAAAAAATATATGAAATGATTCTGGAAGCCAACATAGAAGTTTGGAAGGTTTGACGTCCAAAGGCATCGAGTGCTTTAGATGCACGACCTGGCGGATAAGAAGAGTGTTTCTTCTTACTTCTGACCTTCCTCATCGCTGATGCCACTACAAGGGAATGATGCGGAAGCTGGTTGTTCTGAAACCCCGGAGAGGGGGGCACCTGATACAGAACATTCATGGCCGTAGAGGGCGCAGGAACCTGCAAAGGTGATTCCCAAATCCTCAAAAGAAGGTCCTGCAAGGAATGATGTAAAGGAAGCATGACGGTCCCCTGTTCGGCAGAATCTTGGGTAGCGCCAGGAATAGGAATGGCAAGAAAAGCAGCCATGTCAAGGAGAAATTTCTGAAATGAAGGATCTCCCAGAGAAGTTATTCCCGGGTCGGCTGAGGCAGAATGAGGGTCGTGAACACCAGAAGACCCACGGGACTGGTGCAGAGAAAGAATTCTGCCATATGGGGGACGGTACTGACAACTCCGATTTGAGGCAGTCAGTATTGCATCATCGGCACCCGGTATCGATTCCAAGCTAGGCATAGAAAGGATCGATGGCACCGATGGAGTTGCAGGAGTTGCAGGAGTCGACAGATACCGATGCTGGCATCGGTGCCAGCTGAGCAGGTAGCGAAGGATGCCGAAATGGCACCGAGGTAACCAGAGAGCTCTGGAGATTACCCTCGGTACTGCGTAGTCGGAGACGACCTGGACCGGTTCCCCACCGCGTCGGAATCGAATCATCCAGACTAGATATCGATTCTAGACTGGGCATCGAAGAGGGCGAGGCTATCGGTGCATGCCGAGAAGACACCGACGTCGGAGGTGGCATCGGCGATGCCGCAACCAAGTCATCTAGACTGGATATTGATTCTAGACTGGGCATCAAAGCGAGCGGGGCTATCGATGCCCGCCGAGAAGGCACCGACGTTGGTGATGGTACCGGCGATGCCCCCACATGGGAGGCGATCGGGATTGAGGCGGTCGGTGCTGAAGGCACCGCGGACATCCGAAGACGATGCCCCGGGACGAGAGGAACACTCGACACCGGCCCCGACGCCGGGGCATCGGCACCGCCTGAAGTCGGTACCCCCTCAAGCATGGCGAAGGGAGATGGACGTCCCTCCGGGGCGTATCGATTGGCTCCGACCAGGAAACCCGGTGACGAACCCCGGTGAAGAGTGGGACACCCAACACCGATGCCGGGGCATCGGTATCGCTCGAAGCCGGCATCCGCCCCGTGGCTGGCCCAGATACAGGCAAGCTAGCCTGGTCCACGTCGATCGGACCCGAAGGTACCGGGGGTTCCAGAGGGCGATCTCTAGTGGAGAGCGGAGCACTCGACACTCATGGCGATGCCGGGGGGCCGGCACCGCTCAAGGGCGGCACCACCCCCGCACAAGGCTGGGAGGCCGAAGAGTCAGCCCGGGTCGGGTCAAATGGTCCCGGGGTTACCGAGGACACCAGACGTCGACCCCCGGTGAAGAGTGGAGCACTCAACACCGGTGCCGATGCCCGGGAAGCGGTACCGCGCGAAGCCAGACCGCAATCCCTGGTGGCGAGTGGAACACTCGACATCGGGGCCGATGCCGGGGGAGCGGAACCGCTCGAAGATGGTACCAACCCCGCGCATGGCTGGGGTGCAGGCATGCCAGTCTGGGTCGAACCGGCCGGCCCCGAAGGTACCGAGGACGCCAGACGACGATCCTCGGTGAAGAGTGGGGCCCTCGACACCGGTGCCGATGCCGGGGGAGCGGTACTGCTCGAAGCCAGACCGCAATCCCCGGCGGCGAGTGGAACACTCGACGTCGACGTCGGGAGAGCCGGTGCCAACCCCGCGCATGGCTGGGGCGCAGGAAAACCAGTCTGGATCGAATCGATCGGCCCCGAAGGCACCGAGGACACCAGCTGACGATCCTTGGTGAGGAGTGGAGCACTCGACACCGGTGCTGATGCCGGGGAATCGGTACCGCCCGAAGCAGATACCACCCCCGAGCATGGCTCAGGTATGTTCTGTGAGGAGTGAACCCCAGGAACAACATGAAACCCCGTAAATGCTTTGGAGCCCGAGGACTCCCGCTGGGGTCTTATTGCCGATGTGGTCCTGAGGGCAAGGCCGGAGCCGTCATCATGCTGGGCATGAGACTTGCCCTTCAAGGAGCGGCTAGTCTTAACAGACTGTTTGTGGGTTACCTGATCCTGGAGAGAAGAATAAACTGAGGACCTCACCCGAGGAGGAAAAACGGCATCGAGGGATACCCGAAAAAGAGAAGGTCTTCTCCCGACGCTAAGGCCCCGTGGACCCGGGGAAAAAGGGTCAGGGCCCAAACAGGAGAGACACCAGGCCTTGGAGTCCAAAAAGAAAACCAAGTCTCCACAGTGAGGGCACTTCAAAGGGGAAGAAGGCTCCATGTGGAAAAAAAGGCCTAGTAGGCCTTAAAGGATAAACAAAGAAAAAACTGATGAGGGAATTATTTCTCAAGGGAAAGAGAGAGTGAAGCACCGGAGGAACCGGTATCAACGGGGAAGACCGCCGCGACCGCACAAAACAAGGAAAAATTAAGAATATAAGGATATAAGGATATAAGAAAAAAAAGGTTTCTGCGGTTACAGGAGGTACGTCCTGTAGGCTCCGCGGAAAAACGAAAACTGAGGAGAGACTGTTGGAAGGGCGGGAAGTCACGCGCAGGCGCGGGGGATGCTCCCAAAGGCTTTCTGATTGGATGCTGGGGAGCATTTTCCGTGCGGGCTCCGTCGGCACCGACGTACCCACATGTGAAGACTCATTCCTGCTTGTTCCTGGAGATCCACATTATCAGCCATGCTTTTCAACATCTACCTCCGTCCACTCTGTTCAGTCATACGCACACACAACATCAACTTCCACATATACGCCGACGACATAATGCTCTACACCCCAATTACAACCAAAGACCCAAAAAACGACCAGCTATCAGCCTGCTTCACCGACGTATCCAACTGGCTACAAGAGAACAACTTATCTATTAACATAAAGAAGACCGAAGCTCTTATAGTGACAAAAGACCCAGACTTCAAACCACCCACTCACCTCACCATGGGAACCACGCAAATTCAAATACAACCACACATAAGATATCTCGGAATTATCACTGACCAAGCCCTAACCCTTAAACAGCAAATCAACAAGACCACCGGAACTGTATTCCACAAGACAAAAACAGCACGTCGTCTCCGACCTCTCCTCGAACTACAGGACTTCAGGACAGTAATGCAGGCTCTGACACTCCCTCATCTGGACTACTGCAACATAATCTACCATGGCCTACCTGCCACACAAACCAATCCCCTCCGAACTGCCTTAAACACCACGGCAAGAATAATTCACAACGCAAAGAAACGGGACCACATCACCCCAATTCTAAGAGACCTTCATATTCTCCCCATCGAAGCAAGAATCAAGTACAAAGCTCTTCTACTCACCCACAAAACCATCCACCAAACACAAGGCACCCCACTCCACACCCTACTACCTTGCCCAACCCACAGCAGAACAACCAGACAATCCTCCAACAGCTCCATCGCTGTCCTCCACAAAAGAACCAAAGCAACACAACGGACCTGCAACAGAACCTTTGAACTCTATGCCCCATCCCTCTGGAACTCTCTACCAAACCACATCAAGAACAACGGTGATCTCCCTTCATTCAAAAAGCAGCTAAAAACCATCCTATTCCAAGAACATCTCTGAATAGGAACCCCTATTCTCTTCAAGATCCTCAGACCAATAACTGTCTATCTTGTCAGTCTCTATGTCCATCCTAAATCATTAATGTTGAGCCCCCGGTGATGGCCCCCCCATTTGATTCCCCCCCCCCCCCTGTTATATGTCCCACCGCTTTGACCCGGTGAAAAAGCGGGATATAAATACAGATAAATAAATAAATAAATATAGTAGCTAAATTTTTGAAGGGGCAGCCTGGGGGGAGGGGGAGTGGATGATAACAAATTGAACCAAGTATGCTAAATTTGGTTCTAAAACATTCTGGTGTATTGAAATAAAGCAGCCTCAGAAGCATATGCCAAACACATAATGTAGTCATCGCAACATAGTCTTTTGCAGATACCACATGGAGAAAAGGGTAGAAAGGAGATCACACGTATACTGTACTCGAGTGGCAGGTCTCCATTACGGAACATCTAGGATAGAGGTTCTTAACCAGGGGGGTATCCATACATCTTGGGGGTATGGGACTGGATCTCTGAACAATTAAAAAAGATGTTTAGATTAATTTAGATGATTAATTATCACAGTTAACAAGGAATGAGATGGTAAAACATTGCCTGCAGAAATACTACAAGTTGTCAAGAACTATTTGGAATTTTGACGGTTACTTCTCAGATATTAATAATTTTAGCATGGAATATATTTGGATCACGAACCCATTCGTGTTTGATATATCTGGGATGAGTTCATTGCATTCCAAGCCCTTCCCAAGAAAGAAAGCGGATTTGGAAAAGGCTGGGCATCAGGCAGTTTGGGTGTGAGCAAATCACAGTTTACCCTAGCTTGGCAATGAGGGCAATTAATGTTTTGGTTTCCTTCACAACTACTACTTATCTCTGTGAAACAGGATTCTCTGTATTATTAAACCTGAAATCAAAGTGGAGAAATCGACTTGATGCGTCAGATGACATGCGAATAACAGTCAGTAATTGTATCTCGATTCCCTGTTTTGACTGCACAAAAACAGCAGCAAAAATCTCAGTAGATGTAGCTAACTTTGTATGTTTGTGATTTCAATAAATATGATAAAATCCTTAAGATTTTTTTAAACCGTTCTGTATATGTATATATGTGTATATATATATATATATATATATATATATATATATATATATATATATATATACACATATACACACACACACACATACATACACACACACACACATATACATATATATGAATATGTATATGTGATTTTGACAGTCTAGTGAAGGAAGCAAGGGGACATACCGGGCAATTCATTGGGGTCTATTGTCATAACAAGGTTAAAAACCTCTTATCCAGGAGTTCTAAGAGAAAAGTGCCATGTTGTATAAACTAGCTAGCAAAGACTCTGGGGTTCTAATGCCAGTTGAAGGACCGGTTCCATGTGCAGGGTGCCTGCATGCTGAAGCTCTGAGGAAACAAGTGGAGGAACTCAGAGAGGAGGTGGCGAGGCTGAGGAGCATTCAAGACAGTGAGAAGTACATTGATGAGGTGCTTCTTGCAGCAACCAAGCTCTCCAGCAGAGGAGAAGATGGGTGCCAACAGAATATCGATGGTTGGACACAAGTCACCAGGGCCTGCAAAATCACCAATCCAACTTCTCCAGCCCTTGAATTGAAGAACCATTATGCAGCCTTGGAAGTGGAGGAGGTGAAAGGATCCCTGGAAAGGGAAGAACCAGAGCTCAAGTACCCCAAAGTTGCAGAATCAGTGACCACAAGGAAACGAAGGGTAGTGGTGGTTGGAGACTCTCTTCTGAGGGGTACTGAGGCGTCCATCTGCCGACCAGACTTGATGTCCAGAGAGGTATGCTGTCTGCCTGGTGCCAAAATCCAAGATGTTACGGAGAGTTTGCTGAGACTCATCAAGCCCACTGACTATTACCCAATGTTGCTAATCCATGTTGGAACAAATGATACTGCCCAGTATACCTCGGAATGTATCAAAAGTGACTTCATGGCTCTGGGATAGAGGGTGAAGCAGATAGATGCCCAGGTGGTGTTCTCTTCAATCCTCCCTGTTGAGGGTAAAGGCCAAGGCAGAGAGGCTCGCATCCTGGAGATGAATGCATGGCTGCGTGGATCGTGTCATTGAGAGCATTTTGGTTTCCTAGACCATGGGATGCTGTTCCAAGGGTTGCAGAGCAGAGATGGCATCTGTCCAAGAAAGGTCAACGCGTCTTCAGTAGTAGATTGGCTAATCTACTGAAGAGGGCTTTAAACTAGATTCGTTGGGGATGGGTGAAGAAAGCCCCCAGGTAAATGAAAGCCCCCAGGTAGGTGATACATTAAATAACTTTATGGAAATGGATAACAGGGGTAACATATGGAAAGCAATGTGTATAAATGCCCGTAGCATGGGAAATAAGATCCCTGATGTTGAAGCTTTGGTGGGAGTGGCTGACTTGAATTTAGTGGCAGTTACAGAAACATGATTCACAGAAAACCATGATTGGGATGTAACTATACCTGGCTATACTTTATTCAGAAAGGACAGGGTAGGAAGTAGGGGAGGAAGAGTGGCACTATATGTAAAAACTACTATTAAAGCTTTGGAATTACAGAGCTTAAAAGGGAGAGGGGAGGCATTGTGGGTTAAACTAGAAAGAGGGAAAGAAAAATCTATTTACATTGGTGTGATATACAGACCTCCCTCACAAGAGGAAGAGGTGGACAGAGAGTTAATTGAAGACATGCGCAGCATTGCTAGGAAAGGGGAAGTGCTACCGATAGGATATTTCAATATGCCAGATGTTGATTGGCACATTCCTGCTGCAGTATCATCTAGAAGTAAGGAGATCTAGGATTCTCTACAGGGAGAACTATTCAGGCAATTGGTAACAGACCCCACACGTGAAGGGGCCATACTGGACTTGGTGCTTACCAATGGTGAAAGTGTTTCTGATGTTGTAGTGGGAGATCATTTTGCATCCAGTGATCACCAGATGGTGTGGTTCAGTATTAGGACTAGGGCTGTTAGAATCCATTCAAAGGCGAGGCTCTTAGACTTTAGGAAAACTAACTTTGTGAAGATGGGCCAATACCTCAGGGAGTCGTTAGTTGGATGGGAACAGCTGAGGGATGTAGAAAAACAGTGGGAAAAACTGAAAGGGGATATTTTAAGGGCAACCAACCTTTTTGTTAAAATTGTAAATAAAGGTAAAAGGAAAAGGAGACCGCTATGGTTTTTGAAAGAAGTAGTTGAAAAAGTGAAGAAAAAAAAGAGGGAGGCCTTCATGAAATACAAGCGATCACAGAGAGAGGAAGACAGGCATCTGTATTTGGAAAAATTCAGAGAAGCTAGCAAAGTAGTCAAGAAGGCAAAGTTACAAAAGGAGGAGGAAATAGCCAATGCAATAAAATGGGGGGATAGGACATTTTTCAGATATATTAGTGAGAAGAGGAAGGGCAAGAGATTCAAGGGTGCAGGGGAGGAATATGTAGAAGCTGATAAGGATAAAGCGGAATTGCTTAACAAATATTTTTGTTCTGTGTTCACAGATGAAGAACCAGGAGCAGGACCTCAGAAAACACCCACAAATAGGAACAGAAGCGAGGGACATCTTGAACAATTTTCAAAAAACTGTGTTCGTGAGAAACTCTCTCAACTTAAAGTAGACAAAGCGATGGGACCGGATGGGATACACCCGAGAATACTGAGGGAACTTGGGGAAGTTCTAGCAGCTCCACTGACTGACCTTTTCAATGTCTCGTTGGGGTCAGGAGTGGTGCCAAAGGACTGGAGAGAGGCTCATGTGGTGCCTTTACACAAAAGCGGAAGTAAGGATGTGGTTGAAAACTACAGGCCGGTTAGTTTAACTTCGGTGGTGAGTAAACTATTGGAAACGCTGCTGAAAGAGAAAATAGTGAGGTTTCTGGAGTCCAGTGGATTACAGGATCCAAGGCAGCATGGATTCACCAGAGGCAGGTCTTGTCAGACAAATCTGATTGATTTCTTTGACTGGGTGACCAGGGAGTTGGACCGAGGGAGAGCCCTAGATGTGGTGTATTTAGATTTCAGTAAAGCCTTTGACACCGTTCCTCACAGGCGACTTATAAACAAACTGAGCACCCTAGGGATGGACCCTAAAGTTACTGCTTGGGTTAGAAATTGGTTGGGTGGGAGGCGACAAAGAGTAAAGTAAATGGAGCTCACTCTGAGGAGAAGGATGTTATCAGTTGTGTGCCCCAGGGATCTGTCCTTGGTCCGATTCTTTTTAACATCTTTGTTAGTGATATAGCGGAAGGGCTTTCAGGTAAGGTTTGCCTCTTTGCGGATGATACCAAAATCTTCAATAGAGTAGACACCCAGGAAGGGGTAGATAACATGAGGAGGGATCTAGCTAAGTTTGAAGAATGGTCTAGAATTTGGCAGCTGAGATTTAATGTTAAAAAATGTAAGGTCATGCATTTGGGCTGCAGCAATCCAAGGGAGCAATATAGTATAGTGGGTGAAGTACTTTTGTCCACTAAAGAAGAGCGGGACCTAGGCGTGGTTGTGTCTGATGATCTTAAAGTAGCTAAACAGGTAGAAAAGGCGACGGCAAAAGCTAGAAGGATGCTTGGGTGCATATGGAGAGGAATGGCTAGCAGAAAAAAAAGAGGTGATAATGCCTCTGTATAAGTCTTTGGTGCGACCTCATTTGGAGTATAGTGTGCAATTCTGGAGACCGCACCTTCAAAAGGATGTGAACAGGATGGAGTCGGTGCAGAGGGTGGCTACTAAAATGATTAGTGGTCTTCATTATAAAGCATATGAGGACAGACTGAAGGATCTTAATATGTACACCTTACAGGAAAGGCGGGATAGAGGTGATATGATTGAGATGTTTAAATACCTCCGTGGCATAAATGTTCAGAGATAGAGAGCCTCCTTCAATTGAAAGCAAGTTCTGCTATGAGGGGACATGGGATGAGGGTGAAGGGAGATAGATTCAGGAGTGATATGCGGAAATATTTCTTTACGGAAAGAGTAGTGGATCCGTGGAATAGTCTCCCAGTGGAGGTGGTAGAGATGAGGACAGTAACTGAATTCAAAAAAGCATGGGACAAACACAGAGGATCTCTAAAGGTAAAAAGGGGACTGTTGTAGTTGTTATGGAAGGACAGACTAGATAGGCCATGTGGTCTTTTTCTGTCATCATATTTCTATGTTTCTATGTAATACAGGAAGCATAAGTGGCGGGACTCATGCTTGCATACTGTTAACTATATTGTGGAAACCATTTTAAATTTAATGATCATTTTCTGACTGCATTGTTTGTAAGCTGCATTGATGCTATTTTGGGAGTATCAAAGTCTAATAGAGGAGTATGGAGGATTTACTTCCTCTTTGCTACCTGTGAACAGCTGACATGTCCACACCCCACCCTCCCCCCTTCCTGACATCAATGAAGCACATCCACGGCTCTCTATAAAGCCTTTCACATATTACAATACACAGTTGCATGCCCGAAGGGGCATGATCAAAAGCGTGCACCCCTTTGGTACCCCTTCAGAGCATGATCTTAGTATGGCAAAAATGTAAAAATATGTAAGCCCCCTTTGACTCTGATTTTTTGGCTCAACTGGAGGCTTTTTGATGGGGGAAAAGGAAAGGGAAGATTCAAGGATGAAGGGGTAGGGAATCCAAGGTCCTATGTACTCCTTTGTAACACAACGGGCTTAATTCAGAAACCTGCAGTGGGCTGTTCAATGCCAGGTGCTATCGGAAAACTTTGAGAAGGAAAAGACCTCATTTAGTCTAGTTCCTCACTCCCTGCTTCATATGCCCACTACTATGCTGGACTTGACTCTCCTGGTCAAAGCCCAGAGATGCTGGAAGTTATAAACTGGTCCTAGTGGATTCAAATAAGATTTAGGGGGATTAAGGACAATACCCCAAGGAATTCCTTGGAGGAAGCAATTATGGCATCTGCAGTTTAGATTAAGACACCAACTAAGCATTTTTTGCAGCCTATTAGACAGAGGGAATCCTTAAAGTTAGTGACATTTTCTTGTGCCTTTGGTCCTCAAGGTTCCCCTTCCTTTAACACCTCCAATGAAGACTGGTTACTAAGATGGAGGTAATGCTTTCCAGTTCTCTCTCACAGTTGTGCAGGATTCTCCAGTGAGAGTGGAAACACTGACCTCTTTGGAAGGAGCTTTTGAGGAATGAACGGCTACACTTGAGGGAAAAGAAAACACTGATTATTTAAAAAATATATATTAACTTTACTGCAGACCTCTGTTCAGGAGACCAGCCATAGGGGCACTCCCAGATAAGCTCCTACCCTTCCTCTCTCAATACTGTGCACCTTGAATATTGTGTGCAATTCTGGTCGCCGTATCTTAAAAAGGATATAGAGGCATTAGAAAAGGTACAGAGAAGAGCCATCAAAATGGTGAAGGGGATGGAAGGATACACCTATGAGGAGAGGCTAAAAAGATTAGGGCTCTTCAAACTGGAAAAAAGATGGCTGAGGGGAGATATGATAGAGGTCTATAAATTAACAAATGGAGTGGAACTGGTAAATGTAGATTGATTGTTTACGTCATCAGAATATAGAAAGACTAGGGGACATTCAATGAAGCTACAGTGTAACCCATTTAAGACTAATAAGAGAAAATATTTTTTCACAACTCATAATCAAACTCTGGAATTCATTATCGGAGGATGTAGTAAAAGCTGTTAGTGTAGCTGGATTTAAAAAAGGTTTGGACAAGTTCCTGGAGGAAAGGTCCATAACCCATTATTAAAGAAGACCAGGTAATCCAATGCTTGCCCCAGTACAAGCACTGCGGAACCTTTGTGTCATTTTGGGAAACTGCTAGGTACTTGTGACCTGGATTGGCCACTGCTGGAAACAGGATACTGGGCTTAATGGACCCTGGTCTGACCCAGTATGGCATATCTTATGTTCTTACTTTGATCACTGCTTTCATAAGGTATCAAAATAGTTTTTTAAACAAAAATTGGTAGAATTTCAAGGTCATAGGATACAAATATTTCCCGATGTTCTCCTGACTCAAGTTATGGAGGAGGGAATTTGTGCATTTGAGGCCTTAGGCTGAACTTTTTCTTATAGTATCCTTAGAAATATGTTTTCATTGATCCATCACGATGGATTTTCTTCGGTCAAGAAATGTCAGGGGTCAATCAGATAAATAGGTCTCCGTCCCTTCTGTCTAGTAAGTGATTGCTGGGTATAGAGGCATTTAGTAATAGGACAGCTTAATAATTTGACTTCTGGTTCTTGGAAGATTTTTTTTTCTCTTTTTCTTTGTTCCTTCTTCCAATATTGGGGCCTTATAGGGTAATAGTTACTGGTGTATTTCTGTTTGTTTATTATGTTGACGATTACTCTAGAAATCCTTTTCCAGTGCTGAATCGATGCACACTGTCATTTTTCTTTAAACAAAAATAATAAATATTAAATAAAAAGTACTACTTCAACTTCATAATCCATAAATAAATCATTAATGGGGAAAGTTATGAGCACTGGGCATTCATCATAGCATGCCTACTTTTTTATGCAAGAATTGGAAGAGAAATTCATGCTAAGGAGAAAATTACATGCCTAATAATTTTTTTCCTTGAATCCTGCTAAACCAGTCCAGACACTGAGTTATGTTCCTTTGCCAATAGATGGAGACAGACTTGAGGAACTTTCAGTGATGTCAATCACTGGATATATCTACTGTTGCAGCACTAAAAAAAAAAAAAATCCCTGCACAATACTTCCCAAGCAGTAAGCAATTTGCTTTTCTGAAAAACTCAGTAAAGCAAACTACAAGCGCTAACGATAATCAAATTGGAACAAACATTTAGAAGTATCTGGCTCTCTTACCATAATTAGCATCTGCAAACACTGATCCTGACAATACAACAAGCGGTAGTGGGGCTCTCAGACCTGTAGGGGGAATCTTCCAGGGGAGGTCCTAGACCGATCCAGCAGGATTTAAGGAAAGTTATTGGGTATGCAAATTTCTCCTTCCTTATCATCCTGCTAGACCAATCCAGACAAATGGTACCCTCCCAACCAGTCAGGGCGCAGGGTGGAAGGAAAGCAATGCACTGAATAGAACCACTCTGCCAAAAGTGCCATCTGCTCCAGCCCCCACATGCAACCTGTAGTACATCACAAGGTGCTCAGAGATGACCAGGTAATCACCTTACAGATGCCCTCTGGGAACATCAAGGCAGACTCCACCCAAGAGGCCTATGCCCTAGTGAAGTGAGCTCTGAGTCTCTCTAGCATGCGCGTCCCAGCAAGAAGTTACGCTGAAACTATAACCTCCTTAATCCAGCAGACTATAGAGGACTTAGCTGTCAAATGTATTTTTCAAGGGGTTGAAGCTGTCAAGATGACCAAAAAGGGCTCCCCGGAGAACGAAGTCTGCAGTTCTGACACCTGTCTGGTGGATTCAACCACCTTATGGGTCAGATCCTTGAGAGAGGCCTTATGAATGGGCTCAAAAAGAGGGGGGAGGGGGCGCTTCAGCACCTTTAGTACAAGAGAAAGAAAGAAAGACTCTCCAATGGGGACCACGAAATGCACTAATGGATGGATCCATTTCAAACCCTTAAGGAAAACAGGAGACGTTAAGGTGAGCTGCCAAGGACATACTTTGAATACATCCCTGGTAGCACACGGACTACTACCAGAACCTTGAGAAAGTTCAGAGCCAAACCCTGGTCCAAGTCCGACTGTAACAATGACGACACAGCAATTTAGTCTGCCTCCCTGGCCCCCTAGATGCCGAGAGGAACACCACCTCTCAAAAACTCCTTAGCTAATGCTAGGGTGTGGAAGTAGAGGCTCCACGAGCTCCACCAACACACCTGAGAATCCTCTCTTAAACAGCCATCACCTCTCAAGGGCCAGACCATAAGTGAGAAGGGTTAAGGGTCCTTCATCACCAGGGGCCCTTGCCAAAGAAAGTCTTCTCTTAACAGGAGCATGGGCTGCGCCAACAGGCTCAGGAGATCTGTGTACAATGGTCTGTGTGGCCAATCTAAGGCCACCAAATTCACTAAGACCAGGTGAGATGGAATCCTGCTCAGAAGGCAGTCCCATCAAGAACCACAGAAGGAAGACACACAGAAGCCCCTCTTGCGGCTATACTTGAAGGAGGACATCCAGGCCTGCTGCCCATGGGTCCCTTCTTGTGGCTGAAAATGGTTTTCCTCTTTGGCATTCTCCTGAGTGGCCATCAAGTTCAACACTAGAAGGCCCCACCTCCGCGCTATGAGATAGAAGGTGTGAACTCACACTTACTAGGATTCACCATGTTTCGACTCACTAGGTCTGTACACTTTTGACCCTGCTATGTAGGCTGACAACAGAGCAGAGCAATCAGATGTTCTTCTGCCCAACTGCACTGTTCTGCCACCTCACGAGCCAATCCAGCACTGAGTTCCATCCTGCGCGACCATGTACACCAACACCACAAGGATCACTGTGTTGAGTTAGAGAGGTTGAAACCTCTCTAGAGCCAGGGGAATTGCTCTGGCTCCCAACCAATTGACCAGAAAGCTTTCTGAGGGAACCAAAGGTCCTGGACCAACTGACCTAGAAAGCCAGCTCCCCAACCCATCACTCGATACTGTGCTACCAGAGGCATCCCAACCATCAGGAAGGTGAGACTGCAACCATCACGCCAACTGTTACTTAACCTCCAGAGGGAGAGGAAGAGTCTGATCGAACTGTTGACAGCAGATGCCTCTTCAGAAGGCGCATACGTGCTCTGGACCAAGGGACCAGTTCTAGGCTCGATGACATGAACCCTAGGAGTTGGAAGAGCATAAAATTCTCTAATTGACTCTGCCACTTGAAAGACCGCTCCTGCATGATTAAAAAAACTCAACTCCAGAACATGTTGAACCGGGATCAGAGATATTACAAGTGCTGGGAAGGCCTCAGACTGCTCTTGAGATAGAATGGCTGGGTCGATGATCAACTAACTACCAAATCACCATGGCTGTGTTCTCTCTGGACTTCAAGGAGTCTGACTGGATCAACTAATCGTCCCAGTAGAGGTGAACCCTGATGCCTTGCTTTCAGAGGAATGCCACCACTGCCACCACCATTACATTCCATTTCCATATCCAATTCAAAACTACTCCTTCTGACCTATAAATGCATTCACTCTACTGCCCCTCACTACCTTTTCTCACTTCTCTCTCCCTACACCCCTCCTCATGCACTCTGCTCTTCCTCTAGCTTTCTTTTCTCTATGCCCTTTTCTTCCACTACCAACTCCAAACTTCGATCTTTTCACCTTGCTGCTCCTTAGGCCTGGAACAAACTTCCTGAATCTATACGTCAAGTCTCATCTCTCCCCCTTTTCAAATCTATGCTGAAAGCTCACCCTTTTGAGGCTACTTTTAGATCCTAATTCTCTTATTCTCCTTGTGTCTCCTTTCCCTATCTGAACCTCTTGTTTCTCTTATATTGTACTGTCTGTCTTGATTAGATTGTAAGCTCTAACAAGCAAGGCCCAGTCTTCTATAATGTTCTTGTGCAGCACTGTGTACGCCTTGTAGGGCTATATAAATGATTAATAGTAATAGTAGCAGTAGTATTAGAAGAAATGAAGAGCCATGCCAGGCCAAAAGGGCAGAGCCCAAAATTGGAAATGGTGGCCTATGACACAAATGGGGGAAATCACTAGTGCTGATCCCAGATGAGAATATGAAAGTAAGCCTCACCATGATCTAGGGAGGTAAGAAACTATCCTTGCCGGATTGATGCAATGACTGATTTGATGGTCTTCATGCAGAAAAATGTGGAACTTAGTTTGGCATGGACCATCTTTAGGTCCACACTTGGCTGGAAGTATCCTCCCTTCTTCTGCATTACAAAATAAATGGAATAACACTCCTGAGCATGCTCTGTGGAGGGCATAGGTAGAACAACCTGCAACTGCAGGAAGTGCTGTAGAATTCCTCTGACCACTACTCCCTTGAGTGAGGAGCCACATGGAAACTCAATAAATGCATCCTGTTGAGGCTCTACAAACTCTAGTGCATACCCTTAACTTAGGACCTTGAAGGCCTATTGAACTGATGTTATTTGGGTCCATTCCAAGAGAAACAGTCAGAGCCGCCCTCCGACCAGCTGTACCTCTGAAGGGACTTGCCATATCTCATTGATGGAGCTTACGGCTCTGGTGGGAGCCATGGCTATGTCTTGAAAATGCTGAGAGCTCCACAATGGCTGAACTTTCTTAGGCTTAGCACATCCTATCTCGATTCCCAGAAGTGCGAGAAGGTGTTTCCAGGCTCCAAGTAAGGCCCTATGGGGTGCAATCCTGCCTTCTCTAGGCCCGACTTCAGGAAATCTTTGAGGATGAGCCTCTCCAAGGTCTTTCATTAACCTCTCCAGGTCCTCACCAAAGAGCAATCTGCCCCTACAGTGAGGTATACTCAAATGCAACATCAGCAAACCAACTGCAAAGCCATAGCCACCACTATCCACACCAACCACTGCCAAGTACATAGAGGAAGTCCTGATTAAGTTTACAAGGAATCCACAACATACACAGCACCTAACTCCAATCTTGCAGCCTCTGGACTGCTTGACAATTGCTGGACCAAGCACAAAAGAGCTCAAGCAACTAGGCCTGCACACAACTCTGTCCGGAGCCCAAAGCAAAGGCCGCAAAGGCATTCTTAAGGAGGACTGCTACCTTCTCTATCATGAGATTCCTTAAGTACATCACCCCCTTCCACAAGGATGGTTGTGTAGTACTCCAACGTTGCATCCACCAGCACCTGCGTTACCATCTATAGGAGGAAGGAGGAGTGGCCTGGAGGTTAGGACAAGGTACCTCAGGCCGGAGGACTGTGGGTTCAATTCCCACCTGGGGAAAGCAATCGAGGGACTGGGGTTTCTAGTCCTATAGGCACTCATTGTGGCCTTGGGCAAGCCACTTAACCCTCCATTGCCTCAGGTGCACATAGACTGTGAGCCCTTTGGGGACGAGGGAATGTATCCAGAACATGCTTCTAGTGACTGTAAACCACTCTGATGCCCTTAAGCCTGGGTAGTATATAAAAAAATTGCATAAACAAACATCCAAAAATGGAAGTAAGCTGGCACACCATTCTCAACTGAACATAGGCCACACAAACCACCCTGGAGATTTGGGCATGCATGGTTAAATCAGCACTCAATACTCCTCTCAAATCCCTCATCTCCTTTTTCCAGCTCAGCCTCTCACCCCAAATACACAATCACCATCAGTGCCTCAGGATCCAATTCCCCACAAACCAAAACTTCAGACTTCTGAGCATTCAATACCATATAACTCTCCTCCAACCAGAGAGTAACACTTTTAACAGTGGTCACCCTACCCCACAATGGTACCACAATCTGTATGCCATCAGCATATAAAAAGCCCCAAAAACCAGAACTACAATAATGCTTCCAAAGGGCTGCATAAAAATATTAAATAAAAGCGGGGAGAGAGCAGATCTCGGTGGCACTCCACAGGGCAGGGTCTGCTCTGAGGATATCACATCCTCCCATCACACCTGGAAACTACATCCACACAAAGAGGACTAGATCTAGGCTAAAATCATACCCGCTATTCCCATTTGACTGATTGCACTTGCACCAGGCGGTATATAAATGTCTATAAACATTTTTTTAAAAATGCCTATAAAAAAGGGGGGCGGGGGAACTACATCTTGACACCAACAAATTCCAGTCCATCAGGTCCAACATTGCAGAAAAATCCAGCACCAGCACCAAAACCTCCTCACTTCTGCTCAACGCTTGATAAATTATATTCATCACAGCCACAAATAGGGGATTTGACAACAGATCCTACCAAAACCTGGCTTACCCCCAAATCTAACCTTCTTTAATCCTTAGCTGACGTCTGGGGAGCAGGTCATCCTTTCAAGCAGTAGGCTGCTGTAGGTGCCGCTGGATTCTGTATGTTGTTCACAATATGCTTCCAATCTTGGTGACTGAGGCCAGAAATATTGCCACCATCGATAGTCAGTCGCTGCTTCCTTAGGTCTTCCTCAATGTGTTTGAGCCAGATTTTCTTCAGTGCTGCTCATTGAATCCTCCAGTGGACAGGTCACTCTCAGAGGCAGGGTCGGATTTACCTATACGCCATGTACGCCATGGCGTAGGGCCCACAGCTGGCAGGGGCCCACAAAAAAAGAACAAGTTAATTTTTTTTTTTTAATAAAATTAAAAAAAAAACCTGCTGGCTGCCGCCGCGGGGCCCCCTCTGCTGCCGCGGCAGCACCGACTGACCCGCGGGGGCCCCCTCTACAAGCTGAATCAGTCGGTTCGTTCCTTCCTCCCTCCCTCCCTCCGTGCAGGCTGTGAGAGACGCGAAAGGAGAGTGTCTCCTCGCGTCTCTGTTAAGCCCGCAGGGGCTGATGGGAAATTTGCCATCAGCCCCTGCGGGCGTTTCAGAGACGCGAGGGAGACACACTGCCTGCGGGCCTCTCACAGCGTCCACGGAGGGAGGGAGGAAGGAATGAACCGACGGATTCAGCTTGTAGAGGGGGCCCCCGCGGGTCAGTCGGTGCTGCCGCGGCAGCAGAGGGGGCCCCGCGGCGGCAGCCGGCAGGGTTTTTTTTTTAATTAAATTGGACTTTAGGCCGACGGGGGGGGGGGGGGAGGACTGGTAATGGGCTGGGGGGTTAAGGCTAGAGGTGGGTTGATGGGGTTAGGACTGGTAATGGACTGTGGGCTGAGGGGGGCTGTCTGGTAATGGGCTATGGGGGGCCTAGGACTGGAAATGGGCTGGGGGGTTAAGACTGGAGGTGGGCTGATGGGGTTAGGACTGGTAATGGGCTGTTGGAGGGGTTTAGAACTGGTAATGGGCTTTGGGGGGGGGTTAAGACTGGTAATGGGCTTTGGGGGGGGAGTTAAGACTGGTAATGGGCTGTGGGGTGATGGGGCTGTCTGGTAATGGGCTATGGGGGGGCTAGGACTGGAAATGGGCTGGGGGGTTAAAACTGGAGGTGGGCTGATGGGGTTAGGACTGGTAATGGGCTATGGGCTGATGGGGGGTTAGGACTGGCAATGGGCTATGGGGGGCTGACTGGAAATGGGTTGATGGGGTTAGGACTGGAAGTGGGCTGATGGGGGGTTATGACTGGTAATGGGTTATAGGGGGGGCTTAAACTGAAAATGGGTTGATGGGGGGTTAGGACTGTAAGTGGGTTGATGGGGGGCTAGGACTGGTATTGTGTTGGGGGGTTGCTAGGACTGGAAATGGGCTGATGGGTGGCTAGGACTGGAAATGGGCTGATGCAGGGACTAGAATGGAATGGATGCTGGGTGAGGCTGGAACTAGAAGGGAGCTGATGTTGGGGGAGGATTAGAATGGGATGGGGCTGGAAGAGTAAAATGGAGAAGGGAAAAATATTTTGTGTGGGAGGAATAAAAAAAATCTACAATTGGCCGGGTATTGGGAGAGTAAGTGGGGATTGAGGATGGAGGGGTAAAATTTGAGTGGATGAAATAGGAATGAGGAAAGAGCAAAAGGAGAAAGATTAGTATGTTAAAGCAGATGTAGAGAGAGAATGGAAAAAAATCTAGAAGAGAGAAGAAAGGACAAATGGACAGCAGACGATGGAGAGTTAGCAGAAGACACGAAGAAACCAGAAGAAAGTGGCTGGAGCAATTGCAGCTGAAAAAAATGCACAAAAAGGTAGAAAAATCTCTCTTTATTTTGAATTTATTAATTGGAATATGTCAGCTCTGGTAAATGTGCATCATTAACGTCTGCGCTTTGTTTAGTACAAGAGCAAATTAATGTATAGTTTTATTTCTACAGTGTTGTACTTTCCAAGTTTGGCTTTTGGGATTCCCAGTTTAATTATCGTCTTCCTGTTTCTAAATTGTGATTACTTGTTTGATGGTCTATGTTCTGCATGTGTAACTGAGCTGAGGTGTTCTGTTTATATAATTCCTATTTGACATTGCCACTTGTTCTCTTTCCCCAGTAGGTCATGTATTGTTGTTCTCTGAAATGTATTGGTTTAATATTTGCAGTGTTGCCTTTTGATTGGTAGGGTATGGTGCTTTGAGAGTCCTGGTAGTGCTGTTAGGATACGGCGGGTTTACTATGGGTTCTAAATGGGCAGTGTTTGTAGTAGTTCCTAATGT
The DNA here is from genome assembly GCA_033557465.1 of Ichthyophis bannanicus. Classification (NCBI taxonomy): domain Eukaryota; kingdom Metazoa; phylum Chordata; class Amphibia; order Gymnophiona; family Ichthyophiidae; genus Ichthyophis; species Ichthyophis bannanicus. Next base: position 1,374,129,960 of record CM066031.1, read on the forward strand.
GTCTGGCAGTTGGCACTGGATTATAGTAATGTAGAAATCTTTTAGTCTTTCTTTATCCATACACTCATTAAGAGGCACGTTTACTAAAAGTTAGTATATGGTAACATTATGCAAATATTTATGCAAATGAGGCCCCGCACCCCCCTTGGGCCGCCCCTGCTGGGGGCCCACAATTTTTGTTGGCGTAGGGCCTCACTTAAGGTAAATCCGGCCCTGCTCAGAGGAATTTATATGGCTGTTCATTCTGCAAACGTGGCCAAACCATCGCAGTCTACATTTTTGGATTTGTTCTTTGACTGAAGGTTAATGGTCGCACCTTGTCCAAATTGTCTTATTTCGATGGCGAATCACAAAGAGAGAAACCCAAAATCTGTCTCAGGCATTGCATTTGAAAGATCTTGGGCTTATTCATGTCAGGTTTGAGCAGAGTCCACGTTTCCAATCTGTACAGGAGAATTAGCAGGATCAGTGTTCAGAAGAGGCATATTTTGGTCTTGATGGAGATACTGGCCTTCTTCCAGAGGCACCATTTGAGTAAGGCGAATGCTACTATTGCCTGGCCAATCCTGCTGTGGACTTCGGTTGTGGATGCCACCTTCTTCTCCTGCATCAGAGATCCCAGGTATTTGAATTCTTGGAAATCTACCCTAGCCTTTCCTTCCAAAAATCCTTCCAACTATATCACTACTTCCTTCTCCAAAATCGTAGCAAACGTTGCCAGTAATGAAATTGGTCTAAAATTCTCACAAGCAATATCTCCACCCTTCTTGGGTACAAGTTATCAAAGTTTCCTTCAGCAACATCACAGGAAGCATTGATCAATTCCCCCATCCAATCTACCATCTCCACCGAACATCACTGCAACAACTGTCCCAGAATAGGATCTAAATGCATTTAAGTAAAATGCATTTGCTTAAAAAGTCTTAATAACCTTTCCTTAGATATTGGTTCAAACCTCTACCAAGAGAGGGTTCCTCCAATTCCCTCCCCACCACCCTACATCCCCCTCAGACCAATCTTCTGACCAGTATGCAGCTTTTCTACTTTAACAAATAAAATCCGCCATCTGCACCACTTCCACCTTATACCCCCTCCCGTGTTGTGGCCCCACTAGACATTTCATTATCCGAAACAATTCTTAATTACCAGTCGCTAATATCAGAGCAGAACAAAATTCTCTTTGCAGTAGATGCTAAAAGGTGAGATTCATCTGCCTTCCTCCCAACTCTACCCTCCTGTCATCCCAACTTCCACCACCTTCTCTCTAATCTCAGTACAACCCTCTTAACCACCAACAAAACCTCTGAATACCATTCCCATGTTCTCTCCTTCCCCCTCCCCCTCCACCACCTGTTTCATCGGCACTACTTGCTCCAGGGTCTCTCCCAGGGCATCCATCCTTTCACCTGCTCTTCCAACCCCACCTCCTGACCTCTATTCCACCTAAGGAGCCGCTTATCCCAAAATACCTTCTCATTCAACTACCCATCCAATACTCCACCTTATTCCCTTCCATACTTTCCCCTCCTTACACCAACAAAAACTAGATGGAATCAAAAAAATGATCCAACCAGGCGGATCTGCCAAACTCTACCCACTACCACCCCAATTTAACTCATTCCCTCCCCTCCCTTCCAAATATCATAGCCAATACACTACTCTCTATGAATCATTTCTTTCACCCATTTCTGAAATCCTAAACCATCCAAAGCAGAGAGCAACCAGCCACCACCTCTTCCATCTCCAATAACATTTAAATCTCCCAAAATTATAAGATCCTTAAACGCCAATTCTTACTTCCATGACTTTGTCCCCTACCTCCCCCAACTTTCCCTCCCTAACCCAGGGGGACAATACATTAACAGAAACCCTAATTCTTTCCACCCTGAAATCCCATCACAACCCTCCGGGACCTCCCAATAATTTTAACCCACACACCAACACTTATAATAATAATAACCCCGCTCCCCTCTTTCCCACCCACCCCATCTAAACACACACATAATTAGGTTGACACAATAAGGATATAGAGACAACTCCTGCACCATGATTCCATGTTTCTGTGATAAATAAAAAAAATCAAATTCCTCTCCACAAGTACATCATGTAACACATGCCACAAAAAAAAGAAATCTATTCACTAGCAAGGTACAACCCAGAGTTTCAAGAAGCATAAAAACCAGCAAAAGCATGGAGGACATACAGCCAACTGCTACTTGAAGGATGAATCTGAAGCAAATATTACCTACTCCTCTAGTTCCTGCTTTTTAGCAAACTCCTAACCGTAAAAAAAGCTGATTGCTTCTCATCAGTTTTTAAATGCATAAGCCATGAAAGATACTATTGTAGTAGCACATAACAAATTCATTTGAATTAGGCAAATTAATTTAGTTTTTGGATTAAGCTGGTCAAACACACACACAATTCACATACATTAATTGGTGACCAGGGAGTTGGACTGAGGGAGAACCCTAGGTATGGTGTACTTAGATTTCAGTAAAACCTTTGACACCGTTCCGCACAAGCAACTTAACAAACTAAGCACCCTAGGGATGGACCCTAAAGTTACTGATTGGGTTAGAAATTGGCAGAGTGGAAGGCAGCAAAGAGTACAGGTAAAAGGAGTTCACTCTGAGAAGAAGGAGGTTACCAGTAGTGTGCCACAGAGATCTGTCCTTGGTCCAATTCCTTTTAATATCTTTTGTTAGTGATAATGCGGAAGGGCTGTTGGGTAAGGTTTGTCTATTTGCAGATGATACCAAAATCTGCAATAGAGTAGACACCCAGAAAAGAATAGATAACCTGAGAAGGGATCTGGCTAAGCTTGAAGAAAGATCTAGGATTTGGCAGCTGAGATTTAATGCTAACCCCCCCCCCCCCGAAGGGTCATGCATTTGGGCTGCAAAAAATCCAAATGAGTGAAGTACTTCTGTCCACAAAAGAAGAGCGAGACCTAGGCGTGATTGTGTTCTAGGGCCACCGCCCTTCACCTACTGCTCTCCCCTTGTCCGGAGTAGCTGCTCATAATATTAAACAATCTTCTCCCCTGTCAGCCCAATCAGATTCCCCTTCCTCAACCCTCAATCACTATGCTTCTGACACTGCCCTTTGCCCTCTTGAATTGCCGGTCTCTGCGCACCAAGACCCACCTGGTGCATGATCTCTTGACGCAGCACTCCCTCGATGCACTCTTCCTCACAGAAACCTGGCTTCGTGAGGGAGAGGACGGCCTCCTCCACTGCTGCCTTCCCCCTGGTTACTCAGCATTTCATACCCCTCGGTTGCATCGATCAGGGGGAAGTGTGGCGGTCATTCACTGATCTTCCCTATCTCTGTCTCTTATCACACCTGCCCCATCCTATCCAGAATCTCTTCTATTTCATTCACGGTCTTCCAACCCTATCTACTTCCTCTTGCTCTACGCCCCTCCCTCTCTGCACTCTGATTTGTGGGATTCTCCTCTTCTCTCTCTCTCTCTGAAACGGCTCTCCTGTCCTCTCATCTTGTGGTTCTTGGGGACTTCAATGTCCATCTTGGCTCTCAGTCGAGATCTCGAGATAAAGCTTTTTTCTCACTTATCACCGATCTCTGTTTTCTTCAGCATGTAGACTGCCCCACCCATACCTCAGGGCATACTCTCGACGTTATCCTTACGCATGATTCCTCTTCATTCCAGCCAGCTAATGTTTTGCCTCTTCCCCTTCCATGGTCGGATCATAGTTGTATTTTCTTCTCCCTCCCCTTTCCCCCTGCTCGTGCATCCGCTCCTCGTAACTCAGATCCTCTTCCACAGTTACTCAAATGTCGCATCACCCCTACCACCCGTCAGCTTCTTCCCTCCGCTGACTCTTTTTCCTTCTGAGTTTTCTTCCTTCTCTGTAGACCAACAAGTCGACCTTTGGTCCTCCGCTCTTTCTGCCGCCCTGGATTCTATCGCGCCCCTCCATCCCTCCTCTCCCTGTTCCTCCTTGCATCACTCCTGGTTCCACCCAGGTCTTATCTTCGGCATGCAACGCAGACCAGGCGCAAACACCCTTCTGACGCCTCCCTCTCTACTTTCCACCATGCACAGAAACTCTACCGCTCGATGATATCAACCGCCAAACGGACACACTACTCAAACCTCATTACTGCATCTTCAAACTCTTCTCGCCACCTCTCAGATCCTCAATTTTCTCTCTTCACCTACCACCTCCTCCTCCTCCTCCTCCTCAATACCTCCCTCCGCTGCTCCCGGTCTATCCACCCTTGCCACTTTCTTCTCAAGCAAGATTCAGACACTCCGCTCTATTTTCGTCTCCTGCCCTCCCCTCGTTCCCCCTGCCTCCTCTCCAACTTGCTCTGTTTCATTCTCACACGTCCATCCACACACATGGTCTAAGTTCCAGCCTATCACCTCTGCTGACCTCGCCAAGGCCCTCTCAGTCTCCCACAAAACTACCTGTCCGCTTGATTCACTTCTCTCATCCTGGCTTCTGGATCCTTCACTCACTCTTGCTCCATACATTCTCACCATACTAAATTCTAGTTTGAGCTCTGGCTGCTTCCCTTCCCACTGGAAACATGCCTTGGTTCATCCTCTTCTTAAAAAGAGCTAATCTTGACCCCTCTGTTCCTGCAAACTGGCGTCCTGTCTCCAACCTTCCTTTTCTGTCAAAGATTCTTGAAAGACTTGTTTTTCATCAACTTACCTCTCACCTCGAGATTCCGGACCGGCCATAGTACTGAAACTATTCTCTTGGCACTTCTTGGCGAGTTGCACCGCTCTCATAACCGTGGCGACATATCTATCGCTGTTTCTTTGGACCTCTCTGCTGCGTTCAACATGGTAAATCACCGCACACTGCTCAATCATCTATCAGATCTCGGTATCCACGGCACTGTTCTACAATGGTTTCGGTCCTTCCTTTCGTCTCGCACTTTTGCTCTCTGTTCAGGATCCATCACCTCTCCCTCCTTCCCTCTTCATTGTGGTGTCCCCCAGGGTTCTATCCTCGCTCTCCTTCTCTTTAATGTCTTCCTTGCTCCCCTGGCCCTGCTTATACAACAGGCTGACATCTCGGCCTACTTCTTTGCCGATGATATTCTTCTGGTCCACCATACAAGTCCCGCAGCCCCGGATCTCTCTGTTCTCAACACATGCCTTACCTCTGTTTCTGACTGGTTTGCTAACAACTACCTACATGTTAATCCCTCAAAGTCAGCTGCTATTTGGTTCACCCTTGGTGCCCCTTCCCCCACTTTGGCGCCTCTTATGGCTGCTTCCCCGATTCCTCTGGTCCCTGTTCTTCAGTACCCTCGGTGTTACTCTTGATTCCTCCCTCTCCTTTCACCAACACATCTCCACACTTGTACGTAGCTCATTCTTCCATCTTCGTAGAATCCGGGCTGTTCGTCCTTTTCTTCCCCTCTCCTCTCTTACTACTCTTGTCCTCTCTTTGGTGATTTCTCGACTCAATTACTGCAATTCACTTTTCACAGGTCTCCCCCAATATCAGCTTCGTCGGCTCCAACTAGTTCAGAACACAGCTGCACATCTTCTCACTCACTCCTCCCCTCGGGATCATGTGACTCCCTGTCTTCTTTCCCTTCACTGGCTTCCTATCAAAGTTTGTTTCCTGTACAAGCTTCTCACCATTACTCATAAGGTTCTTCACACCAGTACACCCCAGTACTTCGCCGACATCATCTACCTCCAGCCAACTCCCCGTCTACTTCGTTCAGCCCAAGGTAATCGTCTCCTCCTTCCATCCCCTGCCCAGGCCCACCTCGAATCGACCCATGTTGCTTTTTTCTTCTTGAGTCCTGCCCTCTGGAACTCTCTGCCCCACCTTCTCCGTACTGAAGCATCCTTTTCCTGGTTCAAGGCCCTTCTCAAGACCCACCTCTACTGCCAGGCCTACGATCTCCCTATTCCTCCCGATTTCCATTCACCAAGATGCCACTGAACTACTCTCCTCTGTAATATCGCCTTACATTCTCTGGTATTCAGGTTACAGCCCCTCCCATCCCCCACCAGTCCGGTCTACCACCTCTTGCCTTGGTCTTTATTTGTAGCATCCATTGTCTTTATTTATAGTGTCCCCCTGGGTCTACCGCTGTCCTTACTATCCTTCTCTCTTCTTTTCTATTGGCTCTCCTATCATACCGATGGCGTTCCTTCTTCCTCCTTTACTTTCACCAGTTGCACTTGGTTATTATTGTACACCGCTTTGACGCTCCGGCAATGGGCGGTATATCAAATGTTTTGAATAAGGATAAAGGACTAGTTCAGAATACTGCAGCACGCATTATCACAGGCACTACAAAATACGAACATATCACTCCCGCACTCCAACACTACACTGTCTTCCTATTATTATAAGGGCGAAATTTAAAACACTAATGATCATACATCATTGCTCAGCAGATGTATTGTAGGCCATAATATCCAAAGACACGAACAGCAGGCCTAGACGAACCCAAGGCAACAACAGACTCCGCACTCTGGCAGGCTATCAAAGGACAAAACAAGCAACGTCCAAAAGGGCTCTCTCACTCTCGGCTCCGGATCTGTGGAATTCCCTTCCTGAAGAATTAAGAAATTAAGAGCCCAGAATGATCTCAAGGACTTCCACAAATCCCTAAAAACACACCTGTTTGTAGATGCATATGGACAAATATAATTCTCATAGTTTATGTATGTCCTGTCATCCCCTTCCTGTTGAATGTAGACCCCATGTTGTGTTAACAACCACTTTGATTGAAGGATAAGGTGGTATATAAAACTGGTTGGTTGGCTGGACGGATGGATGAATGAATAGATGAACGAACGAACAAAAAAAAACCCCTAAAATCCACATACCTTGAGCCTCTAATTTTCTCTCTTTAGATGTTGTGTACATTTATGCAACTGATTTGATAACATCTGATTCTTCATTTAGATTTTGCCTGGAGACATTTTTCCTTTTCTACAAAGCATGTATTTTTCAAAAATACATGCTTTGTAGAAAAGGCGTGGTCAGTTCATCTATGTAATAGACATGAAAAAGAACTACAAAATTTAGGACTCAAAACGCATCTCATTTATCCACAAAATTGTGTTATAGTGCTGCTCAGTAAATCATAAGATCTGAAGAAACCTGAAGTCTTAGCAGGTTGCGATAACTTTTTAAATTTTATTTTTTATTCATTTTTCAATTTATATGCCAAGAACACTCTTATACAGAAATGTAATAAAGTAAGAAACCATTCACAAGTACTTATAAGAATGGAATCATCATGAAGCCCTCAGATAGAGGTGGCGGCATTCACACCTTCAAAAAATTCAGAAACAAGCTTCACAATAGCAAAGAGGGAAATGCCTGGCCAAAATCACTCAATTTCTTCATGCAGATCAAAAACAGGCTCCATATCCCCGACAGGTGAGGAAGAGCACAGTGAAGCCCAGATCCCCACCCCAGCTAGAAAGTGACTTAGCTGAGGAGGGTCATAATAGATTATGATTTTAATACTTCAAAACTCATTTACACGGAAAATTTAACCATAATGTCCCCAGTTGAAGAACCCCTGACTGTAACTTGCCTAGATGTACTACTGGAAAGGCACACGCTAAATACCACTGCACTATTTAACAAAAATCTGTGTTTCTTCTGAAAACATATCAAAAAGTCCCGGTCAGAGTTAAGTACTAGTTGCCAGTATCATAGTAGCGGAAGGACACTTCCCTTCACCAGAAGCTTCTAGAAAGGTAGTCAAACCAGATGAGTTGGAAGCATTTAAATCCATAACATTCTTAACTTCTCTAGACATTTTCAAATCCTTAAGAGGCAAAAAATAATAAAACCTTTTGAAATCAAAGGACACACTAATTCTGGAATTTTTAGAATTTCTAATAAGTACTACTTAAACATTTCCTTCTTAGGTGGTATAAGTTTACTCCTTGGAAGAATCTTCAATTAATAAAATTTTCCATCTCACTACATTTTCCAGTGCCTCGATCTTATTTTACACAAATAAATATTCCCCTTAATTAACAAAGCCGCATTTTCATGATTTTCATCCACGTCCTGAATAAAAAGAGACATGCTTTCATTCAGTTTAACTTCCTCCTATTGTACCTTCAGCACAACTGACTGGGACTCAAATGACTCGAAACTAGCATAATCTGTGAGGAAAAAGTCACCAGAGTCTCCCAAATCATCTCCAACACTTTGGGTTTTTGAGGCAATTAAAATATAAAAGTTTATTCTGTTCAGCCAAAATAGCATCTCCCCCAAAAGTAGGGGTTTAGCGGGCCTAACAGTCTCCACCACAGCATCTCTCAGGTATGCCAGTGCGTTCCCGATAGCCTCCCAAGGAGTTACAAAAAAATGACCCTGCTACTCCTTCCACCTCCTGCCACATTATTCTGGGGCTGACAGTGCCTTCAAGCTCATAAATTTGATGGCAGGTATTCCATAACCAGACCAGTTCCTTCTATCATATGCTTCATCCCCGTCAAGGTGGAGGTACCTGCGAGACAGGACTTGAGGATGTTTCTATCCGTGGAGCGGCAGCAGCCCTCCTTCCCTAACACCAACTCCAGCAAGACTACATCTCTCATTTTTTTTGAGTCCCAGTGTGCTTGCCCATCGGACCGGCCTTCTGCATTTCTCCAGATTCTTGCCCTGGCCCTTGGGCTTCCCCATATAATAAGCAAAAAACAAAACAAAAAAAAGAAACATGCTAATACAAAATGGGAGGAACAAGCACACTGTTAGGCATCAGCTGTCTTGCTCCCCCTGTTAACCAAAAGAAGCTCTCATAGTAGGGTAGTAAAAGTGGAAAAAATGTTGTCCTCGTCTTTTGTTTCAGTATTCGTTGAGAGATGCATAGGGCTTGCTCTAGTCTTCCGATTGTCTTGCTTTGAGGAGTGCTTCTTTTCCATTTTTGCTCACCCTAGGGTTTGGAGGGTTTTTTTGCATATTTGCCTAACAGTTGGATTATTTTGTTTCTGATTTTTATTTTTCTGTCTCAGCCTCTCTACAGCTCTTCTCTTTGAGGGCAAAGAGCAATCCTAATCAGCAACAGTACTTGCCCCTATTTGGCTCAGGCGTGTTACAAACACTTAGGGAATTTTATTTTATTTATTAATTAGCATTTAACTCACGCCTTTCCAGCAGTAGTTCAAGGCGAGTTACATTCAGATACAGTAGGCATTTCCCTTGTCCCTGAGGGGCTCACAATATAACAGGCTGATGCAGAAAGCTAGTGCAAGATTTACAGTAGGTGCTGCTATGCATGCAAATTTATGTATTTATTTATTTAAACTAACTAGACTTATATCAAAGTGGTGTATATTCAGGCACTGTATATATTTCCCTTCTCCTCAAAGGGCTCACAATCTATGTTTTTGTACATGAGGCAATGGAGGTTAAGTGGCTTGCCCAGGGCCACAAGGAGCACCTGTGGGACTAGAAACCCCAGTCCTTCTGGCCCAAGGTTGCTGTCCTCTAGTGGGATTTGAATCCCTGGTCTTCCGGCCTGAGGTAACTTGCCCCAACTACTAGACCACTCATCCCTGTGCGCAAAACTTCAGCGTAAAGTTGAAAGGGAGCCAGCGTATGTGCAGACAGACATGCTACAAGTGGCCATGTGCGCATGCGCGTAAATGTCAAAACACTCACGTTATGCACACAGGACATGCAGGTTCTTTGGTGCTCACCCCATAATAATCAACACTATTTTGCCCAAAAACATATTTTTATGAAATCACAACAAAGAAATCTAAAATAAAAGATAAATATAAATGAGTCCAAAAACACAAAAGGATAAGAAGCAAAAAACATGTCTTCCTGTATACCAAACTGTCTCTTATATGCTTAAAGATACAAGCAGAAACTTTCTATGTCCCTGCAATTGCATGCGCAAGATGTCACCTCACACCAGACGTAGAGATATTGGTGCTCCTGCTGGAGTTATGTAATCCACTACACATTTCTTTGCATTGGGAACAGACCTTATTAGCTTTCCCTTTTAGTATGTGCCGCTTGACAATGCTGTGTACACACACTTTTCTTTTGCTGTTTACGCGTATGTTAATCTCTTTTCTGCATTTGGCCTGGCGGAAAGAACGTGTGCGTATAAGCTGCGGTATCTGCATGCAAAGGGCACGCTAATCTTTCTGCATCAGACCGTACGTTTGTACCTGAGGCACTGGAGGGTTAAGTGACTTGCCCAAAGCCACAAGAAGTACCAGTGGGATTTGAATGCTGGTCTTTCTGGTCCCAAGCTGCTGTCCTAACCACTTGGCTACTCTTCCACTCCAATTTCACTCCTGTGATATATCTGAGCTTTCAAGACCACACACACCGGAGGAGAGCACCTTTGCCTGGGAGCAGATGCTGCGTTGCAGCTCGGGGCCAGGAACCACTGAAACCAACTGCAGGCGTGGGGTGGACGACACTGCTCTGGAGGACCCCCCTGCTCTCTACAAAGCCCGACGAAAGCTATACGCGGCCGTGTGTTCGCGGCCTGCGTGGTCGCGTCCTAAGGGGCATGACACAAGGGGCAGGACACGCCCCTTCGACGCTTCTGAGGCGCTGGAAGTATACAGGGCTTGTATATGGGAAAACGGAAAGCCAAACCTGCCGCACTACCAACAACGTCTGGCGGAGCACATGGAGGTAAGGTGGGCCCCATGGACAAGCATGTTACTTCTTTGCAACCAGCAATGCAATCACCGGAAGGGGCTTCTTTAAGCCCAGAAAACCGGTTACCACCTTCTCTCCCACAGTTTCCACTCTCATCCACTTTTGTGGACACTCCTGTATTAAATGAAGTTCCTGCTCTTTGCCCACTTGAACCAAGTGTGTTTGAAGATCCTTTTGTCTCCCCTTCTGGAGATGTTACTCTTTTGGACATTTGGACTGCTATTAAGAAAATAGATGTACGTCTATCTGGTACTGTTTCTTCCCTCTGTTCTTTTTCTCATAAGGTAGTCAGTAAGGTGAAAACGGTTGATCAACATTTGACTTCTTTAACAGGCTCCGTAGCCCGTACTGATTCTCAGCTTCAGGTATGTTTTGCTAATAATGTGGCTTTAGTTAAAGAGCTCTCAGCTGTTTCTTATCGCTTGGAGCTCGTTGAGAACCAGTCCCGCGCTCGGAACCTTCGTTTCCTTAATTTTCCCACTACCCATCTTCTTTCTTTTGATTTGCTGTTAAAAAAGTACTTTACTGAAGTTCTTCAAATTACTGAAACTATAGATGTCCTCCAAATGTTTTCTCTCTCAAGTGCCCTTAGGTCGGTGCCAAACCCTGAGGGAGACTTACCTCCTCCTCAGGACTCGGTTGCCCAAAATTTGACTGCGTTTTTGGAGGACTCTTTGGATGTTATTCCTAAACGATGTACACTGGTTGTAACTTTTTCCTTAGAGTCTGTTAAATTAAAGGTACTACGTGCCTACTTTAAGCACAAAGATCAACTGTTTTGTGGTTTTAAAATTCAGGTTTTTCCTGATATAGGACGGACTACTCAGTCTCGTCGCAAGCAATTTTTAGATTTAAAACCTTGAGTGCTTGCACTGGGGGCTTCTTACTTCCTTAAGTTCCCTTGTCGGTGCCTTATCACCTTTGAGGAACAGAATTACGTCTTTACAGAGGTAATTCAGTTACACAATTTTTTGGTTAGTAAGGAAGCTGTTTGAATTGATTAGGTGGAGTGCTTATATTTACTGCTCCCTTATGTCGGATCCTCGGATCCCTTATTACTTTATATTATTTTTGTTTGTTAAGTTAGGATAGTTTCTCCTTCCGTTAATGTGTGCTTAATTATGCGTTGATGATATTCTTGTAGAGTGAATTCCATTGTGGTGTAATCTTATTTCTTCTTTTGCTGTTAATCTGTATCTCAAGAAAATGCAAAATAAAATATTAAAAAAAAAAAACAAAAACAAAAAACAGACCACACACATCCCTCTTTTACATGCAATATAGACAAGCTTCAAGACCACATCTCCTATCACATCTATTACTACAGCTTTTCTGTTCATCCATTAGAATGGATCACGGCCTACTAACAAACATTGTTTTCTAACAGAGCCATAAAAAGTAACCCTAAAATACAAACAAGCTTCTATATGCTAAACATTTCCCACTAGAAGCAGTGATGGAGACAAACTAACACTCTGGGTGCAGTGGGAAGGATATTCGAAGAGGCAAAACTTGACTACAGTGTAAAGCAATGTTCCCTCTAATTTTCTGTAGGCTGTGTGCGCCTAAAATATCAGCTGTGTGCAGCTTTTGAAGGAAGGTTAAATTTTTGTGCGCCACATAACGACACTCGGAGTTATATACTTTAAAATTTGACTACACGTTAGAATATAGTATGTACACCACATTGATTTTAATCAAATTAAATGAAAATAGACGATTACTAAATGAAGCAGGAAATTTCTAGTAACTACAATCATAACTTTTAAATTTTAAGACGTCTGTGTTGTTTTCTATCAGAATCAGAGACGTAATTTTTGTGCGCTCTGTTGTAAAGTATGTGCGTTCGCTCAGCAAGGTGTGTGAGCGCGCACAGCTTAGAGGGAACAGTGCTGTAAAGTAAATATCAAGGAATGGAGACTTTCCAAGATGTAAATTTTATGAATATGATCTTCATTATTGAAGTTTACTAAAACTCTAATGTCTTGTTTCTGCTCCCTATCCAAAGAGCACAGTCTGTCCTGGCTTGAAAAAAAGCACAGCTGATCAGCACTGAAAAATGAAACTGGATAAATATATCTCTCAAATAAAATCTACCTGCACAAAACACTAGATAGGAGGAGAAACTCAATAGCTCAGTTGACAGGTCACTCACTATCATATGTGATTAAAGAGACCCCTGCCTGGGATTCTTGTGACTTTGCATAGCAGAAGGTAGAGATATTGTATGGGGTGGGGGAGGGTGTCTAGGGCAGGGGTGCGCAATTCAAGATCCTTGTTGACTTCAAAAAAGAAGTGTGGTTTTCAGAACATTCAAAAAAACTCAAACCGTTCAAAATAATTATAGTAGTATTTAAACTATGGCCACTATTTGCAAATGCTTATCATGACCTCTTATTCATTGCGGATAGGCTGAAAGAGCAGACCTATCTTCAGCTGTCACTGATGAGAGTTTACTACCCTAGGTCAAGGGCAAAGAGTGGTGGAACTGCAAAAGCACTCAGGCAAACACAAGATGAAGGAAGCGACTGGTAAGCCGAAAAAAAATGTTCATAATAATGGCACATGTACTGGATCTTTGCTGTTCAGAGGCTCCTACCCTGGCCAACAGAAATGAATACAGAACAAAAAGAGAGACTAGATAACAAACTCAATTAAAAATGCTTAAAAATTATACTTGTATCAATACATATTAAAGAGTTACTGTAGTTTTATTGTTCTCAAAATGAACTAGTCATTTATAAACTTATACCTGATAAGTTGTATCTACAAAAGTTATACCTGTTAATGTTATATGACTGATGTTACTGTAGTACTGTGTAGTGTCTGCTGTTACTATAGTCCCCTGGTCTAGCTCCGTTACAGCCTCCCACCAGGCTGCTGAAGAATGGAGCCCCTCAACTTATTTATAAGCATATGTCTGCTCAATCTGTTTCCCGCACATGCCTTCAACTCAAACTTCTACTACTCGCTATCTCACATATGCAGTCCAATCTACCTCCTCTACCCCATACAAACACCCACACTTCCTTCACTCACCACATGTCCACCAGTGGTCCAACACTCGCACCTTCTCCAAGGCCCTCTCCCACCAGAAATAGGAGAACACAGAAGCACCGAAAACCTAAACCAATAAACAATCAACAAAGAAGAGGTCAACTCCGCCAAAAGGACACATCACACCAACCTATTAAACAAAGCTATCAACAAGCCTCGTGAACTCTTCGAACTAGTGAAATCATTAACCAAAGCACCCCAGGAAGTCCAATATGACAACGTAATCAAGCCACAAACTCTGGCAGACCACTACGCAAGCAAACTTACTGCAGCCACACCCATTCTCTGTTTGAACACAACACACCGGTCAGCCAATGTGATACGAGAACAGGCATGGAACAACTTTCACAACATAGACGAACGGCAAATGATCAACATAATAACAAACATCAAGACCACCACCGCCCCGCTAGACCCTGCCCATCTGCCTGGGTTAAGGCGGCTAAGCATGATGTTGTGCACCAAGTCTTACACATTGTGAACCAATCACTACAACAAGGAATCATGCCTGCTCAACTCAAGAAATCTATAATAAGACCGATCCTAAAGACCACCACTCTCAACAAGGACGACCCAGCATCCTACCGCCCCATCTCCAGTATATCTTTCCTAGCAAAGATCATTGAAAAGGCGGTCCTCCTACAATTACAAGATCATCTAGATGACCATGAAACCCTGGATGAACAGCAATACGGTTTCAGACAACATCACGGGGTCGAAACACTCCTAATAGCACTACTCAACAATCTCATCAAAGGCCTTGAAGACAAGAAGAAAATGTTTATACTCATTTTCATTGACATCTCTGCCGCCTTTGACACAGTCCATCATGGTATCCTCCTAGACAGGATCGAAGCAATAGGAATATTGGGGACCCCCCTCAAATGGTTCTCTTCATACATCTCAAACAGAAGGCCACAGGTTCTAGTCGATGGCGAAAAAGCTGAAGCTTTCACTCAAACGCAAGGAATACCTCAAGGTTCGGCACTCTCAGCACTACTCTTCAACGTTTATATGCAGCCCCTCTGTGAGATATTCAAACGGCACAATATCAACTACCACATTTATGCAGATGATATCATGCTTTACACACAACTAGATACCGTCAACCCCAACTATAATCAACTTGAAACATGCCTGAACGAGATGACACAATGGTTACAGCAGAACAACATGATGATAAACCATAAGAAAAACAGAGGTGATGTATATCTCCAGTAAACCCAACTTTGAACCTCCTGCAACTATCACCCTGTGCGAGAATACATACAACACTAAGAATGAGATAGAATACCTAGGGGTCACGTTAGACAACAACCTAAAGATGGAAAAACACCTACGAAAAACCAATAAGGCAATCTTCCACAAACTCAGAGTACTACAACCTCTACGGAGCATCACTGAACCGCACGACTTCAGGACTGTTGCGCAAGCACTCATTATGCCACACTTCGACTACTGCAACGCTATCTTACAAGGGCTTCCAAAGAAAACCCTAAACATTATGCAAATGGCCCAAAATGTGGCAGCCAGGATCATCATGAGAAAAAACATTACTGAACACATCACACCTGTATTAATTGAACTCCACTGGCTCCCCATCACGGCTCGGATAAAATATAAAACACTGATAACCACATTCAAACTCATACATAACACAGCGCCATCCTTTCTCTCCACCCTTATCAACACGCAACCCTCAAACAGAGACAGAAGAACCGTCAACTCGGACACCCTACATGTTCCAACCGATATCAGATCTGTCAAAGCCAGTACTAGCCACCGAGCATACTCATACGCTGCCCCCACCCTCTGGAACCAACTACCACCTGAGATACGAGCAATAAAAGACCTAATAGTTTTCAGAAAAAAAACTCAAGACACATCTATTCCAGTGTCAATACAATATGATGTAACTCCCAGGGGACCCCAAGCTGCCTCGCTACGAAACAATGAGAACTGTGATACGAAATGTAAAAATGTAGATATGTAAATCCTGAATCCGCTCCTTTAAACCATCTTCCTGTGTGCTGTGCTTTTCCCTTCAAATCAATGTGTTTATAACCCAATTTTTATGTCATGATTGACATCATTCAACATGTAATCAAACCGCTATTGATCGCTGGAAGTAGCGGTATACAAATGTATACTAAATAAATAAATAAAGATTAATATAAAAAAGCAATTCATGAAGTAGCAATATTTTTCTCTTTTTAGGTGTCACCCTCTGATAACTTTCCTTATCACAACAGAAAGAAGAACTACATTCTTACATTAGAGTACATCAGCAACTTTAAGGGGTATGTCTACTAAGCTGGGCTATCTGCAACCAGGTCCCATTGAATAACATGGGACCTAGTTGCAGATAGCCCGGGTTAACCGTTAGCCCAGCTTGGAGTGTACTGCATACACAAGCCACCGTTCAGTGAAATTCTATAATGTGCCAAAAATTACCACAGGACTAAATCCCCACAAGTCACAGTTCAATATGTTCCCAAGCCAACATAAATACTTTTTCTAGGATGAAAACAAAAAAAAGGTCACAAAGCCCTCACACCTTCAAACGTGTAGCCATTTACCATGTTTAGGAATTCTGAACATTTGAGACAAACAGGCTCAGCTTGCCTGATTAAATATAGCAAGAGCAGGCACTGTCGCTGCGTATATCTTGTACTGCTTTAAGAACTAGTGGGAGTAAAGTAGCCTGTAGGGTCCAGATTTACTAAGCCTTCTGCAATGTAGGAGAACTTAGTGAATCCAGACAAATGAATTTTCTGCTACTAAACTTACTGTATTTAACTGCAAAATGCAATGTGTGCCTTCCTGAATGGTGCAAATGACCAAACATCTGGAAGTACAAGGTCTGTGTAGCATTTTTAGAATATTACAGTCATTCTAAAAACGTTATTTGACAATGCATACAAATAAAAACTACATCATTTACTAAGTTACGGTGTTACACCTGACTGAAGATTTAAAAACCTCAAATTGTAAATTACAATGAAACTCATAGCAGGACTGTTCTAGAAGGTAGCAGAAGGTCCATTATTATATTATTGGGACTACTGCTTAATGCCGCTGAGCAAGGCTGCTTGCTATCAGCTTTCATATGTAAACGAAGTCACTGTAAAACAACTCACCTGAAAAAAGTCTCTATACATAATATGCAGCTATGTTTGCATCTTTTGTCAAAAATTTTTTATTTTATTTTGTAATGGAAACCAGAGATATTGCTAGTACCTGAATAAATTCTAAACATTAAGTCAATTATCTTTTCTTGATTTAAAATATTTAAGAAACCAATGGAAAAAATTAAAGGAGAAAGAAGAAAACTGTATCACTTAACATCTGCTTCTGAACATTTAAATATAGATCAAATCTCTGAAATTAAATTTACCTCACATAAAAGAACAGAACCTATCAAGGATGCCTATTAAAGCCGGCCTGTGTATATTAGTTAGAGCAGCAACTTGGGAACTAGTGAAAGCAGAGTTTGAATCCCACTGACACTCCCATGACCTTGAGCAAGTCACTTAACCTTCCACTGCCTCAGCTACAAAACTTACAGGCCACTGCTGAAACTCTGCGCTTGCTCCAGCGCAGTATTTTGGTGGCGATTTTCCATGCTAGGCTTGCTTTCCGATGCAAAAAGCAAACTAATTTTTTAAGTGCCTTCAAGTCAATTCTGACTGGAGAACTAGTGTGGGAAAACTGCCAGCACAGTGGGCGCACTGAATGAAAAATGCTGAATGTCTAATTGCGCCCGATGCAAAAATAACGGCGCTGAAAGTTAGCACAGTTTTTTTTATAATGGTTTTCACTCTTCTTTTAACACAGGATCTCAATGCCAGCTTCAAGCAGGCATAAAGATCCAGCGGGGTGCAAAAGGATATCTGAAGTTTGATACTTCACCTCTTTTGATCCAGGCACCGGGAAGACCCTCAATGCTCCTGATACGGGGAGGGGGGGGGGGGGGTGGGATGCACTAACTCAGGGTCAGAGAGAAGCAGGAGCGTCTGAGCATTGCTCCTGCCTCCTATCCATCTAAAAGGTACTATGGAAAGGGGCTTGGGAGGTAGGCAGGCAAGGGTAAGTGGAGGCCCACAGAGACACCAATGACATTTTTTGAGAGACTGAGGAGGGGGCTTCAGAGCCATCAATGATTTGTTTTGAAGGGGAGGAAATCAGGGCCTATGGAGCTACCATTATTTTTTGTACTGGGCAAAGGGAGTCCGTGTCCGGGGTGGAGCCAATGCCCCCCCCCCCCCTCCCTACACTGTGTCAGAAGCATCGGGAGTCACCTCAGATGACCCTTCTGAGGACAGCATGCCAAAAACCTGCACGAAATACAGGGTCTGCTAATATAGACCCCTGTCTGCATGTGTCTGGCTTGCTCTCCTTGGTCAGCACTGACTTTATGTGCACAGTTCATTTAAATGCAGTTTGCTTACAGCATCACTACAAAACATGTCAGCATTAAACTTGAGTTATGAAACAACACCAGAGTTTTAGTGCTGGGCTCTACTGCAGGGTTTCTGCATCGGCCTGTGAGATTGTAAGCCCTCCAGGGAAAGGAAAATACCAACTGCTCCTGGACATAATTCACCTTGAGTTACCACTGGAAACACAAAAACAAACCAATTTCCCTTAGTCTCACCTGGGTGTGACATTTGGGACACAAATTTGAGATCTATACCTCAAGGAGCTTTTAAAATCCACCCCGTATCTCGTGCCCTTCCACTATCAAACCAAGAAGTGCCCAGCAGCTGAACAGCCATCCCACTAACAGCACGGCCCAAGTCCTAAAGCTGGGATCTCATCAGGGGAGTCCATTTCCTCCATCTGCGCTAATTTCTCACAAGCCTAGATAGTGGATTCTGTTCTGACTACAGAAAGGCATGCCAGCTCTCAAAACGCTAGTCAAGAAATGGCCTTCATAAATAAAAGGAGAGTCATCTTATATTTGTTTTATTTCTATACATTCAAGAGGATTAACAGGATAGCCACATTAGGTTTATCACAAAGCCTTCCCCCACTGGATGACAGATCACCTCTGGGAAGCACGAATTCACCTTGGGAAGAGCTGGCTCTGTATATTTCATGCAGGCCACTGTATTCTGAACATCACGATTTTTCGTTTCCCAGCTATTACATGCATTGCTGTGCTCGCTTATAAACTTTCAGACAACAATAAGCAGCCCAGGGTTTATTTTTAGAGATCTAGCAATAGCAGCAACCACCATACATATGCCTCTCAGCAATACTGCGTCGTCATTACAGATGTATGTGTATATACACACAGACACACACGTTTTATTTCAGATTTTGTAACGAAGCAGAAGGGTTTATTCTAGAGACAATCTTTACAAGCCAGAGCTGTCAAATCACGGGTTCAAGGGGAGGGGGGTGTACCGGGGCGTTTTCCTTGCCGCACCAAACCTGCCAAAAACAGCATCGAGAGACCTACACAATGAAATAATAATAAAACGAGTTGCCCAGCTCTGTGCCAGGGCTGCTAGTCACACCGCAAAACGAGCAACTTTAATGACATGCTACAGGTATCCCCACGGAGCCCAAGGCTGCTAAATTATCAATTACTGTCTGAACCCCTGGAGGAATGATTTGTTTCTCCCCCCTCTCCGTTATCTGCCGAGCCATTACAAAAAGCAGCGAAGCCCATTTTTTTCTTTCCCGTCTTTCTGTTCTGCGAAGCGACATATTTAGAAAGGAAGGGGGTGGGAAATGACCTCGCCGCATTTGCGGAGGGCGTCTCGGTTCCCTCAGGTATTCACCGGCTCCCCGAGCCGCTGCAAGGTCGAGCCGGCCCCCCCATGCGCGCGTAAGTAGCACAGGTCCCGGGCACGTTTTAAACGACTAGAACCGAGCGCTAACAGGAATAAGGAAGGGGAGAGGCGGCCGTGAGCGCTGGCGTGCCGTACATACCCAGTAAGAGGAGCCGGTGGGTCTGCTTGTATTCGCGCTTCTGCTCTTTCAGCGCCCGGTCGATGCTCTTGCTGACTTTCTTGGCCTCCCGCTCGGCCTCCTTCTCTTCCACCCGCAGCTTGTCCCAGTTCTTGGGCGGCGGGGAGGGCGCCGGCTGCTGCTGCTGCTGTTGTTTCTGGCGGCCGTGCTTGTGCAGCAGCTGCAGCTGCTTGTCGCCCTCGGCTCCCTTGCCGCCGCCGTTCTGCAGGAGCAGCCCGTCCGTGCCGTCGCCTCCCCGCCGCAGCGCAGCCCCGGAGGCTCGCCAGGAGGGCACCGCCGGCTCCCCGGGCTGCGGCTGCTGGTGCAGATCCCCCGCCCGCAGCGGCACGCTCAGCTCCGGGGGCTGCTCCGAGTCCGAGGGGGTGGCGTTGGAGAGGGAGCCGCTCGGGTCGCCGAAGAGCCGCGGGCGCAGGCTGTAGCACAGTCCCATCGTTCAAACGCAGACCGCCAGTGGGGAGGGGGTGCAAAAAATGAAAGGGGAGAGGAAACACCCTTGCCAAGGAATCCAAACTCTATGGATGGGCTCAAATAGAAATCGGATCTAGACGCAGAGCAATATAAACCCACGCGTTGAGTTAGCGTTTCATCGTCGCCCTGTAATTCCAGAAACGGGATTTGGATCCAAAATGAAGTCGAAAAAGTGAGTCAATGAGCCCGGCAGATTCCCAATGTGCCATTTTGCATTTTCTCCAGTCAACTAGCGTTCAGTCCTGAGCAGATCACCTGACACACAAAAGCAAGGAGAGACAGCCACACGCTCGCCCTCTCTCTCTCTCTCTCTCTCTCGCGTGCGCGCAGGGGTGGTCAGCGGGTATCCATCCACCTTACCGTAAACACCGCAACAAAAGAGCCTCTGCAGGCGTGCACAGCCACACAAATGCCATGTTTGGGTGACCGTGCAGATGGAGAAGGTTGAAAATTCATTCTTGCGTTTGTTTTTCTTTGCCTTTACTCCTGGAAAACACTGGAGACTTTGGAAAGTGGTTTGCCTTTTAAGCGGACCACCAAAAAAGGTGGCATAGTTCTTTATAGGGGTTTGATTAAAAAATCCACATTTCTCCATTCTCCAACGAATTATGAGTCTTATAATTGTCTCTCTTATTCATTGTTAGTAAGACTTATAAGATATGCCATACTGGGTCTGACCAAAGAAGGCCGGCCCAGCCACTAGGCAAACTAGGTGGTCGCCTAGGGCAGCAACCTCTGGAGGGCAGCCAAAGTAGGCCATTCAGAACTAAATAATAGATTTTGACTGCCTGAAGGGGTGTAAAGCAATGACTGGCCCTGAGACCAAGGATCCATCACTCCCAATACCTGTTTCCAATAGTAGCCAATCCTTTGTGAGAAGATTCATTCAAGGCAGTGTACCGCAGGTCTGACTGAACACAGGCAACTTACATTGACTTGACAGCACTTAACAGTAATGTTGACTCATAGCAACCCGCTGGATATTCATCCATGTTGTGACTATCCCCTGGATTTTCTTGATAAGGTGTGACCAGAAGTACATTGTCGGGTCTTTCTTAAATGCAGTAAGCCTACAGCACCTGATATCCCAAGGTGGTCTCTCATCTAAGTACAAACCAGGCCCAACACTGCTTAACTTCCAAGATCAGATGAGATCAGATGCACTCGGTGATGTGGCATAATAACTTACATTGTAGTAACAGTATAATTATAATTATAATAAAATGATCAAATGTCAGCATAATACACAATTAGAACAATGAGGTAAAATTGCACTAGCAACAGCAAAACTTTATGCTTTATGCAAAATGTTATATTTTTAGGTGAAATTAGGGATTTAAAACGCAAAGAAGGGTGCACATTTCTGAACCTTGTGATGGAGGAGCCATACCAGAGCCTCAGCCAGATTAGGAAGAGTGATTGAAAGCAATGCACACGTTTACTAAAAATGAATATGCATTGAGTGCTGCTGTATCCTAAACCATGGCAGCCCTTAACGCTTGTTAGCCTTTAATAAACATGCCCCTATATATACATGCATACACGTGTGTGTGTGTATGTGTAGAGGGCTGGCCCCAGAGCTGGTTCAAGGTGTTGGTGCTCTAAGCAGACCTTAAGCTTTACAGCTGTCAAAATTCTGTTGTTTAGCTTTTTTTGCCCTGCTCTTTGCCTCCCCCTTGCCACCCTAGGTGATCACCTAGCTTTCCTAATGGTTGGGCCGGCCACTATGTATGTATAGTGGCATTCTCTTTCTCTTTATATATAATGTAAAACACGGCGTTTTAATTAAAGAAAGCATTTTGGCCAAGGGATTCGTTTTCCAGGTTTCTAGGAAATGCAGTGGAAAACTTGACTGAGTCAGTCATTTGGGCTACATATAGATTGCTGGTTGTGGTGGTGATGTCGGGATCCCTAAAAATGATTAGGGTTAACTGAAGCATTTCAACTGTCTGACTGCTTATGGAGTTGATAGCTTGACAGCTATCTCTCTATGCTAAAAATGCAGAGTTATGCATTTGGGGTTTAAAATTTCAGTGGAGGGACTGAGGTAGGAAACAAAGACTGGGATGGTTATATTCAATGAGTTCAAAGTATTAGAAT
The DNA here is from genome assembly GCA_033557465.1 of Ichthyophis bannanicus. Classification (NCBI taxonomy): domain Eukaryota; kingdom Metazoa; phylum Chordata; class Amphibia; order Gymnophiona; family Ichthyophiidae; genus Ichthyophis; species Ichthyophis bannanicus. The sequence goes on from CM066031.1 coordinate 1,374,152,240, forward strand.
GGGGCATGTAATAGGTGGCCAGAGCCAGAGGGATGCTAGGGTACATAGGGAGAGTTGCCATGAGTAGAAAGGAGGAAGCATTCTTGGAAAGAACTTACCTGGAATATTGTGTTCAGTTCTGAAGGCCATACCTTTGGAAGGATATAGACATAAAGTGGCATTTTACAAATGACGTCCAAGTCTGAAAAAGAAGTAGACCTGTTCATGTTCAGGCACAATTTCACTAATGTGGACATACCTGATATGTACATCTGTGGGGGGTGTCTTCTATATAGACTATAACATTCCAGACTGTGGATGTCTAGGAATAATCTAATGGTTAGAATAGTGGGCTAAGATCAAGGAAGCCAAGGTTTGAATCCCACTGCTGCTCTCATTGTGATCGTAGAGAGTACTAGGGATAGTGACGTGCCATCTTCTCTACACCCTCTGAATGTTTTATGGCCAAAACGAGCACTTTCTTGATGCCTATTCTTGCCTGGAGCAGGTTTAAATTTAGATGGGGTTGTAGATGTCCCCAATGTTTCTGAAATAGAGTGGGTACGTGTTAAGTCCATTGCACTGCCCCAAGCATTCCTCTGTCTACTTGGCCATCCCCACTGGAGACATCTTTGAAAGCCATTTGTAAAATGGCTGCAGGGACGTCTCCGAGATTTGGACATCTCCATGCGCATTTTCGGATGTCCAAATCATGACTAAGGCTTTTAAAATGACCTCCAAAGTGGACATGGTACAGGGTCTCCATTAAAGGACTAACCAAAAAGCTGTTGTAGTTGTATATAGGCTTGGTGTAACATTTTTTTTGGGAGGGCACTGATTTATTTTTTGAATGCTGTCAAGTCAATGCTGACTCCTGGTGACCCAGAAGCCCCTGGGTTTTCTTGGCAAGATATGACCAGAAATAGATTGTCAGGCCTTTTCTTCCAAGGCAATGGAGGGCAGGGCCGGCCCGTCCATTGAGCGAGAATGTTTTTTGCACAGGGCCCCGCGTTAAAAACATTCTGATCCTAAAGTAAAATTTAAAAAAAAAAAAAAAAGCTGTCTTCTCCCGCTGCCGGGGCCGCCGCGGCAGAATCGAGTGTGCCATGGGGCCCCCCCTGCCCAGCAGAGCCTGCCCTCCCCTGTATCCGCTCTCTCGTACAGCTGCCTGCAGTCTCACGCGCCGGCTTTCAGAGCGCGAGGGGAGAGTTTCTCCCTCACTGCTCTGTTAAGCCCGCGGGGGCTGATGGGAAGTTCCCATCAGCCCCCGCGGGCTTAACAGAGCCGCGAAAGGGAAACTAGTCCCTTCGCGCTCTGAAAGCCGGCGCGTGAGACTGCAGGCAGCTGTACGAGAGAGCGGATACAGGGGAGGGCAGGTTCTGCTGGGCAGGGGGGGCCCCGCGGCACACTCGATTCTGCCGCGGCGGCCCCAGCAGCGGGAGAAGACAGCTTTTTTTTAAAAAAAATTTCCCTGGGCTGGGATGGGCTGGGCTGGGGGGGTTAGGAGTGCTGATGGGCTGGGGGGTTAGGAGTGCTGATGGGCTATGGGGGGCTGGGGGGGTTAGGAGTGGTGATGGGCTATGGGGGGCTGGGGGGGGTTAGGAGTGCTGATGGACTGGGGGGGTTAGGAGTGGTGATGGGCTATGGGGGGCTGGGGGGGTTAGGAGTGGTGATGGGCTATGGGGGAGCTAAGTCTTTATATGGGCTGATGGGATTAGGACTGGAAGTGGTTGATGGGGGGTTAGGACTGGTAATGGGCTATGGGGGGCATAAACTAAAAATTGGGTGATGGGGGATTAGGATTGGACATGGGCTGGTGGGATTAGGACTGGGAGTGGGCTGATGGGGAGGTTAGGACTGGTAATGGGGTATGGGGGGGCTTAAACTGAAAATTGGGTGATGGGGATTAGGACGAAATGGGCTGATGGGGGTTTAACACTGGAGGTGGTCTGATGGGGTTAGGACTGGTAATGGGCTGTGGGCTGTTGGGGGGGTTAGAACTGTTAATGGGCTATGGGGGGTAAGACTGGTAATAGGCTGTAGGCTGATGGGGCCTGTCTGGTAATGGGCTATGGGGGGCTAGGACAGGAAATGGGCTGATGGGGAGGGGTTAGGACTTGAGGTGGGCTGATGGGGTTAGGACTGGTAATGGGCTGTGGGCTGATGGGGGGTTAGGACTGGCAATGGGCTATGGGGGCTGACTGGCAATGGGTTGATGGGGTTAGGACTGGAAGTGGGTGGATGGGGGGAGCTAGGACTGGTATTGGGTAGGGGGGTTGCTAGGACTGGAAATGGGCTGATGGGGGGGCTAGGACTGGAAATGGGCTGATGCAGGGACTAGAAGGGAATGGATGCTGGGTGAGGCTGGAACTAGAAGGGAGCTGATGTTTGGGGAGGATTAGAATGGGATGGGGCTGGGAGAGTAAAATGGAGAGGGGAAAAATATTTTGTGTGGGAGGGATAAAAAATCTACAATTGGCCGGGTATTGGGAGAGTAAGTGGGGATTGAGGATGGAGGGGTAAAATTTGAGTGGATGAAATAGGAATGAGGAAAGAGCAAAAGGAGAAAGATTAGTATGTTAAAGCAGATGTAGAGAGAGAGAATGGAAAAAAAAAAACTAGAAGAGAGAAGAAAGGACAAATGGACAGCAGATGATGGAGAGTTAGCAGAAAACATGAAGAAACCAGAAGAAAGTGGCTGGAGCAATTGCAACTGAAAAAAAAAATGCACAAAAGGTAGAAAGATATCTCTTTATTTTGAATTTATTAACTGGAATATGAAAGCTCTGGGAAATGTGCATCATTAACGTCTGCGCTTTGTTTGGTACAAGAGGAAATTAATTTATAGTTTTATTTCTACAGTGTTGTTGTACATTCCAAGTTTGGCTTTTGGGGTTCCCAGTTTAATTATTGCCTTCCTGTTTCTAAATTGTGATTCCTTGTTTGGTGATGGTCTATGTTCTGCATGTGTAACTGAGCTGAGGTATTCTGTTTATGTAATTCCTATTTGACATTGCCACTTGTTCTCTTTCCCCAGTAGGTCATGTATTGTTGTTCTCTGAAATGTATTGGTTTAATATTTGCAGTGTTGCCTTTTGATAGGTATGGTATGGTGCTTTGTGACTCCTGGTAGTGCTGTTAGGATACGGCGGGTTTGCTATGGGTTCTAAATGGGCAGTGTTTGTAGTAGTTCCTAATGTGCCTGGCGGTTGGCACTGGATTATAGTAATGTAGAAATCTTTTAGTCTGTCTTTATCCATACACTCATTAAGAGGCATGTTTACTAAAAGTTAGTGTATGTTAGCATTATGCAAATATTTATGCAAATAAGGCCACTTATGCAAATGAGGCCCCGCACCGAGTCTCCGCACATGGCCCCGCACCCCCCTTGGGCCGCCCCTGATGGAGGGTAAAATGACTTGCCCAAGGAGTGCCAGTAGGAATCAAAACCAGATCTCTTGGGTACTAGACTATTGTTCGAACCACTAAGCTACTCTTCCACTCCACTTGATTCTTTAAAAGGTATCAAAGACCCACTTTTCTCTATTTCCCCTACTATTTTTGCAATTTTATAATTAAGATTTATTAATGGCTTTTATGAGGAAATCCATCCAAAGGATTGGAATGACAATGACAGAAATCAGGTCTTGAGATAGATATGATAGATTAAAGAGATCATGTGCACTCATATAATATGCAGATATAGGTTCCTAAAAGGATTATTTCTCAAAATGCTTCAATAGAACAGGGGAATGAATTGCCCAGGGATGCTGTGAACTACATCAGAGAGCTGGGATAGCAATGCCCTCTCCTGAGGCTGAAATTCCTAAAATATTGACCTGTGAGGAATTTGCTGAGCACTTCAGGGATGAGGTCCTGGAAATCAGGGAAACTTTAGATAATGAAGCTTAATTCATAGAGGCTACAGAAAACTGTGAAGTAAATATGTATATTCACAACTTGTTGATCCAATGTTCTGAGCAATTATTGTGACTAAAGCCAATCCTGCTTCCTGCCCACTAGATCCCTGTCTATCTTTATTAGTTAGGAATGCAGTTGAGTTTTGGCTCTACATTTACAGTACAACATATTATTAATGGCTTGTTGATAGAGGGTATCTTTCTAGATCAGTTGAAGGATGCAATTTTTCATCCACAATTAAGGAAATTTCATTGCATAGGAGTCTTGTGCAGAGTTATCAACCAGTTTCACATTTGACCTATTTAGGAAAGTGGATTGAGCAACTGGCACACCAGCTATAAATTGCTTTCTATATCATCCTGCTAGACCAGTCCAGACAAGTGGATTGTATTCCTCTGCCAGCAGATTGGTGGAGACAGATAGCCAATGAAATGCCCAGGTTTCAATGACATCACTCCCATCCTTCTATCAGCCTGAGCCACTAGAGGGCACATCAGTATTCTTCTGTCTCCAGAGTAGGGTGCTTGGCTTTTCTCAATTCTGAAGAAAATCTGAACAATTTAAAGGCAAAAGATCAATTTCGCTTGTGACTCTCACTTGACTCTCACTTGAGCATGATGTGGAAGGTTTCACTAGACTAAGGTCTTTTCAATAGCCAAAGGAGGAGGGGAAATTGGTTTAGCTCCACGCTCTTATAAGTGCTTGTTGAGCAGCCAGAAAATTGTAAGGATTTGGAAGAGATCAGCAGCCTCACACAACCTCAATGCCCTCTCCTCCTCCTCTATCCCCTCCTGCTCTCCTCGAAGACTGAAGACACCTCAAAGTTAGGTGACTGCAAGCCTGTTAGGAAAACATAAGAAAGAAAGAAAGAAAGAAACAGCGTCTGGGGAGTAGCACTGAGCCTGGCACGATTTTCCCTGCCTGAGGATCCCAGGGGGTGAGTACCAAGGCTTGACTTTCTCATTGTCCTTGTTGGGAGCTCCTGCACTCATCCATTTTGGGGTGTAAGTCGGCATAGACCACAGACGACTTGGTTTGGCGTCGGTGCTTCCCGCCATTTTCCACTGTTAACGTTTTCTGTCTTTGCGCGCCTTGCACCCAAGCAGTCCCAGCACATGTACTGCCAGAGCGGCTTCAATACACATTCCTGCTCAAGTGTCTGTAACATGCGCTCATTTATGCGCTCTGTTGGTATGCGCATTTGTACCTAAGCGGCCTTAGCATGCAAAATTGTTTGCTTTGCCTTAACTCTTTTTGTCTTCTTCCATTAAGTGTTGTTTGACCTGTGGCAAACGTAGAGCCTCTTCATTGGATTCATCCTGCATGGCAGCCTCTGAGCTTTCACTGGTGGGCCCATCTCCTTTCTTTCAATGAAGGGATTTGGTTGGCCCGGTATTTTCTGCCTCAAGGTAGGAGGCGACTGATGGTGCTGTAGGTAAGAATAATAGCCTGGCCTTGAGTTCCAGTGACTGCGATCCTGGTCGCGCTCCCTTTTCAGAGGGCTCAGCTCTAGCTGTGTTCCCTATTTTGGGAATCATTCTCAGGGAGGTGAGCTCCTGGAATCCAGGTTGTCCTCCCCCAAATTATTTTCTTTCTTCGGTCAGCCTGATCTTTGGCATGAAAACTCAGACCCTGCAGCCTTTGGATTCCCTCAAGCTCAGTCATGTGAGGGATGGGCAGAGTGTAGAAACCCAGCTTGAGTGCCTCCTTCTAAGCGACCCAGATGGAGGTTGCCTTCTGGAGATGTGGGTCAGCTGGGATCTGTCTGAGACTTGGATTTGAGTGCTGGTTCTGACATTTTGGTTGAGGAGTCTGATACAAAAACAAAATAGAAAAGGTGTTTTCTCCATCAGAGGTTCATTTTCCACCTGTCCTGGACTGGAGATCTGGCGGCATTGATTGCTTGAGTTTCCTTCACCTAGTATGTAGCTGATGTTCCAGCGATGGAGTAGGGGCCACATGTTCCCTACTACTACAGGCAGTGCAGATATCGACGGCAGTTTTTCCATTTCCTGAAATAATCAAGAACATGTTCTGATTGGAATGAGTCCTTACTGATTTCCAGCCTAAGGGGATAAAGGTGTGTAAAGGGATGTGCATTGCATGGTCTGGCCACCCAAGGTGGAGGCAGAAGACACAATGGTCACGAAGTGGGCCTCCACTCCCATGGAAGTCAGATTGGCCTATGGATGAAAAGATGGACTCTGCTGAAGAGCTGGTTCACAGCAACAACTGCTATTCTCCAGTTGGCTGTGTTTGCTGCTCCTGTGGATTTGGTCTCTCCGCTGGATGATGCTACCTCTCGTTTGGAGTCTGTTACTGCCTTCCTTCTGATGCCATGTATTTTCTAGCCTGCTTGGCGGCTAGGGATATTGTCCTGTTAGCAGTGATGCAGCATTGGTTATGGCTTTGCCACTGGGCAATATATTCATCCGCCAAAGCCCAACTAACTGAACTGGTCTTAAGGGAAAGCTCCCTTGTGGGGCTGATTGGAGAAGTTAGTGAAGGCCTTGGCTGAGGCAAGGTCTTATCACCTTCCAGATGATAGACCGAAAGGGCCTGGGAAGTGAGCAGGGTCCATTGCAGGCACACTGGACTGACTTCCAGGGGTCTCAGGACTCCTGGTATTTCATCCTGGAAAACCCTTCTTATCTGCTTCTGGATTAGTCCTTTCGATGGGGCTCATGGGCCCAGAAACTCAGTTTCCTCCAATGGGGGTTCCTCTTGTTCATCACTATATAGATTTGGGGCCCATTCCCAAATGTCACCATGGATAGAAGGGTGCTAGACACCATTCAAAGTGGCTATGTCCTGGACTGAAGCAGCTAATCCCAGAAGCATTTGTCATCTCTTCATGTGGTTTGCGGACATGAGAGCCACTGCATAGGTCACGGACAAGTTACTGTACCTACAGGCATTGGTGCCAGTGTCTCCGGCTGAATAGGGGAAGGGCAGATATTCCATTTCTCAGGGGATGCTAAAGAAGGATGGCTCCTTCCTACCAGTGGCCTGAAGGCAGTCAATGCTTCTTCGCGTATGTTGTGCTTCCGAATGGAAACTCTGAGATCTCTGATTTTGATGATGCTCTGAAGCAAGTTCCTAGTGTCTCTGGTTTTGGCTGAAGCTTGTTTTCATATCCCGATCCATGAGGATCAGCATAGATGTCTGCGTTCTGCCATGTTTGGCTCATCGTCAGTTTGCCACCCTACCTTTGGCCTCTCCACTACCCTGTGAATGTTCTCCAGGGTCATGGCAGCGGTGGCTGCTGCGCTATGACACTAAAGACTATGGACCTGATATTCAAAGACATTTACATGGTTTACAGACTTGTAAACTATCTAAATGCCACTGAACGGGATATTCAACAGCCCTAATACAGTTACTGCCGCTGAATATCCCCTGCTAATGCCGCTACATGCTAACCGTTTAGCATCAGGGCATCTCATGGGCATTCCAGGGTGTGTCATGGGCAGCAACAGTCACTAACTGGGTAGCGGCAATATTGCACCGCTACCTGGTCAGCAACACATGGGTAAAGCTAGGTGCAGAAAAAGCTGGCCTAGCTTTACCTATAGGAGTTTACCGGGCAGTGGCTCAATATCGCCGCTACTCGGTTAGCTTCTGCAGCTGCAGAGGCTGTGTGGTGACCCAGGATATTCAGTGCTGAGGCCACATATGATTCCAGCATTGAATATCTGGGGTTAAAGGTTGGAGTGACATTTGTGTGCCATAGTAGCGAATAGCCATCCCATATCAATATTGGGCCTCATGTGTACACCAGTTTCTGGACAACTGGCTCATCTAAAGCCCATTCTGTTCGGAAGCCTCTCAGGTTTCGGCCCGAGTAGCATCCTTCTGGAAAGCCTTGACTGGGTGGTCAATCAAGGAAAGCGTCCGTTGGAGCTTTTCCAATCCCTAGAATTCCTGGGAGCACAGTTCAGTGCTCGAGTGGACAGAGTCTTCTTGCTGGAGGAGAGCGTGCAGAGATTGTTGGAATGACTTGAAGTGTTCTGAGGGCGGCAATCAAGATGGTGCAATGGGCATGTTCATACGAGGCTGCTCTGGCAGCCCTTCCTGACTGGAGTTCGAGCTCAGGCTTCTGCTTCAGCTGGAAGTGAGAGCCTGCTTGAGGTGGTGGCTATGCCCATGTTATTTGAAGATGGTCTTGACACTGGATGATCATTTTTGGATTCTTGTTTGTTTATTTATTTATTTAAAAGGATTTCTATACCACCTTCTCCTTTAATCAAGGCGGTCTACACAGCGAACAATCAACAGGAATGGATTATGTGTGTTCATGCAGTGATACAGTGCATATGTGTGTGGTGGTGTACAGTAGATTTGTGTTGAGCTATTTACAGCGTGTGCTATTATACATTCCTATGAACATGTGGAAGGGGGGTTGGTCTGTGGTCTTGACTGATGAGTAGATCAAGTGACGTCCCCGTAGTATTCAATGAATAGTGTTGTCTTAAGCTGCTTCCGAAAGTCTTGATGTCTGTTGTTAATCGTAGTTCATCTGGAAGGGCGTTCCAAATTGCTGGTGCAGCCAGAGAAGGGGCTCGGTCCACGGTGTCCTTGCGGACCTTGGTGAGGTCTTTTGGTGTGTTAACACGGTTGGAGGTGCCCCTCCTCCTCGGTCGTGTGCTTGTGTCAGATTGTATTATTGGTTGTAAGCTGAGAGCTGATGACTGTTGTTTGATTTTGAATATGTTTATGACTGTCTTATATTTGATGTATGAGCTGATTGGAAGCCAGTGTAGATCTTTCAGGATGGGTGTGATGTGTTCTTGTCTTGCTGTACCAGATATTATGCCTGCTGCTGTGTTTTGTGCCAGTTGCAGCAGTCTGAGTGTTTGTTTTGTGAGACCGAGATATATTGGGTTGCAGAAGTCTAGAATTGGGGTTATTAGAGCCTGGCAGACTGTGCGGAAGTGCTCCGGGGAGAGGAGGGGTTTAAGGCGTCGGATTAGTCTCATCCTGTGGTATGCGTTTTTGGTGGTTCTGCTTATGTGTGCTTGTAGGTTCTTTGTCCAGAGTCACTCCGAGGTATTTTACTTCCGGTTTTATGGGTATGGTTGTGTTGTTTACCTTGATGTTGAGTGGAGGGATGAATTCGGTGTTTCGGGTGATGATTAGTGCCTCGGTCTTGCTGTAGTTTATGGTCAGGTTGTCTTGAAACCAGCTGGTCATGTGTATGAGACAGTTTGTTATTTTGGAGTAGTCCGGGTTGTCTATTGTGATTGGTGTGTATATCATGATGTCATCAGCGTAAATTGTGTATTGTATCTCGTGTTCTTTCATGATGTCGCATATTGGCTGAATGTAGAGGTTAAATAATAGTGCTGATAGGGCGGATCCTTGTGGTACTCCTTGCAGTATCTTTATGGGTCGGGATGTGTTGGAGCCGACCTTGACCTGTATCTGTCCGTTAGGTATGAGTGGAGCCATTTCAGAGTGGAACCCTGTAGTCCAATGTTCTGTAGTCTTTCCAGTAGAGTTCTGTGATCCACTGTGTCAAATGCTGATGAAATGTCAATGACGATCATTAGTATTCCGTTCTTGCAGTTGTCTATGAGGCAGAGTATGTTATTGAATAGGTATAACAGGAGTGTTTCGACTCCGTGGTTGGGGCTGAAACCGTATTGGTTGATGTCTAGTGGTGCGTAGTTGTCAATGTGGTCTTGTAGCTGATGCTGTACTGCCTTCTCAATAATTTGTGCCAGTAGAGGTATGCTTGAGATTGGTCTGTATGCTGCTGGATTGTTCTTATCGAGTGTGGATTTCTTCGGGATTGGTCTTATAGTGGCGAGCTTTAGTTGGTTCGGCATGGTTCCTTGGGTCAGAGAGCTGTGCACCATGTTGTGTATAGTGTGGATGAAGTTTGACTTAGTGGCTTTGATCCATGTCACTGGGCATGGGTCCGTTGGCGCCATGCTTGTATTGAGTGCGGTGATGATGTTTGAGAGCTGTTCTTTGGATGGGGTGCTGAATGTGCCCCAGGTTTTCAGGGGTGTGGTTGGTTTGGTGGTTGTGTTTGATTTTGGTTGTAAAGATGAATGGAATTTTTCCTGGATGTGGTCTGAAAAGTTTTGTGGGTCTATTTGGACTTCGCTTTCGTCCTTCTGTTCTTTGGTGAGGGTTTTCACAATTTCGAAGAGCTCTCTAGGTTTGTTGTTGGATTTGAATATAATGTTTGTGTGGTATTCTCTCTTTGTTTGGTTGAGTTTGTTTGGTTGATGAGTTCTTGTGGTATCAGACGCCAGTCTTATGGGCAGGGAAACTCTTGTCGAGACTGAAGGGCCCAGGGCTGTTGGAGTCACAGCCAGGCGGTATGGTTCATCAACCTTCTTGAAGCAAAGGCTATCTGGTTGGCCCTGTTGCATTTTCCTGCCCTTGGTCAAGGGCAGAGTGGTGCGAGTGTTCTCGGGCAGTGCCATGGCAGTGGCATATGTCAATCACCAAGGCTGCATGAGGTGTGCAGGAGTGGCCCTGGGGATGGCTGTCTGGTTCACCTGGGCAGAAATTAGCCTCCTAGCTCTGTTGGCTTGGCATATTGCTGGGATGGTCAATGTGGAAGCAGTCTTCTTCCGTCGTCACTCTCTCGATCCCGGAGAGTGGGAGTTGAGTCAGGAGGCATTTAAGATGCTTCTCTGCCATTGGGGTTGCCCAGTGATGGAATTGATGGCATCACACTCCAATGACAAAGTGTGCTGTTGCTTCCCTCACCACACGGAAACTGGGTCTAAGGGCATTGTTGGTCCAGTGGCTGGAAGGTCTTCAGCCTTACTCCTGGATGCTTCAAGTTTTCTTCAAGGGGTTTGGTGTCTGTGTCCTCCCCTGTGGTCATTTGTCCATTCCTGAGATTTCTGTCTGATGCTCAAGGCACTGCTGTCTGAGCCCTTTGAGTCTTTGAAGTGTGCTACTTTGAAGAGCTTGACTTTCAAGACTTTTCTTGGTCGTGATTTGTTCAACAAGGTGGATTTCCAAGCTGCAGGCTCTGTCTTGCCAAGATCTATATTTGTCCTTTTTCAGAGGTGGTTGTTTCCATTTGGCCTGTGCCTTCCTTTCACCCAAGGTGTTTTCTCCATTTCATGTGAACCAGGTGGTTTACTTGCCCTCCTTTTCTAAGGAGCAGTGTAGAAGGAAAGATCTTTGGGGGCAGTTTCTCAATATGGGCGAATTTTGCGCATTAGTGAAACCAACTGCCAAAGGGTTAACTAAATCAATATACACTAGAAACATAGAAACATAGAAATATGATGACAGAAAAAGACCACATGGCCTATCTCGTCTGTCCTTCCATATCAACAACTACAACAGTCCCCTTTATACCTTTAGAGATCCTCTGTGTTTGTCCCATGCTTTTTTGAATTCAGTTACTGTCCTCATCTCTACCACCTCCACTGGGAGACTATTCCACGGATCCACTACTCTTTCCGTAAAGAAATATTTCCGCATATCACTCCTGAATCTATCTCCCTTCACCCTCATCCCATGTCCCCTCGTAGCAGAACTTGCTTTCAATTGAAAGAGGCTCTCTCCCTGAACATTTATGCCACAGAGGTATTTAAACATCTCAATCATATCACCTCTATCCCGCCTTTCCTCTAAGGTATACATATTATCCTTCAGTCTGTCCTCATTTGCTTTATAATGAAGACCACTAATCATTTTAGTAGCCACCCTCTGCACCGACTCCATCCTGTTCACATCCTTTTGAAGGTGCGGTCTCCAGAATTGCACACTATACTCCAAATGAGGTCGCACCAAAGACTTATACAGAGGCATTATCACCTCCTTTTTTTCTGCTAGCCATTCCTCTCCGTATGCACCCAGGCATCCTTTTAGCTTTTGCCGTCACCTTTTCTACCTGTTTAGCTACTAACACCCTCAATAAGCACCATTTATCTACTAATGTTCAAAAAAATCTCACCAACAACTTTTCTAGCACATAAATATTTTACAATTCAATAAGGCATATATGACCTCAGGATGGCCTTACCCCTACATATGGTGATGATGATGATAGCAGTGAGGCATTCTTTATGCCCGAGGTCGAGGACGTGCGGAGACACTATTTTGTGTTTGATTCTGGCAATATCTTTAATGTGCTATCAGGAATCCCTGAAGAAGCCTATTAGGTGAAACAGAAGCTTTTGTTGGACATTCGTATTCTTTGCCGCAACGGTGGACACCTTCGGCTGTTCGGCGTTTGTGGCTAGGCAGTTAAAGGACGTCTGTTTGCTGACATGTGCTGAAATCCTTGGATTGCTCAGATAAGTGGATAAATACTTACTAAATGGTGTATAGTCAATCTTGGTTGAAGAAAATATTCTCTTTATTCTTGCAGGAGGTGAATGTGTGATCCATTGGTTCCAGTTTCTTGTTGGAGTGCAGACGTTGAGTTTTTATAACAACTTAGAGAATCCCTAAAAAAGTACAGTACTTTTTTGGATGTTGGTAGTTTTTGCTCATATTAGTAAAATATGTGCAATATATAAATTTAATTATAAGCAGGGCAGTGACCTATGATGTGAGCATCTGCTTTTAACCCTATGGTGACTAGTTTCGCCATATGTAGGGGTAAGGCCATCCTGAGGTCATATATGCCTTATTGAATTGTGAAATATTTATATGCTAGAAAAATTGGTTGGTGAGATTTTTTGAACATTAGTAGATAAATGGTGTTTATTGAGGGTGTTAGTGTATATTGAGTTTTGCGCATACCATGACAGTCATGAACCTCACTTCTATGTGGAATATGATCTTGGTCTCTCAAATTTACTGCTAATGCTTGGTGTAGTACTTGCATCATGCAAAAGAGAGCCTCCCTTTGGAATTTGTAAGATATCATGTGAATGAGTCATTTATCAAGGTGTGCTTGGAAATTCCTCTTAATTCCTTCCCTAATTCTGATTATCTTTTTGTGCTGTTGCAGGGCCCATGCAAGGGTGTCGCGGCAGCCAAGTCTACCTTGCGGTGCTAGATCAGGGAGGCAATTGCATCAGCATATCTTTGATGGAACTGGCTGGTTCCACAGGGTTTTATGCAGCCATTATACTCAGGCACAAGCATCTTTGTGAGCAGAGCAGACCTCAGTAGCTCATTCAGACATTGTCGAGTGGCAATATGGGCATCCATTTTCATTTTTTATCAAGCATTACTGCTTGGATATACATGTTTGGGTAGACATGGCTTTTGGCTCAAAGTTTACGGGCTGCTGTGTCTTCTTCCTACCATGTCAGCCCTCTTCCAGCACCCTCCTTTCCCCCCTCTGTTAGCTCCCTTCCAGCCATCTCCTTCCCTCGTATCGGCTCCCTTTTAGTCCCCTCCTCCCCCTCCCTGTCAGCTCCCTTCCAGCCCCACCTTCCCCACCACATAAGCTCTCTTTCTGCCCCCACCTTCCCTGTGTCAGACCCCTTCCAGCCCACTTCTTCCCCTTTGTGTCAGCTCCCTTCCAGCCATCTTCTTCCTACCTGTGTCAGCTCCCTTCCAGCTTCCTTATTCCCCCTTCTGTCAGCTCCCTTCCTGCCCCCTCCTTCCCTTGGCAGCCGTGGTTCCTGCATCTTACAGAGCTGCAGCTGCGATAGCTGTATTAATTGCAAATAAAAGCAAAACCGGTCTGGAGCCTTCCGGCCTCTGATAGGTAACCCCTGCTGCTCTTCTGCTTCCTCTAATATAACTTCCTTTTGGGGGCAGGACACAGTAGCAGGGGTTACATAGCAGAGACTGGAAGGCTCCACACCGGTTTTACTTTTATTTTAATTATGAGCGCTATTGCAGCCGTGGTACTGTAAGATGCAGGAGCCGCAGCTGGATTGGAGAGAGGGAGGGTGAGGCCGCGGGGGGAAATGAAAAGCCGGTTTTCTGCTCTGGCTGCTCCCGGCCCTGCAGCCAGTGCAAAAAATGGCTTTTCAATGGCCGGTTTTAACTTGCTGCCGGCAGCCAGCCTGGCCATTTAAAAACCGGCCAGGCCAGTTGAAAACCAGCTGGTTGGCAACCCTAATTTCCAGTGAGCCAAAATACAGACACATTGCTTTACCTTCGGTTGTTTTGGTCTCCAGGAGCAAATAACTGACAAATATAAAATTTAATGGTGATCTGGAGGAGCTGTAACTAGGCCACTCCTTGACATTAAGGGTTGGGACAGGATAGAGTCTGGATCCTACTTTAGGATCCTGGGGGACAGGGGAGGCACATCCTTAAGGCCTTAAATTGCTGAACAGACCCAACAACCACATTCTTCAATTTTCCAGCTGGGAAAAATCGTATTGCTAAAGCTGTTGCCCCCGTTACAGCTTCTGCCTCGGTCCAGACAGAGGTCCTAATGCCAGTTGAAGAACCGGTTCCATGTGCAGGGTGCCTGCATGCTGAAGCTCTGAGGAAACAAGTGGAGGAACTCAGAGAGGAGGTGGCGAGGCTGAGGAGCATTCAAGACAGTGAGAAGTACATTGATGAGATGCTTCTTGCAGCAACCAGGGTCTCCAGCACAGGAGAAGATGGGTGCCAACAGAATGTCGATGGTTGGACAACAGTCACCAGAGCCTGCAAAATTACCAATCCAACTTCTCCAGCCCTTGAATTGAAGAACCATTATGCAGCCCTGGAAGTGGAGGAGGTGAAAGCATCCCTGGAAAGGGAAGAACCAGAGTTCAAGTACCCCATAGTTGCGGAATCAGTGACCAGAAGGAAACGAAGGGTAGTGGTTGTTGGAGACTCTCTTCTGAGGGGTACTGAGGCGTCCATCTGCCGACCAGACTTGATGTCCAGAGAGGTGTGCTGTCTGCCTGGTGCCAAGATCCAAGATGTTACGGAGAGTTTGCCGAGACTCATCAAGCCCACTGACTATTACCCAATGTTGCTAATCCATGTTGGAACAAATGATACTGCCAGGTATACCTCGGAACGTATCAAAAGTGACTTCATGGCTCTGGGACAGAGGGTGAAGCAGGTAGGTGCACAGGTGGTGTTCTCTTCAATCCTCCCTGTTGAGGGTAAATGCCAAGGCAGAGAGGCTCGCATCCTGGAGATGAATGCATGGCTGCGTGGATGGTGTCTTCGAGAGCATTTTGGTTTCCTAGATCATGGGATGCTGTTCCAAGGGTTGCAGAGCAGAGATGGCATCCATCTGTCCAAGAAAGGTCAACGCATCTTTGGTAGTAGACTGGCTAATCTACTGAAGAGGGCTTTAAACTAGATTCGTTGGGGATGGGTGAAGAAAGCCCCCAGGTAAGTGAAAGCCCCCAGGTAGGTGATACATTAAATACCTTTATGGAAATGGGTAACAGGGGTAACACATGGAAAGCAGTGTGTATTAATGCCCGTAGCATGGGAAATAAGATCCCTGAAGTTGAAGCTTTTGTGGGAGTGGCTGACTTGGATTTAGTGGCAGTTACAGAAACATGGTTCACAGAAAACCATGACTGGGATGTAACTATACCTGGCTATACTTTATTCAGAAAGGACAGGGTAGGAAGAAGGGGAGGAGGAGTGGCACTATATGTAAAAACTACTATTAAAGCTTTGGAATTACAGAGCTTAAAAGGGAGAGAGGAGGCATTGTGGGTTAAACTAGAAAGAGGGAAAGAGAAATCTATTTGCATTGGTGTGATATACAGACCTCCCTCACAAGAGGAAGAGGTGGACGGAGAGTTAATTGAAGACATACGCAGCATTGCTAGGAAAGGGGAAGTGCTACTGCTAGGAGATTTCAATATGCCAGATGTTGATTGGCACATTCCTGCTGCAGTATCATCTAGAAGTAAGGAGATCCTGGATTCTCTACAGGGAGAACTATTCAGGCAATTGGTAACAGACCCCACACGTGAAGGGGCCATACTGGACTTGGTGCTTACCAATGGTGAGAGTGTTTCTGATGTTGTAGTGGGAGATCATTTTGCATCCAGTGATCACCAGATGGTGTGGTTCAGTATTAGGACTAGGGCTGTTAGAATCCATTCCAAGGTGAAGATCTTAGACTTTAGGAAGACTAACTTTGCGAAGATGGGCCAATACCTCAGGGAGTCGTTAGTGGGATGGGAACAGCTGGGGGATGTAGAAAAACAGTGGGCAAAACTGAAAGGGGGTATTTTAAAGGCAACCAACCTTTTTGTTAAAATGGTAAATAAAGGCAAAAGGAACAGGAGACCGCTATTTATTTATTTATTTATTTATTAACAATTCTTATATACCGCACTATTAGACATCAGCGCGGTTTACATTGAACAAAAAACATCCGACAATTTACATATGTCTGGTCAATTACATTTAACAGGAGATATAAACTTGGGAAATAGGGGAAACTATATACAAAGGTGTGTTATCTGACAAGAGATATCATAGTTAACTATATACAAAGGTGGTGCAATAGTATATGGAACTGTTTGTATTTACATTGTGTAGTTGGCCTGTTGCGATGGTCTGTCTGTTTGGCCACTCCTGCTATTCACCTGGAGGTTATGTTCTGAGCTGTCATTGAGATATTTAAGGAAGAGGAAATGTTTCAGTGACTTTCTGAACTGACTCAAATTTGGTACTGATCTGATTTGTGCTGGTAAGGTGTTCCATAAAGTGGGGGCACAGAGTCGGAATGCTCTGTTGGCTGTTGATCTGGCACATCTTGTGGTGTCGTTTGGGATAGCTAGTGTGTTCATTTCTGCTGTTCTTCTTGGCCTGTTTGGTGCAAGTGGTAGTATGAGGTTGGAGAGAGAAGAAGAGGTGAGCCCCTTGGTCGCTTTAAATGTTAGCAGTACAGTCTTGAAACTGATCCTTGCTTGAATGGGAAGCCAGTGTAGCTGTTTTAGGAGTGGTGTCAC
This sequence comes from Ichthyophis bannanicus, assembly GCA_033557465.1. Classification (NCBI taxonomy): domain Eukaryota; kingdom Metazoa; phylum Chordata; class Amphibia; order Gymnophiona; family Ichthyophiidae; genus Ichthyophis; species Ichthyophis bannanicus. The sequence goes on from CM066031.1 coordinate 1,374,168,958, forward strand.
GTGGTCTCTCCTAGATGCCCCGAGGAGTACCCTCGCTGCACTATTCATGGCCAGTTGCAGGGGGTTCAGGGTGGACCGGGGGAGCCCCTGTAGAATAGAGTTTGCAAAGTCGAAATGGGGAAGTATAAGGGCTTGATAAATGGTACGGAAATCATCTGGTTCAAGTAGTGTGCGTAGGTGTCTGAGGGATCTAATTTTAAAGTAGATTGCCTTGACTGTGTTGGCTATGTGACTCTTCATGTCAAGGTTTTGGTCCAGTGTTACTCCAAGGTAACGTATTGCAGGTTTCACTTGGAGCTGGGCATCCTTTACATTAATACAACTAGGAGGAGTGAAGTTGGTGTTCCTTGAGACGAAAAGGACTTCCGTCTTTTTGTGTTGTATTCTCAGGTTTTGGGATAGGAGCCACTCTGCTACGGCGTCAAAACAGTTAGTCAGCGGTGTGAGGTCCAGGCAATCCAATGATATTGGCATATATAGTAGCACATCGTCTGCATATATCATGTAACTGACATTAAAGGATCTGATGATGTTGCAGAGGGGTTGAATATATATATTAAACATCAATGCAGATAAGGAGGATCCTTGGGGTACACCTTGACTTTGTTGGAATGGTTCAGATGTATCCCCGTCAATTCGGATGTGCTGCCATCTGTCGGACAGGTAAGATTTGCACCATTCAAGTGCTGTTCCGCAGATGCCTTTTTCCCTTAACCGGCAGATGAGAATTTCATGGCATACCGAGTCAAAGGCCGCTGCTATATCGAGAAATACAAGAGCGAAACCTTGGCGTATGTTATCCATACCTGAGATTATGTTGTTGAGGAGTGTTGTAAGTAGTGTTTCAACTCCATGTGACTCTCTGAAACCATGTTGAGCCGGATCAAGTGGAGCAGAGGTGTCTATATGATCCTGTAGTTGCCTGTGCACTACTTTCTCAATGATTTTTGCTAGCATAGGTATGCTAGATATGGGCCTATAAGATTCTACCTTCTGAGGATCAAGTTTAGTGTTCTTTAACAGCGGTCTTACAGAGGTCTGCTTGAGCGTAGTTGGAAATGAGCCGGTGGTGAAGGACTGGTTTAAAATTTTTGCTATAATTGATGATATGTCACAACGCAGGTCCTTTATCCAGTGTACAGGGCAAGGGTCTGTGTGCGCAGTGGATGTATTTAGTGCTAGGATGGTATCTTCAATGGTTTTCTTTGAGGGAGTGGAGAAGGATGCCAGAGATACTGGGTAGTCTTGTTCATCAAGAGGTTCCGGTATTAATATTTTATTAGTTTGGCACATTTTAGATTGCATATAAATTGCATAGTCCTGTGGGTGGATCATGCTGTGGTGCTCCGGGGTTGGTTCTTTGGCATGTGTTTTAACTAAGTTAAACAGGTCATGAGGTTTATTCAATGACCGTTTCAGGGTGTCTGTGTGGTGTTGTCTGATTTTATCTGTGATGGTTCTACGATGCTCTGCCAGGTGTTGGATGTAAGCTGCTTGGTCACTACTGGTGCGTGATTTTCTCCATCGTTTTTCTAGCCTTCTTAGAATAGTTAGTGAGGCTTTTAAGTCCGCTGTGAACCATGGGGCTGTAGATCTCTTTTTTGGGTTCTTGTTTGTTGGAGGGCGGATAGCAATAGTGCTGATTTTTCTGTTCCAGGAGGAGATCAGCTCTTCAAGGCTTAGTGAGGTGTCATCAGAGAGTGTGCTAATCTCAGAGAGGATGCGTTCTCTGTTAAATGGTTGGAAACTTCTGGTAGATGAGTTAGTGGGCTTGCTTTTATCCATTATTGTCTTGTGTGAATGGTTAGTGGTATGCATCTGGAAGGTGATGAGTTTGTGATCGGTCCATGGGACTGCCGTTATGGATAGTACTATGTTTTGTGGTTGGTCCAAAATTAGCTGTGGTGCGAATATGAGGTCGAGGATATTGCCTTTCTCGTGAGTAGGTTCTCTCACCATTTGCGTGTATCCGAGGCTCTCTAGGGCATCTAGGAATGCTGTTGCTTGGGTGTCCTGTAATGATGGTAGGTTGATATCTCCTAAGATCCAATTGGGTTTGTTTGGGCCCTGGGTGAGAGATGCCAGATTTATTATGGTTGCTAGGTCGTCTGGATCTCCTGATGGTGATCTATAGACCAGGTTTATAGAGCATAAGTTGTTTGAAATAGATACTGTCTCTAGATGGTTGTTGCTGTTGGATTCCTCCAATTTAAACTGTAGGTCGGCTTTGGCGATGATAATTACTCCTCCGCCTTTTTTGTTCTGTCTGTGTCCGGTGAAGGCTGTAAAGTTAGGTGGGAGCAGCTGGTTAAGGATGATATTGTCTTCCGCTGAGAGCCATGTTTCGGTTACCATGAGAATGTCTAGTTTATGGGATATTATTATGTCTGTGATCGCTGGCCACTTGTTTCGAAGTGAGCGGGCATTTATAAGTGCACACTTCATGCTACTAGGGTAGAACTTTTTAGATTGTCTGGTTTTCTTGTTGTGTTGTAGTGGGACTTGTAATAGGAGGTTGTGGTGCGAGAGGTTGGCCCCACGTGAGTTGTGATAGGGGTCTCCTGACCATTTTCTCTCCCTATGTAGTACAATAGGAATGTGGTTTTGTGGGGTGGTGAGGGCCAAAATATTGGATGGTAGTGCTATAATAAGTAGGAACAGGCATATCAACCTGATGATCATGTCTTCCATGTTAACCCCAAGAGGTAGGGGGCTTGCAGGAGGTGAGTCAAGGCGGTTTTTGGCACACTAGAGCTGACTGGATCTTAGCTGGTATATTGTGTAACCGGTAAACAGGCTAGTGTGTCATATCGTATGATGAGAAGACAGTATTTGTAAATTTATGGGTGGTGACGACAGTATGTCTGTCTATCTACTGACAACAGTATAATTTTCTGGAATAAGGCAACAGTATGTCTGTCTATCTACTGACAACAGTATAATTTTCTGGATTATGACAACAGTGTGTCTGTCTATCTACTGACAACAGTATAACTTTCTGAATTAGGACAACAGTACATTCTGTCTAGCTACTGGGGACAATAGTTCACAACTAGTGAGTATTGGCAACAATGTATCTTATTAATATGAACAGTGTATGTTTATAGCTACTTAGTATATTTACTGATATGGTTACTAACAATAGTAAGCAAGGTTTTAAGGGATATGCAGGATATCAGTTAGAACATAGTTCCATTTGTATGTGGTATACTTGCTGTTCTCGGAGAGGGATCAATTCAGCAGTGGAGCGAGCTGCTCGATTTTGTTTGAAGTATCGGTTGCCGATTTGCTATTAAGTTGTTGAGGCGTTAGGCCAGCGTTCTTTTCCCACCTGTCGTGCCCCACCTATGGCTATGGTTTTCGAAGGAAGTAGCTGAAAAAGTGAAGAAAAAGAGGGAGGCCTTCATGAAATACAAGAGATCACAGAGAGAGGAAGACAGGCATCTGTATTTGGAAAAACTTAGAGAAGCTAGTAAAGTAGTCAAGAAGGCAAAGATTCAAAAGGAGGAGGAAATAGCCAATGCAATAAAATGGGGGGATAAGACATTTTTCAGATATATTATTGAGAAGAGGAAGGGCAAAAGTGGTATTGTCAGACTCAAGGGTGCAGGGGGGGAATATGTAGAAGCTGATAAGGATAAAGCGGAATTGCTTAACAAATATTTTTGTTCTGTGTTCACAGATGAAGAACCAGGAGCAGGACCTCAGAAAACACCCACAAATAAGAACAGAAGCGAGGGACATCTTGAACAATTTTCAGAAGACTGTGTTCGTGAGAAACTAGCTCAACTTAAAGTAGACAAAGCGATGGGACCGGATGGGATACACCCTAGAATACTGAGGGAACTTGGGGACGTTCTAGCAACTCCACTGACTGACCTTTTCAATGCCTCGTTGGAGTCGGGAGTGGTGCCAAAGGACTGGAGAGAGGCTCATGTGGTGCCTTTACACAAAAGCGGAAGTAAGGATGTGGTTGAAAACTACAGGCCGATTAGTTTAACTTCAGTGGTGAGTAAATTATTGGAAACGCTGCTGAAAGAGAAAATAGTGAGGTTTCTGGAGTCCGGCGGATTACAGGATCCGAGGCAGCATGGATTCACCAGAGGCAGGTCTTGTCATACAAATCTGATCGATTTCTTTGACTGGGTGACCAGGGAGTTGGACCGAGGGAGAGCTCTAGATGTGGTGTATTTAGATTTCAGTAAAGCCTTTGACACTGTTCCTCACAGGCGACTTATAAACAAACTGGGCACCCTAGGGATGGACCCTAAAGTTACTGCTTGGGTTAGAAATTGGTTGGGTGGGAGGCGACAAAGAGTACAAGTAAATGGAGCTCACTCTGAGGAGAAGGATGTTACCAGTGGTGTGCCCCAGGGATCTGTCCTTGGTCCGATTCTTTTTAACATCTTTGTTAGTGATATAGCAGAAGGGCTGTCGGGTAAGGTTTGCCTCTTTGCGGATGATACCAAAATCTGTAATAGAGTAGACACCCAGGAAGGTGTAGATAACATGAGGAGGGATCTAGCTAAGCTTGAAGAATGGTCTAGAATTTGGCAGCTGGGATTTAATGTTAAAAAATGTAAGGTCATGCATTTGGGCTGCAGCAATCCAAGGGAGCAATACAGTATAGGAGGTGAAGTACTTTTGTCCACTAAAGAAGAGCGGGACCTAGGCGTGGTTGTGTCTGATGATCTTAAAGTAGCTAAACAGGTAGAAAAGGCGACGGCAAAAGCTAGAAGGATGCTTGGGTGCATACGGAGAGGAATGGCTAGCAGAAAAAAGGAGGTGATAATACCTCTGTATAAGTCTTTGGTGCGACCTCATTTGGAGTATGGTGTGCAATTCTGGAGACCGCACCTTCAAAAGGATGTGAACAGGATGGAGTCGGTGCAGAGGGTTGCTACTAAAATGATTAATGGGCTTCATTATAAAGCATATGAGGACAGACTTAAGGATCTTAATATGTACACCTTAGAGGAAAGGCGGGATAGAGGTGATATGATTGAGATGTTTAAATACCTCCGTGGCATAAATGTTCAGGGAGAGAGCCTCTTTCAATTGAAAGCAAGTTCTGCTACGAGGGGACATGGGATGAGGGTGAAGGGAGATAGATTCAGGAGTGATATGCGGAAATATTTCTTTACGGAAAGAGTAGTGGCTCCATGGAATAGTCTCCCAGTGGAGGTGGTAGAGATGAGGACAGTAACTGAATTCAAAAAAGCATGGGACCAACACAGAGGATCTCTAAAGGTAGAAAGTGGACTGTTGTAGTTGTTGTTATGGAAGGACAGACTAGATGGGCCTTGTGGTCTTTTTCTGTCATCATGTTTCTATGTTTCTATGTTTCACCTTGAAAAGAGAATCAATTCAGACAGTTATTTTTCTAAAAACACCTTTATTAGTGGTTCCCCAAAAAATATGAAAACAAAATGTCAGTTGTAGGAAAAAAATATCATAAAAGATCTCAATACAAAAAGCTCCTTGCTGCAGTGTAGATATTCTCTTAAGCGAGTCTCTCTTTTAACCATCTTTTTGGCTCATCCTAGTTCCTCTCCAGTTTTTCCAACAGAGATAACTGGCTCCTCTGAAGCTCCTTTTGTTACAACACGTGACAGTGCTGGGGGTGGTCCAGGGTATCCAATCTTTTGCACTGAGTGCCACATGTATGATGATCTCATAGACATTTATGACCTGCTGCTCCTGTACCCTCCAAAGGAAGTTGCAACGGAGGGGGACAGGAGCGGCAGGCCATGAGTAGTGTGCATGCACGCAGGCACGTTAAGGCCCAATGTGGTGCTGAAGTGACAGTTCAGCCGCCACCGTGCTGCCCCCCTCCCCCAGGTGAGAAGATGGATGATGGAGGGCTGGGTGGTGCCACTGTTGGGGGAGGCGGCATGGAGGGCCTTCCTAGGGTGGCAGAAACCCTTAGGCCAGTCCTGAAGAGCGTCATACTTTATATATCAGCTAGATAGGCTTTTAGGCAGTGCTGGGGAGGAGCAGGATCTTTTGGTACCTGTAAGTAGAAAAAAAACATAGGAAGTGTGGAAGGGAGGCCCTGGAAGCCAAATTTTGAATTTAGGTAGAAAGATGAAATCCTAAATCTCCAGGGTTGCATTCTCAGAAATACTCCCTGTTGCATATGCAGGACTCCGGAGGTAGACAGAGCTCTGAAGTCTTGATGCATGGATGAGACGATGGTGCAAGGAAGAGACATTTAAATTTCTTAGGAACTGGACAACATTTTGGGGAAGGGGAGCCTATATCAAAAGGATGTGTTCCACCTTAACTTGGGTGGAACCAGTTTGCTGGCACTAACCTTTAAAAATGAGACAGAGCAGCTTTTAAACTTGATCTTGGGGGAAAACTGACAGTTTGGAGTACAGTATCTTCAAAAGATCCTGGCAAAAAGCTGAAGTTCGAACACTCCAATGCAGAGATTATGGTAAAAAATGAACCAGCCTAAGTACATGTAGATAAAGAAAAGTCAGAGATAAATGATTCCAAATTACTTCTCTCCACTGCTAGGTAGGTTGTGAATACAAATAAAAAGAACATAAAGACAATTTGAAGTATGTGAATACTAGAAAGCTAAAAAATATATTGTGAGAAATAGAATGTATGCAGGGCCAACCCAAAGGTATTTGAAAACCTAGGCAAACCATCAACCATATGACCCTGCCCTGCCCATGGTCCAGCATCTCCCCTTCAAAGGCCCACCACCATGATGTGCTGCTTTTAGGCAGAACTGAGTTGGATCCGGTGGAAGTAGGGTAGCCAGTGGTAAGCAAATTTTCAGAGGCTTACTGTTGTTACCGGAGGATGTGGTAAAGGCTGTTAGTGTTGCTGGGTTTAAAAAAGGTTTGGACAAGTTCCTGGAGGAAAGGTCCATAAACCATTATTAAGAAGGGACCCAGAATATCAATGTTTGACCCAGTACAAGTATTGTGGAACCTGTGTCTTTTGGGAAAACTGCTAGGTACGTATGACCTAGATTGGCCACCATTGGAAACAGGATACTGGGCTTGATGGACCTTGGTCTGACCCAGTATGGCATATCTTATGTTCTTATGTTTATAAAATAGTGCTGATATAGATGCCTATTCATGGTGCCCTGTTATAAAATTACTTTATAACATTTTATAACAGGGTTTGAAAGGGATTATCAGTGTGACTCAGACAGAAGGATTAAGAAGCCAGCTGTGTGCACAAGGGAGAGGAGAGGCCCATGGAGACAGAAAGCTCCTTCCAAGCAAGGCTGGGAGAGGAATCCAGCTGTGATGTAGGAACTGGAAACCATATTCACAAATGATGAAGCTCAAGTGACTGCCTGGACTTTGGGGCTGAACTGAATTCTGCCTTTGTGTGTCTGGGGAAGGGCACCGAAAACCAGCCTGTGGAGGCAACATGCTGGGGGATGATGGCTGTGTAGCTGAAGGGCAATGAAAGTAGTTTTGTTGGGCTCTAAACTGTTGTTACATAATGTTTTGAGCCCTTGCCACCACATGTCACGCTATACCACACAGGGAATCGTGGATAGGCACTTAGAGGTGTCTATGTAGATGCTATTTTATAAAGAAAATAGGCGCCTACTTGTCTTTATAAAATAGTAACATATGTGTTGGAGAATGCACTTTGAATGTGAGTGTGATCACTTATGCCTGCTAACAAGTAGGTGTAAATATTAATTCTGGCTTTATGTACATAAGTGCATAGATTAAGATATTTTTTGATTTACACATATACATGCAACCTCTGCCCATGCTCTGACCAGAAGCCCTCTGGCTATGCCCATCAGCAAATTACACACCTTTCATGCTAAAGCACATACTTCTAAGCAGATTGGTATTTTATAAGAGGTCATTTACATGCATGGTCACATACCCGTGGAGATGACGTTATCAAATTACCTCCAAAAGACATTTCTGAGACCGAGGAGAAGGAAGGCAACCGATGGGACACTGTGATACCAGGGTACAAATTATATTGAAATAATATAATTGGGATCAAATTGGTAGCGAGAGGGCAGTATATGTTAAGAATGACATAAAGTAAAATAGGATAAAAGTGCTGCAAAAAACAAAGTGCAATGTGGAATCTTTATCAAAAAAATTCCATGTGCTCTGTGAAAGCTCTTAGTGGCAAAGGGATAGTATCATCCACCTGGAAGAGACAGCTAGCGAAAGGCTGACAGAAATTAGGAAGCTAACAACTTGGTAACACAAAAATAATGGGGAATTTCAGTTTCTCCAATACTGATCGAATAAACATGTAATCAGGACAGGCTAGGAAGGTAAAGTTTTTGAGCCTATATGATTGGAGCTCAGTGGGGAATATGTTGAGTAAATAAATATTTTTAAACCCATAACATTTTGCTTTATTTACAAAACCAAAGACTTATCAGCACCCCCTCGTCAGGTGAGTATGCTGGGTGTTTCAGCACTTCAAAGCGTAGATCAGCCAATTTCTGCTGCGTGATGGTTGCAGTGTGAGGAGAGGCATTGTCCTGCAGAGACAAAACGCTTTCTGAAAGTTTGCTTTGATGTTTGGAGACCAGTTTCTGCTTCAGTTTGTCCAGAGGTGAAACATAGGGGCATGTCTACTAAAGAACGCTATTTGCACCGCGTTCCGTTATCGCGCGGTAAGGTACCTTATCGCTCGTTAAAGAGCCATTATCACACGGTAAGGTACCTTACCGCACGATAGCGGAACGCGGCGCAAATAGCATTCTTTAGTAAACATGCCCCATAGTAGTTTGATGTGATGGTTGCACCCTTTTCCAGCTAATCAACAAGCAAAATTCCATCTTTGTCCCAGAAGACAGACATCATCACCTCGCTTGTTGATTTTTGAGTCTTGAACTTCTGAGGACATGGGGAGTCAGTCTGTCTACACTCTTTGGATTGTTCTTTGGTCTCTGGATCATACATATAGATCCAAGTTTCATCCATACTTACCAGACGATCCAAAAAAAATCCCACAGCATTCCTATGAAATCAGTCCAAAATGGCATGTGAAGCAACCACTCGATCATGCTTCTGGTCAGCATTGAGGCATTTGGGAACACATTTAGCTGAGAGCTTCCTCATGTCTAAAATGTCATGGATGATGTAACTCACATATTACTGGGATATCTTCAGTATCTCTGCTATCGTTTCAGCTGATATTCTTCGATCCTCCAGGATCATGGAATGAACGATACCCATGTTTTCTGTAATTGTCACCTCACTTGGCTTCCCAGGACATTCTTCATCTTCAGTGCTGAAATGTCCTGTCCTAAACTTAGCAACCCATTTCTTGACTGTAGAGTAGGAAGGACACTTACCATCTAATGTAACCAACATATCATCGTAGATTTGTTTGCCCAAGTTCCCTTTTAAGAAAAGATATTTCATCACTGCTTGGCACTCTTTTGTCATGAAATCTCCATTATTTTGTGACATTCTGGCTTCAGACCTACAGAAAAGAAAGTATATGAGTTACAATCATGAAATTTTGGCCATTCACATTCAGAACAATGACATTCGGCATGATAGTTATTTTTAGTTAAAAAGTAGGGGAAATAGGGAAAGCCAAAGATTTATCAGCAACCATAAATGGAGCATCTGGGCTTGGAATAGATGAGATGAGAATCAACTCTAAATTTAGTCCTTACTGGTATGTAGAACCTGGTGCAAGGGATAATGGTTCTGGGGTTGCTAGGCAATAGTGAGTACAATGCAATCAGATTTGTCATCACTGGTAACATTTAATTTAAAAAAAAAAGAAACTATCATAAAATGAGAAAAGGAGCAGAGGCTAAGGTTAAAAGTTGGCATGTGGCATGAACATTTAGCTTGCCCACATTGCTTGCATATCCTTTTTAAATCAGAAATCTGAGTATGCCCTCAATTCATATAAGATCTACTGGCCAGGGACACTTAAATTCCCACCCACCCTACCCCTTACCCTACCAACCCCAAGGTTGCATTGCCTGTATAGTCATCATATAGATTGACATATGTCCTCCAATTAGGTGTAATGCCCACCTTTTCTCCTTGTCCTAGAACTGCTTTATAATCATCTTAATCAGCATGTTGTGTATTTGATACAATAGCAGTGGTGCCTTCATTCTAAGACAAATCATTTGGAGCCTAAGAGCTTGCCATATATGTCTCAAGTTATCTGCTATGCATAAAGAATTGATACTATTAAGGGAAGAATTAGCTGCAATTAAATACACCTCCTCTAGGGTACAAATTTAAATAAATCCACCACTACTCCCACAAAGAATCAAACAGCTCAGGAACAAATGGATCACAGTGGGCTCTGGTAGGTTGTGACCTGTAACACAGAAACAACCTCTCCATCAAGAGATATCCCTGCATAATGCCTTCTCTGCCTTGGAAAATGAGAGTGCCCGATTAATGGAAACTGTACTGCCCTTAAAAGAGAAGGTTAATGCCCAATCTACTGATAATGCACCAAATATGAAGAAAACAAATCACAAAACAGGAAACTACTACTACTCTGAGATTCCATAATCAGAGGCATCAACTTGGTAACACAGTCCAAAGGACAGAAGATGGTCAAATACCTCCCAAGCTCTTCAGCCAGCAGGAATACGAACCAAATTGTTGGTATAGTTAGTGCAGAAAGTGAGCACTCCAAAACTGATGTTATCATCCACTTGGTTACAAATGACCTGGCTAGAAACAGTTCCTCTGCAGTTCAAAGGGACTTCCAGATTCTGGGAGAGAAACTCAAACCCATTGTTAACACTACAGGCACTCCTCGCTTAACGACCGCGTTCCGTTACAACGACCTGGTCGTTAAGCGAGGAACTGCATGTACATAGTAAATATATGGTATATGACAATATAGACGATACAGACAATACAGACAATACAGTATTCTTACCAGGAAACCAGCAGTACCGGACCTCAGGATAGTGTACAATTTCAGCCATGAATGATGTATGACTTTGAGACGCAGCGCAACCACGTTTTAGCACGTACCGTCGGTGAGATGGTTGTAAGTGTGAGCGGTCATAACGGTGAAGAGATGGTCGTAAGTGCGAGCGGTCGCTAAACAGGTAGGTCGTTAAGCGAGGAGTAGCTGTATAGCATTCTCAGAAGTTCTACCTGTTCTTGGTAAGGGAGTAGAAAGGCTGCATCGCATAATCAACTAATACATGGCTCCAAACCTGGTGTAAACAAGAAGGATTTAGATATATAGGCGACTGGGGAAATAGATGGAACACAAGAGGCTATACTGTGTTGATGGACCACATCTCTTTGTCGCAGGGAAAAGGATCCTAAGTGAAAAATTCAGGCAATATGTGGACAAGCATTTAAACTAGGAAAAGGGGGTGACAGATGGAAAAGAACAAGTTCAGGACGTCACTCCCAGCCAAAACATTATTTATTTATTTATTTATTTTATTTAACAAGTTTTATATACGGCTTTATCATTTCAATCAAAGCGGTTTACATTGAAACTTAAACTTGACAATGTACATTAAACAGGGACATTGATAACTTAGATTTTTCTGAGGCAATGGAGGGTTAAGTGACTTGCCTAAGGCCACAAGGAGTGCTAGTGGGACTCGAACCCTGGTCTCTGGGTTCCCAAGCCATTGGAAACAGTCACACTATTAACCCACACATCAATGGCAAGTGGCGTGTAGAATAACAATCCATGCAAAATACAGGCAAGCTAGTGAACAAATGCTGGAAAGCAATGCACGCAAATGCTTGAAGTCTGGCCAACAAAGTTCCTGACCTGGAAGCCCTAATGGTGAAAATGGACTTGGACATTGTGGCCATTACAGAAACATGGTTTAATGAGTCGCATGAATAGAATATAGCCATAGCTGGCTATAATTTATTTAAAAGAGGTAGAGAAGGCAGAAAGGAGAAGGAGTAGCCCTGTATGTCAAAAGCAATATTAAAGCTGCTGAAAGGCGGGGGACGTGGAGAAAAGAAAACGTGCTGTGGATTGTGTTGGGAAGAGGAGATTGCACTATCATTCACACTGGTGTAGTCTACAGGCCTCCAACTCAACCAAAGAAGTGGAAAGAGACTTGATTATTGATATTTCAAAGGTAGCCATGAAGGGGGGGGAGTGATCATATTGGTGACTTTAATCTACCTGATGTGGATTGGAGTATTCCTTCTGCAAATTTGGAAAGAAATAAAAAAATTGTGGGTTCCTTCCAAGAAGCATGGTTTAGACAAATGGTGATGGAATCGACCAGGGAAAATTCAGTGCTAGATTTAGTACTTACCAATGGAGACAGCGTGTTGAATATCCGGGTGAGAACCCACGTGAGCAGCAGCAGCAGCAGCGATGATCACACTGTGTGGTTTGAGATAAAAGCCAAGGCAGAGTCCACTTACAGCAAGCTCAAAGTCCTAGACTTCAAAAACGCTGACTTAGTAAAATGTCCAAGTGCCTGAAGGAGGAGTTGGCAGGGTGGGAGGAGGTAAGGGAAGTGGAATTGTAGTGGGCTAAACTAAAGGTGGCAATAAAAGGGGTACTAGATACATATGTAAGGAAAGTAAATAAAAACAAGGGGAAATGGAAACCTATATGGTTCTCCAAAGAAGTGGCTGCACAAATAAAGGCAAAAACACAGCTTTCACAAAATTCAGAAGTTCACAAACGGAGGAAAACAGAAAAGAATACAGGATAAAGCTAAAAGAGACAAAAAGAGAAATAAGGATAGCAAAAAGCAGAGGCAGAAGAAAAGATGGCTAAAGATCTGAAGTGTGGTGACAACATGTTTTTTAGTTATATTCGGGAGAAGAGGAATATCAGAGGTGAAATTACAAGACTCAAAAGTACCAAGAATGGATTTGTGGAAAGGGATATTGAAAAAGCAAACATGCTAAACAAATACTTCTGCTCTGTTTTTACTAAAGAAAATCCTGGAGAAGGACCACCTGTGACTGGCAAATATACAAATGGGAATGGAGTAGATACTGCACCATTCACAGAAGATGATGTGTTTGAACACCTTACAAAACTGAAAGTGGACAAGGCCATGGGACCGGATGGGATACATCCAAGGATACTGAAAGAGCTCAGAGAGGTTCTTGCAGGGCCTCTAAAGGATGTTTTTAATAGATTCTTGGAGACAGGAGAAGTTTCACAGGACTGGAGAAGATCTGATGTGGTATCTCTTCACAAAAGTGGTAATAGGGAAGAAGTGACAAACCACAGGCCGGTAAGCCTTACCTCGGTGGCAGGAAAAGTAATGGAGGTGTTCCTGAAAGACAGAATTGTGGACTTTCTTGGAACCAATCGGTTGCATGATCCGAGGCAACATGGTTTTATCATAGGATGATCATGTCATACAAATCTGAGTTCTTTGACTGGATGGATGCCTTCCAAGAAGCATTGCTTAGACAAATGGTGATGGAATTGACTAGGCAAAATTTGATGCTAGATTTAGTACTCACCAATGAAGATAGCATGTTGAATGTCCGGGTTGGTGCCCACGTGAGCAACAGCAATCATCATTCAGATGAAAGGAAGGTGATTAGTGGCTTGCCCCAGGGATTGGTCCTGGGTCCAGTACTGTTCAATGTATTTGTGAGTGATATTACTGAAGAACGAAAATTTGCAACAGAGTGGACTCCCCTGAGGGAGTGGATAACATGAGGAAACATCTACAAAAGCTGGAAGAATGGTCTAATGCTTGGCAGTTAAGATTTAATGTGAAGACGTGCAGTGTCATGCACTTGGGATGCAGAAATCCAAGGGAATTGTATGTGATAGGGGGCGAGAGGTTGGTTTGCACGGACCAGGTGAAGGACCTTGGCGTGATTGTTACTGAGGATCTCAAGGGGTGAAGCAGTGTGACAAGGCATTGGTGACAGTCAGAAGGATGCTGGATTGCATACAGAGAGGAATTGCCAGTAGAAAGGAGAAGGTACTAATGTCACAAGTCACTGGTGAGGCCTCACTTGGAGTATTGTGTTCAGTTTTGGAGACCATATCCCTCAAAGGATATAAAAAGACTGGAAATGGTTCAGAGGAAGGTGACCAAAATGATTTGGAGCCTGAGCAGAGACTTGAAGACCTAAGTATGTATACACTAGAGGAGAGGAGGGATGGGGAGATATGATATAGACCTTTAAATACTTAGAGTACTAATGAACAAACAAACCTTTTTCAAAGATGGGGAAGCTGCAAAACTAGAGGATATAATATGAAGCTGCAAGGGGGTAAACTGAAAGGCAATGTCAGGAAATACCTTTTCACTGAAAGGATGGTAGATGCTTGGAATACCCTCCCGGTGGAAGTGGTTGAGGCAAATAGAGTGACAGAATTCAAAATGGCATGGGACAGACACAGTGGATTCCTTTATAGTAATAGGATAAAATCAAAATAAACTTAACTATCTGTTATATCTCAACAAATAGGGGTGACCTGCACAGAAAATATATTTCACATATTAAAAAAGGTTGAAAGAAGGTCAAATGCTGGCCAGCCTGGTTTAATGGTAAGGTGGAAAAGGCAGTGAAAGCCAAAAAGGCATCTTTCAGAAAATAGAAAACAGACCCTAACCAGGAAAATGAGGATGGGCATACGCAGTGCCAGGTTAGATATAGAAGAGTAATAAGGAATGCCGAGAGAAGCTGAGAAGATGCTTGCCGTGTGGGCAAAAACTAATAATAAAAAGATTTTTAAAGTATATATTCAACAAAAAGCGTGTGAGTCTTTTGGACCATGTGAGAGCCAGTGGGAAAGGGTTAGCACAGAACATCTAAAAATGTTGTCCAAATTGCTGGCATTGGCATTGATGTGCCCCGTGAGTTGCTAGAGGTATTAGGTGACATCAGATGGAAGAAATGTAAGAAAAAACACACTTATCTACCGGATACAGAGAAGGCATCACAAGCATAAATATACCAGCTTAGCATGGGGCCTAGTGGGGCATAGTGTAAAACTGTCAGAAGATATCAGAGAACTAATAAGATACTAAGATAATAAACTAATAAGATAATAAGATACTAATAAAATTTCTTGAAAATAAGGAAAGGGAAACAAACCAGGTGACAAAATATCTGTCCCCCCCTTTCCATCCTCACTCCCCAGCTTCTTTTTTTCTCCCCCAGCCCTGGGGCGAAGGTTTTCCTCGCCTATTATTTAGGTGCAGGTCACTAATAGGGCAGCATGCAATATCACTGCTGCCTGGTTAGCAACAGTCTCCACCTCCGCTCTGCCCCGGAATGTCCCCAACATGCCCCGATACTAACCATATAGCATCAGGGCGTGTAGCGGGGTTAGAAGGGGATATTCAATGGCACTAACCATGTAAGTGCCATTGAAAATCCCGATTTAAGGCATTTACATGGTTTACTGAGCTGTCAACCATGTAAATGCCTTTCGAATATCGAGCTCTATATTCTTTGGCCAATGGTCTTTTTCTTTTTAAGGAGCTCTTGGCTAGAATTATAGACATGCTAGAAAGGGAAGCTAACTTTTTGAAAGTTGCATCATTTATCCCAACTTGTGAACTGAGTAAGTGAATGAGCTGTTATTGATAAACTGTGCTGGACTTTGCCAGATAAGAATTCTTTGTGCTAAAGGTTTGCTTTACTGCTAAAATTCTATACTGCTGCTTACCTGAACTGCTGTGGAAGCCTGTAGCAGAAGAACTGTTGGAAGTACCTCAAGCTCCCCCCCCCCCCCCCAAATTATGTTTGGAACAACAATTCCAGTATTCCAGTGTTTGAGGTGAACTCATCCACGATTTGGTTTCAAATGAGTTGGAGATTGCTAATTAAATAGTATATGTGGGAAGAAATCTGCTTTACTTTAGAGGGAAAGAAATCCTTATCCACCCAAGAAAATCACCATGAGTATCCATTCTATTGCATGACCTGCTTGACCACGTTAAAAAAATCTCAGTAATAAGGTTCTGCTCCTTTGTCTAGACGAGACCTCTAGCGGTCCTATGAGTATATTGTGCTGTGACCTGTGTTTACTATGGTAGTTTTCCAGGATAGGGGAAGCTATTCTTTCCACAGTGACCTAATGCTGGGAGGAAACTCCTCTGGGAGGGAAAATGTAACCCATATAAAAACCCAGCTAAAGGCAGGCTGAGAAGTGTGGCTGTGAGTTTTTACTACAAGCCTGCATCTTGTTTAGTTTTACTCGGGCTAGTTTCTCCTAATGGGTTAGTTTTGCGCATACTATGGCAGTCGTGAACCTCACTTCTAAGCCGGGGTATGTGGAATATGATCTTAGTCTCTCAAATTTACTGCTAATGCTTGGCGTAATACTTGCATCGTGCCAAAGAGAGCCTCCTGCTGGAGTTCACATGTATGCTGAGTTTCTATGAGGATTTTTTGGTGGAGCAAACATTTGTTGTCCTCCAACAGGCATCAGCGTGCAGGTCCTAGTTGGTTTGATTGCTCCTATCTCTTCCATGGTTTTCACTTCCTTTTTTTGCCATCTTGGTTGAGAGCATTTCCTGTCCTGATGTGTGGATAGATACTTAGACCTTGCCTGCCTCCTTTGCTAGAGATTGATCCTTCATTGCTCTAGTGTGTACTTGTTTCTGACCTCTGCTGACTTCCTGTTATTCTTCTCATAGTGCTTCACTGTTTTGATCCTGGTATTCCCTGAACTCTAATTTCCTGCTGTGATCCTGCCTTCCATCTGTTATATTGCTGTGGTCACTCCTGAGGTTGCTGTGGAGGCTGAGCCCTTACCCCTGGGGACTTCTGCCCAGAAAGCTGAACTCAATGCCCTTACGCAAGCCCTCCAGTTAGCTGCAGGTCTGAAAGTAAACATCTACACTGACTCTAAGTATGCTTTTGTTACCCTACACGCCCATGGGGCCCTGTATAAAGAACGAGGTTTGGTTACTTCAGGTGGGAAAGCTATTAAGTATGCCCCAGACATCATGGCTCTAGTAGATGCTGTCTGGGAACCCAGGAAGGTGGCAGTCATGCACTGCCGGGGTCATCAGTCTGGGGATAGCCTGACTGCCTTAGGAAATTGGAAGGCAGACAGAGTAGCAAAGGAAACAGTCCCCTGCCTGATAAGGCCCAATCCGGCATTGGCTATAACAGCCCCACTATTCCCAGTGCCAGTGAATGATTGTGATCCCTGCTACCAATCGGACAAGCTAGACTATTTCTGTACCCAGGAGGGAGGGACACTGACTGAACAGGGATGGATCCAGCTGCCACCCCTCCAGAAAACTGAACCTAGCCATATTGTTATCCCTGAAACCTTAGCCCCACATTTTGTCCGGGCGTTCCACCAGGTTACTCACATGGGAAAAAGTGCAATGGAGCAGGCCCTTCATTCCTGGTTTTATATTTCAATGTTAGGACCCCTAGCTGCATCAGTTTCACGCCAGTGCCTGACCTGTGCCTGAAATAATCCCCGACAAGGGAAATCACCACCCCCTGGTCTCCTAGCTGTAGGGACTGCTCCCATGGAAAATTTTCAGGTAGATTTTACCGAGATGCCCAAGGCTGGGGGTCATAAGTACCTTCTGGTGTTAGTCTGTACCTATTCAGGATGGGTTGAAGCTTTTCCCACCAGAACCGAGAAGGTTTGTGAGGTCACCTGAGCCCTCATCAGAGAAGTCATACCCTGATTTGGACTCCCGTCAGTAATAGGATCAGACAATGGCACAGTTTTTGTCTCTCAGGTCACCAGACACCTAGCCCAAGCTCTACAGATAGATTGGAAATTGCACACTGCCTACCGCCCTCAGAGTTCAAAATTTCCAAACTCTGTCAGGAGACCCATCGCCGCTGGCCATCTGTTCTTCCCATGGCCCTGTTGTCATACGGTCCTCTCCTCACCAGGGTTTGAATCTATCCCCCTTTGAAAAATCCTGTATGAACGACCCCCTCCCTTGATTAAGGGGGTGCTAGTAGACATGGGTCAGATTGGATCTCTGCTGACCCGCCAAGAACTGGTGGCATTGGGTTCTGTATTGCGAAAAATGTTCACTCCTGGGTTCAAGAACGACTACCAGTAACCCTTGTTGAACCCATTCACCCCCACAAACCATGTTCCACTGTCTGGATTAAGGAGTGGAACCATGACCCTTTGACACCCCGCTGGTAGGGGCCATTTACGGTCATACTGTCCACCCCCACAGCTGTGGAGGTTGCCGAACTTGTGCCATGGATTCGTCATACTTGAGTCAAGCCAGCAACCCATCTGACTGACAGCACCTGGACTGCCAGAACAGATCCTGACAACCAACTGAAGCTCATCCTGTCCAGAACGACTCAGCCTGCACGTCAGTCAGTGCAACGCCCTACCCCCGTCACCACCGGAAGTTGACGGGTCTACATATGGCTGAAGACTGAGGATCGACAACTGGGAACAAGGAACCAAAGGACCTGTTGTTTATAGACTGTATTTATACCAACTGCAGTATTATGTATACTGAGTTTGCGGTAGTTCTATTTCTGATGGTAACCATGAGTTCCGTTGTAACTGATCCACTCCCCTGCATCCCCTGTTTGAAAGTAACTAAGACTGACCACAAAATCACTCAGACCCTGGTATATCATACTTATTATTCCTGTTCCAGTACCAAACAGACCCCCTGCCATCACAATACTACTAACCTTACTATCTGTTACCATGCAGGAAAGGAGCCTGTGTGTTTTAATCCTAAAGTGTTTCCTGTTTATTGGATCTTGGAAGTACGTGCTGACAATTTTCATGGACCGCTCCTTAACTCTAACATGTTTGAGGATAGCCAGCCTAAATCCTTGTTTTTCGATGCGTGCCTCGCAATCGGAAAAACCTCTTATTCTGGTGGTTGCGGGTCCCTCAAATGGGAAAGCACCTATTCTATAAATGATAAGTACAAGTGCCCTCAACGTGCCTATAATTGGGGCCAGTGCACGGGCATCAATGCGCCCAACCGCTGGGTAGTGGCTGTGGCAGGATCATATTTCTGCCCTCGGTGGGAGTGTATATAATTCGCCTCTTGGCCAGGAGTGTCTGATGGCCACCAAGGGGATGATCACAAAGCAGTTTTAACGAGGATGTCGGCCTCCCCCCCTTGTCAAACTTCCACCTGTAATCCCCTTAATCTCACTATTTTGAACCCTTGTCAGGCCGACTTGCGTACGGGGCAACTTTTTGACCTACTCATTTATAGCCAGGGTACAGACCCCGGCACTTATCTTTATGGACCCCATACCCATAGCTGTCAGAAATTTATTCCTTGAGTTAGTTGAGGACCCAGCACATGGTTTACATCCTGCACCTGCTTATAATTCTTGGCACTCTGCTGGCGAGGGTGCTGAATTAAAGGGGGGAGTGTAGTGGTGTCAGAAGTGTGCTTTCAAATGTACCTTGAAATACTAGGCCTGTGGCCTAGCTGGAATGTCTTTGTCTCTTTTGTTTCACTGTAACCTGCTTAGTAGTAGAACCACGCAGTAAGAAATGCATAGTTTAGCAGCTTCTCACCTTACATAACACGCCCCAGCTGACCTCTATTGGTGAGCGATCAAGGGGAACTTAATATGTGCCTATCATGAAGTAGCTAGAATGTGATAACAAATTATTAGTTTGCATATAGCTAGGAGTTTATAAATGGAACTGAAACCTTGGCCCAGGGGCTCAGTCTTTGGAAACTATTCCACTGAGTTCTCGCATGCTATTAAAACTGTTTGATTTCATGAAGGCCTCAGGTGTCTTTTCTTGGTCTGGTAGCACTCCTTGTGGCCTTGGGCAAGTCACTTAACCCTCCATTGCCTCGGAAGAAAGGCCTGTCAATCTACTTCCGGTGACACTGCCAAGAAAACCCAGGAGCTTCTGGGTCGCCAGGAGTCAGGACTGACTCGAAGGCACACGTTGCCTTGCAATCTACAACAATATAAAAAGCTCTTCCGTTGTCTTCAACTGTTCTTGTGTTTGTGTCTACACCTTTGCTGTGTCCAAGTACTACATTTTCTTTAACCTGTGGTACATGTACCCTTAGGGGTACACGAGTCATGGACACAGGGTACAGAAAGGCTGCTGCACCCGCTGGAGAATGCATGCAGGAGGAGCAGCTGTTCCATGCCTTGCCCACCCACCCACTTCTCCCTCCCTCCCTGAGGTATCTGCTCTGTTCTGTCCTGAAAAGGGGGGTGGGAGAAGAATTCATAGGTGCTGGAATAGAACCAGCAGGCAACAAGAAGAGCAGGTAAGGAGCTGGCTTCACAGTAGGGTGGTCCATAGGCAGGAGCAGTAGTGCTTTGTGTTACTTGTTTTCTGATTGAGCAGCATGGACTGTGGGGACTCAGAGCATGTGCAATGCTGCCTATTGCCATGACCCACTCCTCTCTCTACTGCAGAGGTACTCAAATCCAGTCCTGGAGGGCCACAAACCAGTCAGGTTTTCGGGATATCCCTAATGAATATGCATGAGATATATTTGCATGCACTGCCTCCATTGTATTTGAATCTATCTCATGCATATTCATTAGGGATATCCCGAAAACCTGACTGGTTTGCGGCCCTCCAGGACTGGATTTGAGTACCTCTACTTTACTGTATTCTTCTGTTTTGAAAAAGGAAGCCTGTTGGGGCTGTGGGGACTGGCAATATTGACATATCTATAAGTGAAAAGAGAGAGGAAATCATACATAGTGAAATGAGATAGAAAGTGTATTCTATAGGTCAAAGAGAATGTCACCCAGAATTGCTTAATTAAATGCCCCCTTTTCTTCTATTTTTTGCAGTTTTGTCTTCCTTGCATCACCTGCTTCAGTTTTGAATTGCAAGCATTTTTATTTGCTATCCTGCTTGCATAAATTTCTATGTTTGGTTGCATTCTATCAACTAAATGGGTAAACTGACTCCTTAAATGTTATGTAGACCTTGCTGAAACTGGATTCAAATTTTTCAGACTTGGTTAGAGCACAATTTGATTTGATTTGATTTATTATATTTTATATATCACTTTACACAACAAAAGTCAATAGAGAGTTTCATGTTTCATGTTTATTTGATATACTGTCAAGTCTGTGTTTCTCATCCCTCTCTGGCACACATAGCCAGTCAAGTTTCAGGATTACCACAATGAATAGGCCTCCGTTATATACAAATTTTCCATGCATTTTCATTGTGAATATCCTGAAAACCCACTAGCTTGATGTGCCTTCAGAAGTGGCTTGGGAAGCACTTGTCTAGGCTATTTATTAATAGGGCTAGCCTAAAACTTTCTGCTGCCCTACGTAGCCCTCCTTATGGCACCCACAGCCCACCACGCTGCTGCCATAGCCACCATGCTGCCCCCCTGGCATCCACCTTCTCACCTGGGGAATGAAAGCGGAACAGCGATTCCTCCCTTCCTTGCAGTGGTGGCTCCGACACAGCAGTGAGCTTTAAGGCAGCTGCACATGTGCTTATGGCCTGCCGCTCCTGCCCCCCTCTGACACAGCTTCCTGTCAGAAGGGGCAAGAGCGGCACGCTGTAACAACATGCATGTGTGCTGCTGCCTGAAACACTGGCCATGCTGCCCACCAGGGTCTGATGCCCTAGGCAACCGCCTTGTCCATCTAGTGGATTGCCTGGCCCTGTTTATTGACATAATATAATGAAACAAAGGGGCATGTTTATTAAACTGTGCTAACCATTAGCTCAGGTTTTAGCACACAGAGGACTACAGAGAGGCACATGTGGTCCCTTTACACAAAAGCAGAAGTAAGGATGTGGTTGAAACAGGCCAGCTAGTTTAACCTCGGTGGCATAAATTATTGGAAATGCACCTGAAAGAGAAAATAGTGAAGTTTCTGGAGTCCAACAGATTACTGGATCCGAGGCAGCATGGGGCAGTACTTGTCAGACAAATCTGATTGATTTCTTTGACTGGGTGACCAGGGAGTTGGACCGAGGGAGAGCTCTAGATGTGGTGTATTTAGATTTCAGTAAAGCATTTGGCACTGTTCCGTACAGGAGACTTATAAACAAATTGAGCACCCTAGGGATGGACCCTAAAGTTATTGCTTGGGTTAGAAATTGGTTGAGTGGGAGGCGACGAAGGGTACAGGTAAATGGAATTCACTCTGAGGAGAAGGAGGTTACCAGTGGAGTGCCGCAGGGATCTAACCTTGGTCCGATTCTTTTTAACATCTTTGTTAGTGATATTGCAGAAGGGCTATTGAGTAAGGTTTGCCTCTTTGCGGATGATACCAAAATCTGCAACAGAGTAAATACCCAGGAAGGTGTAGATAACATGCGGAGGGATCTAGCTAAGCTTGAAGAATGGTCTAGAATGTGGCAGCTGAGATTTAATGCTAAAAAATGTAGGGTCATGCATTTGGGCTGCAACAATTCAAGGGAGCAATGCAGTAAAGGGGGTGATGTACTTCTGTCCACAAAAGAAGAACGGGACCTAGGCGTGATTGTGTCTGACGATCTCAAAGTAGCTAAAGAAGTAGAAAAGGCATCGGCAAAAACTAGAAGGATGCTTGGTGCATAGAGAGGGGAATGGCCAGCAGAAGAAAGGAGATGATAGTGTCTCTGTATAAGTCTTTGGTGCGCCTCATTTGGAATATTGTATGCAATTCTGGAAACCGCACCTTCAAAAGGATATAAACAGGCTGGAGTCAGTACAGAGGGTGGCTACTAAAATGGTTAAAGGTCTTCATTATAAAGCATATGAGGACAGATTTAAGGACCTTAATATGTATATTTTAGAGGAAAGGTGGGACAGAGGTGATATGATTGAGATGTTTAAATACCTCTGTGGCATAAATGCACAGTAGGAGAGCCTCTTTCAATTCAAAGCAAGCTCTGCTAGGAGGGGTCATAGGATGAGGGTGAAAGGGGATAGACTCAGGAGTAATATGCGGAACTATTTCTTTACGGAAAGAGTGGTAGATGAGTGGAATCGTTTCCCAGTGGAGGTGGTAGAGAAGAGGACAGTATCTAAAGTATGGGACAAACATAGAGGCTCTCTAAATTGAAAAAAGGGACTCTTGTAGTGGTTGATGTGGGAGAGCAGACTAGATAGGTCATGTGATCTTTCTCTGCTGTCATGTTTCTATGCTACTGTGTTAGTGTGGGGACCCGTACTAACTTGGTAGTATGTAGTTGGGTGGGGAACAGGCAGGTTAGGGGCAAAACATGGCTGTCAACGGCGCATCATGGTTAGTATGGGCGTTTTGGGTGTCCACTATCTGTGAATGTTGCAGTTAGTATGTGTGCATTTAATGTCACCTCAGTAGGTAGTCTAGGTGCATCTGTAAGCTGGTTAGCACAATGTCGCATGTTTGCAGCATGCTAATTGCAGGGGGACAGATATATACAGCTTATGAAGTTGACATGGGCCTCCATGCTACTGGCATGCTCTTTTAGTAAACATGTCCCAAAATTAAGTAAACACAATCTAAGAAATCATAAAATTAAACTAATAAAATGTGGCAGAAGAAAATAAAATGATAAAAAAAAATAAAAACAACAAAATTAAGGCAAAATTCCACATGATGAAAGAATTAAATATAGCATGTAAGAATAGCTATATAAATAAAACATCTGTCATAGTTTTCACCTAAGAACGTAAGAGATGCCATACTGGGTCAGACCAAGTTCCATTAAACCCAGTATCCTGTTTTCAACAGTGACCAATCCAGGTTACAAATACTTGGCAGATTCCCAAAAGGGTACATAGACTGCATAATACTTGTTACAGGGTAAGCAGTGGTTTTCCTGACTCCTCTTTAATAATAGTTTATGGACCTTTCCTCAAGGAACTTCTCCAAACCTTTTTTAAACCCAGCTACACTAACAGCTTTTCTACATCGTCCAGTAATGAATTCCAGAGTTTGATTACGTGTTGAGTGAAAAAATATTTTCTCTTATTAGTCTAAAATTGGTTATGTTATCACTTCATTGCATGTCCCCTAGTCTTTCTACTTTTTGATGAAGTAAATATTTTCAACATTTACCTGTTCCACTCCATTCATTATTTAATAGACCTTTATCATATCTCCCCTCAGCGTCTCTTTTCATAGTTGAAGAGCTCTAACCTTTTAAGCCTTTCCTCATAGGGGTATCTTTCCAATCCCTTCAACCTGTCAGCTCTCCAAAGAACCCAGTCTAATGCCTTCCTTGATGCACTAGACAAACTGGGCTATCAATAGATAGTTGATGCACCGACCCACTTGAAAGGAAATAAGCTGGACGTTGTCTTCGTTCCACAACCAGACACAAGCCTGAACCATAACTTCAACCTAGCCATCACCCCTGTCCCATGGTCTGATCACAGCCTAATCAAATTTCAGATGCCCATACATCAAGACCGCAACTCGACCAGCAGGCCAACTGATGCCCCTCCAGCACCCACGGGATGATTCATGCCCTTCAAAAGAGAGGAGATCATCAATGGAGTCCTTCCAAGCCTCAAGCTAACGTCACTTTGCCTGGACAAAAGGATAGCCACATGAAACAATAGCCTGAGCTCCTTTGCATGTCCTCAGACAAACCTCCCGACACAGACAAGCCACCAAAAAGAAGTTAAACAGCGCACTGGCTCTCCTCGGAACTACGGACCTCACTGCTTTATCTTTATCTTTATTAACACATTTGATATACCACTCACACCACAAGGCACAGAGTGGTTCACAATATAAAAAATAAGGCTGCTGAGAAAAGGAACAGAACGTCATAGTAAAAAGAAAAGAAAGAGAACAGTATAGAGAAAGAATACAGCAACAAAAACATAGCGGTAATAATGCAAAGGAAACAGAAGGTTTGGAAACATCAACATTCAACGAGGTGGGGGAGATAGGGGGGGAGGGAGGTGAAAAGCAGAGGAGAATAAGTGGGTCTTCAGCATGGACTTGAAGGTTTTATAAGAGGGTTCGAGGCGGAGAGCAAGGGGAAGCAAGTTCCAGAGTCGTGGGCCCAAGAAGAAAAAAGCAGAAGAACGTGTAGATTCAAGATGAGCCTGCGACGGAGAGGGAAGGGACATACGGTTCAGATGGATTGACCAAAGGGAACGGTGGGAAGAGTGAAGGTGAATCTGATCAGCAAGATAGAGATGGACACCGGTGTGAATGGTTTTATGCACATCGATGAAAACTTTGAAATGAATACGATAGACAAGTGGAAGCCAGTGCAGGTGAATTAGGATGGGGGTGATATGATCGAAGCGTGAGGCATGCATCAGAATACGTGCTGCTGTGTGATGAACTAATTGCAATCGCTGTAATTGTACTTGAGGAAGACCGGCGAACATTACAATATTCTAGACGAGATACCACAAGAGATAATAGCAGTGTGGTCATAGAAGAGGGTGAAATAAAGGGGCGAACTGCACAAAGTTGTCGCAATGTATAGAAGAAATGCAATTATGGTCTTTTGTGCAGAGATAAATCTTGACAAGCAAAAAATGATACTCTGTAAACCTTACATGAAAGTGCAACTTATACGTGCTGGAACTAGATAATATCAAAATTCTGAACAAACTTATAATACTTTTATATGACTAAAGTAGCCAAGAAAAGGTCTCAGAATTAGCTGCAATCATTGACTTTGATTCTCCGTCAAATGAATTGCTGCTGCCAAACATCAACGACCTTATTTGCACATGGCTACAAGCCTTTTAAATTTTTCAATTATGAAATAAGTTTTGAAAAAATATTCTGAAACAGTGCTTAACTCGCATGACTTCAATGGAGGCTGCGGTTTTTAAACGCTTCTAAATGCTGATCCCGACGCTATTCAACGCGCGGTTTCTTGGCGTTTCACCCATGTGGTTTCTTCAGGGGAACGTATAAACAGCACTCAAATCCAGCCGACGCCGTTCTCCAAAGATCAGAAGAGATCTTTGGAGAACGGCGTCGGCTGGATTCGAGTGCTGTTTATACGTTCCCCTGAAGAAACCACATGGGTGAAACGCCAAGAAACCGCGCGTTGAATAGCGTCGGGATCAGCATTTAGAAGCGTTTAAAAACCACTGCCTCAATTGAAGTCATGCGAGTTAAGCACTGTTTCAGAATATTTTTTCAAAACTCATTTCATAACTGAAAAATTTAAAAGGCTTGTAACCCTGTGCAAATAAGGTCGTTGATGTTTGGCAGCAGCAATTCGTTTGACGGAGAATCAAAGTCAATGATTGCAACTAATTCTGAGACCTTTTCTTGGCTACTTTAGTCATATAAAAGTATTATAAGTTTGTTCAGAATTTTGATATTATCTAGTTCCAGCACGTATAAGTTGCACTTTCATGGTAAGGTTTACAGAGTATCATTTTTTGCTTGGCAATGTATAGAAGGACCGTTGTACCACAGAAGAAATGTGTTCCTTGAATGATAAAGCAGAATCCAGGACAACCCCTAGGCAACGCAGGGAAGAAACAAGTGGAAGAGGGGAGGAGGACAGAAGAGGGGCGATGGAGGGGGCTGAGGCACCGAAAGTAAACCATATAGCAGAGGTTTTAGAGGGGTTCACCTCAGGAAGCTAGAAAGAAGATGGCGACGCTCACTGCCACTTAAAAGCACACCGAGAAGCAATCTCAGAGAAAATGAAAGAACACCACTCTGAACTCCTGCAACACTCTCTAAAGAAACCTCGGGACCTTTTCAACATAGTGAAGTCCCTCACGAAAGAGACCTCACCTCCTCAACAAAGTCAACTTCACCCTCAGAATTTCACAGACTACCTACAAGCCAAAACCAGCAATGCAAGCGCAGCCACATCACACACACCTAATCACAACTCACTCCAACCAACACCACTCACCTCATTCACTCCTCATCACAACTCTCACCAACCAACACCACTCACCTCATTCACAACTCCATCCGAGAGAGCCATCAGGGACACTATCGTGGCAATCAACACCACCACTTCCCCAAATATCCCTGTCCGGCTTTCTGGATAAAATCACTGTGAGAGGAATTCAGCCTAAGCCTAGCCAAGATCTTCTCAACAGGCACCTTCCCATCAAGCCTCAAACAGATGTCCATCTGGCCCCTTCTAAAAAACAACAAACTGAACCCCCAGAAGGTGGAATCCTATCGACCCCTCTCAAGCATTCCCCTGCTAGCAAAGGTAATTGAGAAGGTCGACCAACGTCAAATCCAACACTACATTGAGACCACCGTCCCTCTAGACCCATGCCAGCACGGCTTCAGAGAATCTCATGGCGTGGAGAGGCTACTCACCACACTAATCAATACCTTGATAAAAGGGATTGACAACATCAGAAGTGGGTACACACTTATATTCTTGGACATAGCTGCTGCATTTGACTCCGTCAACCATGAACAGCTCCTGACACGCCTCCACAAGAAGGGAGTCCAGGGCTCAGCCTTGAACTGGTGCAAGTCATACCTGACAGACAGATGGCAGCAGGTACGACTAGGCCCCAAGTCCTCGGAGCCTTTCCAACAAAAACAAGAAGTCCCACAAGGATCCTCACTCTCCGCCCTCCTGTTCAATATATACATGCAGCCCTTATGTGCAATCATCCGCTCCTTCAATATATCCTGTCTGATATATGCGGATGATGTACTGCTGTTCATCCCATTCAACAGTGACCATCCGGACTTCTCGAATTTAATGAATTGCTTTGATGCTGTCACCGATTGGCTCCACTCACAGAATCTTAAGATCAACTGCAACAAGACTGATGTACTATTCATCACAAAAACTAAAGCCTTTGCCCCCCCCCCCCCCCACAGCAATAAAGGTGAGAGATGCCGAGCTCCTAAGCAAACCCATCATCCGATACCTGGGCACCACTCTTAACCGGCACCTCGACTTGAAAGCACACATAAATAACATCATCAAAGCAAACTACCATAAGATGAGGACGATTCGGCACCTCCAATCCCTGCTACAGCCAGAGGACTTCAGAACAATTTTCCAAGCACTGGTAACTCCCCACTTCGATTATGCCAACGCTATCCTGCACGGACTCCCCAAGAGCACACTGAATCCACTACAGTTGGCAATGAATGCTGCTGCCTGCTTCCTACATGGGGCATCCAGAAGAGAGCACATAACCCCAATCCTAAAAGACCTACACTGGCTGCCGATCAACTGCCGGCTCACCTACAAAGGTAGTACTAATGACCTTCAAGGCCATCAACAAATTATCCTCCACCTCCATGATGGACCTCCTTCACCCTAGCCCTCCAAACAGATCCAGGAAGACCTTCGCCACCAACACACTAGTAGTCCCCAAGGAAATAACAAGATGCTCTCAGGCAACAAAGAACAGAGCCTTTGCACTCTACGCACCTACCCACTGGAATGACCTACCAACCGCTATCCGAGCGATCACTGACCTCACCCAGTTCAGGAAGGCACTAAAGCACCATCTATTTGTTCAACACTACTCACACCCCAATGACACAATTCTACCCACCATACCCCCACCCACCTTAAAGTCTCCACCAGCACACCCTGGGCCGGGTGAAGCAAACACTCCCAGCAGCCCAACTATTTAGATTAAATAACTGACAATCCTGTACATAGCTCACTGACAAATCTGTACATAGTTACAGAGCAAGCATGTCGCGTTAACAGCGCAGTGACAAATTGCTCAGTTTGTATATAGTTACCCCCAGTTCTAAATCCAAGTTGCTATACCTGTTCAATGTACAGTAAGTGCAAAGTAGGTCCCCCTGCTTTGTACAAAGAAATGTTCCTTGTAAACCGCACTGATTTTAAATAGCGCGGTATAGAAAAGCTTTTAAATAAAATAAATAAAATAAAATAAATAAATCATTAGGATGGCCCTTCTCTGTACCTTTTCTAATTCTACTATATCCTTTTTAAGATATGGCGACCAGAATTGCACACAGTTTTCAAGGTGCGGTCACACTATTGAATGATACAGAGCCATTATAGTGTCCTTGGTTTTATTCTCCATTCCTTTCATTATGATTCCTAACATTCTGTTTGCTTTCTTGGCTGCCACTGCACACTATGTGGAGGGTTACAATGTATTATCCACAATGACACCTAAATCTTTTTCCTAATGTGGAACCTTGCATCATGTAACCATAGTTTAGGTTGTTCTTTCCTAGTTTGCCTAACTTTACACTTGTCCACATTAAATTTCATCTGCCATTTGGATGTCCAGTCTTCCAGTTTATTATGGTCCTCTTGCAATTTTTCACAATCTTCTTGTGTTTTAACAACTTTGAATAATTTGGTGTCATCTGCAAATTTGATCACCTCATTCATTATTCCCATTTCCAGGTCATTTATGAATATGTTAAAAAGCAGCAGGCCCATCACAGATCGCTGGGGCACTCCACTATTCACCTTTCTCCATTGAGAAAATTGGCCATTTTAGCCCTATTCTCTGCTTTCTATCTTTTAACTAGTTCCTGATCCATAATAGTACACTACCTCCAATCCTATGACTTTTTAATTTTGCCAAGAGATAAATCTGTGTATTTTATTTATTTATGTCTTCAACAAATTTTAGTATACCGTTTTTCTACAAGTCAAAACGGTTTACATGGAACTGAAATTGATACAGGGAGCAATTGAAGAAAACATTAAAACAGTTAATAATCAACATTTGTAACATTGTGCAAGTAAAAAATGTAAATGCAATATAAACAAGGAACAGAGCACAGTTTAGGGCTTGCTACAGATGTAAGCCTCAAGGAATATATAGGAACTATATACAAAGGGAATGGGAATGGGGGTTGGGAGGTAGGTGTTGGGAGTGTGAGGTCGTGAGGTAGTGAGCTTTATGGATGCTGTGGAAGCAAAAATGCATAATAAAGACTTTTTAAAGTACGTTTGTAGTAAAAAACCTATGACAGCGTCAGTTGGACCATTAAATGATAAAGGAGTAAAAGGGACACTAAGAGGGGATAAGGCCATAGCAGAGAAACTGAATGAATTCTTTGCTTCAGTCTTTACTGAAGAAGATGTAGGGAAGTTACCCATGACTGAAATAGTATTTAAAGGTGATGCATCAGAAGAATCGAAAGAAATATCGATAAACCAGGAAAATATAATACAACTATTTGATAAACTAAACAGCAGCAAATCACCTGGACTAGATGGCATACACCCAAGGGTGTTGAAAGAACTGAAATATGAGATTGCAGACCTACTATTAGTAATCTGTGAACTCTGATTAAAATCATCTGTAGTACTTGAAGATTGGAGAATGGCTAATGTAATGCCAATTTTCAAAAAGGGTTCCAGGGGTGATCCGGGAAAATAGAGGACAGTAAGCCTGACATCAGTACCAGGCAAAATGGTAGAAATCATTATAAAGAACAAAATTATTGAACATGTAGATAGTCATGATTTAATGGGAGAAAGCCAAACATTACTTTAGCCAAGGAAGGTCTTGTGTTACTAACCTGTTATATTTTTCTGAAGGTGAATAAACGGGTAGACAAAAGTGAACTGGTCGATATACTGTAGTGTATCTGGATTTTCAGAAAGCCTTTGATAATGTCCCTCATGAGAGACTACTGGCGAAATTAAAAAGTCATTGGATAGGAGGCAGTGTACTATTGTGGATCAGGAACTGGTTAAAAGACAGAAAGCAGAGGGTAGGGCTAAATAGCCAATTTTCTCAATGGAGAAAGGTGAATAGTGGAGTACCCCAGGGATCTGTGCTGGGTCCTCTCTTTTTAATATATTCGTAAATGATCTGGAAATGGGAATAATGAGTGAGCTAGTCAAAATTATTCAAAGTTGTTAAAACACAAGAGGATTGTGGAAAATTACAAGAGGACCTTGACAAATTGGAAGATTGGATGTTCCACTGGCAGTTGAAATTTAATGTGGACAGGTACGAAGTTACGTACCTAGGAAAGATCAACCCAGATTATGGTTACATGATGCAAGATTCCACATTAGGAACCACCATCCAGGAAAAAGGTTTAGGTGTCACCATGGATAACACATTGAAACCCTCTATCCAATGTGCAGTGGTGGCCAAGAAGGCAAATAAAATGCTAGGAATCATAAGGAATGGAATGAAGAATAAGACAAAGGATATTAGTGTAGCTAGGTTTAAAAAATGTTTGGACAAATTCCTGGAGGAAAGGTCAATAAGCTATTATTAAAGAAGACCCAGGTAATCCACTGCCTGCCCCAATACGAGCTCGTATAAGCATTTTGGAACCTATGTGTCTTTTTGGGCAACTGCTAGGTACTTGTGACTTGGACTGTTGGAAACAGGATACTGGGCTTGATGGACCTTGGTCTGACCCAGCATGGCATTTTCTTATGTTCCTATGAAGGACCTTGTCAAAGGTTCTCTGAAAATCCAGATATACTATGAGTATATTGACTAGCTCACCTTTGTCTATCTGTTTTATTCACACCTTCAAAAAATATAACAGATTAGTAAGATAAGACTTTTTTTGGCTAAATCCATGTTGGCTTACTTTCATTAAAACATGGCTACATGTTCAGTAATTTTAATCTTTATAATAGCTTCTATCATTTTGCTTGGTAGTAATATCAGGGTCACCAATCTGTAGTTTCTGGATCACCCCTGGAACCCTTTTTAAAAATTTGCGTTACATTGGCCATTCTCCAATCTTCAGGTACTACAGATAATTTTAATGATAGATCGCAGATTATTAATAGTAAGTCTGCAATCTCATATTTGGTTCTTTCAACACCCTCGGTTGAATACTATCTGGTCCAGGTGATTTGCTATGCTTCAGTTTATCAAATAGTTGTAATACATCTTCCCAACTTATCAATATTCTTTCAGTTCTTCTGATACAACATCTTTAAATACCTTTTCAGGCATGGGTAACTTCCCTGCATCTTCAGTAAAGACCGAAGCAAAGAATTCATTCAGTGTCTCTGCTATGATCTTATCCTCCTTTAGTGCCCCTTTTACCCCTCTGTCTTCTGATGGTCCAACTGATTTACTCTCACTGGTTTTTTGCTACGAATGTACTTGAAAATGTTTTTATTATGCGTTTTTGCTTCCACAGCCAGTGTTTTTTCAAATTCCTTCTTTGCCTGCGTTATCAATGACTTGCATCTAACTTGCCAGTGCTTATGTTTCCCAGTTTCATCATTTGCCTCCTTTTTCCATTTCCTGAAAGATGCTTGCCAACGAATTCCTGGGTTTCCTCCATATCAAATTCCTGTCCTTATAAAATATATCATAAATTGAATGACAACTTAAAAGATATGTTTTCAAAGCAGTCTTGAAATTTTTAGTAGAGGATTCTAATCACAGTTGAATGGATGACTCATTCCACAGCTGTGCGGCCATCACTGCAAATATGGTTTGTCGATGGCTTTCATCTGAACTTTGATAAATGATAGAACAATCTGAAGATTTTTCTGCAGAGATCACAGGGATCGAGAAGGCACATACAAAATAAACAAATTAGCAACTGTTTGTCCCTTATAGAATACTCTATGTGCTAAGAAAATAATTTTGCACCTTATTTTATAGGCTACAATAAGGCAATGCTTGGGGCAATTTCTTCAAATAGGTTGGTTTTGCATATACCATGACAGCAATGAACCTTACTCCTAAGTCAGGATATGTAGAGTATGATTTCAATCTCTCAAATTTATTGCTATTGCTCAGTGTAGTGCTTGCATCGTGCCAAAGAGAGCTTCCTTCTGGAGTTCAAAAGATCTGACCTATGTAGCCGACTTGGAAGCTGTGTTTGGAAATTCCTCTTAATCAGGCCTGTGGCTCCCAATATGATGAGAAATATTTTGGTATCTTTGTGCCACATTTTCTTGATCTTTGACTGCATTTCTTCATACTTCAGCATTTTCTCCTTCTCCACATGGTTCATAGAATAATTGTTTAGTACTGACACCTTTATTATCAATGCCGTTCTGGTGTTTTTCTCCTTTATTACTATGTTGTGTTTCCTCGCATCCAGCTTCTTATCTGTAGGAATGGGAATGTCCCAAATGACCATAACTACTTCATTCTCCATAATTCTCTTAGAATCATGCTCCGAATGCTTTTCCGGAATAGTGATGTTATCGTGTTTACAAAGTTTCCAATTGATGAGGTGTGCTACCTTGTTGTGCCTTTCTGTATAGAAATTTTCTGCCATCAGAACTTCACAACCGAGATGAATAACCATTTCTAGGTCTTTCTTACAAAATATGCATATGTCTGTTTTACCAGTTTTCTCTGTGCTTGCTGTAAACCATCTCATCAGTAATTCATTATCTTGGGCTGCAACTATCAATCTCCCATCTCTACGTTTCAGTTCACCTCTCCTTAGCCATTAATGTGTCTGGCCTTGGTCGACAAATGGTTCCTGGAGCAACACTTCATATTTTCCACTGTATTTATGCTGTTCTCAATTGTTTTTTCTTGTTTGCTGATTTGATTCTTTGAAGAGTTTTTTTCTCTTGTTTCGCAAATTTTGTTGCTTCCTTCCCCTTTGTTGGACTCTTATCCACCCCTTCTAATCTTCAGAATACTTGTCTAAATTTAATGATGGAGGCAGATTCTGGATGTTTATTTTCATATTTTAGCATTTTTTTGCATATATGGCTCTTATGATGCTGTTAAATAGGCCTGAAGTTTTGCTTCCTGAAAGATTTCGGTGATTATGATAGACAATTTCAAGCTGAACACAAATATAATTTCAGATTGACTGTATCACATAGGAATTTTGAAAAACATGCAATTAAATTTTGATTGAATTTAGCATATTTAATCGCACAATGATGCTGACATACGGCACTTGTTCACCTGAGTTAAAAATGTTTTGCTCCTGATTTTCATTTGTACTCAGCATCTGATGCTTCTTGTCTCATTGTCTGACAATAGTTGGCCAGCATTGATGGGTTCCAGTTGCCCTGATACCGCTTTTTCATCGTTGCAATGTCCTGGTGAAACTTTTCACCATGTTTGATACTGACTGCAGCAATATTAGCAGGGAAGAAGTCCAAGTGTGAATGCAGAAAATGAATCTTCAGCGACATGTTGCACTTCATGATTTTGTATGCTTGAGGCATGTTGTCAACCATGGAGCCTGATTCAGGTAGGGGGACGTTCGGGCCGTCCGGATGTCCCTGAGGAAGACAGGCCCATTTGGACTTGATTCTGTACCGCGGGAACAAAATGTTCCCGTGGTAACCAGAATTGGGTCCGAGGATGGCCTGGCGTGCCCCTGCCGCCTGCGGGGGCATCCTCCCCACAGGTGCCCCTGACTCCTGCTGCTTTGGCCCCTCTTTTCCCCACTGTCCGACCCACAGTTGGCTGCCATGGCCTGGATCCCCGGGCCCGATCGCCGGTTTTGTGCTGCTTATTCCAACTTTGAAGTGGAATAAGCAGCATGTCCCCATGGGCCTGGCAGGACGTACAAGGCCATGACTTGAATCGGATCTGTACATCCTGCAGGGCTGGCCCACCACAGCTCCACCCCAATCCTGCCCCCTCCTGCCCCTTGTTGACTCTCTCTGTCCTGATGCTCAGCATGTACGGGAAGAGCCGGAGGGGGAATTGGGCCCAGGCGGCTTGCCTGCAATCCAGGCCCATAATTTGGTGTCCTGTAATTATCAAGAAAATTCTCAACATCCCTGAATGCCTTCCATGCGATTTTCTCAGGCCCCATTAGCAGATCTTCGAACCGCTTGTCTGACATGTGGACCCACAAAAATTCCTTCCTTAATCTTGGCATAAGTTATTCTTGGAAACATCTGTCCCAAATATTGAAAATCTTCACCTTCCATGTTCATCGCTTTCACAAAGTTTTTCATCAGTCCAAATTTTATATAAAGAGGAGGCAAAAATATCTTACTTGTATTGACAAGTGGTTCATGTGCCACATTTTTCTGTCCTGGAACCAAACGCTTACAAAGCAGCCAGTTTTTTAAAATGTAATGAGACTCTCTAGCACGAGAGTCCCATTCGCCAGTGAAACTACAGTACTTGGCGTACTCGAGCTGCATTCCTAGTAGCAGTGCCACTAATTTTAAATCACCACAGATGTTCCTGTTGTACTGTATGGTTTCAACAACAGTTCCATGTTTTCGTAGGTTTCTTTCATGTGCGCTGCATAGGCAATAGATATTGAAGGATGGACTTTGCCATTGTGTAACAAGACAGCTTTCAGACTTAACAGAAACGAATCAATAAAAAGGCGCTATTGTTGTGGGTCATGCTTACAACCCAAAGACGTGAACAATCCATCAATGTCAGTGCAGAAACAGAGACTGTCAACCTGCACCAAAAAGTTTTCATATTTTTTTGTTGGGTCCGAAAGACAGAAATTTACCTACCTGGCAACAGCAAACCCACATCTTTGCAATCTTGACAAATTCAAGTTCCTCACAGGTCATTCAATTCTGACTGTTATCAAATGAGACACACTGGACATAAATGGTTCAAAATCTTGATCCATGTTGTTTTTCATGTCTGGCCCATGCATTCTGGCATCTTTGTCTGCCTCATCTAGGCTCCATGTCTCTGATGGCTTCGGTACTGTCATACTGTCGTCATGTAGCACTGGTCTCATGGCCGAAGGCAGACTGAGGTATTCAATAGATTTTTTATTTTTAGCAGAAAAGCCGGATACATTGATCAGACAGAAGTAAAAGTCCATCACATGATCCTTCTGTTCTTGCCAAGCTCTTAGATGGACAGCACATATTGCACAGCAAATGTGAGGAGCCCAGAATTTGCCTTGATTGCCAACTTTACAACTGAAATAGAGCTCATATGCTTTCTTAATAAGTGCAGTCATGCTGCATTTTTGAGGCTTAAGTGTATACTTGCCACAAATGTATCGCAGCTGTTTTGACATTGGCTAGACATTTCTGCTGTAACAAATTGTTTAGACATTACATGTAAATGCTGTTGTAAGTACACAAACTGATATCAGCATCATACTTACAGTAGCAGCTGTGTATGGAAGCTGCTTTTATAGCCTGTACTGCCAGCATCCATCCTGACTAAGCATGTCCATTCTTTCCTGAGCAGTTGCATTTCCATTGCACATTTTGAGCCTGCACTGAGCGCATGCCCAGGCCTTCCTGGACCAAACAAAACAGCTTACTTTCTAGGCAACATATGAATAGCTTAAAATATGTGAGAAAATCACAAAAATAGGCGATTGCAAAATAATGGTGTGTGATAGGAAAATTTCAAGGTGATTTTCGTGATCAGCAACCCCAAATCCATAAGATACACCCAAAAGTGTTCAGGAAGGAAAATCTTCGTTGTCCAGTGTTAATAGCATGTATCTTATTCTGTGTTGTTAATACTGTTTTCAGAGCCATTTTAATCTCCTGTAGTATTCCTTACTAATCTTTTCTCTCAATATTTTTTGCTTGGTTGTTGCTTCTTCATTTACTAATAGATATTTATATACACCTTCCTGTTCAAGTTCCCCGATGTCACAATCCTCAGTTGGGAAGGTATTTTCTGTTTTGCTTAGTTTTCCTCTAAGCAAGGTTGCCTGTTGTTCCTGTATAAGGAATAGAAACATTCAACTCCATAAAGGAGCTTCTCTGCCAAATTCAGAATCAACTGCAGCTGTCTGATGGTTGTAGTTTCAGTATCTTGCAGCAGTGAATTGCAGTATTCCAGTCTACCCTGGACAAAAGAATGTGCAAAACCTCAAATAGCGTTCATATCTAGGACCCTTTTAACTGAGTGGATAAGGCCTGCTGCAAAAAATCAGCTTTTAACCACTTTAGACACATGTAGACAAAACGTTTATTCAGCATCCACAATAAGTATGGAAAACTCTGAAATGGAAAGAATTCCAGGTAAATTCTTCTCATTTGTCCTAGAGAAAATGAGAACTTCTGACTTGTCATCACAGCTAATTGTGAACATAAGCTGTATGTCACCAGCGTACATAAAAGTTGTGAATCCTTGCAAGTGGTGATATGTAAATATTAAAAAGGATAGGTGCTAATATTAAACCCTGGGGCACACCGCATGTGAGGGAGCATTTGCTGAGATACAGTCCCTCCATTGAACAGTATAAGAGCGGTCATCCAAATATGATGAGAACCACACCAGCAGAGTTCCTCTTAGGCCAATATCAAAAAGATTTTGGAGTAAGATCTGGTGATACTACTGCCAAAAAGTCTAGCAGTATTTTTTTTTAATAAAAATATTTCAGTAATACAAAAAGGAAAAAAAGGAACAAACAGAAAAACAGCCATACAATTATACAGCCCCAAATCACACAAGCATATCCTAGTCCACATCAAGGGGGTGCTTGACAAATTATGACCAAAAACCCCCAAATGATCCCTGGTAATATATGAAAACTCCATTAACTAATCGGTGAACAAGAAAACAGTAAGGAAAAATATACCAATCCACTAAGTCTTACTGTCCAAGGAAGCAATCAGTTCTACTTCTAAAAATATGTATCTAAGTCTAGCAGTATTAACAGGACATTATTGGCAGTAGCAATTTCTGTTTTCACAGAATTTACAAAGCAAACTAAAGCAGTTTCTGTGATTTTCAGCAAAGCGTCTCTGGGAATACAAAACCGCAGAGGCATTATAGTTCAAACATAGAAACAGAGATCATTATGGCAGAAGGGTCCATCCAATCTGTCTAGTTGACTTCCTATTACAATGCCATCAATCCCAGTTAATCTGTCTTTCACTTCACAGCTAAGAATCCTCTCACTGAATGGTCAAATCATCAGACTGACTTTCCACAAACGTCAGGACTTTCCTGCTCTTCAAGCTAAGAGGGAATGCAGGCAGTTAAGTTTGTACATCTGACAGCTGTAAAATAGTTTTCTCCAAGTTATAATGCCCTGTTCAATGTAATTTCAGTTTGTTCAATGTAAACCGCGCTGATGCAGAATAGCGCGGTATATAAGAGAATGTAAATAAAATAAAATAGAGCAGTGCAAATGGGGAAAGCCAAGAGATTGTTGGAGGCAGCATCCATTATGCTACTATGTAATGTTAAAATAGCATTATTACGGGCTGTCCCCATGACTAAGGCATATGGCTATGTATTCTGCCCTAGGAAATCCTGAATTGGATTCACCATCTGTTGGAGGGGTGCACAAAGAAGGCCCCTACTGAGAAATAAGTGCACTGAGGGTATGCCTGGGATGAGGCACTCACCCAGTTTTGTGATTAGAAAGGCTGCCCCCAGCTGCCAGGGCATACAGCATAGGAGGGAGATGTGGTAGGGGAAAAAAAGGACCTTCTCCTACAGCAATGGTTCCCAAATCTGTCCTTGGAGATCCCCCAGCCATTCAGGTATTCAGGATATCCACAATGAATATTCATGAGATAGATTTGCATGAACTGCCTCCATTGCATAAACATTTCTCTCATGCATATTCTTTGTGGATATCCTGACTACCTGACTGGTTGGGGTCTCTCAGGGAATTTGGAAACCACAGTTCTACAGCAGGGACAGCAGGTATATTTTTTTGGCTGGAGGGGCTCAAACAAACCAATCTCCAGTCCTGCCCCCCCCCCCCAGGCTCTCTAATTGCTGCTACTGTGTTGATCAAAATATTGGTAGGTGCATGGCCCCCTATTCCACTGCCTGGGTCCTACAGTACTAACTGGAATGTGCACATTTCAAGGGGGTTTGGAAAACGCATGCAAAAGGTTTCAAAATATTTTTAAGGAAAACAACAAAGAGACTATAAAGATCTTTCAACTGCTTTACTTAATGCAAGCCCACAAAAGGAAGGGTCAAAATCATTAGTGTAGTGAAAAATAAGTCATGGCATTCATTGTAATTAACAGTAAAAGAAGTTCACTCAGCTTTATATCCTTATCATACGCAAATGAATTTTCAAGCTCTTTCCTGCAATTAAGGCTAATCTGAAACAAAGAAATCACACTATGGGGACGATATCTAAAATTATATATTTTTCAAGAAAAATATATAATTTATCTGGATTCCAAAACAAATAAATAGGATCCCTGTGTAAGAATCCAGTGAATCCTTACCGTGAAATTGAGTTTCTGACAGTGATGATGTTGTGGTTGAAGAGAGTAGATAATTGGACTGACCCATTTGGTACTGTACTCATTCCCCTACTGGAGAGGCTACAGTGGTTTATTCCTACGTTTGATTTAGTGAGCCCTTGAAAATTTGAGGTCAGTATTGAGTAGCTGGAATTTCGAGAGGGAGTAGGGTGTCTCTTCTTTTCTCCTGCATTGCCTTGCAGAAATGGTACCAAGGTCATGACTGCAATTGGTGAGTTTTCTATGACAGAAATGAGCCTACTACTACTACTGAGCATTTGTATAGCACTATAAGACGTACGCAGCGCTGCACAGACATGTAAGAGACGGTCTCTGCTCATCAGAGCTTACAATCTAGTCAAGACAGACAATTTCTCAGCATATACAAGCCATAGACAAAACAAAAGAGGAGGCGGAGTTCTCATCCTCAGCAGAACAGAGCTTCATTTCCAACTAGTTGACTCTACTTGTTCAAACCACTTGGAGACAGTCTCCATTTCCAACAAGGGCTGCTCTATAAATCTGCTTTATAGAGCTCCCTAAGCCTCCACTGAGGACCTCCCAACTATTGTAAATCTCGCATCTAATATCCAGAATTCAAATACTCCAAACTGGATTCTAGGTGATTTTAACCTGCCAGCGCTTCAGGATAACCATTCTTCTACCTTTCTTGAAGCCCTCAATATCTTAGGTTACAAGCAATTAGTAAATGAACCTACTCATGTGAAGGGAAATACACTAGATCTCATATTCGCCTTGCAGACAATTTCTGACCAATTCCATGACACCGTGTTGTCCATAACTACTGTACCATGGTCAGATCACAAACTCATCATTTTCCAAATTCCAACTCATGACAGTCAATCGAAGACCAACAGAGCGCCAAGTAATCCCTCTAAACTACCTGCTAGAAGTTCCGCCCATTCAATAGAGATCTTATCTTGGCTGAAATGGGTTCGCTCCTTAATGAGACCACCCTAAACCTGGATGAGCTGATCACTTGCTGGAACAATAACCTCAGCGCGACCGCACTTCGTCTGCCACCTAACAACTCATCAAGGAAAAGACCTGCAGCCCCCTGGTACACAGCCGAACTAAAAGCATCACTCCACTTACTAAGGAAACTTGAGAAATGTTGGCGAAGGTCACACTCCTTTCGAGACCAGACAGCTTACATCCGTCAGCTAACTGCTCACTGTGAAGCCATCACAGAGAAAATGAAACGGTACCACACGGACACCCTAAAACGCTCGCTAAATAAACCTCATGATCTGTTTAACCTTGTCAAGTCTCTATCCAAGGAGCCAACACCGGAGCACCAATGTGAAATCCATCCGCAGGAATTTGCCTCTTACCTACAATCCAAGTTTTGTCAGACAAATAAAATTTCAAGTGGTGCCTGCCCCACAGACCAAGGGTGTACAACATATACAACATCTTTAACTTCCTTCTCAAACCCTTCCAAGAAGTGCATTGAAGATACTATCATGAACCTCAACACCACTACTGCACAAACAGATCCTTGTCCGGCTTTCTGGATAAAGGAACTCAGCAGTGATCTCAGTCCGATAATAACAAAAATAATGAACCTATCCTTCTCAAGTGGTTACTTCCCATCTGCCCTCAAGCGCACATCGATCATACCACTGCTAAAAAATAGTAAACTAGACCCCCAAAAGGTAGACTCCTACAGACCCATTTCAAGTATACCTTTTCTCGCAAAATTAATGGAAAAAGTAGTGCAAAGGCAGTTACAAGACCACATTGACTCTGCTGCTCCACTTGACCCATGCCAACATGGTTTCAGGGAGTCACATGGAGTGGAAACACTCCTCACCACCCTTTTCAATAATATAATCACTGGCATTGACAGCATTCATCAGGGTTTTGCACTCATTTTCTTAGACATTGCCGCAGCCTTCGACTCAGTAAATCATGAGCTTCTTCTTGGACGACTAAAAGAGAAGGGCATCTGTGGAACAGCACTGGAATGGTGCAAATCATACTTGACCGATAGATGGCAGCAAGTACGATCAGGCGGAGCAACATCAGAACCGTTTCATCAAAACCAAGGAGTTCCCCAGGGATCCTCCCTATCGGCCTTGTTGTTCAACATATACATGCAACCCATTTGCAATATCATCAGGTCCTTCAATGTCAGTTGTATGGTATATGCAGATGATGTCCTGCTCTATATGCCGTTCTACATAGACCAAGTTGACCTCTCCCCTTTGACCAACTGCTTCAATGCCATATCTGAATGGCTCCTGTCACAAAACCTTCGGATTCAGCATAAAAAAA
This sequence comes from Ichthyophis bannanicus, assembly GCA_033557465.1. NCBI lineage: Eukaryota > Metazoa > Chordata > Amphibia > Gymnophiona > Ichthyophiidae > Ichthyophis > Ichthyophis bannanicus. The sequence goes on from CM066031.1 coordinate 1,374,210,148, forward strand.
CGGAGGTGCTCTTCATTACGAGGAGCCCAAACTTCAGCCCACCCAAATACTTGAAGGTGAAAGAGGCCGAACTTCAAGCAAAACCCACAATTCGTTACCTGGGAGTTACACTGGATCAAAACCTTGACATGAAGGCACACATAGCTAACACTGTAAGAGCAATCTATTTCAAGATCCGTTCACTCAGACATCTACGCCCCTTGCTTGAACTGGAAGATTTTCGGACAATTTACCAGGCCCTGATAATACCACATCTGGATTATGCCAATGCCATATTACAAGGTCTCCCACAATCCACCTTGAACCCCTTACAACTTGCCATGAATAATGCAGCAAGGGTTCTCCAGGGATCATCTAAAAGAGACCATGTGACACCCCTTCTAAAGCAGTTACACTGGCTTCCTGTACAAGCCAGGATCTTATTCAAGACAGTGCTGCTGACATTCAAAGCGGTCAATAAGCTCTCTCCATCTTCACTTTCTGACCTTATCCAAGCAACAGCGCCTAATAGACCAAGAAGATCCACTGCGATAAATATGCTATCATTGCCGAGAGAATTAACAAAATGCACTTCAATAACCGCAAACAGGGCCTTCAGTCTCTGCGCACCAAGATTCTGGAACTCACTACCAACAAACATCAGGGCAATAACTAACCTGACCCAGTTTAGGAAGGCCCTTAAACACTTCCTTTTCATTAAATATTTCCCAGAGAACAACGAACCACATCCCCACTCAGATACTTACAACTGTCCCATCACACCCTGTAAGCCAGGCGTCCACACCATGTAAGGAGTCCTTGACCATTAAATCCCTTGCTATGTCTTATGTGACTTCATTGTGTAAATAGTTACCTTTTTATCCAAGTTGTTTCTCCTGTTAATTGTAAACTCAGACCTATGTACCCTGTCTGATTGTTATGTTCCATGTAAACCGCGCTGATGCTGAATAGTGCGGTATAGAAGAAATTGTAAATAAATAAAATAAACACAATAGGTGTAGACAGGGATACATCTAGGGGGCATGGTAAGGAAATACAAAGGAGATCAGGTGAGTCAAGATCCGAAAGTGGCAGCAAAGAGGTGAGTTTTCAGCCTGGATTTGAAAAGGGTCAGAGAAGGCACCTGATGTACAGACTCGGGTAGTTTGTTCCAGGCATAAGGAGCAGCAAGGTGAAAGGAGCGAAGTCTGGAGTTAGCAATAGAAGAGAAGGGCACAGATAGAAGCGATTTGCCAATAGAATGGAGTTCTCTAGGAGGGGTGTAAGAAGAGATAAGAGAGGAAAGGTAGTGAGGAGCTGCAGAGTGAATGCACTTAAAGGTCAGCAGAAGTTTGAACTGGATGAGGAAATGGATAGGGAGCCAATGAAGTGACTTGATAAGAGTAGTAATATGAGCATGACGAGGCTGGAGGAAGATTAGCTGCGCAGCAGAGTATTGAACAGATTGAAGGGGAGAGAGATAATTCAGTGGGAGACCTGCAAGGAGAAGGTTATAATAGTCAAGAAGGGAGGTGATTAAGGAGTGGATAAGTGTCTTAGTAGTGTGTTCAGAGAGGAATGGGCAGATTTTGTTGATGTTATAGAGAAAGAAGCGTCAGGTCTTAGCTATCAGATGGATGTGTGTGGAGAAGGAGAGCGAGGAGTCAAAGACAACCCCAAGGTTGTGAGCCAAGGAAACAGAGAGGAATAGAAAGTTATCCACAGAGACTGAGAAAGGAGGAAGAGGAGAGGAGGTTTTGGGGAAAAATAAGAAGCTCAGTTTTGGCCATATTCAATTTCAAGTGACGGTGAGACATCCAAGCAGCAATGTCAGAAAGGCAGGCAGAGATCCGAGCCTGGATTGCCAGAGAGGTTTCAGGTGTAGAGAGGTAGATCTGGGAGTCATCAGCGTAAAGATGGTACTGAAAGCCATGGGAAGAGATGAGTACACCAAGGGACTGGGTTTAGAGAGAGAAAAGGAGTGGACCCAAGACAGATCCTTGGGGTACACCAACTGAGAGCGGGATTTGGATCCTACCAAAGTATGTTCAAAATTATTCTAATTTCTCAGGTTCATTGCTGATGATCATTTTAACATTTGTGCTAAAGAGTCTCTTTATGAACTTCATAAGGTATAATATGCACAGACAACATATCAAGGTGCACTTGGATATTCTTTTAAGTCAGGCTAGTGGTACCCAATACAACCTGGACAATTTCTCTATCTTTCAGCCACTTTTTCTTAGTCTTTGACTGAACTTTCTGGTACTTGAGACTTTGCTCTTTCTCCAAACATAGTACATATTAGTTGCTTGGTTAGGATCCTTCTAAATATGGCTATGCCTTCCTGGGTGTATCCGATCTCCTCTGATCTTGGAAGCTAAGCAGCATTGAGCCTGGTTAGTATTTCAATGGGAGGCCACCTTGGAATACCCAGGTTCTGTAGGCCTACCAAGCAGAGGAAAGGTCTGGCAATGTACTTTCAGTTGCAGCTTGCCAAAAAAGGACCCAGGGGATAATCACAACATGGACATCTATCCCCAGGGTTACCAGAAGTTTGCATTGACTCAATGGCACTTAACATCAGTAACAAGGACACTTCTGTTAGTAGTGCTGTTCTTCTGTTTTTCTCCTTTACCACAATGTTTTGTTTTCTTGCATTAATTTTTTTTAATCAGTGGGAACGGGAATATAGGTCATGATACCAGTGTTTTGCTGGCAGAGTGATGATATAAATGGATATTTTAGATATACAGTCAAACCTCGGTTTTCATGATTAATCCGTTCAAAAAAGTCTGACTAAAACCGAAATGTATGAAAACTGAAGCAATATTTCCCATAAGAATTAATGTAAATCCAATTAATCCGTTCCAGACACCCAAAAATATTCACAAAAAATACATTTTATAGAGAATAACTATATTTTTCATACAGAAAACAATGAGAAATAAATATAAATGACTAATGAAATGGATAAATGAACATTTAACATCACTTTTACCTTTATTGAAGACTCTTGGCAAAAACAAGAAGGATCCATAAAAAAAAGCCTCCAGTAAAGGCACCAGCCACAGCCACCGGAAACACCATTCTCCCGCTCAGGCAACCTGGAACGCAGAGCTGAGCATGCGTTCCAGAGCCATGTGGCAATGGCTGCAGCAGCACGGGCCTCCGAAGTCTCAGCCAGGCAGAACAGCTCCTGTCACTTCTCTCACCTGCCCGATCATCACAGGACAGCACACACACACACACAGATACAGCACTGTAATCTGATCTCCGACTCTCTCACCCGCCTCCGATTCCATCTCAAAAGCAAATTGCAAGCTGGAAGAAATGCTCAGCAGCAAGTTTGGAAGATCCATCAGGACTGGCATGTTTGGAAGACCCATCAAAGTTTTGCCGTCAGCAGGGAGTCCCAGCAGGGAGTCCTCTAATTGAAAGCGTGTCGGAAGCATCAGATCAGCCACACTCTCACTCCTTGATTCTTGCTACAGTATTTTTCAAAGGATCGCTGAAAGCAAAGAGGGCTGGATCGCAAAAACAAGCTAAGTACTGTACTTTACTGAACGACCCCCCCTGGAATGGACCATTTTAAAATTGTACGAAAACTGAGCAGATGTACGAGAACCGGGACAAAATCTCATTGAAAAAAAGACGTCGAAAACCGAAGCTTACGAAAACTGGGGCATACAAAAACCGAGGTTTGACTGTAATGTGAAAATTGGAATTGGGACATCCAAATTACAACATGTCCAAAAATTTCTCCGCTAAACATACAGCTGTTTTTAAAAATACACATTTATGTGCAACGGGAGGTGCCATTTCATAAATATGCACATGAAAAAAATTTGACGGTGGGAGGGAACTCGCATGTGTAATTGCAGGCATATCACATGTAAATGTCGGCCATTTTGCATATCCAGACATGCAGATGCTCCTAATTAATTAAAGGCAACTCACCTTTGACTCCATTTCAATTTTCAGGATGGGGCATAAACATTTGGGGATTAAGGAGAAGGGACTATCCCCCTTAATCTCTCCTGTAGAGGGATAGCCAAAAGGCGCACTTTTTAAATCCTTATTTGTGCCAGGAAACAGGTGTAAATTTAGACATGGATGATTTGGGGCTTTCAGGTGCATACTCTAAATGAAATGAGGGATACACGTATAGAGTTTTGTCCTCCCATGCCATACACCTGATGCGCCTCCGTCTGTGACAGGGGCGCTGTACACCCAGCATGGCCACGGCAGCTGTATGATGGCTTATTCCTGCGCATCTGGTCTTGTGGGGGCAAAAAGACAGTGCAGCTGGTGTGTGGGGCAGTGGCAAGTTGCAGTCACGTGGACAGTGTGGCCGATGCCTGGGCCAGGGCAGTCCACCATTCCCCAGTCGTGGTGGTCAGTTTGGTAAATGGTGATGGGCCAAATGGTGGTGGTATCTGTTGGCACACAGTGACAGCCACAGCCTGTTGATAGCACCTCCTGGGCATCAGGGTTGTATGTGGTCCAGTCCGCCATATTACTCCTCAGTCTATCCCCTTTCACCCTCATCCTGTGTCCCCTTGTAGCAGAGTTTGCTTTCAATCAAAAGAGGCTCTCCTCTTGTGCATTTATACCATGGAGGTATTTGAACATCTCTATCATATCTCCTCTGTCCCACCTTTCCTCTAAAGTATACATATTAAGATCTTTAAGTCTGTCATCATATGTTTTATAACAAAGGGCGTTAAACATTTTAGTAGCCACCCTCTACACCAACTCCATCCTGTTTATATCCTTTAGAAGGTGTGGTCTCCAGTATTACATACAATACTCCATATAAGGTTGCACCAGTGACTTATACAGAGGCACTGTTGCCTCCTTCTTTTTGCTAGCTGTCCTCTCCCTATACACCCAAGCATCCTTCTGGTTTTTGCCATTGCCTTTTCTGCCTGTTTAGACACTTTAAGATCATCAGAGACAATCATGCCCAGGTCCTGCTCTTCTTTTGCAGAAAGAGGTACTTCACCCCCTACACTGTACCGCTCCCTTGGATTTTTGTAGCCCAAGTGCTTGACCCTGCATATTTTAGCATTAAATCTCAGCTGCTAAATTCTTGACCATCCTTCAAACTTAGCTAAATCCCTCCTCATGTTATCTACTCCTTCCTGGGTGTCTACTCTATTGCAGATTTTGGTATCATCCGCAAAGAGGCAAACCTTACCTGACAGCTCTTCCGCAATATCACTAACAAAGATATTAAAAAGGACAGATCCCTGTGGCACACCACTGGTAACTTCTCTCTCCTCAAAGTGAGCTTCATTTATCTGTACCCTTTGTTGTCTCCCACTCAACCTATTTCTAACTCAGTCAGTCACTTTAGAGTCCATCCCTAGGATGCTTAGTTTGTTTATAAGTCGCCTGTGTGGAATGGTGTCAAAGGCTTTACTGAAATCCAAGTACATCAGATCTAGGGCTCTCCCTTGGTCCAACTCCCTGGTCACCCAGTCAAAGAAATCAAGCAGATTTGTTTGACAAGACCTGCCTCTGGTAAACCCATGCTGCCTTGGATTCTGCAATCCTTTAAACTATGCTGACAGTATTTTGACGCTCATTCCACTTTTCTTTAATTTATTTTATTTACATTCTCTTATATACCGCGCTATTCTGCATCAGTGCAGTTTACATTGAACAAACTGAAATTACATTGAACAGGGCATTATAACTTGGAGATAACTATCTTACAGGGAACATGGGCTATGGAGGGTTAAGTGGCTTGCCCAAGACCACAAGGAGCACCTGTGGGACTAGAAACCCCAGTCCTTCCGGCCCAAGGTTGCTGCCCTCTAGTGGGATTTGAACTCCCGACCTTCCGGCCTGAAGTACCTTGCCCCAACCACTAGGCCACTCCTCCACTCCTGGAATACAGCTGGTTTGGGCTTCCAAGATAGTATTTTTAAATACTGCCCATGCTTGATGCAAATCTTTTAACCTTTGCAGCTGCTCCTTTTAGTTTTTTTCTTAACTATTTTCCTCATTTTATCATAGTCTTGCTTTTGAAAGTTAAAAGGTAGTGCTGTGGATTTCCTTGCCATCCTTCTTACATTTATTGAATCAAATGCAATCATGCTATGAACACTATTGCCAAGTTGCCCTAACACTATTATCTCTTGCACCACATCCTGTCCACTAAGGACTAGGTCCAAAATAGCTTACCCTCTTGTTGGTTCATGAACCAAATGCTCCAAGAAGCAGTCATTTATTTAATCTAGAAACGTTTTCTCCCTAACACGTGCTGCTGTGACACTGATCCAGTCAATACCACGATAATTGAAATCACCCATTATTGTTAAAAAAAAAAAAAGAAAAAAATAAGAGAGCAGATTGCTGGATCGTGAGGAGATGCTGACCCTGTACATCGGGCTGTTGGATTGCTGCAGCTGTGGCTGGCTTTTGGTTCCCTACGCTGCTACTGCCCTGCTTACATCGGGCAGGTGTGCTCGGGGCAGCCTGCTCTCTGTGGGACCTTGTGGATTTTAAAAGCTTCTCCACTCACTCCGGAGGCAGATCACATTGCTGGATCGTGAGGAGGTGCTGACCCTGTACATCGGGCCGTTGGATTGCTGCGGCTGTGGCTGGCTTTTGGTTCCCGACGCTGCTACTGCCCTGCTTACATCGGGCAGGCGTACTCAGGGCAGCCTGCTCTCTGTGGGACCTTGTGGATTTTAAAAACTCCACTCACTCTGGAGGCAGAGAAGATTGCTGGATCATGAGGAGGTGCTGACCCTGTACATCGAGCCGTTGGATTGCTACGGCTGTGGCTGGCTTTTGGTTCCCGACGCTGCTACTGCCCTGCTTACATCGGGCAGGTGTGCTCGGGGCAGCCTGCTCTCTGTGGGACCTTTTGCTTTATAAAAGTGGATTTCCTTCTCTCCATGATTGCGGAGCGCGATTGCGGGGTGTTTTTCGAAGGGGCGTTTTCAAAGGGGCAGGATCTGCCCCTTTGACGCCCCTTCGACGTCACTGTGACGGTTAGTTCCATTTTGGTAAGAGCTGAAGGTTTTGGGCTGTAGTTGTTATTTGCTTTCTACTTTTTGCGTGTTGTTTCTTATATTCGTTGGTCTTGATAAGGTGTTTATATGGGTAAGCGGAAGGCTAAAACACTTCCCAAACCTTCAGAGGCTTGTTCAGGTGTTGCTAAACCTGCTGGTCCTCTGGACAAACATTTTGCTCCCAAACCTTTGGCACAGTCGTCCCCCGAGGGTGCTTCCTTAAGCCCCGGGGGGAGATCTCCTCCTCCTTGCCCTATTTCTAAGGATGATGTAAGTTTTAAGGTCTCCTCTGAGATTAGCAGGGAAGAGAATTTAGTACGTATTCCCTCCCCAGTTCAGTTGGCAAATGTAGAGGGCTCTTTTGAACTCCCAGTTTTGCTACCGGATGCAGAGATTACCCTAAAGGACTTGTGGGGGGGGGGGGGGCCTTAAAGTGCATTGATACTAAGGTATCTTTGGCTGTTACTTCTTTATGCAAATTTTCTCGAGGCTGCTTTATCTGTACAGCAGCTGGATAAGAAAGTTTTGATGATAGATATGGCTGTTGCTAAATTGGAATCCCAAGTTTCCCCTCTTCAGGCTCTTAAAGTAGTTGGAATTAAAGATTCCTTAATTTTATATTCAAAGGTTGAAACTCTGGAGAATTTGATTTGGGCATGTAATTTGCGTTTTTTAAATTTTCCGCGGTCATCACTACTGTCTCCCCAGATTCTTTTGGAAAAGTATTTCAAGGAAATATTAGCTATATCTGATCCTATTGATGTTATGCAACTTTATTATGTCCCCACTAGTTCAAAGAGGATTAATCCTGTTGAAGGTGAACTTGATGAAATTGTTCCTTCTGTAACAAATCTCACTGCTTTCCTAGAGGATTCTCTTGATACGATATCACAACGCTCTACTTTGTTAGTTACTTTTGCGTCAGTTTTGATTAAGCAACGTATATTGAGAGTCTTTTTTAGGGCTAAGTCTGCTAAGTTTTGTGGACAGCCTATAAATATTTTCCCGGATGTGTCTCGTCCCACCCAAATGCGCCGGAGGCAATTTTTAGCTCTTAAGCCCCGGGTTGTAGCTCTGGGTGCTTCATTTTTCTTGAGATTTCCGTGCAAGTGTATCCTTAATTATGATAACGCTTCATATGTTTTCTCGGATGTATCACATCTGGAGAAAGTTTTGCTAGATAGACAGGGTTTGGTCGGGGATTAGTGATCTTGATTATATATGCCTCCAATGTTGTGGCCTGTATTGACCTGTTTTCTTTTCCATTTTAGGAAGATGTGGTTTGTTACTTTGTATCACAATTCTGCTCTCTTGATGTGGTCTATATAGTTTGTTTCCCACAATAATGTGATTTGCATTTTGTTTATAGTTGCTTGTGGTTTTTTTGTGGGTGCTTACATATATCCTGTACTTTTTGGCATTGTATTATGTTAAAATCTATAAATAAAAGGAAAAAAAAAAGAAATCACCCATTATTGCTGTGTTGTAACTTTTTGTTTGCTTACCCGATTTCTTTTAGCATTCTTTAATGTCAACACATCAGAAACCAGTGACCAAAGCTCATCTAACCAGTCTGTTGTTGTTGATGGAGATTGATAGATCAATATCATAATCAGAGGAGTAGAGTTGTTTATGCTGAAGTGAATTTTAAGAAGTATAGGTTCTGAAAAATATAGTTGTCTCATAGGTAATATACAAGTTTTAAAATGCTCGAGCAATAGACATGCTAAACCTCCACCGCATCTGCCTGGTCTACCTATGTGGAAAAAGCATAATCAGGTGAGAAGGCTTGAGATAGGAATGTGGCTTCACCTTCCTGGAGTGAAGTTTCTGTCAGGCAGAGTACATGAGGTTTCTGATCTCTTAGAAGATAATTAATAAGTACATGTTTAGTACTAAGAGAATAGCAGTTTAACAAACCTATTTTAATGCTTGTACTCAATGTATTAGCTACAGAGGCTGCTATCACTGAGGCCTGCAGTAAGAGGTTAACCAAACAACGATCTGCAGATCTATGGTGAGCTGTTTCAGATTACGTTTAGCCATACCAAGTGGCTCTTCTACCATACAAAACTGGAATAGGGTGTAGTATCTGTACTGTTGGAGTACTCTGTGCAAGACCTTGGGCATATGAAATTAAAAATTAAGACAGAGGGTAAATATAGAAACAACATAGTGATGGTGCCCCGTGGAGGTGCCTGAAGCAACACCCAAAGGAGCCTAACTTGCTGCTTAGGCATTCACTAGTGACTAGTGAATTTAAAGTTTCCTCAGTGTCCTGACACTACCTGGTCATCTTAGTTGGTGGGGGCAAAGGCAGAGACTTGGGAGGTAACTCAAGAGTGATCTGGTTTACTAGCAAGATTATCAAACACACTTGGGTGTCTTAGTGGGTGGGATCAGAGGCACAGACAGACTTTGTAGTTCTGGTGAAACCATTATTAAGGTGGACTTGGGGAAATCTTTCTACCATTTGGGATCCTAATATATACTGGTGACCCGGATTGGCCACTGTTGGAAACAGGAGACTGAGCTTGATGGACGTTTCGTCTGATCCAGTATGGTAATTCTTATTTTCTTAAAAATAAAAACTTGTTCCACATGCTGAATTAAATATATGGACAAGGTAAGCATGACAGACCAGAAAAATTTGTTTTGAGGACCATAGTTTTGAGTCTCTTGTATGTTACCTTCTGTTCAGTTACTGATCTTTTCACAGAGGAGATGCTACTTATTTCCTGTTTAAAGCTGTAACAAGGTAAAAAAACCCCCTATATACTAAATAAATGTCCTGCTACTTTTCTGCTGCTTTTGTTCTGCAGTGGGATAAGTACAAATTCAGACCCCTAAGCAAAAATTATGGAAGAGAACAGGTCCTCCTTTAGGAAGTCAAGAGCTGCAGCATGGGGAGGAGGGGCTACCTTTCCTGTGTGATCCTCCCTTTTTATCTCCCACTTGGCCCCTTTCAAATCCTCCTCCCACCCCATTCTTTTTTTATAACCTCTCCAGACCAAACACAGTGGAAAGTGGATTTATTTATTTGAGTACATTTCTATACCGCTCCTTCCAGTGATCAGCAGCGGTTTACATTTAACAATTAAATTCTGCACAGTTAGCAGTTACATATAACAGTAAGAAGATAACTTTGAACATTGGAACTTTGAACATTGGAGGGTAACATTAAATTTCAGATAACTCAAATAACTTTCAACTATTTACATAATAGATGAGAACATGTTGAAATACATATTATAAATTTAACTATATACAGTATTTGTGATAAAGTACATGCAAGAAGATTTACAATTTAATTAATTCTTTGTGTATTTGGAGGTTCATATGATAACAGATAACAGGTTTACAATTACAGGCTGGATTGTTCTCCAGCCTGTAATTGTAAACCAAATGCATCATCCCATGGCGATCTTTCAGCAGCAGTTGGAAGAAGAAGAGCCAGCGTAGCACCCGTGCTCATAAACCTAACTGTGGCTCACCCTCTTCTGTGGAGGCTTCCTGGTACTCCTGCTCCCAAACCTGTGATCCTCTGTATAAGTTTCTGTTACCAAGGAACCTCATGCAAGGGGATGATACAATGCCTATACTTACTGCTGAAAGATTGCACTGGGTAGACAAACCTAGTTTGTGGGTCCAGGCAGTACCGTGCCTAGCCCTGTTTGAGTGATACAGGTCACAGAGGCTTAGGGGCGCATTTTAGCTGCCTGCTGTTGCCCTGCCGCTGCCACTTTTTGTTGTCTCAGTGGCTGTAGGGCAACAGCAGGCAGCCAGAATCAGCCCCCTAAGCCTTTGCGCGGGTCTTTCTGCAGGTCTGGTCCCTCCCTCCTCTGACGCGACATCAGAGCAGGGAGGGATCAGATCTGCTTAAAGTTAGGTCTGCTCTGCCCTGATGCTGCTGGCGACTTGCACATCAGGTGCGGACCCCCCCCTCCCCTGCTGCCGTGGAGAAAGCAGAGGGCTGCAGCAGCAGGGCAAGAGCAGGCAGCGGCTGAACGGAGGTATGAGGGGGGGGGGGGGCTGTGCGCCCAATGTGCAAATCGCACAGGACACAATTCTGGCTCGGTACGGCCCTGGGTCCAGGGCAGAGGATTGTTGGGATCCCCTGTACTGTAGGGGCTGCTTGGATAAAACCTGTGCCTGTGTGTTCTTGAATATATTGGAAAAAATGCACTCATAACATTTCTGAATATTTTTGATGCATTATGAAACTTGATATGTATAGGAAGAGTAAAAAATCAAATATATATAAATGAAAATTTAGTTTCTGGTCCCTGAAAGATTTTTGCCCAGCTTGAAAATTAGTGATTAAACTTTAAAATAGCTTTCCAAATCATTTCTGAAATAATATTTGTGGAGCCACTAGCACTTTGGGTCATTCAGAACTCTCCAAAGTGGGTGCTGTGGGTGAGGGGCTGCAGCGGCTGCAATCAGAGTGGAGTGGGGCGCGAGGGGTGAGGTTCACCTAGGACACCTCATACTCTTGCACCAGTCCTGGGAAAAGCTCAACAACAGCAATAAAGACAAACCTGTAGCTGACTACGGTACAGATCTTCAGCTACTAGTATGCAAACTCAAGCTAAACCTGAAAAAGGGCAAGCCACTCATGGATGTAACAAAGTGTGATCTTGAAAATATATCATTGGAATTTCAAGACTGCTTGTGAAATCAATTCACAACTTTGGATACAAATAACAGAGCACCAGAAGAGCTAAGGGATGGCATTAAGAAAACTGTGCTCAAAGAAAGTGAAAAGTCTCTGCAAAAGGCAAAAAAACAAAAGCAGCAAAAATGGATGACTGAAGAAACTCAGAAAACTGCTCAAATGCAAAGAAGCTAAAGCTAGACAAAAAGAGATAAAAATGGAAATTTCCAGCATGCTGCAAAATGAAACAAAGAGAAGTACTACAATGACTCATGCAAGGAAATAGAATGAGAAACTATTAGAACAAGATCTGCTTTCCTAAAGCTACATGAGTTAAAGAGAAAATTCTAGCCTCAAATTGGAATTTATTAAAAGGTGCTCAAGGATCCACATTGAATGATGCTGAGAATATCACAAAAAGGTGGAAAGAATACACTCAGATATTATACCATAAAGATAACGTGGATTAACAGCAGTTTCAACCTGTACCTTATAATCAGGAACCATTGGTGATGAAAGAACCCATCGAAGAATCATTAAAATTATTAGCAAAGAACAAAGCACCAGGACTTGATGGCATTCTCATTGAAGTATTACAGCAATCAGGTGCAGTTTATATGTCTCTGCCAGGAATTTGGAAGACAACATCATGGCAGATCTGTGTTCATACTATTATTGAATAAAGGTGATTTGACTGACTGTGAAAATTATCACACGGTTGCTCTGATCCCACATGCCAGCAAGATTCTACTCAAGATCATTCAGTGGAGACTACAACCATACCTGGAATGAGAACTGCCCGAAGTAGAAACAGGATTCAGAAAAGGGCAGGGAGCAAGAGACATCATCACGAATGTGATATGGATCCTTGAAAAGACAAAAGGACACCAAAAGCAGTTCTACATGTGTTTTATTGATTATATCAAGGTCTATGTGAAGGGCTAGAGAGATAGGGGCTTATTTTTATTATTTCTTGGTAGTAACCTTCAGGTTGATTTATTAACTAGTTTATTGCTTTGCTCATATCTCTTTTTCTTCAAGTTGTATTGCTTGGAATGTATTTAGAAAATCACATAAATAAATAAGAAGTATGGGCATATCAGAACATTTGGTAGTTCTCATGCTCAACCTTTACAATGATCAAGAAGCAACAGTTTGAATGAAACAAAGAGAAACAGAATGGTTTAAAATCGACAAAGGTGTTCGACAAGGCTGCGTGCTTTACCTACTTAATTTGTATGCAGAACAAATCATCAGCGAAGCAGGACTGTATGACGACAACTGAGGTGTGAAGATTGGAGAAGACTTAACAGCCTTCACTATGCTGATACCATGTTACTAGTGGAAAGCAAAGACATGCTTATCGAGATCAAGGAACAGAGCGCTAAAATGGGCCTGCACCTTAACATGAAGAAGACAAAGATCCTGACAACTGGAAAAATCAATAATTTCTTTCTTAATTCTGGAGAAATAGAAATAGTAGCCATTTCTAACCTGCTTGAATCAATAAGTGGTAACAAAATGATAAGCAGTCTAGAAATCCAATGGCGCATTGCTCTTGGTAGAATGGCTATGAAAGACCTGGATAGATGTTTCAAGTGCAGATATGTTTCTCTGTAACTTAAAGGGGCTGTGCACTAAAAAAAGTTCCTCCTTGCCTCCTCTCCTCCTGTGGTACTCTTTCACAAACCCTTTCCCCCTTCCCTTCCCCCTGGCAACTATCTGGGGTTTCTCTGTTGGTAGCAGAGGGACAGGAGCAATCCCTGTCAGTCCCTGGTCTCAAAATGCATCTTCAGACCCCCAGCGATAGTCTCGCATTACTACTGCAAAGGGGTCAGGTTGTCAAATAAAGGACGCTTCCACATTTGACAGCCTGACCCACTGGCGATAGTAATGCGAGACTACTGCTAGGAGACTGAGGCTGCCACTTTGAGGCCCAGAGCTGCAGGAGCAAGAGAGTCTGGTGGGTGGTGAAGGGTTTATAAAAGGGAGTTGAAGGGGTGAGGAGGTTTCAAAAGGGAAACAGAGGGATAGGTTGTAGTAAAAGGGGACTGGAGGTACTGATTCTAAAGGAGCACTGCAGGGTTTTGAAAGATAGTGGTCCCTTCTTAGGCCAGCTATTTTTACATTGCTGCAAGCAGGAGTACACAATCCTCCTGGCTTCAGTAATGCAAAAGTACATTTACTTTGATATTCGCTACAGATACTGCATGAATCCCACATTGCACTGCAGCTCGGTAACTCTGGGCCAAAGTCAGTAGTAAAAGAGGGAAGTACAAGGTACTAAAAAATGAGGCAATAATGGATTTCAAACTTAAAATTTAAAAAATGTCTCTGTGAAATTTTATATAAAAAGTGATTTGGTTTTTGGATTTTTGATTCAGGACTGTTTCTGATTTATCCAACTGCAGGTCTGCAACTTATAAATGCTGCTAAGCAGTTGTACACTGATGGGGGAGTCCTGGATCCCTTGTTTACACTATTTTATGACATGCAATGAATACAAGGATGCAGAACTAACAAGAGCTGTTTAGTAAGAAACCATTTAATATACTGTACCTCTGATTTGATGGGGGTGACATCTGGGCTAAAGAATTAAAACAGCATTTATGAGTGAGAATATGAAAATCAGTGAAACGTTTTGACCATAAAAAAGGGAAGCACGCTCCTTAAATAATAAGAATCGCTGTCAACTCTGCAGCCATGGTGACGAAGGTTTAATGTTTAGCAAAAGTGTTTGGCCTGCTTTACTTAACATATTTTATTATATTTGCTTCTTTGATTTTCGAGTGAATTATGGGACAGGCTGTGTTTCTGAGTGACTGTAAATCATTATTCCTACTCTGTGAACACTGGTTATGTGTCCTGTCTGTGGTATCTCAGGGCCTTGGTTATAAATGTCAAACCTCACACTGAGTTTATGAGCCTAGAGACAGCACTGATTAGGCAACGGTCTTCTAGAAGTCGTATTTTCAGGCTGGACAAAAAAGGGGAGTTTTTCTGTAGCCAAACCCAATTTCTCAAGTTTTATACAAATGGTTTTCTTTCTCAAGTGGAATTTTTATTTTGAATCCAACTCTCAAATGTTGTGCTCAGAGCATCATTGTTGCTGTCATGTCTGATGACCAAGGAAGAGAATGTTTAAAAATTCCTGGAACTTAACGAGGAGTCTCACTTGGTGCTCATATTTTTCCAAACATCTACAAGTTTGACAGGCTGTTTTGCCTATAATTGGGAATGTGAGTCTAAATTCAAACTGTTTCCCTCTTCAAAAAGCAATTGAACAGACACGCACAAAACAAATAACCACTTTTTATGAAAATTTACCAAATCTGAGTCACAACCTCTTTTGCAGCGTAGGGCAGAATGAGAGATGGATATCCCAAAATATCTGAAATATAAAACACGATTCAGACCAAATCTATATAGTAAATTCCTCCATAGCATATACTATATGCCTCAGATTGCCAGTGACATTTTAGAATATGGCAGTGGGAGCCACTGCTACCTCCTTTACACTCTGTGGTGAACTAAATAAAATAAATAGTGAAAGGGACAAAGCCAAGCTTTGATCTTCTTTAATCATATAGAGAACCCTGCATATCAATCATCAGTCCTATATAACCATGCGTAGACCTAAACTCTTTAATAAAATAAAAGGTAGCATATAAATCAAATGGGTAATATACAAAATCAAATTGACATCAGTACTGAAGCAGCATAATACAGTCCTTCAAATACACCTCAATAAAAGTACTTATCTGAAACAATTGCAGTTCACTGAAGAACACCAAATACACTTGACCTGATGCGAGGTTTCACAAAGCTGCTTCAGGGGTCGGTGTTGCTGCATTTCTGACAATCAACTCAGTTCCCAGGTCCCCAAGCATTTTAATTGCTAACCCCTGATGATTTTTTTTGCATCTCTTAATGCTATAATATATAAAGAGAACTGCTGTTTATAAGCCTGCCTACTATCATTCGTATGTTCTTTCCTCAAACCTTGTTTCTGACTTTCTAACCCCTTTATTCATCACCCTTGTAAACCTATAGCTCATCATTTACTCTAGAATTACCTCTGTCCTTCAATGGTGCAAACTCCTATAATTCCTTTTATGGTGGTACAAATATTGGTTAGCAACTATTAGAGTCAAGATTTTTCATGACTACTTTGTTTACTCTGTGCATCTTGAAGCATGTGGACAATGTTCCTGGTGTACTTCAACTATTTCAGGGACTAAATGGACTAATCTTATAGATGGAAGAGTGGTATTGGTGCGTACTGACCCCAGTTGTCTTTCTGATTACATAATTTGTATTACGATATGCCCACGTGATTTAGTGTATGCTGGTCAGGCCAAAGACTGCATGAAGTTTCAACTCAATGAGAATAAGAGCAGGATTCAAACCAATAATCTTAGTGCACCTTTGGTCCAGCACTGGCTTGATTTTGGACACACTGTTGAAAGCTTAAAGTGGAGAATTATAGATCAAATTCCTAAAGGCTGGCGTGGTGGTGATTGAGGCTATCAGCAACTGGAACAAAATTGGAGTATTTTTGGATCTATAACTTGTAAACAGGGACACTCCTTGGTTTTAATGCTGAATTAGAATGGCAAGCATTGGTTTAAAAGTATGACATTCTTTTGTCATGTGATCTTCTCCCATAAAGATACTGATGCCATCTTTTCTCCTTTAGCTTGAACTGAGGTAGCATTTACACTGAATGGATAGATCATCCTGGGAAGGATATGAGAATATCCCCTGAAGCAGAAAGATAAGTTGATGTTTCTTTCGAAGCATGTCAGGGATCATTAAATCACTATGAACTCTAGTAAAAGTTATAGTTCTAAGTTATTTTTGAATAAGTGCTATGTAGAAAGAAATCAACTGTATTTTGAAGAATGGACTGATGATGAACATGAAGGTGCTACATTGGTGATGTAACCAGAAAATTGCCTACTAGTTTGATGGTCCTAAAATATGTTTTTCTAAAATTTTATTTGAGTTCTATTGTTGGATATGTGTTACTGATTTGTGAATTCTGAGTTCAACCTTAGCATATAATCTCATCTACTCTTTCTTATCCCAGGGATCTTTGTTGGTCTTGCTGCTTTTTAAAATATTCATTAATGACCAATATGCATGAAAACTCACGAAGGTGCACACAAAGGGCCATTCACCTTTGGTGGGTTGCCTATGGTGACAAGTACAATCTCTGATGTTGCTTATTCATAATCCTTCAGTTGGGGAAGATGACCTCAATGCCTGATGGAGCTTACTGTCCCAGTCCCCAATTTAAAGTGCTTTGTGCAAGATAATTGCTGATGGGCCAAGCCCTTCAGGTTTCCAGAATCCTCTGTCAGCTGGCATGCATCAGAATTTGTGCACTATTGATTGGGTCTGGTTTTGTGAGCCTATTTTATAAAGCTAACATAGGTGCCTGTGTTGACTTTATAAAATACATTTAAAATTGACACCTTTCGCTACAGTATATGGGCATAGGCGACCCAGTACAAATTAGCAACCATGCACGAACACACATATTTTATAAAATATGTATGGACCTTGCTGCTTTGCCCAATTACATCCCCTACATGGCATACTCATAAGTGCATATGATCTCATTGACACACATGCATTTATATACATGTTTTAAGCCATACAATTTCATAAGAGACATTTTGTTCATGTAAATAAAAAATCTATATGTGCTTTTGAGTCAGTGCTGACTCCTGGCAATCCAGCAGCTCCTGGGTTTTCTTGGCAGTGTGACTGAAAGTAGATTGCCGGGTCTTTCCTCCAAGGCAATGGCGGGCTTAGTGACGTTTCCAAGGCTACAAGGAGTGCCAGTGAGAAATGAACCCTGGTCTCTTGGATATCAAGCCAGTGCTCTGACCACTAGGCTACCCCTCCACTCCACATGCATGTAAATGGAGCTGGCTTAACCATTAGGAAGACTAGGCAGTCACTTAGGATGGAAGTTTCTAGAGGGCAGCAAAAAGCATCTGCAGGATAGGCAAAATATAGGTCCATTTACTTGCATAATGGCTTTTGAAGATTGCCTTCATGTATATACTGTATACAGGGCCATACTGAGGGAAGATTGCGCACATCGGGCATGCCTCAGACTTGCACATCGGGCATGCCCCGTGCGACTTGCACATCGGGCGCACCCCCCCGCATCATGAGAGAAGAGGCGCGCCCGATGTGCAAGTCACCGGCATGCTAAGCAGATCTTTCCCTCCCTGCAGATCTGCTTAGCATGCCGGCGAGAAGGTTTAAGGGGCGCATTTTAGCTGTCCTGCCATTGCCTTCCACCGCTGAGAGAAGAAAAATTGGCAGCGGCAGGCAACGGAAGACAGTTAAAATGTGCCCCTTAAACCTTTGTGCCCTGAGCGGCCTCACCGCTCGCACAAGGCTAGGTACGGGCCTGACTGTATATACTCCACATGCTGAAAAGATTAAGAAGAAGAGGGAGGCCTTCATGAAATACAAGAGATCACAGAGTGCAGAAGACAGGCATCTGTATTTGGAAAAACTTAGAGAAGCTAGCAAAGTAGTCAGGAAAGCAAAGATATTAAAAGAAGAGGAAATAGCCAATGCAATAAAATGGGGTTTTTCAGATATGTTAGTGAGAAGATGAAGGGCAAAAGTGGTATTGTCAGACTCAAGGGTGAAGGGGAGAAATATGTAGAAACTGATGAGGATAAAGCGGAATTGCTTAACAAATATTTCTATACTGTGTTCACAGATGAAGGGCCAGGAGCAGGACCTCAGAAAACACCCACAAATAGGAACAGAAGCAACAGGGATCTCGAATGATTTTCAGAAGACCATGAGGAGCTAGCTAAATTAAAAGTAGACAAAGCGATGGGACCGGATGGGATACATTTGAGAATA
Source organism: Ichthyophis bannanicus (assembly GCA_033557465.1). Taxonomy (NCBI): domain Eukaryota; kingdom Metazoa; phylum Chordata; class Amphibia; order Gymnophiona; family Ichthyophiidae; genus Ichthyophis; species Ichthyophis bannanicus. The sequence continues at coordinate 1,374,228,718 of CM066031.1, forward strand.
TTGAAGGAACTTGGGAATGTTCTAGTGGCTCCACTGACCTACCTTTTCAATGCCTCTTTGAAGTCGGGAGTAGTGCCAGAGGACTGGAGAGAGGCACATATGGTCCCTTTCCACAAAATAGGAAGTAAGGATGTGGATGAAAACTACAGGCTGGTTAGTCTAAACTCTGTGGTGAATAAATTTTTGGAAACACTGCTGAAAGAGAAAATAATGAGGTTTCTGGAGTCCAATGGATTACAGGATCGGAGGCAGCATGGATTCACCAGAGGCAGGTTTTGTCAGACAAATCTGATTGATTTCTTTGACTGGGACCAGGGAGTTGGACCAGGGGAGCCTTAGATGTGACGTACTTGGATTTCAGTAAAGCCTTTGACACCATTCTATCAACAAACAGAGCACCCTAGGAATGGACTCTAAAGTTAATGATTGGGTTAGAAATTGGTTGAGGGGGAGGCAACAAAGGGTACAGGTAAATAGAGCTCATTCTGAGGAGACGGAGGTTAATAATGGTGTGCCACAGGGATCTGTCCTTGGTCCGATTCTTTTTAACATTTTTGTTAGTGATATTGTGGAAGGGCTGTCGGGTAAGGGTTGCCTGTTTGTGGATGATACCAAAATCTGCAATAGAATAGACACCCAGGAAGGAGTAGATAACATGAGGAGTGATCTAGCTAAGCTTGAATAATGGTCTAGAATTTGGGAGCTGAGATTTAATGCTAAAAAATGCAGGGTCATGCATTTGGGCTGCAAAAAACCAAAGGAGCGGTACAGTGTAGGGGGGGGGGAGTACTTCTGTCCACAAAAGAAGAGTGGGACCTGGGCATGATTGTGTCTGATGATCTTAAAGTAGCTAAACAGGTAGAAAAAGCGATGGCAAAAGCAAGAAGGATGCTTGGGTGCATAGAAAAAGGAATGGCCAGCAGAAAAAAGGAGGTGATAGTGCCTCTGTATAGGACTTTGGTGCAACCTCATTTGGAGTATTGTGTGCAGTTCTGGAGACTGCACCTTCAAAAGGATATAAACAGGTTGGAGTCTGTGCAGAAGGTGGCTACTAAAATGACTAGTGGTCTTCATTATAAAGCATATGAGGACAGACTTAATGATCTTAATATGTATACGTTAGAGGAAAGGCGGGATAGAGATGATATGATTGAGACATTTAAATATCTTTATGGCATAAATGCACAGGAGGAGAGCCTCTTTCGATTGAAAACAAGCTCTGCTATGAGGGGACATAGGATGAGGGTGAAAGGGGATAGACTCAGGAATAATATGCAGAAATATTTCTTTACGGAAAGAGTAGTAGATCTGTGGAATAGTCTCCCAGTAGTGGTGGTAGAGATGAGGACAGTATCTGAATTCAAAGAAGCATGGGACAAACACAGGGGATCTCTAAGGGAAAAGAGGGGACTATTGTAGTAGTTGATATGGAAGGACAGACTAGATAGGCCATGTGGTCTTTTTCTGCCATCATGTTTTCTATACTGTATTCAATATAGTTTAGTATTTAAAAACTAATGTCAAAATACATATTTTTATAAGTTTGTTCTGTGAGGGATGGTGTTGTGGTGATCTTGATTGCTCAGTTCAATTATCTGTTCTCGGTGAAGAGGGCATTAAGGACCTGAAAATTAATTGAAAGGGGTGTAAAGAATCTCATAGGCCGCCCTGCACCTAAAACATGCTTTACATGAAAATACTTTATTGAATTATTCCTAAAGGAGCCATATAAAGATACATGCAATTTACACACATAAATCACCCATTTTTAAGGACATGCACATGAATGGGCACTTATGCGCATATATTAAGTGATTGCTATTCTGTAAGTGCATGTCCAATCATGTGTACTTTCAGTGTGGCTGTGCACAGGGGTAGAGTTGGGTGGAGAAAAACACCTTAAGAGCCAAACAGAGGCCAGTGGCTCTCTATCTCTCCTAAATAAAGTATAGCAAGCTATGGCAATATCTTATTCATGTGACTCATTAAACCATGTTTGTGTAATGGCCACAATGTCTAAGTCCATTCCCAGGTCAGGAACTTTGTTGACTAAGCTTCGAGCATTTGTGCTCATTGCTTTCCAGCATTTGTTGACTGGCTTGCTTGTATTTTGCATGGATTTTGTTCTACATGCCTCTTCCCACTTGCTATTGATGTGTGGTTTAAGGGTGTGGCTGTTTCCAATGTTCTTATGCTTTTATTTTATTTAACAAGATTTTTATACCTCCTTCTCATACAATCAAAGCAGTTTACATAAAACTCAAAATGTTACAGAGAAATCTAAGAATTCAGGTAGGGGCGGCATGTGGGAGTTGCCTGAAGGCAGAACTTTTATACATAGCAACATACTAAATGGGGTAATCTGTAGTTTAAGCTTGAGAATTCAGGAGAAAGGACTAGTTAATGTCTTTGAAGTGGCCAGTGGAGAGAAAGGTCTTGTGGAGTTTTCTGAAGTCCTTTAAGTCTTTAGTAGTTCTGCTTTTTTTCTGGCAGACTGTTCCAGATGGTGGGAGCAGCTAATAAGAACATAAGATATGCCATACTGGGCCAGACCAAGGTCCATAAAGCCCAGTATCCTGTTTCCTAAAGTGGCCAATCTAGGTCATACGTTCCTAACAGTTTCCCCAAAAGACACAGGTTCCACAATGCTTGTATTAGGTCAAGCAGTGATATCTGGGGTCCCTTTTAATAATGGTTAATGGACCTTTCCTCTAGAAACTTGTCCAAACCTTTTTTAAACCCAGCTACACTAACAGCTTTTACTACATACTCCAGTAACAAATTCCAGAGTTTGATTACATGTTGAGTGAAAAAATATTTTCTCTTATTAGTCTTAAATATGTTAACCTGTAGCTTCATTGCTTGTCCCCTAGTCTTTCTATATTCTGATGACAGAAACAATCGATCTACGTTTACCCGTTCCACTCCGTTCATTAATTTATAGACCTCTATCATATCTCCCCAGGAACGCCATTGCCTCGGAAGAAAGGTAACCAAGCAACCAGTGTTCAATTCCCACTAGCACTCCTTGTGGCCTTGGGCAAGTCACTTAACCCTCCATTGCCTCAGAAGAAAGGTCTGCCAATCTACTTCTGCTGACACTGCCAAGAAAAACCCAGGAGCTTCTGGGTCACCAGGAGTCAGGACTGACTCAAAGGCACACATTGCATTTGCATCATATCTCCCCTCAGCCATCTCTTTTCCAGGTTGAAGAGCCCTAACGTTTTTAGCCTCTCTTCATAGGGGTATCCCTTCCATCCCCTTTACCATTGTGGTGGCTCTTCTCTGTACCTTTTCTAATAACGCTATATCCTTTTTAAGATACGGAGACCAGAATTGCACACAATATTCAAGGTGCGGTCGCACCATAGAGTGATATAGAGGCATTATAATATCCTTTGTTTTATTTTCCATTCCTTTCCTTATGATACCTAGCATTCTATTTGCTCTCTTGGCAGTCGCTGCACACTGGGCGGAGGGTTTTAACATGTTATCCACGATGCCGCCTAAATCTTTTTCCTGGTTGGTGGTTCATTTATGGAAGCAGCAGACACAGCACAGATCCCTGCGGTACTCCACTATTCACCTTTCTCCATTGGGAAAATTGGCCATTTAGCCCTACCCTCTGCTTTCTATCTTTTAACCAGTTTCTGATCCACAATAGTACACTGTCTCTTATCCCATGACTTTTTAGTTTTGCCAAAAGTTTCTGATGAGGGACCTTGTCAAAGGCTTTCTGAAAGTCCAGATACACTATATCAACTAACTCACCTTTGTCTACCTGTTTATTTACATCTTCAAAAAAACATAACAGATTAGTAAGACAAGATCTTCCTTGTCTAAAGCCATGTTGGCTGTCTCTCAGTTTATCAAATAGTTGTAATACATCTTCACGGTGTATAGATATTTCTTTCAATTCTTCCACAGTATCACCTTTAAATACCACTTCAGTCATGGGTAAAATCCCTATATCTTTTTCAGTAAAGACCAAAGCAAAGAATTCATTAAGTCTCTCCGCTATGGCCTTGTCCCCTCTTAGTGCTCCCTTTACCCCTCTATTATCTAATAGTCCAATTGACTCTCTCACAGTTTTTTTTTACTACAAATGTACTTGAAAAAGTCTTTATTACATGTTTTTGCTTCCACAGCAAGCTTCTTCTCAAATTCTCTCTTTGCCTGCCTTATCAATGCCTTGCATTTAACTTGACAGTGCTTGTGCTTTTTTCAGTTTTTGTCATTTGGCTCTTTTTTCCATTTCCTGAAAGATGCTTTTTTGGCAACAACAGCTTCTCTGACCTCACCTGGCAGTTTTTTGAACTTCTTTCCACTTTTCTTAAAGCGTGAAATACTGCTGGTTTGGGCTTTCAAGGTAGTATTTTTAAACACCCAAGCTTGATGTAAGTCTTTAACCTTTGCAGCTGCTCCTTTTAGTTTTTTCTTAACTATTTTCCTCATTTTATCATAGTTAATACTGTGGATTTCATTACCATTCCTCCTCCATTAATTAAATGAAACGCGATCATACTGTGTTCACTATTGCCACGTGGCCCCAACACCCTTATCTCTTGCACCAGATCTGGTGTTCCACTAAGGACGAGGTCCAAAATGGCTTCCCCTCTCGTCGGTTTATGAACCAGTTGCTCTAAAAAGCAGTCATTTATTTCATCTAGAAACTTTATCTCCCTAGCATGTCCTGCCGTGACACTGACACAGTCAATACCAGGGTAATTGAAATCACTCATTATTATTACTATGCTGTAACCTTTGTTAGCTGCCCTGATTTCTTTGAACATTTCATTATCCATTTGTTTATTCTGGCCAGGTGGTCGATAGTACACCCCCACTGCCATCGCCTTCCCCTTTTTACTTGGAATTTCAATCAATAGAGATTCTACAGCAAATTTTGTTTCCTGCAAATCTTTAATCCTTTGTGACTCAATGCCCTCTCTAACATAGAGTGCAACCCCTCCACCAATTTGATCAACTCTATCATTACGATATAGTTTGTACCCAGGTATCACATTGTCCCACTGGTTGTCCTCCTTCCACCATATCTCTGAGATACCAATCATATCTAACCTCTCATTTAATACTATATATTCTAACTCTCCCATCTTATTTTTTAGACTTCTAGCATTTGCATACAAGCATTTTAGAGACTGTATTTTATTCATATTAATCTGGCTATTGGTAGGCAGGGGTAATTTGGAATCTTTAAGCTCTGTCTGCTCCGTACTCAAGGGTATTTGGGCTAATTTTGTCTTATTGGAACCTCTCTGCTGCTATGTTCTAACTTCAATTTTTTGGTAGTATCCTTCAAGGATACATTTTTCTGAACCATGCGCTCTTGGGCAAATGTTGGCTCTCCCCTATTATCTAGTTTAAAAGAGGCTCTATCTCCAGTTTAAAGGTTAATGTCAGCAGCCTGGTTCCATCCCAGTTAAGGTGAAGCCCATTTCTTCAGAAGAGCCCCTCCTTTCCCCAGAATGTTTCCCAGTTTCTAACAAATCCAAAACCCTCATCTTTGCACCATCGTCTCACTACGCATTGAGACTCCGGAGCTCTGCCTGCCTTTTGGATTTTGCGCGTGGATGGGAAGCATTTTGGAGAATACTGCCCTGTATGTTCTGGATTTCAACGTCCTACCTAAAAGCCTAAATTTAGCCTCCAGAACCTTCCTACTACATTTTCCTATGTCACTGGCACCGACGTACCAAGACAGCAAACTCCTCACCAGTACTATCTAAGACCTTGTTTAGGTGGTATGTGAGGCCTGCTACCTTTGCACCAGGCAGGGATCCTCACGTCCACCAGCCACCCAGCTATCTACATGCCTAATGATCGAATCACCAACTATAATGGCTGTCCTAACCCTTCCCTCATAGGCACATGGCCCTGGAGAAACCTCCTTGGTGTGAGAGGGTTTTACATCACCTGGAGGACAGGTCCTAGCTATAGGATCACTTCCTGCCACTCCAGGGTGATGCTCTCCTGTCGCGTAACCTCTCTCCTCCATGGCAACAGGGATGCTACCAGACTGGAGATGGGACTTCAGTACTATATCCCAGTAGGTTCATCTATGTACCTCTCTGTCTTCCTTATGTTCTCCAAGTCTAGCATCCAGAGATTGGACTCGTTCCCTGAGAGCAAAGAGCTCTTTGCACCTAGTGCACACGTAAGACCCCTCACCAACTGGGAGAAAATCATACATGTGACACTCAATGCAAAAGACTGGAAAACCCTCATCTTGCTGCTGGACTGCTGTCTGCATCTTAGTTTTAAGGTTGTGTTTGGTACTTAAGTTTTTTACCTACAAAGGGTTGGTAGGGATACTTATACTAATAAAACTTCACCTAATACGTTTAATGTACTTTGTTCACCTGAAGTTTGATTAATCTCAGGTCCTTAATGTATGCCCGCTGAGGACAAACAACTGCACTTGAGAGTGAATATGGCACCTCCTTTCCTTTGAGAGGTTTATGCACCTATAAAGCTACAATTTTCCCAAGGGTAAGTGGGTGTTGGTGAGGGAGGGAGGAAGACTTATTAAAAGCTGACTGCTACACAGTACACTGTCCTGTGCTTCTAAGGTAATCTGTGACCAATTTCCAGGGGAAAACCATAGCCCTTGCTTGGATAGAGGGAGTCTTGGGTTCTAAATTTAACCAGAAAGCTCTCTGTTGTGTTTTAAATTTAAACTGAAAGCTCTTTGCTGCTATTAAGCCCTGACTGATTTAACAAATACACTGGGATCACAGATTAATCAACTTTAATCTAAAGAATTCCTTTTTCCCCAAGATTTAGAAAAAGTCCCAGAAGTAAATGCTTATAATTGCAGATCTCTCTCCAGAAGTAGCAGTCCCCTTTGTAGTCCTTCAAGACTGAGAAGCACAGAACTCTGGTTGAACTATTTATGCCTGTGCTTCTGAGGTAAGCTGTGGCCAATTTCCTGGGTGATTAATACAGTCCTTGTTTGAATAGAGGGAATCTTTAAAATGGCCCTTTGATCTGCCACCTGGCTTTAACACCTATTTAAAAAATGTCACAGGACTCTTGCCTACTATGTAGAAGGCCTCTTTGTAAAGGTCTCTAGAAATAATTTATTGCTCAAAGAATACTGACCCTGTATTGTCTTTTATGCTTAGTTATATTCTGATTTGATTTAAATTAAAGCTCTTTGCTGCTACTAGGCCCTGGCTGATTTAAAAAATACATTGGGTTCACAGATTAATCAACTTTAATCTAAAGAATTTTTTCGCCCAAGATTTAGAAAAATTCCCAGAAGTAAATACAATTGCAGATCTCTCTCCAAAAGTAGCAGTCCCCTATGCCTGTGCTTCTGAGGTAAGCTGTGACCAATTTCCTGGGTGATTAACACAGTCCTTGCTTGGATAGAAGGAGTCTTTCAAAATGGCCCTTTGATCTGCCACCTGACTTTAACATCTATTTAAAAAATTTCACAGGTCTCTTGCCCCCTATGTAGAAGGCCTTTTTGTAAAGGTCTCTAGAAATAATTTATTGCTCAAAGAATACTGTCCCTGCTTTGCCTTTTATGCTAAGTTATATTCTGATTTGATTTAAATTAAAGCTATTTGCTGCTATTAGGCCCTGACTGAGTATTAAATTTAAACTGGAAGCTCTCTGCTGGGTTCTAAATTTAACCAGAAAGCTCTGCTGTGTTTTAAATTTAATCTGAAAGCTCTCTTTGTAGTAGAGTTATTTGCCTTTGTGTAAGAGCTAGGAATTGCTAAGGTGTCTCTGTTGTTCTGTCTCTTAGGTCTGTTGCTTGAGTTTGTACATATCAGATCTTGTAGAGTCATCTGACAGGTTGTTTCTTGTCTTGAATATAGTAAGTACCATTTTGTATTTAGCACGTGAGGAGACTGGAAGCCAGTGTAGCTATGTGGTCATGTTTGGGCGATCCTGAGATGATGTGAGCGACAGTGTTCTGAGCCAAATTGCAGGGGATGGATGGTTTGAGTTGGCAGCCCATGAAAGAGGGAATTACAGTAATCCAGAACAGGGATTATGAGTGCTTGACAGACCAAACAAAAGTGGTCCTGACTGAGGAGTGGCTTTAGTCTTTGGATAATTGCAAGCTTTTGGAATGCATTCTTGGAGGTTCTGTTAATGTGCGCGTGTAAGTTTAGGAAGCAGTTGGTGGTAATACCTAAATAGCGTACTTCTTCTTTTACTGCTATTAGTGACATCCTGAGCTTGTCCTTCTCTATACATCATCCCCTTTCCCTAGTTTAAATGCCTGTCCACATAATGCTTGAATTTTTCACTTAGGATCCTTTTCCCTGTGACAGAGAGATGTAGTCCATCAGCACAGTTTGGTCTCTTGTTGATCCATCTGTTTCCCCAGTCACCTATATGTCTAAATCCTTCTTGTTTGCACCAGGTTTGGAGCCATGTATAAAGCTGTTTATGCTATGCAGCCTTTCTGCCCCCTTACCAAGAACAGGTAGAACTTCTGAGAATGCTATGGTGTTAACAATGGACTTGAGTTTCTCTCCCAGAGTTTGGAAGTCCCTTTGAACTGCAGAGGCACTGTTTCTAGCCAGGTCATTTGTACCCAAGTTGATGACAATGTCAATTTTGGAGTGCTCGCATTCTGCACTAACTATACCAACAATTTGGTTTGTATTCCTGCTGGCTGTAGAGCCTGGGGGGGGGGGGGGCATTTGACTACCTTCTCTCCTTTGAACTGTGTTCCCAAGTTGGTGCCTCTGATGATGGAATCTCCAAGTGGTAGTAGTTTTCTGTTTTGTGATTTTTTTTCTTCATATTTGGTGCATTATCAGTAGATTGGGCATTGACTCTCTCATTTAAGGGCACTTCAGTTTCCATGGATTGGGCACCTTCATTATCCAAGACAGAGAAGGCATTTTGCAGGGATACATCTTGATGTAGAGGGTGTCTCTGTGTAACAGATCGCAACCTATCAGAGCCCATTGTGATCCTTTCGTTCCTGGGCTGTTTGATTCTTTGTAGGAACAGTGATGGATTTTATTCAGATTATACCCTAGAAGAGGTGTATTTAATTGCAGCTAATTCTTCCCTTAGTAGAGCCAATTCTTTATGCATAGCAGCTAACTTGAGGCATATAGGGCAAGCTCTTAGGTTCCAAATGATTCTTAGAATGAAAGCACCACAGTTGTTGCATTGAATACACAGCATACTGATTAAGACTGTTATAAAGCGGTCTAGGAGAAAGAGAAAAGGAGGGTGTAACACCTAATTAAAGGACAGATGTCAATGTATATGATGACTGTATAGGCAATGCAACCCTGGGGCAGGTGGGGTGAGGGGTAGGTTGGGTGGTAAGCTAAGTTATCTTTTGGCTATAAGTTTAGGAATATTTAGACTGTCTACATTTCCTGCATAGCCTTTATATCAGATGTCTGAGTGTGCCTTCAGTTCATATAAGGTGTACTGGCCAGGTACACTTGTGATATATAGCTGTTTGTAAAAAAAACAGAGCTCTCAACTAAATGTTTCTTTTATCAAAATGTTTGTCGAGATCAATGAGCTTCCGTAACAAACTTTCCTTTTAATCCATTTAGAATAGTGTGCCACACAGCACTAAGTGTATTTAAACACCAACCTTTCTTGTGTGAAACATCATAAAAACACTTAAAATATTTCTTTAAATATAAATGTGTGGTTTGATTCTGCTGAAGGTCGATCTTGGTAAAGAAGAGCACAGTTTAGCTTCCAGTGCAATGGGTGAAGTCAAGCATCCCATTCCTTGAAAAGCTAATAGTGAAATATTGCGATGTCCCACTACACGAACACAGCACTGCGTTTAGAGCTTGTTAAATATCTTCAAAGCTCTGTTTCAATGCTCAAACAGATGTCTTTCATCTGCATTCATGTCCAAATTATAATGACTCACAGCCCTCTAGAGCCCCGTATTTGAAACTCGCGGCATGTGGGAATTCAGTTCATTGGTGACTCATCGGTTGAGATGGCATTGGTAGGGATTTTTTATAACCACACATTCAGATCAATCAAGGTATTCACTCGGACGTCACACGCCTTGAGTTTCAAACGTCAGACTCTACAGAGCCACACTTTACACCGACTCCAGCCTGTTTATATCCTTCTGAAGGTGTGGTCTCCAGAATTGCACACAATACTCCAAATGAGGTCTCATCAAAGACTTTTAGAGAGGCGCTTTCACCTCCACCTTTCTGCTGGCCATTTCTCTCCCTATGCACCCAAGCATCCTTCTGGCTTTTGCTGTCACCTTTTCTACCTGTTTAGCCACCTGAAGATCATCAGACACAACCATCCCCAGGTCCCGATCTACTGTTGTTGACGGAAATACTTCACCCTCTATAACTACTACTACTACGTATCATTTATATAGTGCTGCAAGGTATACTTAGTGCTGTACAGAGACAAGTAAGAGACAGTTCCTGCTCCTAAGAGTTTACAGTCTAGACAAGACAGACAACACAACTGGAAACTAGGATAAGTCTAGGGGAATGGTAAGGAAACACATAGGAGGTGACAAGGAGATTTTGGGGATCAGGATACAAAACAGTCTCAAAGAAGTGAGTATTATTATGAGTATACTATACCACTCCCTTGGATTTTGCAGCCCAAATGCTGACCCTGCATTTTTTAGAATTTAATCTCAGCTGCCAAATTCTCAACCATTCTTCAAGTTTTGCTAGATCCCTCCTCATTTATCTATACCTTCCTGGGTGTCTATTCTATTGCAGATTTTGGTATCATCTGCAACGAGACAAACCTTACCTAATAGCCCTTCTGCAATAATACTTACAAAAGTGTTAAAGAGAATCGGGTCAAGGACAGATCCCTGTGGCATACCACTGGTAATATCCTTCTCAGAGTAAACTCCATTTACCTGTACCCTTTGTTGTCACTCATTCAACCAATTTCTAACCCAATTAGTCATTTTAGGTTCCATTGCTAGGACACTCAATTTATTTATAAATCGCATGTGTGGAATAATGTCAAAGGCTTTACTGAAATATAAGTAGACCACATCTAGAGCTCTCCCTTGGTCCAACAGTCAAAGAAATTAATACGATTTGACTTGAAGAGGAAGTGGAGGGAGGTCTCGGAGTTTAGTCCCAATGGCCGGCCACAGCTCTTCAGCGATCTGGAATGCCAGGTCCTGAAATCAATTGATGAAGTCAGTGAGGAATGTTGGCAACCTTGACTCTTCTAGGGCCTCACAAGAATACAGTAGCTTTCAATAGCATACCTTGCACTCACTACCCTTCACTGCATGCTTGTCCATCTATTGATCACACGTCACCTGCACCTAGCCCTTCTGCCTTGTAGTCACTGATCAGCCCATCCTCACCACTCTCACACATGGTGGGAGTGTCTGCCTCATGCTTTTCCAGTAGTCTGTGAAGTGGTAGAGAGGTGGCTCCTAATCACTCAAAGTGTGCCTGTGCTATTCTGTGCAGTGCTCTAAGCTCCCTATAGCTGTATTTCCTGTCATGGTGTGGCTGCTACCCTGGGAATGTCCCCTCCATTGGCCACTATGTGTGCAGGGTTGTGATCCACACTGCTGTGTTTCAGTGGTCAGACTATCTTCAAGAGAGCACACAACATATACTTCTGGAGCAAGAACTAATATGGAAGGGAACTCAGTGAGACACATAGGGCTATCTTTGGGGCTGTTGCCATGGAAGTTGTAAAATGGTAATCATATATGACATGTCCATGTACTTGTGACCTGAAGCAAGTTCACCATCACCCTCTGGTCCAATTGCACTTTTCCCACTGGCATGTCTCTCAACATGGTTTTGCATCAGACCAGCTTTGTGTCCATCACACATAAGTGACATTGTCAACCTTTTCACACTACAAAGTTGTGTCGGAAGTGATTGGATGTGTGCAGCACCCATCCCATCCACCTTCTGACCCAGCAGGAATCATTCCCATATGCATTGGGTTCCTGTTGCTTGCTAGGGACATGTAGAATATGTGGTGTTAGAAGACTCAGCTTTCCTCTCCTTCTCATGGTGTCACCTCATATGGCCCTGGGAGAATCATATGTATAGTGCCAGTAGCCATGTATGATGCTAGTGCCATGGGTGGCCTGGGCACCACTGGCAGTGGCAACCTCAATCCCACACTCTGCACATCTAAAGAGCCATGGATATCATTGGAGCAGACACACAGGAATGTGTACACCATACATAACATGGACATAGTGAGCAGTTGCATTTGATGTCCTATCTATAAGAAAGACAAGAAAGTTATTGGTCTTTCCAGAGTGGTACCATTAATGTAAAAATAAACCAAATCACTCCACTTCAACTTATGGCTATAATCAGGGTGCTGGTGATATTTCTGATCATACAATATTTCTATCACCCGAATGTAGTCTCAGATCAAACAGCGCTCATGATCACTTTGTTTGGTGAAACGTTCTTAGCGCTTTGATGACATCAATGACTACCGGGTCTAAATTTTTCTTTTCATTTTCTTTCCTTTTGCCGGTACACCAGTGCTCAAACCCTTGTATGGTTAATACGTGTAATTTAAAAATATAGAGAACAGTGGAACAAACTTAGCTTTCTCCGTATGCTTGTTTAACTTAGCTTTCTTCGTATGCTTGTTCAACTCAGCTCTCTTAATCTTAACAATTCTCCATACGCCTAAGGTTTATTTTTACACTATCTATAAGAAAGGCAATGCAAGTGATGCACTGGAGGGCAGCAGCACTGGTGTGGCAGAACAGAACCCGGAAGACAGACCCCCATTACAGTCCATGGAAGCAAGGGCAGAGGGTGTCACAAACACTAAGATGGGGGGGGGGGGGGGCAAGTGCACAAACAGGAGGAACATCTGGATATGGAGATAGACAAGCATGCCAGTGTCCAGGTAGAGAACACTGGGATAGCCAAGGATATATGGAGCGGAAACCAGCAGCTGTCAACCATGAAGAATCCTGGGCCAGTCGGCACAGTCACCAACTGCTGCAATATGGGGAGCAGCTGCTGCTGCAGAAGGAACAGCTACAGGCACAATGGGCAGAGAAGCTCCAACTGCTGAAAAGCTTGGTGACCACAGAGGAGCACAGACTGCACCTGAATTAAGACAATTGGAAGCATCTGAATCCTTCACTGATGAGATCCAGGGATTGTATAAGGGCCTAGGCAACCTCATATATCAGTATGCCATTGCTATCCAAGCTGCTCTTCAGACTGATGCAGTGCTTTCTCGATCCCCGGCCCCCAAGCCTACACATTCACAACATAAGAGGAAGGTGCCACCACTCTATCCTACCACCATAGGCACCTGGATAGCAGAACAGAAACCTGTCCATAACCCACAATCCTCTTCACCTATATTAATACTTAAGCAACCCATTGCCCTGGTGTGCTGGATGATGTCTCTGAATACTCCTTAGAAAGCAGTGAGACATCATCCAGCACGCTATCATGCCAACATGTTCAGCGTCAGGATTAGGGACCAGGTGGGAAGGGTCAAAGGGCCAGGGCCAGAGACAGAGAAGGGGATGCAGAAAGAAATAACCTTGTCTTGCTGCTGTGTGCTTCCTGAGATGGAGGGCTAGAAAGCGATTTCTGTGAGGGGGCTGGAACAGGGCAGGAGGCTGTTGCTGGTAGGTGAGTTAGAAGGGAGGAAAGGTCATTGGTTTAGGATGTGGCACCAGACAGGTGATGGGGTGGTGGGAGTTCTTGAACTGGGCTGGTGAGAAAGGGGTGGGGCTGGCTAGGACAGAGATGGGCATTTCAGGTGAGAGGAGGTTGACCATGGAAATGGGGAGATGGAGGTAGATGAGACACTGATTTATACCATCATGAATTGTGTGTAATAAACCACATATCTTCACAACAAATGCTGTGTATGAGCTCCTCTCTTGATGTTGCACCCAGTTGATGCAGGCGGCCTGTGTCCTCCCACTTAGGGCCTTTGGCATCATTGTCTATGTTTGGGTCCACCATATCCTGCTCTTCAGGCAAAGGTTGACATTGCCTCAGTGCCACATTATAGACTATGCAGCAGGTGATAAATATCTGGTAGACCTTGGATGGACTGTAGAGAAGCTCTCCCCCAGATCCATCAAGGTACCAAAAGTGGCTCTTGAGCTGGCCAAAGGTCCTCTTTTTTTTAATTTATTGACATTTTGCAGCTATATTTACAAAACATAAACAAGAAAAATGATAAGAATTAAAAAAAAAGAAATAGCAACAATAACATAATTAGATGAGCATCAATTAGCCCATATCTCGGGGAGAAAAACCAAAAGCAATACAAACCAAAGAATATAAGGGAGGAAAAAAAACCCTTCTCAACATAAACAGCCAATTTTACCGTAATCCACCAAACAAACCCCCACCCAATACACTCTAAGGGGCATGTTTACTAACAGGCCGGTAAAGTGCGGGTCGCGGTAGAGTGAGTGTGCCGTATAAGGAGTGGGCGTTCCGTCGTGAAGAACAGAAGCTGTGATTGACAGATGCGCTAAGGTGCGCGGCGCCCGTGTGGTTAGTGCCCTGTGACATTACGGAGTTTGATCTGTGCACATGGTTCACACTGCTCACGGTTTTTGGGCTTCCACTATTGTGCTGCACATTGCTGACGGAAACGGTTTCTTTTCCCGGCACAGCACCTCTAACGCGAGTGTTTCACTGGCGTTATATTTCTTTGCAGATTCGGGCACGCTCCTGTGCGGCGAGTCTCTCCCCTCCCACATTCCGCCCACTGACCCCGTCTCTCTGCCCCTAGGGGGCCTTCCTCCGCCCTCATTTCGCCTTTGCACGCCTCTTTCGCACATTACCGCCCCGCAAATGTGTGCGTTGTCGGCGCACGCTTGCGGGACCCGTTAATGTGCCGCGCACTCGTACGGGGCGCTTAAGAGCACTTAAATACATCTTTTAGAGCGCTCATGTGCGCCCCGTACAAGTGCGCCGTTTAGTAAACAGACCCCTAAGATTCTTTACTTTGCAAAAAGGTTTCCAGCTGTAAGGAATCAAAAAATATGTACCTAGCACCCTGAAAAGTGACTAGGCATTTACATGGATATCGAAGAAAAAAACAAAGCCCCCAGAGCCAAAACCCTAGGCCTGAGAGCCAGAAAGGCTTTCCTGTGAAGTTGAGTGGCTCTGGGAGACATCAGGAAACACCTAAACTTTTGCACCACAGAATAAAGCATCCTTATTCTTAAAGTAACTTTTAAATACAAAAGACCTATCCTGCTCAGAAACAAATGAAACAACCAATGTTGCACGGGAGGAAATATTATCAGACGAATCCTCCAGAAACTGAGTTAAATTTGATACAGAAACTGATTGCAAAATATCCAATTTATCATTGGGATCATCTGTAATTTTCCTACTCATTAAATAATACAAATTTGAGAAAACCATTAAATCCGAATTGGAAAGAAACAAATTTTTTGTAAGATATTTATGAAGAAGTATTTCGGATGAGAGTAAATGACACAAGGGAAAATTAATAAAACAAATATTTTTCCATCTAAGCACATTCTCAAAAGATTCTAACTTTTTATGGATCATTAAATTATCCTTCATGCCAGAAGCACTCATTGCCTGTAAAGAAACACATTGATTTTCACACTTCAACACCTGAGCAGAGAGAGATTCTACAGATTCCACTGTCTGACCGAACTTCGCAACAGGGTGAGTCCCACTGTGATGGCCAACATGGAACTGGAAACTGCTAGTGGCTAGGAAAGCAGGGGCCATGGTGACCTTGAGGTGGATGGGCCTGGGCTGGCCCGTCTGTGTGGCAGAGCAGAGGTGGGCTCTAGATGATGGCAGAGATGGTGGATGACTGTCATCAATGTGGAACTTGGTGAAGCACTGCTCATCCGTGAGGTTTAGATAGTGGGTCTTGGGCCTGTCAACCCTCTGATAAGGATGCCTCATGGAGGCTTGCCTGTGTTCCCTGTGGGCCTCCTGCCATACAACCTGTGTAAACCATCTGTTCCTGCCCTACGTGGCTCCTGCCACCCTCCACCAACACCCAGCGAATCCCTCCACAGCACACTGACAACACAACACATGGGCAACCAGAGGCCATACAGAAACACAGAATCACTTGTCCACACTGAGACACGCACACAAAGGCTACAGGGAACACTGGGGCACACACAGACAGAAAATCAGGAGCAACACATTAAATAGAATCTTTTGGACACACTGAGACATACACAAACACACAGAGGCTGTAGAGAACACTGGGGCACATGCAGACAGAAAGGATCAGGCAGCTGGGTATCAGAGGCAATGACACAGCAAGCTCCAGGGAATAGGACTAGGTGTTTGGGAATGGCATAGCTGAGGGGAGGGGAAGGGGTTCTCAGAGTGGCAATATACTGTGGTCTTTGGAAAGGAGTGGGGGATAGATCGGGAAGGTGGAACAGGATAAAATGCAGGTGACAAAGGGTAGCTTAACAGAGGATGGTGTGGTTTCTGGAATCCAAGGAATTACAGGATTGGATACAACATGGCTTTACTAGAGGTAGGTATTGTCAGAAAAACCTGATTTCTTTGACTGGGTGACCAGGGAATTAGAGCGGGGGAGAGTGCTATATGTGGTACACTTAGATTTTAGCAAGGTCTTTGACACTGTTCTACACTGGTGACTTATAAATAAACTGAGTTACCTTGGGATGGACCCTAAAATGACTGTCTGGATAAGAAACTGGTTGAGTGGGAGGCACCATAGAGTAGTACTAAATGGAGTTCACTCTGAAGATAGGGGCATTAGAAGTGATATGCCTTAGGGATCAGTCCTTGGTCCCGTTCTTTATAACGTTTTTATAAGTGATATTGCAGAAGGTCTGTTGAGAAAGGTATGCATCTTTGCAGATGATACCAAAATCTGCAACAGGATAGGCTCCCTGGAAGGTGTGGGTAGTATGATGAAGGATCTAGTGAAGCTTGAAGAATGGTCGAGAATTTGAAATGCAAGGCCATGCATTTGGGCTGTAAAAGCCCAGAGGAAGCGATACAGTATAGGGGATGAAGTACTTCAGTGCACAAAAAAAGAGCGGGACCTGGGTGTGATCATATTAGATGATCTTAAAGTGGCCAAACAGATAGAAAAGGTGACATCAAGAGCCAGAAGGATGCTTGGGTACATATGGAGAGGAATGGCTAGCAGAAATAAGGTAATAGTGCCTTTTGGAGTACTGAGTGCAGTTCTGGAGACCACACCTTCAAAAAGATATCAACAGGATGGGTCTGTCCAGAGGGCAGCTACTAAAATGGTCAATGGTCTTCGTTATAAGACATATGGGGGACAGGCTTAAAGATCTCAATATGTATACTTTGGAGGAAAGTTGGGAGAGAGTGATATGATAGAGACATTTAACTATCTCTGTGGAATAAATATACAGGAGGTGACCCTCTTCCACTTGGAAGGAAGCTCTGGAATTCAAAAAAGCATTGGAGAAATATAGAGGATCTCTGAGGAAGAGGAAGGATTTTAGAACGTAATAGTTCTTATGGATGGGTAGACTGGAGAGGCTGTATGGTCTTTTATGTGCCATCATTTTCCATGTTTCAAGACACCTGTGTGGACAACACAACAGCCAGGCAAGGGATTCACAAGCACAGCTTCTCCAGGCACCAACAACACATGCAGTCCAAAAGGCCACACATTCCAATGCTTATTTGTGATTTATAGCAGGTGTATATGGGCACATTGAAAAAAAAAATTGTCATGCACATTTCCGTCCTATGCAAAATGTCAGGGATGTGCAAACGCTGGAGCCATCCAAGTCATGCCCCAAAATACCCCTCGAAGCCTCTCAGTGAAACGTAGAGAGCTCAACATGTCTAGTGCAAAAACATGGATCTCTCAGTGGTCCAGAAATTGTGATATTTTGATATCATGATATGTGATATTTGTGATATTTTGATATTTTGATATCATGATATTTTCCATGCACATACTTTTTACATAGGTATGAAGCCACTCAGTTTTATATAAGCCTTTGCAAAACCCACCCCCCAATCATCTTCTTTTGGTGGCCTGTTTATTTATTTAAAATATTTCTTACCCACCAAATCATTCTTGACATATTACTAAAAAGCACTATCACATTATTGTGCATTAACATACATTACCACATGCAATTTACCATAAGTCCAATTCTATGCAATTGGACCTATTTACTAATAAACTGCGTAATTTGTTGTTAGTGCAGTTTACTAAATTTAGCACTTAGGTGTTTAGAGGGCAATTTTAAAAGCCATTTCCATGGGTAAAACAGTATCTTATTGTGGGAATGACTTTCCGAAAATTGCTCACCCAATATATGGATAAAAATACATGCTTAAGTCTCTCACACATATACTTTACTTAGAGTAAGGAGTGGTCTTTCTGGAGTCAAGATTGGGGCAGGGTTTGGAAATGCACAAAGAAGTTTTCTTTTTTTTTACATTTTATCTTTATTGGGTTTCAAATTATAATCAAGACAAAGTCTTGTACAGAAAAGAGAAACTCATAAGCCGATAACATGTCTCTCAAAAGAGAAATTACAAAAATAAGAAAAGAAAAATGTATAATCTACAACAATACAATGGGGGTGTAAGGAAAACAACATTCAGGAAGGAGGTACAAAACCTGAATGCGTTAAAAAAACAAATAGAATAAGAAAAAGAGAGTTGTAAAGTGGCCTAAGGCATATTATATCAATAGCACGGTTATGCTACCTCAGTTAGCTCAGCAATATTTGACAACACTGGTAATCTGGCATTGAGAAAAGCAACTAGATCGCTTGGCTGAAAAAACACATATCGCAATGATTTAAACAATATCAAACATTTACAAGGAAATCTTAGATGACAAGAATCACCCAGTTGTGACACCCCAGGTTTAAGTAACAAGAACTGTTTACGATGCTTTTGTATCTCTCTTGGGATGTCAGGAAATATTGAAATTGAGAAGCCGCAGAACATTACAGATCTCTTCTTAAAATACATTTTAAGGATTCAGTCTCTATCTGCAACCAGAGCATATGAAACAAATAAGGTAGCTGGTTTGTGAGTCTTACAACTAGATGCACCCAATACTTCAGATACATTCAAAACTTCCATATTAGAGTCTATCGTGGGACTAGTTGGCTCTTTTTTGCCCGAAGGTAGGTAATAAGCTTTTGTCAAAGGTGGTATAAGTTCCTGGGGGACCTGAAGAACCTCCAATTGATATCTTTTAAACATCTCCATTGCTGATACCGCAAATATTCTGGGAAAATTCAACACTCGCAAGTTTGCAGCACGAGTGGAATTTTCCAACAATTCAAGCTTAAATCTGAAAGTTATATTACCTTCAGAAGAGCCAAGCTTATGTCAGAAATAACAGAAAACGGACGATCATGCTCTTCAATTTTCATCTTTAAGCTTTCAACAACACTTACTGAAGCAGCAAGCCTCTCCAAATTTTGCTGAACTCTGACAGATATATTTGTTGTTTGGATACAGCAATGTCTGACCTCAACTACAAACAAGTAGTGGCTAATCCCACCCATCAAAGTGGGAATCTCTTGGACCTAATCTTTATCCCTCAACATGACATGATTATGATGAACAAAATTGATCTCTCTATTACCCCTGTCAGTTTACACACATCTGTTATTTGTCTTTTATATTAAATTTAATAGGGAGCATCATTTCACAGTTATCGGTTTCCCCTCTTAATACGAATATTCATGAACAAATAAATACATTCACTAGTTCATATTCAGACTATTCGATGTTATCTTCATACTCATGTTATGTTAAGTATACAATTTAATTTATTTTCATTTATAGTATCATTTTATTTGTGCATTTTTAATTATTGAAATAGTAACTATAGTTTCCCTGGCTTGATTCCATGGTGCTATATAGATTCTCAATCTGTGATTCACTGTTTACCATTATCAATTTAAAACGTTCTTACATACCTATATGGTTTGATAATTGGTTTGCTAAATAGCACACACTTACAAAATAATATAATAAGGTATTATACATATATATTTATTTGATTGTATTTTATTTTAGTATTCATTCTCTATGTATTTAGTCTCCATAATTTTTAATCAGAAGTTACCACAAGATTTATATGCATAATTTATAGCTGTATACATTCATATACATAGATTATATAGTCCATTATTGTTTATTTATTTATGTAAGTTCTCACCTATTTTGTGACATTTTTAACATGTTTGATTTTAACTCAGTTTTACGTTACCACTTGTAACTACCTTTAGCTGTTATATTTATAGTTTAATTTAGGCGATATCAAGTCTCTTTAATATAGCGAGACAGAACACGCCCAACTCTGGACTTAACATTACATTATCGGTCTATGAACAGGGTCATATGTAAGTATAAGAGTTTTGAACATTTCTCTTTTTGTCCATATTCTTTTATAATTTCTTTATAAGACTTAAGTTATTGTCTCAAGAATTGTTTATTACCTTTTTATTACAATAATTTTTTCTTATAATTTTTTCCTTACACCTTTATTATATTTGTCCAAAAGTTGTTTACGCTGTTATTTTATAATTTTTAATAATATTTAATCATTATTACTATTTACATTTCTGTGTCCTGCGTTTATATACACTTTGTTTTTATTACATTGATAATAGGTTCACCAGTCCCCCCTCTTTTGGTTTACATAATACTATATTATAATATATAATATATTTTAAATGTTATGGCTTATTATTTTGAGTCCCCCTTTTTTACGTTTTTATGTTTCATGATTTGTATTACTTATATATATATATATATCTATATTGTAGCTGCTACCCCCTGATGAAGGCAAATTTTGCCGAAACGCGTCGGGGTCTGTTTCAATAAATTGGATTTGAATCGTCCTGACTTTTGGCTTCTTGCTTTTTGTGGCTCCCTTGGACTATTGCAAGAACAGCGCTCCTTGCCCCCTTTGTGCTATGGGGGGGCTAGGACAGGAAATGGGCTGATGGGGAGGGGTTAGGACTTGAGGTGGGCTGATGTGGTTAGGACTGGTAATGGGCTGTGAGCTGATGGGGGGTTTAGGACTGGCAATGGGCTATGGGGGGCTGACTGGAAATGGGCTGATGGGGTTAGGACTGGAAGTGGGCTGATGGGGGGTTAGGACTGGTAATGGGTTATGGGGGGGCTTAAACTGAAAATGGGGTGATGGGGGGTTAGGCCTGGAAGTTGGTTGACGGGGGGCTAGGACTGGTAATGGGTTGGGGGGTTGCTAGGACTGGAAATGGGCTGAGCGGAAGGGGAGGCTTGAACTGCAAATAGCTGATGGGGAGGGGGCTTGGAATGGAAATGGGCTGTGAGGGAAGGGAGCTAGGACTGAAAATGGGCTGATGGAGCAGCTAGGATAGGACTGGAAATGGGCTGTTGGGGGGAGCTAAGATTGGAAATGGGCTGTGGTGGGGGCTTGAATTGAAATGGACTCATGGAGGGGCTAGAACTGGAAGTAGGCTCATGGGGGGGCTTGGACTGGAATTGGGCTGA
Source organism: Ichthyophis bannanicus (assembly GCA_033557465.1). Classification (NCBI taxonomy): domain Eukaryota; kingdom Metazoa; phylum Chordata; class Amphibia; order Gymnophiona; family Ichthyophiidae; genus Ichthyophis; species Ichthyophis bannanicus. The sequence continues at coordinate 1,374,250,224 of CM066031.1, forward strand.
GTGGAGGGGAGCTATGATTTGACATGGGCTGATGATGGGGCTAGGAAATGACTAGAAATGGGCTGATGGGGGGCTAGGATTGGAAATGAGCTGATGAAGGGACTCAGACTGGAAATGGATGGGGGAGCTAGGACTGGAAATGGGCTGATGGGGGGCTAGGACTGGAAATGGGCTGATGCAGGGACTAGAAGGGAATGGATGCTGGGTGAGACTGGAACTAGAAGGGAGCCGATGTTGGGGGAGGATTAGAATGGGCTGGGGCTGGGAAAGTAAAATGGAGAGGGGAAAAATATTTTGTGTGGGAGGGATGAAAAATCTATAATTGGCCGGGTATTGGGAGAGTAAGTGGGGACTGAGGATGGAGGGGTAAAATTTGTGAGGATGAAATAGGAATGAGGAAAGAGCAAAAGGAGAAAGATTAGTATGTTAAAGCAGATGTAGAGAGAGAGAATGGAAAAAAAACTAGAAGAGAGAAGAAAGGACAAATGGACAGCAGATGATGGAGAGTTAGCAGAAAACATGAAGAAACCAGAATAAAGTGGCTGGACCAATTGCAACTGAAAAAAAATGCACAAAAGGTAGAAAGATATCTCTTTATTTTGAATTTATTAACTGGAATATGAAAGCTCTGGGAAATGTGCATCATTAACGTCTGCGCTTTGTTTGGTACAAGAGGAAATTAATTTATAGTTTTATTTCTACAGTGTTGTTGTACATTACAAGTTTGGCTTTTGGGGTTCCCAGTTTAATTATTGCCTTCCTGTTTCTAAATTGTGATTCCTTGTTTGGTGATGGTCTATGTTCTGCGTGTGTAACTGAGCTGAGGTATTCTGTTTATGTAATTCCTATTTGACATTGCCACTTGTTCTCTTTTCCCAGTATTCTCTGAAATGTATTGGTTTAATATTTGCAGTGTTGCCTTTTGATAGGTAGGGTATGGTGCTTTGTGAGTCCTGGTAATGCTGTCAGGATACGGCGGGTTTGCTATGGGTTCTAAATGGGCAGCATTTGTAGTAGTTCCTAATGTGCCTGGCGGTTGGCACTGGATTATAGTAATGTAGAAATCTTTTAGTCTTTCTTTATCCATACACTCATTAAGAGACATGTTTACTAAAAGTTAGTGTATGGTAACATTATGCAAATATTTATGCAAATAAGGCCACTTATGCAAATGAGGCCCCGCACCGAGTCTCCGCACATGGCCCCGCACCCCCCTTGGGCCGCCCCTGACAGTCCAGGCTCTGTTGTGACTTGCTGACACTCTACCTTCTACTTTGTTATGCATTCTGGACACTCTTTGGGTTAGTGAACATGCTATTCTCCATCATTGACTTCTGAGTGCATGGCTTTATTGATTCTGCTGCAGCCTATTGCAGGGAGCAGATATGTTCATCTTGCAGATGTCAGTCCCTTGCTTCAAGGCATAGTGTGATGTTCATGACAATGGCTTGGGGGCCAAGATACTAGCATTTGAAGCCCACTACTTCTCCTTATGTGCATTTTGGAATGTGTTTCTGTTGCATTTTATGTCTGCCACAACCTTCATGGACTGACAACACCTCCTTGTGACCTTGAGCTGATCACTTAACCCATCAATGGCTCAGCTGACTGTGGGTCCACACAGTTCCTGTTTATCATCAGACATTACCAGTTGATGGTAAGATGTACCCTGATGTGACTGCACTGCTACAGCAGTATACTAACAGCCAGTTACAGGCATATAGCTGTAACCTACTTGGGCAACATGAGTCATGTATGACATCATTACTGTTACTATACAGCTGTGGCTCCTACCACATTTGCCAAAAAAGCATCTTTCAGGAAATGGAAAAAAGAGCCAAACGATGAAACCTGGAAACAGCACAAGCACTGGCAAGTCAAATGCAAGGCATTGATAAGGCAGGCAAAGAGAGAATTTGAGAAGAAGCTTGCTGCGGAAGCAAAAACACGAAATAAAGACCTTTTCAAGTACATTCGTAGCAAAAAACCTGTGAGAGAGTCAGTTGAACCATTAGATGATAAAGGGGTTAAAGGAGCACTAAGAGGCGACAAGGCGATAGCGGAGAGACTGAATGAATTCTTTGCTTCGGTCTTTACTGAGGAAGATGTAGGGATGTTACCCATGACTGAAGTGGTATTTAAAGGTGTGGAAGAATTGAAGGAAATATCGATACATCGGGAAGATGTCTTACAACTATTAGATAAACTGAAGAGTAGCAAATCACCTGGGCCGGATGGTATACATCCAATGGTGTTGAAAGAACTGAAATTTGAGATTGCAGACCTGCTATCAGTAATCTGTGAACTATCATTAAAATCATCTCTAATACCTGAGGATTGGAGGATCGCCAATGTAACACCAATTTTTAAAAAGGGTTCGAGGGGTGATCCGGGGAAACTACAGACCAGTGAGCCTGACATCAGTACCGGGAAAAATGGTAGAAACCATCATAAAGAATAAAATTACTCAGCATGTAGATAGTCACGACCTAATGGGAGACAGCCAACATGGCTTTAGACAAGGAAGATCTTGTCTTACTAATCTGTTATGTTTTTTTGAAGGAGTGAATAAACAGGTGGACAAAGGTGAGTCGGTTGATATTGTGTATCTGGACTTTCAGAAAGCCTTTGACAAAGTCCCTCATGAGAGACTTTTGGCAAAACTAAAGAGTCATGGGATAGGAGGCAGTGTACTACTGTGGATCAGGAACTGGTTAAAAGATAGAAAGCAGAGGGTAGGGCTAAATGGCCAATTTTCCCAATGGAGAAAGGTGAATAGTGGTGTACCCCAGGGATCTATGCTGGGTCCGCTGCTTTTTGACATATTCATAAATGACCTGGAAAGTGGAATAACAAGTGAGGTTATCAAATTTGCAGATGACACAAAACTATTTAAAGTTGTTAAAACCCAGGAGGATTGTGGAAAATTGCAAGAGGATCTTGATAAATTGGAAGACTGGGCATCAAAATGGCAGATGAAATTTAATGTGGAGAAGTGCAAAGTTATGCACCTAGGGAAGAACAACCCAAACTATGGTTACACGATGCAAGGTTCCACATTAGGAACCACCACCCAGGAAAAAGATTTAGGCGTCATTGTGGATACCTTGTTAAAACCCTCGGCCCAGTGTGCAGCGGCGGCCAAGAGAGCAAATAGAATGCTAGGTATGATAAGGAAAGGAATGGAAAATAAAACAAGCGATATTATAATGCCTCTATATCGTTCCATGGTGAGACCGCACCTTGAATATTGTGTGCAATTCTGGTCGCCGTATCTTAAAAAGGATATAGCGATTTTAGAAAAGGTTCAGAGAAGAGCCACCAAAATGGTAAAGGGGATGGAAGGCTACTCCTATGAAGAAAGGCTAAAAAGGTTGGGGCTCTTTAGCCTGGAGAAGAGACGGCTGAGGGGAGATATGATAGAAGTCTATAAATTAATGAACGGAGTGGAACGGGTAAACGTAGATCGATTGTTTACCTTATCAGAATATGGAAAGACTAGGGGACATGCAATGAAGCTACAGGGCAAACTATTTAAGACTAATAAAAGAAAATATTTTTTCACTCAACGTGTAATCAAACTCTGGAATTTGTTACCGGAGGATGTAGTAAAGGCTGTTAGTGTAGCTGGGTTTAAAAAAGGTTTGGACAAGTTCCTGGAGGAAAGGTCCATAAACCATTATTAAGAAGGGACCCAGGATATCAATGCTTGAACCAGTACAAGCATTGTGGAACCTGTGTCCCTTGGGGAAACTGCTAGGTACGTATGACCTAGATTGGCCACTGTTGGAAACAGAATGCTGGGCTTGATGGACCTTGGTCTGACCCAGTATGGCATATCTTATGTTCTTATGTACATCTCTGCAGTACATGTGGACACATTCTACCCCTCGGATAACCACCTGCAGGTATCACCTCGTTAAATGGCCTATAGCGCCCTTTATGCTGGAACTCCTCCTACCCGCCCAGTGCCCTTTATGCTTGTAACATCCCTTATTGCTGCTGTTAACGCCTGTTACCATAACACCCTTTAGTAAACATACCCCATAGTCTCCCTTTTAAAATGAAGTGCTATAGCAGTAATTTTTATTGTCTTCCTTCCATTGATGACAAATTTGATTGCATTTGGTCACTACTTCCTAGCGGCCTTACCACCATTATCCCTTGCACCAGGACCTGTGTATCAGTAAGAACTAGATCTAAAGAAGTTTCCTTTCTTGTTGGTTCCAGGACCAACTGTTCCAGGAAGCAGCCGTTTAAGGTATCTAGAAACTTTGCTTCCCTAGCGTGTCCTGATGAGCTATTTACCCAATCAATATTGGGGTAACTGAAATCTCCAATTATTATTATTTTATCAAATTTGCTAGCCTTCATAATCTACAGTATGTTGGCATTTCATCCTGTCCAGTGCAAGGGATGGCTTCCCTCCTGTTGCAGTACCAACTCCATGTACTCGTTGAGGAGCGGCCAAGGTGAGGACCGGATGCCTATGTTATCCTGGGCAATCTGATACCAGACCTCTATTATTCATCCATTCTGCATCTCTCTGCTTTGTACTTACCCCTGTTTCCTGAGTGTCCCATCAGCCCTAATCTCTCAGTCTTTCCTCTGACTGCATCTGCATGGTTCAGTCAAGGTTTGCAGTCCTGAACCTGCCTTGTTCTTATGTACCCTGTCTTGAAATCTTATCTTGCCTTGTTCCTTTAGAATGCGTTCCAAAATAAAAGTACTCTGACTACCATATTAGTTCAATGCATGTTGATAAACAAAATAATATATAAGGCGATACCTTTCTGTGGGACTAAAAATGTCATTCAAAAATATATTGAGTCTGAAATTTGGGACATTTAATACTTCACTATAGTTTTGCTTCACCTGCCTTGGGTCTGGATTGCTTTTATTCAAATGTTTTATGTGAGAATTAGGGATATGCCTTTGTTAGTGCACATCTAGTTCACTGGTGAGCCTTAAAAAATTTAGGAGTATGTGAAAAAATTATATGAACAGCTGACGTGTATGTAATAATGTCGGAAGTATAGCCTTGAGGTGTTGAAAATCGCCTCCTGAAGCTAACCTTCCATTTTGCTCAAATTTTATTAATGAGCCCCACACGGAGCAAAACAAGTGAGGTAAAACACCACAAATAAGTGTCACCAAAATAAAAAACTACCAATTTTGTAGTGATTCTTAAATGCTTAATGTAATGAAGAGGTCCAGTCTGAAATTAATAACATAAGGAAAACCGGGGTTTAACTTATCTGAAACTTCCCGTAAACAGTTTCCAAGTCACTTCCAATATGCAGCGGGCCTCTCCAAATTGCTCCCTCAAAAGAGTTCAAAAACTTGCAGTCCAATTCACAAAATTGTGCAGTTACAACCAAGACACAGCACTGCGTTTCGGGCTACCAATAATTTATCGCCTAGTTTCAACGCTCAATCAACTGCAGCAAGATGATTCTCTCAACTGATCAAAAACGCCAGCGCATGCTCAATAGCGATCTGAACGCGGCCACAGGATCCCAAAGCTTAAATAGCCAAACACACCAATCCACTGAGTTGGATTTAAGTGAAAATGTAAAAAATGTCAAAAATGAAGCTCAAAAGTTAAAGAATGCTAGCCCAATCTAATTATTTATTTAAACCAGAGGGCTGTACTGTGGACCAACGAAAAATCCAATGCTGCTCCAGCATCTGAAGTTGTTGTTCACGATCTCCCCCCCTAGCGTGTTCAGATACATAGTCCAAAATACGCCACTTGAAATCTTCAAAAGCATGGAGGGTCCCTAATTCAATTTTCATTCACATAGCTCAATGGTATACAACCTGTTCTACCTCCTATGCGGTGTATGTTTTGATTTGCCCATGTCAATTACTGTATATTGGCCGAACAGTTCGTCCAGTGAAAATTCGTTTGAATGAACATGCATCCAGAATTAAACACTCTGTGCTTTCTGCCCCATTAGTTCAACATTGCTTGGATTTACATCATGCTTTTGAAGATTTCAAGTGGCATATTTTGGACTATGTACCTGAACACCCTAGGGGGGGAGATCGTGAACAACAACTTCAGATGCTGGAGCAGCATTGGATTTTTCGTTGGTCCACAGTACAGCCCTCTGGTTTAAATAAAGAATTCGATTGGGCTAGCATTCTTTAACTTTTGAGCTTTATTTTTACATTTTTTACATTTTCACTTAAATCCAACTCAGTAGCTGATTGGTGTGTTTGGCTATTTAAGCTTTGGGATCCTGTGGCCGCGTTCAGATCGCTATTGAGCATGCGCTGGCGTTTTTGATCAGTTGAGAGAATCATCTTGCTGCAGTTGATTGAGCGTTGAAACAGGGCGATAAATTATTGGTAGCCCGAAACGCAGTGCTGTGTCTTGGTTGTAACTGCACAATTTTGTGAATTGGACTGCAAGTTTTTGAACTCTTTTGAGGGAGCAATTTGGAGAGGCTCGCTGTATTTTGGAAGTGACTTGGAAACTGTTTACGGGAAGTTTCAGATAAGTTAAACCCCGGTTTTCCTTATGTTATTAATTTCAGACTGGACCTCTTCATTACATTAAGCATTTAAGAATCACTACAAAATTGGTAGTTTTTTATTTTGGTGACACTTATTTGTGGTGTTTTACCTCACTTGTTTTACTCCGTGTGGGGCTCATTAATAAAATTTGAGCAAAATGGAAGGTTAGCTTCAGGAGGCGATTTTCAACACCTCAAGGCTATACTTCCGACATTATTACATACACGTCAGCTGTTCATATAATTTTTTCACATACTTCTCTATTTTTGTTTTGGGGATTTATAGTGTAGAGTCTCAAGTTAGGTTGATATTTAAAAAATTTAGGGGCATGTTTACTAAACCATGCTTGGAAACAGCACCTTAATGCATGTTTAGTGCCAAAAATTAGAGTGGGAAGTGTGGCCAACCTGTGCTAAATGTTGGGGGCAATCCCGGCAAGTCCCCATGCAGTTAGCAAGGAATCATCCCACCCTAACTGTCATGGCCCTGTGCTAGCTGGCAACACGTACCTCAACATGCATTCAGCACACGCCAGGACATGCGTTGTCAGCTAACACCCTTTAATAAAGACCCTCTAAGTTTCAGGTGCAATGCGTCTTTTTTTCTAAACTGTCTTTGACATACTTATTTGTAGTCTTTGATTCAGATTCAGGTGATGGATAGATTTTACCCCTTGAAGGCAAGTCAATACAGCAGTCATGCATTTTAGGCATAAGTGGACAGTAGGTCCTCAGTCAAAATAGTCAACACTCTTAAAAGATGCAAGATACATGTGGTCTTGCATTCTTGGCTCCATGCTACAATATCTCCAGATCTGTCAATAGATAGATTATGAGTATGTAACCATTGTAATCCTAAAGTACTGGAAAAAGATGAGCTTGGCAGTAAGTAGAATGCCATGGATTCTTTTCGAAGGCAGCCTACTGTAATATCAGTCTCAGAAGAAACTGCTGTAATTAAGCCTTCAACTAAGGGTCTTTCATTGATTTATTTCAAGGAGTTCTATTCCACACTATTAAATTGTAGCCAGATTAGATACAAATAAGACAATACTATAAAATACTACCAATAATAACTAGATAAAAACAATGGGCCCAATATTGAGTTGTGACAGCTGTGTGCCTCTATCTGGCCACCGAATTGAATATCTGGGTCTGCCTCAACCTGCTGCATGGCATGGACGCTAACCGGGCAGCTGTGATATTGAGCCACAGCCTGGTTAGCTCCTATAAATAAAGATTGTCGAGGTTTTCCCATGCCTATCTTTACCCACAGGTCACTAGCTGGGCAGTGGCTCAATTTTACCACTGCCTAATTAGCAAAGGGTGCCACATCTGTTCTGCCCTGGAATGCCCGTGACGCAACCCGATTCTACACAGAGAGCGTCAGGGCATGTAGTAGCAGAAGCAGTGGATATTCATCGGCACTAACTATCTATAGCAGCATTTACACGGTTTACAGGTTTTTAAACCATTTAAATGCCTTTGAATATTGGGCCCAATATAAAATTATGAAACCATAAAATAATAATCACACAGCAAAGCATCAACCCCTGCCTCAGTTTGTTTATTTACATAGTAACATAGTGAATGACGACAGATAAAGACCCACTAATCAATATATATTAGCTTCCGAAGAACCTGTGTAAGACACAGTCTTCAAAAAGGAAATCACAGGATCTGCTGTATATAACAACAAACCAACAAGTGCAGTCACAGCCACAAAAACTGGAGGAAAAAAGACCTCAGCATGAGCCCTGAAGCCAACGCACTGGCCACGAGCTTATACTCTGCTAGAGCCAACACTGGCTTCCTGCAGCATCATATCATGTTGAAGACAGGTAAAGACCAGCATGGTCGATCTAGTCTGCCCAGTAATTTATACATTATTTAAGCAGATTCCACCCTCTTGCTATGTAGTGATACTGTGTGTCTGCCCATGCCTTAATGATAATGTACTAGCCATTCCTAATTCCTAGTGTATGATGGATAAGCCTGTTGGAAGAGATATGTCTTCAGTTGCTTTTGGACATTGTCCTGTCTGACAAAGTTTGTAGTTTAATTGGCAAAGAATTCCACATCCATAGAGGCCCATTCTGTTTGGGGCACGTCTGGACCACCCAGACATCCAAAATCCGGACGGCCTGGATCTGGCTCCAATTCTGCACCTGCGGGAACTAGACATTCCCACGGGAGCAGAATTAGGGCACTTGGATGGGCCAAATGTGCCCTGATTCTGCAGGCCTGGCTGTACAGTGCTGCCCCTACCTAACCCTCCCCATGCTTCTGCTGGAGCTCCGGTGCCGTGGCATCCCATCACCATGGTACTGGTATGCCATGCAGGAGCCCTGTTGCCCCGCAGAACTTTAAATCTGCTTTTCCCTGCTGCCCGACCCCTGGAGGGGCCTGCCAAGGCTGGGTTTGGGTGGTGGGGGACCCTCTGCTGCTGCTGCTCACCTGGTCAGGGGGTGTCCTCCGTGGCAGGCTGCCAGTGTCACAGGGATTTATTCCACCTCCGAGGTGGAATACGTTCCCTGGCCATCTCCCCCATTGCAGACATTCAAGGCCATGACCTGGATAGGCCCTGTATGTCCGGGGTCGTGGGCCTACCTCTGCCCTACCCACTCACTTGCCTGTCATCATCCTCGCCTGCCCCTGTCCAGAGCTCTCCACACATCAATACTGTACATGCGGGGAACTTTGGGGGCAGAATAGGCCCCAAGCTATTAGTGGGCAATGTATGTCCATACCGGACATACATCACCGCTAATCTCTGTTCTGGATGATCTGAAAACGTGCACGTCTGAGCAGCAGGCATGTCCAAATGGAAATGTGCAGGAATAGAGCTGGATTCTGCAATGCGGGGATAGATGCAGCCGCAGGCACAGAATAGACCACATAGAACATATAAGGTGTGACCCCAGAAAGTTCTAAGTTGTATGAAGACGGGAATCCGCTGATAATGGCTTTGGACGTCCCCGCGCTCACCGTATTCTGAAAAGATGTACATCTGTGACCCTGCCTGTCTCAGCGATATACCTGCAAATGGCCACCCCCCCTTTAAAACCTGTAGCTTTGAAGCTGTTGTGGACATGGGCAGTGCTGCTTTGAGGCTGAATGACAATGAAATCTGCCGATACTGACAGGTGAATGCAAGGTAGACAATGGAAACCAGTCTGTGGCATGCCCAGAACACCACAAAGCAATCATAGTGCACTGCAATTTAGCAGGTAAACAGGTAGAGAGCAACTCTATTGTCACAGGATGCAGTGCAGAACTACATATATGACAGCAGATGACCTCCCTGGGTATGCATGTGATGTATATCACAGGAACATGACTGTACAATGCTAAGTAAGGACATGAACCCAGCAGAACAGGTCCCCTATAGTGAACCAGCCAAACATTTCCCTAACACTAATCATGGGCCATAGGAATGACAGCAGGCAGCAATGCAAGCACCACACAGACATGCCCAGAGACACCATCGTCGCTCCCTACAACCGTGCACATATGTAGAGACCAATGCTGGTGCACCTTGGCTTGGTGGACTGCATTGTGCAATGTTACACGTCCTCCTACTGAGGTCCTCTTATTAGTGACTGTGAAATGTTTGGACAGGTAAGTGATTGTGGAACTGTCCTGCTCACTTCTGCCTGTTCTCATTGACACCTGGGGATGCTGCAGTCATCTCTATGGTCAGGGGACTGGACACATTGCAGAGGACATATTGTAGAGGACCACTGTGTGGAGTGCAATACTGTGGCTGCCTGGGTGCTGCACATGGCACGGATGGCTAAGCTTATTTTTTCACATGGTGTCCTAGGACTCCGGCAACGGTATCATTTCCAGGATGTGGGCATTTGTAGGGTACCCTTGCTTTGCCCTTGTAGCTCACTCAGCACATGCCAGCATAGCCAGAATGCACACCAGTGCTCCTCCCCATACTTTGTGGGGGTGTTTGTTTTGGACACCTCAAGTTACAACCTCCTTCTCCTTGCATTCTGTACCACAACACTGTATACTATGTTTTTCCAGCCTGCAGACACACCAGTGCACAGCAGTGGTTATATATCCATTCACCACTATGGGATGCATTGAGGTGCAGGGCAGAAATATTTCTAAGTCCTACCTTTGTTCCATGTCTCAGCAGGTATAACCTGGTCATCTGCAGGAGCAACTGTGGACATGCACGGGAAGTGCTGGAATACGCTTTATATGTCTCCTTGACTGGCCATGCCCCTGTAACGCCTCCTCCCGCCCATGTTCTGGGATCCCCATTTATATGCCGTGTACGTGCAGGGCTGAGAATGTGCAGAATACGGTTTAGACATTTTTGTGAGAAAAACATCTATCCCGCACGTACAAGCCACTTATTTGTGGTTCAGAATGACTCCTGTAGTGAATATCTGGTCTCTTAGTTTGCTAAAAAGTATCTGGACATAGCAGAGAAACCAGCCTCACACAGATAAGATGTTGAGAAAGGAAGAAATGCTTTAATCATCATCTTTGTCATGATGGGGTATTCCTCTTGGAGAGACAACCAGAATGAGGCTATATCCGTTGATGAGTGTTTTCATTTTCAGTTCTCTGTTATTTCTGATTTCCATCAGCTCATCTTCTTCTGCAACAGTTAATTCTGCTGACTCACATGCATTTAAAACAAATGGATCTCTCACCCAGTCAAAGGAAGATACATCAAATGATACACTATTTACTATTCGCAAAACTACTTGCTCAGCTGACCCTATCCCCTCCCAATGGCTTCTAGAACCTTCCTTAGCTCTATCCCCTTATATCCTTTCTCTTCTCAATTCAAGTCTTTCCACTGGTTCTTTTCCTTCCACCTGGAAACATGCATTAGTCCGTCCCATCCTGAAATCTCACTCCTCTGATCCATCCATCCTTTCCAATTGGCGCCCAGTCTCAAACCTACCCTTCTTATCAAAACTCCTTGAGAAATTGGTTTTCTTTCAGCTTGCTTCTCATCTTGAGCTTGCCCTCACTCTCCATCCCCGACAATCAGGTTTCCGCCCTGGCCACAGCACCGAAACTGTTCTTCTCTCTTCTTAATGATCTTCACATTGCTCACGATCGCGGTCTTGTCACTTTGGCTGTTTCTCTTGACCTATCTGCGGCTTTTGACTTGGTGGATCATCACACTCTCCTCTTCCGTCTTCGGGAAGCTGGTCTTTCGGGTGTGGTTCTCCAGTGGTTTCATTCATTTCTATCCTGTCGTTCTTTCTCTGTCGTCTCGACATCTTCTTCTTCTGCCCCCACCCCTCTGTCCTGTGGTGTCCCCCAAGGGTCTGTTCTTGCCCCACTTCTCTTCAATATTTTCCTAGCCCCCCTTGCCCTTCTGGTCCAACAGTTTAGCATCTCTGCATATTATTATGCAGATGACATTATTCTTCTTCACCACACAGATCCTTCTTCTCCTGATATCTCCCCTCTCAACCTCTGTCTCACTGCTGTTATGTCTTGGTTCTCCTCTAACTTCCTACAAGTAAACCCGGCGAAATCTTTCGCAATCTGGTTCACCTTTGGCAGTCCTTCTCCCACCTGTGTCCCCTCTCTTTCCTCTCAGCCTATCCCCCTGGTCTCCTCACTCCGATATTTAGGTGTTGTTCTTGATTCTGCACTTACTTTCAAAGATCACATTTCTTCGGTTGTTCAACGTTCTTTCTTCTCTCTCTCCGTCAACTTAGAGCAGTCCGTCCTTTTCTCTCTACTTCTGCTCTGACCACCCTTCTTCTCACCCTTGTGTTGTCCCATCTCGATTATTGTAATGTCTCCTTTGCTGGTTTACCCAAGTCCCAACTGTCTCGTCTCCAACGTATTCAAAATGCTGCCATCCGTCTGTTGTCCCATGCCTCACGATTCGATCATGTTACACCCCTTCTTTATCAACATCACTGGTTACCTATTTCTTTCCGCATCCGGTTTAAACTTCTAATCCTTGCACATCGAATAATCTACACCGGCATTCCCCTTTACCTGGCAAATCAGATACAATTCCATACCCCCCACCGTCTCCTCCGCTCTATACACATGAATCGCATGGTCCTTCCCTCCCCTGCACATGCTCATCTCGAACAAACCCGCTCCTCTGCTTTTTATTTCCTGGTCCCTAGTCTCTGGAACTCACTCCCCCCTCCTCTCCGTGCAGAAAACTCATACCAAGCATTCAAATCTCAACTCAAAACCCATCTCTTCTGCCTCGCGTTCGATCCTCCTCCCTAGCCCATTCCTTCCCCCCTCTCATTACCATGTCCTTTCACACAATGTCTGTCTCCTCCTTCCCCTCCTCCCTTGTTTGTATACATGTGTTATTATTTCTTGATTTTAGTTTACTTCTGTCCTTATCTCCTCTTTCCTTTCTCTTCCACTTTTTCTTGATTTGATGGCGTTCCTTTTCTTTTTCCTTTTCCCGCAGCCAAATGCTTGTTTTAACCAACTTGCTTGTTTTTATTTATTGTAAACCGCTCAGACGCCTACGGTATTGAGCGGTATAACAAGTTTTAAATAAACCTAATAACACACCCGATCCGAACAACAGCGGACTGAAGAATGACACTGGTTCTGCCCTCCCTCAAACTCCCCCAATGGCTACTAATAAATGACTCTCCACCAAACTCCTTGTGGACCATTCGTGGCATAACAATATGCCATAGCACAGCGGTTGAAAATCGCTGGCCTAGATGCAGTAACTAAGTTCCAAGCCCACAAACAAATTACAAATAGGGACAATATAGATAGTAAATAGCATGGAAGACAGAGGAGCCCCTAAGGAACCCCAGTGGTCAAACCAAACCAAGAGGATAACTTTACAGCTGATCTAGCTTGCACTTAACGATTCGTTAAAAAAAGATTGAAACCATGCATGTGCTGTATTAATAGTCCCAATCTCACTAAGTCTATGCAATAATAATGAGTGATGTACTGTATCAAAAGCCACAGATATGTTGAGAAGAACCAAAATAAAGAATTTACCTTGGTTGGATCATTGCAAAAACTGATCCATGGAAGATAAGAGCAATGTTTCCATTCCATGATGTGTCCTGAACAAGGCTGGCCCCAGAGTTCGTTTAAGGAGTTGGCACCCTAGACAAACCTTAAGCTTTACACACACCTCTGGCTGTCAAAATCTAATGTTTAGCTTTGAATGCCCTGCTCTTTGCTGCCTGCTTTACTGCTCTAGGCTACCGCTTAATGGTTGGGCCGGTCCTGGCCTTAAACCCAAATTGACAAGACTCAATGCTGCACTTCCAACCACAAATTCTTGAAGCTGACTCAGGGCTATCTTTTCCATCACCTTAGCTAAAAATGACAAGGAGGAAATGGGTTTATAATTAAGTAGGTCAGCAAAGCAGAATAGGAGTTCTCATGTATATATATTTTCAGAGAATTAATCGGAGCAAGTTGCATTAATTTTTTATGATCATTTATTATTCAGCCTTTTGGGTAGAGGAGCATATCAAGACATTTTACAAAATAAAAGCCAGCATGTAAGAGGAAAGAAGAGAAAATAAGGAGAGAAGACAGTAAAGAAAGAAAGGTGTGCTTGCAATGCCATGGTCTCCTTCTTACATAAGCAGGGTGGGTAAGTCCATAATAGTATGTGTGTCTGCATGTGTTTCCCATTTAGCTTGGGGGGGGGGTGTAGAGAACAGAAGAAGAGTGCAAGATGCATGGAGCCATATGCTTTCCTACTGATGTGGTAAGTTGTGCTGAACTTTAACATGGTCACTTACTTTTGATTTTTCCAAGTTAACCTTATGAGGTGCGATCAAAAAGTATTGGGACTTGTACAATAACACACAGGGGCGGCCCAAGGGGGGTGCGGGGCCATGTGCGGAGACTCGGTGCGGGGCCTCATTTGCATAAGTGGTCTTATTTGCATAAATATTTGCATAATGTTACCATTCACTAACTTTTAGTAAACATGTCTCTTAATGAGTGTATGGATAAAGAAAGACTAAAAGATTTCTACATTACTATAATCCAGTGCCAACCGCCAGGCACATTAGGAACTACTACAAACGCTGCCCATTTAGAACCCATACCAAACAAAGCGCAGACGTTAATGATGCACATTTCCCAGAGCTTTCATATTCCAGTTAATAAATTCAAAATAAAGAGATATCTTTCTACCTTTTGTGCATTTTTTTTCAGTTGCAATTGCTCCAGCCACTTTCTTCTGGTTTCTTCATGTTTTCTGCTAACTCTCCATCGTCTGCTGTCCATTTGTCCTTTCTTATCTCTTCTAGTTTTCTTTCCATCCTCTCTCTCTACATCTGCTTTAACATACTAATCTTTCTCCTTTTGCTCTTTCCTCATTCTTATTTCATCCACACAAATTTTACCCCTCCATCCTCAATCCCCACTTACTCTCCCAATACCCGGCCAATTGTAGATTTTTCATCCCTCCCACACAAAATATTTTTCCCCTCTCCATTTTACTCTCCCAGCCCCATCCCATTCTAATCCTCCCCCAACATCAGCTCCCTTCTAGTTCCAGTCTCACCCAGTATCCATTCCCTTCTAGTCCCTGCATCAGCCCATTTCCAGTCCTAGCCCCCCATCAACCCATTTCCAGTCCTAGCTCCCCCATCCATTTTCAGTCTGAGTCCCTTCATCAGCTCATTTCCAATCCTAGCCCCCCATCAGCCCATTTCTAGTCATTTCCTAGCCCCACCATCAGCCCATGTCAAATCCTAGCTCCCCTCCACTCAGCCCAATTCCAGTCCAAGCCCCCCCATGAGCCTACTTCCAGTTCTAGCCCCTCCATGAGTCCATTTCAATTCAAGCCCCCACCACAGCCCATTTCCAATCTTAGCTCCCCCCCAACAGCCCATTTCCAGTCCTATCCTAGCTGCTCCATCAGCCCATTTTCAGTCCTAGCTCCCTTCCCTCACAGCCCATTTCCATTCCAAGCTCCCTCCCCATCAGCTATTTGCAGTTCAAGCCTCCCCGTCCACTCAGTCCATTTCCAGTCATAGCAATCCCCCAACCCATTACCAGTCCTAGCCCCCCATCAACCCATTTTCAGTTTAAGCCCCCCTATAACCCATTACCAGTCCTAACCCCCCCATCAGCCCACTTCCAGTCTTAACCCCATCAGCCCATTTCCAGTCAGCCCCCCATAGCCCATTGCCAGTCCTAACCCCCCCATCAGCCCACAGCCCATTACCAGTCCTAACCACATCAGCCCACCTCAAGTCCTAACCCCTCCCCATCAGCCCATTTCCTGTCCTAGCGCCCCCATAGCCCATTAGCAGTCCTAACCCCCCCATAGCCCATTAGCAATCCTAACCCCCCATCACCCTATTTCCAGACAGCCCCCATCAGCCCACAGCTCATTACCAGTCTTAACCACCCCCCCCAGCCCATTTCCAGTCCTAACCCCCCATCACCCCATTTCCAGTCAGCCTCCATCAACCCCCAGCCCATTACCAGTCTTAACCCCCCAGCCCATTTCCAGTCCTAACCCCCCCAGCCCATTTCCAGTCAGCCTCCATCAGCCCCAGCCCATTAGCAGTCTTAACCCCCTCCTTAGTCCATTTCCAGTCCTAACCCCCCCCAGCCCATTTCCAGTCCTAACCCCCCCTCACCCCATTTCCAGTCCTAACCCCCCCTCACCCCATTTCCAGTCAGCCTCCATCAGCCCCAGCCCATTAGCAGTCCTAACCCCCCCAGCCCATTTCCAGTCCTAACCCCCCCAGCACATTTCCAGTCCTAACCCCCCTAGCACATTTCCAGTCCTAACCCCCCCTTGCCCATTTCCAGTCCTAACCCCCACTCACCCCATTTCCAGTCAGCCTCCATCAGCCCCAGCCCATTAGCAGTCCTAACCCCCCCCTAGCCCATTTCCAGTCCTAACCCCCCCCACCCAGCACATTTCCAGTCCTAACCCCCCTAGCCCATTTCCAGTCCTAACCCCCCCCACCCAGCACATTTCCAGTCCTAACCCCCCCAAGCACATTTCCAGTCCTAACCCCCCCCCCAGCACATTTCCAGTCCTAACCCCCCCAGCACATTTCCAGACAGCCTCCATCAGCCCCCCAGCCCATTACCAGTCTTAACCCCCCCTTCCCTTCCCTTCCCTTCCCTTCCGGCAAATTAAAAAAAAAAAACAAACACCTGGCTCTAGCTGCTGCCGCTGCCGCGTCCGTCGCAGCAGCGGCAGAATGGAGTGTCCCGCGGGGCCCCCTCTCCTCGTTGAGCCCTCTGCAAGGGCTTTCAGATTCGCGAAGGGAGAGTGCTCCCTCGCGTCTCTGTAAAGCCCGCAGGGGCTAATGGGAAATTTCCCATCTGCCCCTTTAGACGCGAGGGGCTGATGGGAAATTTCCCATTAGCCCCTGCGGGCTTTACAGAGACGCGAGGGAGCACTCTCCCTTCGCGAATCTGAAAGCCCTTGCAGAGGGCTCAACGAGGAGAGGGGGCCCCGCGGGACACTCCATTCTGCCACTGCTGCGACGGACGCGGCAGCGGCAGCAGCCAGAGACAGGTTTTTTTTAAAAATGTAATTTAAAAAAAAAAAAATCAGAATGTTCTTTGCGCGGGGCCCCCTGAAACGCGGGGCCCTGTGCAAAAAACATTCTTGCTCAATGGACGGGCCGGCCCTGATAACACAAGAAGTATAATACTGACAGTTATTGTACTCAGTCTTTTTCAAAGTAGTCTTCTTCTGATAAAACACACTTCCTCCAGCGTTCCTGCCACTGTTGGAAACAATTTTCAAATGCCTCTTTCATTATGCTGTGAAGCTACTGGGCCAAATTTTGCTTAATGATCTCCAAGTCATTGAATTCCCTTCCTTTCAGTGGTAATTTCAGTTTTGGAAACAAGAAAAAGTCACAGGGTGTGAGGTCAGTTGAGTACAGAGGCTAATGGACTTGCTCGATTTGGTGTTTGGTCAAGAACTGCTGGACAAGATGTGATGCGTGAGCTGAGGCGTTATTGTGATGAAGCAATCATTCATCATTCCTACGCAACTCTGGCCTCTTACAATGAACTGCATCTCTCAACTGAGTCAGAACTTGGACATAGTTCTCCTTATTGATGGTCTGGTCTTTTGGAACATACTCATGATTTATTTATTTATTTGTTTAACAAGTTTATATACCGCCTTTTCCTTAAATCAAGGTGTTTTACATTACAACTCAACAGGTTTACATTTTAACAGGTTGCTTGCACTTGACTCACACAGTTTACATTTAACTGTACTTTTAACATTATGTACAGGATGGGGTTCCACAGCATGCAGGAAGCTTAATAAGATCAAAACTTCACAGTATAATTAGTATAATTTATTTACAAGTTGGAGTTGTGTGTAGTGTTCGTTTGGTGGTGTTCATTTCTCAGTGTCCGTAAGTGTGTGGATGGATGGTTGGTGGTGCTCTATGCGATGGTACCAAAGTGTTCTATGTACAAGAGTGTCTTCCCTGTTTTCTGAAGACCTTGGTGTCCCTTGTGTTTCTAATATCCTCCGAGAGGGAGTTCCATAAGTTCGATGCATATAATGATAGTGCCCTGCTGGAGGTAGTCTGTTTGGCTTTGAAGTAATCTTTAGGTATAACTAATGTGTTCTTACAGTTTGTTCTCATCAGCAATGAACAAAAAATACCCTGGTAATCAAAGAAAACTGTGAGCATGACCTTGACATTGCTCCTCACCTGATGGGCTCTTCTTGGGTCTGGGAGAGTCTGGAGTCTTCCACTGTGAGGACTGAGTCTGTTTCTGGGTCATAACCATAAACCCATGATTCATCACCAGTAATAATCTGGGTCATTTTTAATGCATTCCAACAACTCCCTGGCTGCAGACAATTGATCTTCTTTTTGGTCAGGGAACAGGAGCTTTGGCACAAATTTTGCAGACACACATCTCATCCCCAAATGGACAGTAAGAATGGACTGTACCGACCCGAAACTGATTTCCATGTCCTCAGCAAACTCCCTGATAGTCAATCAATGTGCTCGTGGATGGCCTTCCAGAACATTTGTAACTGTCAGCACTTTGGTGGCCCTCATGTAACGTTTGTACCAGTCATAAACTTGAGCATGACTCATGCATTCATTGTCATACACTTGCTGTAACTTGTCATTAGTCTCTGCGCGAATCTCCACGTTTCTGGCAGAATTTAATGCAAATTTGCTGTTCAATTTTTTTCACTCATTGTAAATCTGATGAACTGACTTTACACGATACCAAACATCACATGATTTAAAAAAGTACAGGGGTGCTGCAGCCACACTACACTCTGTTAACGTCATGGTAATTTGTAAGCCATTAATTTACTGCATCGGGAGTGAAAGGTTTTTTTCAGTATGTGTGGTAGAATGGTGAAAGCTGAAGCTTAGTGCAGCGTTCTAACACATGGTTTATTGCATCAAGGCCTTAGTGTGGAAAAATAGCCATGGGCTGATAAACAATTCTCTCCTCCCACCGAGAGTGTGGGGACAGAAATGTGCACAGTAAAAAAAAAATTTTCGGTTTGTTTTGAGATTGGATTTTTACCCAATTTTCAGACTTAGGTTCTTTTCAGAAAAAATTTAATAAACATAGAACTTTTTAATACATTCAAATCAGTTGTATGCATTTCAATTCCTTAGCTAATGCATGTGAAATCAATTTTGTGTGCACTAGATTTTTTAAGGCCTGTTAACAAACTGAGTACATGCTAACGAAAGAATATTCCTATTGTGGATGTCCCATATAAATTCAAATTCTACAGGCTGTGGTCGTGAGACAATTTATTAGCACAGAGCATTATAGAATTTGATCTATAGCTCACAAAACTTGGATTGGCAAAAATGTTTACACTTGCTGTTATCTTTTTTTTTGTGTAAGAGTAATACGTCATGAATAAAAAGGCAGATAGAAAAAGACATAAAATTGCTAATGGAAACTGAACTACAGATTTTTCCAGCTGATGACTGCTGAGATAAAGTAAGTAAAGTGCTATGTATAGAATTTGAGGAAGTACGTTTACCACAAACATTTGCTTTTTCATTACTAAAGAATAGAGACTTATTGATGGTTTGCCAAACAGCTCTGATAAAAGGACAATGTCACCGACAAAGGTTGCCGAGGAGAACGCGAGTCTTGATTTTGGGAGGTCCAGTACATTTTCTCTGTTTGGAAAATGGGCAAGAAGCGTTTAGCTAAAAAATCCATTGCCAATTTAGCAGGAACCACCATCCTTGGCTCTTGTCTGATACTCACCTGACAATCCAACATTTTGTGCGCTCACTTGCTACAGCCTTTTTATAATATGTGTTCTCTGTAACTAGAAGGTGCATCTGCTCTTTGAGTGTTGCATGTGCAGTTGTATGTCATAGTGCTTATGCCAGACAGCTTGCATCTCCTGAATCCCCTGTCATAACTTCTGGCACCGCAGTAAGCACGAAGGAGCAGAAGCAAGCACTCTCTGAGACAAGATACAGGGAGCCGTGGCAGCACAGGGCATAGGAAAACAGTTACACGTGCTGTCCCTCAGGCAACTGCTCCTCCTCTCCCTGTTGTGCAGGTCCCATTCACATGCACGCCCTGAGGACAGGAGGAGAGGGGGCCTGGGCACAGTGTTTTGTTGTTCTTTGCCCTTCTGCAGGTGCCAATGGACTGTTATGCCCATCATCACCAGGAGGGAGGATAGATGCAGCCAGGGAAGGAGGGAGAGTGTGCTGAACAGGGAGAGGAAACGAGAAAGGGAAAATGAGCGAGAGAGACAGCCGGAGGCAGATAGAAAACTGAAGGGGGGGGGGGGAAACAAGACAGGGAAATGGGGGGGGGGGGGGGTTAGGGAGAAGAAGAGCACCAGAGAAAGGAATGGAAGACCGAAAAGGGATAGAGCTAGAGAGGAAGTAGAGGGGTGGAGAGCCAGAGTGGGAGATAGACAGAGATGGAAGTGGAGGAACAGCGAGAGATGGGAAAGGGGAATTGGGAGCGAGCTAGAGAAGGGATGGAGGACTCACAGGAGCAAGGCAGAAAGAGATGGGAATGAGAGATGCAAGAGAGGAAAGATAGAGATTTGGGGGATGGGAGGTTAAATGGGGGACTTGATAGAAGCAACTCATAGCATCTGAGAGAATGTTCCTAAAAATAGAACGACATTGAATTATTTGCCCTTGACACAGATTCATACGAGCTGAAACGTGACTTGCATCTGGCATTTGTTCCAGGACTTGTGGATAAGTACACAAAACACTGTTATATTAGTCAACCCAGGAAGATATATTTGACTTTGATATTTACATAGAGTAACCGTAGGGTTCATGATTTATGACTGGCACAGGAATAGTATGTCTTATACATCAGTATATTACTATATGATGACCCGCAACTACCTGCTGGTGATACATTTGTTATGACTTGTAGAAGGTCATTTATAAAGAACTTTTTGCTTGGATATGCAGGTACAGGTGCATAAAAAGCCTCATAAAATGATCCCCCCTAGGTTTTTGGATAGGCAGGATATAAAATTTATAAATGAAATAAATAAAATATGTCTTGCGTGAAAGTATGTGTGGTGCAACCTTAGCCTAGGTGCGTTCAGGGGAGGAGTCTGGGCGGAACGCGGAGAAGTGACAATTTACATGATCTATGCACTGACATTTACGCCTGCTCCCAAACAGTCTAGTCGCTATTTCTGCCAGATTTGTGCTAGTATCTTATAAAGACACACAGATGCCTCTGCATCTTCATAAAATGGGCTAAAAAAAAGCACCTACGTGGCCTTCACACATGGACCAGCTGTGGGGGGTAATTTTCTAGTCTCTTTTGAATATATGTGGCCTGTTATAAAATCGCAGCTGGTGTAAAAGTATGCGCATTGACATGATGGTGTGTATTTTGCCAGTAGGTGTAGCCGGGGCAGGGAGGGGCGCAGTCACAAATACATGCATAGAGTATGAAAGACCTTAATAGATGCATGTACTTGAGATCTGTATGCACAAGCATATGTACATGTCCGCACCTGCATTCTAAGATGCTATTTCTGCCGCTTATACTAGTATCTTATAAGGACACATGAGTGCCTATGGGGGTTATTCTGGAAGCTCTGTTCAAGCTTTGGACATCTAAAAATGGGCATAGAGATATCGAAAGCACAGAGATGTCTCCCGAGCATTTCTACAAGTCAGGTCTGAGAATGTCCATGTCGGAATGGTGGCGTATTGGACGTGTTCCTAAGAACCTGGATGCAGAGCTGGCCCAAGGGTTTCTGCTGCCCTAGGCAGAAGCCTTGACTGTGCCACCCCCTTCCACGCACCAAGCCACACCACCTTTCCCTCCCCCCTTCTTGTTTTGCTGTGCTGCTGCCCCTCGCTGCTGCTGATTCTGGCGGTGGAGTCGGGGGGTGGCTTGGCAGCAGTGGCAGGCCATATGCTTTGGCACACATGGCCTGCCATTTCTGACTCCTCTGACACAACTTTGGGGAGTCAGAAGTGCCAGGCCATGTGTACCAAAGCACATGACCTGCCATGGGCTGCTGCCGCCGACCCTACCGCTGCAATCAGTGACAGCAGGGGGGGGGGGGGGCAATATAGCTCAGCACATGGTGGGCAGCAGGCCATTTGTGTCATGCCGCCCACGGAGGTCTGCCGCCCTAGGCAGCCACCTAGCCCACCTAGTGGACAGGCTGGCCCTGTCTGGATGTCTTGAATCTCATCTAAGTTTAGATCTACTCGAGGTATCCAGGTAAAAATGCTTTTTTTGGCTGAAAAACATCCAGAGGGTGTAGAAAAGATAGTACTCCATTATCCCCAGTACTTAGTACAATCACAATGATAGAGACAGTGGGATTTGAACCCTGGCCCTAGCCTACTGCTCTAACCATTAGACTATAAGATGTCCAGGTTCTGAAATGTTATGTATCTGGACTTTCAGAAAGCCTTTGACAAGGTCCCTCATTAGAGATTTTTGGCAAAACTAAAGAGTCATGGGATAAGAGGCAGTGTACTATTGTGGATCAGGAACTGGTTAAAAGATAGAAAGCAGAGGGTAGGGCTAAATGGCCAATGGAGAAAGGTGAATAGTGGAGTACCCCAGGGATCTGTGCTGGGTCTGCTGCTTTTTGACATATTCATAAATGACCTGGAAAGTGGAATAACGAGTGAGGTGATCAAATTTGCAGATGACACAAAACTATTTAAAGTTGTTAAAACCCAAGAGGATTGTGAAAAATTGCAAGAGGATCTTGATAAATTAGAAGACTGGGCATCAAAACGGCAGATGAAATTTAATGTGGACAAGTGCAAGGTTATGCACCTAGGGAAGAACAACCCAAACTATGGTTACACGATGCAAGGTTCCACATTAGGAACCACCACTCAGGAAAAAGATTTAGGCGTCATTGAGGATACCATGTTAAAATCCTCGGCCCAGTGTGCAGCGGCAGCCAAGAGAGCAAATAGAATGCTAGGTATGATAAGGAAAGGAATGGAAAATAAAACAAAAGATATTATAATGCCTTTATATCGTTCCATGGTGAGACCGCACCTTGAATATTGTGTGCAATTCTGGTCGCCGTATCTTAAACAGGATATAGCGATTTTAGAAAAGGTTCAGAGAAGAGCCACCAAAATGGTAAAGGGGATGGAAGGATACTCCTATGAAAAAAGGCTAAAAAGGTTAGGGCTCTTTAACCTGGAAAAGAGACGGCTGAGGGGAGATATGATAGAAGTCTATAAATTAATGAACGGAGTGGAACAGGTAAACGTAGATCGATTGTTTACGTTATCAGAATATAGAATATAGAAAGACTAGGGGACATGCAATGAAGCTACAGGGTAAACTATTTAAGACTAATAAAAGTAAATATTTTTTCACTCAACGTGTAATCAAACTCTGGAATTTGTTACCGGAGGATGTAGTAAAGGCTGTTAGTGTAGCTGGGTTGCAGCTAAAGTTAATTTGAAAAGGAAAGACAGCCTGTGAGGAGCCCGCCCCCATGACATCACTTCCTCGGGCTCTGCATGATCGGAGGGCTCCTGACACAGTTTCTCTTTACTTTTCAATGTAAGTGTAGTGCAGCCGCTGCTCTGTACAAAGCAGAACCAGCGGCTGCACTGCTATAGGGAATCGCGATCGCGTTTGCGCCGCGGACTTTGGCACAAAAGCCAGTTTTTTGCTCTGGCCGCTCCCGATCTTGCGGCCAGAGCAAAAAAACGGCTTTTCAATGGCCGGTTTTACAACTGTGCCGGCAGCCGGCCTGGCCATGGAAAAACCGGCCGGTTGGCAACCCTAATTTGTGAGCCGAGGCCACATGTTACGGATGAAATTGGAATTTTTCCCACGGCACACCAGACAATATCTCACGGCACACTAGTGTGCCGCGGCACAGTGGTTGAAAAACGCTGGTCTAGTTAACCCAGAAGTTCCCAACCCAGTCCTTGGGGCACACTTAGGTCAACCAGGTTTTCCAGATTCCCAGGGAGGACTGGCCTAGTGGTTAGGACAAGGTACTTCAGGCCAGAGGGCCAGGGGTTCAATTCTCACCTGGGCACAGCAATCTCAGGCTAGAGGGACTGGGGTTTCTAGTCCTAGAAGTACAACTTGGGGAAGCCACTTAACCCTCCATTGCCTCAAGTATACATAGATTGTGAGCCCTTTGGGGATAAGAGAATTGTACACTGCTCTGATGCCCTTCAGCCTGGGTGTTATATCAAGAAATTGAATAAACATAAACAATGAATTTGCATGCAATAGAATCGCAGACAATGAAGGTAGTACAACAAATCTATCTCATGCACATTTATTGTGGGAATCCTGAAAACCTGGCTGGTCTAGGTGTGCCCTGAGGACTGGGTAGGAAACTCTGAGTTAAACATTATATATGCATTCTTATAGTAGTGCTGCTCTGATGGATGTGATATACCTAAATATGATTTTACGCTATTATAAAAGCTTCACACTTTGGGCCGCTAATTTGGACAAAGTCTGTGTCAACATTTTCTGGAATAGCAGTTCCTTGCCAGAGCTTGCTGTCTGTTGTTTGAGCATGCCCAAGTGTTTAAACCACTCCCTGTGGCTATGAGACCAAAATCACAAAATACAGAAAAAAACATCTCCAGCCAAACAAAAACTCAAGTCCATAATGAGTATTTCTAGCTTACTTTTAGGGAATCATTTACTAAAGGACTCTAGCTGGCAGCGTGTGTAGCGGCATGTGCTTGAGATGCACTGGGAAATGCGTTGCCAGCTATCATAGGGCCGTAACAGTACAGAATGATTCCTGCATTAGGGTTGCGAATGGGTGGGTTAGGGCCAGACAGTGGGCATGGTGAGCCCAGTGAAGTTAGCACCGGCTTAGCGTGGGTTCACCGTCTCAATAGGTGGAATTGACGGCACGCCCACTAATGCAGCCCATGTTTTGGGGATATTTTATTTAATGGATTTTTTATACTGCTTTATCATAGAGTCAAAGCAGTTTACATTGTAACTTAAACTTCGTAACATACATTAATAACTTGGATTCTTCTGATGTGCTTCAGATATGCTTTCAGCACCCCCAACAGATAATGCAGTGGTTTGCAGTTAATCTGCTACTGTATAGTTTCAGTGCTTTTGCTGTGTTAGGTGCAACATCCTAGTGCCTGTTAGTAAAAGGGCACCCTAATGTTTGACCACTTCAAACAAATAAGTGGCTGTCAGGGAAGGTGCACACATAAGCAGAGTGAATAAGCCGCTTCTCGTTTTGTCCCTTTGTGATCCCCCTTCCATTCCTAGCTTCAGTTACTACCCTGTTAACAGGGCAATGCAGGTTAGTAGCTCTCTATGGCAGATATATTATGTGCATTGCTGTAAATTATATATATGCATCTTGCTTTTACTATAGCTAGACATGATGTAAGGGGGTTGGGACATGACTAGGATTTTTGGGCTTTTCTAGAGAATTTGTTGTTTTATATGTTGTAAACTACTTAGAACCTGGTATGCTGGGGCACATGTGGGATGTTACCCATGACTGAAGTGGTATTTAAAGGTGCGGAAGAATTGAAGGAAATATCGATACATCGGGAAGATGTATTACAACTATTAAATAAACTGAAGAGTAGCAAATCACCTGGGCCGGATGGTATACATCCAATGGTGTTGAAAGAACTGAAATATGAGATTGCAGACCTGCTATTAGTAATCTGTGAACTATCATTAAAATCATCTCTAATACCTGAAGATTGGTGGATCGCCAATGTAACTCCAATTTTTAAAAAGGGTTCCAGGGGTGATCCGGGAAACTACAGACCGGTGAGCCTCACATCAGTACTGGGAAAAATGGTAGAAACCATCATAAAGAATAAAATTACTCAGCATGTAGATAGTCATGGTCTAATGGGAGACAGCCAACATGGCTTTAGACAAGAAAGATCTTGTCTTACTAATCTGTTATGTTTTTTTGAAAGTGTGAATAAACAGGTGGACAAAGGTGAGTCAGTTGATATAGTGTATCTGGACTTTCAGAAAGCCTTTGACAAGGTCCCTCATCAGAGACTTTTGGCAAAACTAAAGAGTCATGGGATAGGAGGCAGTGTACTATTGTGGATCAGGAACTGGTTAAAAGATAGAAAGCAGAGGGTTGGGCTAAATGGCCAATTTTCCCAATGGAGAAAGGTGACTAGTGGTGTACACCAGGGATCTGTGCTGGGTCAGCAGCTTTTTGACATATTCATAAATGACCTGGAAAGTGGAATAACGAGTGAGGTTATCAAATTTGCAGATGACACAAAACTATTTAAAGTTGTTAAAACCCAAGAGGATTGTGGAAATTTGCAAGAGGATCTTGATAAATTGGAAGACTGGGCATCAAAATGGCAGATGAAATTTAATGTGGACAAGTGCAAAGTTATGAGCCTTACACAATGCAAGGTTCCACATTAGGAACCACCACCCAGGAAAAAGATTTAGGCGTCATTGTGGATAACATGTTAAAACCCTCGGCCCAGTGTGCAGCGGCAGCCAAGAGAGCAAATAGAATGCTAGGTATCATAAGGAAAGGAATGGAAAATAAAACAAAAGATATTATAATGCTTCTGTACCGTTCCATGGTGAGACCGCACCTTGAATATTGTGTGCAATTCTGGTCGCCGTATCTTAAAAAGGATATAGCGTTATTAGAAAAGGTTCAGAGAAGAGCCACCAAAATGGTAAAGGGGATGGAAGGATACTCCTATGAAGAAAGGCTAAAAAGGTTAGGGCTCTTTAACCTGGAAAAGAGACAGCTGAGGGGAGATATGATAGAAGTCTATAAATTAATGAATGGAGTGGAACGGGTAAACGTAGATCGATTGTTTACGTTATCAGAATATAGAAAGACTAGGGGACATGCAATGAAGCTACAGGGTAAACTAGTTAAGACTAATAAAAGAAAATATTTTTTCACTCAACATGTAATCAAACTCTGGAATTTGTTACCAGATGATGTAGTAAAGGCTGTTAGTGTAGCTGGGTTTAAAAAAGGTTTGGACAAGATCCTGGAGGAAAGGTCCATAAACCATTATTAAAAGGGACCCAGGATATCAATGCTTGACCCAGTACAAGCATTGCAGAACCTGTGTTTTTTGGGGAAACTGCTAGGTACGTATGACCTAGATTGGCCACTGTTGGAAACAGGATACTGGGCTTGATAGACCTTGGTCTGACCCAGTATGGCATATCTTATGTTCTTATGCTCTTTCCTCATTCCTGTTTCATCCACTCAAATTTTACCCCTCCATCCTCAATCCCCACTTACTCTCCCAATACCCAGCCAATTGAAGATTTTTCTTCCCTCCCACACAAAATATTTTTGCCCTCTCCATTTCACTCTCCCAGCCCCATCCGATTCTAATCCTCCCCCAACATCCGTTCCCTTCTAGTTGCAGCCCCACCCAGCATCCACTCCCTTCTAGTCCCCACATCAGCCCATTTCCAGTCCTAGCCCCCCATCAGCCCATTTCCAGTCCTATCCTAGCCCCACCATCAGCCCATTTCCAGTCCTAGCTCCCCCATCTATTTCCAGTCCTATCCGAGTCCCTCCATTCGCTCATTTCCAATCCCAGCCCCCCATCAGCCGATTTCTAGTCCTTTCCTAGCCCCACCATCAGCCCATGTCAAATCCTAGCTCCCCTCCACTCAGCCCATTTCCAATCCAAGCCCCCAATGAGCCTACTTCCAGTTCTAGCCCCTCCATGAGTCCATTTCATTCCAAGCCCCCACCACAGCCCATTTCCAATCTTAGTAACCCCAACAGCCCCCAACAGCCCATTTCCAGTCCTTTACTAGCACCTCCATCAGCCCATTTCCTGTCCTAGCTCCCCCCCACTCAGCTCATTTCCAGTCCTAGCTCCCTCCCATCACAGCCCATTTCCAATCTCAGCACCCCCAACAGTCCTATCCTAGCACCTCCATCAGCCCATTTCCTGTCCTAGCTCCCCCCCACTCAGCCCATTTCCAGTCCTAGCTCCCCCCTCACAGCCCATTTACATTCCAAGCCCCCCTCTCCATCAGCTATTTGCAGTTCAAGCCCCCTTCCACTCAGCCCATTTCCATTCCAAGCCCCCATCCCCATCCCCATCAGCTATTTGCAGTTCAAGCCCCCTTCCACTCAGCCCATTTCCATACCAAGCCCCCATCCCCATCCCCATCAGCTATTTGCAGTTCAAGTCCCCCCTTCCACTCAGCCCATTACCAGTCCTAGCCCCTCCATAGCCCATTACTAGTCCTAAGCCCCCCATCAGCCCACTTCCAGTCCTAACCCCATCACCCCATTTTCAGTCTTAGCCCCCCATAGCCCATTACCATTCCTAACCCCCCATCATCTCATTTCTAGTCCTAGCCCATCAAACCATTACCAGTCCTAACCCCCCATCAGCCCATTTCCAGTCCTAGCCCCCATCAGCCCACCTCCAGTCCTAACCCCCCCCATCAGCCCATTTCCAGTCTTAGCCTCCCCCATAGCGCATTACCAGTCTTAACCCCCCATAGCCCATTACCAGTCCTAACCCACCCATCAGCCCATTTCCAGTCCTAGCCTCCCCATAGCCCACCTCCAGTCCTAACCCCCCCATCAGCTTATTTCCAGTCTTAGACCCCCATAGCCCATTACCAGTCCTAACCCCCCATAGCCCATTACCAGTCCTAACACCCCCATCAGCCCATTTCCAGTCCTAGCCCACCATCAGCTCATTTATAGTCTTAGCCCCCCATAGCCCATTACCAGTCCTAACCCCCCCCATAGCCCATTTCCAGTCCTAGCCCCCCATTAGCCCACCTCCAGTCCTAACACCCCCATCAGCCCATTTCCAGTCTTAGCCTCCCCCATAGCGCATTACCAGTCGTAACCCCCCATAGCACATTACCACTCCTATCCCACCCATCAGACCATGTCCAGTCCTTGCCTCCCCATAGCCCACCTCCAGTCCTAACCCCCCCATCAGCTTATTTCCAGTCTTAGACCCCCATAGCCCAGTACCAGTCCTAACCCCCCATCAGCCCATTTCCAGTCCTAGACCCCCCCAGCCCATTACGAGTCCTAACCCCCCATCAGCCCATTTCCAGTTCTAGACCCCCCCCAGTCCATTACGAGTCCTAACCCCCTCCCCCCCATCAGCCCAGGGAAACTTTAAAAGAAAAAACAAACTTGCTGATGCCGCTGCTGCCATGGCAGCGGCAGAATCAAGTTGTCTCCCGCAGGGCCCCCGCCAGCCCAACAGAGCATTCCCTCCTGCCTAACAGAGCCCTCCCTCGATCACTCTCCTTGGCATGGCTTTCAGAGCCGCGAAGGGAGGGTTTCCCTCTCGCGGTTCTGTTAAGCCGGCCGGGGCTAATGGGAAACAGGAAATGCCTCCCTTCGTGGCTCTGAAAGCCGTGCCGAGGAGAGTGATCGAGGGAGGGCTCTGTTCGGCAGGAGGGAGGGCTCTGTTCGGCAGGCGGGCGGGGGCCCCGCGGGAGACACTTGATTCTGCTGTTGCCAGGGCGGCAGCAGCAGCAGCAAGTTAGTTTTTTCTTTTAAAGTTTTCCTGGGCTGATGGGCAGAATGTTGTTTGTGTGGGGCCCCCTGAAACACGAGGCCCTGTACTAACAACATTCTTGCTAAATGGACGGGCCGGCCCTGGATGTGCTTTCATTCTTTTTTGGGTTGGGCAGGGGGTGTCTTCCTTCTGGAGTCTACTATTATTACTACTAGTACGGAACATTTGTATAGCATTACAAGACATATGCAGTGCTGCACAGACACATGTAAAAGTGGTCCCTGCTCATCAGAGCTTGCAGTTTGTCAAGACAGACAACACAGTAGCTGTACACATGGGTTACATCTAGGGGGAATGGTAAGGAAACAAAGGAGACCAGGTGAGTCAAGATCCGAAAGCAGCAGCGAAGAAGTGAGTTTTCAGCCTGGATTTGAAAAAGTCCAGATAAGGCACTTGATATACAGAATCAGGTAGTTTGTTCCAGGCATAAGGAGCAGCAAGATGAAAGGAATGAAGTTTGGAGTTAACAGTAGAAGAGAAGAGCACAGATAAAGGCGATTTGCCAGAAGAGCGGAGTTCCCGAGGAGGTGTGTAGGGAGAGATAAGAGAGGAAAGGAAGTGAGGAGCTACAGAGTGAATGCTCTTATAGGTCAGCAGGAGAAGTTTGAACTGGATGCGAAAACGGATAGGGAGCCAATGAAGTGACTTGAGAAGAGGGTTAATATGAGCAAGATGAGGCTGGCAGAAGATTAGTCACACAGCAGCATGTTGAACAGATTGAAGGGGAGAGAGATGATTGAGAGGGAGACCAGCAAGGAGTAGGTTACAATAGTCTAGACGGGAGGTGACTAAAGAGTGGGTAAGTGTCTTAGTAGTGTGTTCAGAAAAGAATGGGCACATTTTGTTGATGTAATAGAGAAAGAAACTGCAGGTTTTAGCTTTCAGTTGGATGTGTGTGGAGAAGGAGAGAGAGGAGTCAAAGACAACCCCAAGGTTGCGAGCTGAGGAAACAGGGAGTAGAGAGTTATCCACAGAGACTGTGAAAGCAGGAAGGAGAGAGGAGGGTTTTAGGGGGAAAGATAAGAAGCTCCGTCTTGGCTATGTTCAATTTCAAGTGGTGGTGAGACATCCAAGAAGCAATGTCAGAAAGGTAGGCAGAGATCCGGGCCTGAATTGCTGGAGAGATTTCAGGTATAGAGAGGTAGATCTGAGAGTCATCATAATAAAGATGGTACTGAAAGCCATGGGAAGAGATGAGTGCACCAAGGGACTGGGTATAGAGAGAGAAAAAGAGTGGACCCAAGACAGATCCTTGGGGTACACCAACTGAGAGTGAGATAGCAGTAGAGGAGGATCCACCAGAACAAACACTAAAGGAGCAATGGGAGAGATAAGAAAACAAGGATAGCATAGATCCCTTAAAACCAAGCGAGGACAAGGGATCGAGGAGAAGATTGTGGTCAATGGTGTAAAAAGCAGCAGAAAGGTCAAGAAGGATGAGGATCAATTAAAGGCCCTTGGATTTTACCAGTAACAAGTCACTGGAGACTTTGGCAGGCTGGAAGTGCTGTTGAATATATCCATTTAGGAAATTTACACAGTTTACTGGGTTGTAAACTGTGTAAATGCCTTTCGAATATCGGGCCCTACCTATCCATCTAACTATCATCCCATCTCCCTCCTACCCTACATTTCTAAACTACTTGAACGTGTGGTTCACTGCCGTTGCCTTGACTTTCTCTCCTCTCAAACCGTCCAGGATCCTTTACAGTCTGGCTTTCGTCCTTTACATTCTACTGAAACTCGCTATTACATGAACGGGCCTGTAAATCTCTGCTCTACTATCATTATCGATTGCACCAGTTTGGGAATATGGTGGGGTGGTTACTCTTTGGACTGATTTGGGCGGGGGGTGGCCAGTGTCCATTGGGGGCCCTGTGAGATTTTGATGGGCAGATTCAAACCAGAAAAGCTAAGATTAAGGACATCTTCTGTAGTTTCTATCGGTGCCTTTATCAAGCAGATCCGGTTGAACTGGGATTAGCTATGATTACACCACTCTGGATACAGAGTGAGCAGTGGCAGCACCTTTGTCTCTTTGCTTCCTTCTTCATGCTTGTGCTGCAGCATTAACAGGCCCCTTGCAGTCACATGTCATCTTTCATCCTATGCGACAGGTGTGGCGCCTGGTCTGTTGTAGGTGTCACTGGAACAGTGTGTCCACCCCTATTCTTTCCTTCTATGGGAATGGAGACTTTTGTCCTGGATTGTAGGAGGTGGCTTATTGGCAATGAGAGGACTGTGGCATTATAGGGGTTGAGCAGGTTGTGTCCGAGAATGGCTTTACGGGCGAAGACAAGTAGAGGTCACAGGTGCTAACTTTATTTATGAAAGAGCCCCTACGTGTTTTGGCGTCAGGCCTTCATCAGGGGGTATACATCTAAAAACAATAATGGAGTAACATAACAAAATAAAACAGATAAGAATACATATTAAAACAATATTAAAAACAGTAATACGTAAACAATTTTTAAAAAATGCAGACAATGAAGAAATACTTCAGTATTAAAATGATATGAAACAGTATCAAGTGACAATACAAACACAGTTATAAAAATGAAAAATGAGAAAAAAAATATCAACAGATAAATATATAAAAAGTAGTCAAATAAATAAGTGACACAATACAAATAGCTAATATTGTCAAATGGGAGGTACTACACAGAGGGTACTTACATTATGCACCATATTGGAGGTTGCATAAATCAAAATCGGAGGTGAGTATATGATAAATGTTGTACCCAATCAGACAAACGCCGTATATGCAAAGGAACCAAATGTAAGGCACAAAAGGTAAAAAATGAATAATAGCGATTACAAAACCCAGTCAAACATGCTAAGCGACTAACAAAAAGGAGTATATGGAAGAATATAATGTATGATATATGTACTATAGTGCTCCAACAGAGTGAAATCGAGCAACAGAGATCAAGCTCCGTGTTCGCAAGAAGGTAAAGATAAGTTAAATGAATTAAACTCAACAGCTTAAATATAAGTATAAAGCGAGTACTATACCCAATCCAACATAAGATGAACTTGCAACAGACACTCTGCTGAATCTGTCTTTTGCAAGTTCATCTCCGGTTTTGATTTTCTTACACATTTTCATTTTAGCTTTTTACTTTTATGTTTTCAAGCGCTTTTGTTGTATATCGGCCTCTCAGTTTTTCAGAAAGATCATTCATAACATATTTACGCCGTCTCAAAACTATGGTACATAGCACGTTAGTACTACTCAGAAAGTCTTTCATTTGTCTTTTCTCATGCTTGATTGGTACAGTATTTATTACACAACAACCTTCCAGTGCTCTGCTGTTTTTAATATTACAGCACAAGTCAGTTTTTATTTATTCATCTGTTTGGTATTTTAGTTGGTTTTGTAGCACGGTGCTGTTCCTTGTGCCGTGTCATTCGTGTTCCTACCTTTTAGTAGTTTCACCTACTCTTCGGCGCTTTACTATCTTACTATTTATTTATTTATTATTTTTTATAACCTCTTTATTGATTTTAACTGACCTCTTGATATTCTCATTACTAGTATGCTTTATACTGGTTCAATACATCATGCTATGTTTCATATTTGTTTTTTTTTATCTTCCTTTAGATATCTCTAAGCTGTGGTTATAATACGTTTTCATGTTTTAAGGCGCTCACTTAGAGTTTCCAGGTTCGTATAGCACTTTCTCCGGTGAGACTCAATTTGAATATAATAGACTGATCACTACAGTAGCCCATTTTTATGTAGTTTCTTGTACTTTTATCTTTATTTATCTGTTTGATTGTTTTTATTGTTAATATTTTTATTGCTCTTCTTTTAATATTATGGTCTAATTACTACAATAGTTTTATGTAGTTTCTTTCAGACTTGATTTTTACCAATGTTTTGTTTATTTGTTTTAATTGCTCCTCTCTTCTGTGGCTCTGTGCTCCGCTCCTCTCTAGTTTTGAGACTGAAACAAATTGGTGTCTTTTTCAAGACCTCCAATCATTGTCTATATGGTGCATAATGTAAGTACCTTCTCTGTAGTACCTCCCATTTGATAATATTAGCTATTTGTATTGTGTCACTTATTTATTTGACTACTTTTTATATATTTATCTGTTGATATTTTTTATTTTCTCATTTTTCATTTTTATAACTGTGTTTGTATTGTCACTTGATACTGTTTCATATCATTTTAATACTGAAGTATTCCTTCTTTGTCTGCATTTTTTAAAAATTGTTTACGTATTACCGTTTTTAATATTGTTTTTAATATGTATTCTTATCTGTTTTATTTTGTTATGTTACTCCATTATTGTTTTTAGATGTATACTCCCTGATGAAGGCCTGACGCCTAAACGCGTAGGGGCTCTTTCACAAATAAAGTTAGCACCTGTGACTTCTACTTGTCTTCGCCCGTTGTGTCTCCCTGCTGTTGCTGCGAGGGATTTTGCTCTATTTGTGTTCCTGAGAATGGCTCTATTCTCGCTTTTTCTTATTTGTGGAGATTTGGGCTCCCTGCATGGGATGTATTCGTGTATCATCAGGTCTGGAGTTATCTCCGTAGTCTTTCTGTATGGGACTTGCACAGTGTTATCTGCTTCCAGTTGGAGGAGCTGTTGCACTTGGGCACTGAGATCAGAGCCTGCATATCGATGCTTCATCGGGAAGGTGCTGCGACAGAGGAGAATCTGATGGCCTTGTGAGGACCGGAGCTTGGCGTTTATCTTGAGGGTTCTGATCTTTTGGAGGCGTTTCAACTGGTGCCCACTGTGTCTTTTATTGGGATCTCCAATACAAAATTCTTCATTGGCTGCATTATGCTCCCCACTGGGCTTACAAGGCTGGCTATAACTTGTCCCCAGGCTGTTTCTATAGTACATGCCCCCAGACCATGCTGGAGCACATGCTGTGGGAGTGTGAGGTGATAGCCCACTTTTGAAGGCAGGTACATGAGTTCATGAGCACAGTCTTGGGGACCCAGCCCCCCCCCCCACTTCTGGTCAATTGACTGAAGGAATGGGATGGTCCTCAACATCGTTGGGTGGAGTGAGCCTTACTAGTGGTGCAGAACCTTCTCTTACATTGCTGGCTCTCTATTACTGGTCCTTCATACTGGCTATGGCAAAATAACTTGTATGGTCTCTTAACTGTGGAAATGTGGGGGCATGCAATGGGGAAACTTGAAGGTCTACTGTCTAGTACTGTTGCTTTCTGGGAAGATCAACTATGTTATCCCCCTGGTGACGGCCCCCTCCCTCTTTCTGTCAACTTGATTATTGTCCCTCCCCCTTTTATGTTAAACTGCTTTGACCCGGTGAAAAGCGTGATATAAATGCAGTTAAATAAATAAATAAATAAAGATGCATTTCTCTGTCCTCATGAGCCCGAAGTCAGATTCTTAATGTTCTCTAGGACAATGGCTGCTGGAAATGGCTACTGGTTCCAGAGCGGTTGGGGGGCGCTATGCTCAGACTCCAAGGGGAAGAGGGATGGGGGAGTTGGAGGGGTGGGAGGGGGTAGGAGGGTTATATATACCTTTATGTGGTCTGTTGAGAGGGTGTGTTGTGTGTGTAGGGCAAATGGGGGGATTGGGTTTGGAAAGTCTTGCTTACCTTGTTTCCACTGCTTTTTGATGAGTGGGGCTGGGGGGGGGGGGGGCTTGGGTATTCTCAAAAATAAGAAAATTGCTATCTTTGGATGTTGCCTTGTGTGATCTGGGTATTATTGTTGTTCAGGTGCTTCCTGTGGACCTCTCTGTACTTGTGCTTCCATTCGTTAGTTGCTGGTTTGTTGTTTGGTTGCACATGGCTTTTGTTTGTTTGTCTTTTTCAATAAAAATGATTTACATTAAAATCCACTTGCAGACCCACAGATACAAAGAGAAGTGAGTGAGCCCATGAGTTTGCAAGTTAAGTGAGTGGGTTGAAAATAGCACTCTTCAGTGCCAGCAGAGGAAGAAAAGGAGGCAAGTATAGCCAGATGGACAGACTGAGCTTCTAATTCTTCTGCCATCTCTTCACTTTCACAAATAAATATCATTCATGCTCACTGCAAGGGTTGAAGAGAGCATATGTCAAACACAGGTTCAACACAGGTGATCAATCATTTTTTTATATGCTGAATTAAGTAGGGTGATCTTGGGATGTAATGTATTGGAGGGCTGTGGAAAAATGTCATATTTTGCACAGCGCTTTAGTTCTGCACAGCATTGAGTGCTGTCAAAGAATAATGCACAAATTGTTTCCTTTTTTGTGGACATTTGATTCATAGATGTCAGTTCTGTGGGTCTTTCAGCACCCCCAATATTGACCAAAGCCCATCAGTGTATATAGGAAGTAGTTGTTTTGAAAAATTGACTCCATGATTTTATTTGTCTAGAGTAATAAGTGGAGTGGAGGAGTAGCCTAGTGGTTAGAGCAACAGCCTAGTACCCAGAAGATTAAGGGTTCAATTCCCACTAGCACTCCTTGTGACTTTAGGCAAGTCACTTTACCCTCCATTGCCTCAGATGAAAAGGCTGGCAATCTACTTCTGGTGATACATTGCCAAGAAAGCCCAGAGGTAGCTGGGTCACTAAGAGTCAACACTGACTTGATGGCACTAAAAAAAAAAAAGAGCAATAAGATCAGATCTTTCTGAGTAGAAAGTTGAGCAGATCTCTCTCTTCATCTACCTGCTTTTTGTTTATCATCACTTTCCATCCTCACGCTCCCTTTATCATTGGATAAATATATACAAATGCGACATTCTGTATTAGGTGGGAAGAGGGAAGAGGCCCTGCACAGTACGACACTGACTGCAATCAAACCTCATAATAGAAACTGATCACCCGAGGAGTATACATCCTCGTCTGATGTGCCAATGGCTTTTATTACAGGGTGCCAGCGACAGTCTATATTTATTTTCTGAAATTATTCTGAGAAGCACAGAAAAGGGAAGTTTGATATCATCACGTCGGCTCTTGACTGCCCTATGAACTATTGTTCTTGTAGAAGTCAGTGCTTTCAACTGGAAAATGTACCTAGTAAATCCTTAGATCAGACAGCATATGGGTCTGCAGCCTTCCTGAAACTGGCCAATGTGAGCCAAGCAGATTAAAGTTTTTTTGATTTGACTTGAGTGGAAGGTGGTTGGGAAGAGATTTATAGCAGGATTTTCTAGACTTGCCTGGGGTTTTCAGAATATCTACAATGAATATCTGTAATATCGATTTGCAGAGTCTCTAGTGCATGAAAACTTATCTCCTGCATATTTGTTGTGAATTCCCCGAAAATCTGATTGACTGTGGGGTCCCCAAGACAGGTTTGGGAAACCCTGATTTACAGGAGTCATTATGTCAATTGGTTATTTTATATAATATATAATCCTCATTTGGCACCTTGTAGTAACAATTTCTTTCTGGCTTAAAGAGTAATTTTCTGTTCACCTGCTGGCTCTGAGCGATTTAGAAATTAGGATAAATTGGCAGTATTCTAGACCAGGCTGTTCTGAACCTATCCAAGCAGTGCAGACAGACAGGTGGTGGTCTTATTCTTACAGACTTAGGCAATCACAGTTCCATCATGACATTCTTGGCAGAATATTGCACTGATTTGCTGCTGTCTTCTGCAGCTGAGAGCATCTAGTCTTCCCTGCTAGTTGCTTATCCAGGTGCTAGCCAGGCTCAATGCTGCTTAGTTTCCAAGGTCTGATGAGTTTGGGTCCTCCTGACCTAGGACAGTACTGCTGGGAGGAGGGGGGCAGATACATTGCACAGCACATATAAACCGTTGAAAGAGAAACATGGCGGCAGATAAAGACCATATGGCCTATTCAATCTGCCCTTCCATACGAACTACAAAGCTTATAGAAACATGATGACAGATAAAGACCATACAGCCTTTGCTATTTTAGTCTGGACTGGCAGTTCAACATCAGGCAAGACTGAGAGATCACCTAGGGCAGCAGCTTCTGAGGGCTAGTAAAGTATAGTAGCAACAGTCAAGTAGCTCTGTGTGCAAGCTACCTGCCTTCTAACCTAATGGTCACTTGTTCAAGGCCAGTCTCTGACTATGGCAGAGCTGGTGAGGAGAAAACAGGGTTATATTCCTAGTTGATGGGGGGTTCTTCCTGTTCAGTGGGAACATGTGTGTGGGGTTAATCCTGCTCCAATTCTATAGACAAGTTTGCTAATACAAATAAGAAAAACTGGTTTAACATCTGATTGTCTCTGGTGCAGGGGATTTCTCTGTAGGTAATTGCTTTCTGTTAGGAGACTTGTTTCTTTTTCTCTCCCTTTCCTTTCCTCAGTTTATAAGGCTGTAAGCAGCTATTAGTTATTTTGTCTCTTATACTCATTTCTCCCTTTATTTCCCCCTCCTTGCAGTTAGCAACTCCTACTGGCAATCTCACACTGAATACTGCCTAATTAAAAGAGGCCACAGTAACTGGCCTGTGTCCTTCCTCTTCTTGGTTTCCCTTTGCTTCTTCCACCTATATCCCCTCCTACTCTGTGTTTGCGTTTAACCTCAAAGGAAGAACTCCCAGTTCCAGGAGCGAGATATTAACCCAGTCCTGGATTTTACACAATCTCATCCTGCTGCATTATGGGACCTGTTGCATTGATTCCAATGGAAAAAAAAATCAGGGATTACAAATATCATACTGCATTGCAAGGCAAATTTAGAACCCTAACTGGCAAGAATCTCACTCCTGGAACTGGGTTACTTGGCAATTCCGCTTATTTTCTAACTCCATTTCACGCCTCTCCTTCAGGCCTTTACAGTCTAGATTGAGAGTGTTTTCTTTTGTTCATTTGTGATTTGGGGCTATGCTATTTTTTCCTTTCTTTTGCCATTTTATTTTTTTTTCACCACTGTAGTTAAGGGCCATGAGGTTAAGGGTAGCAAGCTAGATATTATGTATGTGGTTAAGTTAAATTTTCCTCTCTCTTTTTCATTTTCTTTTCCTTAATCCCATTCTTCCTTCCTTATATCTGCCAGAGAATACAAGCAAAGGAAAAAAGAACCAGGATACTCCAGCAGCAGAATCAACAACAGCCCTAAATAAGACACTAACATAGAAATATAGAAATATGATGGCAGAAAAAGACCATAGGCTTAGCCAGTCTGCCCTTTCATACAAACCACTATAGTCCCTTTTTTTCCTTTAGAGATCTTCTGTGTTTTGCCCCATGCTTTCTTGAATTCAGATACAGTCCCCGCCTCTACTCCCTCCACTGGGAGACTATTCCATGCATTTACTACTCTTTCTGTAAAGAAATATTTCTGCATATTACTCCTCAGTCTATCCCCTTTCACACTCATCCTATGTCCCCTTGCTGCAGAACATTCTTTCAATTGAAAGAGGCTCTCCTCCTGTGCATTTATGCCATGGAGGTATTTAAACGTCTCTATCATATCTCCTCTATCCCGCCTTGGTTCCAAAATATACATATTGAGATCTTTAAGTCTGTCCCCATATGCCCTATGATGAAGTCCACTGACCATTTTGGTAGCCACCCTCTGGATAGACTCTATCCTATTTATATCCTTTTAAAGGTGTGGCCTCCAGAATTGCACACAATACTCCCAATAAGGTCACACCAAAAACTTATACAGAGGCACTATCACCTCCTTCTTCCTGCTGGCCATTCCTCTCTCTATGTACCCAAGCAGGGGCGGCCCAAGGGGGGTGCGGGGCCATGTGCGGAGACTCGGTGCGGGGCCTCATTTGCATAAGTGGCCTTATTTGCATAAATATTTGCATAATGCTAACATTCATTAAGAGACATGTTTACTAAAAGTTAGTGTGTGTATGGATAAAGACAGACTAAAAGATTTCTACATTACTATAATCCAGTGCCAACCGCCAGGCACATTAGGAACTACTACAAACACTGCCCATTTAGAACCCATAGCAAACCCGCCGTATCCTAACAGCACTACCAGAACTCACAAAGCACCATACCCTACCTATCAAAAGGCAACACTGCAAATATTAAACCAATACATTTCAGAGAAAAACAATACATGACCTACTGGGGAAAGAGAACAAGTGGCAATGTCAAATAGGAATTACATAAACAGAATACCTCAGCTCAGTTACACATGCAGAACATAGACCATCACCAAACAAGGAATCACAATTTAGAAACAGGAAGGCAATAATTAAACTGGGAACCCCAAAAGCCAAACTTGGAATGTACAACAACTGTAGAAATAAAACTATAAATTAATTTCCTCTTGTACCAAACAAAGCGCAGACGTTAATGATGCACATTTCCCAGAGCTTTCATATTCCAGTTAATAAATTCAAAATAAAGAGATATCTTTCTACCTTTTGTGCATTTTTTTCCGGTTGCAATTGCTCCAGCCACTTTCTTCTGGTTTCTTCATGTTTTCTGCTAACTCTCCATCATCTGCTGTCTCTTCTCTCTTCTAGTTTTTTTTCCATTCTCTCTCTCTCTACATCTGCTTTAACATACTAATCTTTCTCCTTTTGCTCTTTCCTCATTCCTATTTCATCCACTCACATTTTACCCCTCCATCCTCAATCCCCACTTACTCTCCCAATACCCAGCTAAGTGTAGATTTTTTACCCCTACCACACAAAATATTTTTCCCCTCTCCATTTTACTCTCCCAGCCCCATCCCATTCTAATCCTCCCCTAATCCTCCCCCAACATCAGCTCCCTTCTAGTTCCAGTCTCACCCAGCATCCATTCCCTTCTTGTCCCTGCATCAGCCCATTTCCAGTCCTAGCCCCCCATCAGCCCATTTCCAGTCCTAGCAACCCCCAACCCAATACCAGTCCTAGCCCCCCCCCCATCAACCCACTTCCAGTCCTAACCCCCCCATCAGCCCACTTCCAGTCCTAACCCCCCCATCAGCCCATTTCCAGTCAGCCCCCCATAGCCCATTACCAGTCCTAACCCCCCCCAACAGCCCACAGCCCATTACCAGTCCTAACCCCATCAGCCCACCTCCAGTCTTAATCCCCCCAGCCCATTTCCAGTCCTAGCAACCCCCAACCCATTACCAGTCCTAGCCCCCATAGCCCACTCCCAGTCCTAATCCCACCAGCCCATTACCAGTCCTAACCCCATCAGCCCACCTCCAGTGTTAACCCCCCCATCAGCCCATTTCCAGTCCTAGCCCCCCCATAGCCCATTACCAGTCCTAACCCCCCCCAACAGCCCACAGCCCATTACCAGTCCTAACCCCATCAGCCCACCTCCAGTCTTCATTCCCCCCAGCCCCGTTCCAGGCCTAGCATCCCCGCCAACCCCTGACCAGTCCTAGCCCCCCATAGCCCACTCCCAGTCCTAATCCCACCAGCCCACTCCCAGTCCTAATCCCACCAGCCCATTTCCAGTCCTAATCCCCCTCACCCAATTTTCAGTTTAAGCCCTCCCATACCCCATTACCAGTCCTAACCTCCCCATCAACTCACTTTCAGTCCTGATCCCATCAGCCCATATACAGACTTAGCGCCCCCATAGCCCATCACCACTAACCACCCACTCCCCCCCATATCCCATCACCACTCCTAACACCCCCCCCAGGCCCCCATAGCCCATCACCACTCCTACCCCCCCAGTCCCCCCATAGCCCATCACCACTCTTAAACCCCCCAGCCCCCATAGCCCATCACCAC
This sequence comes from Ichthyophis bannanicus, assembly GCA_033557465.1. Lineage (NCBI taxonomy): Eukaryota > Metazoa > Chordata > Amphibia > Gymnophiona > Ichthyophiidae > Ichthyophis > Ichthyophis bannanicus. The sequence goes on from CM066031.1 coordinate 1,374,291,383, forward strand.
TCCTAACCCCCCCAGCCCCCCCATAGCCCATCACCACTCTTAAACCCCCCCAGCCCCCCCATAGCCCATCACCACTCTTAAACCCCCCCAGCCCCCCATAGCCCATCACCACTCCTAACCCCCCAGCCCCCCATAGCCCATCACCACTCTTAAACCCCCCCAGCCCCCCATAGCCCATCACCACTCCTAACCCCCCCGTCCCCCCATAGCCCATCACCACTCCTAACCCCCCCAGCCCCCCCATAGCCCATCACCACTCTTAACCCCCCCAGCCCATCACCACTCTTAACCCCCCCAGCCCCCCATAGCCCATCACCACTCTTAACCCCCCCCAGCCCCCCCATAGCCCATCACCACTCTTAACCCCCCCCAGCCCATCACCACTCTTAACCCTCCCCCAGCCCCCCCATAGCCCATCACCACTCCTAACCCCCCCCCCAGCCCCCCATAGCCCATCACCACTCCTAACCCCCCCCCCCAGCCCCCCATAGCCCATCACCACTCCTAACGCCCAGCCCAGCCCAGCCCAGGGAAATTTTTTTAAAAAAAGAAGTTGTCTTCTCCAGCAGCCGGGGCCGCCGCGGCAGAATCGAGTGTGCCGCGGGGCCCCCCCTGCCCAGCCGAGCCTGCCCTCCCGAGCCTGCCCTCCCCTTTATCACCTGTCTTCGCAGCTCTAATCAAACGCGCCGGCTTTCAGCGCGCGAAAGGGCTAGTTTCCCTTTCGCGGCTCTGTTAAGCCCGCGGGGGCTGATGGGAACTTCCCATCAGCCCCCGCGGGCTTAATAGAGCAGCGAGGGAGAAACTCTCCCTCGCGCTCTGAAAGCCGGCGCGTTTGATTAGAGCTGCGAAGACAGGTGATAAAGGGGAGGGCAGGCTCGGGAGGGCAGGCTCTGCTGGGCAGGGGGGGCCCCGCGGCACACTCGATTCTGCCGCGGCGGCCCCGGCTGCCGGAGAAGACAACTTCTTTTTTCTTTTTAAAAATTTTACTTTAGGATTAGAATGTTTTTTGCGCGGGGCCCCCTGAAACGCGGGGCCCTGTGCAAAAAACATTCTCGCTCAATGGACGGGCCGGCCCTGTACCCAAGCATTCTTCTGGCTTTCACAATTGCTTTTTCTACCTGTTTAATCACCTTAAGATCATCAGAAACAATCATGCCCAGGTCCTACTCTTCTTTCATGGACAGAAATACTTCACTCCCTATACTGTATCACTCTGTTGGATTTTTGCAACCCAAATGCATGACACTGCATTTTTTAGCATTAAATCTCAGCTGCCAAATTCTTGAGCATTCTTCAAACTTTGCTAGCTCCCTCCTCATGTTATCTACTCCTTCCTGGGTGTCTACTCTATTGCAGATTTTTTAGTATCATCTGCAAAGAGGCAAACCTTACCCGACAGCCCTTCTGCAATATAACTAACAAAAATGTTTAAAAGAATCGGACCAAGGACAGATCCCTGCGGCACACCACTGGTAACATCCTGCTCTTCACAATGCACCAACTGCAGAAATTGTTGCATATCCCCCTTCCCAGATTCAGGTGAAGGATCCATCACTCCCTCCCTTCCTCTTTAGCCACTAATGCACTAACCCTCCACCTCTAGGTGGCACTGTTGTGAGTGGGGCTTAGAAACAACAGCAACAGAACAGCCACTAGAGTGAGACTGAACAGGGCAGAGGCTACCTCTATGTCAGGGGTGTCAAACTCAAATACACAGTGGGCCAAAATGTAAAACTTGAACAAAGTCGCGGGCCAGCATTGAACAAATGAACCTTTTAATATGGACCCAAACAAGATTTGCTTTAACATTGAATATGAAGCAACACTTATTACTATACAATTTATAACTTAATAGTTCAGATATGCAAAAACCAATTTCAAATAAAAAAAAACATCAATGACATTCATTTATTAAATAAGATTTAAATAATAATAAATAATAATTTTTAAAATAAAATAACAATAATAAAATTAATCAACCATTCAAGCCCATGTCTTGGAGTAGCAAGAAAAAGTGCATAAAGAAAACGTTAATTATTGCTCAGTTTGCTGCACACTGATCTAATCTGATGTGCCCAAGCCAGATACCTGGCATCTCTTCTTGGATGATAGTTCATCAATGTCTGGGCTCAGGCTTTGAGTTGAGGAAATCCTCAGTATCGAGCGAAGGTGTTCATCAGTCAGACGTCTCCTGTGAGATGTTTTGGTCATCTTCATCGAGGAGAAAAGTTGCTCACATAGATAAGTGCTGCCGAACATGGAGAGCATCTGAGCAGTTTGGGTGCGGAGCTGAGGCATTGTGTCAGGGATGAACTGTGGAAACTGGGCGGCGCCCACAGCATCATACTTTGACTTCAGCGTGTCATTACACTGGAGTTCAATTAGCTCCATTTGGAGGTTGGTTGGTGCGTTTTCCACATTAACTGCAAAGGGATTACTGAGCAGTTCAAACCTACATTTCTGGACATCAAAGTCGGCAAATCGCCGGCTAAACTCAGCGCCGAGTACACTGAGTTTTTCAGCAAACTGTGCGCATGGGAACAAGTTGGTAAAGAACTGCGTTTTCATGGTTTGGCAGCAGGGAAAATGGCCAAGGTTTCCTTGCAGCATCTGATTCTCCCACAGGCACAGTTTAGTTTTAAAAGCCCTCACTGCAGCGTACATGTCTGTGATGATGCGCCCCCGCCCCTGAAGCTGCAGGTTCAGCGCATCGAGATGGCTCGAGATGTCACACAGAAAGGCCAGCTCACACAGAAACTTTTTCTCCCGAAGCTCTGCTGTGTCCTTCCCTTTGCTTTCCAGAAAATGACATATTTCCTCATGCAGCTCAAAACATCTATTCAGTACTTTTCCTCGGCTTAACCATCTCACCTCTGTGTGATACGGCACGTCTGCGTATTCCGAACCACACTCCTCCAGAAAAGACTTAAACTGGCGGTGATTCAGACCTTTGGCTCTTATAAAGTTAACTACTTGTGTTACTGTGGTCATAACATGTTCCATCTTTAGGGCTTTGCCACACAATGATTCCTGATGTATGATGCAGTGATAAACAGTTAGTTCACCTGCACAGTTCTCTTCCTGCATCTTCTCCCGGACCCTGCCCACCAGTCCACTTGTTTTACCGCACATCGCTGGCGCACCATCTGTCGTTAATCCCACGAGTTTATCCCACGGCAGCTTTATTTCAGTTACGCATTTGGAAACCTCCTCAAAAATTTCCTTTCCTGTGGTTGTGCCATGCATTGATTTGAATCCCAATAGCTCCTCCGTAACACACATATTTGAGTCCACTCCACGGATGAAGACTGACAGCTGAGCAGTATCAGATGCGTCGCTGCTCTCATCCACAGCAAGGGAGAATGCAACAAAATCTTTTCCCTTTTCCAAAAGCTGGTCATACAGATTGGTGGCAAGATCACATGTGCGATCAGCTACTGTGTTTCTGCTCAGGCTCACGTTTGAAAAGGCTTGCTTTTTCTCTGGGCACACGATGTCACAAACTTTCAACATGCACTTTTTCACAAACTCTCCCTCATTAAAGGGCCGGGCTGATTTTGCGATCTCTGCTGCCACAATATAACTAGCCTTTACAGCAGCCTCACTTTGTGATGTGGCTTTTTTGAACATATTCTGTTGTGAAACCAAACTTCTTTTCATCTCCTCCACTTTCTGGCTCCTTTGAGTCATGTCCAGGTCCTTGTACTTGTCATGGTGTTTTGTTTCATAGTGTCGTCGAATGTTATACTCCTTAGTTATAGCCACGTTGACTCCACAAATCAGACAAACAGGTCTGTCTTTTACATATGTAAACAAATATTCTGTCTCCCACCTGTCCAGAAAGTTCCTGTTGTCTGCCTTTCTTTTTGCCATTTTTGGGAAGGGGTTCCACAGTGACAGTTGTAGCTTGAGATCGCTATGACTTCTGTCACACAGGAGAGGGCGTTTCTGGGACCTGTCCTGATTGACGCGCCAAAACAACAGCAAGGCATTATGGGATTTGTAGTATTAGCGATGAATGAATGCGCTGTATAATACCGGCGTGCTAGCTCTAGTAGTCATTTGGTATAGCCTCGCGGGCCAAATATAATTACACTACGGGCCAAATTTGGCCCGCGGGCCAGAGTTTGACACCTATGCTCTATGTCATTACAGCACAGCAGAAAGGGGGACTAGAAGCCTTCCCTCCTCAGTGAAAACTAAGCATCTGGATTCTCTCTCTGTCTCTGCTGGAGAAGGAAGGAAACCCCCCCCCCCCCGTTGCTATTGGATGAGCTCTTATGCAGAGGCAATGGCAGCAGGTGTGAAATTCTCTTCCCTGATTTTTGTGAAAATTGACAGGCCATGATCAGCTGCAGGAAGGTATTTTCACATTTCTATGAAGCATGGGTTTGGGTGTCCCATACTAGCGGGCTGTGATGTGCACCTGTATGCAATGGCCCTTGCTCAGGTAGTGTGTGCTCACCACCTAGTGGCAGCTAATAAGATGATAAATAAACCTGTCATGTTTGTGTCCATGGGCACAGTTCACAATGTGGTGGAACAGGGGATTGTGGTGGAGGAGATCTTCTATTCTTTAGAACCACTGGAAGGTTTGGTCACCAAGATGGTGTTCTCCAAAATGCAACTCTTCCTCCTTGATGCATTCCTCGTTCTAGTGGCACGTTCAGCACCTAGGGACCTTCAAATTCCTCATTATGGCGATTCGTTTTGGGCAGAAGTTAAAAGAGCTCTACCTGTGATAGAAAGAATCGTCATTGAGGCAGCTGTGTCTTTTGTAATTTCAATAATTGGAGTGGAGGAGTGGCCTAGTGGTTGGGGCAAGGTACTTCAGACTGGAAGGTCAGGGGTTCAAATCCTACTAGAGGACAGCAACCTTGGGCCAGAAGGACTGGGGTTTCTAGTCACACAGGTGCTCCTTGTGGTCTTGGGCAAGCCACTTAACCCTCCATAGCCCATGTTCCCTGTAAAATAGTTATCTCCAAGTTATAATGCCCTGTTCAATGTAAACCACACTGATGCAGAATAGCACAGTATATAAGAAAATGTAAATAAATAAATAATATGGCTTCATAATGTAGTTTTAGTGGAAACAAATGTTGCTGTTGGATCTTGTCCCATTGTTACTTAGTGGTAATGTTACATGTTCAATGTCCTTTTTCTTGGTGAATAAGTATTTCAGTAAAAATATGATAAAAATAGAATTCCAATAATCAATATGACTTAATACAAGGGCATTATAAGTGAGTGGAAATCTTTAGTGTCAGGAATAAACTAAATATCGTGAATTTGCCTCAAGGCAAAGTGGCAAGACTGGACAACTGAGGAAATCTGAGTGGAGAAGTTTAACTTAGAGTCAAAATGGAAACTGAGGATGGAGAGAGATAAATAACGTGATAATGGCTGACCGAGTAATATAGGGGCTGATTAATGTACATCTGCATTTCTAATGATCGACATGGCTTGTGTTTCTTGAGGATTCATTTTTAATTTGTTTGGAGATAGCCAGATAACTGAGGCATCAAGGCAGGCTTCGAGGGAAGCAAAGTCATATATAGAGGGATCAATAGTAGCAACAAGTTGGACATCATCTGCATAATAGTATCTTAGGATGTTATGGGATTGAATTAGTGTGGCCAAAGGACTGATAAGAAGATTAAAAAGGGTAGAGGCCAAGATAGAGCCCTATTGTCCTCAACAACCTAGGATATGAGCAGAATATGTGTCAGTTACAACATGATTCGTCCAACTGTGGAGAAAGGAACTTAGCTATTTCAAAATGATGCCGACAATGCCAAATGTGGCAAGACAGGAACATTGTAACTAATGGCCAATTAGGTCAAATGCTATTGTTAGATCTATCAATAAAAAACTACATATTAACTCTGGTCAAGCATTTGTTGGATATCATTAAGTAGAGTAAGAAGTGTAACTTCTGTACTTAGTCTATTTCAAAAATCTTCCTGCTTAGGGTGTAAGGCTAGAGATTTTTCAATAAAATGAGTGAGTTGAGAAAGGACAATCTTTTCTATTTTGGACATGAATGAGAGTTGAGATAGGCCTATAATCTGAGACAAGGGATTTAACAAGATTTATAAAAGAAGGGATTGAACAACAGCTTGTTGGTGGAACATTGCCAGCTAAGAGGTTATTGTGGATAAGATATAGATGACTGTGAGCAATTAGGTAACAGTTAACTTGTTTTCTTAATGCTTTCCCCTTAACGTGGGCTTTGTGGATATCTGAGGTATATGATGCATTTTTTCTCTTCCTCTTATTTTTTTTATTGTGATGGAATTTCCATTTTCCTTTCTTATTTCACTGATGTAATAAGCTTGAAATTCAACAATTAAAAAAAGGTAACATAGTTAACAAGAATTTTGCGAGTATAGGGTCAAACCCAGATGTTGTGGGATTCATAGATTTAATAGTTTTTTTTAAGGATTTAAGGCATGCCAAGTGGAAGATAACAAGCTATAGATAGATAAATGAGTAGTATTGAATAAGTAGGGTTGGTGCTACCTTTTTTGCTGCCCTGTGCGAGTGACTACTGTGTTGCGTCCTCCCCCAACGAATCCAGTGGAACTCTTCACAAGCCTCTGTTTTATCCCAACAATAACTTAATGAGTGTATGAGTGAATGATCATTATTTACACGTGCAGTGGAGTTAGAAGAAGAATACCAGATTTCTACACAACTACCCTCCAGTGCCATCAGCCAGGTACATTAGGATGTCCTACAGACCATATCACCCCTATACTTTATAACTTCCATTGGTTTCCGATAGCAAGTAGGATAAAATACAAAACAATAGTTACCACATTCAAACTACTCAATAACATCTCCCTCTCCTTCCTTACATCAAGGATACACACCCAAATGGACACGAGGAGCAGAAGAAAAAGTAATCAAAACCTCCTCTAAAACCATCCTCAATCCGCAAGACCAAACAAAAAACCAGCAACAGAGCCTTTACATACATAGCACCCACACTATGGAACTCCCTACCAGACCCCTTAGGTCAACCAGAGATCTTCAGACTTTCTGAAAAGAACTAATAACCTTGCTCTTCTCCGAGTATTATAATAACCCCACCTGAAGCAACACTAGTATACATCTTTCCACTCAACTATCCCTACAGAAACAGTGACCTCCCTCAGCAATGATGCACTCATATATACTAATACCTCTGTAACATGTGCATAATGTTACATTTATCATGTAAATAGCTGGTTGTTAACCACTTTCTACTATGCTTTAGATTGAAAGCTACTATGTATATAGTTAAATGTTCATAGTTAAATGTATTGCTGTTTGCCAACATGTTCTCTGTAATTGTTTTGTTCAATGTAAACTGCCCCTGATCTATGGAAGGGGTGGTATAGAAAAACCGTACAAATAAAGATAAATAAAAAAAAAAAAAAAAAAAATTCAAACCCCTGTAAAGAGACCACCAAGAGTCCATAATAACCCTACAATACTATAACAGCACTACCAGAATGCTATCAAAGGCACCAAAAAGTGATAACTCCCCACAGAAAACAGCACAGGCAAATATGCATATTCACCAATAAACCCAATATACCATCGAAGGAGAAGAGACTTCAGAGCAGCACCGGGGGGACAACACTGCTGCTAAATCAATCATAGGCTCAATTCACCTTTATTAAACACACATTTACAACCCTCATACACCATATATTATAAATGTTCAAATTTCCATATCAAAATTCCATCAAATACTACACACAGCCAGTGCACAGTTAATAAACCAGGTCATCACCATGAAGATCAAGCAAAAAGGTTTACATACTAACAGCTACCATTGCAATAAAGTTACAAAATTACAGAGCCTACACGGCATTGATAAATGTAACAGCATTGCCATTGCAGCGCTGCAGTCTTAAAAATAATCAGAAAGCCGGACGCCTTCCTTTTCCCGACCTGCCTGCAAGTTTTGAGACTCTGCTTCAGGGGCACGGCGGTTTTCTGGAGCTATTCAGTATTCTTTTGGATTCCCCGATCAGAAATAAAGTGAGGGACCTTCAGTGGGATTCCAGGGTACCATACAGAACAAGGTACCATAAATTAGAAATGGAAATACGAAGACAAAAACTAAACTGGGAATCCCAAGAAGCAAAACATGAAATGTGCCTCAGTGCTGGAGAAATAAAACTAAAATGCATTTCCTCTTCTACTGAAGAAAACACAGACATCAGCTAACATAGTCCGGTTAATAAATTCAAAAGAAAATATTGCTACTTTTGTTGTCTGGACATTTATTTTTTAATCAGGATGGCCACAGTCTCTCTTTTCTGCTTCTCTCATCTGTCTTCTGCTAACACAATTTCCAGTGTTTGCTATTTGTCCTTTCTTCTTTCTCCTCTTGATTTTTTTCCATTCTGTCCCTACATCTGTCTCTAACATACTGATCTTTCCATTTTTGCTCTTTCGTCCATTTCTTTCTTTAATCCCTATTGCTTTAAATTTGACTCACTGTCTGGTCCTCAATCTCCATTAGACTTTCCACCTACTTTTTAACTTTCCATCTCATCCTTTTACCTTCAGCCCAGCCCATCTCCCCTAGCTCTTCCATTTCCCTTGCCTCACTCCTTCTCTGGACTCCTAATTCCTATTTTCACCCACTCCATATTACCACATTTCTACTCTCTTTACTGATCATCCTCCTCCCACTCATCTCCTTGCCATCCCCTAGGGACTCTCCAACATAGTTTCACCATGTCCACAGTCCCCCTCCCCTCCCTGAGCCCAGCATTATTCAGCATTTCTCATCCACTGTCTACCCTTTTCCTTCCCCCCATAGTTCATCAGCTTCCTATCGCCTCCCCCTTCTCCACCTCTGAAGTGATCCAGCATCGCCCTTTGGTCCCCTCTCCCCCTTTAGCCCAGCATCTCCTCTCTCTCCAGTCCAGCATCTCCCCTCTCTTTCTCAGTGGCAAAATATATTCTCTGTACCTCCCTCCCCCATTAGTCCAGCATCTCTGTTTCTCTCTATACCCTCTCTAAAGGTCCAGCATTCCTCCCCCCTTCTCTCTGTATTAAAACGATCACATGGCACCATCCTCCAATTAATCTCTCCTCCTTCCAGTCAGCCCCAGAAGCCAATGCTGCTCATTTCATTCACTTCCAGTGTGCAGTTCAATAACCCCTTGCACCAGAAGTGAATGTTATAAATAGCACCAGCTGCTGTGGCTGGCCAGAGGAGGAGAGCTCAAGCTGGGGTTGGTGCTGTGCGATCTTCTGCCACCGGGGCCAAGACTGGTGCTGCTGTGACCCAGGGCAATCTGCTGTCTGAGGTAAGGGATGAGATGGCACCCCCAAGGCACCTCAAAAGGGAGGGATGGGGCTGTCACCCAGAACATCAGCCAGGCGGTTACCCCAAAAACAAAGGAAGCAATTTATATTCCCAGGCTATATAATTAAAAAACATATATTTAAGCTAGTTATACTCAACAAAAACAGTAGCAGTTTAATGATGTAGCCAGGGACTCTAATATAAAAAATACTGAGACCATTATGGTGATAAATATTAATATCCATCTATCCATCCACAGAAATCCCTGTGACCACTCCCTCAACAATGGAAGCAGAGCAGAACTGGGACATTTCCCCAGAGAGCTCACCATACAAAAAAATGTGATTTTGGTGCAATCTCAATAATCGGAACATAAACCCTCTCCAGTACAAGGGCATATTGTGAAGTAATTCAAATCCTACAAAATACACCCTATTTCCTTATTCACCCTCATGTCTAGCATCCTCCCTCTCTGTCTCTATACCTGCTCCTATGTCCAGTATGTCCCCTGGGTTGTCTTGTCTCCTCCCATGTCCAGAATTTCCTCACCCTACCCTCCTAGTGTACAGCATCCCTTCTTTGTGTCCCTATATCCCAATATCTAGCATAACCCCTTCTCTTTATAGTCTTTCCCCTCCAGTACCCAGCATCTTCTCTACGTCTCTGTTTCTCTGATGTCCAGCATTTTCTTTGTCTGTCCCTATCCACCCCCACATGTTCATTATCCCCTTCTGTCTTTTTACACCCCTTCCCCCTGGTCCAGCATCTTCTGCCTTCCTATTCGCCCCCCCCCCCCCATGTCCAAACATTTTGCTGTCACTCAGCCCTCTCCCTCCTGGTATCCCCTCTGTGTCTATCTGTCCTTTGGGTTTCTATCCTGTCCACTATCTACCACTGCCCCCTTCACATCTCCCCTCTCTTTTTCCCTCCCCGGGGTCAATATCTTCCTTTCTCTCAGTATATCTGATTTTTACCTCCTATCCTGATCCAGCATCTTCCTTCTATCACTTTTACTCACCATGCAACATTCCCCCTTTTTTGTCTGAATAACCTTTGCTTCTACCATCTTGCTCTCTGGATGCAGAATCTCCTCTTCCATGCCTCTGCACTGATCTGGTATTTGGCCTTCCTTCTCTCTGTTGCCTGAACATTGCTGCTGCTTTCCTGGATGTGCGGCAGAGGCAGTAGAAGAACAAGAAGATGTGGGACCATCGAGCCACTTCGCCCCTCAGAAACAGGAAGTGTTTGTCTGAGAGGGCGGGACCTCCCAAGCCTGAGAGGCACGTGCAAGCTTGATGGCCCGCTCCTTTTCGTTCTTCTCTTGCTACTGCCGAGTGTCCAAGAAAGCGGCAGCAGCATTCAGGCAACAGAGAGAAGAAAGAATGAGGCAGCAGCGGCAGAGGAGATGATGACATAGTAACATAGTAAATGACGGCAGATAAAGACCAGTGTGGTCCATCTAGTCTGCCCAGTAAGATGGCAAGAGTAGGTGCACCTGCCGCTCCGTGCAGGCCACCCCTCCCCATTTCTTTGTTTTAGGGGTGAACCCACCACTCCGTGTAGGACACCCCTGTATGTTGAGAAATTAGTTAGTTAAGTTTATTTTGATTTTATCCTGTTGCTGTAAAGGGATCCACTACTTGCACATCTTAGAGGAAAGGGGCTGCTCTCAGGTGCAGCTCGTTATCCAAATCAGTCATACACAGAGGACCTGAGATTAATTACTTAAGCTTCAGGTACACAAGGTGTATTAGGGGTATTAGATACACTTTTATTGGTATAAGCATCCACACCAATCCTTATTATATACAGAATTTAAAAGACCTAAACACAAGCTTTAAACTAAGATGCAGACAGAAGTCCAGCAATGAGATGGGGGTTCTCCGGTCTTTTGCATTGAGTGTCACATGTATGATTTTCTCCCAGTTGGTGAGAGGTCTTACGTGTGCACTAGGTGCAAGGAGCTCTTTGCTCTCAGGGAACGAGTCCGTTCTCTAGAGGCTAGAGTAGCAGACCTGGAAGACATAAGAAAGACAGAGAAGTACATGGACGAGACCTACAGGGATATAGTCCTGAAGTCCCACCTCCAGTCTGGCAGCATCCCTGTTGCCATGGAGGAGAGAGGTCACGTGACAGGAGAGCATCACCCTGGTGTGGCAGGAAGTGATCCTGTAACTAGGACCTGTCCTCCGGGTGATGTAAAACCCTCTCGCACCGAGGACGTTTCTCCAGGGCCATGTCCCCATGAGGGGAGGGTCAGGACAGCTGTTATAGTTGGTGATTCAATCATTAGGAATGTAGATAGCTGGGTGGCTAGTGGACGTGAGGATCGCCTGGTAACATGCCTGCCTGGTGCGAAGGTAGCGGACCTCACGCACCGCCTAGATAGGATCATAGATAGTGCTGGGGAGGAGTCTGCTGTCTTGGTACATGTTGGTACCAATGACATAGGAAAATGTGGTAGGGAAGTTCTGGAGGCTAAATTTAAGCTTTTAGGTAGGAAGTTGAAATCCAGAACTTCCAGGATAGCGTTCTCCGAAATGCTTCCTGTTCCACGTGCAGGACCCAAAAGACAGGCAGAGCTCCGAAGTCTCAATGCGTGGATGAGACAATGGTGCAAGGATGAGGGTTTTGGATTTGTTAGGAACTGGGGAACATTCTGGGGAAAGGGGGGGCTCTTCCGAAGGGATGGGCTTCACCTTAATCAGGATGGGACCAGACTGCTGGCATTAACCTTTAAAAAAGAGATAGAGAAGCTTTTAAACTAGAAATTAGGGGAAAGCCGACAGTCACCCAGGAGTGCATGGTTCGGACAAAGGTATCCTTGAAGGATACTACCAAAAGCAGTGAGGTTCCAAAAGGGAGTATAGTAGCCCAAATGCCCTTGAGTAAGGAGCAGACAGAGCATAAAGATTCCAAATTACCCCTGCCTACCAATAGCCAGATTAATATGAATAAAATACAGTCTCTAAAATGCTTGTATGCCAATGCTAGAAGTCTAAACAATAAGATGGGAGAGTTAGAATATATAGCACTAAATGAGAGGTTAGATATGATTGCACTCTCAGAGACATGGTGGAAGGAGGATAACCAGTGGGACACTGTGATACCTGGATACACACTATATCGTAATGATAGAGCTGATCAAATTGGTGGAGGGGTTGCGCTCTATGTTAGAGAGGGCATTGAGTCAGAAAGGATTAAAGTTTTGCAGGGAACAAAATTTGTTGTAGAATCTCTATGGATTGAAATTCCATTTATGAAGGGGAAGGTGATGGCAGTTGGAGTATACTATCGACCGCCTGGCCAGAATGAACAAATGGATGATGAAATGCTCAAAGAAATCAAGGAAGCTAACAAAAGTCACAACAAAGTAGTAATAATGGGTGATTTCAATTACCCCGGTATCGACTGGGTCAGTGTCACAGCAGGACAAGCTAAAGAGATAAAGTTTCTAGATGGAATAAATGACTGCTTCTTGGAGCAGCTGGTTCATGAACCGACCAGAGGGGAAGCCATACTGGACCTAGTCCTTAGTGGAACGCCAGATCTGGTGCAAGAAATAAGAGTGTTGGGACCACTTGGCAATAGTGATCATAGTATGATCATGTTTGATTTAATTAGTGGAGGACAGATAGTAAAGGCATCCACAGTACTACCTTTTAACTTTCAAAAGGGAGACTATGATAGAATGAGGAATATAGTTAGGAAAAAACTAAAAGGAGCGGTTCCAAAGGTTAAAGACTTACAGCAAGCTTGGGTGTTATTTAAAAATACTATCCTCGAAGCCCAGACCAGCTGTATTCCACGCATTAGGAAAAGTGGAAGAAAGTCCAAAAAACTGCCAGCATGGTTTAAAGGTGAGGTCAGAGAGGCTGTTGCTGCCAAAAAAGCAACCTTCAGGAAATGGAAAAAAGAGCCAAATGATGAAAACTGGAAACAGCACAAGCACTGGCAAGTTAAATGCAAAGCATTGATAAGGCAGGCAAAGCGGGAATTTGAGAAGAAACTTGCTACGGAAGCAAAAACACGAAATAAAGACTTTTTCAAGTACATTCGTAGCAAAAGGCCTGTGAGAGAGTCAATTGGACCATTAGATGATAGAGGGGTAAAAGGGGCAGTAAGAGGAAACCAGGCTATAGCAGAGAGACTGAATGAATTCTTTGCTTCGGTCTTTACTGAGGAAGATGTAGGGATGTTACCCAAGAATGAAGTGGTATTTAAAGGTGATACTGCAGAGGAATTGAGAGAAATATTGCTACACCGGGAAGATATATTACAACTATTTGATAAACTGAATAGTAGCAAATCACCTGGACCGGATGCTATACATCCCAGAGTGTTGAAAGAACTGAAATATGAGATTGCAGACCTGCTATTGGTAATCTGTGAACTTTCATTAAAATCATCTGTAATACCTAAAGATTGGAGGGTCGCCAACGTAACACCAATTTTTAAAAAGGGTTCCAGGGGTGACCCAGGAAATTATAGACCGGTGAGCCTGACGTCAGTACCAGGGAAAATGGTAGAAACCATCATAAAGAACAAAATTACACAGCATGTAGATAGTCATGGCCTAATGGGAGACAGCCAACATGGCTTTAGACAAGGAAGATCTTGTCTTACTAATCTGATATGTTTTTTTGAAGGTGTGCATAAACAGGTAGACAAAGGTGAGTCAGTTTATATAGTGTATCTGGACTTTCAGAAAGCTTTTGACAAAGTCCCCCTTCAGAGACTTTTGGCGAAGCTAAAAAGTCATGGGATAGGAGGCAGTGTACTATTGTGGATCGGGAACTGGTTAAAAGATAGAAAGCAGAGGGTAGGGCTAAATGGCCAATATTCCCAATGGAAAAAGGTGAATAGTGGAGTACCCCAGGGATCTGTACTGGGTCCACTGCTTTTTGACATATTCATAAATGACCTGGAAAAGGGAATAACTAGTGAGGTTATCAAATTTGCAGATGACACAAAACTGTTTAAAGTTGTTAAAACCCAAGAGGATTGTGGAAAACTGCAGGAGGATCTGGATAAATTGGAAGACTGGGCATCCAAATGGCAGATGAAATTTAATGTGGACAAGTGCAAAGTTATGCACCTAGGAAAGAACAACCCACACTATAGTTACACGATGCAAGGCTCCACATTAGAAACCACCACCCAGGAAAAAGATTTAGGAGTCATCGTGGATAACATGTTAAAACCCTCCGCCCAGTGTGCAGCGGCGGCCAAGAAAGCAAATAGAATGCTAGGTATCATAAGGAAAGGGATGGAGAATAAAACAAAGGATGTTATAATGCCTCTGTATCGCTCCATGGTACGACCGCACCTTGAATATTGTGTGCAATTCTGGTCACCGTATCTTAAAAAGGACATAGCGTTATTAGAAAAAGTACAGAGAAGAGCCACCAAATTGGTGAAGGGGATGGAAGGCTACTCCTATGAAGAGAGGCTAAGAAGGTTAGGGCTCTTTAGCCTGGAGAAGAGACGGCTGAGGGGAGATATGATAGAGGTCTATAAATTAATGAATGGAGTGGAACGGATAAACGTGGATCAATTGTTTACGCTATCAGAGTATAGAAAGACTAGGGGACATGTAATGAAGCTACAGGGTAAACTATTTAAGACAAATAAGAGAAAATATTTTTTCACTCAACGTGTAATCAAACTCTGGAATCTGTTACCGGAGGATGTAGTAAGGGCTGTTAGTATAGCTGGGTTTAAAAAAGGTTTGGACAAGTTCCTGGAGGAAAGGTCCATAAACCACTATTAAAAAGGGACCCAGGATATCAATGCTTGACCCAGTACAAGCATTGTGGAACCTGTGTCTTTTGGGGATATTGCTAGGTACGTATGACCTAGATTGGCCACTGTTGGAAACAGGATACTGGGCTTGATGGACCTCGGTCTGACCCAGTATGGCATGTCTTATGTTCTTATGTTCACTGTGTTTGTCCCATGCCATTTTGAATTCTGTCACTGTGTTTGCCCGCAACACTTCCATCGGGAGCGCACTCCAAGCATCCACCACCCTTTCAGTGAAAAAGTATTTCCTGACATTGCCTTTCAATTTACCCCCTTGCAGCTTCATGTTATGCCCTCTAGTTTTACAGCTTCCCCGTCTTTGGAAGAGGTTTGTTTGTTCATTATTTCTCTTGAAGTATTTAAAGGTTTGAATCATATCTCCCCTCCTCTCCTCCAAAGTGTACATATTTAGGTCTTCAAGTCTTTTCTCATAAGGCTTCTGAGGCAGGCTCCAAATCATTTTGGTCACCTTCCTCTGAACAGTTTCCAGTCTTTTTATATCCTTTGCAAGATACGGTCTCCAAAACTGAACACAGTATTCCAAGTGAGGCCTCACCAGTGACTTATACAATGGCATTAGTACCTCTTCCTTTTTGCTGGTAATTCCTCTTTGTATGCAACCCAACATCCTCCTGGCCTTTGCCACCTCCTTGTCGCACTGTTTTCCCACCTTGAGATCCGCAGAAATAATCACACCAAGGTCCTTCTCCTGGTCCGTGCACACCAATCTCTCTCCCCTATCGCGTACATTTCAACTGGATTTCTGCTTCCCAAGTGCATGACACTGCACTTCTTCACATTAAATCTTAACTGCCAAGCATTAGACCATTCTTCCAGTTTTTGTAGATCTTTCCTCATGTTATCCACTCCCTCAGGGGAGTCCACTCTGTTGCAAATTTTCATGTCATCTGCAAAAAGACAGACTTTTCCATGCAGTCCTTCAGCAATAGCACTCACAAATACATTGAACAGTGCCAGGCCCAGGGCCGAACCCTGGGGCACCCCGCTAATCACCCTCCTTTCATTCGAGTGAGCTCCGTTTACCATCACCTTCTGTCGCTGTCAGTCAACCAATTTCTGATCCAGTTCACCACCTTGGAACCCATCCCCAAACTACTGAGTTTATTGATAAGCCTCCTATGAGGAACAGTATCAAAGGCTTTGCTGAAATCCAGGTAGACGACATCCATCGCATGCCCCTGATCTAGTTCTCTGGTCACCCAGTCAAAGAACTCAATCAGATTTGTTTGGCAAGATCGTCCTTTGGTAAAACCATGTTGCCTCGGATCATGCAACCTATTGGTTTTGAGAAAGTCCACTATTCGCTCTTTCAGAAGCACCTCCATTACTTTTCCCGCCACCGAGGTAAGGCTCATGGGCCTGTAGTTTTCACTTCTTCCCTGTCACCACTTTTGTGAAGAGGTACCACATCAGCCCTTCTCAGAACCTCTCTGAGCTCTTTCAGTATCCTGAGAAGTATCCCATCCGGTCCCATGACCTTGTTCACTTTCAGTTTTGCAAGTTGTTCTAACACTTCATTTTCAGTGAATGGTGTGGTATCTACTTCATTCCCATTTTTATATTTGGGAGTCACAGATGGTCCTTCTCCAGGATTCTCTTTAGTAAAAACAGAGCAGAAGTATTTGTTTAGCAATTTTGCTTTTTCAATGTCACTTTCCACAAATCCGTTCCCAGCACTTCTGAATCCTGCAATTCTATCTCTGATTTTCCTCCTCTCCCGAATATACCTGAAGAAAGTTTTGTCGCCACACTTCACATCTTTAGCCATCTTTTCCTCTGCCTTTGATTTTGCTTTCCTTATTTCTCTTTTTGTCTCTTTTAGTTTGCTCCTGTATTCCTTACTGTCTTCGTCTGTTTGCAAGCTTTTGAATTTTGTGAAAGCTGTGTTTTTTTGCCTTTATTTGAGCAGCCATTTCTTTGGAGAACCAAATAGGTTTCCTTTTCCTCTAGTCTTTATATACTTTCCTTACATATTTATCTGTTGCTCCTTTTATTGCCACCTTTAGTTTAGCCCATTGCAATTCCACTTCCCTTATCCCCTCCCACCTTGCCAACTCCTCCTTCAGGTACGTGGCCATTTTACTGAAGTCAGTGTTTTTGAAGTCTAGGACTTTGAGCTTGCTGTGTTTGGACCCTGCCTTGGCTTTTATCTCAAACCACACCGTGTGATGATCGCTGCTGCTGACAGGGGCACCCATCCAGACATTCGACACGCTCTCACCATTGGTGAGCGCTAAATCCAGCATTGAGCTTTCCCTGGTTGGTTCCATCACCATTTGTTTAAGTGACACATCTTGGAAAGCATCCACAATTGTTTTGCTTCTTGCCAGATTCGCAGAAGTACTCCAATCCACATCGGGTAGATTAAAGTCACCCAATCCTTCACCCTTTGTGGCTATCGTGGCAATATCTATAATCAATTCATTATCTATTTCTTCGATTTGAGTCGGAGGTCCGTAGACTACAGCAGTATGGATGACAGTGCCATCTCCTCTTTCCAACACAATCCAGAGTGCTTCTTCTTTTCCCCTTGCCCACTGCATTGCAGTAGCTTTAATACTGCTTTTGACATACAAGGCTACTCCTCCTCCTTTTCCACTTTCTCTGTCTCTTCTGAATAGATTATAGCCAGCTATGGCTATATCCCATTCATGCGATTCATTAAACCATGTTTCTGTAATGGCCACAATGTCCAAGTCCATTTCCACCATTAGGGCTTCCAGGTCCGGAACTTTGTTGGCTAAGCTTTGAGCATTTGTGTTCATTGCTTTCCAGCATTTAACTGGCTTGCATGTATTTTGCATTGATTTTGTTCTGCCCACTTCTTGCCACTTGTCGTTGTTGTGTGATTTAAAAGTGTGGCTGTTTCTGATGTTGTTCTGCATTTGTCGGGAGTGACGTCCTGAACTAGTCCTTCTCCATCCGTCAGCCTCTTTTTCTAGTTTAAATGCATATCCACATGCTGCCTGAATTTTTCACTTAGGATTCTTTTCCCTGCGACAGAGAGATGTAGTCCATCAGCACAGTATAGTCTCTTGTTGGTCCATCTGTTTCCCCTGGCGCAAATAAATCTGAATCCTTCTTGTTCGCACCAGGTCTGGAGCCATGTATTAAAGCTGTTAATGCGATGCAGCCTTTCTGCCCCCTTACCATAAACAGGTAGAACTTCTGAGAATGCTACAGTGTTAACAATGGGCTTGAGTTTCTCTCCCAGGGTCTGGAAGTCCCTTTGAACTGCAGAGGAACTGTTTCGAGCCAGGTCATTTGTACCCAGGTGGATGACAACATCAATTTTGGAGTGCTCACTTTCTGCGCTAAGTATATCATCAATTTGGTTTGTATTCCTGCTGGCTGAAGAGCCTGGGAGGCATTTGACTATCTTCTCTCCTTTGAACTGTGACCCCAAGTTGGTGCCTCTGATGATGGAATCTCCAAGTAGTAGTAGTTTTCCGTTTGGTGAGTTTTTCTTCATATTTGGTGCTTTAGCAGGAGATTGGGCATTGACTGACTCATTTACGGGCCCTTCAGTTTCCATGGATTGATGATTCTCATTAACCAAAGCAGAGAAGGCATTATGCAGGGATATCTTTTGATGTACAGGATGTCTCCTTATTAAAGGTTGCAATCTACCCGAGCCCACTGTGATCCATTTGTTCCTAGGATGTTTGATTCTTTGTGGGAGCGGTGGTGGACTTTGTTCTGTTTGTATCCTAGAAGAGGTGCATTTTGTTGCAGCTAGTTCTTCCCTTAGTAGAGTCAATTCTTTATGCATGGCAGCTGACTTGAGGCACATAGGACAGACTCTTAGGGTCCAAATGATTTGTCTCAGAATGAAAGCACCACAGGTATTGCACTGAATACATGACATGCTGATTAATCAGTCCTAGAAGGAGATGAAGAAAAGGTGGGCTTAACACCAAATTAAAAAGGATAGATGGCAACGTATGTAACCACTATATAGGCAATGCAGCCCTGGGGTGGGTGTGGGCGGGAACCTAAGTGTCCCTGGCCAGTAGGCCTTACATGAACGTGGGCACACTCAGATATCTGATTTAAGGGCTACACAAGGAATGTAGGCAGTCAGAATATTACCAAAAAGTAATGTTTAACCAACAGTTAAATTCTATATTAGCAATAGGCAAAAAGATAGAGAGCTGAAAGCTTAGCTGTATGGAGGCTCTGGAAGATGTGCAAACTGGAGCTGACTAGGTACGTGTGGCAGGCTGTAAAATAATCTAATTAGCCCCTCCCTGGGAGCAGGCTTGCAACAGAAGATTCAAACAAACAATGGAAGCAGAAATAGTCAAAATGAACTTTTTCTTTCTTTGTATCTGCCTACTGTGCAAAGGTCCCTGTAACTTTAATCAATACCTTTGCTTCTAAGGTCAGTAGGAGACTCAGGTAAAAGACCAGGTCCCTGCAATTTAAGTATTTCTATTCCAGGTAGCTTTATATCACTAGTGTCCCTTGCCAGTAGGCCTTACATGAACAGTGGGCATGCTCAGATATCTGATTTAAGGGCTACACAAGGAATGTCGGCAGTCAGAGTATTCCCAAAAAGTAATGTTTAACCAACAGTTAAATTCTATATTAGCAACAGGCAAAAAGATAGAGAGCTGAAAGCTTAGCTGTGTGGAGGCTCTGGAAGATGTGCAAACTGGAGCTGACTAGGTACGTGTGGCAGGCTGTAAAATAATCTAATTAGCCCCTCCCTGGGAGCAGGCTTGCAACAAAAGATTCAAACAAACAATGGAAGCAGAAATAATCAAACTGAACTTTTTCTTTCTTTGTATCTTCCTACTGTGCAAAGGTCCCTGTAACTTTAATTGATACCTTTGCTTCTAAAGTCAGTAGGAGACAGCAGCTGATAGTTACCTGAGTGGAAGTGGACTGAGGCAGCTGCTACAGGGGCATGTTGGGAGCACTCTTGTCACCCTTCAAACTTTGCTGTCCGAGCTGGCTGCCTCACTTGGTCAAGACTGGTGCCGCCGTGCGATCTGCCACCGGGCCAGAGACTGGTGCAACACTAAGCCCTAGTCACCCTCTCAGAGCCGCCACCTGTGCAAGTGCACTAGTTGTACAGTGGGTCACGCTGGCCCTGATTGTGAGAGACTTCCACTTCATTTGACAGTGAGAATAACTGAGTAGTGAGAGGACGTGGATTTACAGGTCAAAGGTTCAAGGTGGCTTTGTGCCTCCTAGAAACCCACTGTTTGTCAGTGCTGTTTATGATCTTAAATATTGCCATTAACCATATTGTTATTAAGTGTGCTGATGGAAGATGTGCTCATTTGAAGTAATTGAAAGTGTGCCAATGCCAAGACTGGTATCAGGTATGAAGGTCCCAGGAAGTATCAGCAGTAAGACCAGAGGAAGGCCATGACTGTAGTTATTGATCTCTGTGTAAAGCCTTTAATAGGAGAATGGTAGTACCCTATAGCTATTCTTTACATCTGGCAAACCACTGTAGAAGTACCATATAGAATTACAGTACCTATTAGAAAGGATAAAAGTATTTTGGATGTATTGTATCTTCATGAAAAAATGCCTGGCAACCCATATTTTGTTACTGTGGGATAACTGAAGAGATAAGTATGGAGTGTACCATCTACCTTATTGATCGATTGCTTTATAGGAGGTCTCACCTGTGCAAGTTTGTGCCAGTACCAGATGCAAAGCTTGTGTGGCCTGATCAACCATAACAGAAATGGACTTGACTACTGTTCCGATATATTGTGTTTATTACTATATTATTGTACTGTAATATTTACGGTAAATTTGTAACTGTGTTCCAAATTTCCCAGAAAACTGAGTGAGGTTATAAGGGATCCCTTCAGGATCCTTACCAATCATATGTACTTTGTGTGCAGGACCATTCCATTTTAGCCTTATCAGTAGGTGCATGCTATTTTGCTGTAATGTACCCCTCTTGGGACAGCAGTTTTGGGTTCTGCCTGTTCTCTATATAATTCCAGTGCACAGATTGTGAGGTGTGGTCTTTGCTTAGTAGGTTGTTGGTTTCAGTTTAGTGTATATGTGGATGCAAAGGGTCAGCTCTGGGCCTTTCTTTTATTTTGTTTGTGTCCATTGTGGAATCAACCATTAATTCTTGAGTTGTCTGCGTGTGAAGATCGGAGAACCTGACAGATCTCTTACCCACTGCTGATTGTGGAGAGAGACCGGAGAGCTGGCTTGCCACTCAAGCCTAACAGAGGAGTCTGCTGTACAGGTGAGGACATTGCCTACTAGAAGAAGTACAGTGGAGTTACTGCCTACAAGGTACAGAGAAAAGATTAGAAGAATAGGATCCCAGAAAGGAGGGAACAGCACACTGCAGTCTGCAAAGTGTATAGGAGCCCTAATCCAGGATCCCACTGCCAACAGCAGAATTGATAAATATTTAAACTGGGATCACAGACACAAATACCTCAAAAGGATTCATCCTGTGTTACCAAAGACTATGTATTTTGTGCTGTTCAACATTGCAGACTATTACTAGTTGAATTGGACATTTTGTTTCATAAAACAGAATTGCAACACCCAATTCAGAGTCAAGAGCCTCTTTACTTTATACGGCAAGGACATTAAAGAGATTTCCCTTCCACATGTGGAGAATCTGCTCCCTGTTAGGAAGAGTGCGTGCTGGCTGAGTGAAGGAGTAGGAAGAGCCCCAGATGAAACTGTTGTGTGATCTGGTCCCTGCTGGACCACCCTGCTGCTCTAGGTCAAGGTTACATTAGCATTGTAAATTCAGGCATTTGAAGACTGAAATAGTCCAAGTAGTCTGCCCTGAAAGTTTTCAAGGTTGTAAATTCTGCCTCATGCAGGTTAGTGACATAAAAAATGATAGCAGATAAAGACTAAAATGTCCTATCCAGAATGTTCAATTTACCTTGAGTAGATGCAAATTCCTTCATGGGACCTATTACCCAGATCTCTGTCCCATCTGTCCCTTATCCAACCCACTCAAGAGCCACTATTGCCTTCCAGAATTATAATTGCTGCTCCAATGCTCTCTTGCAGATCCAATGGTTTTAAGGTTGGAAATGCTTCTCTGTGCAGGCCTCTCCTAGTGCTTTCTTGTAGTCATTGGTTTTATGTTTGCAACCACATACTGGCTATTTTATTACTTTCTCACAGGTCCATTGGTCTCAGGATTGCAATTGCTTATTCCATTATCTTGCCACCGGGGATCCTCTGTATTTATCCCACGCTTTTAAGAATTCCACTACCATTTTTGTCTCTATCACCTCCTCTGTGAGGGTATTTCAGGCATCCATTCACCATTTTAGTAAAGAATATGTTGTGACATTGCTGAGTCCAATCCCTTGGAGCTTCATATTGTGACCCCCAGTTCTAGAACTGCCTTTCCACCGAAAAGGGTTTGTTTCTTGAGCATTATTAACACTAAAAACATATTTATAAGGTTCAAAGAAAATACATCACAAGAACTTCTTGCTGAGGCAACAGAGTGCATAGTTTGCATTCCAGTTCAAATGAAAAGGAGAAGGTGTCAAAAGTAAATACATAGTGGGTTGCTCACACATTAGGCGACTTGGAAAGGGGACAGAGCAGTGTGTTACAAGAGAACACAAGAAAATATAGGAAAAAAAAAAAGCAAAACCTAGCACAATATGACTGAATTACTATACTTTGGCCCTTATTTTAAAAGATCCAAAGTATAGTAATCCAGTCATATTGTCCTAGGTTTTGCATTTTTTTTTCCTATTTTTTTCTTGTGTTCTCCTGTAATGCGCTGCTCTGTCTCCTGGAAGTTGTTTTGTTAAAATGAGGTTTCAGCTTTAAAAAGTGCTTTGTCTTTGGTGTATTGTTGCGTTAAGTTCTTAATAAAACGTTTTGCAACTAAAAGCATCTACACATGTAAATTATAGCCTTTCAATGGAACTTCTATTTATACAAGGTAACCCACACCATGAAGAGATTTCAAGGAGGCATGGTGTGGAGAGGGAGTGGTTTGAATGGGCCTAAAATATCAACATGTATTCCCCATTCTCCATGGACAAGCAGGAAGTAAGTCCTCATGTATGGGTGACATCACCAAAGGAGCCCACGCGGAATGCTTCCAAGCTTCCATTGGAAGCTTTTGGGAAGTGCACTGTACACGCGTGCCTGCCTTCACACCTGCCACGATGCCATCTTCTCCAGTCTCCTTTATCTGCGGAGCCCTTAGGATGTTTCCTACACCAGTGGAAAAATCTTTTTCTCTTTTACCCCCCTGCAGATATTTTATTCTTAGTAATTTTCACCACTTGTTGCCAGTTAGTTGGCTTCCAGATAATATTTTTTCTTCTTGTTTTTTGCGATTTTTGTTGCTTTTTCCTTCTGGGCCTCTTTCCCGCCATCACAATCCGAGACCTTCAACCTCATCTGCGTGGTCTTTCTAGACATGTCTAAGTCAGTTAGTGGCTTTAAAAAGTGCACAAAATGTGGCCACACCTTATCAGTCACAGACAGGGACAACTGGTGCCTGTAGTGCTGGGGCCCAATCACCAGCTTGCTTCCTGCAACCTTTGCCTGCAGATGATGAGGATGGGCATGAAGGGCCGGGAAAAGCAGAAAGAGTCCCTCTTCGGAATGCCAGGTTCAGCATCCTCGGCTTCAGCATTGAAAATGTCTCATGGAGTTCCGCTGAGTCATCAACTGGGAGGGATACCTGAGTGCATTCGGAACAGAGGGGCCAAGGTACTGAGCGGAGACCCTCTCTTGATGCCGGACTCGAATCTAGGAAGGACCTGACACTGATTCCATCAGCATCAAAAGGAGTGCCTGAGCACTGGGTCAAACCCAAAGTGCATCAGCACTACAGACCTTCATGACATGATATGGGCAGTGATGGCTGGGAGCGGCCTGCCAAGATTCTCCGATGGGAAGAATCAACTCCTAGATGGGAGGAATTGACCCCCACAGCCCTGGAGGGGCATATGATGTCTCCCAATGAGGCCGTCATTGTAGAGTCCCCACTTGAAGTATCTATACCGGTACCCAAAGTTACCATTCTGGCCCCAGTCCCCTCCAAGGTGATGGTACTGGAGGAATGCCTGAGGGCCCTTGAGGCTCACATGGCAGTGGTCTTAGCCTTGTGGCATGCAGGCTCAGGGATGGCTTCGGCATCAACACCGCACTCTGTCCACCCATTCTGGAGACCCATGTACTGCCAGCGGAGGCAGGCGCATCAGACAGGAGATTGGAATTGACCCCAGTTCCCACAGTGATCCTCCTGTAGAGCGAATTGGGTTCCAATGTTCCAGGACACCCCCACTCTCATTCGGGATATCACGGGTCCCAATACAGCCTGCCCTCTCCGCATGACCCGAGTAGGAAGTGGGAGGAAACCCACCACTACTTTGATTCCTCTCAGAGTCTGAGTCTGAGGGCTGAAAAATTGAGGAGGGCTCTGACATCTAGGACAAGAGATCTCCTGACCTTCCCTCTGATCCATCCCCTCCATTTGAGCAGCATAAGGTCTTCATGAAATACAAGAGATCACAGAGAGAGGAAGACACATCTATATTTGGAAAAACTTAGAAAAGCTAGCAAAGTTGTAAGGAAAGCAAAGATTCAAAAAGAGGAGGAAATAGCCAATGCAATAAAATGGGGGGGATAAGACATTTTTCAGATATGTTAGTGAGAAGAGGAAGGGCAAAAGTGTTATTGTCAGACTGAAGGGTGAAGGGGAGGAATATATAGAAGCTGATGAGGATAAAGTGGAATTGCTTAACAAATATTTCTCTTCTGTGTTCACAGATGAAGAACCAGGAGCAGGACCTCAGAAAGAACCCACAAACAGGAACAGAAGCGAGGGGCATCTTGAACAATTTTCAGAAGACTGTGTTTGTGAGAAACTAGCTAAACCTAAAGTAAACAAAGCGATGGAACCGGATGGGATACACTCTAGAATACTGAGGGAACTTGGAGACATTCTAGCAGCTCCACTGACTGACCTTTTCAATGCCTCATTGGAGTCGGGAATGGTGCCAAAGGACTGGAGAGAGGCTCATGTGGTCCCTTTCCAAAAAAGTGGAAATAAGGATGCAGTTGAAAACTACAGGCTTCTAGTTTAACTTCAGTGGTGAATAAATTATTGGAAACGCTGCTGAAAGAGAAAATAGTGAGATTTCTGGAGTCCAGCGGATTACAGGATTTGAGGCAGCATGGATTCACCAGAGGCAGGTCTTGTCAGACAAATCTGATTGATTTCTTTGACTGGGTTACCAGGGAGTTGGACCGAGGGAGAGCCCTAAATGTGGTGTATTTAGATTTCAGTAATGCCTTTGACATCGTTCCTCATGGGCGACTTATAAACAAACTGAGCACCTTATGGATGGATCCTAAAGTTACTGCTTGGGTTGGAAATTGGTTGAGTGGGAGGCGACAAAGGGTACAGGTAAATGGAGCTCACTCTAAGGAGAAGGAAGTTACCAGTGGTGTGCCCCAGGGATCTGTCCTTGGCTGATTCTTTTTAACATGTTTGTTAGGGATATAGCAGAGGGGCTGTTGGGTAAGGTTTGCATCTTTGCGGATGATAACAAAATCTGCAATAGAGTAGATACCCAGGAAGGTGTAGATAACATGAGGAGGGATCTAGCTAAGCTTGAACAATGGTCTAGAATTTGGCAGCTGAGATTTAATGTTAAAAAATGCAAGGTCATGCATTTGAGCTGCAGCAAACCAAGGGAGTGATATAGTATAGGGGGTGAAGTACTTTTGTCCACTAAAGAAGAATGGGACCTAGGCGTGATTGTGTCTGATGATCTTAAAGTAGCTAAACAGGTAGAAAAGGCGATGGCAAAAACTAGAAGGATGCTTGGGTGCATAGGGAGAGGAATGGCCAGCAGAAGAAAGGAGGAGATAGTGCCTCTGTATAAGTCTTTGGTGCGACCTTATTTGGTGCAATTCTGGAGACCGCACTTTCAAAAAGCATGGGATTCATCAAAGAAATACTCAGCAAAAAATAACTAAAATGGAGATATTAGATATAAAGTTCAACACATAAAGCTTATGTAACCATTGTCAGTCGGGGGTCCCTTTCAATGGCTAAGCACCACTGGCTAGCAGACTGGGAGCACAACTTTCCAGAGCAAATACTTTCCTTTCTGCCTCAACACTCGGGGATGATCAGGGCTCCTGAAATGGGACCAGTAAATACTGGAAGTCTTTTGGCATCTACAATCCACTCACTCTGATTCCCTTTCTCTCAGTAAGAGTCCAGGCCAGAAATGTGGTGTTCTAAATCAAAGAGTTTACGTGAAATTATTCAAGGGTCACTGATAACAATAACACAAATAAATAATGGCAGAGATTAGAAACACAGAAACATGACGGCAGTAAAAGACCACATGGCCTATCTAGTCTGCCCTTCCATATCAACCACTTTAACAGTCCCCTTTTTCCCTTTAGAGATCCTCTATGTTTTGTCTCATGCTTTTTTGAATTCAGATACTGTCGTCATCTCTACCACCTCCACTGGGAGACTATTCCACGGATCCACCCTCATCCTATGCCCCCCTTGTACAACAAGCAATATAAATCCTTTTCCCTGGCTCTGTGGTTATCTCTGATAGGAAAAACCCTCCTCCTGTGCTTGGTTCTGAGTTGGAGTCTGCTGTAGGTGCAGGCCCCTGGCGCTGAACCTTGAAAGCTCCTGGTTCTAGTTTCACTTAGTTTCAGCAATGTTCCTCTGGATCCTCTCCTTTTCTCCTTGACACTAGTGGTTCCCAGATGTTCTTTGCTTTTCTCCTTCTCTTTTCCACCAGTAGAGCTGACTCATCTCCTTCTGAGGGCGGGGGAGGGGGGGGGGTGTTGTTCACCAGAATGCAGCAACCTGCTCCCTACAAATATTTTGCCCAATCAGGTGGATCCATCTTGATGGTAGGATGGCTAGAAGAGCCAAAGACAGGGATCTGCCTTTGGGTGGGGTTTTTATAATGATTGAATTTTACCTTCCGGAGAAGTCTCCTCCCAGCATGTTGACATTGAAAATGAGTAACGTTCCCTGATCTGGAAAATTACCAGAATATGTACAGGTCAAAGTACATTACATTTGGATGACCACTAGTTGTCTTTGCTGCTTAGACGAGCATAACCTAAGGTGTCTCTATACTTACTGTATGTACCACACTGCAAACTGACTTAAGAAAAGAAATCTCTATGCACCGGAGAGGCTAGTAACTTCGATGCTAGTTTTCTCTTGTAAGGTGACAGTACTGGCAACTGAGTGAACAAGGGCGATTCAAAAAACGGCACCAGGATAGCACGTGATAAGCATCAAATCATTGTTTGTTCCTCAGAGCTGGCTCATTATAATGAGTTAACCAATAAGAAGATTGCCTTTGTTGCTGACACATAAATCATCATTGTGTATGCAAAGAAACAGTCAAGCCATTTTTCAGGAGTTCTATATATTTACTGGTGGCTGGTTCATGTTTCAGAGCCCAAACCTCCACAGGACCTGAGACTCCTGGCTGCTGAGCAGCTAACCAGGACCTGTGTGAGGCTAGTAGACATCCTAAGTGAACCTTCATTTTTGTGCCTCCATTTCCCCCCGTCTCATCTCTACTTACCAGCAGGAGCTGGCGTTGCAGTGGGGGCAACATTTACAGGCAATGAGGTGATAAGGAGTGGCCATAGGCATTATGCATTGGCCAAATAGAGGCCAGATGTAGGGTCCATGATTGAAGGGTTCTAAAAGAAGCTCTGGTGCATGGCCCCCAATGAAGGAAGTTGGGAAGGGCTATGAACCAGAGGAACAATTCCCCTCTAGTCATGAATGAAAGTTCACGGCACCATATGCCAATGTTTTATTAAAATTTGGTATACCACCTTCCAATAGATAGCAGGGTAGTTTACAATAAAAACAAGATAATTATAAGAGAGAAGAAGAAATGGAAATCCATAATATGATAGAAAAGACCTGATCACAATCACACTGCAGCGAGAGGGAGCTAGAGATGTACAGGGAATTGGGATGCTAGGTGATGGGTGTTCAAAGGCTTTGCTGAGCATGGATATTTTTAGGGAGGATTTGAAGTTGGTGAATGAGATTTCCAGATGAAGGTCGGGGGGGGGGGGGGGGGGTGCTATTCCAGAGGCTAGGATGGAAAGCAGAGTGGCAAATTGATTCATACCTAGGATAAGCAGCAGATGGGAGGTGAAGACAATTAGAATAGGTTGAGCTGGAAGTTCAAAGGAGGAGAAAACTGCCTGGCCAAAAAATGGATCGAATTCTGGTGCAGAGGTACTTTTAAGGGCTGAACGTGGAGCACTGTAGCATTTGCAGTGCAAGCAGTTTTAAAATGGCTGCGGAGGAGCACTGTGCTGAATTTAAATGGTGAGTCTGCCGTGCCCTCGGCTTTTCCATGATTCCATTTTGGCCCTGGGAATCTTGGTGGAGCCACAGTGTAACAATGAAAAGAGGGTATGAAGGAGGGATATATTCTGGCGGGCCTGGATGCTGTGCTATCTCTTGGTGCCCTGGGAAGAATGTCTCTCTTGCGTTCTGGACTGCTTTTGCAATCCCAAGCACTCTCTGACCCTGTCTCAAGTCCCAGGAGAGTTATTCTGGAGCAGACTGATCTTCAATAGTTGACCAGCAGGCAAAGGCGGACATCTCTACTGAAAACAGTACTTGAGAACTCATTTTCAGTGGGTTCATACTTTGTTCCCATCCTGATTTTCTGTTTTAGAACAAAGCATATGGCATCAGTATGTATAAACATGTATGGGTAGGGATTTACAGTTAGCTGGAAATTCCAGCCTGGAACTGCTTTTTTAGGGAAAAGTACAAAGTACAGTTCATCAGGGTCACATTTTTTTGTTGTCTCTAAAGAACGATAATGGCTTTATTTATACTACAAGAAAGCTGTGATGTCTGTTTACTGTAAATCATGTTGTTACAGTAAACTTATTATTGCGATGCCATAATGGTTGATGGAATTCCAGTGCATTAGTCATCCAGTTACCAAGCTGTTAGGGCTCTTTTAGGCAAGGGAGGGAAGCCAAGGGTGACTCGCAGTGACTGCTCATTCAGCGCTGCTTTGGATCATGATGAGAGAAAGATCTGAGTGGCACCTAGCAACATTGTCACATGAGTGAGAATTACCTGCCTGCATTGTTACCAGCTGTAAAGCTTAGTGCACTATTTTTTCTTTGCCTGAGTCAGAAGTAATTTAACATAGAAAATGATGGCAGATAATGGCCACAAGGCCTAGCTAAGCTGTCTATTTTCCACTGTGGTTGAATAGTTCAGATCCTAATCGATCACTTCTTGGTAATTCTTAATGCTTATCCCAGGCTTTCTTGAATTCTGATGCCGTTTTTTCGCTTCCATTGCTGCCGTTCATAAGCTGTTCCATACATCTACAGTACTGGCCTTTCTGTAAAAAGCATTTTCTTATTTTATTCCTGAGTTTATCCCCTTTCAGCCTCACACTATTATTCAACCTTGTTCTGAAGTTTCCTTCCTACTGAAGTAGAGGTGAACAAACAAGTGATTTGTGAAAACCTTTTCTGGTTATCTTCCAAGAACTATTATCATAGTTATAGCTTGCTTACAATACCCAAAACGTCTTTGATAAACCAAGAACCCTGTAATGCATTTTTTCAATAATCCTCATTTTCTATGTACCATGAATGTAGAGTATATGAATAAAGAAATGTAAGAGGCAGCTATTGCTTCGCTGATATCAAATAAGCATGGAATTCTGTCTTTAATATTGGTGTTCCATATTTATTAATGAATTAAAATTTATTCACTGCCTTCAGGAAACATTCATCCAAAGAGATGTACAGCAGATGGGGGTTAGGTAGAAAAGGAGGAGAGAGGGGAGATGGTGGACAAGGAGGGGTAGGGAGGGAGAGAGAGGAGAGATGCTGGACATGGAGAGGGAACATAAGAACATAAGATATGCCATACTGGGTCAGACCAAGTTCCATCAAGCCCAGTATCCTGTTTCCAACAGTGGCCAATCTAGGTCATACGTACCTAGCAGTTTCCCCAAAAGACACAGGTTCTGCAATGCTTGTACTAGGTCAAGCATTGATATCCTGGGTCCCTTCTTAATAATGGTTTATGGACCTTTCCTCCAGGAACTTGTCCAAACCTTTTTTAAACCCAGCTACACTAACAGCCTTTACTACATCCTCCGGTAACAAATTCCAGAGTTTGATTACACGTTGAGTGAAAAAATATTTTCTTTTATTAGTCTTAAATAGTTTATCCTGTAGCTTCATTGCATGTCCCCTAGTCTTCCTATATTCTGATAACGTAAACAGTTGATCTACGTTTTCCCGTTCCACTCCGTTCATTAATTTATAGACTTCTATCATATCTCCCCTCAGCTGTCTCTTTTCCAGGTTACAGAGCCCTAACCTTTTTAGCCTTTCTTCATAGGAGTATCCTTCCATCCCCTTTACCATTTTGGTGGCTCTTCTCTGAACCTTTTCTAATAACGCTATATCCTTTTTAAGATACGGCGACCAGAATTGCACACAATATTCAAGGTGCGGTCACACCATGGAACGGTATAGAGGCATTATAATATCTTTTGTTTTATTTTCCATTCCTTTCCTTATGATACCTAGCATTCTATTTGCTCTCTTGGCTGCCGCTGCACACTGGGCCGAGGGTTTTAACATGTTATCCACAATGACACATAAATCTTTTTCCTGGGTGGTGGTTCCTAATGTGGAACCTTGCATCGTGTAACCATAGTTTGGGTTGTTCTTCCCTAGGTGCATAACTTTGCACTTGTCCACATTAAATTTCATCTGCCATTTTGATGCCCAGTCTTCCAATTTATCAAGATCCTCTTGCAATTTTCCACAATCCTCTTGGGTTTTAACAACTCTAAATAGTTTTGTGTCATCTGCAAATTTGATAACCTCACTCGTTATTCCCCTTTCCAGGTCATTTATGAATATGTCAAAAAGCAGCGGACCCAGCACAGATCCCTGGGGTACACCACTATTCACCTTTCTCCATTGGGAAAATTGGCCATTTAGCCCAACCCTCTGCTTTCTATCTTTTAACCAGTTCCTGATCCACAGTAGTACACTGCCTCCTATCCCATGACGTTTTAGTTTTGCCAAAAGTCTCTGATGAGGGGGAGAGTTAAAGACCAAGAACATAAGAACATAAAAAATGTCATACTGGGTCAGACCAAGGTCCATCAAGCCCAGTATCCTGTTTCCAACAGTGGCCAATCCAGGCCACAAGTACCTGGCAGGTTACAAAAGAGGCTCATCCTGGCATAAGCAGTGGATTTTCTGAGTCCTCTCTAATAATGGTTTATGGACCTTTCCTCTAGGAACTTGTCTAAACCTTTTTTAAACCCAGCCACACTAAGAGCTTTTACTACATTCTCCTGTAACAAATTCCAGAGTTTGATTATACATTGAGAGACTAGAGCATAAGAGGTCTTGGAAGGAGATAGAGATAGGGAGTAGGTGGGTTGTGTTAAGTGTTAAAAAGATATAGGTAGATAGAGTAAAAAGAGGGAAACTGAGGACTGCATGATATGAAAGAGGATTGAAATCTGAAGAGAACTGAAAGGAAAAAATCAATGTCATAGATGGAAGGAAGTGAAGAAGACAGGAGGGGAGAGAAGTGGTAGATGGACTGAAGACTCTCGAAAGTAAGTTAAGAGAAGACCGTGCAAAGCAGAAACCAGACACTGGCATCAACAGGATTAGAAAATAAAATGGTCAGACAACAAAGGTTGAAAAATTATTTTATTAAGTGCATTTTGCTTAGGCACAGTGCCTATTGTTGAGGGTTCAAATGATTGCTGAAATGTCTGTTGCGAGACTTGAAATTTCATTCAGCCTGAACTTCGTCCACTATGCAGCTGAACCCTGCACACAGCTGATGGCGATGGTGAAAGTATTAAAAGCCATGTTTCAGGAGCTGCAGGCAAGTAAGGGAGTGGGAGAGTGAATGGATGAAGGGGCAAAGTATGAGAGAAACAGAGAGTGAGGGAGAGAGAGAGAGATAGGGTGAAGCCTGGGGTTGGGTGGGGGGGAGAGGTCATGAGAGAGAGAGAGAAAAAGAGAGAAAGAGATTGTGTGGTCTGGTGGGGGGTCATGTGAGAGAGAAAAAGAGAGAGTGACATTTGATGAAACTTGGGTGGGGGTCATGAGAGAGAGAAACTGGGGGGGGTCATGAGAGAGAGAGAAAGAGAGAGAGGGGAGAGAGGGAGACTGGGGAAAGACTGGTAGAAGGTGGGTATATGTAAGACTGGGAGAAGGCTGGGGGAGTTAAGAGAGAGACAGAGAGAGGCAAATAAGGGAGTGCAGCTGCTGACACCCCCATGACACACACAGTACGCATGCAACCCCTGACATTCCCCCATGATACATACACATGCACATGCATGCGACCCACAATACTCTCCATGACACACACACACACACACACACACACACACACATATGCATACAGCCCCCATTAATATTGGTGTTCCATGTTTATTACACATACACCCACATACAGTGAGCATACATGTCCAATCTCTCTCTCTCTCTTATGACCCCCAAGACCACCCAGTCTCTCTCTCTCTCTTATGACCACTCTCTTCCCTGGTATCATCCAATTTCTCTCTCTCTCTCTGTCGTTCTCATACTCTGTCCCCTTCCACTCCGACACTGCCCATGACACACACACACACAGCTCCCGACAATCCCTATGAAAGACACACATTCGCTCCCCAACACACACACTTGCATTATTGCACCCCCTTACACAT
Source organism: Ichthyophis bannanicus (assembly GCA_033557465.1). NCBI lineage: Eukaryota > Metazoa > Chordata > Amphibia > Gymnophiona > Ichthyophiidae > Ichthyophis > Ichthyophis bannanicus. The sequence goes on from CM066031.1 coordinate 1,374,324,287, forward strand.
ATACACAGCCCTCGACACACACACATGCACACATATGCACCCCCTGACACATACACAGTGGCACATAGGCCGCAACATACACACATGCAACATGCAACACACACACACTTCTGTGAGACATTCTATCAGTGCCCCACATGACGGATACTGCAAATGGCGGGTAATGTGCCATTATGTGATACTGCAAGTGTACACTTTTCAACTCATTTTCAATTTAGTTAATTTTCATGTTCTGTCTTTATATTTTGCACAATGCAGGGGCATCTACATCTCTGTACTGCATGCAGCATCTGGCTTCTTGGGATTTCGTTTACTTTTTCTCTACATATTTCTAGTTTTGGTTTGTGGTCGCTTATTCTGTACTTGTTCTGTATCTGTGACCAAGGCCAGGTGTTCGGCTAGGTGTTCGGTTAGCACAGAGCATCTGAACTGTACTAATCCAGCTTCTCCAGTTTTCTGAACAGATGCATGGATGCTCTAGAGCCTATTGCAAAAAACAAGAATCATAGCGCAGTTTCCTACATTAAAATGAAATTAGTGGTAATTAATTATTTTTGGTATGATAAACTGTGCTGTTGCTCTCGCTTCCTCTTGTTGTTTCTTGGAGTGCGAGTACCTTGCATCTCCCTTGTTTTTTTGCAGAATATATATTTACATTTAGTACCATGCCCATTCAGTGTGCAGTGCCAGCAGGACTAGCCCATCCATTAGGGGAACTAGGCATGGCACAGTGCCCTCTCCACAGGCTTTCTGCTGCCTCTTCAGCGCATGGTGGGCCTTAAGGCACCTGCACGCATGCGTGCACTCACAGCCTGCTGCTCCTTCTCCCTCTGACAGGAAGTTTCATTGGCAGGCTATGAATGTATGCATGTGTGTGGATATTTAAAGGCCCACCGTGGCACTGATGGTAGAAAGCTGCTCTTTGGAAAAATCATGCAAGGGTCGCTGTGCCGCCTACCTTCCCCAGGTGAGAAGATGGAGCTGGGGGATGGGCACGACATGGGGGGAGGGGGCAGAGTGCCTGCAGTGTCAGGCAGGCCTGCCTAGGGCAGCGGAAACCCTTGGGCCAACCCTGGAGAGCCAGATGCGAATATGTTTTATATTAGATTCCCAGGCTATATAATTTAGAAAAAAAAGCCCTTTGTATTGATGTTTATAGACAGCAAAAATTGTAGCAGTTTAATTATGTAGCCTAGGAATATGTTGTTTTCTTAATTCTTGCGGCAACCTCCTGCCCAGTGTTCTGAGTTAGTGGACCATCTATTCCCTGACTAGAGATCTGAATTTCTAGTCCCACCTCCATACTGGGTCCCTGGCAGGGCCGGCCCAACCATCTATTCCCTGACTAGAGATCTGGGTCTCTAGTCTCCCCTCCATATTGGGTCCCTGGCAGGGCCGGCCCAACCATTAGGCAAGACTAGGCGCTTACCGAGACAGGAGCTACTGAGAGGTGGCAAAGAGCTGCAGTAGTCAGATCAAAAGAAGAGGTTCTGAGAGCTCCACCAGCTCAAACATCCAATAGCAAATACCTTTACCTGCAGGGAGAGCAGCCCACACACACAAAGGAAAGTTGAATATTTAAAAGCATGTTACCCCATTACACATTGTTAGCGGATATATCAAATGTAAATAAAGAATAAAGAATAAAGGTTGGTGTTGGGATGATCATGATTGTTGAATTTAATTATCAAAATGTTGTATGGAGGCGTCAGGCGCGTAAGGCTGGAATTTTGCCTAGGGTGCCAAATATCCTTGCAGTAGACATGGTGTCTGGTGGTGGTGGTGAGGAGGATGCACCAGCTCATCTCTCACTAGTGCCGGCCCGTCCATTGAGAAAGAATGTTGTTTGCACAGGGCCCCGTGATTCAGGGGGCCCCGCGCAAACAACATTCTGCATTAAAAAGACAGCCGTTGCCACTGTGGCAGTGGCAGAATCAAGTGTCCCATGGCCCCTCCCGCCTGCCCGGCAGAGCCCTCCCTGAATCCGTTCCCTCAGTGCCGGCTTTCAGAACTGCGAAGGGAGAGTTTCCCTTTCTTGCGGCTCTGTTAAGCCCGCCGGCGCTGATGGGAAACAGGCATTTCAGTTTAACATTGCCTAGTAGGTCATGTATTGTTATTCTCTGAAATGCAGTGGTTTAATATTTGCAGTGTTGCCTTTTGATAGGTAGGGTCTGGTGCTTTGTTAGTCCTGGTAGTGCTGTTACAATACGGCGGGTTTGCTATGGGTTCTAAATGGACAGTGTTTGTAGTAGTTCTTAATGTGCCTGGCGGTGGGCACTGGATTATAGTAATGTAGAAATCTTTAATCTTTCTTTATCCATACACTCATTAAGAGGCATGTTTGGTGTATGGTAACATTATGCAAATATTTATGAAAATGAGGTCCTGCACCGTGTCTCCGCACATGGCCTCGCACCCCCCCCTTGGGCTGCCCCTGTCTCTTACCTCAGTCAGCAGATTGTCTTGAGCTGTCCCTAACAGTGTCAGGACTGTACACATTAAAACTTCACAGTGGAATATCAGTAACAGACATATGTTATAACACACAATACACAGAAATGAAATGTCCTAATAGGCAACAGAGGGGGCATATTGATAGACAAAGGTGATAATATAAATGAGTGGGTGTCTAGACAGAGTGCAAATTATATGTACAGGTATGTGTAACTGGTGTCAAGGCTGTGCGGCAAGCTACGTAAATGTCTAGTCAGTTGCTGCAGCCATTCAAACTTGGGAGAAGAGCCAGGCATACTCCCATTTCCTGAAAGGGAAGTCATCTTGAGTTAGGTGTAGCTCCTCCAGATTGTGGGGACAGCACCTGGGAAGGCTTATTGGCGAGTGTCACACTGCATGATTTGCTTCTGTGTGGTTCCAGCTAAGGATGCTCCTTGGGAGCTCCTCACAGGCCCCAGCGATGTGTAGAGGGATAACTAATTCTTTAAATAGTCTGGCCTGGTTCCTCTGAGAAGGGCTGGTGCAGGCATGGGAGGCGCCCTAGGCGGGCCCTCCATCCTGCCACCCCCTGCTGATCCCCTCATGCCCATTGCCACTGCTCTCTCTTGGGCTGGCAGTGGCAGCAATGGTCCCCAAACCATGATGCAGCGTTTACCCGCTGTTTCTGGGGCTGCATCGCATTTTCTGTCTTGCACACGCTACCGCTTCTGCTCACCTCTCCAGTGTTGACTTCTGGTTTTGCATAATCCGGAAGTCTGCATCAGAGGGGTAGCAGATTGTGCAAGAGAGAAACTGCGTTGCAGCTCCGTAGATGATAGATAAGTGCTGTGTTGCAGTTTCAGAGCCAGCGAGGGATGGCAGCAGCGGCAATGAGCAGTAGTGGGTGCCCCCGAAGGGCCGGTGCTCTAGGCAACCACCTAGTTTGCCTAATGGTCCACCAGCCTTGCTTCTGAAGGTCTTGAAGATTAAAGATAGGATGTTAAATCTGACCCTGTAAAGGTACAGGAAGGGTGTGATATGGTCATGCTGCTTGCAACCCTAGTAATTCCTGTAGCATTCTGAATTAATTGGCGCTGGTGCAGACTTTTTGTGATCAGAGCAATGTACAGAGCAATAAAGTAGTCTAGCTGTATTTCTTCAGTAGATATTGTCTGTGAATGACTGTCAGAGTACAGGCAGCTAGTATGATGCATCTACCAATGAAGCACAATAGGTGATCCTCAACAAGTTCTGCCTGGTTCTGCTGGAATGATTCTATCTCTGTTGAAAAGAGTGGCAGCTCTGTCCTTTTTTTCAGAAGTATTTGCCCCTCTTTAATGCCTTTTGGCATGACACTTAAAGATATGGGTATTTGCTTAACGTGCATTCGCCTTTAGTAAACATACTCCTAGATATCTCTTTCCTTGAGCACAATGCAGAGAAAAAGTTTGTGAATCTCCCAGAACTCTCTGCATTTTAGTCCAATTTATACACTAAAATCTGATTAGAGCCTAATCTAAACCATGATAAAAGAGAGAGAGAGAGAGAGAGAAATTCAATGACTAAATATCTCAGTGCTAAAGGATATATCTTGATTATTTATTTAAAAAGATTCAGCAATAAGTATCCTTGTGTGAAAAAGTATGTCTACCTTTCATTTGGTGTCTGATGACGCCTCCTTGTGAGGTAATAATTTCAATTATATGTTTCCTGTAACTGTTGGTCAGTCTTTCACGTTGCCCTTGAGGAATTTTGGGCTGACATTTGAAGGCTTTCTTGCATGAACAGCTTCGGTTCCTGCTACATTTCAGAAGGGTTTCAGTCGGGATTTGGACTCGGCCATTCCAAAACATGAAATCTCTTCTTTAGCCATTCTGTCATGTTTTTTTCATTTTATTAAAAGGTGCATCTCATTGGCACACAATTACCAAAATAAAATTGGTCTTGAAAAACAAATCCCAGTAAAGGAGATCTTTAGTCTTGTGGGTAAAGTGGGTTCAATAAATATGTTTACGGTCCTTATCTTGCTGCATGACCCACTTTCGGCTCAGCTTCAGCTCAAGGATGGATGGCTTGATATTCTTCTCTAGAATTTTCTGATCTTAAGTGGAATTCATGGTTCCATGATCGTAAGCTGTCTAGCTCCTCATACAAAAAAGCAGCCTCAGACCATAATACCTCCACTACCAGCTTGACAGTCCAGATAAGGTTCTTACCTTGGAAGGCGGTGTTTGATTTTTCCTAAAGAAAACATTTGTTATTGTGAGTAAAATGTTTGATTTTTGATTCCTCTATCCATACGTCTTGTGGGCCAGTCAGATTCTCTTTGGCAAAGCTGAGGAGGGCAGCAATGTTCTTAAAAGAGATCAGCAGTTTCTTCCTATCTATTCACCCAGGGATCCCGTTCCGCTTCATTGTTTCCTGATGGATGGCAGATGAGCCCTTTCTTCAGCTGCCGTGACAGAAGCCTACAGATCTTTAAATGTCACTCCACGATTCTTTGGGACTATACGGCTGACTTTCCAGCTTGTTCTTGGAGTGATCTTGACAGGACGACTACTCTTGGATACAGTCACTAGAGTTTTCAGCTTTGTCCAGCAGGGGTTGGCTGGAGCTTCAGACATTTAGAAGTGGCCTGATATCTTCGCCCTGACAGATAAGAACATAAGATATGCCATACTGGGTCAGACCAAGGGTCCATCAAACCCACTATCCTGTTTCCAACACTGGCCAATCCAGGTTACAAATACCTGTCAGGTTCCCAAAAAGATACTCAGACTCCACAATGACTGTCCCATGGTAAGCAGTGGATTTCACTGGTCCTTATTATGGTTTATGGACTTTTCCTTTAGGAACGTGTCCAAATCTCTTTCAAACCCAGGTACACTAACAACTTTTACTACAACCTCTGGTAAGGAATTCCAGAGTTTGATTATGCTCCCATACAAAAGGAAGTTAGCATTGGATGTTGTTGGGAGTGGAAGCAAACAGCCCCGTGGTGACAAAGTTTTGAGGCAAGTGCTGCGGGGCTGTTTAGGCCATTGCTATCACCAATGCTCTCTCTAAGCAGTTTGAAGCTGCACTGTAGTCCTCCGCCAGCATTCCTGCCAGTGGGGTGTAGGTGCAAAGCGATCCCGCTTAGGATTGCGGGGTATAGACAGGTCCCAAGGGATCTGCCTGTGCCGTGCGATCCTAAGCGCGATTGCGTTTCACTTCCCCCACAGGCAGGAATGCTGGCGGAGGACTTCAGCGCAGATTCAAGCTGCTTAGAGGGAACATTGACTGTCACTGTAGGTCCTGGGGAGGGTCGACAGTGGTGGCAATGGAAGTCGGAAGGGGGGCGCAAGGAATGAGGTTCGCCTAGGGCACCTCATCTCCTTGTGCCGGCCCTTTGGGACCTTTATGTAGGACAGGATGTCCAAACTCAATTGTGCAGATTTACTCTGCAGGGCGCTTTCTTTGTTAACTGGTTATTTAAGCACCTTAATCTAGCCAATTATTCATGCTAAGAACAGCAAGGCGTCACTTACTATTTCACACTCTGATTCTGAATTTGTTTTATTATTGTGTCTAAAGAATCATGGACTTGTATAATTTATACCCTTTTTATTGCATGAGAATTTATTGTAGGAACCCATAATTCTCATTACTATACATGAGGTTCACAAACCTTTTTTTAGCACTATAGTAAAAGCTGCTCACCATAGTAACATAATAAATGACAACAGGTAAACACCAGCATGGTGCATTTATTCTGCCCAGTAAGAGGAAGGAGGCTAGAGTTGTCCCTGCCACTGCATACAGGTTACCCCCCCCCCCCACCTTTGTTCCTCTTCCAATTGGTTTATCACAGTAGTTTTGTTACAGGAAATGTACATGATTTAAAAAAAAAAAACCCACACACAGGCAGAAAAAAAGGCCAGAGAACAAAATTCTTCTTTGAATCTGTAGGAAGGGAGTGCCTAATTTAAATAACCATAAAACTGTTCAAGGCGGGCAGATTGCCAGAAACGCAAGCAGCAATTTGCAAGATGGTTTAAAATTCAGTTCCTATTTTCTGTTTCTAATTAGTGATAAAATTTTATTGCATTGACTGTTTGCTTGGGGCCTGATTCAGTCCTGGACGTCCCAGCCCTCTGTGTGCCCGTTCAGAACCGGAAGCACAGAGTTAGCCGGAATTCTGATCCCATGGGACATGTCTAGCCCTGCGGGATCAGAATCACGTCCAGGCCAGTATGTGCAGGCCGGGACCCCGATTCAGATAGTCCTGCACGTACAGGTCTTGCCCGGATAACTCAGGGCTTTAGAATGGAGCGACGGCACCAAGGCATCCGGTTGCCATGGCACCGTGGCTCAATTCAAAAGCCGTGATCCCCGGCCGCTGGACCAAAAAGGTTCATTCCTTGCAGCCCGCCCCCGATCTGGCCTCCGAAGGCCAGGGTCAGGCTGCAGGGAATTTCCTCTGCCCCCTCCTGCCTTTTTGGAGCCCCAGACCTGCCCGATCCACCCGACTAGGGGAACCTATTCCACCTCAGAGGTGGAATAAGTTTCCCATTCAGACCACCGACCCCGGACGTACAGGGTTGATATTGGAATTGGCCCTGTACGTCCAGGGCCGCTGACTGCCCACTGCTCGCCCTAACTCCTTCCCCGCAACACCCCTTTCCCGCCCTGTCTAATCTTCCCATACAATGTGTGGGGAAACAAGTCAGGGTCGGTAGAGGGGCCGAATAGCGGGGATGGATGACTGTTGGCGTTTTGATTTTGATATTGGGTGAGAGGTTCTCATTGTGTTGGGAGTGAGTGAGGGGAGTGGGAAAGAGGAACTTGCAAGAATACAGTATAGAAAAAACTGGAACAAAGGTAAAGAGAGGAAAAAATAAAGTAGTAAAGTAAATTAACAATTTAAGGAAAATTGGAAAAAATAAAGGAGGAGAGTGAAGTGTCGGAAGTAAGGGGAGGGGGAATTACACTATAGCAGCAAAAGGAAGCCAGAATGTCCCAACAGATATAATGTGCCTTCTTTGAGAGTGAATCAGTCCTAGACCAAAAATTTTGACATAGTTACATTTTTTAAATTTTCACTATTCTTAATGTGGAATAAAACAGAATAGAATAGTATTGGTGGCTGAGACCCTGACAATGTATGTAGGCAGACTCTTTTATTAAAATTTGATATACTTCTCGTATTGAAGGAGAGCGTATTCCCACACCACCTCAGAACTGACAGGATCCATCCTATGACCTTCACAAGAAAGCTCAGTCATTCTCTACCCCTTTGGCACCCAGATGGAGAGCCACAACTTACACTTTGGGGTATGTTTACTAATCTGCGATAGCGGCTTCCGTGCGATATCGGAGCCACGGCCCCATTGAATTCAGCGGTGCCGCGCCTCCAATATCACACGGAAGCTGTTACCGCTGATTAGTAAACATACCCCTTTGTGTCAGCTCCTGGGGACTAATGGTCTTGAAATTGTCCATACCCCTTCTGCTCCTACTGATTTAAAGAACTTCATTAAGGAATTTCCTAATATAAAAGGGAAATTTAAAGAAGAATTAGAAACCGTGATCAATTGCTATAACCCTAATTGTGCTGCTTTAAAACAACCCATGCTGTTGTGACTCTGGAGGTGAGGGAGAGACTCTACAGTTGCCCAATGGCCTCTAAGGGAGCCTGTACAATCCGCCCTCACAATCGACTATAGGAAACATTAGGAAACGCCTCTAAAACATTAGGAAGTGCCTGGTAGAGGATATTTCTACTCTTTGCCCCCAAAATACTGATTGGGCTAAAATAAATAATTGTAAACAAAATGAAGGTGAATCACCCACTGATTATATGGATCCCCTTAAGCTTGTCTCTAACCTACATGCAGGAACAGAAAATGCTACCGAAATGGCCCAAGAGACCATAGTGTCAGCATTTGTGCAGGGCCTTCTCCCAAGAACAACTCAGATATGTGACAATAAGTTGGCAAACAAAGCCTCTTAAAGAATTAATTCATATTGTAAATCATTGTGTTGCTTGTCGAAGAAAAAGAGAGAAAACACTGAAACAAAACTTATGGTTTAACAAATTCAACAGTTTAATAATAGCGGAGGCTGTAGCTAAGGAAGCAAGAAGGGAACTTTCGAAGGGCGAGGATGGGGCTGTGGAGTCATTCATGGCTCTTTTCAGCCGCTGCAAAATTCTGCTGGTCGTTACTGTGGTCAGTTTGGTCACTGAAAGGTCCAGTGTCCTAACCATCCTTTTCCCTTGCCCTTTATTGTTGTTTATTGTTTATTGCTTATTTCACTTGATATACCACCTTTCAGGTAAAAGCAAGGCAGTTTACAAACTCAAACAATATAGAAGTGGGCCATGGGCACCGAAAGGAAGAGGAAGTTACATTGGTAAACAGGAAAGTGGGAGACAGAGCAAGCATACAAAGGCTGCACATTAAACGTGACTAGGAGAGAGGAGCACACAGGACAAACAGAAAACAAGAGACAGAGCAAGCGAGAGATGGAGCAAGCATACAAAAGCTACACATTGAACGTGACTAGGAGAGAGGAGCACATAGGACAAAACAGAAAACGAGAGACTGGGGAACAAACACGCATAAATATTGAACCGGACTGTTGGAGAGGAGCATTCATGATTAAATGTGGGCAGTGGGTAAGTCAAAAGCTTTGTTGAAAAGATGAGTCTTGAGCTGATCCTTGAAGGAGCGATAGTTTTCTTCCAGATGGAGGGAGGTGGGGAGGGAGTTCCGTAGGGCAGGGCCAGCAAAGAAAAATGCAGAGTTACGGGTGGATTGGAGATGAGCGCGTGAAGGGGAAGGGAGGTGAAGGCGGTTGATATGTACGGACCTAAGGGAAAGGCTGGGAGTATGAAATTGTAGAAGATCAGACAAATACAGTGGAGTGTGGGTGTATATAACCTGATGGACCAATGTGAGGAGTTTGTAATGGATACGAGAAGCCAGAGGGAACCAGTGACCCTGCCTCCCCAGTCAATCAGTTGCAAGATTGATATTAGTTGTGTTAGGACATCCTGAAGGAAAGCAATATCTTCACTGCTCTGTTTCAGGCCTGTGGCTCCGTCTGATCCATAGGTAGAATTCACAGTTAATAATGCTCCTATTAAAGGCCTTGTTGATACTGGAGCTAGTTGGTTAGACTTATGGGTCCAGCATTTTCTGAATGCCTCTCTTTTACAGTTGTAAGTGCTATAGGTATTTCTAATCAAGCTGCACCTCATTCTACCTCTGAGCCTCTAGTTGTCTCTCTGGGATCTATTTCTGAACATCATGCTTTCTTGCTTGGTCCTTTTTCTTCTGTTAACCTCTTAGGCAGAGATTTACTCTGCAAACGAGGCTGCACAATTTGCTATTCACCAGATGGCATTTATTTAGATGCTCTTGCTGTGCATGAATTTTCTGTCCTTGTAGTCCTAACTTAAGTCAGTTGTAAATATATCTTAAAGCTGTTCCTCCCTGTTTCTGGTCTCACCCTGCCAATGAGATAGGACATATCAGAACAGCCCAGCCTGTCAAAATGAACTTAAAACCTGGAGTTTTACCAAAGGTATCGTGTGAGGCAGAGGAAGGAATCTAGCCTGCTATCACTTCACTGCTGGCACAAAATTTTGTTGTTCCTACCCAAAGTCCTTGCAACACTATTATTTTACATATCAAGGAACTGGGTAAAGACACCTATCGCTCTGTGCAGGACTTCAGAGATGTAAATAATGTTGTTTTACAACCACTACCTATTGGTCCCAATCCTGCCACCATTCCTTCTTACATCCTATCACAGGCCTGCTATTTTACTGTCGTTGATCCCCATTCTGCATTTTTCTCTATACTTATCCACCCTGACCGTCAATTTCTTGTTGATTTAAGTTATAAGGGTTAACAGTAGAAGCATATGCAACCCAAAAAAGTTTCTTCTCATTTAATACACATTTTTCCTGATTTTTGAGCATATTTTCATGCTTGGCTGTCCTGTTCATTTTCCTAGGCATGCATTGTATGTGCGTATAGAAGGGATTAGTGCACACTTTAAATATTTAGGTGCCAAATGAACTTAAAGGGCACACATGAATGCACGCTCCTAGTCAACAATATACCTGTACTATATGTTCTCAGGAGTACACTGAGTTCTCTTCATTTGTTTTCCCAAATTTGGAAAAACAATCTAGATGATACTGTTTTCCCTGGCAAATCTGTCTTTGCTTTAACTTCTAGCTGTATATTGTAGTGTATATAGTAATGGTATGATATTCACTGTTCAAAAGTTATACTAAGGCAATACCTATATTATATTATATATTATAATAATTTTCGCTCCAATACTTATATCCTGTATTTTAAAATTCCTTCGAGGGACTGGTAGTAACTATTCCATCCAAAGACAGCATATCTTCCTTTGTGGAATACTGGCAGAGCCTTTAAGCTAAGTGGATTATGTTTATTACAGTGAGTAGCTGGTGTTCCCCTAGTGAATCTGATCATCTTTGTTTCAGGTGGAGTGGCCTGTTATGGGTCGGACAACTGGAGTATTCTATTGAGTGAGATCTAAAGCGTTGTGGTTGAGCCTGGGCCATGTATACCTATGTATATGTTGCCACTAGAATAATCTAACGTTTTGAGTTTTTTTGTATTTTTATATCTATATATCAATAATTAAATTGTGGTTTTACATAAAAATAAAATTCTGATCTCAATTTAAAAAAAGTAATAAAAGTAAAGAGAGTTTTCTAGACCTGTGATGTGGTGTAAGGCAACTCCTCTGACAGGATTCTACCATGTAGAAGGATACTAATACTACAAAAATAACTACTCCTCTACCAATAATAAACCCAAAATCAAAATAGAGGAAACCTAAAAAATGAGCAGCCTATTGTATGAAATATTAATGTCAGAAGTAACACCGTGAGGACCAAACAACCTCTTGAGGTTTAAACTTCCATTTTTCTCAATTGAAAAGCCTCCTAAAAAAGCTTTTTTTACATAGGCAAAATCACCACAAACAAGTGAAACCTACACCAATATTAAAATCAAACTTTCTGAAAGTGACACAGTTGAAAACACAAAAGTTTTTATGTGAAAAAATCACTTATCTGTTCATCCCAATGTTACTGGGTCAAAATAAGTGACAACCCAGAACGCACTCCCTGGAATCGGCCACCAATAATCCGAAAACACATAGGAGTAAAACAGCAGTTCTTCCGAGAGGACACAGCACTGCGTTTTGGGCAAAAATATTTAATATGCCCTGCTTCAGTGCTCATTTCCACTGCTGGCGAAATGTCGGCTTCTCCCTCTTGCAGAGACGCCGGCGCATGCTTATTAACTGTTTAAAGCCACTGCGAAGACTCCAAGAATAAATGTCAAAAACGAACCAATCACAAACAAGGGCATCATAAAATTGGAAAACCAATGCTAATGTTATGATGATAGGTCAAATGACACTTATCCGATCCAGTTCTTTGTTAAGCCCTGCTGGTTCAACTGTAGAAAGCTTGAATATCCATGATTGTTCAAGTGTCTGAAGACGCTGTTCATGATCCTCTCCCCGAGTGGCTTCAGGCACATAATCCAAAATCCTCCAAAGCAGATGCTGAAACATATGATGATGATCTAGGCAATGTTGAGCCACAGGTGCAGAAATGATGTTATTACGAATTCGGGAAGCATGCTCACTCAATCGAGTTTTCATGGGACGAATAGTCCTGCCTATATATAGAAGATCACAAGGGCAGATTAACACATAAACTACAAAAGAGGTGGAACAAGTAGTATGCCATGTGGCCACATGAACATAATTTGAATTAGGCACTTGCCAAGTCTGACCATTAATAGATTGAGAACAATAATTGCAAGCAGTACATGCAAAATGACCAGGATTTGAAATAACCGAGGCAGGCGGACCCGGCGCTTCGGGCCCCCCACCCTTCCCCCCCCCACCAAACCATCCGCCCGGCCTGCCCTCCCCCCCCCACCGCAACACATGACATAACACCATAACTTCATGGAACACAACTGGTCGCAGCTTTATTAACCATCAGCAATTATAACAATAACATCAACTTCCTATCCCCATTAGCGGCACCCGGCTGCACCAGCCATACCTTAGCAAGGTGTCTGCCACCGCTAATGCCACAACTTGCCACCCGGCAAGTTGCCATGCCCCTCCCCCGACTTCGCCATGCCATAGCAAAAGTCATGAGAGGTTTGACCGGGTCAGGGGCACCCCGCCCCCGCCCAAATGTAGCCTGCTGCTCCGGACCCCGGAAACCTCCGGGATCCCGCCACCGGCACATATCACCGATCATGTGCCGCCCCCCCCAACCCAAGCTGCGACCAGCGCACATCATGAACAGACATATATTCCAAGGCCTCCTGCCAGTCGTTAAGGAGCAAGTCCATACCGACTGACGACAAGTGAACCCCATCAGCCCGATAGAGCCCCGAACACCCAACGTCCACCCAATCATGCAAAATCTGGTAACCCCCCCTCTCACAGACCCACCGGCCAATCTGGCGATTGATCTTGGTTAATCCTCGAGACCAGCAACGCTGGTCCCAGCACGCAGGCCTTGGAATAATGTCCGACCACAGTACAATAACACCAGAAAACATCTGAAGAACCACTCCCAGATCGTCCTGCACCGCTCGTATCAGCTGCCGGCAGGACCAGGACACCAGGTCGTTGCCTCCCAGATGCACAATCAGGGCGGCCGGCCCCCGCGACAACCTCCCGTGGCGCTGAAGCAAAGGCAGCAACTGCAACCAGCGAAGTCCTCGGACGCCCAGCCATGTCACAGCCACCACCGCCGGGTCCAGTCCCAAATTCGGCCCGATAGGCCGGACCGCCGCACGCCGACCAGCCCAGTGGACAAAGGAGTGGCCAACCACCCAACAGACACCGGGCCCGACACCCCCATCTGCAAAAGAAAGAAACAGTTAAAGACCCAGACCACCACCCAGCTCCTATAGCCGCACATAGCCCTTGAAGGCCTGAGAACGCCACCTACCTATGTCCCGAATCACCTGCCCTGGCAACCCAGCCGCCGCCGCGGTAGTGGCAGCCCCAATACGAAAAGAGTGCGGCGCAAACCGCACCGGATCCTCCCCAACCGCCCGCAAAGCCAAGCGCAGTACCGCCGATAACTGAAAACGGGTTAAAACCCGCGCATCCGAATGCACGAAAAAACTATCCGCCGCCCCCGGATGTATCGACAAATACTGCCGGACCGCCCGCACTGGGCAAGCCCGCGGGTCCTCCATCTCACCCAGCAACACCCACAAACCTTTTCCCAGCAGATCCGTCTTGGATTTCACCAACAGGATACGCAACCGCCCCTCCTCCACCCGCACATGCCGCGCTTGCAGCCCCCCAACACCCCCCCGACCCGAACCCGCTACCAACTCACCGATGCGAAAAGCCCCAAAAAAGGCGATGCAAAACACCGCCCTGAACAAAGCAGCCTCGTACGCAGAAGAGGCCACCCGCGGTAAGGCCCCGCAGACCTTCACCAGGAGACCATACGTAATGGGTAGCCGCGAGTCACGCGGAGTAGGCTGAACACGCTCCCAACCTTGCAAGAGCCGGCGCGGCAAAACCCCTCCCGCGGGCGAACCCCAACCCACCGCGCCCGCAAAAACATTAAACCCTGCCAAGTGCCCGCGCACTGCTGACCTAGAAAACCCAGCGCCCTTAGCCTCCACGATATACTGACCAATCAGGCCTTCCGGAACCCCACCCATCCGCCACCCGCGAGCCACTAAAAAGGCGACCACCCGGTCACAGCCCCGTTGGTACGCAGACCAAGTCCCTGCAGACACTGAGTTCTTCAGCAGATCTAGCAGCTCTCGAGGCCAATGCTCCACAAGCTCTCTGGGACCACCAATCCGTCCTCGTCCGCTTCGGGGGCCAGAGTCCGGAATCGATCCCACTGAAAACAAGAAAGAGCATCAGCAATCTCGTTAGTGCACCCTGGGATATGCCGCGCCCTCACCGAAACATTCAACCGCAAGCACGCCAGGACGACCTCCCGCATCAAGCCCGCCACCCTCACGCACTTGGGGGAATAGCGATTAACTATACTGACTACCGCCTCATTATCGCACCACCAGAGCACCCGTCGGTTCCTAAGCTGCTCTGGCCAGAGCTCCAAAACCACCCGAATCGGAAAAAGCTCCAAGAAGGTGATATTCTTGGTCAATCCCGCCGCGTGCCATGGCTCCGGCCAACGATCCGCGCACCAAGCCCCATGAAAATATACCCCTAAGTCCAGTCCTCCCGCAGCATCAGTGTACAACTGCAAAGCCTCACTGGACACCTCGGCCTCCATCAAAACGGAAGTCCCATTAAAATTCTCAAGGAAACGACTCCACACCCTCAAATCCGCCTTCATCGCCCCCGTGACCCTAATCCGGTGGTGCGGTTTCCGCACACCTGCTGTGGCGCACGCCAGCCGTCGCGAAAACACCCTCCCCATGGGAATCACCCGACACGCGAAGTTCAAGGACCCCAACAGTGCCTGCAACTCCCTCAAGGAAATCCTGTGGGACGACAACACATTAGCCACCAAAACCCGTAAACGAGCCACCTTGTCCTGCGGCAGACGCGCCACCATCTCCACCGAGTCCAACTCTACCCCCAAAAAAGTCAAACGCGTCGTAGGACCCTCCGTCTTAGCCTCCGCAGCGGCACACCGAACTCACGTGCCAGCCGCACAAACGCGGATAGCAACTCCTGGCAAGCCCCCGACTGCGCCGCACCCACAAAGAAAAAATCATCGAGGTAATGCACTACATCTGACGAGCGGGACACCTGAACTAGCACCCACTGCAAGAAGGTACTAAACATCTCAAAATAAGCACAGGAGACCGAACAACCCATCGGCATGCACTCGTCAAAATAATACCCCCCTTGAAAACAAAACCCCAACAAATGGAAGGCAGATGGATGGACCGGGAGCAAGCGAAATGCCGACTCAATGTCAACCTTCGCCATGAGGGCAGAACGACCAGCCCCCCTCACCAACAGCGCCGCCTTGTCAAACGACGCATACCGCACCGTGCAAAACTCACGAGGAATGCTATCATTAACAGAGGCCCCCATCAGGCAGGACAAATTATGAATTAAACGGAACTTCCCTGGCTCCTTCTTGGGCACTATACCCAGCGGAGAAATCACCATGTCCGGAAAAGGGGGCTCCGCGAAGGGACCTGCCACCCTCCCCAACCGCAACTCACCTAACAACTTGTCCTGTACGATCTCGGCCCAACGGCGAACCGAGGGGGAGTTCCGCGCACTAGGCGCCGAGACAACCCCCCGCACCGGTATAACAAAACCAAACCGAAAACCAAAAGACAGAATAGCCGCAACCCGCCTCCGAGGATAGCGCCGCAGCCAATCCACCAAGGCCTCCACCTGTATTGGGGAAGGCGCCCGCCCACGCGAATCATTGCCCTTTAAGAGCGGGGCCGGCAGGGCCAGCCGCGCCCTGTTTGATACACTTGGCGGCGGAATGGGAACCGCCGCACAAAGAACAGGAGTGCCGAAATTTGCAGTCTGGAAAGGGGCAGGTGGCCCGGTTAAACCGCCAGCACACATCACCACTCCCTGCCGTGCCCGCCTTTGTCGGCACCCCACTCGCTCCCGCACGAAAGGAACGCACAGCCATCCCCGTGACACTACCACTACCCTTACCACCGCCCCCCCCCACTGGCACCTGACCTGGCCGACATTTGGGTCAGTCACAGGTTAATGTCCTGCGTGCCCCACGAGAGCGATTTGCACTCCTCCATCTTATCCCTGAACTTTTCATCATAGTTCAGCCAAGCCCACCCGTCATGCGTCTGCGATGCCTCCAGAATGGAATCGGCGTAGGCTAACAACATACCGTATTGCCCTGGGTCATGATGACCCCACACGCTGGCCAACCGCAGAAAGGAACGCATCCAATTTACCACATTACGCGCAACCCGCTTAACCCTACCGGCTTTCTCATCCTCCTTTCGCTTCTTGCGGCTCTCGCCCGAGCGCTTCCTCCCCTCGAGCAAGCGGAAGATATCGATGTATCTCCTCTTCCGGATCTTGCGCCACAGCTTACGCGGCACGCCCTCCCACAATTCCAGAAAAACCACCACCGAAGCAGCCCCCCCACCCACACCAGGGGCCAAGCCACCCCCACCGTCCCCTGCCCGCCGACCCGATGCCGTACCCGACCCGACAGACGAACCAGTCGACGAGGAAGAAGACGAAGACGAGTCAGAACTACGATGCCGCCGACAAGACCGCCGGCGCTTCTTATGCGAACCCCCCCGCCTGCCCATCCGGTGACCTGACCCCCCCAACCCCTCCATCCCCAAGCAACTCACCCGGATCACCGCTAGCAGCCGCCGACGCCGCGTCCGTCCCAGCTGCTACCGCGCCACTCTCACCGCCTGAATTCGCCACCGTCGTGGCAGGACTCTGCACAGCCTCCGCCGCTCCCTGTTGTGACACTGCTCCCGCCTGTGGACACCACCAGCTCTCACCTCCAGCAGCATTGGAAGTCCACGCCGGCTGCGCCATCACACGCCCCTGCGGAGAAAGAAAGGGAAAAACAGGGGGGGGGAGCTGCCATAGACCAAGGAGCAGACCAGGGACCGCCCCAATCGGCCCGAGACATACCCTGCCCCCCGCTAACCCACTGGTCCCAAGCTGATGACCCCCCGATGCACCCAAGCCACCAACACCCGGGGGCCAACCAGCAGGAACGCCGTAGCCCGAGCTCCATAAGGCCCCATCCTGCCGCGAGCCCCCCCTGCCCCTGCACCCCCACACTACTGCCCGCTGCACCTGTATCACAGGCTACACCCAGGCTAGCCCCCCCCGCCTCCCCGAGCGGTCCCCGGAGCCCATCAGGCCCCCCCAAGGAACCACGGGAACGCGGTACTCCAGCGCTCCCCCTACCACCACCCCGAGACCGTCTAACCCCTTTTGCCCCCTCCGCTCCTGCCCAACACCCCCCCGAGCCCTTGGCCCACCACTACCCACAGGGCTTGGAAAGCCAGCCTCCCCCCTAGTGCGTGCTCTCCCCCGCCCCCGCTTCCCAACCCCAGAAGCCCCAGCCGGGGCCAAGCCCCTTGCTTTTGACCGCCCACAGGACCCAGGCATGCCCACAAGTATCCAGCCGTGCTAAAACTGATAAGGGTCAAGCTGTCTATCACCCTCCTAGGTCCTAACTGCTGTCAAAAGAAGTGCTGGGGTCTTAAATTTCTTTTTTTTTTTTTTTAAAGTGTACCCCGGCCTCAAGAGCCCGACCGCCTGCGCTTTGAAGCCACAGCCCCCCAAATCCCGGGCACACCCCCCCCTCTACCAACGAAAATTGGGCCTAGAGCCCCACCGCCCGCAGCCTCAGCACACCCCCAGCACCCCAGCAGACACACGAGGACCCACCGCACTGGCCCGAACGCCGCCTGAAGTGCCGGGATCCGCTCCTCAAACTGCACCGCCGGGATCCGCTGTCCACGCTCCTCTGCCGCCCCGGAGCCTCCACAGAACGCTGGCAACCAACCGAAGCCCCCGCACGCTCTGAGCATGCGGTGGCTGCCGGCCTACCACCACCACCCCTCCCCCGAATCTCCCTCCTGATTGGCTCCCGCACGGCGCGACTGTCGGGAGCCAATCACTTTAAACAATGTGCTCGCGCGCCCTACCCGGGCCGCGCGCAGGGTCCCTGCACCGGGCCGCGCGCCCGGTTAAATTCGGCCGCCGGGACCCTGCCCGCAGCCTCGCGATAAGATGTTGTCGCAATATCAACCTGTCAGAGGGGGAAGTAGTGGCACCTACTAAATCACGAAGATTAGAACCCCTCGTATGGGTTATCTGTAATCTTTTCTGAAAACAAAGATGTGATTGTAAAATGTGCCAATGACGAAAAAGAATCTTCTTGATAACATGGACATGCGACATATATGGTAAAATACCCACGAATACCTCCCATTCTGAAGACGAATGAGGACTATTAGTTGGTGTAGTATCCGTTAAAGGAAACAGCCATTCACGATGGGTGTATTTCCTCAAATATGCTCGTCTAATAATTTCTGTGGGATAGCCCCTTTGTGTCAAACAGTAAGACAGTTCACGTGCATGTTTCAAAAACTCTTCCAGACTAGAGCAAATCCTCCGTAGTCTAAGAAATTGCCCAAAGGGAAGACCCTTCTTTAAAGCCATTGGATGAAAACTGGAAAAGGTTAACAATGTATTCCTCTGCACCGGTTTGTGAAACAGTGTAGTATGGAGGGTATCATTCTGTTTCAAAACTAATACATCCACAAATTCTAATTGAGTGAAATGATAATGCATAGTAAAAGATAAATTAGGTCTCAACCCATTTAACCATTGAACAAACAAGTGTAAATTCTCTTCTGAACGCTTCCATAAAAAGAATATATCATCCAAGAATCAAACCCATAAAGCCACTTCATTAAACCATGCAGATGAATATACATGGGATGATTCAAAATCCGCCATATATAAAGTGGCTATGGATGGAGCTACCGTTGCTCCCATGGCTATGCCCTGTACCTGATGGTAAAAATGTCATTCAAACTGGAAATAATTTTTAGTAAGCACTAAATGAAGAAGCTGTAGAAAAAAAGACCGAGGAAACCTATTTGGTAAAGGAAGGTTCAGTTGAGAAATGACAGTTAAAGCTTGAAGTTGATCTATGTTCGTATACATGGCTGTTACATCCAATGAGACTAGCCATAAAGACTGTAACTTGTTGTAGCTTCATAATGAAATGGGTGGTGTCCTTCAAAAAAGACGGCATACACTGCGCACATGGTTGCAAGATTTTATCACAAAACTTGGAAAGAGGTTCCAAGACCGAACCTCGACAGGATACAATAGGTCTGCCCGGAGGTTGTGCCAGGGATTTGTGAATTTTTGGAACCGTATAGAAGATAGGAGTTATAGGATTTGTTATAATCAAGAATTTAAATTCACGTCTGGTTATCCAATTATGCGTTAACGCTTCCTGCATATTAGTGCAAATTTGTAATTGTAAATTAATAACTGGATTGTCAGGTAACTTGGCATAATATTTAGTGTCACTTAATTGTTCCAAAAGATGGAGACGGTACTGGGAAAACGACTGCACCACCGTAGCTCCACCTTTGTCAGCTCTACGAATGACTAAATCCTAATTATTATGCAATTCTTGTATAGCACGCCATTGAATCTTGGATAAGTTGTGAAACCGAGAACGCGTGTCCAATTGTTCAAATTTCAACACATCTCTGAGAACAAGCTTTTGATAGGCTTCAATAAGAACATCCTTCGTACCCTGAGGTACCCATTTCGAAGGTGCCCGAACCAGAGAGGTATCCATACCCATATCATGTGTAGTACAAAAATGTGTAACCAGCAACTTTCTAAAAAGTCGATGTAAAGCAACATGCATATGAAAAGAGTTATAATGAGATACCGGCACAAAAGACAGTCCCAAATTTAACACAGACTGTTGATCCTTCGTTAAAGGTGTAGAGGATAAATTAACTACTGTTGTTTGGATCTGTTCCTGGTCACCGGACCCTGAATGTTTTGCTGTTGAAAAGTATCTTGAGGTGTCCATGGATGATTGTACTGAAAATTGTCCCGAGGTTTCCATGTGCGGCTTTGTCCTTGCCCCCGAGGACGGCCTCTCTGAAAAACCTGTTCTTTTCTGAAATTAGAAGCATTAGTTGCATGAGCAGAAGAACCACTTCCATCAGAATCATCTGAAGAAATGTCAAAGGAATCAAATGTAACTGTTTTACATAATGCCTCAGATTTTTTCATCCAAGTATAAACTTGATCTAAATCATAGTCTTTCTATCCCGATTGAACTTTTTAATCTTAATAGATTTTTTGAAGTCCCGATATTGATCTAATTGTGATTGTAATTCTTAAATCTGTGTCTTGTAACGTTCCTTCGCTGTTTTAGTCTGGACCTGTTCCTCTAGATCTTGCACGTCTGATTTTAATTTAATGGACTCTAAATTCAATCGTTCACCTAAAAGGGCAATAAGATCCATACTACATTTATTTAAAATGCTGTTCCACTTTTTGTAAAAATCATCATCATCAGTAAACATTTTAGGTTTCAAAACACGCAAACCATGAGGGCTAATTCTGGATTTCAAATATTGTATCATGGTGGCTTCATGAAGTTGAACCCGAATCAATTTCTTATTTAGTTCCAAAAGCTCACCAAAAGATGAAAATTGAAGAGGTGTATCTGAATCATCAAATAAAGCAGGTCGCTGAATGATTTCCTGAAGTTGTGCATCCGAAAAAGCAAAAACAGTTTGATTTGCAGTTATTGTGGGCTCTTTATTATTCCCTTTCTGAGAAGGAACCAATTCAGTGGCCATAATATAAGTTATAAATGGTGAACCAATACTACAAAAATAACTACTCCTCTACCAATAATAAACCCAAAATCAAAATAGAGGAAACCTAAAAAATGAGCAATCTATTGTATGAAATATTAATGTCGGAAGTAACGCCGTGAGGACCAAATGACCTCTTGAGGCTTAAACTTCCATTTTTCTCAATTGAAAAGCCTCTTAAAAAAGCTTTTTTTACATAGGCAAAATCACCACAAACAAGTGAAACCTACACCAATATTAAAATCAAACTTTCTGAAAGTGACAAAGTTGAAAACACAAAAGTTTTTATGTGAAAAAATCAGTTATCTGTTCATCCCAATTGAAATTCCTTTGGGAAATTTCTTAGACTACGGAGGATTTGCTCTAGTCTGGAAGAGTTTTTGAAACATGCACGTGAACTTTCTTACTGTTTGACACAAAGGGGCTATCCCACAGAAATTATTAGACGAGCATATTTGAGGGCCAAATACACCCATCGTGAATGGTTGTTTCCTTTAACGGATACTACACCAACTAATAGTCCTCATTCGTCTTCAGAATGGGAGGTATTCATGGGTATTTTACCATATATGTCGCATGTCCATGTTATCAAGAAGATTCTTTTTCATCATTGGCACATTTTACAATCACATCTTTGTTTTCAGAAAAGATTACAGATACGAGGGGTTCTAATCTTCGTGACTTAGTAGGTGCCACTACTTCCCCCTCTGACAGGTTGATATTGCGACAACATCTTATTGACTATTTTTGAATTGCTCTCAGTATCAGATTAGATGATTACAACTATGTCAAAACATGGCTGCACGCCTTTTCTTTGGCGTTTCACAATATATGGCAATAACACCTTTTCTTCGTAAATTACATTGGTTGAAAGTCTTTAACCGTGTAGAGGTGGTTGTTTTAAATCATGCTTCATACATACAGTCCCTTTCATGGCAGAACAACATTGGTCTGAATTACCTAAACAATTGAAATATATCCCTTCTTTATGTCAATTCTGTAAAAGTTTGAAAACTAGATTATTTAATAGGGATTAGTGTTCTTCTTTCTTTCTTTATAAATGTTAATATTTTCATCTTGCTGTTAAACTGCACAGAACCTTATGTTTAATTGGGATCATTGTGATATATCAAACTCTGTTAGATTAGTAAAATGGCTAGAGTAGGTGCACCCATCACTCCATGCAGGCCATCCTCTTTATTTGTTGAAGTATAAAAAAATAGTTACGTTTATTTTGATTTTATCCTCATGCTATTAATTGATCTACTGTGTCTGTCCCATGCTATTTTGATTTACGTCACTGTATTTTCCCCCCACACCTCCATCGGGAGGACATTCCAATCATCCACCACTCTTTCAGTGGAAAAGTATTTCCTGATGTTGTTTTTAAGTTTACCGCTTTGCAACTTCATCATATGCCCTCTAGTTTTACAGCTTTCCCTTCTTTGAAAAAGGTTTGTTTGCTCATTGATACCCTTTAAGTATTTCAAGGTCTGTATCTTATCTCCCCCATCCCTCCTCTCTAGAGTATACATATTTAGGTCTTCAAATCTCTTCTCCTATGTCTTCTGGCAGAGGCTCCAAATCATTTTTATCGCCTTCCTCTAAACCAAGTTTTTTATACCCTTTGTGAGATATAGGGGTATGTTTACTGAACTGCGGTAATGTTACATACCGCACGTTATGTAACGTTAATGATCGTTAGGTAACGTTAACGCGCGGTATATAACGTTAACGCACGTTAACGTTACATAATGATTGTTAGCATACCTGGCCGCGGTAAACACCGCGGAGGGTGGAGAGAGGGCGGAGAGAAGGGGTCAATGGGCGGGGAGTGGACGGGGAGAGGCTCCCTCCACACTAACGCACTGAACTGAAGGACTGAATCCTAATGCGAATGAAAACCTGCCGTTAGATGCACATTTGCAGGAGAGAGAAACCATTTCAGTGTCAGCAATGTACAGCATAGCCAGTGAGCCCAAGAAACGTGATAGTAGTGCTCCATTCCCAGCAACAGCATAGTACCCCAGTATGAAAGTCCACTATGGTGATGGTGCAAATGGGGCATAGGAGGCTGCAGGCGGGACATGTAGCGGGGGCAGCTGGGGCACAGGGTGGACAAGGCAGGTGCCGAGGTGGCACATAGAAACATAGAAACTGGAAGTGTGAAAGACAGCATCTGACAAAGGCCAAATACAAGATACAAATAACTTGTCTACATTAGGCAATAGTTGCCAGGGCAGAGACAGGATGCCCCCGCATCCATCCCACCACCATGTTGAAGGTACAGAATGTTGTTAGGCACTGATGGGGGTTGGGGGTGGGAATGTCCATGTATGCCTCCCCACCCTAGACGCCGCACCATAGCTACCTGCCTACTTGAACAGTGGATGGCCTAAGATGGCACACAAGAAGCACCACAAGCATATGGCTATGTTAGCACAGCATGGGGGGGGGGGGGGGTGTCCGTGCCGGAGGGGGCAATGGCACCTGTCTGCAGTGGACTGAGGCCATGCCCTGTACCAGTATGTGGTGTGCAGTGCAACAGAAAAAGCCTTTCAAAGGAGACATCAAGGTATGGCCCAGGGAGGGCTGTGCAGCTGTGGCCCCACTGTGGTGCAGTACACACAGCCAGTGTGATTCAGAGCAGAGGGTCACAGGTTCAGGTCCCAGCTGCCAGGTTGAGAAAGCCTGCATTCACCAATGCAGACCTGTATCTTCTGGCAGAATTAATCTGCCTCTGCCAGGAGCGCCTCTTTCCTGGCTCCTCTCATAGGCAGGACCTAAGCAGAGTTAGGAGGGCCTGGGTGTGCCTCACCAGGCAATACAATAGTGGCTCAGACTACCCACGTGAGGTAAGTGCATGGGGACAGGCACCCAAACCTAGGACGTAAAAATGAAAACCTGGTAACCAAAACACATCAGACACGCACAGCAAGGGAAAGGCATGTGGCAGTGTGTCCAAATGTCTCCTACCTCTCAAGCATCAACTTGGTTCTCTTCTCTCTCCACCGCTCTTGACCGCATCGCTCCCCTTCGTCCCCATCTGTCTATTCGTCGCCCCTCACACCCTTGGTATCACCCTGGTCTTCGTCTACTTCGTTCCCATCTTCGCAGAGCCGAAAGGCTCTGGCGCAAATCTCCCTCACCAGCTTCTCTCTCCTTTTTCGAATCCCAACACTCCTACTACCATTCCCAGGTTCACCTCGCTAAGGCCACCTTCTTCTCTGCTGCCATTGCCGCTGCACCCAATCAGACGCGCCACCTATATTCTACACTTAACTTTCTTACCTCCCTTCATACCTCCACCCCCTCCCTGCCCCTTCTCTTTTGGCCTCAGCTTTTTCCAACAAAATATCTACCTTGAGGGCCTCCCTGCCCTCCCACCCCCCACCTCTTTCCTCCCCTCCTCCAGCTGCATCTCCTCCCCCCACCTCCCCACTATCCCACACCTGGTCTTCCTTTTCTCCTGTCTCTGCTGCAGAGCTTCACCGCCTCATTACCTCCTCTAACAAAACCTTCTGCTCCCTTGACCCCGTCCCATCTTCTTGGCTACTTGTTCCTTCCTTGTCTTTCCTTCCCCACCTTCAAACTATGCTGAATTCCAGTCTCTCTACCGGATCCTTTCCTGCCTCCTGGAAACACGCCCTCATCCGACCACTTCTTAAAAAATCTACTCTTGACCCTCTCGACCCTAACAATTACCGTCCTGTCTCTAACCTCCCTTTCCTTTCCAAACTACTTGAGAAAATCGTTTTTGCCCAACTCACTCATCACCTCGATTCCATCAATCTGCTCCACCCACGTCAATCTGGCTTTCGCTCTGGGCACAGCGTGGAGACTGTCCTTTTAGCCTTCACTAACTCTTTACACACTGCCCACAATCGGGGCGACTTTTCGGTGGCGGTTGCACTTGACCTCTCCGCTGCCTTCGATCTGGTTGACTACTCCCTTCTTCTGTCCCGCTTACATGATGCCGGTCTTCGCAGTACTGTTTTACGATGGTTTCATTCCTTTCTTTTTTCCCGCTCTGCCGCTGTTCTGCCGTCGTCTTCGTCACACTCCCCCTCCGAATCTTTCCCTCTTGTTTGTGGTGTCCCTCAAGGCTCTGTGCTGGCCCCCCTTCTCTTCAATCTATTTCTCACTCCTCTTACTCTGCTCATTCAACAATTCGGAATCACAGCTTTTTTTTACGCCGATGATATTCTCCTCCTCCATCACACCTCCCCTGTCTCCCCTGTCTTAGCTCCTCTGAATACCTGTTTAGCTGCTGTTTCAGACTGGTTGACACAAAACTGTTTGCATCTTAACCTCTCAAAGACTATAGCTATATGGTTCTCCCATGGTCACCACCCCCCTTCCCTGGCTCCATCCTTCCCTAATGCACCCATTTCGTTAGTTTCTACTTTTCGTTATCTTGGGGTTCTTTTTGATTCCGATCTTTCCTTCTCAGCACATGTCTCTCACGTCTCTAGACTTTCTTTCTTTCACCTTCGTCAGATTCGCGCTATCCGTCCTTTCCTATCTCCCTCTGCTTTAACCACTCTGTTACTGACCCTTGTTATCTCCCGCATTGACTTCTCCAATTCCATTCTCTCCAGTATCTCTAAACTGCAACTTTCGCGACTGCAACGCATCCAAAACACTGTCACCCACTCTTCTCCTCGGGATCACGTCACTCCCCTTCTTTTCCAACTTCACTGGCTCCCTATTTCCTTTCGCATCCAATTTAAACTTCTCACACTAGTTCACAAGGCGCTCCACACCTCTACCCCCCAATACCTGGCTGATCTTCTCCGTTTTCACACCCCCCGCCACACACCTCGCTCTTTCCATCTCAACCGCCTAGTACTGCCATCCCCTTCACATGCCCATCTACAGTCCACACAATCCTCAGCTTTCTTTTTTATTGGTCCTGCTCTATGGAACTCCCTTCCCCCACCTCTCCGTCTTGAACCTCACTACCCCACCTTCAAGCGCTCCCTTAAAACTCATTTGTTCTCCCTTGCCTTTGACCTTCCCCCCCCCGAGCCTTGACCCTCTTGCCTCTTCCTTTACCCTTCCTGTTTTTGTTCTCACTCTTCTCTCCTATCCAATATGTAACTTCCTTTCTAATTTCTGGCCTTGCGCCTTTTGTTTGTAATTTTTTTTATTGTAAACCGCTCTGCTTATCAATGACGGGCGGTCAATCAAATAAATGAACATGAACATGAACAAATGGGATTAATGTTTCCCCCACCCCTCGATGCTAACAGATCCACCCTGTCCCCAGGGGGTCGCAGAATCCATTACAATGCTATGGTATTGGCTCTGTTGCAGTGTCACTGATGTGCCCTATCCCCAGGATGCCCCAGGCCCACTACTGAGGCCCCCTATTCATCCTGGTGCTATGGTACCTGCTCCTGGGTAAGTTATAAAGGTCTGCTATATCCACAGGATGCTGCAGGCCTCACTACAGAGGTCTATTATCCATCCTGGTGTTATGGTACCTGCTCCTGTGTAGGTTATACAGGTCTGCTATATCCCCAGGATGCTGCAGGCCTCACTGCAGAGGTCTACTAACCATCCTGGTGTTATGGTACCTGCTCCTGTGTAGGTTATACAGGTCTGCTATATCCCCAGGATGCTGCAGGCCTCACTGCAGAGGTCTACTATCCATCCTGGTCTTATGGTACCTGCTCCTGGTTACGTTGCACAGGTCTGCTATATCCCCAGGATGCTGCAGGCCTCTCTGCAGAGGTCTATTATCCATCCTGGTGTTATGGTACCTGCCCCTGTGTAGATTATAAAGGTCTGCTATATCCCCAGGATGCTGCAGGCCTCACTACAGACGTCTATTATCCATCTTGGTGTTATGGTACCTACCCCTGTGTAGGTTATAAAGGTCTGCTATATCCCCAGGATGCTGCAGGCCTCACTACAGTGGCACACTATTCATCCTGGTGTTATGGTACCTGCTCCTGGTTACGTTGCGCAGGTCTGCTATATCCCCAGGATGCTGCAGGCCTCACTGCAGAGGTCTATCATCCATCCTGGTGTTATGGTACCTGCCCCTGTGTAGGTAATAAAGGTCTGCTATATCCCCATGATGCTGCAGGCCTCACTACAGAGGTCTATTATCCATCTTGGTGTTATGGTACCTACCCCTGTGTAGGTTATAAAAGTCTGCTATATCCCCAGGATGCTGCAGGCCTCACTACAGTGGCCCACTATTCATCCTGGTGTTATGGTACCTGCTCCTGGTTACGTTGCACAGGTCTGCTATATCCCCAGGATGCTGCAGGCCTCACTGCAGAGGTCTATCATCCATCCTGGTGTTATGGTACCTGCCCCTGTGTAGGTTATAAAGTTTTGCTATATCCCCAGGATGCTGCAGGCCTCACTACAGAGGTCTATTATCCATCCTGTTGTTATGGTACCTGCCCCTGTGTAGGTTATAAAGGTCTGTTATATCCCCAGGATGCTGCAGGCCTCACTACAGAGGTCTATTATCCATCCTGGTGTTATGGTACCTGCTCCTGGTTACATTGCACAGGTCTGCTATATCCCCAGGATGCTGCAGGCCTCACTACAGTGGCCCACTATTCAACCTGGTGTTATGGTACCTGCTCCTGGTTACGTTGCACAGGTCTGCTATATCCCCAGGATGCTGCAGGCCTCACTGCAGAGGTCTATAATCCATCCTGGTGTTATGGTACCTGCCCCTGTGTAGGTTATAAAGGTCTGCTATATCCCCAGGATGCTGCAGGCCTCACTACAGAGGTCTATTATCCATCCTGTTGTTATGGTACCTGCCCCTGTGTAGGTTATAAAGGTCTGCTATATCCCCAGGATGCTGCAGGCCTCACTATAGAGGTCTATTATCCATCCTGATATTATGGTACCTGCCTCTGTGTAGGTTATAAAGGTCGGCTATATCCCCAGGATGCTGCAGGCCTCACTACAGTGGCCCACTATTCATCCTGGTGTTATAGTACCTGCTCCTGGTTATATTGCACAGGTCTGCTATATCCCCAGGATGCTGCAGGCCTCACTGCAGAGGTCTATTATCCATCTTGGTGTTATGGTACCTACCCCTGTGTAGGTTATAAAGGTCTGCTATATCCCCAGGATGCTGCAGGCCTCACTACAGAGGTCTATTATGCCTCCTGGTGTTATGGTACCTGCCCCTGTGTAGGTTATAAAGGTCTGCTATATCCCCAGGATGCTGCAGGCCTCACTACAGAGGTCTATTATCCATCTTGGTGTTATGGTACCTACCCCTGTGTAGGTTATAAAAGTCTGCTATATCCCCAGGATGCTGCAGGCCTCACTACAGTGGCCCACTATTCATCCTGGTGTTATGGTACCTGCTCCTGGTTACGTTGCACAGGTCTGCTATATCCCCAGGATGCTGCAGGCCTCACTGCAGAGGTCTATCATCCATCCTGGTGTTATGGTACCTGCCCCTGTGTAGGTTATAAAGGTCTGCTATATCCCCAGGATGCTGCAGGCCTCACTACAGAGGTCTATTATCCATCCTGATGTTATGGTACCTGCCTCTGTGTAGGTTATAAAGGTCGGCTATATCCCCAGGATGCTGCAGGCCTCACTACAGTGGCCCACTATTCATCCTGGTGTTATAGTACCTGCTCCTGGTTATGTTGCACAGGTCTGCTATATCCCCAGGATGCTGCAGGCCTCACTGCAGAGGTCTATTATCCATCTTGGTGTTATGGTACCTACCCCTGTGTAGGTTATAAAGGTCTGCTATATCCCCAGGATGCTGCAGGCCTCACTACAGAGGTCTATTATGCCTCCTGGTGTTATGGTACCTGCCCCTGTGTAGGTTATAAAGGTCTGCTATATCCCCAGGATTCTGCAGGCCTCACTACAGAGGTCCATTATGCATCCTGGTGTTATGGTATCTGCTCCTGTGTAGGTTATACAGGTCCGCTATATCCCCAGGATGCTGCAGGCCTCACTGCAGAGGACTATTATCCATCCTGGTGTTATGGTACCTGCTCCTGGTTACGTTGCACAGGTCTGCTATATCCCCAGGATGCTGCAGGCCTCACTACAGAGGTCTATTATGCATCCTGGTGTTATGGTACCTGCCCCTGTGTAGGTTATAAAGGTCTGCTATATCCCCAGGATGCTGCAGGCCTCACTACAGAGGTCCATTATGCATCCTGGTGTTATGGTACCTGCTCCTGTGTAGGTTATACAGGTCTGCTATATCCCCAGGATGCTGCAGGCCTCACTGCAGAGGTGTATTATCCATCCTGGTATTATGGTACCTGCTCCTGGTTACGTTGCACAGGTCTGCTATATCCCCAGGATGCTGCAGGCCTCACTACAGAGGTCTATTATCCATCCTGGTGTTATGGTACCTGCTCCTGGTTATGTTGCACAGGTCTGCTATATCCCCAGGATGCTGCAAGCTTCACTACAGAGGTCTATTATCCATCCTGGTGTTATGGTACCTGCTCCTGCGTAGGTTAGACAGGTCTGCTATATCCCCAGGATGCTGCAGGCCTCACTACAGAGGTCTATTATCCATCCTGGTGTTATGGTACCTGCTCCTGGTTACATTGCACAGGTCTGCTATATCCCCAGGATGCTGCAGGCCTCACTACAGTGGTCCACTATTCATCCTGGTGTTATGGTACCTGCCCCTTTGTAGGTTATAAAGGTCTGCTATATCCCCAGGATGCTGCAGGCCTCACTACAGAGGTCTATTTACATCCTGGTGTTATGGTACCTGCCCCTGTGTAGGTTATAAAGGTCTGCTATATCCCCAGGATGCTGCAGGCCTCACTATAGAGGTCTATTATCTATCCTGGTGTTATGGTACCTACCTCTGTGTAGGTTATAAAGGTCTGCTATATCCCCAGGATGCTGCAGACCTCACTACAGTAACCCACTATTTATCCTGCTGTTATCGTACCTGCTCCTGGTTACGTTGCATAGGTCTGCTATATCCCCAGGATGCTCCAGGCCTCACTGCAGAGGTCTATTATCCATCCTGGTGTTGTGATACCTGCCCCTGTGTAGGTTATAAAGTTCTTCTATATCCCCAGGATGCTGCAGGCCTCACTACAGTGGCCCACTATTCATCCTGGTGTTATGGTACCCGCTCCTGGTTACGTTGCACAGGTCTGCTATATCCCCAGGATGCTGAAGGCCTCACTACAGAGGGCTAGTATCCATCCTGGTGTTATGGTAGGTGCACTGGCAGATGTGTGAAGGCCACTCATACCACCATGTTCAGTTTTGAGTCTGCCGGGCATATAGCGGTACGTCCCCAGGGCACACCCGGGTGCGGCTGTTGATGTGTGCAAGGGACACAGGTGAGACACATGACCACGCCCATGTCAGTGTGCACAGTGGCACATGGCTATGCAGTCTGTGCATATGTTGGACAAATGCTGGAGGCAGGCCGATGGGTCCCGCAGACATGCTGACATAGTGGTGCATATGTACGGGATGTGGCGTATTGCCGCCCTCCCTGCCCCGGCACACTGTGCATGTATGCCAACACCATGCAGCCCCCCCATGCATGGCTCCCATGACCAACAGTATGGTAAGGGCACATATGGTCAGTGTTGTAGGCCCAAACATGGATAGGCCACCCATGCGGCAATGGGTGCCAGGTGGCCCGCACACAGGGCACGTAAGGGCCAACCTGGACATGTGCAACCGCAACGCACACATGTGCATGGCAGGGGCAACATCTAGGGGCCGTCACGTAGCACACAATAGGGGCAGCCACCTGCTGCACGCAGGTATCTAAGTGGTGCAGCCCCAGCTGGCGATGGATGTCTGTCCGCTAATGTTCCCACAAGTTGCCTCCCCTACAGGTCGAGGACCTGCACAAGAAGGCCCGTGAGCTGCGCGCCAGGTACCCCCGCTTCGTGGCATGGGTGCAGCAGGAATGGCTGGCCCACCATGACGGTGAGTGATGTGGCACGGCCCTGTGGGGCAATGCCCTGCGAGGCCACAGGACGTGTGTGAATGCTGTGCCTGATGTGTGACCATGGTGGTAATCTACATACCTCTCTCCCACAGCGGACGCACGTGCAGACGATGGTCCAGCAGGGCTGGATGCAGTAGCCGGGCAGGCATTGCCAGCCGAAGATGCCCCGAAGGCCATGGTGATAGCCAATGGCGGGGGGTCCAAGGAGGAGGGGGGCACAGATGCAGAGAGAAGGAGGAGGAGGGGGAAGGGAGGAGGAGGGGGGAGGGGGTGGGGTGGAGGAGGGGGGTGGGGTGGTGGAGGTGCGGGGGGCAGAGGGGGAGGAGGGGGCGGGGTGGGGGAGGTGCAGGGGTGGGGGAGGAGGGGGAGGGGGTGGGGTGGGGGAGAATGGGGAGATGGGGGAGGTGCAGGGGGTGGAAGGGGAGGAGGGGGTGAGGGTGGGACCAGTCCCGAGCGGCACGAGCCACCACAGGGCACTGGGGACCCCAGCTACCTGCCCCACGGTGATGGCAATGTCCCCGTCTGGCCACGGGCCTGCCCGACATAGCCGCAGACAGGTGTGCCATACATGCAGGCACACAGACAAGGGGGGATGTGTGTCTGTGTGGCTGCATGTGTGGCCTATGCCTGGCTGTGGCTGTGCATGGTCAGGCACATGCCCAGCAGCAGCACGCCTGCATCCTGGGGCGGGTGCTGGAGACCATGGTCATGGTGGCTGACCGGCTGAGCAAGCTGGAGAACATATGCCCAGCAGATGCACCTTGCCAGCCACCCGGCGATGGGGGACCCCAGGGGGTGTAAGTGTTGGCACTCCTCATGTCACACCCGCCGTGTGCCGGCCCGTGCCATGGGTCTGCCACCACAGCTGGGGCCTGGGGTGGTAGGGCCCCTTCCGCACAGCGTCCTACAGCTATGTCCCCACCCCAAATAAACAATGTAAATATGTTTGACATACCCACGATGGTCAGCTGTCCCTTATTGCTACATGTCAGTGGTGTGCAAATGACAGGTGTGAGCATCTACATGTGTGTCTGTGCGCATGACAAGTGACCCATACATGGTACCGTACCCATGGCAAGGGCAGGTGGTGACCATGGGCAGCGCATGAGGTAGCACCACAGACAGACACAAGCACACACAGGACAGGGACGGCACGGAGCAGTTGTGGTGGGACGTGCATGGGTATAGCCAGCAGTGGCGATGGGTACAAAACAGGGCAGACGCCGCAATGCACGTAGACGTAGGGATGGCGGACACAGGGGCAAGTGGGGCGCCTGGCCGGGGGTGGCCCCAGAGACTGGGACCATGAACGCAGGGTGACAAGGGATGGGCGGCGCACATGGGGCCTGGGGGGTGGGGCCTAACCCACAACAGTGTGGCTGGACACGCGCATACAGGGATGTACCTGGGCCCTGGGGTGGGTCAAGTTGCAGGGGTGGTGTGCCGTGGGATTAACCATGGGGGATCCACAGTGCACCCATTGAACGGATGTGAACCATTGCAGGCCCAATGGGACGGGGTGATGTGGCCAGGCCGCGCAGCATGTGTCTGCCTAATTACAGCAGTATTGTCTATGCATCCCAGGGGATGTTCCTGCAAGGGTGGCACCTCCATAGCATGCATCACACTAAACAGGACAGGGCAGGCTATGGGACACCAGCAATGTGCTACCAGAGATGGACGTGTGAGCGGGACAGACAGCGTGGACATGTTAATGGACGTACAGGGTACAATGTCCAACTGGTGAGACATGGACAGCACTGCACTGAGACGTATCCGGCGCCACACCAACATGCTCTAAGCAGGTACCAGTGGGGACAGGTGGCAGGGAGGGGACAGAGGGATGGGGGGGTTGGGGGAGCTACAGACCGTGGCAGGGTGGGGGGCGGCAGGGCTGCTGTGTGCCGGTGTGTGGGTGGGGGTGGCATGGCAGCTGGCGTGACCCATGGTAACTCCGGCTAGGGAGGGGTGACACAGGTTGGCCGTGGTGGTGGCATGGGGTTGGTCCCCAGGGCGGCCATGGGTGGGGCAGAGCATACATTGGGCTCCCACAATAGACACATGACACGTGACTTCTGGGAATGCCGCATCTGCATCCATTTATTTTCCACGCGCACGGCCGCACCTTGCGCGGCCCCTCCCACCTTATGGTGCAGGTGCTGCTGCTGGTGGCAGCATTGTTGTCCTAAGGGGGTCCCCTGGCCAGCTGCCAATAGCTCAGTGCTGGCAGCTATGGCCCACGCTGATGCGGCCAGGCCCCGCATCTCTCCGAGGATACCCTCCACAGCGTGGTGCATGCGGTGCGCCTTGTTCCGCTGCCATCACTGCTCATGGAGGACTGCACGAAGCACATGCCATACACCTGTGGGGGAGACAGGTTGTATGCCATGAGATATGGTTACACCTGCCACAGGCAACATCATATGACCACTGTTGGACACTCACCCTCTGCATACCGTGTGCCACCTCAGAGTGCGCCCGCATCTCCCCTATGACCTCCTCCAGGGCGGACCGTGCATCCCATGTGGCCTGCTGAGGGGCAGCAGGCACAGCCTCCCCGGTCGCTGTGGTGGCAGATGGCATGCTGTATTCATCTGGCCCCTGGCTCGGCCCACCGTCGCCCTCCAGGGGTGTTGCTGGACCCCCCACCCTCACATGTCCTGCATTTTTCTCTCCAGGCGGCACCACCTCTGGCCCAGCATCATCATGGGGCCACGGCCGGGGGTCTGTGTGCTCCGCCGCCTCCTCCGCCCCCTCAATGGCACATATGTCACCTGTGGGGGAACAGGTTGTACAGCTCAGTTGGGGCATGGCTGCCTGCCTGCCCCTGTCACACCCTTTATCTATGTGCCATGTAAGGCGCAGGGCACCCTGGTCAGTATGCGGGTACCCCGGCTGCATACGTGTGGCCATGGACATCACCTGTGCAGGGATGTGTGTGGTACCATCCCTTGTCCATGCCCCAGGTGACTGTGGCAGGCCAACAGTGACCGCTTGTGCATGTGACTGGGGGCACCCCACATGGCCAGGTGTGGCTGGTGGGGTGGGGCCGGGGTGCTGTGCTGGTGCAGCTGGGGACAGGTGTGCCCTGTGGTGGCAGGGATATGCGTGCATGGGTCAGGGCGGGGTGGCCCTGTGGCAGTGCGACCGGCAGCGGTCTGTGGGTGGCTGCGCGTAGCTGGCGCATGTATGGGCCACACGTGTTCTTTCCTTATGATTTTTCATTCCTTTCCTTATGGGGCACATTACACAGCACCTTACTAGGCACCTTACATGGCACCTTATAAGGCACCATACAAGGCACTTTACCAGGCACCTTACTAGGCATCATACAAGGCGCCTTACTAGGCACCTTATAAGGCGCCTTACATGGCACTTTACTAGGCACCTTATAAGGCATTTTACTGGGCACCTTATAAGGCACCTTACAAGGCACCTTACAGGGCACCTTACAAGGCACCTTATTAGGCACCTTACCGGGCACCTTACAAGGCACTTTACTAAGCCCCATATAAGGCACCTTAGAAGGCATTTTACTGGGCACCTTATAAGGCACCTTACTAGGCACCTTATAAGGCACCTTACTAGGCACCATACAGGGCTTATAAGGCGCCTTACAAGGCGCCTTATAAGGCGCTTTGTAATGTTCCTTGTAAGGTGCCTTACAAGGCGCTTTGTAATGTTCCTTGTAAGGTGCCTTACAAGGTAGAAACATAGAAACATAGAAACATGATGACAGAAAAAGACCACAAGGCCCATCTAGTCTGTCCTTCCATAACAACAACTACAACAGTCCACTTTTTACCTTTAGAGATCCTCTGTGTTGGTCCCATGCTTTTTTGAATTCAGTTACTGTCCTCATCTCCACCACCTCCACTGGGAGACTATTCCACGGATCCACTACTCTTTCCGTAAAGAAATATTTCCGCATATCACTCCTGAATCTATCTCCCTTCACCCTCATCCCATGTCCCCTCGTAGCAGAACTTGCTTTCAATTGAAAGAGGCTCTCTCCCTGAACGTTTATGCCACGGTGCCTTGTAATGCTCGTTAGTTGCTACAGCTTGCTGTGACGATGCAACGCCCACGCCTTCATATGGGCATCTCTACCTCTACCGCGGAACTTAATGCGAATGACATCACCGCAGTTTAGTAAACATACCCCATAGTCTCCAAAACTGAACTTTATACTCCAAGTGAGGCCTTACCAATGACTTGTACAGGGACATTAATACCTCTTCATTTCTGCTGGTTATTCCTCTCTGTATGCATCCAGCATCCTTCTGGCTTTGGCTACTACCCTCTTGCATTTTTTCAATGTCACTTTCCACAAATCCTTTCCCGGCACTTTTGAGTCCTGCAATTCCACTTCTAATTTTCCTCCTCTACCGAATATACCTGAAAAATAAATTTGTCGCTGCACTTCACATCTTTAGCCATCTTTTCTTCTGTCTTTGATTTTGCTATCCTTATTTCTCTTTTTGTCTCTTTTAGTTTGAACCTGTATTCTTTTCTGTGCTACTCTGCGAACTTTTGAATTTTGTGAAAGCTGTGTTTTTTGCCTTTATTTGTGCTGCCACTTCTTTGGAAAACCAAATAGGTTTCCTTTTCCTCTTGTTTTTATTTACTCTCCTTACATATGTATTTGTTGCCTCTTTTATTGCCTCCTTTAGTTTAGCCCACTGCAATTCCACTTCCCTTATCCTCTCCCACCCTGCCAACTCCTCCTTCAGGTACTTGGCCATTTTACTGAAGTCAGTGTTTTTGAAGTCTAGGACTTTGAGCTTGCTGTGTTTGGACCCTGCCTTGGCTTTTATCTCAAATCACACTGTGTGATGATCACTGCTACTTACATGGGCACCCATCCGGATATTCAACATGCTATCTCCGTTGGTGAGTACTAAATCCAGCATTGAGCTTTCCCTGGTCGGTTCCATCACCATTTGTCTAAGTAATGCATCTTGGAAGGCATTCACAATTTTTTTACTTTTTTCCAGATTTGCAGAAGGAATAAAATCCACATCGGGTAAGTTAAAGTCACCCAATATGATCACTTTCCCCTTCATGGGTATCTTTGCAATATCGATATCAATTCACTATCCATTTCTTCAGTTTGAGTTGGAGGCTTGTAGACTACACCAGTATGTATGACAGTGCCATCTCCTCTTTCCAACACAATCTACAGCGCTTCTTCTTTTCCCCATGCCCCCTGCATTTCAGCAGCCTTAATATTGCTTTTGATATATAGGGTTACCTTCCTCCTTTTCTACCCTCTCTGTCTCTTCTAAATAGATTATAGCCAGCTATGGCTATATCCCATTCATGTGACTCATTAAACCATGTTTCTGTAATGACCACAATGTCCAAGTCCATTTCCACCATTAGGGTTTCCAGGTCAGGAACTTTGTTGGCTAGGCTTCGAGCATTTGTACTCGTTGCTTTCCAGCATTTGTTGACTGGCTTGCTTGTATTTTCCATGGATTTTGTTCTTCCCACTTGTATTGATATGGGGTTTAAAAGTGTGGCTATTTCCAATGTTATTATGCTTTTGCTGGGAGTGATATCCTGAACTTGTCCTTCTCCTTCCATCACCCCCTTTTCCTAGTTTAAATGCCTGTTCACATAATACCTGAATTTTTCACTTAGGGGTATGTTTACTAAACTGCGGTAATGTCACCCGTGTTAGGTTCCGCGGTAAAGGTACAGATGCCTATATAAAAGCGTGGGCGGTGCATCGCTAAAGCAAGCCGTATCAGCTAACGCACGTTACAAGGCGCCTTAGACTAATGCATGGTACAAGGCGCCTTATAAGGCACCTTACAAGGCACATTACAAGGCGCCTTGTTAGGTGCCTTGTAAGGCGCCTTAGAAGGTGCCTTACAAGGCGCCTTGTTAGGTGCCTTGTAAGGTGCCTTAGAAGGTGCCTTGTTAGGTGCCTTATAAGGTGCCTTGTAAGATGCCTTATAAGGTGCCTTGTTAGATGCCTCATAAGGCGCCTTGTAAGGAGCCCCATAGGGCTCCTTAGGCTAAGCGCCGTATTAGGCAACCCCTGGACAAGGCACCGTAGAAGGCACCCTGGGCTATGGAACCATAGGTTAAAGTGGCCTAACAAGGTTATGGTGCCCTAGCTAGTGTGCCCTAAGGGCTGCAAGGTGCTTCAGGATGATTTCAATGACCTGTGAGGCACAGAGACAGATGTAGCCCTAACACTAGATAGAGCACTGAGGAAAGGCAATGAACAGGTGAGTGAAGGAGGGAGAGCTGGGAGCTGCTGGACCTGCCATATCTTCAGGCATACCATGTGGCTGCCAGTACTGTTGACAAACATGGTGGGGGCAACTGTATCACAGCACAGGGTGTTGGCAATGTAGAGTACTAGAAAGACAGTTGGTGGCAGACGATGGAAATACGTGTCCCCCCAGTGGAGGCGGAGGTGGCAGGATAGTTACAATGATGGGTGGTCAGAGGAGTGGTGTTGCCATGCAGATCAGGCACAGGCGAGGCAAGCATGAAGAGGCGCAATGCAGGAAAGGGTAGTAGTGCAGGACATGGGGTGGCAGCCTGCACAGGAAGACAGGACTCTACATAGCTGACAGACGCAGAAAGATGGACCGAAGGATTGTTGGCAACAGTGGTGAGGGTAATATGGGCTGGCAGCATGGATCTGCAAAGATATGACTGTTACAGGCTTGCAAAATATCTGAGTTGGACAGGCATAAAAAGAGGGAACAATGAGGAATCAAACCCATGACCACTGTTTAGAATGTCATTGTACTAACCAGGAGGCTATACCTCTATGGCTTGTTGCACAGCAATGGATGGGTACAGAAGGACTGCAGGTCACCGCACAAACCATCTGCTCTGTGTGCCAGGATAGGGTAACCCCACCAGCATCCATGATGCAATGCAAATGCAGAACAGCGGTCTACAGCTGATCACCAGATGGGGCCTGCATCTCTCCGGTACTGCAGCATGGTAAGCTGGACTGACAGTGCGTGATACTGGCACAGAATAGCTACAGACCATGCCATTGTGCAGGTTCTGTGTTCACCCTGAGGGCTAGGATGGGCGCCCAGCACTAGGTCCGCAGTACATGTGGTGCTAGAGATAGGTCCTGCTGCACATCCTCAGCACTGCTAGTGTGTGCCAGGTGTTCCAAGCAGTACAACTGAAAGTATTTCTGTGTCCCGCAGTCATGTAGGGCCATACACCACCAAGATTAGTGCATACCCAGTGTTAGGTCTGGCTGCCATGGGCACCTGTGATCAGGGCAGAGGGGTGTCTAGACTCGCATGAGGTGGATGTAGCACTGTCTCTATGGGTCAAAGTGGTATACACTATATACCCCAAAGGACCCACAATCACCAATTTTGTAGGTGAGGAAGTGGAGGGACAGGTGCCTGAGCCCTGGCTGTAGAACAAGCAACCACAGCCCTGCTGGCAGAGAACAGCCCTCCAGGGCTGGTAGGCCAGACCCATACCTATGACTGTGGCACACCAGCAGTACTGCTTGGTATAAGCCGGGGAAATCTCAACTGCCCCACACTGCAGTCTGTCATTCACAAGCATGCTGACCTGCATCACCCTACAAGGTGTTCCAACCATGCACAGACTAACTGCAGACAGCCCACTAGCCAGTCCATAATGCATGCTCACAGGAGAACCCTGTGCACCCAGAGATGGGGTGTACAGCACAGACACCAAGCAGGTATCTCAGTGATTGGGCCCCAGAAGTGGGAACACACAGGTATAACTGAAGACAACTAGTGTTGAGCACTATGTGGGAGCATAGACATACGATGGTCACTGCTCGGTTAGGGTGAGAGTGACTTCACAGCATGCCATGCTGTGGCCACCCTGTCCATGCAGTTGGTGGTCGGGCACTACAGTGTCCCAGCCATTGCCCTACACCCTGTGCAGATGCATCCTGCCAATCCACCCTGTCCAGGCCATACCCACAATACCTTGCTCCTCATTATGCACATTTGCAGGCTAACACTGGTAACAGTGGAACATTGTGGGCCCAGAGGGGTGTAGGCAGCTACAAAACAATTGATAGACATACACATACACACACACTTCTATTCCAGCATTGTGCAATGATAGGGGTGGTTGGCAATCCTGCTCGCCACACTGGTCCTGATCACAGTGCCAACATTGCTAAACTGTGCAGGGGGTAGTAGTAGTGCTCTGCTGATAACTGTAGCTCCATGCTGGGGCTAACAGCCTGACTCTCCATGAAGCTTTGGATAGTGGAGCCTGTGTGAGTGGGTGTTTTGACCCCTGTTCGACGCTGCTTTGGGGTTTGCATATGTTGATGTTGTATCTGCATTGTAGGGTAAAATGTGGGGAGATGCTCTGTAGGATCCACAGCTGGGACTTGAACCTGTTACCCTCTGCTTCTGGACACACTGGTTGTGTGTAGTGCACCACACTATTGCCACAAAGGAGTAGGGGTCCCAGGGGCTACCCTTACTTTCCTCAGGCAGACCTTTTCTGTTGCACTGCACACCATGTACTGATACAGGGCATGGCCTAGGTCCACTGCAGGTGGGTGGCACTGCTCCCTCCAGCACAAACACCCCCCCCTGCCATGCCGACATGACCATATGCTGTCGGTGCTGGTCGTGCGCGGTCCCAGGCCATCCACTGTGTAGGTAGGCAGGTACCTAGGGTGCGGGGTCTGGGGTGGCGAGGCATACATGGACATCCAAACATCCCCCCCATCACTGCCTACCAATGTTATGTCCCTTCCACATGGGGGAGTGATGGCTGGGGGGATGTCAGGCTGGTGCTCTAGCAACTATTGGCTAGGGTGGACCGGGTAGATGTAGGTGAAGTGTGTTGTTACTGCCGACTGTGGACAGGCTAGGGTATGCACCTCAGGTACGGTGTACCCAATTTGGCCTACTGGGTGTATATATGTTTACGACAACATATGGGCACACCCTGCAATGCCTTACTAGGGGCTGCTGTAAAGTGTGTTCAGTTAGCTGGGTCTACGAATTGTTTGGGACCCATCCTGGGTGTGGTCTATGGACCCTTGTTAGTGTGGTCTCCAGAGGTGCACTGCTTGCCCTATTACAGGCATAATGGTACCTGTGTGACTTTTCGGGTACTTGCTGGGTAATGTCTCCTGGATGGGACACTGTGGAACACGGACTACTGGGCATGTTTGGCCCTGGTCAGCTGCTGTCCTGCTGATTTCCAGTTTCTATGTTCCTATGTGCCACCTGGGCGATGGCCTAGTTCACTCTGTGCCCCAGCTGCCCCCACTGCATGTCCCACCTGCAGTCCTCCTATGCCCCATTTGCACCATCACCATAGTGGCCTTTCATACTTGGCCACTATACTGTTGCTGCAGATGGAGCACTACTATCACCTTTCTCGGGCTCCCTGCCTAGGCTGTACATTGCTGACACTGAAATGGTTTCTCTCTCCTGCAAATGTGCATCTAACGCCAGGTTTTCACTTGTGGTAGTTTCCAGCCCTTCAGTTCCCCGCGTTGGTGTCGTGGGAGCCTCTCCCCGCCCACTCCCCACCCACTCTCTGCCCATTGACCCCTTCTCTCTGCCCTCTGTGGTGTTTACCGCGGCCAGGAACGCTAACGTGCGTTAGGTTACGTTAACGCGTGTTAATGTTACATAGCGCACGTTAATGTAGCCACTGCTACGTTACCGCAGTTTAGTAAACATACCCCTTAGGATCCTTTTTCCTGCAATGGAGAGATGTAGTCCATCAGCACTGTATAGTCTCTTGTTGATCCATCTGTTTCCCCAGTCGCCTATATATCTAAATCCTTCTTGTTTGCTTCAGGTTTGGAGCCATGTATTAAAGTTGTTTATGTGATGCAGCCTTTCTGCCCCCTTACCAAGATTGTCTGAGAATGCTATAGTGTTAACAATGGGCTTGAGTTTCTCTCCCAGAGCCTGGAAGTCCCTTTGAACTGCAGAGGCACTGTTTCTAGCCAGGTCATTTGTACCCAAGTGGATGACAACGTCAATTTTGGAGTGCTCACTTTCTACACTAACTATACCAACAATTTGGTTTATATTCCTGCTGGCTGAAGAGCCTGGGAGGCATTTGACCATCTTGTCTCCTTTGAACTATGTTCCCAGGTTGGTGCCTCTGATGATAAAATCTCCAAGTAATATTGTCTACCTACATTTCTCATTTTTCTGCTTTTGTCTGTGAAGATAATTTTTTTTTCTGAGTTTAATCATCCAGTCATTTATCTGGACAACAGTAGTCGTTATTTGAATAAATGTCTTAGCTGCTGCTATCCGTGGATATTCGGCGGCACTATCCAAATAGTGTTAGGATGATGCGTGGGCAGAGTGAAGCAGAGCGGTGAGTTATCCAGAGGTAATTCCAAAGGATATCTTCAGTTATCAGGATAGTTATCCAGATAGTGGACTAAATATTGCCATTGTCAAGATAACACCGGCGGTCTCTGCACTTGCATTAATTATTCAGCACTGGCTGCAATCCAAATAGCATCGGTAAAGATTTATGAATTATTTAATGATATTTCTATGGAATCAGAGAATCTTTGTCTCTCCCTCCCTTTACCTCTCCCTCTGTATCTTCCCCATCCCTTTGTACCCTTTCCGTCCCCCCTGTACCTACCTCTTATTACTTCTTTACTAATTACTCTAAGATGTGTCTTGGCCCTCTCCCCATCCCTCCCCCCTAGTCATTCACATTCAATCTTCAAACATTCCCCTCTCTCATTCTCTCCCCCCAACCCGGCATCAACTACATATATAAATCCAAATAGTCATCAACAGTTCCCTTCCTCCCCAATTCCAATCCCCGTTTTCCCATCTCTTCCCATATGGTGCTCCTGTGACCGCAGGGCTTGACACATCAGGCACATCCCAGACTTCCCCTTCTGACATATGGTGTAGAGATAGGAGTGGGAAGGAAAAGGGAGGATTTCCTCGTGATGAACACAGCAGGCCCCGTTCATCCCCGGCAATCACCATCAGTCTTGCACTCTATTGTCCGGTATACATACAGTGTCCCATTGTTCCTGTGTGAGTTGGGGTTTATAGCTGTTTTCTGGGCCCTGCAGATTGTCCTGCATGCCATGTTCCTCAGGAGAGGCTCGCTTCGCCGCAGTCCACCACCTCCTGGCTGTGCTCTATGCATTGACTGTCCAACCCTGTTCTCTGGTGGCATATTCAACATAGTTCCCATAATTGCAGCCAAAAAGGGGGGATGGTGGACCACGCTCAGACCCTAACAGTACACACATTCCACAATCCCTAGAATTATTGCTTCGATTGCGGTCCCTGCTAAATTTGTGCTCTAGTCCAAGTTAGGGTAAGTTTGTAGTTACCAGTCTGTAAGAGTAAGCAGTGCCGGCACGCCATTTCAGTCAAGTCTTCCAAATACTTAGTTCTGAGCGCCCTCTTCTGCTGCTGACTGCGATCTCTGTAACCCCTGCCAATATAGTTCCGCCATATCCACTGATTCAAAGATTTTTATTATTCCATTATGTGAGATCCACATTCTTGCCGGGTACAGTATGGCAAATTTAATTCTCACATCCTTAAATTTCTGGCATGTCCCCATGTAAGCTCTTCTTTTGGCACTTAGGGCTGCTGAGTAGTCCTGGTAGATAGATATCCTCTGTCCTTCATGAATTATAGGGCCATTTTCTCTAGCTGCCCTCAGGATCCGGTCCTTCTGTATTATTTGTGGTCGGCGGTCAGACACTTTAATGGGTCCTACGTGGTACACTCTTTCAATTTGGAGCGGGCCAAGCTCTGCTTCCAGTTTCAAAGAGTGTGGTAGCAGGATCTCCAAGTATCCACGAAGTTCAAGGTTTTTAACCGTCTCCGGTACACCCACAAACCTGAGATTTTTTCTGTGGCTGCGGTTTTCCAAATCAGTGAGTTTTGCTGTGTTTTGAGTCAGGAGTTCTCGCATACCCAACATCTCTGCTTTGGCCCGCTCTGCAGCTTCCTCCACGTGGGATATTCTGCTTTCTGCTTCGGTCAATCGGTTGCCTACTGCTTCCAGCGCCCGCTGAAGAGAGTCCAGCTTCACAGTCACCGTCTCAAATTGTGCTGTTAGGGCTCTCACCACTGCTGTTGTGACCTCCGCAATCAGAGCTGCGCTTTGTGGGGAGTCTGGTGTGGTAAGTGTGTCAGCCATCTTGGCCTGTATGGTGGAGGTTTTGTCCCACTCTCGGCGGGTTTGTTTAGCGGCCATGGCTCTGTTCCTCACTGTTTAGTTACGGCTGCAGCAAGGTTCATGTTTATGAGGTAATGGGGGGTAGTTTTTGTTACCAAAAATGCCCTGGGTGCAACAGGCTGGAAAGAGTAAGGCCCTGGAGCAAAGCAGCCCATGTCTGCTTCCCTCAGCACATCACGTGATCTCTCTCTCCATGAATTATTTAAATGCCATGGCAGGTGTTAACTAACAAATGGAATGTCGTCACTTTCTTGGGCTTTAAGCTGTTCAGCTACCACTATTTGTAAATCAAAGCTCCAATATTTAACCCTTGACTAACTTAAAGGATCCATATGCTAATAGCAACCGGGTCTCAGAGTCTACTACGGCTATACACTGAACCTACTTGTATGGTACAGTGAGATGCCAAGAACACATCAATGACCCGTTAATGTTGCTCTTACGAAATGGCTTTCTTTAATTGCTCAACTTATTTATCATTATTATTTTTCTTTGTCATTATTATTTTTCTTTCTTTTTCTAAAAATGTCGGCCTACACCACCCACATGGTAAACTAGCTTTGGCATCCTTAAACTTTCCGCTCAGTAAAACTCAGTAGAACTCTCCTTTCACACAAAATTCATTCAAAATGCAATCTTCTGGGGTTCACTGAGGACTAATGAATTAAAT
Source organism: Ichthyophis bannanicus (assembly GCA_033557465.1). NCBI lineage: Eukaryota > Metazoa > Chordata > Amphibia > Gymnophiona > Ichthyophiidae > Ichthyophis > Ichthyophis bannanicus. The sequence goes on from CM066031.1 coordinate 1,374,367,977, forward strand.
GCTGAATTTCACTTTCATGGATACTCAAAGGTTGGCGGTATTAGCCAGTAGAAGTATTTTAAATCCTCAACACGTTGCTTTTATAACGGTGATCTTTTGCTCCCAACGCATATATCTGGCGCCGTAGCGTTTCACATAATACGTTTCTTCAGGGGACACCTTAAATTAAAATAAAAACAATTGTTGTAAACCAAATTCAACTGCATTAAAAAGGAAAAGGTTAGTCCTTTCCTTTGCAGAGTACTCACAATTCTCTTCCTCTGTCGGTCTTGTGTTACCAAAGCTAGTTTACCATGTGGGTGGTGTAGGCCGACATTTTTAGAAAAAGAAAGAAAAATAATAATGACAAAGAAAAATAATAATGATAAATAAGTTGAGCAATTAAAGAAAGCCATTTCGTAAGAGCAACATTAACGGGTCATTGATGTGTTCTTGGCATCTCACTGTACCATACAAGTAGGTTCAGTGTATAGCCGTAGTAGACTCTGAGACCCGGTTGCTATTAGCATATGGATCCTTTATGTTAGTCAATGGCTGGTGTTAAAGCAAATGCTGGGGAAGAAGTGAAACTATGAACCAAGATGAACGTGTGAGCTGGGCGCTCTATCTAGTCAGATCTCATCAGCTAGCAATCATTCCTATCAAAATCATATTACTTCCCAACCTTTTTCATTTAAATTTAGATTGATCGATTCCTAGTCCTTGAAAGGCAAGACCATCTGAATTCAAGATTTAATTCTTGAACACTTATGCATGTAAATTTAGGCCCCAACTACTTTCTGCCCAAGATCTGCCCTGTGCACATCTAACTGAAAGTACACGCTCGCTTACAGAATAGCATAAATGCTCATCCATGTGCATAAATCCTTTAGAATAGGGACTTATGTGTATTTCTAGCATGCAACCTTTTTCTTTCCCCTTATAAAATTAACACCAATATGACAGCCACTAACCATTAGCCACAAAAGGCTTATAATGAACACAAATTTAAATTTTGAAAGAGACCTTCAGTCTGGGCATTAGTGTGTATCACAACACGTCATATAGCCCTTTGCACCATCAACAGTCTCCACCAAAGTGCTATTTTTTAAGAATATTTAATAACCGCATTTAAAATCACTTATCTCCAATGTTCCCAAAGTTTCTGACATGAATGCATGTTTCAGGTTCACTAGGAGCCCTGCTTCAGGGGAATGTTTAATGATTACATGTTCAGCATTGTTTCATAGTCAAAAGTTCACTCAGTGTCAACTATTGCTGATACTTCACTCTTCCTAAGTCACTGTAGAAAAACAGAAAGTGATATCAAAATGTAAGGAAACACAGGATACCATGGCAAATTAATGTTAATGAGCAACATGATCAATCGTATAACAAGGACAACCATTCAATTTCCTGATTTAAATCGTTTGCAGCCTAAAAATCCATTGTTGCTCCTTCAAATTTAACAGCTCCTCCCAATTGCCCTCTTTCCAATGCTCAGGCAGAGTCAATAACCCGCCAGGTAAAATCCTTGTCATGATGCAGACAATCAACAAAATAGGATACTAACAGAGTAGTTGTTACCTTGGAGTTAAATCTACTAAAATGTTCAGTGAATCACACTTGTATCTTTTTGCTTTTGTTGGAAATTAAAAAGTAAGCAGTACCCTGATCAAATCACAAAATTACCACATCATACATTGAAAGAAGCAAGGTCTCGATTCCATGCTTTGCATGGAAACCAAATTGATGATTATCCAACATCAATTTTTCAAGGATCTGAGCTAGAAATGCCAAAGATGAAACTGGGCCATTGTTTCCAGTATCAGAAATGTCAGTAGATAATTTTTTTAAATATTGGTTTAATACTTGCTTTTTCAGCATCATGGGAAATATCCAGATTTATTAACACTGATGGTAACTATTTGGCCAAGTCCCCACTTATGGTTTTCAGCACTGAAGGTGCACATGGGTTCGGTGGACGTGAGGAATCATTCATTGATACCATTGTATTGATAACCTGATCTAATGAAACAGGACCGAAATATCCCATACAGTGATAGTGCTGTAGCAAAGTGCAATCAATGAATAAATCCAGGAGTCAATTGACAGGGTCCAAGCCAGTTTATTGTGCACAGGCCCAGTCAGTCAAAGCTTCAAAAGGAACTGAGCAAAAGTTTCTACAGAGACATAACCATTTATACCTCTTTTTTCAGTTTGATACATGAGAACTTTCTATTGGTTCCAATTCGATACATGCAAACTTCTCATTGGTTCTACATTTCCTGCACCTGTCCAATTAGAAATCCCTCCGGAGCCTAGCAACCAGCCCACTCCCTTAGGATCGCTCTAACAATGGTGCAGTTCTTGATTTTGTTACTTCTCTACTGCAAGGTTATCCCTAGCTCCAGGAATGCATATATCGAAACATTTCTGTTCTTTCACACACAAGAGAATAATGGAAGACTTATGAATTCATAAAAACTTCTTATTAAGCATTTTAAAACAGTTTTCTCATTTCTCACAGATTTTTGGTTCTTTTCTAGCTATAATGGGAGTTAGGATCCAGGCCTAACTTACAGGTCTTTCATAGTAGCAGGCCATGCTAGGCCATAGCCTACCACATTCCCCCCTTTGATTATTCTCACCCGCAAGTGAGAAAGGGTGAGAATTAAATCACTCATTAGTCATTTAACATATTATACTGGCGTAATAGCATCATCGTGGGGTATAGGATAATATTGCCACATAGCTAATACTTTCGCAGCTGCCTTCCGTTCTATAGTGTTATCAATTGTTGAAGTTATCATATGCAAGCAAAGGGGTAGGAGACAAGGGAGCAATAAGCACATGGCTAATATGAATAGTACAATTAACATAGGGGCTTTTAGACCACCAATCCATGAGAATAATGAACCAAACCACCCATCCATCTTTAAACTGCCAGGTCTGGACAGGCACAAATGTCTGCTCTCTCATCTGGGTGGCTAGATCTTCAACTACATGCCCATTATTATCAATCTGTAAACAACAATTACTTAAGTTTAACTTTCCACATACCCCACCTTCAGCTGCTAACAAATAATCTAAAGCTAAACGATTTTGATAAATGGCTGTGCGCATTTGTGTACTTTGCTTAGCCAACAGAGTTAGTGCTTTACTAGTTTCATTGGTTATTATTTCAACAACAGCTTGCAAACGTATTATTCGATGAATCATATAAACAGGAGTACGATATCCCCATGTCCCATCCTGCTCCCAAGTAGCAGGTCCATAGTATGAGATAATTCTCTCAGGTGGCCATTCTTCAGATGTCACATCCCATTTGTCCCATTGGCCTATCTTCAAGGCCTCCTTCAGCTGTCGACTTCTGTACACAGGATATCCCAGTTGTTCTCCCTGGGATGTAGGCAAAAGGAAAAAGGAAGGTCGTATGGTTCCCAATACACATGCGCCTCCCCAGTGGTGAGGGAGCCTAGCATATGCTCGGGTTCCGCAAATCCAGTACAGTCCAGGTGGTGCTTGCCAGGAATTATATGCTGCTAAATTAATCCAGATACTGGCAAGTTTGGGGAACTGAACTAGAGGATTGGAAGGCTCAGTAGCATTGACTCCTGACCACCAAGACGTCTTCTTAGTGGTACTGTTGTAGAACTTCTGATTGAGACAGACCAGCTGCCCCACTTCCATATTAAACAATGGTCCATAGCGAGAAAAACATAAGTTACCCACAATGGAGTGGGCCAATACCCATTCACTTGTGGTATTGTGTATATTAGTCTGATTTTATGGACTAGAATAGTTCAGTTCTTGTGCCTCCCAAGGCCATTGGTCTCCCATCGTTGTTCCTCCACAAAATAAACAGTCTGAAACGTGGAGACTAGATGCAACTGCTCCCGCTAATTCAAGAAACAAGTTTTGGGAGGCAGGAGGAATTTCAAACTCTGCTTTCATGGCTTCATAGAAGGAGTGATGTATACGATAGGGTGAGGATACATGGGTCTTGGTGTTTAATTGCAGATATAAGATAGTCCCAGGATCTATACCTCCTCCTGCTATACGCAACCCAAACTTCTATCCTTGCTTCCATTGGCTGGGGTTGACTATGAGGAGTTGCAGGGGATTACAGGCACCTTTCTGGCATTTCTTGGGCTCTGGTAGTCTGATCTTTGTTAAGCTGCCTTTGCGATGATCACCATCTCGTCCCATAGGTGCATTCTTCCAGGTAGCAAAATATACACAGTCCCATTTTGGGCAAAAGTAATCATGTTTAGATATAGTGGTGTAAATGGTGGCTGCAGAACTTTTTCCTGTACACCGTCCCCATCCGTAGGCTCCTTCTGGACACATGTATTTATCATCATGGTAGTATGCTCGCTCACATGACCCACATCTGTGGTAAGCATTTCTGTTAATTGCATCACAAGCATCAAAGTTCAAGATAATTGGTTTTGTGGGGTTTGCAAGGGGTTTTGTCGCATTTAAGATGGCTCCATCTTCATCATTCCAGCGTATCTCAAATGTATAATATGAAGGGTTTTGTCGAGGGTTATAACAAGTCTTACTTTTCCCCTTCATGCAAATATTCAGTTCGGTGCCATTATAAATACACCGGCTGACTGTACCAGTGCAAGTATAGTAGGAGTGATAGAGCAAAGTCTGAGTAATCTTTTGTCCTGTTCGGGTGGTTATGCAGGCTGCACAAGGGGGTAGGGCAAAAGTCTTTTCCAGGATTCCCAGGATCACCACTCCCACAAGGAAATAGTGGAAGAACATTGTGATTACAGTCTTTGGGAGTTATCTGGAAAGTTGGGTATGATGAACTTGTTGAGTTTTCTCCGGTTTCTGCTGTGATGGTCACTCTCGCGTGACGTAGGTGGATTCTGAAGATTCTCTATAAAGCTGGCTGTCTCCTCAAGGTGAGTCGCAATGGAGTTTCGGGATCATTCACAGACGTCCATTGGCCAGGATCAGGAGCAGCTGCCGGCTTCACTCGACTGTGGTGGATCCAGGGTTCAAATTCTGCAACTTTCACTGCAGTGGGGGTTGACAGGATGACGACGTATTGTCCCTTCCAATGCGGTGCCAGCGGGGTCTTTCTCCACTCTTTCACCCACATGGACGTTCCTGGCTTGAAGGGATGCAGAGGCTCGGTCAAGTTGATGGGTAGTCGATCTTGCACCCACGTTTGGAGATTCTGCAAGACAGAACCTAAAGCTAATAGTTCTTGTCTAGTTATTTCAGATCCTATCTGTCTCATGTCTCCCTTTATTCCCTGCACTATGGGTGGAGGTCGCCCATACAAAATCTCAAAAGGGGAGACTCCTAAGGATCTGGTGGGAGCTGAATGTATCCTAAGAAGGGCTATGGGGAGAACTTGGAGCCACTTCAGGTGTGTTTCTTGGCAAAGCTTGGATAACTGAGTTTTCAAGGTTCTATTCATACGTTCTACTTTCCCTGAGCTCTGGGGTCTGTAAGCAGTGTGTAACTTCCATTTTATTTGCAGAGCTTGAGCTAACTGTTGGGTCACTTGGGATACAAATGATGGACCATTGTCTGACCCTATAGTTGATGGTATTCCAAATCGGGGAATGATCTCATGAAGCAATACCCTAGGTACTTCTCGGGCTTTCTCAGTTCGGGTGGGATAGGCTTCTACTCACCCTGAAAATGTGCAGACTAATACTAACATATAGTGATATCCATTTGCACGGGGCATTTCAGCAAAGTCTACCTTTATATCACTCATTGGGGTCACCCCTACTGACTGAACTCTTGGGGGTGGAACAGGACCTTGCTTTGCATTATTTTTGCCACATATCAAACATTGCTGTGCCACTGAGGTGGTCAGGGATCCTAGCAGTGAAATACAAAAATGGGGTCTCAGGGCTTTTTCCATGGCTGTTTTTCCATAATGTGTGGCTTGGTGAAAAGCTTGAACAAAGGCTGGCCCTAATGCTTCAGGAATGACTGTAGGACCTGGAGGTGGACTACCTTCTGGGGGTGGCAGCACTATCCAACCTTGTTCTGTCAAGACTCCTCCCTCCTTTTCACAATAATAATCTAACTCTCTTGTAGTGTATCGGGGTGCCCAGGAACTGAGGGGCACAGGGAATAGGGCTGCTTGCATTACAGTATCTTGAGTTCTAACTTGTCCTGTGGTGGCTGCCTTCCGGGCTGTGGCATCTGCAAATCTATTCCCTCGGGTGACTTCTCCTGCTCCTGCCTGATGACTTCGGCAGTGCATGACTGCCACTTGTTTGGGGGTCCACACAGCATCTAATAACATCAATATCCCGGGCCCATACCTAATGGCCTTACCCCCTGAGGTGATCAACCCTCGCTCTTTATACAAGGCTCCATGTGCATGCAAAGTAGTGAAAGCATATTTGGAATCTGTGTACACATTTATGCGGAGTCCTTCTCCTATCGTCAAGGCTCTGGTGAGGGCTATCAGCTCAGCTTTCTGTGCAGAGGTTCCTGGGGTCAGGGCTGAGGATTCAACTACCAGATCAAGGGTCACCACTGCATATCCAGCACAACGATGTCCATTGATGACCAAACTGCTTCCATCCACAAAGAAAGTCCGTTCCGGGTCCTCTAGAGCAGGGGTCTCAAACACGCGGCCCGCGGGCCGCATGCGGCCCGCGAGAGAACATTGTGCGGCCCGCGATGGAGGGAAAGAAAAAAGCCTTGCTTCTGCTTCTGCCGTTGCTGCCGTGGCAGCGGCAGAATCGACTGTCAATTTTTTTTTTTTTAAACCTGGCTTCTGCTGCTCAAGCAGCAAAATCAGCTGTGCTGCGGTCCCTTCCTCTCTGCCCGGAGATCCCTCATTGTGCTCCATCAGCGTGTGCTTTTCAAGCCGCGAAGAGAGTATTCCCCTCTCGCGAGGCTTGAAAAGTGAATAGGATTAAGCCGCGCGAGAGGGAAATACTCTCTTCGCGGCTTAAAAAGCACGCCGCTGATGAAGCACAATGAGGGATCTCCGGGCAGAGAGGAAGGGGCCGCGGGACAGCTGATTTTCTGCTGCATCAGCAGAAGCCAGGTGTTTTTTTTATTTACCGGGGGGGTAGGACTGGAAATGGGCTATTGGCAGGGGGGGGGCTGTAGGACTGGAAATGGGCTATTGGCAGGGGGGGGGGTAGGACTGGAAATGGGCTATTGGCAGGGGGGGTTATGACTGTAAATGGGCTATTGGCAGGGGGGGGGTGTAGGACTGGAAATGGGCTATTGGCAGGAGGGGGTGTAGGACTGGAAATGGGCTATTGGCAGGGGGGTTATGACTGGAAATGGGCTATTGGCAGGGGGGGTGTAGAAGAGGAAATGGGCTATTGGCAGGGGGGGTGTAGGATTGGAAATGGGCTATTGGCAGGGGGGTTATGACTGGAAATGGGCTATTGGCAGGGGGGGTTATGACTGGAAATGGGCTATTGGCGGGGGGTTATGACTGATAATGGGCTATGGTGGGGGCTAGGACTGGAAATGGGCAGGTGGGGGTTAGGAAGGACTGGAGGGGGGCTGATGGGGGGAGTTAGGACTGGTAATGAGCTATGGAGGGGCTGACTGAAATGGGGTAATGGGGGTTAGGGCTGGAAGTGGGCTATTGGCAGGGGGGGTTATGACTGGTAATGGGCTATGGTGGGGGCTAGGACTGGAAATGGGCAGATGGGGGTTAGGACAGGAGGTGGGCTGATTGGGGGGTTAGGACTGGTAATGGCCTATGAGGGGAGGTAAGACTGAAAATGGGGTGATGGGGGTAAAACTGGAAGTGCGCTATGGGGAGGTTAGGACTGGTAATGGGCTATGGGGGGGGTTAAGAGTGAAAATGGGGTGATAGGGGGTAAAACTGGAAGTGCGCTATGGGGAGGTTAGGACTGGTAATGGGCTATGGGGGGTCTAGGACTGGTAATGGGCTGGGGGGGGGTTGCTAGGACTGGAAATGGGCTGAGTGGAAGGGGGGCTTGAACTGCAAATGGCTGATGGGGAGGGGGGCTTGGAATGGAAATGGGCTGTGAGGGGAGGGAGCTAGGATTGGAAATGGGCTGATGGGGTGTAGGATTGGAAATGGGCTGATGGTGAGGCTATGATAGGACTGGAAATGGACTGATGCAGGGACTAGAAGGGAGCGGATGCTGGGTGGGGCTGGAACTAGAAAGGAGCTGATGTTAGGGGAGGATTAGAATGGGATGGAGCTGGGAAAGTGAAATGGAGAGGGAAAAAATATTTTGTCTAGGAGAGAAGACAAATCTACAATTGGCCAGGTATTGGGAGAGTAAGTGGGGATTGAGGATGGAGGGGTAAAATTGGAGTGGATGAAATAGGAATGAGGAAAGAGAAAAAGGAGAAAGATTAGTATGTTAAAGCAGATGTAGAGAGAGAATGGAAAAAAAACTAGGAGAGAAGAAAGGGCAAATGGACAGCAGACGATGGAGAGTTAGCAGAAGACATGAAGAAACCTGAAGAAAGTGGCTGGAACAATTGCAACTGAAAAAAAATGCACAAAAGGTAGAAAAATCTCTCTTTATTTTGAATTTATTAACTGGAATATGTCAGCTCTGGGAAATGTGCATCATTAATGTTTGCGCTTTGTTTAGTACAAGAGGAAATTAATTTATAGTTTTATTTCTACAGTGTTGTTGTACATTCCAAGTTTGGCTTTTGGGGTTCCCAGTTTAATTATTGTCTTCCTGTTTCTAAATCTTTTAGTCTTTCTTTATCCATACTCATTAAAGAGGCATGTTTACTAAAAGTTAGTGTATGGTAACATTATGCAAATATTTATGCAAATGAGACCCCTTATGCAAATGAGGCCCCGCGTCTTATGCGGCCCCCGGGTTACTTTACAAGTCCTCATTTGGCCCTCAAAGCAATTTGAGTTTGAGACCCCTGCTCTAGAGGGACATCGGTCAAATCAGGGCGACTTGAAAATACGGTGTCCATGGTTTCTAAGCAATTATGATCAGGTGGCCCAGGACCAATTGGAAACAACGTAGCAGGGTTCAGAGCTTGACTGACTTTCAACTGTATCCGGGGTTTTTCGCACAGCATGCTCTGATATTTCAGCATTCGTGCATTGGTTAGCCAGAAGTTTCCTTTGTGTTCCATGAGAGTCAGAACAGAGTGTGGCACGGTGACTTGAAGAGTTTGTCCTAGTGTGAGTTTATCTGCTTTGCCCACTAGGAGGGCTGTTGCTGCAACAGCTCTCAAACAAGGGGGCCATCCTTTTGCGACTACATCCAATTGTTTTGACAGATAGGCTACTGGTCGTTGCCAAGATCCAAGAGATTGAGTCAATACTCCCAATGCGTTTCCTTGTGATTCATGGACAAAAAGATGAAAAGGCTTCTGAACATCTGGAAGACCTAAAGCTGGGGATGACATCAGAGCATTTTTCAAAGTCTGGAATGCTACATCTTGTTCAGGTCCCCAGTCTAGTGGAGATTTTTCCATTCCTTTGGTGACTTGGTATAGTGGTTTTGCAATCAGCGCAAAGTTGGGGATCCATATGCGACAGTATCCCGCAGCCCCCAGGAAGGCTCTTACTTGCCTCCTAGTGGTTGGAATGGGGATACTGCATACAGCTTCTTTGCGTTCTGGTCCTAGACGTCGGATCCCACTGGACAACTGGAATCCTAGATACTTGACTTCAGTTTGGCATAGTTGTGCTTTGACTCTTGAGACTTTGTATCCAGCTTCTTTGAGAAGGTGCAAAAGTTCACTAGTAGTTTGTAGGCATTCACTTTCTGAGTTGGTGGCTATGAGTAAGTCATCTACATACTGAAGAAGAACCCTCTTTCCTGGGTCCACTGGATAACTTGAGAGATCTTGATTCAGGGCAGCACTGAAGAGGGTAGGTGAATTCTTGAATCCTTGGGGTAATCTGGTCCAGGTGAGCTGGCCCCGCCTTCCTGTTGTGGGGTCTTGCCATTCAAAAGCGAATAAAAGTTGACTGGTGGGGGCTAGGCGCACACAAAAAAAGGCATCTTTCAGGTCCAGAACAGTGAAATGAGTAGCCTCAGCGGGGATCAGTCCCAAGAGAGTATAAGGGTTTGGTACTACTGGATGTATAGTTTCAACTGCATCATTTACTCGCCTTAGGTCTTGTACTGGGCGGTAGTCCCCTGTCCCAGGCTTCTTTACTGGAAGAAGGGGGGTGTTCCAAGGTGACTGGCCTTCCTTGAGAAGTCCGTACTTCAGCAGTTTCATCAAATGGCAGTGAATTCCTTCTATGGCTGGTCGAGGGAGAGGATACTGCTTCACATGCACTGGTTCCACTCCTGGCTTGAGGGTGACAATGACAGGGGCTATGTTCTTCGCTAGGCCAGGTGGATTATCTTCTGCCCATACTTCAGGTGGGGCTATGAGGTTGGTAGGTATACAGGGACTAGTTGACTTTATTGGAGGTGCACTATAGAACCGCTACTCTTCTTCTCGGGGAACAGTAAGCACCATCAATCCAGCAGGCTTTGGGTTCACAGTCATTTTCATTTCTCCCCCTTCAGCAAAAGATATCTGTGCCTGGAGCTTGGCAAGCATGTCTCGGCCCAGTAGTGGAATAGGGCACTCAGGCATATACAAGAACTGGTGCGTTATCTTCTGTCCCCCTAGTTCACACATGCGGTTCTGTAAGAATGACTTTGTGGCTTTATTTCCAGTGGCTCCCACAATGGTGACAGATCGTGAGGACAGAGGAGCTACTGGCTTGGCTACTACCGAACGTTCTGCTCCTGTATCTACCATGAACTCCATGTATTGGTCCCCTATCTTTAAACTGACCATAGGCTCCTGGGGACCCAGGGTGAACTTGGAGCCCGGTCTGGCCTAGTCTTCATCTATGTCGTCCAGGTCATAGCCCGTTGCTACTGCCACTCCCTCAATGGCTTCCTCCCTCTCCTGCTGGAACTGTGTTTGGTTCATTCCTCCCCTCCTTCGAAATCGTCCTCCTGTCCTCCAGGGACTCCCTCCTCCCCTTGCAGGGGCGGAGTCCAGATGTGGGCACTAATTTCTCCAATGTCCTTCTTCTTTGCAGTAGGCGCACTGATTTGCACCCAATTGAGGCCTTTCGCTTCCGCGGCCTCTTCCACGTCTTCTGGTCCTTTGATTAGGAAAACCTCCTCCACGTCGTTCGGTTATAGCAGCAGCAAGAAGATCTGCCTTCTTCTTCATCTTTCGTTCACTTTCTCTGTCTCGTTCATTTTCACGATTCACAAATACTTTCTGAGCGACTTCCATTAACTGAGCTGTATTCATGCCAGCAAATCCATCCAATTTCTGCAATTTTCGCTTTATGTCTCTCTGGGACTGTCTAACAAAGGCCGCATTTACCATGCGTAAATTTTCCTGAGCTGCGGGATCATATGGGATATACAATCTATAAGCTTCAGACAACCGCTCATAAAAGGCCGCTGGGCTCTCATCTGGACCCTGGAGAACTTCCAATACTTTCCCGATATTCATGGCCCTCTGGCCTCCCTTCTTCAGGCCCTGTAATAAGGCCTGGCGAAATCTGGTTAGGGCCGCCGCCCCCCTTTCATCATTCAGGTCCCACCCGGGATGTTCATTGGGATATTCTGCAACAGCTGCTTGTGGGGGATTTATTCCTCCCCCTTCTACAGGGTTTTCTTCTAACCAACGGAAGGCTGCTTGCCTGATTCGCCCTTGCTCCTCAGTAGTAAAGAGGGTAGACAGGAGCTGGCGACAATCGGCCCAGGTAGGCTGATGGGTTTGCATAATGCTAGACATTAATTCTGTTAATTCCTGAGGCTTGGCTGTATAGGATGCATAATGCGTTTTCCAGTTCAATAAATCTGTGGTGGAAAAGGGTACATAAACTAAGCTAGTTGGTCCTGGTGCCATCTGGCCCTGATCATTTAAAACAGGTATTCCAGGCACTTGGCGTAATGGCATTAGATGCCCTGCTTTCTCCTTCTTCTTGGGAGTTACGCTTCTTAAATCATAAGGCTCCCGGGCGCAAATCTCTTTGGTGGGTGACTCTGAACTGGCAGGAGAGCCTCCGCTTTCTATCTCGTCAGAGGACTCGAGTTCCCCCGCTGTGCTTGGGCCTGACTCGGGACTATCACTCGGGGTAGGGTGCTTCTTAGGCTGCTGCAGCGGTATTTTCTGGGGCTCCTCTTCTGGCTCTACTTCAGGTCGTGGTGCTGTGGGAACTAACTTCTGTGGGTGCTGGGGTAACCTATCCAGAATATCTGGGGACTGTGATAAGGAAGCTTATCATAGCTCAGGAAGGAGCTATAGTAAAGGTGAAGTGTCTCTGAACAAGCAACCTGTCAGTTCTGGTAGGAATAAGAAAACAGAATTTTCCCATAAAAGACTACCAGTCCCAGAATGCACCAGGTTTCCAACAGCCATTAGAGGAGCTGAAGTGGGGAAACGTGTGTTCAATCAGGAGGGCTATGAGGTAATCCCCAAGCACTCATCTCAAAGGGCAGGGCCTGATTCAGCACAGCTGTGCTGTGCTAGGGTGGAGCACTCATCTAAGCAGAATAACGGTAGAGTTTATTCTACAGAGAATTATCCTCAGAATCATCCTCAGTTTCATCTGGGAGATCCTCATCCTCAGTTTCATCTGGGAGATCCTCATCTTGGACAGCTTCATCATCGGGAGGATCATCAGAAGCAGAAGCCAGACAGAGAGGGCAAGAAACCCTTTGGAAGAAAGAAGAGAAAAGCATTTGGGAGGTCTAAAGGAGTCCAGAGCAGTACGTATACTGGGAGACATTCAAAAGGCCAGCATACACCATTGGACTGGGGAAAGCCAGAGGAATGGTGCTGCAGAGCTAGGAATCTCCAGACGGTACCTGTGAGGGAGACGGCTGCACGTGGAAGGGACCCTAGGACCCGTGCCAGAAGGTATGTGAAGAGAGATCCAGTGTCCAGGGATCTGGATTGGAAGGCTGGACATAAGAACTGGACTACATACTGGCCAGGCTATTTAAAGAGGAACTCTAACAGCAATGGAAGCTCAGGTATGAACACTGATCTATGCCCTAGCTATACCCTTGAAAGACAGCAGGGAAACAAGTATTCTCCTGAGAATGCTCCATTGAGAAATTCCTCTGTGCCAATCCATGATATTGAACCCATGATTGTTGAAGAAGGGGGAGAAGTCTTAGATACAGGCTGTGAATACATAGATTGCTCTCTGTCTAAACTCCTTTGGTAATTTACTGTTACAAAGTACAACAACCATCACAAAGAAATACAAACTTGTTCTTTAATCTACTCAGAAAAGCTCCTGAGTAGGATTATGAGCCACGCAGTAGAAAGCAAGCCAGCTAAGGGGTTTCAGCTGGGTAACTGCTAGCAATTGAGCCTTACCTAATTGCTTGTGAGCTCTGAGGAAATCACTTCTGAGTCTATGTGTGAAGATATAAGAAGTTAACCTGAAAAGAACAGTTTTTCCCTACTTTGTGGGTTTTGCTTGTTGTTTGATGCACTGCTAAGAAAATATTAGCTAGAGCCTACAGAAAAGACCAGTTTGTTACCAACCAGTCTTTATTCTTTTGATTTGATTGCCTGACAAGTTCAACTGTTGTTTTCCTGATTTTGTTTTTCCAAGTTTAACATTGAAAGCAAGTATCCTGTTTTATGTGCTACCAAGCATATCTGTGTTGGGAGAAATAACCCCATAAATAAATATCTTATTGGCTTTACACTCAAGCACAACTAATTATTGTGAGCGGCTGTGTCTGGTGTGAATGGACTGCATTTCCCACAATCCCTTGCAAATCATATTGATATATGCCTTTGCCAAGACTGTGAACATTCTCACCCAGGCATCCGTCTGACAGGACTCTGGGGCAGAATACACAGGCGGCTTCTCTTCCTTAACTTTTCTGGTTCCCCTAGTAGTAGCTACAAATATTTTACAGTGCTCCTCATAACAGCGCTTCATCCATGAGGGCTGCTGTTCACACACACTTAACCAGGAATCTATATAGGGGAACTGGTCAGGATACACTCTTAGTATAAGCTGATGAATTCGTAAAACTGTTTCTAAATCAAAGGTGCCCCCACGGGGCCATGAAGCAGCTAACACGGGCCACTCCCTTTCACATAACATTTTTAATCTGGATGGAGTCATTTTCGTACCATAATCACCCGAAAATCCTTTATGGAAATTCTTGATCATACATGCCAACGGAGTTTGCATGGACTCCATCCCTCCCATAATCTGAACGTACCTACGTACACTACCTACGTACTCAATGTACACGTAATGACGTACAAGACAACGAACAATAAGAATAGGTAGTATGGCTGCAGGTAAGGGGTCCGTACAGCCCACAGAACACTGGGGGGGACAAACACCACTCGCTTCCTCCTGTTCGCGACCTGGGCGCGGTTGCTCGGCCAGGAACTGCGCTACTTAGGAGTTCATTCTCACTCGGTCTGTATTTCAAGACCTCTCACTCACACAAGCAAGCATATTTCAACAAGATATCATATTTCAAGTGCCCAGGTTTTCTGACTAACTGACTATTCCAAACAAGAAGGGTCGATGGCTTCGGCTTCGGCTTTCTCTTACGCGGAGCTTACTAGGACCGCCCTTATGGGAGGTGATCAGGCTCCCTTGTCTCGCACACACTCATGCGAGATTTCCCAGTTAGTCTATACCAAATATACCAAATCAGTCCTGCGCATGCAAGACGTTGTCCCAGGCTGTTCTTTCTGACTATCGAATCACAAAAATGTCTACTCACCGGATCCGGTCCCCGATACCACACCAGCTTCTGAGTTGGAACCTGGACTCCCCCTGGTCGGAGGTATTGTCCAGCTGGACCCGATGGCCCGCCGAGGCAGGCGGAACCCTCTCCGGCACCAAGGGGATGGCGGCGCCTGAGGTTTCCTCCGCGGTCGGACAGACACGGTTCCAACCGGGCCAAACCTCAAGGCGAATTGCATGGATTATTTACTTGAATACCATTTACCACTCGCACTTCCTGGCCAACTCACCAAGAATATGCTGTAGCAAAGTGCAATCAATGAATAAATCCAGGAGTCAATTGACAGGGTCCAAGCCAGTTTATTGTGCACAGGCCCAGTCAGTCAAAGCTTCAAAAGGAACTGAGCAAAAGTTTCTACAGAGACATAACCATTTATACCTCTTTTTCAGTTTGATACATAAGAACTTTCTATTGGTTCCAACTTGATACATGCAAACTTCTCATTGGTTCTACATTTCCTGCACCTGTCCAATTAGAAATCCCTCCGGAGCCTAGCAACCAGCCCCCTCCCTTAGGATCGCTCTAACAATGGTGCAGTTCTTGATTTCGTTACTTCTCTACTGCAAGGTTATCCCTAGCTCCAGGAATGCATATATTGAAACATTTCTGTTCTTCCACACACAAGAGAATAATGGAAGACTTATGAATTCATAAAAACTTCTTATTAAGCATTTTAAAACAGTTTTCTCATTTCTCACAGATTTTTGGTTCTTTTCTAGCTATAATGGGAGTTAGGATCCAGGCCTAACTTACAGGCCTTTCATAGTAGCAGGCCATGCTAGGCCATAGCCTACCACAATAGGTCCTGGGACAGATGGAGTGCTAATCAAAAATATAGATAAGAAACTCATCGTTAACTTGGTGATTTTCTCCACCAGCATATCTGCAAATGTTTGTGATGCATATGGGAGAACAGTTGGATCACTAGAACCTGATTTGCTTATCAGCATTGGAGCATTCTAGAATTAGATGTAGACAATCAAATTTTCCCATAAAATACTCTGCCTTCACTGTTACAACCCCTTACTGATATATTATTAGGTTCTCCTTATAAACATGATGGAATAAGTGTCTGGATTTTTCCACTATTGCCTCTCAGGGGTACAGTACACAATTCACTTCATTAAGCACAATTCCTTGGAAAACTAAGGGACAATCTTACTTCTTGTATGATGCTATTCATGCAGAGGAAATTTGCTCTTTAATATATCATTCAAAGAAGGATGCCAGGTCTCAACTGCTAGCTAGTTGAGGTAACCGAACGTCATAAAGGTCCCTGCGATATTTCCTGTTATACAAAGATAATTTCTTAGCCAGATACAGATAAAATTGGTTCAATCAAATAATGATCCAACCATGGTATACTACAGAGGTACTCAAATCCAGTCCTGGAGGGCCGCAAACCAGTCAAGTTTTTGGGATATCCCTAATGAATATGCAGACATGCCGTGTGGTGACCTGCAGTCTTTCTATATCCGGAGATAAGAAACGATCACTCCATCCTAACATCAACATGTATATGGTAGAAAATACTGGAGCACAAAAGAGAAACAGAATCTGAGAGGAAGAATAGGTCTCAGATTAATATAAGACTGCACATCAGCCATGGGAAAGCCCCTCTAAGCTGCTGTCCCAACATATCATCCTTCGGTATCCAGTCATTGCAGCTCAGCACGCTGTGGAGGTGTAGCCTACTGGTTAGTAGTGATATCTCCCAAACCAAGGGTCATGGATTTAATTCCCTTTTGTTTTGTTTTTTTTTGTTCTTTTTTTTATGCCAAACATCCCTGATGCCCATTGACCCCTTCTCTCCGCCCTCTCTCCACCCTCTGCGGGACTTATCGCCACTGGTGATGCTAACATAGAAACATATAAACATAGAAACATGATGACAGAAAAAGACCACATGGCCTATCTAGTCTGTCCTTCCATAACAACAACTACAACAGTCCACTGCTTACCTTTAGAGATCCTCTGTGTTGGTCCCATGCTTTTTTGAATTCAGTTACTGTCCTCATCTCTACCACCTCCACTGGGAGACTATTCCATGGATCCACTACTCTTTCTGTAAAGAAATATTTCCGCATATCACTCCTGAATCTATCTCCCTTCACCCTCATCCCATGTCCCCTCGTAGCAGAACTTGCTTTCAATTGAAAGAGGCTCTCTCCCTGAACATTTATGCCACGGAGGTATTTAAACATCTCAATCATATCACCTCTATCCCGCCTTTCCTCTAAGGTGTACATATTAAGATCCTTAAGTCTGTCCTCATATGCTTTATAATGAAGCCCATTAATCATTTTAGTAGCAACCCTCTGCACCGACTCCATCCTGTTCACATCCTTTTGAAGGTACGGTCTCCAGAATTGCACACCATACTCCAAATGAGGTCGCACCAAAGACTTATACAGAGGCATTATCACCTCCTTTTTTCTGCTAGCCATTCCTCTCCGTATGCACCCAAGCATCCTTCTAGCTTTTGCCCTCGCCTTTTCTACCTGTTTAGCTACTTTAAGATCATCAGACACAACCACGCCTAGGTCCCGCTCTTCTTTAGTGGACAAAAGTACTTCACCTCCTATACTGTATTGCTCCCTTGGATTGTTGCAGCCCAAATGCATGACCTTACATTTTTTAACATTAAATCCCAGCTGCCAAATTCTAGACCATTCTTCAAGCTTAGCTAGATCCCTCCTCATGTTATCTACACCTTCCTGGGTGTCTACTCTATTGCAGATTTTGGTATCATCTGCAAAGAGGCAAACCTTACCCGACAGCCCTTCCGCTATATCACTAACAAAGATGTTAAAAAGAATCGGACCAAGGACAGATCCCTAGGGCACACCACTGGTAATATCCTTCTCCTCAGAGTGAGCTCCATTTACTTGTACTCTTTGTCGCCTCCCACCCAACCAATTTCTAACCCAAGCAGTAACTTTAGGGTCCATCCCTAGGGTGCTCAGTTTGTTTATAAGTCGCCTGTGAGGAACAGTGTCAAAGGCTTTACTGAAATCTAAATACACCACATCTAGAGCTCTCCCTCGGTCCAACTCCCTGGTCACCCAGTCAAAGAAATCAATCAGATTTGTCTGACAAGACCTGCCTCTGGTGAATCCATGCTGCCTCGGATCCTGTAATCTGCTGGACTCCAGAAACCTCACTATTTTCTCTTTCAGCAGCGTTTCCAATAATTTACTCACCACCGAAGTTAAACTAACCGGCCTGTAGTTTTCAACCACATCCTTACTTCCGCTTTGTGTAAAGGCACCACATGAGCCTCTCTCCAGTCCTTTGGCACCACTCCCGACTCCAACGAGGCATTGAAAAGGTTAGTCAGTGGAGTTGCTAGAACGTCCCCAAGTTCCCTCAGTATTCTAGGGTGTATCCCATCTGGTCCCATCGCTTTGTCTACTTTAAGTTGAGCTAGTTTCTCACAAACACAGTCTTCTGAAAATTGTTCAAGATGTCCCTTGCTTCTGTTCTTATTTGTGGGTATTTTCTGAGGTCCTGCTCCTGGTTCTTCATCTGTGAACACAGAACAAAAATATTTGTTAAGCAATTCCGCTTTATCCTTATCAGCTTCTACATATTCCCCCCCTGCACCCTTAAGTCTGACAATACCACTTTTGCCCTTCCTCTTCTCACTAATATATCTGAAAAATGTCTTATCCCCCCATTTTATTGCATTGGCTATTTCCTCCTCCTTTTGAATCTTTGCCTTCTTGACTACTTTGCTAGCTTCTCTAAGTTTTTCCAAATACAGATGCCTGTCTTCCTCTCTCTGTGATCTCTTGTATTTCATGAAGGCCTCCCTCTTTTTCTTCACTTTTTCAGCTACTTCCTTCGAAAACCATAGCGGTCTCCTGTTCCTTTTGCCTCCATTTTAACAAAAAGGTTGGTTGCCCTTAAAATACCCCCTTTCAGTTTTGCCCACTGTTTTTCTACATTCCCCAGCTGTTCCCATCCCACTAACGACTCCCTGAGGTATTGGCCCATCTTCGCAAAGTTAGTCTTCCTAAAGTCTAAGATCCTCACCTTGGAATGGATTCTAACAGCCCTAGTCCTAATACTGAACCACACCATCTGGTGATCACTGGATGCAAAATGATCTCCCACTACAACATCAAAAACACTTTCACCATTGGTAAGCACCAAGTCCAGTATGGCCCTTTCACGTGTGGAGTCTGTTACCAATTGCCTGAATAGTTCTCCCTGTAGAGAATCCAGGATCTCCTTACTTCTAGATGATACTGCAGCAGGAATGTGCCAATCAACATCTGGCATATTGAAATCTCCTATCAGTAGCACTTCCCCTTTCCTAGCAATGCTGCGTATGTCTTCAATTAACTCTCTGTCCACCTCTTCCTCTTGTGAGGGAGGTCTGTATATCACACCAATGCAAATAGATTTCTCTTTCCCTCTTTCTAGTTTAACCCACAATGCCTCCTCTCTCCCTTTTAAGCTCTGTAATTCCAAAGCTTTAATAGTAGTTTTTACATATAGTGCCACTCCTCCTCCCCTTCTTCCTACCCTGTCCTTTCTGAATAAAGTATAGCCAGGTATAGTTACATCCCAGTCATGGTTTTCTGTGAACCATGTTTCTGTAACTGCCACTAAATCCAAGTCAGCCACTCCCACCAAAGCTTCAACTTCAGGGATCTTATTTCCCATGCTACGGGCATTAATACACACTGCTTTCCATATGTTACCCCTGTTACCCATTTCCATAAAGGTATTTAATGTATCACCTACCTGGGGGCTTTCACTTACCTGGGGGCTTTCTTCACACATCCCCAATGAATCTAGTTTAAAGCCCTCTTCAGTAGATTAGCCAGTCTACTACCGAAGATGCGTTGACCTTTCTTGGACAGATGGATGCCATCTCTGCTCTGCAACCCTTGGAACAGCATCCCATGGCATAGGAAACCAAAACGCTCTTGATGACACCACCCACGCAGCCATGCATTCATCTCCAGGATGCGAGCCTCTCTGCCTAACGTGCGCTAGCGTTGTATCGGGTGACGACTGAAACCTTGGGGTATGTTTACTAAATGGCAATAACGTAGCAGCAGCTATGTTATCGTGCGTTAAGTGACATTAACGCACGTTAACGTCACTTAACGCACGATAACGTAGCGGCTGACATATGAGCAGTCAGTCGTAATGCAGTAGAAATCTTTAAAGCCCAACTCCTCCAGCTAGTCCGCATGCGTGGCGTTTTTTAGAAGCTATGAAGCTCGAAGAAGACTAACCTACAGAGGAACGTGGGCAGCATTCTGACAGTAGGTAATTCACTAACATTTGTGATTTATGGTATGCAGTGTCAGCTTGTGAAACTATAAGAATACATATTTTTTCAATGTGGACATTGATTTGGAGTTTCAAGAGGTCATGATTTGTTTTAAATATATTCTTTTAGACCCTCCTGATGAAACCCCTCACGGGAGTGAAACGCACAATTGGCGCCATAAGGAGGCGTTGAGGACAACAATTAAGATAAGAAATTGTTTTATTTATTAGACTTCGACACAAAGGTGGTGGAGAATTGGTGATAAGCTTTTCATTAAAATCCAAAAAAGTCATTGATGCTAATAAGTGCACGAGAAAAAAGCAGGCAAAGAATCCTGTTAGTCTACAGCGCTATGTGGTCTGAGACTTTTTGGACACTTTAACGTTCATGGTTTAAACTAGTGACTGTTCTCTGCTTTTCCTTCCTATGAGAGATTATATGCAAGATTATGTCCATTTGAATATTGTTTGCTTGGAGCTATTTCCTGATGCTATAAGTGCCGTATTAGGCACCCCTGGACAAGGCACCTTAGAGGGCACCCTGGGTTATGGAACCATAGGTTAAGGTGGCCTAACAAGGTTACGGTGCCCTAGGTTAGTGTGCCCTAAGGGCTGCAAGGTGATTCAGGATGACATGCATGACCTGGGAGGCATAGAGACAGATGTAGCCCTAACACTGGATTGAGCACCGAGGAAAGGCAATGAACAGGTGAGTGAAGGAGGGAGAGCTGGGAGCTGCTGGACCTGCCCTATTTGCGGGCATCCCATGTGACTGCCAGTACTGTTGACAAACGTGTTGGGGGAACCGTACCACAGCACAGGGTGTTGGCAATGTAAAGTACTGGAAAGACAGTGGGTGGCAGATGATGGGAATATGTGTCCCCCAGTGGAGGCGGAGGTGGCAGGATAGTTACAATGATGGGTGGACAGAGGAGTGGTGGTGCCATGCAGATCAGGCACAGGTGAGGCAAGCACGAAGAGGCGCAATGCAGGAAAGGGTAGCAGTGCAGGACATGGGGTGGCAGCCTGCACAGGCAGACAGGGCTCTACACAGCTGACAGATAGACGGACTGAAGGAATGTTGGCAACTGTGGCGAGGGTATTATGGGCTGGCAGCACAGATCTGCAAAAATATGGCTGTTACAGGCATGCAAACTATTTGAGTAGGACAGGCATGAAAGGAGGGAACAATGAGGAATTGAAACCATAAACACTGCTGAGAACGTCATTGTACTAACCAGTAGACTATACCTCCATGGCACATCTCACAGCAGTGGCTGGGTACAGAAGGACTGCAGGTCACCGCACAAACTGTCTGCTCTGAGTGCCAGGATAGGGCAACCCCACCAGTACCCATGATGCAATGCACATGCTGAATGGCTGTCTACAGCTGATCACCAAATGGGGTCTGCACCTCTCCGGTACCTCAGGTTGGAAAGACGAACTGACAGTGCGTGATACTAGCACAGAGTAGCCACAGACTATGCCATTGTGCAGGTTCTGTGTTCACCCTGAGGGATAGGATGGGTGCCCAGCACCGAGTCCGCAGTACATGTGGTACTAGAGATAGGTCCTGCTGTATATCCCCATCACTACCGGTGTGTGACAGGTGTTCCTTGCAGTGCATCCAAGGGTAATTTGGTGCCCATCTGTATTCTGCAGTCACATGTGGCCTTTTTTGACCAGACATTGCCCAGATTAGTGCATACCCAGTGTTAGGGTCTGGCTGACATGGGCACCTGTTATCAGGGCAGAGGGGTTTCTAGACTTGCATGAGGTGTGTGTAATCGTGCCTCTACAGGTCAAAGTGGTATACACTATATACCCCAAAGGGCCCACAATCACCCTTTGTGTAGGTAAGGGACAGGTGCCTGAACCCAGGTGGAGCAACCTCCATCCTGCTAGCATAAGACAGCTTTCCAGAGTTGGTGAGCCAGAGCCATACCTGTGACTGGGGCAGTGGTAGACCAGTAATAATGCTGGGATTAAGTCTGGGAAACCTCAACTGCCTCACACCATGGTTTACCATTCACCAGCAGATGGCACAGTCAGACTGCACCTGCAAAGTGTTCCAACCATGCACAGACTAACTGCAGACAGTCCACTAGCCAATCCATAGTGCATGCTCACAGAGAAACTATGTGCACCAAGCAGGCATCTCAGTAATTATAATGCAGCACTGGGGACACACAAGTATCACTAGAGACAAATAGTGTAGGGTGCTATGTGGGAACTAGACATGCCATGGTCACTGCTCGGTCAGAGTGAGAGTGTCCTCCCAGCATGACATGCTGTGGCCACCCTGTCCATGCAGGCAGTGGTCGGGCACTACAGTGTCGCAACCATTGCCCCACACCCTGTGAAGATGCATCCTGGCCAATCTGCCCTGTTGGCCCATACCCACAATACCTTGCTCCCCATTATGCACATATTCAGGCTAACGCTGGTAACCGTGGGACATTGTGGGCCCAGTGAGGTGTGGGCAGCCACAAAACAATGGGTAGACATACACACACACACACACACACACTCCTATTGCAGCATTGTGCAAAGATAGGGGTGGCTGACAACCCTGCCTGCCACACTGGTCCTGATCACAGTGCCAACACTGATAAACTGTGCAGGAGGTAGTGGTAGTGCTCTGGTGATAACTGCAGCTCCGTGCTGGGGCCAACAGCCTGACTCTCCTTGCAGCTTTGGATTGTGGAGCCTGTGTGAGTGGGTGTTTGTACCCCTGTTCGCCGCTGCTTTGGGCTTTGCACATGTATCTGTTGTATTTGCATTGTAGGGTAAAATGTAGGGACATGCTCTGCAGGATCCACAGCTGGGACTTAAACCTGTGACCCTCTGCTTCTGGATATACTGGCTGGGTGTACTGCACCACACATGCATAGCAGTCCCTGGAGCTACCTGTACTTTATCTCAGCCAGATCTTTTCTGTTGCACTGCCCACCACATATTGGTACAGGGCTGCCCTAGGTCCACTGCAGGCAGGTGATACTGCCCCCTCTAGCAAGGGCATACACCCCCCTGCCATGCTGACATGACCATATGCTGTCGGTGCTGGTAGTACGCAGTCCCAGGCCATCCACTGTGTGGGTAGGCGGTCGCCTAGGGAGCAGGGTCTGGGGTGGGGAGGAATACATGGGCATCCTCACATCCGCACCATCACTGCCTACCACTATTATGTCCCTTCCACTTGGGGGAGGGTTGGCTGGGGGGGTTGTCAGATCAGTGCCCTTGCAACTGTTAGCTAGGGTGGACCAGGTAAATGTAGGTGGATTGTGTTTGGTCTTTGTCAGTTGCTGTCCTGCTGATTTCCGGTTTCTATGTTCCTATGTGCCACCTAGACGACTGCCTAGTCCACCCTGTGCCCCAGCTGTCCCCACTACATGTCCCGCCTGCAGCCCCCTATGCCCCATTTGCACCATTGCCATGGTGGCCTTTCATACTTGGGCACTCTGCTGTTGCTGCAAATGGAGCACTACTATCACTTTCTTGGGCTCCCTGCCTATGTTGTACATTGCTGACGCTAAAATGGTTTCTCTCTCCTGCAAATGTGCATTTACAGATAGGTTTTCATTTGTGGTACTTTTCAGCCCTTCATTTCGCAAGCGACTAACTCAAACAGAACCACTGCTATTAGCTCTCCGTATGTATTATGTAAGAAAAGAAAATAACTTCCTGAACGCACACAAGTTCGATTGTAATATATGTTTATTGTCTATTGTTCTTTGTAATATTTGATTATTGTTCTTTGTAAATAGTTTTGACACAGCTGCATGCAATGTTACTTGTACATAGTAACAAATTACTGTTCCATGTAAAAGTATATAAAGAATTGTTAAACTGTTCCCTGTAAACCGCCCTTGTTCTCTGGAAGGGGTGGTATAGAAGAAAAGAAAAGAATAAATAAATAAATAAATAAATTTCCCCATGTTGGTGTGGCAGGAGCCTCTCCCCATCCACTCCCCACCCATTGACCCCTTCTCTCTGCCCTCTCTCCACCCTCTGCGGGACTTACTGTGGCCGGTGACTGTAACGCGCGTTAGGTAATGTTAATGTGCGTTAACGTATCGTTAACGTGCGTTAACATAGTCACTGCTACGTTACCGCAGTTTAGTAAACATACCCCATAGTGTGCCCTACCAATGATAACTGGAATTGCTCCATCAATGAAAATTGTGGCAGAGTAGCCTAATGGTTAGAGCACTGGCTTTAGGAGCCAAACAACCTGGGTTTAATTCCTACTAGTACTCCTGATGGCCTTGGGCAAGTCACTTAACCCTCCATTGTCTCAGAAAAATCCAAGTTATCATGTCCCAGTTTAATGTGCATTACCAAGTTTAAGTTACAATACAAACTGCTTTGACTGAAATGTTAAAGCAGTATAAAAACCCTGTTAAATAAATTAAAATGATTAAAGAATACACGAAAATCAACAGACCAGTCTGAGGCTTCTTCATATGGAATGCCTCGGGTGTCCCATACCCACACTTAGGTTGGTTTGGTGAGTGATGTCACTGAGATGAATGGGGACAGGCAAGCAGCTTGTAGGTAGATAGTCCCATAGCATGATGCAAGCCCAGCAAAACAGACACAGTTTTCTCTCCATTGCTCCAGCTGATGAGCGGGCTTGTCCCAGAAGACTGATGATTTGGCACTGTCTCCCCTATTATCAATGTTCTTCTTGTGTTTTTTTTCCATTACTATGATGCTGAATTTCTAGCACTGAGCTTTTTATTGGTTGAAATGGGAATGCACCAGGTGATCATAACCTCTTCATTTTCCATAATCCTCTTAGGGTCGTCGTGATCTCAATGCTTTTTCCAGTACAGCAATGTTGTAATGTTTACAAAGTTTCTAATGGATGATATGTGCCACCTTATTGTGTTTTTCTTTATAGAAAAGTCCCCCCATCTGAACTTTACAGACAGCTAAAAAATGTGTAACCATTTCCAGCTCTTCATTAAAAAATCTACATGTTTTAGGGGTATGTTTACTAAAGTGCAGTTACGAAGCAGCGGCTACGTTAATGCGCGTTAAGTAACATTAACCCGCGTTAACATTACCAGATGCAACATGCTTATGTGGAAACAGTGTGGTGCAGTACACACAGCCAGTGTGTCCTAGAGCAGAGGGTCACAGGTTCAGGTCTACAGCTGTGGATACTGCAGAGCATGTCCCTTTATTTTACCCTACAATGTAGATACAACATCAAAATGTGAAATCCCCACAGCAGCGGCCAACAGGGGTAAAAACACCCACTCACACAGGCTCCACTATCCAAAGCTTCATGGAGTCAGGCTGTTGGCTCCAGCATGGAGCTACAGTTATCACCTGAGCACTACTACTAGCTCCTGCACACCTTAGCAATGCCGGCACTGTGATCAGGACCAGTGTGGTGGGCAGGGCTGCCAACCACCCCTATCACTGCACAATGCTGCAATAGGAGTGTGTGTGTGTGTGTGTATGTCTATCCATTGTTTTGTGTCTGCCTACTCCTCACTGGGCCCACAATGCTTACACTGTTTCCAGCATCTGCCTGCAAATGTGCATAATGAGGAGCAAGTTATTGTGGGTCTGGGCCAGACAGGGCAGACTGGGCAGGATGCATCTGCACAGGGTATAGGGCAATGGCTGGGACATCACAGTGCCCAACCACCACCTGCATGGACAAAGTGGCCACATCACGTCTTGCTGGGAGGACATACTCACTCTGACCGAGCAATGACCATGGCATAGCTATGTTCCCACATAGTACTGCATAGCCTCTGTCTCAGGTGATATGTGTGTGCCCCTGTTTTTGGAGGCCCAATCGCTAAGCTATATGCTGGTTGTCTGTGCCATGCAACCCAGGTCTGGGTGTGCATAGTTCCACTTTGAACATGCAATATAGACTGGCTAGTAGAGTGTCTGCAGTTAGTTTGTGCATGGCTGGAACACCCGGTGTGATGCAGCAGGTACAGTCTGACTGTGTCTGCTGCTGGTGAATGTCAGACTATGGTTGGGGGTTGCAGTGGCTCCTAGTACTACTGTTGGTCTGCCTGTGGCCTAGCAACCAGTCCAGATTTGGTCTGACCTCCTGATGACAGGTAGTAAGGTGCCTTATCCTGTCTACTGTAGTGTGCACAGTACTGTCAGCACTCAGAATAATGCTTGGGATGTGCGTTGTTACGTGCCATAATCTGACCACTTAACCTATGGCGCCTAAACGTATAAGGCATGTAAAAAGGTATGTAGTGTCATGTGTGTTATTGTGCGTGCTGCGTGTCAGCCACTGTGCAACACGCATTGTGGCGTATGGGCATAGAGCCATTCTCCACAATGCGAGTGCGCCGCAATACTGCATCATAATATAGCAGACATGATGGCCACTTGGTGGAACATATTTTCATTGTGCTTATTGTGGTTGTTTGGGATAGTGGTTGCAGATGTGCGTGGAGCCAAAATAGGTTGTGGGTTTGTTTCCCACAAGTTCCTTTTCCTTTCTTTTCATTTGTTCTGCTCACCTTACCATACAATGGCTCCGGCTTCATCACTTCTCCACACACCCTTTCTTCTCTTCACTGTACACTGCAGTGTCCCCTCCATGCAGCCTATCCGTCACATGCTAGCTGTTACATATGGTCCCTTTCTTTGGGCTGTCTGGGTGGGCAGTTGGCTCAGTGGTTTGGTATTGGTGTCAGTGAGCTGTGTTTGGGCTCCTCAGTGTACCAGTTCAATTCCTTCATACTCCTTTTTGGATCTCTTGCCCATTTTACCCTTGTACACACACCATCCACACAGCTGGCCCTTCAGACCGACCCCTGACGCCCTTTCCTTTTAATTTGTTTACACTTCTGCATGCTGTTTTCACTGCACACCATTTCATTGTGTGTGTACATGTGTTTATCTGTGGCTCATGTCCCCATTTCAGACTGCGTTATCAGCTGCCTGTGGTCTATGGCCTTATACCTACGGCTCCGTTTCTCATGTGGCACCATATATGCACATCCCTCAGCACGTCTTCTACTGTTTGCATGCCTTTGATTGCAACCCCTTCGGATGCACTGCTGCTTCCCGTTGGCTGTGACATTAACACGTGGTAGATCCAGGGTGCACTGTACCGCGCATTAAGCGCCTTGTAACATTTTTACCAAAATCTGCATTACTGTGCTGTTCCTTGTTAATCTTGTACTTAATCTTATCAGCCTGCACCTTATCAGCCTACTTAATCTGGTCAGCCTGTAGTTTGTCCCACATAAAACACCTAATATGCATCCAACCATATCCTTGACCCTCATCATCCTCACCTCCTTGACCCCCAACATATCACATGCCTTTAACCATGGTATTAGTCACATCCCAATCCTCCACAACCATGGCAGAAGAGGGTTTGAAAACCCCCGCCATACCTCAACAACACTCCACTCACATCTCCTACATATCCCTCTACAGAGCCTTAAGAGAATCCAAGCTGAGAAATACAAATACCAACACTTACTCAAATGTGCACTTATAAATGCTAGATCAATACGCTCGAAATGGACTGTAGCCATGGACCTGATAACCTGCCATAACCTCGATATCTTAATGATAACTGAAACATGGCTATCTGACTGTGACAATGTTCTAATCAACCAGATGTCACCACCTGGTTACTCGGCCTATGCCTGCCATAGGACTCACCAGAGGGGAGGAGGCACACTCATCCTTGCCAGATCCGAACTCCAATTTGCTCTAAACAACACCAATAGCTCAACCTACCTGGACATAATCTCCATATTGAACGAACACTGCTCAATTAACCTACTGTACCGAGCACCAACACCATCACCAGATGACCTTTCATCAATAATTGATCTAGCCTGTAACTCCAGTAATCCACGCTCCATGAATTGGTTGATGGGAAATTTCAACCTACCCTCCTTACTAGATACACATTCATCAGCCTTCCTGGGCTATATGCAACTCATCGACTCCCCCACGCATAACAAGGGTGGTAAACTGGACCTGATCTTCAGCCCTCAGACCTCTGTCAATGCACCCCAGAGCCTGCTACTCTCCATAACACCTGTACCCTGGTCTGACCATAACCTACTCCTATTCCACATACCCACCAACTACCCTAGCAACTTCAACAATAAGGCAAGTGCCCCCCCTAGAACTATGACGACACGCTTTCGGCCTCTTGTTAAGGAGAAGGCCCTCGAGAAGATCCTACCTCTCCTCTCTAATGAATCCCTTGACCCAGACGAATTGGTATCCAACTGGGATGATGCCATCAGAGCCGCTGCCTGTCTCCCAGCTACCAACAAGAACCCAGCAAAACGGGAACACGCACCATGGTACTCCCAGGACCTGCGAGCTTCGCTTCTCCACCTGTGCAAGCTCGAGAGACAGTGGTGACACACCCGGACCTCTGAGGCACTCGGGGCATACTCCGCTCAACTACAGCTACACCGGAAGAAAACCATGGAAAAAAGAAAACAGTACCATTCTGAATTACTAAAGCGATCTTTGAACAAACCACATGACCTATTCACTATTGTCAAGACCTTGACAGGCGACCCAGCTCTAGCCCAATCACCCACGCCCCAGCCGCAAGACTATGCCAATTACCTACAATCAAAATCGATCCAGACCAATACGGTTGCAACCATCACATCTTTCTTCACCCCGAATGTCTCCTCCCAGCCAACCTCTCTGCTGAAATTCTCCGAGGTATCCAATGAAGAGATCATAGATATTATTACCTCTATTAACCTCACTACTGCTCCTAACGATCCTTGCCCCGCAAGCTGGATTAAAGAGTTGCGCCATGACCTCAGTCCAACAATATGCAGAATCCTGAACCAATCCCTATCAACAGGGTCCTTCCCTCAAAGCCTAAAATACACATCCATCCGTCCTCTGTTAAAAAATAGTAAACTTGATCCATCTAAAGTTGAGTCCTTCAGACCAATTTCGAGCATCCCTCTACTTGCTAAAATCTTTGAGAAAGTAGTCCAGTGACAAATTCAACACCATATCGACATTGAAGCATCCCTGGACCCATCCCAACATGGCTTTAGAGAAGCACACGGAGTTGATACCATCCTTACAACCCTCTTTAACAATCTAGTCACTGGATTTGACAACATCCACCAAGGATATGTCCTCATTTTCTTGGACATAGCAGCCACTTTTGATTCGGTGAACCACCAGACTCTATTACTTCGCCTCAAGGAAAAAGGAATACTAGGCTCAGCGCTAGCCTGGTGTAAATCTTATCTGTGCAATAGATGGCAACAAGTCAGAACAGGATCCACGACCTCAGAGCCATTCCCACTGAAACAATGTGTACCTCAAGGCTCATCCCTATCTGCATTGATGTTTAACATCTACATGCAGCCCATCTGTGCATTAATTCGATCCTTCAATGTCCAATGCCTAGCCTATGCAGACGACATCCTCATTTACACACCCTTCAAGATTGATCAACCTGACTTCTCTCCTATATTAAGATGCTTTGAAGCAGTGGCAGACTGGCTCCTCTCTCAAAATCTACGAATTAACCACAGCAAAGCAGATGTTCTATTCGTCACGAGAAACCAGAAGTTCACACCACCTCCCTCTCTACAAGTCAACAACACAGAACTTAAGGCAAAACCCACAATTCGCTATCTAGGTATTACCCTTGACCAGAGGCTAGACATGTCAGCACATATCAAAAACACCACAAAAGCGATTTATCACAAAATCAGATCACTATGTCACCTCCGACCACTATTGGACTTCCCTGAATACCGATCAATCTTCCAAGCCTTAGTTATTCCTCACCTCGACTTCGCTAACATCATCCTTCAGGGACTTCCGCAGTCGACTCTAAGCCCGCTCCAACTTGCCATGAACTCAGCTGCAAGGGTTCTGTTAGGTCTATCAAGGTCAGACCATATAACGCCAGTCCTGAAGAACCTACACTGGCTACCCCTGCAGGCCAGAATCCACTACAAAACGCTTGTCCTGACATTCAAAGCCCTCAAGTGCCAGCCACCCACGCCCATCAGTAAACGTCTTCACAGCACTCCAGCCAACAGAATCAGGAGATCCACTTTGATGAATACCCTTGAAGTCCCCAAGTTATTGATAAAATGTACAAAGACAACAGCCAGTAGAGCCTTCTCCATTTTCGCGCCCATGGCTTGGAACGCCCTCCCTGCAGAAATCCGAGCTATCCCCAATTTACCGTTATTCAGAAAAGCTCTCAAACATCACTTGTTCCTGCTACATTACCCTGATAATAACTCTGGTAAGCACACAGCCATCACTTTACCCTCCTCCCTAGCCCATCCCTTTGTTCAGCCCCCCTTAGAGAACGGTTAATCACTTGTCCCCACCTTCTCTCCCTGACCCAGGAGCTCTAGACATCTGTTTACGAACCTTATTTGTCCTGTAAGAATGTTCATAACCTGTATATAGTTTCTCCCGGTTCTTCCAAGTTGACTACCCCTGTTCAATGTAAACTCAATGTGACCTGCTTCATTGTAGTATGTTTTGTTCAACTGTAAACTGCACTGATTATAATAGCATGGTATATAAGAGATATAAATAAATAAATAAATTACCTGACAAGGCTTGCCTTAACGCTGCACCGCCCACTCCTTTATATGGGCATCCGTAACATTACCGGGGAACTTAACGATGGTAACATTACCGCGATTTAATAAACATACCCCTTAGTCTTTTTTTCTATGCTTGCTGTGAACCATCTTGTCTGTAACCACTGTTCTGGGTTACAACTATCAATCTCTTATCCTTAGGTTTCAGTTCAGCTGTCCTGTATGTCTGGTTTTCATTGACTTATTGTTCCTGGAATAACACTTTGGGGTATGTTTACTAAACTGCGGTAATCGTACATAACGCGCGTTATGTAATGTTAACAATCGTAAGCGCAGCATAACGCGCGTTATGCTGCGCTTATGATCATTAACGTTACATAACGCACGTTATGATGCGCTAACGATCGTAATGCCCCGCGGCGCGGTAAAACACCGCAGAAGGTGGAGAGAGGGCAGAGAGAAGGGGTCAATGGGCGGAGAGTGGGCGGGGAGAGGCTCCCTTCACACTAACGCACTGATCTGAAGAGCTCAATTCCAACGCGAATGAAAACCTGCCGTTAAATGCACATTACAGGGGAGAGAAACCATTTCAGTGTCAGCAATGTACAGCCCAGGCAGGGAAACTTAAAAAAAGTGATAGGTGTGATACATGTGCACAGAACAAAAGGGCACATAAACACTGACAATGACCCCAACAAACTGGAAAAAAAACATAACCAAGCTGGCCAATAGTGGTATCAATGAGAAACATCAACCCCCCCCCCCCCCCGAGTAAGCTCCATAGAACAGATATAAATCGTGGAAGGGTCTATAATCCGTCCCCATACAAGGTGAATGAGCCCACAGTGAAATAGCGCTGCTCAGGGTTTTCCCCACCATCGGACAGGGTTCCTATGGCGTGCACATGTCCCACAACATCAGGGCGGGCATGTCGGAACGGCAACTGGACAGATGCCGGAGAAGGGGATACAGAGGGCCGCAGGCGGCACATGCTGTGGTGTAGCTGGGCCACAGTGCGGACTAGGGTGATGCCTAGGTGGCCCATACGAATGCTGAAGCAGCAGAGCAGCCAGACAGCAACTGCTGAAGGCCCAACATGGGCACGACTGTGTTTCCCACAGTGTCACAGGGGATAGTACCCAGCAGCTACCCCCAAGGGCACGGAACATTGGCAGGCGGTGCTGGGGGGAAGCGTGGACACCTATGCAGGCACCCCTACCCCAGAACCTGCACCATAGGCAGCCGCCTACCTGCACACTGGATGGCCTGAGACTGCGCACCACCAGCACCACAAGCAGAAGGGCATGTCAGCATGGTGGCAGAGGGATACTGGTGGTGGAGGTGGCAGTGGCAGCTGCCCAGAGCAGACCGTGGCCTAGCCCTGTGTAGACGAACAGTCATGGTATCACCATGGAATGTACTGACTCTGTGACAGCAAGGTGGTGCAGTGCACAAAACCAGTGTATTCAGAAGCAGAGGGTCACAGGTTCAAGTCCCAGCTGTGGTTCCCGCCAACCCAGTCCCCATATTTTACCCACTACTACAACGTGCTAATACAGACAGCACCTTTATTTCAGATGACGTAAACATGCCCAAGACACCTACATTTTACCCTACAGAGCACAGACACCATAAACATGCACATTACCTAGAGCAGAGCCTCCCAAATGCAGTCCTGGAGAGCCAAACACCATTCCGGTTCCATGCTGCCTCTGATAAAGATGCCTGTGCTGCATTTCTATGCGCCACCCCCATGGTATGCAGATGTATCTCATGCATATTCATGAGGGACAGCATGAAAACCCGAACAGTGTTTGGCACCGCAGGACTGGAGTTGGGAACCTCTGCCGTAAAGCAGCAGCCAACAGGGGCAGACACACCCGCACCCACAGGCCCCATTAACCAAGACATTTAATCATATATTTACAAACTATGTATATATTATCACAGATTTTTTCACTATTACTAATTTTCTCTTTTGTTAAACCGCTTTGATTGTATGATAAGGCGGTATAAAAATCCAATTAAATAAATAAATAAATAAATAAATAAAGCCTCCTGGAGAGGCAGGACATTGGGCTCTGCGTGCATCTCCCAATACTAGCACTTGCATACCTTAGTAATGCCACCCTAAACCTGGGAATATGGTACACATCTTTAAAGAGGTTGCTATGAGTACTGGCAGATAGCAATTCCTAGGTTAAGTACACTTTTCTGAGTGAGCTGCATCATAGCAACCTTTCTGATGTCTGTGGAGTGTGCTACAGGTCTTGTGTCTGACAGTGTTTACCAACCTGGGGAGTGACTCCTACAGTATTGCGTACCATAGCCATGCCTGCACTGTGCCCAGGACTGGTGTGGTGGCCTGGGCTGCCCAACACCTCTATAGTTGCACAATGCTGGCATAGGTGTGGGGAGTGTGTGTCTGTCTATCCAGTATGTGGTGGCTGCCAACACCCTCCACAGCCCACACTGCTAGCACTGTTGCCAGTATTGGCCTGCCAATGTGCATAATGAGGAGCAAAGCACCGTGGGAATAGCCTGGATAGGGTGGCCTGGCCTGGATGCATCTGCACACGGCATAGGGCAATGACTCGGACATTGAAGTGCCTGGCCACCACCTGCATGGACAGGGTGGCCATAGCATGTTCTGCTGGGAGGTCACTCTCACCCTGACTGAGCAGTGACCATGGCATGGCTAGGTTCCCCCATAGTGCTATATAGCATTTCTCTCATGTGATATTTATGGGTTTCCTTTTGGGGCCCAATCACTGACTTATCTGCTTGATGTGTATGCTGACATCCCCGTTCTGGGTACATGCATCTCCTCCAGGACCATGCACTAAGGACTAGCTGGCGGACTGTCTGCAGCTAGTATGTGTCTTGCTGGAAAACCTTGCGGGGTGCAGCGGCTGGAGGCTTGCTGCTGGAGAATGTCAGATAATGGTGGGGGCAGCTGAGCATTTCCAGGCCTGCCGTCTGTCTGCTATTGTGTTAAGGATGTGTACCGCTCTCTCGGTTCCCCAGCAGGACTGGGGTTGTTGGTTCCCCCTACTGCTGCCATTGCAGGGAGGTAAGAACATAAGATATGCCATAATGGGTCAGACCAAGGTTCATCAAGCCCAGTATTCTGTTTCCAACAGTGGCCAATCTAGGTCATACGTATCTAGCAGTTTCCCCAAGGGACACAGGTTCCACAATGCTTGTATTGGTTCAAGCATTGATATCCTGGGTCCCTTCTTAATAATGGTTTATGGACCTTTCCTCCAGGAACTTGTCCAAACCTTTTTTAAACCCAGCTACACTAACAGCCTTTACTACATCCTCCGGTAACAAATTCCAGAGTTTGATTACACGTTGAGTGAAAAAATATTTTCTTTTATTAGTCTTAAATAGTTTACCTTGTAGCTTCATTGCATGTCCCCTAGTCTTTCTATATTCTGATAAGGTAAACAATCGATCTACGTTTACCCGTTGCACTCCGTTCATTAATTTATAGACTTCTATCATATCTCCCCTCAGCCGTCTCTTTTCCAGGTTAAAGAGCCCCAACCTTTTTAGCCTTTCTTCATAGGAATATCCTTCCATCCCCTTTACCATTTTGGTGGCTCTTCTCTGAACCTTTTCTAAAATCGCTATATCCTTTTTAAGATACGGCGACCAGAATTGCACACAATATTCAAGGTGCGGTCTCACCATGAAACGATATAGAGGCATTATAATATCTTTTGTTTTATTTTTCATTCCTTTCCTTATCATACCTAGCATTCTATTTGCTCTCTTGGCCGCCGCTGCACACTGGGCCGAGGGTTTTAACATGGTATCCACAATGACGCCTAAATCTTTTTCCTGGGTGGTGGTTCCTAATGTGGAACCTTGCATCGTGTAACCATAGTTTGGGTTGTTCTTCCCTAGGTGCATAACCTTGCACTTGTCCACATTAAATTTCATCTGCCATTTTGATGCCCAGTCTTCCAATTTATCAAGATCCTCTTGCAATTTTCCACAATCCTCTTGGGTTTTAACAACTTTAAATAGTTTTGTGTCATCTGCAAATTTGATAACCTCACTCGTTATTCCACTTTCCAGGTCATTTATGAATATGTCAAAAAGCAGCGGACCCAGCACAGATCCCTGGGGTACACCACTATTCACCTTTCTCCATTGGGAAAATTGGCCATTTAGCCCTACCCTCTGCTTTCTATCTTTTAACCAGTTCCTGATCCACAATAGTACACTGCCTGCTATCCCATGACTCTTTAGTTTTGCCAAAAGTCTCTGATGAGGGACCTTGTCAAAGGCTTTCTGAAAGTCCAGATACACTATATCAACCGACTCACCTTTGTCCACCTGATTATTCACTCCTTCAAAAAAACATAACAGATTAGTAAGACAAGATCTTCCTTGTCTAAAGCCATGTTGGCTGTCTCCCATTAGGTCATGACTATCTACATGCTGAGTAATTTTATTCTTTATGATGGTTTCTACCATTTTTCCCGGTACTGATGTCAGGCTCACCGGTCTGTAGTTTCCCAGATCACCCCTGGAACCCTTTTTAAAAATTGGTGTTACATTGGCGATCCTCCAATCTTCAGGTATTAGAGATGATTTTAATGATAGTTCACAGATTACTAATAGCAGGTCTGCAATCTCGTATTTCAGTTCTTTCAACACCCTTGGATGTATACTATCCGGCCCAGGTGATTTGCTACTCTTCAGTTTATCTAATAGTTGTAATACATCTTCCCGATGTATCGATATTTCCTTCAATTCTTCCGCACCTTTAAATACCACTTCAGTCATGGGTAACATCCCTACATCTTCCTCAGTAAAGACTGAAGCAAAGAATTCATTCAATCTCTCCGCTATCGCCTTGTCGCCTCTTAGTGCTCCTTTAACCCCTTTATCATCTAATGGACCAACTGACTCTCTCACAGGTTTTTTGCTACGAATGTACTTGAAAAGGTCTTTACTTCGCATATTTGCTTCCGCAGCAAGCTTCTTCTCAAATTCTCCCTTTGCCTGCCTTATCAATGCCTTGCATTTGACTTGCCAGTGCTTGTGCTGTTTCCAGGTTTCGTCGTTTGGCTCTTTTTTCCATTTCCTAAAAGATGCTTTTTTGGCAACAACAGCCTCTCTGACCTCACCTTTAAACCATGCTGGCAGTTTTTTGGACTTCCTTCCACTTTTCTTAAAGCGTGGAATACAGCTGGTCTGGGCTTCCAAGATAGTATTTTTCAACAACAGCCAAGCCTGATGTATGTTTTTAACCTTTGCAACTGCTCCTTTTAGTTTTTTCTTAACTGTTTTCCTCATTTTATCATAGTCTCCCTTTCAAAAGGTAGACTGTGGACTTATTGGTGGGTGATCCTGTTTCCCACCCTGAGCCCCAGAGAGTGGGTTGTGTGGTGGTACATAATCTGCCTATGGGTCCATACACCCCCTCCCCTTCACCTACAGCAGGTAACGATGGCACTAACACAGGATATGCACTATTCTGGGTGCAGCATCGCCCATAGGGACTAGACATGACCGAGACATACAGCAGGACACAGATGTATCCTAGGTGTGTCTAACTGAACTACCTAGCACACACTGACGGGGACCTGCAGCATGGTGTATTTCAGCCATGAAAGGTGCTGTGGACCTGGTGCTGGGTGCCCCACCTCAACCTCAGGGTGGGCACAGTACCTGCACAATGTGACTGTCTGTGGCTACTCTGTGGCAGTGCCACACACGGTCTGTTCCCCCCTACAAGGTTGAGGTGCTGTGGGGGTGCATACCCAATCTTGTGCCCATCTCTCGTCTGCTGATTTGCATGTGCAGTGCATCATGGGTATGGGTGGGTTACCCCTATCCTGGTAACCACAGCAGACAGTTTGTGTGGTGACGTGCAGTTCTTCTGCAGCCAGCCAGGGCTTTGTTCACAGCCTTATAAGGTGTCCTATAGGGGACATTATAGGGTGCCTTGGCAGACAGTACACTTTATAATGTGCCCTATGGAGTGCGTTATGGGGTGCCTTATGCGGCACCTTAGGTTATGCCACCGTGAGGGTTTGTTTGCTGGCAGCACTAATTAAAATACACGTCACATGCCTCAACAATCACTACTTAAATGTAAAGGGTGCTGCCTCAGCTAGCTTTATACATTAGGCCCACTGGGGAATCAAACCCATGACCCCTGTACCATCAGTCAGTATTGTAACCATTGTGCTACAGCTCTGTTACTGTGCTTGTATGCCTGCGCGCCTTCTTAAGATTAACGCGCGGTAACATGCCCTGTAGCGCTCGTTCATTTATGGTGCCTTGTAACGCGCGTTCTCGGCGCGTTCTCGGAAACGATGTACCGCCCATGTCCTTATTTGGGGTTTCTGTCTCTACCGCGGCTCCTAACACGAATCGCACTAACGCAGTTTAGTAAACATACCCCTTTGTATTTCCCACTGTATTTGTGCAGCTGTCACTTGTTTTTCCTCATTTCCCGATTTATTTCTTTAAAACAATTTTTATTTTGAAAATTATGACACTTCCTTCCCTATATATACTCATGGATTCTCCCTCATTCCTTCTACTTATCAGAATGTTTATCCAAGTTTAATGATGGAGCTGGATTCTGGATGTTTACATTCACATTTCAACACTTTTGCATATTTAGATCTGAAGATGCTCTTAAGTAGGTCTAGAGGCCTACGACAGTAGCTCTCTCTATATAATCTATTTCTATGAGGCCATTTCCTCTTTTGGTTTAAGGAATGTACAGTCTTGGCATACACTGAGTCTTATAAATTACCTTATAAGCATGGAGGAGTTTTCTTGTTCATATGCCCAGTTCTTCAAGATCTTTAAAAGGCCCATCTACAATTCCAAAATTGTCTGAGAGTATGGGAATTGCAAGCTGATTAATGACTTGTATCTTATTCTGTGATGTTAAAGCACATTTCACTATTCATAGTGTGTGTCTTAGGATGAAGTTTCAAAACTGTGTGGGAAAATTGAAAAGTGTATTCTGTGCTCTTTACATGAGGAGGAGCCAAAGGGCAAGTTAATCAGTGCAAACTGTCGAACTGGGTACTAGAAAACCCCAAGATATCCCAAACTATAGACTTTTGGTGAGATGCCTGAGAGCAGGATGAACTAAATGGACTGTCATTAAACAAACTGTGGATGAAAAACAGCAGTCAGCAGAGTTTAGTCTTTTAGAACTTTGATAAGAATGAATCAACAATTTGTATGTCACCCTAAATTGTTCATGTGTGTAATTTGTTGTTACTCAAGCAGAATCCGTCTGTAAATTGTAATCAGTGGGAAATTTTGGGTCGCATAAGGATCTGCCCACTTTGCAATAAGGGGGTGGGGATGGGGGAAAAGAGAGAATTCTTCATGTGGTCTAAACTGAGCGTGGTTTTTTAAGTGATCCTATTTGGGGGAGCAAGGGGTACAGAGAGATTGTTTCAAAGTGAGGGGGGGGGGATTTCATTGATCCTGTGCCTCCAATATAACCTCCCTACCCTTTTGCTATCCCTCAAGTGAGGACTGAGGCAAAGTTATGCTACTGTTACTATTACTACTTATCATTTGTAAGGTGCTACAAGTACTATTCAGCCCTGTACATACAGATGTAAGAGATAGCTCCTGCTCATCAGAGCTTGCAATATAATCAAGATGAACAGCATCACACAACTGGGAACTAGCGTATGGCGAGTTATATATAAGGAGAGTGAGGTGTCACTGTGGGCAGCAGTATCAGATTTAAAAGAGAGACAGGATGGGAGCACTTTTGACAGCTTCTGCCACCAGAACCAGTTGTTTGGTTTGGGAAGGAATAAGCAGAGGGGGCAATTCGGGTCCTGGAGTCAGTGAGCAAACCTGGAACCTACTACTACCATTACTGTTACCACTGCTACTACTCTATCATTTACTATACATTCATGTAAAAGAGAATCTTTGCCCCACAGAGTTTACAATATATTCAAGACAGACAAAAAGAACAAACAGAGGACTAGGTTAATTCTTTAAGGAAAATGACTACAACACACATAGGTGGAAAACAGTAGAATAAGAGGGTCAGGATCCAAAAGCAGGCTTGAAAAGGTGGGATTTTAGCCTGGATTTGAATAGGACCAGAGATGGAGCATGACATGCTGATTCAGATAGTCTATTTCAGACATACAGTGCAGCAAGCTGGAACGAATGGAGTCTGGAGCTGGTAGTAAAAGGGCACAGATATAGTAATAGTGATTTGCCTGATGAGTGGAGTTACCGATTAAGGGTATAGGAAGAGATAAGGAAGGAGAGGTAATGAATGACTGCATATGTAGGTCAGTAGGAAAAGTTTGAACTGTATGCAGAAATGGATAGGGAGCCAATGAAGTGACGAGAAGAGGGGTTATGTGAGCAGAGCAACACTGGCAGAAGATTAGCCATAGCTGAGTTTTGAATAGATTTAAGGGGAGAGAGATGATTCAGTGAGAGTCCAGTGAGGAGCACGTGCAATAGTCTAGATGGGAGGTGATGACAGAGTGAATAAGGGCCTTGGTAGTGTGTTCAGAAAGGAAGGGCCAAATTCTACTGATATTATAGAGAAATAAATCACAGGTTTTAGCTATCTATTGGATGTACGAAGTGTGACAAAAAAGAAACAAGACTGTGGCAGCCACGCCCATGACTCAATGCCAGTTGGCTAACCGCTTATGTCACTGTGTTGTGCAACATCTTGCCACTATTCTGCTTTAATATTTTTCATCTCTCTCACTCTGTTTTTCTTTTTCAGGTTTTTTTGTAGCACACTGCTCCGTCGTTTTGTCACACAACTGGAGGTGGCAGAAATATGGAGCAAAGAATCAACTTGAAATTTCTGGCTAAGTTGGACAAGGGCCCAACTGAGTGTCTCCAACGTCTCCAAAAGGCTTATGGAGAAGATGCAATGTCAAGGCCACGAGTCTTTGAGTGGCACAAATGCTTCAAGACTGGACGCGAGGAGGTGGAGGATGACTCCAAGTCAGTACGGCCTTCCACGACAAAGACAACTGAGAACATTGACAGAGTGAACCAGCTGGTTCAGATTGATTGCAGATTGATGGTGCAGATGATAGCTGAGGAGCTCAGCCTGAACAGGGAATCAGTGCAGACCATCTTGATGCAGGAGCTATGGATGCGGAAGGTGTGCACCAAGATGGTGCCCAAGTTCTTGTATCGGAGAACCAGAAGGAGCACCGGGTCAATGTTTGTCGAGACTTGCTAGAGAAGATCGGAGAAGATCCAGAGTTTGTTGGCCGAGTCATCACAGGAGACGGGACTTGGGTCTTCCAGTATGACCCTGAAAGCAAGAGACAGATCCTGCAGTGGTAGACTCAATTGTCACCCAGACCCAAGAAGGCAAACATGTCCAAATCAAAGGATCACGGTCATGCTGATCGCATTCTTTGACCAGAAGGGAGTGGTCCATCATGAGTTTGTGCCTGAAGGTCAGACAGTCAACTAGCAGTTCTACCAGCAGGTCTTCAATTGCCTCCATGACCAGGTTTGATGCAGCAGGTGGGCTCTGTGGAGAGACAAGTTGTGGCTGATCTACCACAACAACGCATCTGCACTCACCGCGCTCAGTGTGAGGCAGTTATTGGCCAACAAACAGATCACAGCTCTCGACCACCCTCCTTATTCCCCAGATCTCGCACCGTGCGACTTATGGCTCTTCCCTAGGCTGAAGACTGTGCTCAAAGGAACTCATTTTGCCTCTGTAGAAGAGATCAAGGCCACTGTGATGAGGGAGCTGAGGGACCTCAAGGAGGAGGACTTTACCAAGTGCTTCCGTAACTGGCAGAAGCAAATGCAGAAGTGCGTTAACTCGGGGGGGGGGGGGGATTACTTTGAAGGGGACAATGCGTAATTTCTCTGTAGATTTTGTAATAAAATATTTATGGGACAGTCTCATTTCTTTATTGTCACATCTCGTATGCAGAAAGAGAGAAAGAAGAGTCAATGATGACACCAAGAGTGTGAGCTGAGGAAACAAGGAGAATGATAGTGTTATCCACAGAAATAGAGAATGAAGGAGAAGAAGGTTTTGGGGTAAAGATAAGAAACTCCATCTTGGCGAATGGCCAGTTTCAGATGGCAGTGGGACATCCAGGCAGCAATGTCAGAGAAGCAGTCTAAGATATGGGCCTGGATTCCAGGAGAGTCTTCTGTTTTAGAGAGGTAATCTAAGAGTCATCAGCGTAAAGATGGTACTGAAAACTATGGGAGGAGACCAGGGCACCAAAGGAACAAGTACAGAAAGAGAGAAGAGAAGAGGTCCCAAGAAAGAACTGAACAACTGAAAGCAGCAGAGGAGGGTCCATTAGAGCATACACTAAAAGTGCAATGGGAGAGATAAGAAGAAAACTAAGACAGACCAGAGCCCCAAAATCCAAGTGAGAACAGGATATTAAGGAGAAGGTGATGATCAGCAATATCAAAAGCATCAGATAGATCAAGAAGGATGAGAACTGGCCTTTGGATCTGGCTAGGAAAAAGTTATTGAAAACTTTAGCAAGAGCCATTTCTCTAGAAGGTTGAGGATAAAACCCAGTGGATCCAGAAAGACTGGAGACGAGAGAAAATCAAGAAAGTGGTGGTGACTGCACATTTGAGTAATTTGGATGTGAAAAGGAGGAGTGAGATGGCTGCTAACTGAAAGGGCAGATAGATTCCAGTGGAAAATTGATTGAGCAGTGGTGTAACCATGGCATGTTTGTAGGCAGCAGGAACAGCTGCAGTGGAAAGTGATAGATTGAGGATATGACCAATGGAAGGGATGACAGTGGAGAGACAGAGCTCAGCAGACAGGTGGGAATAGGATCAGAGGAACAGGCAATGAATTTGGAGGAGAAGATGTGTAATTTCCTCTTCAGTGATTTTAGAAAAGGAAAAAGGGGTGGCAGGAGTTGAAAGAAGGATTTAAGAATGAGGAGGGGGAAAGGGAGACTGAGGTGAGCATTGGAGAATGCAAGACTAATCTTGTAAACCTTGTCATGGAAGTAATCAGCCAGTCTGATTACGTCCCCAAATGGTCATATCAGATGAGAAGTCTGTTAATGGAGGAAGAGGCGATTGTTAGTGGGATTTATTCTTCATGTGATCTGAATATTCAAGCCATAACATTTTTTCCATCAGATGGAACTGTCAGAGTATAGTATCTTAAGTATATCTGGTTTTATGTTCATTCCTGTCTTTAAGCCTCAGTTTTCTGATTATTCAGAACTCCTCTAGTATCCGTACACTTTCATTGAGCTGATAAACTATTGGTACTAGAAGAAGGGATAGGATGATATTGTTCATGAAATGTTAACTCTTGGTCCACTTCTTGGCCTAGGGTACTTCTGTGATCTATGAGGTCAAAAAACACTCCAAACCTCCTGGGTCTTTTTCTGACAGGGGTAGGGAAAACACATTTTCAAGGCCTTTAGGTTTATAGATGACTTCCCACTATTAATTCTTCCCCAAAGACAATCATTTACTGGAGTACTTGGTGTTTATGAATAACTCAGGGCTATCATTGGGGGGAGGGGGGGAAGGAGAGAGAGGAGGATGAGGTGACTACCCTGGATCCAATCTTCTGAGTTGACTGCACTGCATCCCTAGCAACATAAATTGCTGTGAGCTGGGGGGCAAAGCCACATATATCAGTGTACCAGGACCCCACTGCAGCTGCTCCCGAAGGTCAACCCTAGTATATTTTGACAGATAGTAATATCATAAAAATCTGCTGCATCAGGGAATCACCTTTCCAATTTCCTTGGCAATGTACACTTTAGAGGGGTGCACCCATACTGGACTTTCCCTGTATTGGTACTTGATCAATATGGTGCACATCTCCTATCTCCGGTGGAAGAAGTTGGATACTTTTCTGATACAGTTACTATACAAATGAACTCCTGCTATCATAAGTTTTAAGCAGCAAATTTGTAGTCCTTTGGATTCCAGCATGCAAATTCACTTTGCAAACCAACCAAATTAACCAATACAGATTAGGAGTTTGGAGCTACTTTCTGTTTTACACCTTCAGATTCATTCAGGATCATAATAGACTCTGAGATAACTCCTCCTCTTGGAGTCCTGGGAACTCCAACCTTGAATTCTACCTATAGAAAAAGGGCTGGATTTAGGATAGTACGAATAGGCGGTCATCCAGCGTGCCATGTGACAAGGAACATAACCGATAGCCTTGAGATAGGTCTAGCACTGGGCAAGGAGGAGACACAGAGTGGCAGCTCACATGAACC
The DNA here is from genome assembly GCA_033557465.1 of Ichthyophis bannanicus. Lineage (NCBI taxonomy): Eukaryota > Metazoa > Chordata > Amphibia > Gymnophiona > Ichthyophiidae > Ichthyophis > Ichthyophis bannanicus. The sequence continues at coordinate 1,374,410,844 of CM066031.1, forward strand.
AGAAGAGGAAATCTCTCCAGCACCACTTCATTCTCCTGCCTGCCAGTGGTGTGAGATAAGTGCTCCCCTCTAAATAATTCACTGCCTCTCTTCCCAGATGCCATTTGAAGAAGTTGGAGATGTCCATGGGACAGGGGGGCCACCTCCACACATGTTCCTTTAAAGCCCCACAGCATGAACACTATTGGTAGCTTCAGTGGAAGTGGAACAAAGAGAAGTGGAGCAGGAGAGACCTCTGTGATGGGAGAAAAAGTGAGCAGTGAGAGGGAGTGTACTGGGGGAAGCTCCAGGAGGGGGGAGTGAGTAGTCTGAGGACACCATATCTGGGTATTTCTATTTTTTTTCACTGTACAAACAGAACTATACTATTGCCTACTATACTCCCTTTATTGTTGGATTTCAAAACAGAAACATAATGTTTAATAAAATGTAGGCTTAGTTTCTTTCCTGAACTGTTGTATATACAATGCTTGATGGAGGGGGGAAGGGACTCTCAAAAATCTGGCATATTTGATTAACTAGCGCCCCCCTTTTTTCCTAGGGCTGCCAAATAAGATGTTTTACTGTACATCTGTCCCAAAATAGGTTAAAAAATAAATTTAGTATATGAGACCTTTAATGAAATGCTTCATAGTACTAATTGAAATGCAGGCCTTGACATGCTTGCTTTCTTACTCTTTCACCCTTTAAGCTGGTTCTCCTCTCTGATATTTGCATTCTACAGTATATATTGTTCTAGTTCAGCTTTTCCAGGTGTCTCTGTTATTGGACTCTGAACCTATTGCATCACCACACCTGTTAGATGGAAAAGTACAGCCTGCCTCAAGAGAGAAGCAGTGTGGCCTATCTGTTGGTTGGAAGGAAGATCACTGAAGACTATACACACAGACCAGTTTGGAACTCTGTTTATCTGAGTTTGGGCTAGCTGCTAAAATAACTCTCTAATGTTTATCTTCTTAAGATTTAGGGCGAAATGTTTATGAGTGTTTTCATGTAGATGCAAAATGAGAAAACCCTTCAATATGTCTGGCCCTTAGTCTTTTTGATTGCCTTCACCTCTTTAAACTTTCCTTTGTCATATCATTACCATTAACCCCTATTGTAACTGTTCTCTGTGGACAAGCAGGAAGTAAGTCCTCATGTATGGGTGACATCACCAATGGAGCACCGCGTGGAAATGCTCCCAAGCTTCTACAGGAAGATTTTGGGAGGTGCCATCTTCTCCAGTCTTCGTTTTCCGTGGAGCCCCACAGACCTGCTTTGGTTGTCCGCCAGTAAACCTTCTCTTTTTTCCTCCTTTGGGGGTCATTTTCATTTGTTTATCCTTTCTGTCTGCCATCGGTAGCATCAGGCCCGTCAATCACAGTTCTGCTGTCGGCTGCACTTTTTTCAGTAATCTTTTTATTTTCTTTTTCCTTGTTCCTGTAACCTGCTGGCACCATTGAGCCATTTGATTTAGCCATGGCCATTTTCCCAAACATGTTGCAAAAGCCGGCCAGCGGTTTCAAAAACGGCACCAAATGTACCAGGACCATCTCGGTTACTGACAAGCACTACCAGTGCCTCCAGTGTCTGGGTGCCGATCACCAGTCCTTTTCTTGCAATTTGTGTTTGCAAATGACAAGGAAAAGCCTGAAGGGTTGAGAGAGGCAGAGAGAATTGCTCTTTGGTCAGAGGTCTGATTCAGCATTTTCGGCACCGGCATTGGTCCCAATGGCTCCTCTAAGTTCCACCAAGGACAAATCGACATCAAGAGGCTCCCAGGCTCATTCGGAGCTGAGGGGCTGCAGTGGCCCAGAGCATCCATCTGGATTCAAAGAAGGACTTGAGCTTGACTCCATCGACATAGAAGGGGGTCCTTCTGAGCACTGGGCTAAGATTCACATGCAACAACATTGGAGCCCTTCCTGACGCGATGTTGAGAGCGACAGCCATGAACAGCCCACCAAGGTGCCCCAGTGAGAGGAATCGACCTGCAGAGCAGTGGAGGGGCACCGACCATCTCCTTAGAAGCAATGCCATGCTGATACCCTTGCAGGGGTGCCAGAGACGGTGGCAGAAGTGGCTCAGGCCCCAAGGCCTTCGGAATCGGCAGCCTTGGGGGAATGCCCCTGGGCCCTTGAGGCCTGCATAGCAATGATGCTGATCCTTGAGACACATGCGTTATCTGCGGAGGCATTGACATCAGGGTGCCAAAAAGATCTGACATTTCTCTCTCGAGTGTGCCGTAGTTCTATGTCCCAGTGAAACCTCGAAAGCACTCAATACCTCATCAATCCCATCGATGCGCCAACTCCCCTTGAAGTCTGAGGGAACTCCGGGCTGAATCCCAGAGGTACATTGACTTCCTTATGGAGTTGGACTCTGATGGCTGGCTAACAATGTGGAAGTGGAGACCCTGTCAGAGATGGACCCTGAGTGTCCATCAGACCCCTCCCCTCCACACGAATGACAGAAGTCTTCTCCAGAGAACATGTCCTTTCAGAACTTCTTGAGGGATATGGCCAGGGCCATCCCATTTTCTCTGGAGGTATAGGATGAGACCAGGGTGAAGGAGTTGGGGATCCTACAGTACCCCTCGGTTCCCAAGAAGGCAGTAATGGTGCCAGTGCACCAGATCTTACAGAGGCTGCAAATGAGGATGTGGGAGAACCATCTCATGGTACCCTCTATCAACAGGAGGCTAGACTTGATGTATCGGGTTCAGAAGGCCCCCAGGTTTGAAAAGCCTCAGCTCCCACACCATTCCTTGGTGGTGGAATCTGCTATAAAGACAATTAAGAGCATTATGACTCATTCCTAACTCCCCCAGCCAGGGAAGTGTGGACATTGGACTCTTTCAGAAGGAGGTGCTTTCAGAGCTTCATGCTAATAGCCAGGGTACTCTCCTACCAGTTATACATAAGCATGTTCTTGAAGGGCATAATACATGATCTCGCTGAATTGGTTCTGTTCCTCCTCTTGGAGAAATTGGATCCCTATCATGCCCTGATTGACCATGGCAAGGACTGTTCAAAATTCATGGTCTGGGCAACCTACGATGACTTTGAGTTGACCTGTAGGGAAGTGGCAGTGGGCATTGGATCGCACCAGCTTGCCTGACTCCAATCTTCCAACCTGGAACAGTCTGTGCAACATAAGCTGGCAGATGTTCCATGCTGGGGAGAGTACCATTTTTGGGAACAGGTGGAGGGAAAAGCTGGTGCCATAGAGAAGCAACACATTATCCTAACCAGGGTTTCGAGGAAAACATCTGATCCCTCTTGCAAGAGGTATCAGGGAGGTCAGAAAAAGACCTACTATCAACGTAAGCACAGGTACTTCTCTGGTACTCAAAACTTTTAGCAGAAGGCACAAGACCCTTGCCTGCAGTGCTGAGAAAAGCCTCAAAAGGCCCAACCAGCCCTGCAACCCAAGCCAGAGGTGGGGTTTTGACTGGTTCCTTTGGATGGGACCCCTCCGATGGGGAGATGGCTCATTCCTTTTGCCCAGAGGTGGTCACTTGTAACTTTGGACTCATGGGTGCTGCAAATAGTCCAGAGAGGCTACATGTTGCACTTCACTGAACTGCTGCCTCATTCTCCTCTGAGGATGTAGCCCCTTAACCCTCTGCATCTCAATCTCTTGCAAGGAGAAATCTCCACTCTCCTGCCTGATCCCACCAATAGGCCTGTACCTCCAGAACAGCGGTGTTACTCTAGGTACTTCCTGATTCCCAAGAAGATGGGGGGGGGGGGGGGAGGTTGGCCCATTCCGTACCTCAGATTCCTCAACACCTTCCTAGTATGAGAAAACTTAAAGATGGTCTTTCTGGGGACCCTGCTCCCTTATCTTCAAAGGGACGATTGGCTATGCTCCTTGGATCTCAAAGACACATATATGCACATACTAATCCATCCTGCCCACAAGAAATATCTCCAAATTGTCCTGGGGGGACAGTACTTCCAGTACCGATTATTACCCTTCGGGCTGGCCTCAGCGCCCCGGGTCTTCACAAAGTGCCTTGTAGTGGTAGTGGCCTTTTTCAGAATGCCAGGAGTCTTTGTCTTCCCTTATCTGGATGATTGTCTCATAAAAAGCAGCACTCCAGACGGAATCCAGCAGTCAACACAGTTGACAATTCAGGTGCTCGATCTGTTGGGGTTTGTGATCAATTACCCAAAGTCCTACCTTCAGCCTGTCCAGCATCTGGATTTCATAGAGGCTTTCCTCAACATGACTCAAGCTTGGACCTTTCTTCTGCAGGACCATCTTTAATGGTTGATGGCTTTCCCAGGGAATGCTGACTGTGCTTGGTCATATGGCCTCCACGGTGCACATCACTTCCCTGGCTCATCTGTCGATCAGACAAGTTCAATGGACTCTGAGTACTCAGTGGAAGAAAGCCACTGTGCGTCTCCAGGATTGGGTGGCAGTCACTGTTCCTCTGATCCACTCCCTGCACTGGTGGTTGGATCCTTAAAACATGTTCAAGGGTCTTCCCTTTCAGACAGTGCCTCCCCAAAGGACACTGACAACAGACATGTCCAAGCTGGGTTGGGGGGCACATCTGGATAGTCTTTGCATGCAAGACTTTTGGGCCGAACAGGAGAGCCTCTATCAGGTCAATTTCTTGGAATTACAGGCCATAGTGAATACCCTTCGGGCTTTCCAGGATCATCTAGCTAACCAGACTATTCTGATTCAGATTGACAATCAGGTGGTGATGTACTATGTAAACAAGCAGGGGGGCAGAGGTTCATATCTCCTGTGCTAGGAGGAGGTCCAACTGTGGAAGTTTTCCGTCACTCACTGTATGGAGTTAAGGGCTACCTTTCTGCCTGGGGAGCAAAATTCCCTGGCAGATCAGCTGGGCCACGCCCTCCAGCCATACGAGTAGACTCTGAAAAGAGATGTTGCAGCCTGGATCTTTCGGAAGTGGGGTACCTCCTTGATAGATCTCTTCACCACTCCGAACAATGGCCAAGTGAATTAATTCTGCTCCTGGGTTGTCTCATGCAGCTGGTTGGCACCGGATGCTTTCTTCCTACACTGGGGGAAAGGCCTGCTATATGTGTATCCTCCCATTCCTCTCATAGTGAAGACCCTACTGAAGCTTCAGGCTGACAGGGGTACGATGGTTCTCTTTGCACCTTATTAGCCCAGGCAACCGTGGTTCTTCCTTCTGCTTCAGCTGTCCAGGTGGGAGCCCCTGTGGCTGTACACTGCTCCATACTTAATCTCCCATGAGGAAGGGAGGCTGTTACACCCCAGCATCCAGTCCTTGGCCCTCACTGTGTGGCTGTTGTGCAGCTAGTCCTGTCGGAGGTTCTATTGACATCTAGGAGGATCTTATGCTTTCAAGTGGAGGAGATTCGCTTGCTGATGCACTGACTGGCTGCTGGACCCCTTTCATTGCTCCATCAACAGGCTGCTCAAGTATCTCCTGCATCTCTCAGAGTCAGGTCTTAAGTCCAACTCTGTCAGGGTCCACCTCTGTACAATTGGGGCCTACCATCGCGGTTCAGAAGGGAAGCCCATATCTGCTCAGCCTTTGGTGGTTTGCTTCATTTGGGGCTTACTCCTCTCTAAACCTCTTTTCAAGCCTCTGACATTGGCTTGGGACCTCAATGTGGTTTTGTGCAGCTCATGTTAGCTCCCTTTGAGCCACTCGCTTCCTGCCCTTTGAAATTCTTGACCTGGAAGGGCTTGTTTCTGGTTGCGGTTACCTCGGCATGGTGTGTTAGTAAACTCCAGGCTCTGGTGACTTAACCACTTTATAGCGGGTTACATCATAATAGAGTGGTCCTACACTCTCACCTGTGATTCCTCCCTAAGGTAGTATCTGCTTTTCAATTTAATCAGTCAGTCGTTCATCCAACTTTCTTTCTGAGGCCTCACCCCCACAAAGGAGAAGTGGCGTTGGACACGCTGGACTGCAAGCAAGCCTTGGATTTCTACCTAGAGTGGATGAAGGCCCACCAAAGGTCCATCTAGATCTTTGCCTCTTTTGACCCCAGAAAACTAGGAGCTGCCATTTACAAATGTATTCTTTCCATTTGGCTGGCAGACAGCATCTCTTTTGCTTATGCCCAGGCTGGCCTGAGCCTTGATGGTCATCTCACGGTCAACAACATCAGGGCTATGGTTTCATCAGAGGCCAACTTGCACTCAGTCTCCATGGAAGAGACATGCAGGGCTGCAATGTGGTCTTCTGTCCACATATTCACATTTCACTATTGTCTGGATGGGCATTCCCGATGTGACAGCAACTTCGGCCAAACTGTTCTCCATCTCTTTGGGATTAGACTTCAACTCCATCCCACCAAGGCTCTATTGTCCTTCCACGCTACCAAAAAAAAAATTGAAATTGCTAGGGGCATGAGTGATGATTTATTTATTTATTTATTAACAGCTTTTATATACCGCACTTTTATCATCAGCGCGGTTTGCATTTTAACAACTTTGTACTTAAGCATAAAACATATGTCAGGTTTACAGGTAACAGGATATGAAAACATGGATAACTGGGGTTAAAATAAATAACATATTCACAACTATTTACAATAGATTCTCAAGTGTTTTGCGTTCTAAAGGTGGGGGTCTGTGAGGTTTTGATCTGGAACAGGTAGTGAATTCAGATGAGTAAGACTGTATGGTGATGATTCTGAATCAGATGAGTCCCCCTTGGGGACTACCATTGCTGTACACACAGTAGTTGATTCTCCAGTTCTGTTTTGTTTTCCCATGTTGGGCTCTTCAAGCTCCTTGGTTTTCAGTAGGCTGTAGCCTGGGAGTCCCATATATGAGGACTTACTTCCTGCTTGTCCACGTATAAAAGGTAATTACTCACCTGTAGCAGGTGTTCTCCATGGACAGCAGGAATAAGTCCTCAAAACCCTCCCACCTCCTCGAAGAGTTGTCTTCTGCTAGAGCTTGGTTATTGTACTGGAGAATATGGCACCATGGCAGGCAGGAAGACAGGCGCAGGCACAGTAGAGCCTCCCAAAAGCTTCCAGTGGAAGCTGGGGAGCATTTTCATGCGGGGCTCTATCAATGAGGACTTATTTCTGCTGTCCATAGATAATATCTGCTATAAGTGAGTAACTACCTTTGATTCACTGATGCTTATTAGACTTGAGCTGTTTATTTTACATTTGAGGTGTTTCTGTTGTAAATAATTTTCTTCTTTCCCTGAGTGCAAGTTTCATAGTTTTATACCAGAGTTAAGACCTACCCAGAGTGAAACACATAATTCTCACACAGAACTGGGTGGTCTGGGTACATCCCTGGAAAAGTACAAGACTGAATATCATCTGACTCAACTGAAAAGCTAAGGGAGGATTGGCATTAAAAAAATACTGCAAATCATTATTATTATAGGTCTTATTACATCATTCTCATAGCACCTTATTAGCTCTGAATGTTATGTGTTTATGCATGAAGTACGTACGGATGCATCTACAATGATCCTTGTTAAACGATATGCACCAGAAGAATTTTTTTTTTTTACTTCTGCTGTCCTTTGGGAGCAATGAAGGCAACCAGCAAAACAGTGGCAGTATATCTTAAATGTTTTCTTGATGAATCGCTATCATAGTGTATAGTTCCATCTCACTGAAGAAAGCGAGTGATCACCTAAAAAGCCCACTTTAATTATGGAGGATTTGGACATAAAAAGGGTAATTCTTTAAAGCCCTGCATAGTTAAAGCATGTTTTTCTGAGTGTATTTATGCCTAATTTATCAAATTAAGTATGCGTGTGCCTGACTTTATAATATAGGGGCGTAAGTAGTTGAAAAAGCATGTTAAATTAAGGCACTTATACCAGCATGTATAGATGATGCATAACTTTATGCGGCTCCTTATACAATTACCCCTTTATAGGCCAATTTCATAGTAACATAGTAAATGACAGCAGATAAAGACCAGTATTGTCCATCTAGTCTGCCCAGCAAGGTGGCAAGAGTAGATGCACCTGCTGCTCCATGCAGGTCACCCCTCCCCATGTCTTTGTTTAAGGGTATACCCACCGTTCCTGACATTGCCTTTCAGTTTACCCCCTTGCAGCTTCATGTTATGCTCTCTAGTTTTACAGCTTTCCTGTTTTTGAAAAAGGTTTGTTTGTTCTAAGTATTTAAAGTCTGTATCATATTGCCCCTGTCCCTCCTCTCCTCCAGAGTGTACATATTTAGGTCTTCAAGTCTCTTCTCATAAAGCTTCTGACGCAGGCTCCAAATCATTTTGGTTGCCTTCCTTTGAACCGTTTCTATTCTTTTTATACATCCTTTGCGAGATATGGTCTCCAAAACTGAACACAGTATTCCAAGTGAGGCCTCACAGTGTCTTATACAATGGCATTAGTACCTCTTCCTTTCTGCTGATAATTCCTCTTTGTATGCAACTCAACATCCTCCTGGCTTTTGCCACTGCCTTGTCGCACTGTTTTGCCACCTTGAGATCCTCAGAAATAATCACACCAAGGTCCTTCTCCTGGTCCATGCACACCAACCTCTCACCTCCTATCGCATACATTTCCCCTGGACTTCTGTTTCCCAAGTGCAAGACACTGCACTTCTTCGCATTAAATCTTAACTGCCAAGCATTAGACCATTATCCCAGCTTTTGTAGATCTTTCCTCATGTTATCCACTCCTTCAGGGAAGTCCACTCTTGCAAATTTTCGTGTCATCTGCAAAAAGACAGACTTTTCCATTCAGTCCTTCAGCAATATCACTCATAAATACATTGAACAATGCCGGTCCCAGGACCGAACCCTGGGGCATACCGCTAATCACTCTCCTTTCATCCAAGTGAGCTCCATTTACCATCAACTTCTGACGTCTTTCAGTCAACCAATTTCTGATCCAGTTTACCACCTTGGGACCCATCCCCAAACTATTGAGTTTATTGATAAGCCTTGTCAGACGGCTGCCTGGGTGAGAATCTTCACAGTCTTGGCAAGTGCATATATCTATATGATTTGCAAGGGATTGTGGGCAATGTAGTTCATTCACACCAGACCCAGCTGCTGACAATAATTTAGTTGTGCTCTTGGGTAAAGCCAATAAGATGTTTATTTATGGGGTTATTTCTCCCAACACAGATATGCTTGGTAGCACATAAATCAGGTAACTTGCTTTCAGTGTTAACTTGGAAAAACAAAGTCAAAATCAGGAAAACAACAAATAAAAAGCCACAAAGCAAGAAACAAACTGTTCTTTTCAGGTTAACTTCTGATTACTTCCCACATAGATTCAGAAGTGATTCTCTCCTAGCTCACAAGCAATTAGGTAAGGCTTAATTGCTAGCAGTCATCCAGCTGAAACCCCTTAGCTGGCTTGCTTTCTACTGTGTGGGTCAAATACTGCTTCAGGAGCTTTTTTTGACTAGATTAAAGAACAAATTTGTATTTCTTTGTGATGGTTGCTGTACTTTATAATAGAAAGTTACCAACGGAGTTTAGATAGAGAACAGTCCATATAAACAGGATCTTCATCTGCTATTATTCCCCCTTGTTCAACAAGCATGGGTTCGATATCATGGATTGGCACAGATGAATCTCTCAATGGAGCACTTTCAGGAGAATACTTGTTTCCCTGCTGTCTTTCAAGGTTATAGCTAGGGCATAGATCAGTGTTCATACCTGAGCTTCCATTGCTGTTAGAGTTTCTCTCTATATAGCCTGGCCAGTATGTAGTCCAGTTCTTATGTCCAGCCTTCCAATCCAGATCCCTGGACACTGGATCTCTCTTCTCATACCTTCTGGCACGGGTCTTAGGGTCCCTTCCACATGCAGCCGTCTCCCTCACAGGTAGCGTCTGGAGATTCCTAGCTCTGCAGCACCATTCCTCTGGCTTTCCCCAGTCCAATGGTGTATGCTGGCCCTTGGAATACCTCCCAGTATACGTACTGCTTTGGACTCTTCTAGACCTCTCAAAGGCTTTTCTCCTCTTTCTTCCAGAGGGTCTCTTTCCCTCTCTGTCCGTCCGGTTTTGGCTTCTGCTTCTGATAATCCTTCAGATGAAACTGAGGATAATTCTCTGGATATCCAAGGTGATCATGAAGATGGTCATCTGTAGAATAAACTCTACTCTTATTCTGCTTAGATGAGTGCTCCTCCCTAACACAGCGCAGCTGTGCTGAATCAGGCCCTGCCCTTTGAGATGAGTGCTTAGGGATTACCTCATAGCCCTCCTGATTGAACACTCGTTTCCCCACTTCAGCTCCTCTAATGGCTGTTGGAAACCTGGTGCATTCTGGGACTGGTAGTCTTTTATGGGAAAATTCTGTTTTCTTATTTCTACCAGAACTGACAGGTTGCTTGTTCAGAGTCACTTCACCTTTTCTATAGCTCCTTCCTGAGCTATGATAAGCTTCCTTATCACAGCCTTCTAGGAGGAACAGTATCAAAGGTTTTGCTGAAATCCATCCATCGCATGCCCCTGATCTAGTGCTTTGGTCACCCAGTCAAAGAAGTCAATCAGATTTGTTTGGTAAGATCATCCTTTGGTAAAACCATGTTGCCTCGGATCATGCAACCTGCTGGTTTTGAGAAAGTCCACTATTCGCTCTTTTAGGAGCGCCTCCATTACTTTTCCTGCCGCCGAGGTAAGGCTCACCGGCCTGTAGTTTATCACTTCTTCCCTGTGACCACTTTTGTGAAGAGGTACCACATCAGCCCTTCTCCAGTCCTGAGGAACTTCTCCTTTTTCCAAGGATCTGTTAAAAACATCCTTTAATGGCCCTGCAAGAACCTCTCTGAGCTCTTTCAGTATTCTGGGATATACTCCACCTGGTCCATTGGCCTTGTCCACTTTCAGTTTTGCAAGTTGTTCTAACACATCATCTTCTGTGAATGGTGTGGTATCTACTTCATTCCCATTTTTATATTTGGGAGTCACAGGTCATCCTTCTCCAGGATTTTCTTTAGTAAAAACAGAGCAGAAGTTTTGTTTAGCAATTTTGCTTTTTCAATGTCACTTTCCACGAGTCCATTTCCAGCACTTCTGAGTCCTGCAATTCCACCTCTGATTTTCCTCCTCTCCTGAATATACCTGAAGAAGGTTTTGTCGCCACACTTCACTTCTTTAGCAATCGTTTCCTCTGCCTTTGCTTTTGCTTTCCTTATTTCTCTTTTTGTCTCTTTTAGTTTGATCCTGTATTCCTTTCTCTGTTCGTCTGTTTGCAAGCTTTTGAATTTTGTGAAAGCTGTGTTTTTTGCCTTTATTTGAGCAGCCACTTCTTGGGAGAACCAAATAGGTTTCCTTCTCCTCTTGCTTTTATTTACTTTCCTTACATATTTATCTGTTGCCCCTTTTATTGCCACCTTTAGTTTAGCCCATTGCAATTCCACTTCCATTATCCCCTCCAACCCTGCAAACTCCTCCTTCAGGCATGTCTACTTTTTGAGAAAAGGTTCTTGAACTAGTAGTTTTGAGTCAACTCCAAGAGATTTTGGACACAAATCTTATTTTGGATGAACATTAGTAGGATTTTATAGCAGCATATGGAACAGAGACAATGGGGTATGTTTACTGAACTGTGTTAATGCCACCCGCGGTAGTTTCCGCAGTAATGGTACAGATACCCATATAAAGGAGTGGGCGGTGCATCGTATGACAAGCAATGCCAGGTAACACGCGTAACAATGCGCCATCAGGTAATGCGCGTCGCAAGGTGCCATATAGGGCACATCACAAGGCACCTTAACTGGTGGCACCTCACAAGGCACATTGTCATGCGCCCTACAAGGTGCCCTAACCTAAGGTGCCATGCAGCCACCCCCTGAATGCCCCATATAAGGTGGCCCATAAGGCACCGTAGGTTAAGGCACCTGAAAAGCAGGACATGGGGGTAGCACCCTGCACATGAACGCCGGGTTCCACACAGCTGACAGACGCAGATAGACGGACAGAAGGATGGTTGACAACTTTGATTAGGGTAATATGTGCTGGCAGCACAGATCAGCAGAGATATGACTGTTACAGGAATGACAAGTGCCGGTGTAGGAAAGGCATAAAAGAAAGAGAACAAAGAGGGAGTGAACCCATGACCACTAGCCTGAAAAGCACTGTACAAACCAGTAGGCTACACCACCACTGTGGGGTCCACAGCAATGGCTGAATACAAGAACACTGCAGGGCACCCACTAAATGCCTGCTGTGTGCCAGGAGAGGGCAACCCAGTCAGTCACCATGATGCAACGCACATACACAACAGGCGTCCACAGCTCATATCACAGTCTGTAAGTGGGACGGGAGCCACATAGAAACACATGCACACACACCATGAGATGTAATGCAGTGTAAACAGCATGCAAAAAAGCATGGGAGCGATACACGAAGGGTGTCAGGGGCCGGCTGAAGGGACAGCTATGTGGACGGCCCGTGGACCAGGGCAACGGAACAAAAAAGGAGCATGTGAGAATCCAAGCTACACAGTGATGTGGCACAGACCAGCCAACAACAGCAGTACCAATCCACCAAGCCGACTGGTCACATGGTATAGCCATATGTAACACACAATATGCGACAGATAGGCTGCAGAGAGGGCACACTGTGGCGCACAGCGCAGAGATGAAAGGGTGTGTGGAGAGGTGACGAGGCTGCAGCCATTGCATGGGCAGGTTAGCAGAACACAGGAAAGGAAAAGGAACAGAACATGTGGGAATCAAACCAGCAACCTACAGACTGCCAACGGGTGTCTGTGACCACTAACCCAAACAACTCCAACAAGCACATTGCAAACAAGTTACCACAAAAGGCACACACTGGATCACAGTGCTGAAACGGATGGCCCCTCTGCTACACTGCGAACAGCAGACATCACGTCCCTCACCCTGATGCACCTTACGCCTGGGATGAACTCATGGGGTCTGTGTGCCAGGCACCCTCACAAACACACATCCAATCCATGCTGAGAGCTCACCTACCCGCTGCTGCCTGTGGACTCTAACTACCCTGATCCTCCTCCACCGCTGCCTTTCCTACCCCTGCTCCCACATTCTCTCACTTATCCTAACTAGAATGTAAGCTGTGGTGAGTAGGGTGTCTTCCCCACATGTCTGTGCAGCGCTGTGTACAAGGGGCAGTGCCAGAAATAAGTACTGAGTTATCTCTGTAAGTAACCAGTTGTCTATCCCGCCTTACCCATCAAATAAAGAGGTGGCCAATGGAGGGCCATGTGGCGTGCCCAAGGCCACAAGGAATGTCAATAATACTAGAAACCCCAGTCCCACAGGCCTGATGTTGCTCTCCCCAGGTGGGATGTGAACCTACAGCCCTCTGGCCTGAGGTACCGTGTCCTAACCAACAGGCCATGTCTCCCACTGTGCAGGTGCAGTAGGTGTGGTAGTAATGAAAGTAGTGAGATTAAACTTTGTGATGTAACTATACCCATATACGGTATACCATAACAATACCTGTACACCTACCCCCTCCCCTGCAACCCTGCACCCGGATGGTGTACCCCAAGGATCTGGCGTGGATCCCTCATTACCCCCTCCATACACAGTCCCCTGGTGTGCCCATCAGCACCCATGGCCGGCTGTACCAGCTAGATACTGATGGCTCACAGAGCCACCTACGCACACCTGAACCCTCCCCGGCTAACCAAACCCTGATCCACGCCTGCCGTGATGACATTGCTGCCTGGATGTCTCACCATGGCCTGAAAGTGAACATGGCCACGACCGTACCTCCCATCCATCATTGTAACACCTCCCTGCCTCCCCCTTGTTGTCGATGTCTGTGGATAACTCTGTACCTCCCCCAGTGTCCCCAGGCTGCAATCTGGGCCCGTCCCTGACCCTTCACCCCCGTTCACAACACACAGCCATCTGATAGCTAACACCTGCCCCCTTCCTCCACAACAGCAGTGATACCCACCCCATCCACCCTGAACATACCACCAATATGCCCATGCACTGCCCAATCGCATCCCATCAGTACCTAAGTAGTCTGCCCCCTGCAGATCTCACCTGGACACACCTCATTCCCCGTCAATGTGTGCAATAATTTGCTGTGCATCCAACCGTGCGCCAGGCCAGTCATGGCCACACTACCCCCCTTGTCAGGTCACATCAAAGCCTCCCTAACCTTTACCGTACCCATGTCAAACATCCCCTGCTGAGCTCAAAATGCAGAGACTCTGTGGCTCCCCACCACCCCTCGTCTCCCTTCTCCCCATACAAACCCCCCTGAAAACATTGGCCCCAAGCAGACACCCACCACCTTTGCAGTACACCCCTACTGCTAACCCCACACTCCGTCCCTCTTTCCTTGATGCCCCATACGCCGTGAGCAAACATCCACTGTCTGTACAGCAGGCACCGTCTCCAACCCCCCACAAATCCCGGATGAAACCACATGTCCTCGCTGCAGCTATGGAAGCATGATTCCCCTGACACCCCCCAATCTCCCCAGCGGTATCCCTCCCACCCCATCTGGGTCTGTGCTTACTAGATAGTAATCACTGATGCGCAGAACATGTCTCCCACCTGTCTGCACTGGGCCGCATTCGCCTTGTAGCACTATACAAATGCTCAGTAGTAGTAGTAGTACATGTCTGCACCATCATGGCCACAGCACCAGAACACACAGCTGACAGGTGGCATGTATCAGGCAGGCACACCAGGCTGACAACACACACACAAGGCAAGAAGGTCTGAAGGGAAGATACAGAGATGTAATGTCATGCTGCCACACAGTGAAGTGCATATGCAGTGCACAGGCAAATGCACAAACATGCCAATGATGTCATGTCCCAATGGCCCAGCACCACCCCTCAGATGTGTAGAACTAATGTGTGGGTATCAGTGGGTCATACAGCAGTGTAGATGTCCCTAGAACAGCATGTGATGTGCTGAGAAAGACCAGACGTCAGGTAGTCATATAAATAAACACCTTTAATGCACACATGGCATCAAAAACAGTGAAACAATGCAACATGAGGACATGGTATCAGGACAAGAGTCACATGTGGGAAAAAGCAAAGAAGATGGGATCCCACTAACATACAGAGGTAGCACTATGTGGAAATCACACCGCAATGGGTGCCGTGGAAACAGGAGCAGTCATAATATGGCAATGTACAGGGACTGCACAAATGAAGCCTGGAAATGGACACACCCGCCGCCACAGTGCAAAGGTACTGGCACAATGTGAGTGGAGCAATGTCATGTCAGAAAGAGGACTGTGCACACATGCAAAGATAAGCCTGCAAATCAATGTACATTGCCACATCTGTCCAGTAAACACACACAATAACATGTATGTAGAGTTACAAAGAGACATCCACAATGGTGCACGTACCCACACAAATCCCACCCCGGCACATGCACCAGTGTAAGAGATGAATCAGTCACATGCGCATGCACTGTGTAAGTTGAAACACCACAGAGTGCTGCCCCATATCCACTGTAACACCCCCTGCGATGATCAAACAGCAATCAGAGATGGTGGCATGCATCACAGTGTTCTGGAGGCAAATAGTGTGTCATGTACAAATGGAATTTAGCCACACAAATAAGCAGGACCTACATAATGTATCTCCTCTGCCACATACATGGCTGCATGTACCTGTGTAGCCAAATATTGGTGCAATGCCTGCGATGCGAGCCCCACACATTGGCCACACACAGCTACACAATGTCAGATGGATGTACAACATACAGCGCACATGTGAGTTCATGCTGTCGATGTACGGACAAGTGTCCACAGTGCCAATGCCACCTGTGACCTACAAGTCTGGCTATGACCATCCCAGATTACATGGCCATGCAAAGTCACGAGTGACGTCTCAGTGTTCCACAGCAATGCAAAGGTGATGTGTCTCTGCTGCGATAAATGCAACACCCAGACAGAGCACGGCAGCAACAGTGTGTCGGTCCCCCCAGTGATGCCCAAAGTAGCAGGCCAACAATGATGTCCAACATAGGCATGTGTCCGACTCGCATAGGTCCATCTCCCACTGGCACCATCACCCAGGGACCATTGCATGGAGGTGTCCTGTCCAACCACAGTTGGGCAATGGGGACTCCAAATGCAGCGTTGTAGATGTGCTTGTGTGTTGGCTGGACCCTGTGTTAAAAGGAGTAGAGAAAAGGTAAAGGTATGCTACACACACCATCAGGTCACAATGCAGACAGTGACAACACAATGTGTTCATAATGAATGCCCAGATATTAAAACATGACACGGCCACAGCACACAGCACAGTGCATGTTGACCACAGCAGGAAATGGCACTGCAGACCAGGTTACCATCTCGACATGGTCATGTCAATGCCCATGTCACACAGGCATCCTAGAGGTCCATAGCATGTCCAGCAGTGGTGGTGCACAGAGATCCCACAGAAAGGCACGATGATACAAACAGCCCAAAAGAAACATCTATACGTGCATGTCAGTCACAGAAGATCTAAGGTGCAACCTACCTTCATTGTATAGCAGGTGTCTGATGGGAACTGTCTGAGCCAGGCAAAGGGCACAAGGGGCCACAGTAGAGGCTGTGGATGTCAATGAAATGCATCCATCACCATGTCCTCATGGTCAGCCATCAGTGGCACATGTCCAAGGTATGGTGAGTTGCGTGTACCTGAAACGTTGATGCGTAGTGTCCTGTCGGCAAACATGAGACATGTCAGGCAACAATACATGACACATGCATAGACACATGCGCACAATGTACACAATGGCAAAAGTAGAAGGTCACAGAGAGACGGGTGAACACCAGTGCACAGGTGGCCAGACAAATCCCTGCACCAGACAATGGCAGAGGGCATCAGAAGGTACCATCACCTAGACACGCCCCAAAGACACAGAGACATACACCATGAGACAAGGTGAGCATGCCGCAAGTTGCATACGGCATGTCTGTGCACAATCAGCGATCAGTGGAGACAATCATTACAGTCCATGCAATGATACACTGATGTTGTGTAATGCCACAATGCCAGGGAAGGCTGTATGTGCTATCCACCAACCCCACACCCTGTGCCTGGAGAAACACACAGCCCGGTAACATGTTCCCTAGATACAGTGTGTAAACAACTGAAATGTGCACAGGCCAATGGCCATATGCGTGTCAACCAGAACATATGGGGGATGGAGCCACAGGCCAAACATGTGTACAACAACTTAGGTGCAGTGGAGAGGGAAACACAGATATGTGTAATGCTGCACTGCCCCCACAGTACACTTACCTGTATGTCCACCCACCCCAGTCACCTGCAGGTCTGAATGACATACACACAGTTCCCACATGCACGACAGCACTGGGCAGGGTTGGCAGCCTATCCTGGGGAGTCAAAAACACAAGTGACATATATATATGTCATGATAGTGCTGTGAAACACATAGGGCAGCACAAACATGGAGACACATATGCACATCCCCACATATGCAGAACTTACAAGAGAACAGCTCCTCAATCAGATGTTGCCTGTCATCCCCTCACATGTGTCACCACGGCCATAATATACAGGAGGGCACACAGGATCTTCCTCAAGATCCTCATTAATTTTGACTGGGACATTGTGCCTGAGAGCAATGTTGTGCAGGATGCAACAGGCCAGAATGATATGTGCCACAGTCATGGGTCTGTATTGTAAGGCACCGCCGGTCCTATCCAGACACCTAAAGTGACTCTTCAAAATGCCAAAGGTGCGCTCAATGACTGAGTGGCTGGAGGCATGGGCCTCATTGTACCTCATCTCTGCACCTGGCCGTGGGAGATGCACAGGGGTCAGCAACCAGGTATGATAGCCATATCCTGCATCACCTGCAGAAAGAAATGTGGTACGGTCAAACGGGAGATGATGGACACACAAAAGCACAGAAGTAGCAAAGTTTAACTGGACAACAGATAAACAGGGACACAAACATACGATGTCATAGAATGGCACACGATGGCATTGCACCAGCGTCTGGAGCTGGGAGACCCAGAACCCCGGGGAAGGCCAATGAGGGCAACACACACCAACTGTATCCAGGCCAAACACACAGCCAAAAACCTGTACCCAAACGGCAGCAGTGGCAGGTGTGAAGGCATCTGGCTGACAGTGGCAAAGCATACTGGAAGGGGCAGAGATGCGCATGTGTGCAACCATGTGATGCCCATGATACAGTGCACACACAGCAGATGTCACTGGAACACATACCTGAAGGGCCAGGTCGGAATGGCAGTAGAGACAAGATAATGTGGACAGACATACAACATACATGTGTGATGTTAAGTGCGAGCACAGCTCCACCCATGTGTTGTCACACACATGGACAATGGAGAATAGGCCCCATACACACCGTACAGCATGAGGACGGTTCTGGGTGCATACCTAACCCCCCCCTCCTGGACCGCACACACACACACACACACACACACACACATTGGATATGGAATCCATGAGGGACACACCACAAAGGCATAAACATGTACATCTGCGTGTGCGGTATGTCCGAGGACATGTGCTGGAGTCATTGTCAACCAAGAGGTATCGCACCCAGCCATAGAAGGGACACACCATATGTGCCCAGAGTGTCCCTGTACATAAGACCTGTGCAACATAACAGCAGTAGCAGATACCAGTGTTACCCGCATGTGTTCCGAGACACCCAGATGAGTAATGAGACACACATGGTATACATAGAGACATTTAGAATCACACAGAGATACGTGACCATGTCCCCGGTGACAGGGTGCGATGTTGTACAAAGCCCCATACAAGGTAGTGCCCCACAACCACAACACAAGGAAAGGCATGCAGAGGACACAGGTGACAATGGGACCCCAGATATCATACACTGTACACGGATTTGAGATATGGTAAATACCCACCCAGCAGGGCACAGTCCCCATATTCTCCGGCTTCAAATTGGCCAAACAGTGCCGAGTGCTGCAGGATATAGGAGTCATGGGCTGACCCTGGGAACCGTGGAACCACATTCAGAATACACATACTTGCATCACAAACAACCTGCACATTCAGGGAATGGTAGTGTTTGCGGTTACAGAACACAACCTCCCTGTTGCGTGGCGGGACCAGGGCAACATGTGTGCAATCAATAGCTCCCATCACGTGTGGTATCCCTGCAATCCGCTTGAATGCCTGGCCCAGTGCCCCCCAATGTTGCCTACTGTTAGGAATCGCAATGTAATTCTCAACCTGGCTGACCATGGCCTGCAGTACCTGGTGGAGACAGCATGAGAAGGTTGGCCTGCTCATCCCGCCCACTGTGGCCACCAAGGATTGGAAACAGCTAGAGGCAAAGAAAAGTACGGTAGCCAAGAGCTTGGCCAATCCAGGTATGGCATGTGACCGAGCAGTCAGGGGCTCAAGGTCAGGTCGTAGATCCTCATAGAGCTCCCTAATAGCCCCTGTGTCCAGACAGTAGAGGGAGATGACCTGGTCCTCACGTATGTCCTGGAGCATGGGCGTGGGCCTGTAGAGGCGTGGCAGGCAGGGCTGTGCCTCAGCATGCCTATGGTGCCGTGCTGGTATAACCTCCACCTGTGGAGCCCCCACAGCTGCAGGTCTGAGTTGCAGCGGGACTGCACCCATGCCCAGTGCCACAGCCCCAGGGACACCATCTCCCCCTTCAGGCAACCGCAGCTCCGCCAGCTCCACCAATGCCAGTGGGGAGAGGTGGTGGGGGTGCAGAGGGACAGGGGGTCGGGGGGGGGGGTCCAGACACTGGCAGGGCAGGGGGGTGGCAGGGGTGTTGGGGGGCCAGCAGGTGGGTGGGAGTGGCATGGCTGATGCCATGATCCATGGTAATCCCAGCTAGGGGGGATGCAGATTGGCCGAGGGGGTGGCATGGGGTCAGTCCCCAGGGCGGCCATGGGTAGGGCAGGGCATACTTGGGGCTCTCACAGTAACCACAGGACATGTGACTTCAGGCAGTGCCGCATGTGCAGCCATTTATTTCCCATGCGGTCTGCCACTCTTTGAGCGGCCCCTCCCACCCCATGGTGCAGGTGCCACAGCTGCTGCTGCTTCTGCTGGCAGACCATGTTGTTCCGAGGGGGTCCCCTGGCCAGCCACCATAAACTCCACACTGGCCCCTCATCTCAGCCAGGATCTCCTCCACCGCCAGCCCCTGGTGCTCTACTGCATGGCGCTTGTGGCACGCCTCGTGCCACTGCCGGCGCTGCTCTCACAGGACTGCATGCAATACATGCTGTATGCCTGTGGGGGAGACAAGTTGTGTGCCGTGAGATATGGTTTTCACCTGCCACCTGTACACATGCAACATCATATACACACGCTAGGACACTTACCCTGTGCATCACCATGCACCACTTCAGAGTGTGCCCACATCTCCCTGATCACCTCCGCCAGGGCAGACCATGTGTCCCGCATGGCGTGTTGTGGTGCAGCAGGCTCCGCCGCCCCGGTGGCTGCAGTGGCAGGTGGCATACTGTCTTCAGCCGGGTGCTCTGACCCCTCCCCCACTTCCTCAATGGCATATATGTCACCTGTGGGTGAACAGGGTATACAGCTCAGGTGGGGCATGGCTGCCTGCCTGCCCTTGTCATATCCTGTATCTACAGACCATGTAGGATGCATGGCACCCTGGTCAGAGTGCAGGTACCCAGGCTGCGTACATGTGGCCATGGACATTACCGGTGCAGGGATGTGTGTGGTACTATCCCATGTCTGTGTCCCAGGTGCCTGTGGCAGGTCACCGGTGCCTGCATGTGCATGTGACTGGGAGCACCCCACATGGCCAGGTGTGACTGTTGGGTGGGGCTGGGGTGCTGTGCCAGTGTAGCCGGGGACAGGTATGCTCTGTGGTGGCGGGGATATGCATGCATGGGTGCAAGGGCCGGGGTGGGGTAGGCCTGTGGTGGTGTGACTGGCAGTGGGCTGTGGGTGGCTGCATGTAACAGGTGCATGTGTGGGTATGCACCACACAGGTCTGTGTTGGGGTCCCTATGCCCCCCAGCGGTGCCGCCCCTTGTATATTGGTGCCTCCTTTGTCTGGTGTCTGATGCTACCATGGCCATTCCCCCCAGCACACTGCAGCCACATTGGGCCAGGTTTCAGCCTTCTGCATGTGTGGGGTCTGCAGGTGGCAGCTTACACCATGCATGGCTGACAGGGGGCTGTGGTCCAGGGGCAGTGTGGGGATGGTGCACCAGGTGTGGGTTACACCATATTTTGCATGGGACTGGCTGAGGACATGCATCTCTGTGGGACCCCTGACATGGCCCCCCCACCCCCTGCATCCATCTCTGCACTCGCTTGTTTATGGTCTGTCATTGGAACACTTTTCTCCGTCTTACCTGCACATGGGTGCACTGTATCCAGTGCAGGGGGCAGGCCGTATATGTACATGGGCCTGAGTCAGTCCACCAGGCGCTGCTTCAAGGTGGTCAGGGTGGCCCCCTGTGCTGGACCCCCACCAATGCCTGCACATTGTGCCTCTCCCGCGAGAGTTGGGCATGGATGTTTCTCTTGATGTCGCAGTAGCACTTGCGGAGGCTCTCTATTTATTTGGGGGGGAAACAGCTGTGGGACACTGTGCGGGCATGGGCCCTACCACCCCAGTCCCCGGCGGTGGTGGCAGTCCCAGGGCATGGGCCAGCACAGGGCAGGGGTGGCATGTGTGGTGCCCACACTCACACCCCCTGGGGGCCCTCATCACTGGGTGGCTGGCCAGGTGTGCCTGCCATGCGTCTGTCATTCAGCATGTGCATCCGGTCAGCCACCAAAGCCATGGTCTCCAGCTCCCGGCCCAGGATGCGGGCGTGCTGCTGCTGGGCATGTGCCTGGGCATGCACAGCCGCAGCCAGACGGAGGCTGCACATGCACGTGCACAGACACACATCTCCCCTTGTCTGTGTGGCTGCATGTACAGTGTGCCTGTCTGCAGCTATGTGAGGCAGGCCCGTGGCCAGATGGGGACCATCACTGGCACTGTGGGGCAGATGGCTGGGGCCCCCAGTGCCCTGTGGTGGCCTGTGACGCTCGGGACTGTCCATGCCCTCACCCCCACCCCCTGCCCCCTCCCCATCCCCTGCCGCCCCTGCCACCCCTGCCCCCTCCCAGGCCTCCCACCCCTCCCCTGCCCCACCCACCACCCCCTCTCCCTCCCCAGCCTTCCCTGCACCTCCCTCCCTCCCCCTCTGCCTCTGCACCTCCCCCCTCACCCCCCTTTTCCCCCTCCACCCCCTGCACCTTCCCCCTCCCCCTCCTCCCCCTCCTTCCCCCAACACTCCCTCCCCAGGCTCCCAGCCACCCTCCCCCTCCACCCTGCACCCCCTCCTCCCCCTCCCCTCTCTGCTTCTGGCATCCCCCTCCTCCTCGGCCACCCCGCTGTCAGCTGCCTCCATGCCCTCCGGGTCATCTTCAACCGGCACTGGCTAGCTGGCTCCAGTGTCCAGCCCTGCTGGGCCCTCGTCTGCATGTGCAGCCACTGTGGGGGAGAGGTACATACATTACCACCATGGTCACACATCTGGCACATCATTCAAACATGTCCTGTGGCCCCGCAGGCCGTTGGCCCACAGGGACGTGCCGCATCACTCACCGTCACGTTGGGCCTGCTGTTCCCACTGCACCCGCGACACGAAGCGGGGGTACCTGGCTTGCAGATCATGGGCCTTCTTGAGCAGGTCCTTGTGGGGGAAGCAATGTGTGGGGACATTAGGGGACTGACATCCATCGCCAGCCGGTGCTGCACCACACACATACCTGCACACAGCAGGTGGCTGCCCCTATTGTGTGCTATGTGTCGACTGCTAGCTGTTGCCCCTGTCACACACATGTGTGTGTTGCAGCTGCGCATGTCCAGGTTGGCCCCTATGTGCCCTGTGTGCGAACCCCCTGGCACCCATTGCTGCCCCGGCAGCCTATCCGTGTTTGGGCCTACAACACTGAACCATATGTGCCTTTGCCATGCCTTGGGTCACAGGCGCCATGCATGGGGGGGCTGCATGGTGTCGGCATACATGCATGGTGTGCCGTGGGGGCAGGGCATGCGCCACTTCACGCACATATGCACCACTATGTCAGCATGTCTGCTATACCCATAAGCCTGTCTGCAACCCTTGTCTAACATATGCACAGACTGCATAGCCATGTGCCACTTTACGCACTGGCATGGGCGATGATCACGTGTCTCACCAGTGGCCCTTGCACACAGCAACAGCCGCACCCGAGTGTGCCTTGGGGATGTGCTGCTATATGCCCTGCAGGCTCCAGCCACAACATGGCGATATGAGTGGCCTGCACACATCAGCCAGTGCATCTACCATAACACCAGGATGGATCATAGACCTCTGTAATGAGGCCTGGGGCATCCTGGGGATTGGGCACATCTGTGCATCTTGAAGAGGAGCAGGTACCATAACACCAGGATGGATAATAGACCTCTGCAATGAGGCCTGCAGTATCCTGGGGATATGGCAGACATGAGAAACGTAACCAAGAGCAGGTACCATAATACCAGGAGGGATCATAGACCTCTGTAATGAGGCCTAGGGCATCCTGGGGATATGGCAGACATGAGAAACGTAGCTAAGAGTAGGTACCATAGCACCAGGATGGATAATAGACCTCTGTAATGAGTCCTGCAGCATCCTGGGGATTTGGCAGACCTCTGAAAACTAAACAAGAGCAGGTGCCATAACACCAGGATGAATAGTGGGCCTTTGTAGTGAGGCCTGGGACATCCTGGAGATATAGCAGATCTGTGCAACTTAAACAGGAGCAGGTACCATAACACCAGGATGGATAATAGACCTCTGTAATGAGGCATGGGGCATCCTGGGGATTGGGCACATCTGTGCATCTTGAACAGGAGCAGGTACCATAACACCAGGATGAATAGTGGGTCTTTGTAGTGAGGCCTGGGACATCCTGGGGATATAGCAGACCTGTGAAACCTAAACAAGAGCAGGTACCATAACACCAGAAGGGATCATAGACCTCTGTAATGAGGCCTGCAGCATCCCGGGGATTTGGCAGACCTGTGAAACCTAAAAAGAGCAGGTACCATAACACCAGGATGAATAGTGGGCCTCTGTTATGAGGCCTGGGGCATTCTGGGGATATAGCAGACCTGTGCAACTTAAACACGAGCAGGTACCATAACACCAGGATGGATAATAGACCTCTGTAATGAAGCCTGGGGCATCCTGTAGATTTGGCACATCTGTGCAACTTAAAAAAGAGGAGGTACCATAACACCAGGAGGGATAATAGACCTCTGTAATGAGGCCTGGGGCATCCTGGGGATTTGGCACATCTGTGCATCTTAAACAGGAGCAGGTACCATAACACCAGGAGGGATCATAGACCTCTGTAATTAGGCCTGAAGCATCCTGGGGGTCTGGCAGACCTGAGAAACGTAACCAAAGCAGGTACCATAACACCAGGATGGATAATAGACCTCTGTAATGAGGCCTGCAGCATCCTGGGGATTTGGCAGCCCTGTGAAACCTCAACAAGAGCAGGTACCATAACACCAGGATGAATAGTGGGCCTCTCTAATGAGGCCTGGGGCATCCTGGGGATATAGCAGACCTGTGCAACTTAAACAGGAGCAGGTACCATAACACCAGGATGGATAATAGATCTCTCTAATGAGGCCTGGGGCATCCTGGGGATATGGCAGATATGAGAAACGTAACCAAGAGCAGGTACCATAACACCAGGATGGATAATAGATCTCTCTAATGAGGCCTGGGGCATCCTGGGGATATGGCAGATATGAGAAACGTAACCAAGAGCAGGTACCATAACACCAGGATGGATAATAGACCTCTGTAATGAGGCCTGGGGCATCCTGGGGATTCGGCACATCTGTGCAGCTTAAACAAGAGGAGGTACCATAACATCAGGATGGATAATAGACCTCTGTAATGAGGCCTGCAGCATCCTAGGGATTTGGCAGACCTATGAATCCTAAACAAGATCAGGTACCATAACACCAGGATGGATAATAGGCCTCTGTAATGAGGCCTGCAGCATCCTGGGGATAGGGCACATCAGTGAAACTGCAACGGGGCAAATACTATAACACTGGGATGGATAATAAATCTCTGTAATGGATTCTGCGGTCCCCTGGGGACAAGGCAGATCTGCCAGCATCGAGAGGGAAGGCCTACATTGATCCCATTTGGACACACAGCCACCTGCTACTTTTTCCTTGATGTGCGTTTCTGATTTGTGTGTTGGTTACCAGTTTTTTTTTTAAAGTCCTATGTTTGGGTGCATGTCCCCATGCACTTACCTCACGTGGGTAGTCTGAGCCTCTATTATATCGCCTGGTGAGGCACACCCAGGCCCTCCTCACTCTGCTGAGGTCCTGCCTACGGGAGGAGCCTGGAAATAGGCACTCCTGGCAGAGGCATATTAATTCTTCCAGCAGATACAGGTCTGCATGGGTGAATGCCGTCTTTCTCGACCTGGCAGCCATCTTGTCTGCTGTATGTGATCAGGCCTTGTATGACGCAGTAAAAATGCATCTGCGCAGTGCACGCTTCTGCCCGCGTGTACCCACGCGCATGACCTCCGTTTCTGATGCGCGTTGGTCTGTTTCCTTATGTTAGAGGTATCCTTTTCTATATCTGAGTACAACTAGTCTTTCTATTTGTGACATGCCCTATACCCATCTTTTTCTCATTCTGGTATCCCCTTCTGGGATTTGAACTCACAAGACATTATAGTCTGACATTTTGCCTAACCACTGCGCTACACATACCACGTTACGTTGTTTTGACGGACCATCTTCTTGTGGGCATTGAGGCCTGACGTTACAATGTGTCAGGGTTTCAGCCGTCTGGGCCTCAGGCGCATGTTAGGCTAACATTGATTACGGCGCCTTGGAGTGCGCCTTATGCAACGGTATGCTAAGGAGCGCATCCTGGGGCTCCCTAGCCCTAATAGCACATTGTACGTCGCCCGATACCGCGCTTCAGAACATGGCGTGTTCATGGGTTCCTTCTATGGTATATTGTGCTACCGTGCCTTAGTAGGCGCGTTACTGGGCGCCATATTGTATGGTGCCATATAGAATGCTCATTAGGTGCCTTGTGAGGCACCTTCTATGGCACCTTATTGGGGTCCCTAGGCAGCGCACCGTACTGGGCACACCTGGACAGGTCATCCTCGTGGGCTCCCTGGGATATTTTACCATTGTTCACGGTGGCATAACAATGTCACGGTGCCCTAGGTTACTTTGCCCTGTGGCCTGCAAGGTGCCTCAGGTTGGCATGCATTACATATGTCTTGAGATACTGATGTCACCCTAACACTGGATTGGCCACGGGTTACTGCCACTGCACACGTGATTGAGGGTGAGGGCTGGAGGCTCCTGGACGTGCCATATTTGCGGCCAGACCATGTGGCTGCCAGTACTGTTGACAAACATGTTGTGGGCAACTGTACCACAGCACTGGGTATGGGCAATGTAAAATACTGGGAGGACAGTGGGTGGCAGATGGTGGGCATACGTGTCCCCCAGGGGCATCTGGGGTGCCAGGATGGTTACGATGAGGGGTGGACAGAGGTGTGGTGGTACCATACATCTGAGGTACAGGCGAGGCAGGCAACATAGAGGCACAATGCAGGACAGGGTCATAGTGCATGACCTGTGGTGGCAGCCTGCACAGGCAGCTGGGCTCTACTCAGCTGACAGACGCAGATAACCGGACCAGAGGAATGTCGCCCACTGTGGCGAGTCTCTTATGGGCTGGCAGCACATATCTGCAAAAAGATGAGTGTTAGAGGCATGCAAAATATCTGAGTTTGGCAGGCATGGGAGGGGGGAACAAGAGGGGATCGAACCCATGGACACAGTTTGGAACGTCATTTTACGAACTAGTAGGCTATACCTCTATGGCCTGCTGTACGGCAATGCCTGGGTACAGAAGGACTGCAGGTCACCGCATGGACCGTCTGCTCTGTGCGCCAGGTTAGGGTAACCACACCAGCACCCATGATGCATTATACATGCCGAACAGTGATCCACAGCGGATCAACAAATGGGGTCTGCGCCCCTCTGTTACCGCAGCCTGGGAAGATGGACTGCCATGTGAGATACTGGCACAGAGTAGCTACGGACCCTGCCATTGTGCAGGTTCTGTATTCACCCTGAGGGTATGGATGGCTGCCCAGCACTAGGTCCTCAGTACATGTAGTGCTACATATAGGTTCTGCTGTACATCCCCCTCACTGACAGTGTGTGGCAGGTGTCCCAGGCAGTGTGCCAAAGGCACCTCTGCGCCCATCTGTGTTACACAGTCACAGGTGTCCCCCTGGGACCAGAGACCACCCAGTTCAGTGTGTACCCAGTGGTAAGGTCTGGCTGTCATGGCCACCTGTTAGCAGGATCGAGGGGTGTCTTATGAGGTTTATGTACCACGGCCCCCTACTGTTCAGAGTAGTATACACTATGTGCCCCCCCAAGGGCCCCATAACACCCATCTTGTAGGTGTGGGGGAGGGGGTGTGGAGAGACAGGTGCCTGAGACCACGGGACTGACTGCGGGACCAGCAAGCCCGTTCCTGATGGCAAAGAATATCCCTCTAAGCCTATTGCGCATGAGACATACTGTGACTGGAGCATTGGCAGACCAGCATTAATGTGGGTTGCTGTGTGAATCTTCACTTGCCACATACCACAGTCTGCCATGCTTCATCAGACAACACTGTTGGACTGCACCAGCCTACACGGTGTTCTCACCATGCACAGACTTACTGCAGACATGCCACTGGCCAGTCCATGGAATGTGAAAAAACACATGCACCCAGACATAGAAGGGGGGGGGGGGGCAAAATACACACACACACACACACACACACACTATATCAGTGATTGGGCCACAGAATGTGGGTCACACAGGTATCACTGGAGACAGATAGTATAGAACACTGTGGGGGAACCTGGACATGCCATGGTCACTGCTGAGTCAGGGCGAGACCGCCCTCCCAGCACGACATGCTGTGGCCACTCTGTCCATGCAGGTACTGTTTGGACACTACAGTGTACCAGCCATTGCAATACTCCCTATGCAGATGCAGCCTGCCCAATTCGCCCTATCTGGCCCATACCCACACTACCTTGCTCCTCATTATGCACATTCACAGGCTAATGCTGGTAACAGTTGGACAATGTGGGCCGAGGGCGGGGTTGGCAGCCACAAAACTATGGATAGGGGGAGCGTGTGAGGAGAGGAGGCTGTTATTCACCATTGTGCCCCGCTTGTGTGCTTCTTCCTCAGTGTTGGAGTCCACGGTCCACCTTGGCGGCGCCTTCCCCTGACGTCATCAACGGGGGTTTAAAGCCTGGAGCCTTGCTGCTTACTGTGGGAGCGTGTAAGGAGAGGAGGCTGTTATTCACCATTGTGCCCCGCTTGTGTGCTTCTTCCTCGGTGTTGGAGTCCACGGTCCACCTTGGCGGCGCCTACCCCTGACGTCATCAACGGGGGTTTAAAGTTTGATCGCTAAGCGGTACGCGGAAGCGGTCGCGTTCTAAAGGGGCACGTTATTAAGGAGCTTGCTCCTTATGCGCTCCTTGGGTGCTCGAGGAGCTCGGGAGCTGGATTGTGGCAGTGCAGCATGGGTAGACGGAGAAAACAACCTCTAAATGTGAGTACTGAGAATCCTACTAAGGCTGTTAAAATCTCTGGCCCCATGGATCGTCATCTTGTGGCTTTGAGTGGTAAGGAGGGAGAGGCCATTGCTGCAATCCTGACTCAGCTCCCTAGTTTTGACTCCTCATCATTTTTGGGGGTTAGTACCTCTTCCCCCTCTGCTGCTGTTTTAAGTGCTGTTCCTGTTACTTCCTCTCCACTGAGGAGGGATGCACCTTTGCAATCGGACTTAACATCGGCTTTACCTGCCTCAGGATCTGTGGTGGCTACCGGGAGAGTTCCCTTACCCTGGATCCTATCAGTTCCTGAGAGTCCTGCACTGACGCAACGGGACGGTGTTTCTTCGTCTGCGGACCCAAAGGATGTTTCCCTTTTGGATGTGTGGTCTATTCTTCTTAGGATAGAGTCTTCGTTGAGTTCCGTCATTGCACAAATGTCGGACTTTACTAAAGACTCTGTAGCTAAATTTACTCAACATGATTCTCAGATTGATGTGCTGGGGGAAAGATGTCAGAAGCTGGAAGCTCAATGTATTGTATTACAAAATTCTTCATTGTCTTTTATGAAAGATAGTCTTATTCTCCATACTCAGCATGAGTTGTTGGAGAATAGTTTGCATGCTTTGAATTTGCGTTGTATAAATTTTCCTCGTACACGGTTCTTATCTCCTCAGATATTATTAGATAAGTATTTGATAGATATTTTGGGATATCGAGAAGATAATAAACCGTCTGTGACTAAAGTGTTTTATAATCCTTCTAAAGGGGCTTCCGAGGCAGGGGGCTCTGATGAGTCTGCTCCACCTCGGTTGCAGGAGTCCCTTAATATTTCAGAGTTTATTGAGTCTTCGCAGGATAAAATTTCCACTCGGGCTACCCTTCTGGTGTCTTTCGCCTCAGAAGTTGATAAAAATGCTGTGATGCGTTTATATTTCTCGAATAAGACATCGGTTTTTTGTGGGGGGAGGGTTAGTATCTTTCCCGATGTCTCCAGGAAAACTCAGCTACGACGCAGGGCTTTTTTGTTGTTGAAGCCACGCGTTTTAGCCCTTGGGGCCACTTTTTTCCTTAAATTCCCTTGTAAGTGTTTAGTTACCTTTCATAGCACCAAATATGTTTTTCTGGAGAGATCGGCATTAGAGTCCTTCCTCCGATCTAAGGATCCGCTGATTTCTTAAAACTTTAGAGTGTATCAGTAGTGGATAGGTATAAAAAGAGTTTATATTTTGAGTTAGTATCCTCTGTCTACTTGCATGCTCTTCTTGACGTGGACTTTATTACGGATATCCTGTTTTGTTTTTGCTTTTGCATTTTATATGATGATATTGGTGGAATATCTGTATTTTCTTTGAAGTTTCTCAATAAATGGAATTTAAACTAAAAAAAAAACAAACAACTATGGATAGACATATACACACACACTCCTACTGCAGTACTGTGCAATGATAGGGGTGTTTGGCAACCCTGCCTGCCACACTGCTGACATTTCTGAACTGAGCAGGAGGTAGCAGTGGTGCTGTGATGTTACCTGCAACTCCATGCTGGGGCCAGCAGCCTGCCTGTACAGCATAATTTGGATGGTGGAGCCTGTGTGAGTGGGTGTTTCTACTGCTGTTGGTCGCTGCTGTGGGGATTGTACAGTTTGATGTTGTATATGCTTCATAGGGTAAAATGTTGGGATGTGTTCTGCAGGTTCCAGCAGCTGGGACCTGTACCTGTGACCCTCTGCTCTGAATCGCACTGGCTGTGTGTACTGTACCACAGTGGGGCCACAGAGGCACAGCACTCCCTGGGCCATACCTTTACGTCTCCTCAGCCAGACATTTCCTGTTTTTCTGTTATATCTATGTAGTATGACAAAGGTTTGTGATGTGTTCTGTAGGGTCTGCAGCTGGGACCTGAACGTGTGACCCTCTGCTCTGAGTCACACTGGCTGTGTGTTCTGCACCATAGTGGGGCCACAGAGACACAGCACTCCCTGGGCCATACCTTTACGTCCCCTCAGCTAGACATTTCCTGTTTTTTCTGTTGTATCTATGTAGTAGGGCAAAAGTTTGTGATGTGTTCTGCAGGGTCTGCAGCTGGGACCCGAACCTGTGACTCTCTGCTCTGAGTCACACTGGCTGTGTGTACTGCACCACAGTGGGGCCACAGATGCACAGCAGTCCCTAGGCCAGGGGTCGGCAACCCGCGGCTCCGGAGCCGCATGCGGCTCTTTCTCACCTTTGCCGCGGCTCCGGAGCACACTGCCCGCTTTAAACGTCGCGTTATGGGCTCCCTCCATGTCAGCTCCCTCCCTTCTTCTGCAGCCGCGGTTCCCTGTCTCTTAGGGAACCGCGGCTGTGCTTTTAAAATCATCTCGGAGCCCTTCCTGTCTTGACGGGCTCCGTGCAGCATTGTCCCGCCTCTAAAGGAAGTTTTGGAGGCGGGACAATGCTGCACGGAGCCCGTCAAGACAGGAAGGGCTCCGAGATGATTTTAAACGCACAGCCGCGGTTCCTTAAGTGGCAGGGAGCCGCGGCTGCAGAAGAAGGGAGGGAGCTGACATGGAGGGAGGGAGCAGATATGAATGATTGGAGGGAGGGGGGCTGACATGGAGGGATGGAGGGGGCTGACATGGAGGGAGGGGGGCTGACATGAAGGGAGGGAGCTGATATGAATGGATGGAGGGGGCTGACATGGAGGGAGGGGGCTGACATGGAGGGAGGGGGGCTGACATGGAGGGAGGGAGCAGATATGAATGGATGGAGGGAGGGGGGCTGACATGGAGGGGGCTGACATGGAGGGATGGATCGAGGGGGGCTGACATGGAGGGATGGAGGGGGCTGACATGGAGGGAGGGAGCAGATATGAATGAATGGAGGGAGGGGGGCTGACATGGAGGGATGGAGGGGCTGACATGGAGGGAGGGGGGCTGACATGGAGGGATGGATCGAGGGGGGCTGACATGGAGGGATGGAGGGGGCTGACATGGAGGGAGGGAGCAGATATGAATGGATGGAGGGAGGGGGCTGACATGGAGGGATGGAGGGGGCTGACATGGAGGGAGGGAGCAGATATGAATGGATGGAGGGAGGGGGGCTGACATGGAGGGATGGAGGGGGCTGACATGGAGGGAGGGGGCTGACATGGAGGGATGGATCGAGGGGGGCTGACATGGAGGGATGGCGGGGGCTGACATGTAGGGTGGGAGCAGATATGAATGGATGGAGGGAGGGGGGCTGACATGGAGGGAGGGGGGCTGACATGGAGGGAGGGAGCTGATATGACGGGAGGGAGGGAGGGGGGCTGACATGGAGGGATGGAGGGGGCTGACATGGAGGGAGGGGGGCTGACATGGAGGGAGGGAGCAGATATGAATGGAGGGAGGGAGGGGGCTGACATGGAGGGAGGGGGGCTGACAGGGAGGGAGGGAGCTGATATGGATGGATGGATGGAGGGAGGGGGGCTGACATGGAGGGAGGGAGCTGATATGGATGGAGGGAGGGGGGCTGACATGGAGGGATGGAGGGGGCTGACATGGAGGGAGGGGGGCTGACATGGAGGGATTGGGGAGGCGGGCTGACATGGAGGGAGGGAGCTGATATGGATGGAGGGAGGGAGGGAGGGAGGGAGGGGGCTGACATGGAGGGATGGAGCACTGGTAATGGGGTTGAGGGGACGAGCACTGGAAATGAGCTGATTAGGGGAGGCTAGGACTGGTAATGAGCTGATGGGGGGTAGGACTGGTATTGGGCTGATTAGGGGAGGCTAGCACTGGTAATGGGGTTGAGGGGGGATTAGCACTGGAAGCGAGCTGATTGGGGGGCTTTGACTGGGCATGGGCTGATTGTGGGGAGGGGAGGATAGAGCTGCTGGCCCTGGAAGATAACTGGGGGCTAAGGCTACAAATGGGCTGATATGAGGGGATGGGAGAATGGAACTGGATCTGAGAGGGGCTGCCATGGTATTTGTACTAGAAGGGACTGGTCAGTGGGGAAGGAGGGGGACTGGAAGGAAATGGACACCAGTGGCAATCATGGGAATGCAAGTTGACATTGGAAGGTACTGGGAGTGAGGACTGGAAAGGGGCTGATATTGGGGAGGGTTACTGGGACTGGAAATAGGCTGATGGAAAGAAGTGAAGAAAACGAAAGAAGAGATAAGAACTGGCAGATGGACCATAGACCACAGAAAGAAAGCTAAGAGAAGACAGGAAAGCAGAAGCCTCAGATCGGGACCAGCATGATCAAAGAATAAATTGGTCAGACAACAAAGGTAGAAAAAATAATTTTATTTCATATTAGTGATTTGACTACAAAATCATCATAATTTTGAAATCAAATATTGTTACTTCTTGTTGTTATATTTTCTGGCGTATTTTTTTTGGTGTGCGAAGGAAGAGGGGTAGTCTTATACGGCGAGTATAGGCCAAACACCTATATTTTAACAGGAAAAGTAGGGGGTCGTATATAGCATTAAGGTAAGAAACAATATATGCAGTGTTAGATTTGTTTTAAATGTCGCAATGGTTTTGCGGCTCCCAGTTTTTTTTTTCCCTTCGGAAACGGGTCCAAGTGGCTCTTTATGTCTTAAAGGTTGCAGACCCCTGCCCTAGGCCATACCTTTACGTCTCCTTTGCCAGACTTTTTCTGTTGCACTGCACACCACGTACTGGTACAGGGCACGGCCTGGGTCCTCTGTAGACAGGTGCCACTGCCCCCTCCAGCATGGACACCCCCCAATGCTATGCTGACATAACCATATGCTGTTGGTGCTTGTTGTGCGCCTTCCCAGGCCATCCACTGTTGAGGTAGGCAGGTGCCTACGGTGCGGTGTCTGGGGTGGGAAAGCATACATGGACATCCCCACCCCCACCCCCCATCACCACCTAACAACATTCTGTCCCTTCAACATGGTGGTGGGATGGATGCAGAGATGTCCTGTCTCTGCCCTGGCAACTATTGGCTAGTGTGGACAATGTATTTGTATATTGTGTTTGGCCTTTGTCAGATGCTGTCTTTCAGACTTCCAGTTTCTATGTTCCTATGTGCCACCTGGGCGACACCCAGGTCTGCCGTATGCCCCGGCTGCCCCCACTACATGTTCCACCTGCAGCCCCCTATGCCCCATTTACACCATTGCCATAGTGGCCTCTCATACTTGGGCACTATGGTGTTGCTGCAAATGGAGCACTACTATTACGTTTCTTGTGCTCCCTACCTATGCTGTACATTGCTGACACTGAAATGGTTTCTCTCTCCTGCAAATGTGCATCTAACGGCAGGTTTTCATTCGCGGTAGGATTTAGCCCTTCAGTTCAGCGCGTTAGTGTGCAGGGAGTCTCTCCCTGCCCATTGACCCCTGCTCTCCGCCCTCTCTCCTCCTTCTGCGATGTGTACCGCGCCACGACACGCTTCCGCGTGGTTTGTAATGTTACTGTGCGTTAACGTTACATACCGCGCGTTAATGCTACCTAATGCACGGTCTGTAACATTACCGCAGTTTGGTAAACATACCCCAATGTTTTTATCCATGCTCAGTCCATTGGTCTGAGAGTTAGGTAAACAGAACAGACTAGTGGTGAAGATGTTTCTGGATTGTTGTCTGATTTTCACTCTGTTGACCACTGAATCTTGCTGCATACATAGATTATCTGCAATTGGCCTTGGCAGTATCAAATTACAATGGATCCAATCTCTTTTGGAGAGATGGACTTGGCAGGTCAGACTGGGCAACGGTGTTTCTGATTAGATCATCCATCCATGACTATGATTACTTTTGACACGACATAACGTGCCGCCTAGATGTAAATAGTTACCCCAGTTTTATCCAAGTTGTAGTACCTGTTCTTTGTAAACACAGATCAGCTTGCTGCACTGTGCTAGTCATTCTATTTCATGTAAACCGCACCGATGTTGAATAGCGCGGTATAAAAGAGACTGTAAATAAAATAAATAAATAAATTAGATGTCATTCTTATTTGGAACTCCACAGGGCTTAACCCTGTTGGCCATTCTAGTTAATATTTATCAGGGTTTAAAAAAGGTTTGGACAAGTTCCTGGAGGAAAGGTCCATAAACCATTATTAAGAAGGGACCCAGGATATCAATGCTTGAACCAATACAAGCATTGTGGAACCTGTGTCCCTTGGGGAAACTGCTAGGTACATATGACCTAGATTGGCCACTGTTGGAAACAGAATACTGGGCTTGATGGACCTTGGTCTGACCCAGTATGGCATATCTTATGTTCTTATGTAGTATCCAATGTGTGATATGTTTAGGAAAGGGTCAATATCTTATGCAATATATGCTGCTGATGTGATGCTATTCTTTCTGTTGTGTGATGTTCAAGATTTTCACCTGTCTTTGGATTTAGCTAGAACTGATCCTTGCATTAAAGCAATGTCATCATGATTGACGGCGAACTTTCTAATGGTGAAAGTAACAAAAAGTGAGCCATTTGTGCTTAGTCATTGCCCTATGAATTTATTACCTGATCATCTCCAGCTGTATAAAATTGATACATTCATACAATTAGAAGTTAGATACCTTGGTGTTGTTTTGAGATTATCAACTGCCTATAAATGCCCAGATTTGAGAGGTTATTAGAAGCAAAGTTTACACCTTCTGAACAAAGCAGTATAACTCTAGCAACCTTACTGGGCATACTAGATGGACCATTCTGGTCTTTATGTGTCATCATTTATTATGCTTGCAAACTTCATAAGTTGCGATAGTAACATAGTAAATGACGGCAGATAAATGCATCTAGTTTGTTTAACAAGTGTTTAGGGTTATAAATGCAACTCCATACATATTATAGCCACTGTATGCTTTTGTCTTTGGGCTGTATCTGCCACCTTGTGACCGCTACTGCTGCTATGCTTTTCTGTAGTGTGAAAGTCATTTAAGTTTGTTTGGAGCAGGACTGATCCTCTTCCTATATAGGGATCCTCTGTGCTTATTTCATGCCATTTTGAATTCTGTTACCATTTATGCCCCCACCATCTCCAGTGGGAGGGCATTCCAGATATCCACCACCCTTTCTGTGAAAAAGCATTTCCTGCTGTTGCTGTTAAATTTTCCTCCTTTCAGTTTCACGGCCTCTAGTTTTATAGCTTCTCTATCTTTGGAAAAGCGCTGTTAGCTCATTAAAAATCTTTCAAGTATTTAAGCATCTCTATCATATCTCTCCTGTCCCTCCTTTCCTCTAAGGCAGTGGTTCTCAACCTTTTTTGTACCGTGACCCCTTTTGCCGTTGGTCAACTTGTGGTGACCCCCAATGATAAAATCAAATGCGTCTCTCTTCCTTTACCGTTAACGCATTGTTGCTGTAATCATTTGTTGAATTATTAATATATTATAGGCCTTTGCAATATGTTTTTATTTATAAAATACTTATTTAAATAATCAAAACAACAAGTAACAATATTTGATTTCAAAATTATGATGATTTTGTAGTCAAATCACTAATATGAAATAAAATTATTTTTTCTACCTTTGTTGTCTGACCAATTTATTCTCTGATCATGCTGGTCCCGATCTGAGGCTTCTGCTTTCCTGTCTTCTCTTAGCTCTCTTTCTGTGGTCTATGGTCCATCTGCCAGTTCTTATCTCTTTTGTTTTCTTCACTTCTTTCCATCAGCCTATTTCCAGTCCCAGTAACCCTCCCCAGTATCAGCCCCTTTCCAGTCCTCACTCCCAGTACCTTCCAATGTCAACTTGCATTCCCATGACTGCCACTGGTGTCCATTCCCTTCCAGTCCCCCTCCTTCCCCACTGATCAGTCCCTTCTAGTACAAATACCATGGCAGCCCCTCTCAGATCCACTCCCTTTCAGTTCCATGCTCCCATCCCCTTGTATCAGCCCACTTGTAGCCTTAGCCCCCAGTTTTCTTCCAGGGTCAGCAGCTCTATCCTCCCCTCCCCACAATCAGCCCATTCCCAGTCAAAGCCCCCTAATCAGCTCACTTCTAGTGCTAATCCCCCTCAACCCCATTACCAGTCCTACCCCCCCCCTAATCAGCCCAATACCAGTCCTACCCCCCATCAGCTCATTTCCAGTGCTAGTCCCCCCCTCAACCCCATTACCAGTGCTAGGCTCCCCTAATCAGCCCATTTCCAGTCCTAACCTCACTGATCAGCTCATTTCCAATGCTAGACCCCCATCAGTCCATTACCAGTCCTACCCCCCCTTGATAAGTCCATTCCCAGTCCTAGCCTTCCCTAATCAACCCATTACCATTCGTAGCCCCCCCATCTGCCCATTACCAGTGCTAGCACCCCCATCAGCCCATTATAATCCTAACCCGCACTGTCTCTCGCCTCTGTCCAGCATTTATCCCGTCTGTCCAGTATGTCCCCATGTCTCTCCCCTTTCTCCATGCCAGCCTACTCCCTCCATGTCAGCCCCCCTCCCTCCATCCATCCATATCAGCCCCCTCCCTCCCTCCCTCCATGTCAGCTCCCATCCTTCCATCCGTCCATGTCAGCCCCCCTCCCTCCATCCATCCCTCCATGTCAGCCCCCCTCCCTCCCTCCCTCCCTCCCTCCCTCCATCCATCCATATCAGCCCCCATCCCTCCCTCCCTCCCTCCCTGTCAGCCCCCTCCCTCCCTCCCTCCTCCCTCCCTGTCAGCCCCCATCCTTCCATCCGTCCATGTCAGCCCCCCTCCCTCCATCCATCCCTCCATGTCAGCCCCATCCTTCCATCCCTCCATGTCAGCCCCCCTCCCTCCCTCCCTCCCTCCCTCCCTCCCTCCATCCATCCATCCATCCATATCAGCCCCCATCCCTCCCTCCCTGTCAGCCCCCTCCCTCCCTCCCTCCCTCCCTCCATCCATCCATATCAACCCCCATCCCTCCCTCCCTCCCAGCCCCCTCCCTCCCTCCATCCATCCATATCAGCCCACATCCTTCCATCTGTCCATGTCAGCCCCCTCCCTCCATCCATCCATCCATCCATCCATATCAGCCCCCTCCCTCCCTCCCTCCCTCCATGTCAGCCCCATCCTTCCATCTGTCCATGTCAGCCCCCCCCTCCCTCCCTCCCTCCCTCCATGTCAGCCCCATCCTTCCATCTGTCCATGTCAGCCCCCTCCCTCCATCCATCCATCCATCCATCCATATCAGCCCCTCCCTCCATGTCAGCCCCCATCCTTCCATCTGTCCATGTCAGCCCCCTCCCTCCCTCCCTCCATGTCAGCCCCATCCTTCCATCTGTCCATGTCAGCCCCCCTCCCTCCATGTCAGCCCCCCTCTGTCGATGTCAGCCGTGTTGCAGGTTGTCTGCCTCCCTTCTAATGCAGCCGCGGCTCTCTGCCTCTTAGGGAACCGCGGCTGTACCTGTAAAATCATTGCGGAGCCCTTCCTGTCTCGATGGGCTCCATGCAGCATTGTCCCGCCTCCAAAGGAAGTTGTTTACCACTTCCTTTGGAGGCGGGACAATGCTGCACGGAGCCCGTCGAGACAGGAAGGGCTCCGCAACAATTTTACAAGTACAGCCGCGGTTCCCTAAGAGGCAGGGAGCCGCGACTGCAGAAGAAGGCGGTGAGTTTGCCGGAGTTTGCTGCTGCCGAGAAGCGGACTCGGCAGCGGCAGCAACTTGTGCACATCTTAATTTTTTTTTTAAACTTGGTGGAGGCTAAGCGACCCCCGCTAAATCCTGTGGCGACCCCCGTTGGGGTGGCGACCCACAGGTTGAGAACCGCTGCTCTAAGGTATTGTCACGCTTCCCCTGCCTAGGGCCTATGGCTCTATAGCAAGGGTGACCTCAATCTTGTTTCCAAGTGTCTTTCTACTATGTAGCAGCAAGGGTTGCTGGGACTTGTAGTTTTTAAGTTTCACTCTTCAACAAAATGTGTTGTGGCACGAGGGTCTTTTGAACAGATACATTTATTTAGGGGTTTTTCCTTTCACAAGGGTTCAACAGGCTTAGGCAAAGCAAAGAATTTCTTTCCAAAATAATAGGAAACAGAAGCAAATGAAAAGTAGAAATAAAGTACAAAAACTGTTTCTTCACAGCAACTTAAACAGCCAAAACAACTTTGTATTCTTCTCCTACAAAGCTTGTTTAACGTAAATCTAAGTGATCAATGTTACACAGAGAACAGTCCATCTCATAGCATTCAGGTGTTTCAGGAATATTGGCTACGTCGATAATCATATCCTCACTCTCTTCATCACAGCTCTGCTTAGGGGAACTCTTGCACTGCAAACCTTGGATAACCTCTTGCAGCTGCTCTAGAAAGTTTCCTCTCTCATTAGCCGTGACCTTCTCTAGTGTAGGAGATTGGTTATTACGTAAGCTCTTCTCTATGGCTTTTATATCAGCTTCAAACCATTTACTGAAAGTGTTTCTGTTAGAAGTTACTTTTACAGCCGTGCTATCTCGGCACTTATTAGCACTAGCTTTCAATTGTTGCACAATATCTTCAACAAGTCTCTGGCTAGGAAGTAATTCTGATGTACCTTCTTTACTAGCAATGCCTTGTCTGTGCTCTGAGCTTTCTCCCCTTGTGCAGGCAAACTGCTTGACCTTGTCCTCGGGTAGCTTCCACAGAGGCTCTGTTTTTGCTTTAAAGGTATAGGGAATGGACCCTCCAGTATCCCTCTTGCCTGGAGCTGGGTTCCAAGGTTTCCCTGGTTGCTGCCTTCCTGAGTGCCTTCCTTGTTGAAGTGGCTTGGACAATTGCAGAGGCTTCTCTCTGCCTTCTGTTCCACAGTTCTCTTTCTCTTGGCTGTGTTCCTGCCGGTGTGGCTTCTCCCACTCCTGGCTGTGCCTGATCTTCTTGTTCCTGTGCTTGGACTCCTCCTCCTCCTTCTGTAAGACTGACTCTGAAACCGGTTTAAAATGGTTTCCTCCTGCAGCCACACCCCTCTGGTTACTCAGGTGCAAATCATTAGAGCTGCCTTCAGCTCTTACGTCATGGCTATGGCTGAGCTCCGTTCTGGCTGAAAGCTTCCTGTTGCCATGGGAACCTGGCTTGCTCTTACTTTTAAAGGTAAAGTGCTCGCTATTTTCCCATTCCATCTGTTCAGGAGTGCTTTCGGTACCACAGTATACATATGAAGGTCTTCAAGTCTTTTCTCATACAATTTCTGGTGCAAGCCCCATACCATTTTGGTTGTTCTCCTCTGGGCCGTTTCAATCTTTTTATATCCTAAGTGAGATACAACCTCCAAAATTGAATGCAGTACTCCAAGGGAGGCCTCTGTAATGACCTCCTCATTTTGTCTGGCTATGCCCTCTCTATGCAGCCTAGCATCCCTCTGGCTTTTGCCACCTCCTTGTTACATTGTTTTGCAACCTTGAGGTTGTGAGTCTGACTTTTGTGTTATGAAAACAATGATATTACCAGTTTTAACCTACTGCAATTCTATTTATCATGGGACATCTGTGTCCTCTATTTGAACACTTCAACTAGTGCAGTGACTAGATTGATCACTGGTTGTAGGCAGTTTGATCATGTTTCTCCTAGTTTAGTCATGCTGCAGTGGTTACCATAGCTGTCTGTGTAAAATTTAAGGTTCTTATTATATTATTTAAAGTGTTCCATAGCATGATTCCTGAATATTTAGCCTTGATGGTCCAATGGCATTAGCTGCTATGTGTTCTTCAATCATCAGGGACTATGAATAGTCCCTTCAGTAGGGGTGATGCGTAAGTGCTGGATGTGGTCTCAGGCAATAGCAGTAGCAGGGCCCTATTCCATGGAACACCTTGTGCATTGGATTTAGGCACAAAGCTGACTTACTGCAGTTTAACAAATTGGTGAAGGCATTTTTATTTTCCTAAATTAATCATTGTAGGTGGAAACCTATTTAGGTGTGCCCATAACATCTGTTAATCTCCATTGGGATTTTAGCTCATTAATTTTAAAGGCTAAATGACTACATTTGTATTTGTATCTGTGTATATTTTTAGACATCCATTATTTCTACATCTTATGTTTGGTTGTAACCTGCTTAAGATTTAGATAAGTAGGCTAGAAATGTTATTAAATAAATAAATACAATCTGGCAATGGAGCCCATTACTGATGAACCTATTTCATTTACAACAAGGCTTTTTTTTTTTTTTTTTGAAATATTTATTTATTAAAGAACACAGAGTAAAATACATAGCCAGTCAGATAATGCCATTTTTCCAATATATAATCATAAGTAAAGAAAAACAAAAAAAACCCAACATGCCTAGGGCAGGGCTGTATCTTGTCCACTACCCCAGGATATCACAACGGTACAAAACAGAATTATCAACTGCCTACCCAACCCCTCCCCCCCCTTCCCCCACCCAGTCCACCCTCCCGGGACCTAAGGAAACCTATCAACCGATTCCCAACAGTTGGCTAGGGGCACCCCACCAAACCTACCCCAGGCACAAAATTTCACTACGGATTTTAGGCTGAAGCGTTTGAATATAAGGTGTCCACACCAAGAGAAAGGCGGCCCAGCTCCGAGGGTGCCTCTGTGCACTCCTCCGTTCTAGGAGCATAAACTGGTGAAACCCATTGCGCCACTCCCAAAAGGAGGGGGCCGCAGACTCCAGCCATCGCCGCAGCACAGGACTCTTCCCCACCAGACATGCTTTCCGTACCAACAGTTTCTGCCATCGGCCCTTAGGGTGGAGTGGTCCCAACTGATCCAACACAACGAGCCGCCCCGTCCAGCAGACCTTTTGTTGTAGCAAGCCGCTTAGATAGTTAGCTATCCGAACCCAATAGCGGCGAATATGAGAACAACCCCACCACATATGACCTAAGTCTGCTAACGAACAGGCACATTTCGGGCACCCACCATGTGCAGTAAGACGACTACGGAGTGCTCTCCTCGGGGAAAAGTGGGCTCGTACAATACATTTAAACTGGATTTCCCGCCATCTAGCTCCTTCCACCAGCCCTGTAACCCGGCTCAGCGCTGCGCAAACAGAACCCGGGACCACCTTGCAGCCCAGTTCTCTCGCCCAGGAAGCCTCCTCTGCCGAGTAATCTGACGGCACCCCATAAAGCTCCAACGCTTTTTTGAAACTTGCAATAGTGGGTGGGGTCCCTGTCTCAAGAGCGAAAAATGCTAGTATCCGTGCTGAGTGGTCACCCAACAGCTCTCGCCCCGAAATGGAACCTACATAATGCGATAACTGCAGATACGCAAACAAAGAAGCTTGGGGACACAAGTCGTACTCCCGGCACAGCACCGCCAGTGGCTTGCACTTCCCCTCCAAGTCAATTACGTGCCCCAGCAGCTGTATCCCCCTCTCCGCCCATCGACGAAACGGGACTGAATCCGATCCCGGGGGAAATTGGGCATTGCCCTGCAACGGCAACCAACTGGAGACCTCCGGCAAACTCCCCCACAGTTTATTCAGCCGCTGCCAGGTGCGCCGTGCCGCCTGGACCAGCACACCATTCACTACTCAGCTCGGCAAAACCTCCCGTCGTAGATGTAGCACCGCCAGCAACGAGTGCGGTGCCACCAGGGACTCCTCCAGCTCCCTCGGGGTATACACCTCGGTGGTACCGAGCCAGTCCCCAAGGTGCCGAGCCTGGCAGGCCAAGGCATATGTCCAAAGATCGGGCACACCGATACCCCCAGATCTCCATCCCCCCTTCAAACGGTTCAGTGGTATACGTGCTCTGGCCCCCCTCCAGAGGAACCTACGAAACTCCCGTTCAATACGCAAAAGATCCCGGCGTAAGAGCCACACTGGTAAAGTTTGTAGCCAATAAAGGATCCGTGGTAACACCACCATTCCCAATGCCGCCGCCCTACCCAGTAATGACAGTGGAAGCGGGGCCCAAGCTTGGAGCTGCGAGCGAACCTTAGACCATATACGCTCAAAATTCCGTCTATACAGCACCGTCGGGTCTTTAGGTAGCTCAATCCCCAAGTAGATAAAGGACGTACCGGCCCATTTCAATGGGAAACTCCCTCCCCAGGCCTGCTGAAGTCGGCCCCCAATGTCCAGAGCTTCTGATTTATCTCGATTAATACGCAACCCCGCAAAGGCACCATAACGAGAAAACTCAGCAAGCAGACACGGCAAGGATTGTTGGGGATCGCACAAATGGACTAAAATGTCATCTGCGAAAGCCGCCACTTTAAAGCCACATGGTCCAATATGGACACCCCGGATGTCTTTGGAGTCCGCTATACTCCGCAGCAGCAGATCTAAGGTCAGCACGAACAGCAGTGGGGAGAGGGGGCAGCCTTGACGAGTGCCCCTTTCAAGGTTGAAATTGTCAGACAGCACTCCATTGCACAAGATAGCGGCTGTAGGATTAGCATACAATAACTCCACCATCTTTATAAACGTATCACCCAAGCCATACCGAGGTTACAGAAACTTCATATATTCCCAGTTGACCCGATCGAACGCCTTCTCCGCATCAAAACTGACCAATAATGATTGCTCCTCCCGCGCTCGCACCCATTCCATAGAGGGTAATATTTTCCGCAGGTTCCACACCGCATATCTCCAAGGTCTCCCTCAATCATCTCTAAATCCGTTGCAACTTGCCATGAATGCCGCAGCCAGAATCTTAGTAGGAGCAGCAAGATGCGACCATATAACGCCTATCCTAATACAACTTCATTGGCTCCCCGTTCAAGGAAGGCTTACATTCAAATCTTTGTTACTCACCTTCAAATCTATCCATGGCATCACCTCCCCCTCATTAACCAACATCATCCAGCCAGCTCCTCCCAACAGAACAAGGAGAACCCCATCTACAAATGTGCTAGTAATTCCAAATGCTTCAACAAAGTACACAACCGCAACATCTAACAGGGCATTCAGTATCTATGCCCCAAAATGTTGGAACGCATTACCACCAGGCATCCGTGCAATTACTGACCTATCACAATTCAGAAAGGCTCTCAAATCCCATTTATTTACTCAATACTACCAGATTAACCCTACCCCTACATAAGTGCCTCTCCCTCACCCCCTCAAGTTAATATATCAACTCCATTGTACACATGTTCACACTGTATTCCCAATACTCGATCTCATTGTACATATGTAAGTAGTTTAGTTTGCATTCCCCGTTTATCCAAGTTATTACTCCTGTTCTATGTAAAGCATAAGCATGTTATCCAAGTTGTTTTCTCCTGTTCTATGTGAAGCCAAACAGTTTGTTATGGTCATTTTGTTGTATGTAAACCGCGCTGACAATAGTGCGGTATATAAGAAATTGTAATAAATAAATAAATAAATAAATATCGCCCCCGAACGAAGCCCACCTGCGACTCGTGCAATAAGTCCCCCAGAACGGTGGCCAAACGGTCAGCCATTACCTTCGCTAAAACTTTCAGATCGAAGTTCAACAAGGAGATAGGCCGATAGGAAGCCGCCTGCGTGGGGTCCTTACCAGGTTTAGGTATTAACGTAATAAACGCATGGTTCGTTCCCCAATCAAACCTGCCCCGCGCAATCCTTTGGTGATACACCGCGGTCAAAACAGGGGCAATCCTACCGACCAGCAACTTATAAAACTCCACACCAAAACCGTCTGGACCCGGCGATTTATAACAGCTCGCCCCCAATATAACTTTATGAACTTCCTCCTCAGTCACCGGAGCATCTAGCAACAAGCGTTGTTCCATAGTCAACTTAGGAATTCGTACTCCCTGAAGGTAGCTTTCCATTAATGTCATGGACCCTTTACTGCCCTGGTAAAGCTCCCGAAAAAAGGAACGAAAAACTTGGGCTATTGCCGAGCTATTTTGATGCAACTGACCCTGAGCGTCACGCAGTGCTACCACTGAACGGGCCCTCTACTGCCCCGTAAACACCTCGCCAAAAGTTTCCCCAGTTTATTACCAAAACGATAAAGCTGGTATTTGTAATACATAAACAATTTCTTTGCTCTCTGGTGGAGCAGCTCATTAAGGGATGACTGTATCTCCCAAAGTGATCGTTTATTAACCACTGATGGATTCCCCGCGCACCGCCGTCGGGCTTTTACGACCTGCTTTTCCATTTGGACTATTCGTGACGCTATCAGTTTGCGCTTCCGCGCCCCATAAGCAATAATGTCTCCTCGCAGGACCACTTTTGCTGTTTCCCACAATAACTCAGGCTCATCCCTATGCTGTGTGTGAATATCCATAAACTCCCCCCAGCGCTGCTCAAGATAAGTATGAAATTCAGCATCGGCATATAATCCCAGGGGGAAACGCCAGATTC
Source organism: Ichthyophis bannanicus (assembly GCA_033557465.1). Lineage (NCBI taxonomy): Eukaryota > Metazoa > Chordata > Amphibia > Gymnophiona > Ichthyophiidae > Ichthyophis > Ichthyophis bannanicus. The sequence goes on from CM066031.1 coordinate 1,374,455,596, forward strand.
TCTGCGAGATAGTAAGACCCCCCACTGCAGGTCAACCCAAACCGGGGCGTGGTCCGAGATGGTCAATGGGCCAATCTCCGCCTCTCCAACCTGCGCAAACAACCGCTCCGAAACCAGGACGTAATCAATCCGTGCACGGGAATCATGGGCTCTCGATTGGTGGGTGAAGTCCCGATCCAGGGGTGAAGCAAACGCCACGGGTCCACCATCCCCAATCGGCGTCTCAGCTCCTGTAGTGCCCAAGTGATCGGGACCCGCCAGCCTTCCCGCCCACCTCCAGAGGTATCCAAAGCAATGTCCAACACCCCATTGCAGTCGCCGGCCAAAATCAGAGGAACGTCCGGCATTTGTTCAATCCGTGAGGCCAAGCGGGCATAAAAGGATTTGTCCAAAACATTGGGAGCATACAGATTACCCAACACCACTTGTCGCCCCTCCAAGTTGCCATATAACAAGAGGTATCTACCTGCAGGATCCACATATTGCTGCTCGAGGTCAAAACGCACCCGTTTATGAATCAATAGGACCACTCCACCCTTTTTCCCAAGCGCCGGGGCCCCCCAACTTTGCCCCACCCAAGCTCTCTGCAATTTCGCATGCTCTTCCGCAGTCTGGTGGGTTTCTTGCAGTACAGCAATATCGCACTGCCACCTGGCCAAAGCCTGCAGCACTTTATACCGCTTAACGGGGTTACCTATCCCGCACACATTCCAAGAAACTATCTTCAACTTAAAACAGAGGATTCCACTGCGGTGAATCTGATGTTCCAGACTGTCTCTGAAGGGACCCCCCCAGCCTGGGGTCCACCTCTAGCTATTACCCAGTTCTCCGCCCCCCCCAACTCGTATGGTTCCGTGGTCCCATCCCACCCACAACCGCCCCCTCCCGCCAATCTCCCTCCTAACTCCCTTCCCTCCCCGGCCTATTCCCGCTACCCTCCCATTCCAACCCTCCCCCTTATCTTCACTACCCAGCCCCAACCCCATCACCCCCTCAGTCAGCTCCCCTGACCTTTGGGCCCTCTCCACCTTCCCACTCTAAGGAGCCCGCCGAGGCCACTCTGAGCGCGGCTGATCCCCTACCACCCACGAGGGGTAAAAATTAATCCCGCTCAGACTTTATTTCTACCTAGATGACCTGCCTCCAGATCTCGAGCATTCCTTATTCCCCCAAGGGGAGCCCAATTCGCAGTGGGTCCAGGTCCCCCCTGGGTCCCCCTGAGCAGGGCCCCAGGAGCAATCTTCCTATAAAGTAAAACAGGAGCCTTAGCAGGGGACTGGTCCCTTCACAAGTTTAAAGAAAGCAAGGTCATCTAACAATACAAATTCAACCAACCATCATCAATACGCCAGGTGTAGACAGGTAAACATCGCAGAGAGCGTCCGCAGTAAATACAGCTGGCCGGCTCTGCAAACATAACGACTAAAAATAAGAGCTATGAGATTGCCTTCTGGGTATGCAAGTGACAACACTCACTTCCGGCAGCCATATTGTTTCGGCTCAAAGGTTATAAAGCCTTCAAGGCCTCGGAGAATGGACCCCAGAGCCCTTCTTCGAAAATACAATAACTCAAGGTAAAGCCCTACCTCCTCTTACCTTTCCACACCCCCTTCCAAACTATCCCTCGCTGTCGGGCTCGAAAAAAGCAAGGGGGTTCCTGCTTCAGAGTCACGCACACCCAGAAGGCATCACCACAGCACACCACTCCCCGCCCCTTTCGCCACGAGAAGTCTCAGCAGGGCGCACTCCCTCCCCCCTACTGCGAGTTGCTGCGGGGGCCACAAATGACTGAAATGTTCACTGAAACTGCTTTCCATCCGCATTAATAAAATACCGTTGGAATAAAAAAAAATAAAGCACATAAAAAGCCCCCACAGGTACCGATCAGGCTATTGTTGACACACTGGACTAAACTGCCCAGCTATTCGCATGGGGAACTCAATTACAAAAAAAAAAAAAAAGGGGGGGGGGAGGGGAAATAAAATAAAAAATAAAAATAAAAAGAGCTCCAGAGATTGAGCTCCTCCAAACTCTAAGCGGAGCAGTATTTAAAAGGAACAAAGCTAGTCAAATTTTAAGGCATAGTCTACAAAGAAATACTAAGTCAACCTGCTGGGTTTGAAACCATGTAGCAAGATCAGCACTTGGCAACTTGTATCTGGGGGAGCAGTCCAAGCGACACAAAGTAACTTGTCCACAACCTAACAGAGACTGTAGCCCGCTCCACTTCAGGCTGCCCCATTGCGATTCCCCCGAAAAGGAACCAGGCTATCACCAAACAGTTAACACTATGAAATGTCAGCGTGGAGATGCAGAGGCCGCCTGTCCCCCGGCCACAATTCGATTCACAAAGCCCTCTGCCTCCGCGGCTGTTGTGAAAACGTGGTGTGCTCCTTCATTCGTCACATGCAGCTTGGCGGGGTATTGAACTGAGAACCGAATCCCAGCGCTGATAAGTTTCTCGCATAAGGGGGCATATTTCCGGCGCCTCCGACTCAATGCGGCAGAGTAGTCCTGTGCAATACGGATTTTAGAATTGTTATAGAGCACTTCCCCCTTCTGCCGTGCCACCCTTAATAGCATTTCCTTCTGCGGGAAGCAAAGGAACTTGGCCAGCACAATTCGAGGACGGGCATCCCGTGTTTGCTTGTTACTGACACGATGCACTCTCTCAATTCTCAGGGGATCTCCGAGTTCAGCGCCATCAAGTAGTTGCATAGTTAGTGCTTCCAAATAGCCCCGCAGGTCTTTATCGAGGACGGTCTCTGGAATCCCCATGAACCGCAAGTTATTCCGTCTTGACCGGTTCTCCAGGTCGTCAAGCTTAGCCTCATGCAGGCCTAGTTGGTGCTTTAGGCCAGCCACCTCCGACTCCAGCACCTCCACTTTATCTTCCGCTTGCCCCAGGCGATCTTCGGCCTCACGGAGTCTGCTCCCCAGGGATTCCACAGAGGCACGGAGCCCATCCATCTTTTCATGCAACGCATCGAACTGCGGCGACAAAGCCGCTGCTACTGCAGCCGACATCGCATCCAGCGAAGCAGGGGATCTGGGCGAGCTCAGCGCTGGGTTTGACTCCGCCATCTTGCTCGAACCGGTCACCCGCTCCCGGTCTCTTTTGGTCGATTTAGCTCCTGTCGCCATGCCGGTTACCAGCAAACCTCAGTGTCTGAAGCTGCAGGCTCTCCAACACTCCCGAGGCACTTTTTCAGTTAGTTATTGCAGGATTACACGGTACTATATCGCCGGCCTGGGTTAAGGGTCTCAGAGCACACTCAGGATGCGACCGCTACCCTGATCGCATCACGTGGTCTCTTCATTTACAACAAGGCTTACCGAAATAAATAAATAAATCAATAAATAATTAGAATAAATCACATCTGTTATTGCCTTTATGATATTTTTCTATAGGTTTAATAAGCACACTACCTGGGTAATTTGGCCATATTCATTTGTTTTTGCACAGTTGCACGTGCTAATCAGAAATATTTGCTCATAGTGAATCATAACTAAAGTAAAAAACATTTCTACAAAACATTCAACAAATTACATAACCTGATAAATAGGTCAAAGCATCACAATGAATAAATTGCTTTGAAATGTATAAAATAAATCCTGATTTGACAGAACACATTAAATTCACCATGACAATGTGGCAAACCACATTCTTTTTGAAATATGAAGATGGTCAGTATATCACTCCTAACATTAAGATCCAGTGAGGAATATTTCACGGAGATTCCTTGTCGATACTTTTGTTTTGTGTGGCACCTAATCCAATGAGTACTCTCATCAATTCTTTTGGATACAGATTTAGGCTGATTCCTAAAGAAGGTACCAACACAGAAACAATGTCCCATTTACTATTTGTAGATGATCTAAAGCTCTACAGTTCCAGTGACCAACAATTAGCAGAGCAACTCCGTGCGATGAAAAGCTTTTCTGATGACATCAGGCTTACGTCCGGTCTTGAAAAATGTGCTAAGGCAACTTTTTTAGAGGAAAATTGAGCAAAACAGAAAACATCTCCCTGACTGAGGGCTGTGATATCAAGGACCTTGAACAGGAAGGCATATATAAGTATCTTGGAGTAAGGAAGGAACGACACTCAAGCAGAAATTACTGAAAGAAAAGATCAGTAAAGAATACTACAGGAGATTAAAATCATTATTGAAAAGTACTTTAATATCATGGATTAAGATACAAGTCATCAATCAGCTGGCAATTCCTGTATTCTGATATAGCTTTGGGATTGTGGTGTGGCCTCTTAAAGATCTTGAAAAACTGGATGTGCGAACAAGAAAACTCCTCCATGCCCATGAAATAATTTACAAAAATCAGTGTATGCCAAGACTGTAAATCCCTAGAGCTGAAGGGGGGCTAGGCCTCATAGAGAGTGATTACACATACAGAGCTACAATCATAGGCCTTAGGCCAACTAACTGCATCATCGGATCCAAATATGCAAAAAGTGCTGAAATATGAAAGTAAATGTCCAGAATCTGTCTCTATCATCAAACTTGGAGAAGTGTTCCGACCACCAGAAGGAATGAATGAGACTCCACAAGCATACACAGGGAAGGAAGTCACCAAATTTGCAAAACAAGAGAAAAAACTTAGATCAACAAACAAGGAAAAACAAGTGGCAAATGCACAAATACAGTGGGAAATAGAGTGTTACTCCAGGAAACCTTTGTCAATCAAGAACGAACACATGACTGGTTAAGGCAGTGGATCTCAACCTTTTTTGTACTGTGACCCCTTTTACCATTGGTCAACTTGTGATGACCCCCAATGATAAAATCAAATGCGTCTCTCTTCCTTTACCGTTAACGCATTGTTGCTGTAATCATTTGATGAATTATTAATATATTATAGGCCTTTGTATTATGTTTTTATTTATAAAATTTACTTATTTAAACCTTTTATCTATCCTTCCAATGTAAATAGATTATGTATATAGTTAACCCTGTTTTCCAAGTTTATACTCCTGTTCGATGTAAACCTGACAGCTTGTTGTTATGGTCGTTAAGTTATAATGTAAACCGCACTGATGCTAAATAGCGCGGTATATAAGAAATTGTAATAAATAAATAAATAAATAAACAATAATTAATCCCAACAACAAGTAACAATATTTGATTTCAAAATTATTATGATTTTGTAGTCAAATCACTAATATGAAATAAAATTATTTTTTCTACCTTTGTTGTCTGACCAATTTATTCTCTGATCATGCTGGTCCCGATCTGAGACTTCTGCTTTCCTGTCTTCTCTTAGCTCTCTTTCTGTGGTCTATGGTCCATCTGCCATTTCTTATTTCTTCTTTCGTTTTCTTCACTTCTTTCCATCAGCCTATTTCCAGTCCCAGTAACCCTCCCCAGTATCAGCCCCTTTCCAGTCCTCACTCCCAGTATCTTCCATTGTCAACTTGCATTCCCATGACTGCCACTGGTGTCCATTCCCTTCCAGTCCCCCTCCTTCCCCACTGATCAGTCCCTTCTAGTACAAATACCATGGCAGCCCCTCTCAGATCCACTCCCTTCCAGTTCCATTCTCCTATCCCCTCATATCAGCCCATTTGTAGCCTTAGCCCCAGTTTTCTTCCAGGGCCAGCAGCATGCTTACTATTGATATGTTATGAAGCGATGTGAATGATACATTTTCAAGTGAAAAAATGACACATTTTTAAGTGAAGAGAAATGTGTGTGATTGACAAGGAATGTTCATATTGATACAGCGGAAGAGACAGAAGTTTGTAGGTGCTACAAAAGATTGTTTAGTGCATGGACATTTTTGATGGAGTTTTTTTTTAAAGAAAGTGATGCTTTTTTAAGTGATATTTCTTCTAGTGGAAGACAAATATAGATTTTGTAAGAAGAATTATAAATTTACTACATTGTTGAAGGTCCCGATTGTTTTGTGTTTATACGCAAAAGTAGAATTAAAGTAAGGCTACCAGGTTTCTACATGACTTCTCTCATTCACCAGGTACCATTAGGAAGTACTACAAATCCTAGGAAAAGACCACTTAGGAGCCTATAGCTAATTTGCCATACCATAACACCACTACCAAGACTCACATTTCACCAGCCCTCCCTATGAAAAGGCAGCATTACAAATATTACACCATTCCCTAGAACACCCATACACATATTCCCGAAAAAACCGAAGAGATCGCTACACCGAAACAACACGCTAACAGAATACCACACCTTGGTTACATATGCAAGCCAGAGACATACCCTTGCCAAATTTAGAAAAAGGGATCACACATTATAAATGGAAATATGAAGACGAAAATTTAACTGGGAACCCCATGTACAGCACCATTAGATAAATAAAAACAGAAATGCAGTTCCTTTTGTACTGAACAAAATACAAAGACATCAGAGATATACTTTTCCCAAAATTAACTTCCAGTTAATAAATTCAAAATAAAATATTTTTTCTACCTCTGTTCTCTGGCATTTTATTCCAGTCATGTTGGTCCCAGTATTTCTCTTCCGCTTTCCTGTCTTCCAATTCTTTCCAGTGTCTGTTGTCCTTTTCCATTTTTCCTCTCTTGTTTTTTTCCATTCCTGCCCTACATCTATCTGACATATTGATCTTTCCCTTTTAACAAGCTATGCATTTCTTACTTCCCTAGTCCTCCCATTCACCACCTCTGCCTCATTCCTTCCCCAGCTTTCTATCTCCCCACATCTTTCATCCACTTCATGCTTCCCCATTTCCACCCTCTGAACTCATCATTCCCTAGCCCCAGCTCCTTCCCTGTCCCTCATTGCCTTCTTACTCGTTTCTGTTTCTTAAAGTCTTACCCTCTATCCAGGTTCCCATTCATACCTTTCCGTTAATGAAATGCCCTCTTCCTTTGTCTCTCACTCTGTCCATAGAGCCCTCTGTTTCTTTCAACTATCTTCCAAACCATCCAGGTCTTTCAAATCATCTCCGCTCCCCATGTTTCTTCACTTCGTCTCACAAGCCTGTACATACCCTTCAGCCAATCAACTAGTCCCTGTTGACCTCCTAATTCCTGCTCAGTTTTTTAGTCCCCACTATTCCACCACCGAACCTCCAAGTCAAACTCTTCTACCCTTCTAAATCCCTAAGCCCTCAATCACAACTCCACCCAAGCTCTGAGTCTCCACGTATGCTTCCACTTCCCAACCAGTCTTAGAGTCTGTCTTCTGGTCTCTCACTCAGTTCTAGAGTTTTTGCCTAAGTGTATGTCCCTATTCCTCCACATCACCAAGTTCCCAGCATCTGCCTTCATGCCTCTTTCTCCTCCTTCCCCAGCATCCTTAGGCCAGACTGCTTCCCCATACTGCCTTTTCCCCTTACCAGCATCTACCCATTTATAATGTTCTCAAGTATTCATTTACCCTGCCTTTCCTCTGCCTTACCCCAGCATCCTCTGCCCCTCCTTGCCCTGCATGTGCTCCCCCTTCTTCCAGCCCCCTCACAGCCCCCAGCATTAGCATCAGCATTATCAGCGTCAGCAAAGATTTAAACATACCAGACACGCATGGGAGGCTCTATAATGAGATGGAGTGAGGCAATAGCCTCAGGCAGCAAACGTTTGGGGGCAGCAAAAATGCCCCCAAAACAGCTGCCTCACTCCGCCTTCAGTTTTAAAAAAACAACAACAAAAAAAGTGGACAAGCGGCTGTGATAGCGGTAATTTGAAAAATGAAAAGGAAACCGGTGTGGAGCCTTCCATCACTATGGAAACCCTGCTGCTTCATCCCACTCTAGCATCACTTCCTTTTGGGGGCAGGATGCAGCAGCAGAGGTTCTACAGGGCCAGAAGGCTCCACACCGGTTTCCTTTTTATTTTAAATTACCGCTACACAGCTGCTGAGGAAGGGAAAGGAGTAGAACGGAGATGACATGGGCGGCAGGAGAGGGAGCGGAATGGAGCTGCATGGTGGGAAGGAGAGGGAGCAGAATGGAGCTACACGGGGGGGGGGGGGAGAGGGGCGGGACAGAGCTACACGGGGGGAAGTTGATGACTGGAAGGGAGCTGACAGAGGGGGAAGAGAGGGCTGGAAGGGAACTGACAGAGGGGGAAAGAGAGGGCTGGAAGGGAGCTGACAGAGGGGGAAAGAGAGTTGACAGATGGGGAAAGAGAGAGCTGAAAGGGAGCTGACAAAGAGAAAGAGATGGCTGGAAGGGAGCTGACAGAGGGGGAAAGAGAGGTCTTGGAAGGAAGCTGACAGAGGGGGAAAGAGAGAGAGTGGAACTGAACTGACAGAGGGGGGAAAAAGAGGGCTGAAAGGGAGCTTACAGAAGGGGAAAGAGAGGGCTGGAAGGGAGCTGACATAGGGGGAAGGAGAGAGAGTGGAACAGAGCTGACAGAGAGGGAAAGAGATGGCTGGAAGGGAGCTGACAGAGGGGGAAAGAGAGGACTGGAAGGGAGCTGACATAGGGGGAAGGAGAGAGAGTGGAACGGAGCTGACAGAGGGGGAAAGAAATGGCTGGAAGAGAGCTGACAGAGGAGGAAAGAGATTGCTGGAAGGGAACTGACAGAAGGAGAAAGAGAGGGCTGGAAGGGAGCTGACATAGGGGGAAGGAGAGGGCTGGAAGGGGGTTGACAGAGGGGGAAAGAGAGGGCTGGAAGGGAACTGACATTGGGGGAAGATGGGGGCTGGAAGGGAGCTGATACCTGGGGATGGTACTGAGGAGGACTGGAAGGGTGATGACACTAGGGAAGGGAGGAGAGGGTGGAAGGGAGCTGACACCTGGGGGTGGGACTGGAGGGAGCTGACACTTGGGGATGGGACTGGTAGGTAGCTGGGTAATGGGGAGGAGGCTGGCAGGGAGGGGGCAGTGGGATTAGAAGGGAGCTGACACGTGGAGATTTACTGGGACTGGAAGTAGGATGATGGAAGGAAGTGAAGAAAACAAAAGAAGAGACATGAAATGGCAGATAGCATGCTAAGAGAAGACATGAAGAGGGAGGAGTGGCCTAGTGGTTAGGACAAGGTACTTCAGGCCGGAGGGCCGGGGGTTCAAGTCCCACCTGGGGACAGCAATCTCAGGCCAGAGGGACTGGGATTTCTAGTCCTATAGGCACTCCTTGTGGTCTTGGGCAAGCCACTTAACCCTCCATTGCCCATGTTCCCTGTAAGTATTAGCGTATGTGTGTCATATCCCCTCGTGTTAAATGTATCTCCCAATTGACCGCTTTGACCCGGTGAAAAGCGGGATATAAATACAGCTAAATAAATAAATAAATAAATAAACATGAAAGCAGAAGCCTGAGACTAGGACCATCATGACCAGAGAATAAAATGATAAGACAACAAAGGAAGAAAAAATAATTTTATTTTCAATTTAGTGATTGGACTTTGCGCTGTCCTCATATTTTACACAGTATGGGGAACTGCATCTCTTATCTGGTTTTGCACTGCATGCAGAGTCTGGCTTCTTGGGGTTTTGGTTTAATTTTTGTCTAAATATTTTATTTTTACTTTAGGCTGTGAGCACTTATTCTGTACTTGGTGAGAGTCTGTGTTCTGAGTGTGTGACCAAGGTCGTGTGTTCTGTTAACATGAAATTTGTATGCAGGGATCTGTACTGTAGTAATTGGCCTTGTTCAGCTTTTCAAATAGGTGTTAGATGTTCTAGGGCCCACTGCAGTATTTATAGTGCTTCTTTTTCTGGGTTGGCTCCTTGAATGAGTTTTGGAAGTTTATGCTGATAATGGTATGGTAGATTTGGCCTTGTAGATCTTTGGTGACTTTTGTAGGGTTTTATATTAGTTCCCAATATGCCTGGTACTGGAGAATATTTGTTAGTGAGATGACCAGTATCAGATTTTTTTTTTAAGATATCGAGTTCTGTGGGTGAATGTCCTAGTTCTGCTCTGCACCCACTATTGAGGGAGGGGGTTCTGTGGATGCAAAATGTATGTTCAAAAAGAAAAAGCTAGAACCGTAACACAGTTTATAGCAAAACAAAAATTAGTTATAATTTCGTTTTATAATGTGCTGTAGTTCTCGCTCATTCTTTTAATTTCTCGGGGTGCAGACATCTTGCATTTCCTCCATATTATCTAATCGGCTTTTTGGTTTGATTCAGTCCCTTACTGGAGTTTTGAGAAAGCCTCCTCCCCTCGGCTCTGGGGGGGAGGGGGGGAGGCACGCCACCTCATCCCTCGCCTCAGGCAGCAGATTGCCTTGAACCGCCCCTGCAAATACGGAACTACCAAAGAACTACATGTTAAAGATATTCAAAGGTACAGATTGGGGGAAAACTATAAGAACATTTTGGTGTTTATGAATATATCTTGGGGCACTGTCAGATCCATCATTTTAAAATGAAAACAGTTTGACACCAAGACACTGCATTAATCAGGCCATCTTTTCAGTCAGTAGCCAGGGGTTAAGGAAACTGGTAAGAAAGGTCATTGTGAGGCCTAATATTACTTTAAAACAGGAACCAAACTATCATCTGCAAGCTAAAACCAGCCTGTGGACCCATTTCCACTGGCCCACTTCATGTTCCTCAAGCCACATGGGCCCTGACATGTCTACTTCCTGTCGCTGTCATTGCATACTGCTGCATCTCTCCCTCCCTCTCTCCCCTTCCCACGATTGTGAATCTCTCCTCTCCCCCATGGCAGTGGTAGCAATTTAATAAATGCTACCTCTCACCAGCCCTGGAGCCTTCCCTCTGCTGTGTCCCATCCCTGCTGGAAACAGAAAGTTGAGTCAGAGAGGATGGGATGTAGCAGAAGAATGGCTTCAGTCTGTTGAGAGGTAGCAAGCCAGGGCTGAATATGATCCCGGCATTGAATATCCAGGCTTAAAATTCAGCGGTGGCGGCTAGCATGCTAGATTGGTTAGCTGCCGCCGCTGAATGTCAAGTCCTAAGTTTTTAGTTTTTTCAATAGTGTAATATATTATGTTCCAAGTGAAGCTCCTGATGAAGTGCATTCCCAGCCTGTACCCTAGCCACTGAGAAGATCCAATAATGAGTATAAATTTAGTATCAATTGAACTTTGTTCCTAACCAAATGAGCATTAACAAAAACACATTTAACTTAAGTTCATTGCTACAGTCAACATTCCAGGTAAAGCGATTACCTTCCCAACAGAGGACAATACTGGCGGATCCCATGCAGAAAAGTACTTAGAAATGGAGTTAGAACCCCCAGAATGATCTTGCCTGGTCATCTCACAAATCTGTTGTTAAATTGGGGAATCAACAGGAGGAAGATCCATCATCCCAAATCCTTACCACCAGTGATGGGATCTGAGCCACTGAGGAACTGGTTTGGTCTCAGCCCTCTCACATGCATGACGGCCATGTTGCTGCACCTCGTGTGGAGGCGTTGCAGTGGTTGTATATTTGGGCTGCTGCCCTCCACAGAGGGGATGCAACTTCCTGTGACCCAGTGGCCTGATCCCCCTCCTGACAATGTTTTGACGGTATCAGGGGCTTCTCCCTGATGCCATCAAAAGATTGTCAGGCGAGGGGATTCCTACCAATTGCAGAGCTGGTGCTGCAATGCCATCTTCGGCCCGATTCAGCAAATGCGGGCTGCGACTGGAACCGGTTTGCACGAACTGGACTGAACTGGCCAAATCTCACCACTGCTTACCACCCATTTACTATTATTATAATTTCAGCAGTTCATGGCTTTTAAAAACTCCAGGCCAGGACCAGCAATAGTAGGGCCACCTATGAGGTGCTGAGGCAGGCTGGCTGCGGCTCCCTTGCCTCAATCTGGTGTGCTGCTGAAGTAAAGGAAGAGCTTCTGGGTAAAGCTGGCAACAGTACTCCCTTCCTGTGAAAATGCTTCTGATTAAGACCCTCTCTCTTTCTTTGAAGCTGAAGTAGATGTCTATTGATTCCAGTAATTTGCAACTTACAGATAACAAGCGAAATCTTTTCATTTTTTAAGGACCGTGAAACCATTGTGAGTTTTTCAGGATTAATTGCAGCATGAGCATGGATTCTGTTTCCATGTTAGGAATTAAAGCTTGAGTGAATTTACTTTGCTGTTTATATCTTCTCCATTGTCTCAGGTACAAACTTAAAGGCTTAAAGCTCTAGTGTAGGGTTTCATAGTGCAAATTTACGCTGACTCTTTGCACGGGGATGCAATATGCAAATTACCCAGTGAGCAAAAGGCAAGTGTTAAACTGGGAAAGCGAGCCAAACACATGCTCACAGAAGATGGCACAAATTTGGCATGCTGTCCCAGAGAAACAGTGTCATCTGAGGTGAAGTTTGACTTGCAACAAAGGGGTCAGTCTGCCATATAAGACTTTTTTCCCCTTATATGGCAGTCTGACCCCACTTAGTGCATCCCAGGGTGCACTATGCAGGACCAGGTATCGCCTTATTCAAGACAATGGCACGGGGCAGGAGCGTGTGGGCAATGCTCCCGCCCCATGATTAAAGGTACTTGGAGGAGGTGTGGATGAGTTCGGGGCCACTGGGTCACCAGGAATTTGTTTGATTGGGCGGGGGGGGGGGGGGGCATCATGGCAACTGGCCAACAGAGTTCTTGCTTTTGTCAGGGGGTTGGTGTTAGGGGGGGGGGAAGCCCCCCTGACAGTGTGCCAGTGGCATCAGGGGCTTTTGCTGATTACTGGATCATCTGAGGTGAAGTGTCAAACTTCACTTCAGATGATACTTTTGCTCCTGACTGGATCTTTACACCTGCCCAAAGCTGGCATGAAGATCCAGCATTATAAAACAGTGTAAAAAACTGTGGTAAGTTTCAGCGCAGTTTTTTTTATATCAGGTGTAATTAATTATGCAGCAATTTTCATGCCAAGTGCACTGCAATGTAGCATGGTTGTTTTTTTTGGAGCTAGGAAGCATTTCTGCATCGGAGAGCAAGCCTAGTGTGGTGAAAGCAGCAGAAAAATGCCACACTAAAGTTTTCTGCATTGGCCCGTTAGACTGCAAGCTCACTTGGAAGAGGAAAACATGCCTATTGTACCTGACTGCAACTCTGAACTCCTTAGAAAAGGCATGAGCTAAATCCATTTCCCTTCCTCTTTCCCCTTTCCATGCTGTTAGTCACAGAGTGGTAAGATACTGTAGTTATGGATACCAGTGCTAAATTCATTTTAGTACATTTGTGCATAAACAATAGATACTGCAGAAGCCACTGTTTAATAGCAGTCTCATAATGCCATCTACCGGCTCCAGAAGATGTGAGGCTTTCTTATCGCAGCATTAAAAGCACCCAGCAAAAAGCTATCTTACTTTTTTCAGTCCCTCTGTGTGCTTTATCCAGCACTGGTTTATTTTTATGTCAGTCTTAATTTCCTGAAACAAAGTTAAACAAAAGTGCAGCCAATAGATTGTTTAACTTTGTTTCAGGAAATTAAGACTGACCTGAAAATAAACCAGTACTGCTTAAAAAGCAGAATGAAAAATACATTTTATTTGATGTTTTTAATGCCAAGATTTATTTTTTTCTCTTAGATTCATATCATGTTATTTTAGGAGTTCTTGGATTGACTGAAATAAGGCAGAACTGAAAGATACCTTGCAGAGTATTTAAATGCCAGGTGCTTGCATTCAGTGTGAAAGTTAAAAGGAATCCATGGAAGCGCGCACAAAAGACAAGGACTATGTGAATTAAAAATAAGATCAGAGAACAAAGTATTGTTAGGTAGGCTGGTGGAGAAAGATGTTAATTCGGAACTATTTTTTTGGGGTTGTGGAGAAATGTTTTTTTCATTGTGGAGGAATTGGCTATAGAGGCATGGAGGCACATTTTGGTTCCTGCACGTCTGGCCACATTGGCCATGCAAAAACCGAATGTGCAGGAAATGGACCTGATTCTGCCACCTCGGGGCCTGGATGTACCCGCGATGGCAGAATCGGGGACTTGGACATTCAGACACTCCCCAAATGCCGTCTATACAATGGCTCGAAATGCCATGGTCCATGTCTACCTCTGCAGACCATGATCCAACCGGCACTGGAGGCCTTCATGGCCTGGATTGTGGCTGCAGGGCACAGCATGGCCAGATGTCTCTGTTGCAAGGGAGTGCGGTGGCTTCGGGGTAGAATAAGCTAGGCATGCAGCTGTGTGCCGGTGAACGTACAGGCCCTGACCTGAATAGACCCTGTACATCCTGGCATATTGCTTCCGTTCCATCCCCTCCTGCCTCCGTCCAGTGCTTCCTGCACAAACGCCGTATACGTGCGGGGAGCTCTAGGACCAGAATCACGTTCCGGGGTTGAGCGTGGTTTGGACGCCCACCCTGGATATCCAACCCCGCTAATCGGGTTACAGAATGTCAGCCATAGCACTTATTTACTTATTGTCACTTTTCCCTGCATTATCATGTAGTAAGAGCAGCTAAGAGTAGTCAGCAAAAGTTTGGGCTTGATAGACTTCTAGTCTTCTTTCAATCTAAACCATATAACTATGTGTACTTCTGCAAGTCTGAGAATCTGAATTAAAAGTTTAGTACAGCCAGAAAACAGGAATAGATAAATATGGTAAACATTAAGAAGGCTGAATAAAGTAAACAATGTGGTCAGAAAAGAGAAAGAGTAACAGAAAAGTTAGAGTGAGAGTTTAAACAAAATGGATAGGCGAGCTCAAAAAAATATGTGAGATTGTTTTCCTTTCCTTTGTATATATAAAAATTGTAAAAATTGTTTGAATAAATTAAAAAATAATGTGTGAGATGGAGAACTAGTAAAATAGATAAACTTGGTATTATCAAGATTGTTTCAGATGATAACATGACATTCAACTACATACGATAGCAAGACAGAATGAAATAGTCATGAACAGCTGGAGAAAGTGTGGGAAAGGACAAATAGATTTGAGTATCATTGGCATCACTGGTGTCAGAGATGGTAGGTACAAGATCAGAGAAAATGAGTCTAGATGAAGAACAGGCAGGTATGGGCCATCCACTAGGCGAGCTAGGCGGCTGCCTTGGGGAGTCAGCCTGGGTAGGCAGCAGCGGCAGCACATATGACAGGCCGTGCTGAACGCCCCCCCCCCAGCTGCCGATTCTGTCATGGGGGGAGGCCACGGCTTTTTGCCATCGCTTTCTTCTCTGCAGCAGAAAGCTGCCGCCTCTTGAAATAGTGATGCTGCCCCCTCCCATGATGGAATCAGCAGCAACTGAGGGGGGCAACAACGTGGCTTGGTGGGTACGGAATGGCTGGGGTTTCTGCCTAGGGCAGCAGAAACCCTTGGGCCGGCTCTGAGAACAGGAGTGGGTCAAGTACTAAACCTTGAACCCCAGCCTAGAGAGCATAATAGGCATGTATGTGCATTAGTTTTCAAATGAATGATAAAACTGATGTAAATTGTGATTTTCAGTACATCCCAGTGTCAACTAACTGAGCGCACATGCTTAGAAAATGTTTACAGTTTGCCATTTGTGAACTTTGCTTTCGTTGTGCGTGTGCATGCATACCCAGACTCACTAAAGCCAATTTGGGTAGGGAAAGAGGTCAAGGAACAGTCACCAACAGCCACCATGAGGCATGTTAGCCAATTCTGTTTTGAATGCTTGACAGGCAGCTGGAAAAACCCTATCCCTATCTCACTTCTGCAAATCCCATGACTGATGATATTCCTGAAGGCTGCAAAACACACAGAGCCCGATTCCAGAAGGGGCACGTCCAGGCCATCTGGATGCCCCGAACAGGACAGGCCCATTAGGACCTGATTCTGTACCATGGGAGCCAGACATTCCTGTGAGTGCAGGATTGGGCTCTGAAACAGCCCAGCTTGCCCGTTCAGCAGCTGCAGGAGGTGTCCAGGCAGCAGGATGGCCAGGTCCCCTCTGTTCCCGCAATCCAGACACCCCTCTCACCAAGTTTTCCACCACCTGACCTTCACTGGGGTTCGTCAGGGCCAGGATCGGGTGGTGGAAAACTCACCCTCAACTGCACTGTTGCTCCTGGGGGAGGGGGCGACCTTATTCCACCTCCAAGGTGGAATAAACTGGGTTTCCTCCCAGCACTCCATGGACATAAAGGACTGTGACCTGAATTGGCCCTGTATGTCCTGGTGACTGGCCCATTCATGCTTCACCCACACCTTGCCCCTGTGCCAACCCTGTAATGCTCTCCCCACACAGCAGTTCTGTGCGTGTGGGGAGAGAGGAATGTGGAATCAGGGCAGGATGGCTTGTGGTGCTGCATGCCCCACCGGGTCATACAGCCCTGCAAGTCACTTTACAGAATCGGGCCCACAATGAACACAAAGGACAGGCAAGCATTTTGGCTCTGATTTTCAGAGGGTTAGGAAGGAGTACTCATGAGGGTTTTAGGATACTAAGGGAGAGACATGAGTTTGGCTGTGGCTGGGGTATGATTGCAAAGAAAACAAACAAAATATACCAGCTTCACTAGCAGCACTGGTGCTACTGCCACAGGGCTGTATCTGGGGGAAGGGAGTAGGGCCGTCCCGTCCATTGTGCGAAAATGTTGTTTGCACAGGGCCCCGTACTTCACGGGGCCCTGTGTGAACTCCATTCTCGGACAATGGACAGCTTCAGAGGGAGCCGGGGAAGCCCGTGCGAGGCCCCGGCTCCCTCTGCACAGCCACCAGCGTGAAGATTTTTCCCTCATGCTGGCGGCTGTTTCAGTGAAGCGTGCGAGTACCGGGAAATAACCTTTAACATTTCCCGGCACTCAGCGTGCTTCACTGAAACAGCTGCCAGAGTGAGGGAAAACACTCTTCACTCTAGTGGCTGTGCAGAGGGAGCCGGGGCCTCTCGCGGGCTTCCCTGTCTCCCTCTGAAGTCCTTTAGATGGCTGCGGGGCTCTTCGGCGAGGAAGGGGGGGGGGCACTAGGACTAGAAATGGGCTGTGATGGGGGGTGCTTGGACTGCATATGGGCTGTGATGGGGGGAAGCTGGGACTGGAAATGGGCTGTGATTGAGGAGGGCTAGGACTGGAAATGGGCTGTGATGGGGGGAAGCTAGGACTGGAAATGGGCTGTAATGGGGGGGGGAAGCTTGGACTGCAAATGGGCTGTGATGGGAGGGTAAGCTTGGACTGGAAATGGGCAGATGGGGGGCAAGGATTGGAAATGGGCTGATGGAGGGGCTAGGATTGGAAATTGGATGATGGGGGAACTTGGACTGGAAATGGGTTGATGGGGGTGCTGGAATAGGACTGGAAATTGGCTGATGGGGGAAGCTTGGACTGGAAATGGGCTGATGGGGGCTGGAATAGGACTGGAATGGGCTGAAGGGAGCTGGAATAGGACTGGAAATGGCTGATATGGGGGGGGGGGTGGCTAGGATTGGAAATTGGCTGATGGGGGAGCTTGGACAGGATATGGGCTGATGGGAGCTCAAATAAGACTGGAAATGGGCTGATCAGGAGGAGCTTGGACTGGAAATGGTCTGATGGGGGCTGGAATAGGACTGGAAAGGAGCATATGGGTTCTAGGACTGGAAATGGGGGGCATGGGAGAACGGGACTAGAAGGGGGCAGATGCTGGGTGGGTTTAGAACTAGAAGGGAGCTGATTTTGGGGGAGGACAAAGGGGATGGGGAATGAGGATGGAGAGGGGAAAAGATATTTTTTGTGGGAGGGAAGAAAAAGCTACAATTGGCCGTGTATTGGGAGAGTAAATGGGGATTGAGAATGGATGAGTGAAATTTGAGTGGATGATAAAGGAATAAAGAAAGAAATGGGGAGAAAGAGCAAAAGGGGAAAGATCAGTATGTTAAAGCAGATATATAGAGAGAATGGAAAACATCTAGAAGAGAGAAGAAAGGACAAATGGACAACTCGCAGAAGACACGAAGAAACCAGAAGAAAGTGACTGGAGCAATTGCAACTGAAAAATAAAATGCCCCAACAAAAGGCAGAAAAATATTTTTTATTTTGAATTTATTAACTGGAATATGTCATCTCTGGGAAATGTACATTGCTAACATCTTTGCATTTTTGTTAAGTGCAAGAGGAAATTAATTTATAGTTTTATTTCTCCAGTGATGGTGTACATTTCATGTTTGGCTTTTGGGGTTCCCAATTTAATTATCTTCCTATTTCTAAATTGTGATCCCTTGTTCTCCCCAAGAGACACAAGTTCCACAATGCTTGTACTGGGTCAAGCATTGATATCTTCGGTCACTTCTTAATAATGGTTTATGGACCTTTCCTCCAGGAACTTGTCCAAACCTTTTTTATACCCAGCTACACTAACAGCCTTTACTACATCCTCCGGTAACAAATTCCAGAGTTTGATTACACGTTGAGTGAAAAATATTTTCTTTTATTAGTCTTAAATAGTTTACCCTGTAGCTTCATTGCATGTCCCCTAGTCTTTCTATATTCTGATAACGTAAACAATCAATCTACGTTTACCAGTTCCACTCCGTTCATTAATTTATAGACTTCTATCATATCTCCCCCTCAGCCGTCTCTTTTCCAGGTTAAAGAGCCCTAACCTTTTTAGCCAAGTGGCCCCAACATCCACTGACTGTTCCAAAAATTGGGACAAAGCAATGGAAGCTGGAGAGGACCCCGCTGAAATATTAGCCGGCTTATCCGGCAAATAATATAACTTAGTAACTTGTATCTTTTCCACATCTTCCATTTTTAAACATTCCTTAAAGTATTTCCGCAGCAAAATTAATGGTGAGAGATGATGAATTTTAGGGAAGTAAAGAAATCTTAAATTTTTACTATGTATAACATTTTCCAACAGTTCAAGCTGCCCATGTAAAAGCAGGGCATCTCTCATCCCTGCCAATCTGGCTGCCTGAACATTGGAGAACTGATGATCCAATCTAGATAATCCATTGCCAAGTTGAGCAAGGACCACATCCTGTTGTTCAAACTTAGCAACAACCTCTTTAGAGAAACTAGCTGTCTGATCAAAAACAGTTTTAAGATACTGATTTGTCTGAGTAACTACAGACCAAATATCCATTAAAGTAACAGAGGCAGGAACAGACCCCAGCGAAGACTGAGGAGCTAAAGAAACATCAAAATGATGGCATAGGAACTGAAGAAACATCAGAAGGGGGAGTCACAGAGAAATTAAACTCTGGGATAACCAGTCCCGAAGTCTGTTCCCTCTCACCCAGTGGCTCCAGGGCAGCTAAAGGTTGTGGAGATGGAGTTCGAACAATGGGACTAAAGGTAGCCCCCAACTCAGAGGGTGAAGATAGCTGCATGGGAGAACTTGCCTGGATTGTTAGAACAGAAGAAGAAACATGTCTTTCCATAGGGCCCATGATTTTACTCACAGTTGCTGAGCTCGCAGAAGACACCTGCCCCTTGCTCTTCCTTTTATGTGGCATCCCTCCAAGTCAGCCTTCTAACACCGAACTAACAACGAAGGAACAACAAAGGGACAAGTCCCTTTGTTTTGTGTCCCTTAGTTGAAGTGTCCATGGCCGCACAAAGAAGCCCTGGCTTTTAAAGAGGAGCTGCAGGTAGATGACACCAGCAAATGGGCGGAGCCACAACTCTCACACCGATCTCCAGGCTTCAGGCAAGCTAAACCCGACACCCACTGCTCAGCTGCAACGTCCTCAGGCTCCAGGCAGGCCCCCTCTACTCCCCGAGGGCTTTAAGTTTTAATTCAGAACCCAGCAGAGAGCTTTCTAGTTAAATTTGAAATTTAGCAGAGAGCTTTCAGTTAAATTTAAAATCCAGCAGAGATCTTCTAGTTTAAATGTAATACTCAGTCAAGGCGAAGTTTCAGCAAAGAGCTTTAATTTAAATCAAAATATAACTTAGCATAAAGGGAAAACCAGGGTTAGTATTCTTTATGCAATAAATTGTTTCTAGAGACCTTTATAAAGAGGCCTTCTAGATAGGGGGTAAGAGACCTGTGAAATTGTTTTAAATAGGTGTAAAAGCCAAGTGACAGATCAAAAGGACATTATGAAAGACTCCCTCTATCAAAACAAGGGCTGTGTGAATCACCCAGGAAATTGGACACAGATTACCTTAGAAGCACAGGTCTGGGACCTGTGTAGCAAGCCAGCCTTTAGTGTTAGTTTTCTCCCTCCCACCCGGACTTCCATCCACTCCAGGCACGATCCTAGCTTGATAGGGTCTTACACCTATTAAAGTGGGAGTGGTATTCACATTCCCTTCTAGGTTCAGCTGGCTATCCTCACCAGGAATATATGAGTTAGGGCCCTGAAAGTAATTAATCTTGAGGTGAACAAAGTCCCTTAAACTTATTTGGTATAGTTGTATTAGTACAAGTATGCCTAGCAACTAAATACGTAAACACTACCTTAAAACTAAGATGCAGACAGTAGTCCAGCAGTGAGATGGTGGTTATCCAGTCTTTTGTGTCACATATATGATTTTCTTCCAGTTGGTGAGAGGTCTTACATGTGCACTAGGTGCAAGGAGCTCTTTGCTCTCAGGGAACGAGTCCGATCTCTGGAGTCTAGAATAGCAGACTTGGAAGACATAAGGAAGTCAGAGAGGTACATATACCAGACCTACAGGGACATAGTATTGAAGCTCCACCTCCAGTCTGGCAGCCTCTCAGCTGCCATGGAGGAGAGAGGTCTCATAAAAGGAGAACTTCACCTTGGTGAGACAGGTAGTGATCCTGTATCTAGGGCCTGTCCACCAGGAGATGTAATACCCTCTTGCACCATGGAGGTTTCTCCATGGCCATATGACCATGAGGAAAAGGCTAGGACTGCCATTATAGTGGGTGATTCAAACATTAGGAATGTAGATAGCTGGGTGACTGGTGGATGTAAGGATTGCCTGGTAACATGGCTGCCTGGTGCAAAGGCAGCAGACCTCACATGCCACATAGACAAGATTTTAGATAGTGCCGGGGAGGAGTCTGCTTTCTTGGTACATGTTGGTACCAATGACATAGTAAAATGTGGGAAGGAAGTTTTAGAGGCCAAATTTAGGCTTTTAGGTAGGAGATTGAAATCCAGAACTTTCAGAGAAGTGTTCTCTGAAATGCTTCCCGTGTCACATGCTGGGCCCAAAAGGCAGGCGGAGCTCCAGAGTCTCAATATGTGGATGAGACGATGGTGCAAAGAAGAGGGTTTGGATTTGTTAGGAACTGGGCAACTTAATGGGGAAGAGAGGGGCTCTTCAGAAGGGATGGACTCAACCTTAACCAGGATGGAGCCCAGCTGCTGGCATTAACATTTAAAAAGGAGATAGAGCAGCTTTTAAACTAGATAATAGGGGAAAGCCAACAGTTGCCCAAGAGTGCATGGTTCAGAAGAATATATCCTTGAAGGATACTAAGAAACAGGGAAGATAGGACATCCAAACAGAGATTTTCCAATAAAGATAAAAGTTACCCAGATACCCTCAAGTATAGAGCTGAAAGATTCCAAATTACCCCTATCAATTGATAACCACTACTACTATTACTACTGAGCATTTGTATAGCACTACAAGATGTACGCAGCGCTGCACAGACATGTAGGAGACAGTCCCTGCTCATCAGAGCTTACAATCTAGTCACAACCTCTAAAATGCCTGTGTGCAAATGCTAGAAGTCTAAAAAATAAGATGGGAGAGTTAGAATATATAGTTGTAAATGAGAGGTTAGATACGATTGGTATCTCAGAGACCTGGTGGAAGGAGGACAACCAATGGGACACTGTGATACCTGGGTACAAACTATATCGCAATGATAGAGTAGATCAAATTGGTGGAGTGATTGCACTCTTTTAGAGAGGGCACTGAGTCACATAGGATTAAAGTTTTGCAGGAAACAAAATACTCTGTAGAATCTATATGGATAGAAATTCAATGCAAAAAGGGGAAGGCAATGATGGTGAGGATGTACTACTGTCCGCCTGGCTAGAATGAACACATGGAAAATGAAATGCTCAAAGAAATCAGGGAAACTAACAAAAGTTATAACACAGTAATAATGGGTGATTTCAATTACACGGGTATTGACTGGGTCAGTGTCACAGCATCACATGCTAGGGGGATAAACTTTCTAGATGAAATAAATGACTGTTTCTTGGAGCAACTGGTTCATGAACCGACCAGAGGGGAAGCTATTTTGGACCTAGTCCTTAGTAGCATGCAGGATCTAGTGCAAGAGATAAGGGTGTTGGGGCCATTTGGCAATAGTGATCATAGTATGATCGCATTTGATTTAATAAATGAAAGAAGAACTGAAAGGAAATCCATAGTACTCCCATTTAATTTTCAAATGGGAGACTATGAAAAATAAGAAAAATAGTTAACAAAAGATTAAAAGGAGCAGCTGCAAAGGCTAAAGATTTGCATAAAGTGTGGGCATTGCTTAAAAATACTAACTTGGAAGCCCAGAACAGATGTATTCCATGCTTTAAAAAAAGTGGAAGGAAGGCCAAAAAACTGCCAGCATGGTTTAAAGGCAAGGTCAGAGAGACTGTTGTGGCCAAAAAAGCATCATTCAGGAAATGGAAAAAGGAGCCAAATGACGAAAATGGGAAACAATGTAAGCATTGCCAAGTTAGAAGCAAGGCATTGATAAGGCAGGCAAAGGCAGGCAAATAAAGAATTTGAAAAAAAAACATGCATGGAAGCAAAAATGCATAATAAAACCTTTTAAAAGTACATTCATAGCAAAAAACCTGTGAGAGAGTCAGTTGGACCACTGGATGTTAGAGGAGTAAAAGGTGCGCTAAGTGAAGACAAGACCATAGCGGGGAGACTGAATGAATTTTTTGCTTCGGTCTTTACTAAAGAAGATGTAGGAAATTTACCCATGCCTGAAATGGTATAAAAAGGTGATGTATCAGAAGAATTGAAAGAAATATTGATAAACTGGGAAGATGTATTACAACTATTTGATAAAATAAAGAGTACCAAATCACCTGGACCAATATCCTTGGATGGCATATTTCCAAGGGTATTGAAAGAACTGAAATATGAGATTGAAGACCTACTATTAGTAATCTGTGAACTATCATTAAAATCAACTCTAGTATCTGAAGAGTGGAGAATGGTCAATGTAACGCCAGTACTTAAAAAGGGTTCCAGGGGTGATATGGGAAACTACAGATCCGTGTGTCTGACATCAGTATCGGGCAAAATGGTAGAAACCATTATAAAGAACAAAATTACTGATTATGTATATAATCATGGTTTAATGGGAGAAAGCCAACATGGATTTAGCCAAGGAAAGTCTTGTATTACTAATCTGTTATGTATTTTTTTTTTTAGTTTTACAATTTTATTAATTTCCAAAACATTCAGGCAAAACAAGAATGAAAGTAACAGGATGATACATATAATACTATAAACATCACAAGGAAATATAAAATAAAAAGTAACAAATAGAATAGTGATCCATCCTAAATTTAGCCCACAATTTGTAGGCAATCACAGGGGGGCTACAGGTAAAATAACTTATCATATAAAGGAAAACAATAACATTATAGCAAGGTGGAGACTTAAGCATCAGCCATGTTGGTTGTAGTATGCACCACAATACCTTCCCTAGCTACAAGAAATTCCAATAACTGACTAGGCTCAAAGAAAAGAAAAAACTTACCATCAAAGGTAATTATACATCGAGAGGGAAATCTTAACACAAAACTACCCCCGAGGAAATGACTCTGGGTCTAAGACCCAGAAATTCTTTTCTCCTCAACTGGGTGACACGAGCAAGATCGGGAAACATATATACTTTAGAACCTAAGAAAGTAACATTGAAATTTCTATAATATGCTCGAAGAATCAAAGATTTATCAGGCTCCAAAGCTAAAGTCACAAGCAAGGTAGTTCGGCTGGTCACCACTTCTAATGAATCCTCCAAGAACGCCGTAAGATCTCCGGCTCCCTGGAGCAGATTCTCTGACGCGGGGCCCTGAGACACAGGGCTTACGATTAGGTACTGTGCACGCACAATAGGAGGCAAATTTTCTCCAGGAAGTTAAAGCACTTCCTGGAAATATTTGCGAACCATCTCCAAAGGAGACATAATAGGAGATTTAGGAAAATTGAATAGTTTCAAATTATTTCTACGCACATAGTTCTCCAGATATTCAGCTTTTTTAGATAGCAAGATTTTGTCCTTAACTTGAGCAGCACAGAGTCCTCGAAGATGTTCCAACTCCGTTTCCACACCAGGCAAACGCCAAGCCTGGTCCTCCTGCATTCTTTTTGCCTCAGCAATATCACTCCTCAATGAAAGAGAATCCACTTTCACAACTCCCACAACAGCCAGTAGCGAAGTGTTCATGGTAGCCACCGCATCCCACAGTGCTTCTAAATTTATAACTGTTGGTTTATCAAGCCTCTCAAACCTGGGATTACATCAAACCCCCCGGCTGCTGCTGCAGGTTCCCCAAAAAGGCAGCTGGATCTCGCTACTCCAATTCCTTCTACTGCGGTTTCCACCAGGGGTGAAGAAGCTGTTAAAGTCCCGCCAGAGCCCTCTACACCTCCTCTAACCGGTGAGCACATCGGTATACCGGTGGGAGGCACTCCAACATCCGGGACAACACCCAGGTCGAGGCAGGGGGGAGGGGCGCTGCTCTGGAGACAGCCATACCCCGGATGCACCCAGAGCCTACAGATCACCGAAGGCTCCACTGAAGACACCGCTCCACCAGTTACCGCCGAAAATCCACACGCCGCCAACGTCCTTTGTCCGGCAGTATTGAATGGAGCCAACCCCGAGGGAAGGGAGGCCTCTTTTCTCTTCCAACACCCCATTCCAGAAGCAGCCAAAAGGACCGGACTAGAGCGGTGAGTGCAGAGCGTCTCAACGGCAGCAACACCCAACCGCCATTTTTTGAAGGCATGAATAAACAGGTAGACAAAGGTGAGCCGGTTGATATAGT
This sequence comes from Ichthyophis bannanicus, assembly GCA_033557465.1. Lineage (NCBI taxonomy): Eukaryota > Metazoa > Chordata > Amphibia > Gymnophiona > Ichthyophiidae > Ichthyophis > Ichthyophis bannanicus. The sequence continues at coordinate 1,374,480,369 of CM066031.1, forward strand.
GTATCTGTATTTTCAGAAAGCCTTTGACAAGTTCCTCTTGGTGAAATTATAAAGTCATGGAATTGGAGACAGTGTAGTACTGTAGATCAGAAACTGGTTAAAAGATAGAAGGCAGAGAGTAGCACTAAATGGCCAATTTTCTCAATAGAGAAAAGTAAATAGTGGAGTACCCCAGGGATCTGTGCTGGGCTCGCTGCTTTTAACATATTTATGAATGGGAAATGGGAATAGCGAGTTAGGTGATCAAATTTGCAGATGTCACAAAATTATTCAAAGTTGTTAAAACCCAACAGGCTTGTGAAAAATTGCAAGAGAACCTTAATAAAGTGGAGGACTGGGCATCCAAATGGCAGATGAAATTTAATATGGACAAGTGTAAAGTTGTGCACCTAGGAAAGAACAACCCAAACTTTGGTTACTGAATGCAAGGTACTACCTTAGAAATCACTACTCAGGAAAAGGTTTAGGCGTCACCATGGATAATATGTTGAAACCCTCCGCCCAGTGTGCAGCGGCGGCCAAGAAAGCAAATAGAATGCTAGGTATCATAAGGAAAGGAATGGAGAATAAAACCATGGATATTATAATGCCTCCGTATCGTTCCATGGTTCGACTGCACCTTGAATATTGTGTGCAATTCTGGTTGCCGCATCTTAAAAAGTATATAGCGGAATTAGAAAAGGTACAGAGAAGAGACACAAAAATGGTAAAGGGAATGGAAAGATATCCCTATGAAGAGAGGCTAAAAAGGTTAGGGCTCTTCAATTTGAAAAAGAGAAGGCTGAGGGGAGATATGATAGAAGTCTATAAATTAATGAATGGGGTGGAATGGGTTAACATAGATCGGTTGTTTAGGCCATGAAAAAGTAGAAAGACTAGAGGGCATGCAATGAAGCTATAATGTAACCCATTTAAGCCTAATAAGAGAAAATATTTTTTCACTCAACGCATAATCAAACTCGGAGGATATAGTAAAAGCTGTTAGTTTAGCTGGGTTTAAAAAAGGTTTGACAGATTCCTGGAGAAAAGGTCCATAAACCATTACTAAAGAGTACCCAGGAGATCCACTGCTTACCCCAGGATGAGCACTGTGGAAGCTGTGGACTTTGGGTGCCATTTTAGGGCAGTCTGATACTATAGCTGCAGTAGAATACAACTCCCAGGGGAGGTGTGAGGGTTGTGAGAACTTATTCCTGCTTTTTACGGACAGGACTGGCCCAAGGGTTTCTGCTGCCCCAGGCAGAAGCCCTGACTGTGCCACTCCCCTGTGCCACACCACCCATCTGCATGCCGCACCCCTCCCATGCTAAGCTATGCCGCCGACCCCAGCTACCACTGATTTTGGCAGTGTGGGGGGGGGGGGAGGGAGGCAGTGGCAACGGCCCACGGCTGGCCATGTGCTTTGGTACACATGGTCTATTGCTTTTGATCCCCCTCCGATGCAACTTCCTGTTGGAAGGGGGATTAGAAGCAGCAGGCTATGAGTGCCAAAGCATATGGCCTACTGCAGGTGCCATCCCGTGCCCCCTCCACACAGGACTGCCGCCCTAGGCAGCCTCCTAGCCCGCCTAGTGGATGGGCCTGCCCTGTCCACTGAGAACACCTGCTACAAATAAATAACTACCTTTTCTCTGTGGAGAAACAGGAATGAAGTCCTTGATCTTGGGAAGGGGTGGTATAGAAAAACTTTACAAATAACTAGCCAACTAACTAACTAACTAAGTAAATCTGATCTGCATAGTCCAAGCAAAACCTGAAGAAACTTTTAAAAACATATCTTTTCTTGGACCACTTTGGTCCCAATGACATTACTTAACTATACATGCATCATAATTTCATCCACTTACTGCTGATTCTGTAAATCCCTATATTTAACTCCAAGTTTGTATTTCCCATGTTTTATGTAACAGAACTCACTTGATTTGTTAATGTTATTCTGTGTAAACGGCCTTGGACTAAAGGTAGTATAAAAAAAAATCTGTTAAATAAATAAATAATATTCCAAGGATGATGTCCAATTTTTGAATGTTCATGATTGTTGAGTTTAATTATCAAAATTCTGGTGGTGGGGACATAAGGGTGAAGGTTTGCCTATGGTCCTGAATACTCTTGCATTGGCCCTGGGTTCTAGATCAGACTAAAATCGCTCTAATTATGAGCATGGACATTGGCTCTACCCTTGTAAGCTTCTACAGGTGCAGTCAGTGCCTTTTTCTGGACATCGATCGCCCACTGTCGATCTCCGCACTACTTTATGTAATCCTGTGCTTTGCAGGGAACAGCTCCAGACATATGTCAAACTCCAGGGAGAGGAATATCATATGACTCTTACATGGGCTCAGAACACTGAACGTGCAATGTCTGCTAGCTCCTCTAAATACATCTGGGGCATCAGGGGATACCTCAGCAGTAGCTCCCTTGGCTTCAGAGGCATTATCCCTCTGTTCAGGGATTGCTTTAGTAGTCTTCTCTCTCTCTTCACTAATGACCATTGCATTGGAATGCGGAGCTTCAGGAACCACTGGCTCTGTTGCTGCAGAGGAATCCTCAAATAGCAGAGGGATTTCTCTGTGGTTACTTGTTGCTTACTGTAGTCTGGCACTAAACCGATGGCCTTCTCCTCAACCTCGGCACTTGCGTCATACACAGGCAATACTCACATCTCATTGACGGAGGAAGTCCCAGTCATTGGCTAACACCAGCCCATAGCAGATGGGCTCAAGGTCCATGATTTCAGAGTTCCAGAAGAATTTCTGATGTGTGGCCCTTGGCCAAGGACTGTTGCTATAATGATTGGATTGAGTGAGTTGGGAGAGGATATAAAACAGGGGAAAAATCCCTGGATAGTTGTAAACAAAGGCTGCTAGCACCAGATCCCAACCTAGGTTCTGACTGAGCTAGAATCTCATAGGATTAGGAGGAAACTACTGAATCACAAAGAAATACTCCCACTATCAGTATTTTATTTATTTATTTTATTTATTTTTTATTTATGAAATTTCAAAACTAGATTTTTTTTAAAGGTGCAATTATGTCAGCTGTCTCTGGGTTTGATTGACAATGTATCACTAGAAGTAGATTGCCAGGCCTTTTCTTCCAAAACAAAGCAGGATAGAGCGGCTTACCCAAGGTCACACATTGTGCAGAGCCCGTCACTAGTTGGGCAGTAACAATATTAACCCGCTGCCAAATTAAAGATAATTTAATTTAATAATTTAATAATTTAATCTTGGGTAAAGATAAGTATGGCAAAAGATGGCCTATGTTTACCCGAGGGAGCTAACCGGACAGCGGCTCAATATCACCGCTGCCCGGTTAGCTTCTATGCCATACAGCGCTGTGTAGCAGACTCGGATAATTAATGTTGGGGGCCTGATATGCCCCGACATTGAATTTATTTATTTATTTAAATGTTTTTCTATACCGCTTTATCCTTCAGTCAAAGCGGTTTACATTGAAACAGAACAGTAGATATTGAAACAGGGAAATCAACTTGGAGATTACATTTAGCATTAGCTGTAGAATGCATAATAGGTGTGCAATTGCCATGAATACAAGAAAAACTTTGATTTTTTTTATTAAAACAAAGTTTTTATTGGTCCTGCACATGCCTACTGGAAATGGAGTATTTTCTTTCTCATCTTTAACAGACAATCACTTTAACAGTTCTCATCCCTTAGATGATAGAGGAGTTAAAGGGGCACTAAGAGGTGACAAGGCGATAGCGGAGAGACTGAATGAATTCTTTGCTTCGGTCTTTACTGAGGAAGATGTAGGGATGTTACCCATGACTGAAGTGTTATTTAAAGGTGCGGAAGAACTTAAGGAAATATTGATACATCGGGAAGATGTATTACAACTATTAGATAAACTGAAGAGTAGCAAATCACCTGGGCCAGATGGTATACATCCAAGGGTGTTGAAAGAACTGAAATATGAGATTGCAGAACTGCTATTAGTAATCTGTGAACTATCATTAAAATCATCTCTAATACCTGAAGAATGGAGGATTGCCAATGTAACACCAATTTTTTAAAAGGGTTCCAGGGGGGATCCGGGAAACTACAGACCGGTGAGCCTCACGTCAGTACGGGGAAAAATGGTAGAAACCATCATAAAGAATAAAATTACTCAGCATGTAGATAATCATGGCCTAATGGGAGACAGCCAACATGGCTTTAGACAATTAAGATCTTGTCTTACTAATCTGTTATGTTTTTTTGAAAGTGTGAATAAACAGGTGGACAAAGGTGAGTCGGTTGATATAGTGTATCTAGACTTTCAGAAAGCCTTTGACAAGGTCCCTCATCACAGACTTTTGGCAAAACTAAAGAGTCATGGGATAGGAGGCAGTGTATTACTGTGGATCAGGAACTGGTTAAAAGATAGAAAGCAGAGGGTTGGGCTAAATGACCAATTTTCCCAATGGAGAAAGGTGAATAGTGGTGTACCCCAGGGATCTGTGCTGGGTCCGCTGCTTTTTGACATATTCATAAATGACCTGGAAAGTTGAATAACGAGTGAGGTTATCAAATTTGCAGATGACAAAAAACTATTTAAAGTTGTTAGAACCCAAGAGGATTGTGGAAAATTGCAAGAGGATCTTGATAAATTGGAAGAGTGGGCATCAAAATGGCAGATGAAATTTAATGTGGACAAGTGCAAAGTTATGCACCTAGGGAAGAACAACCCAAACTATGGTTACACAATGCAAGGTTCCACATTAGGAACCACCACCCAGGAAAAAGATTTAGGCGTCATTGTGGATAACATGTTAAAACTCTCGGCCCAGTGTGCAGCGGCAGCCAAGAGAGCAAATAGAATGCTAGTTATTATAGGAAAGGAATGGAAAATAAAACAAGATATTATAATGCCTCTATACCGTTCCATGGTGAGACCGCACCTTGAATATTGTGTGCAATTCTGGTCACCGTATCTTAAAAAGGATATAGCGTTATTAGAAAAGGTTCAGAGAAGAGCCACCAAAATGGTAAAGGGGATGGAAGGATACTCCTATGAAGAAAGGCTAAAAAGGTTAGGGCTCTTTAACCTGGAAAAGAGACGGCTGAGGGGAGATATGATAGAAGTCTATAAATTAATGAACGGAGTGGAACGGGTAAACGTAGATTGATTGTTTACGTTATCAGAATATAGAAAGACTAGGGGACATGCAATGAAGCTACAGGGTAAACTATTTAAGACTAATAAAAGAAAATATTTTTTTCACTCAACGTGTAATCAAACTCTGGAATTTGTTACCGGAGGATGTAGTAAAGGCTGTTAGTGTAGCTGGGTTTAAAAAAGGTTTGGACAAGTTCCTGGAGGAAAGGTCCATAAACCATTATTAAGAAGGGACCCAGGATATCAATGCTTGACCCAGTACAAGCATTGTGGAACCTGTGTCTTTTGGGGAAACTGCTAGGTACATATGACCTAGATTGGCCACTGTTGGAAACAGGATACTGAGCTTGATGGACCTTAGTCTGACCCAGTATGGCATATCTTATGTTCTTATATTCTTATGGATTACCAGGTCTTTTCTTCTAAGGCAATGGAAGGTAAAGTGACTTGTCCAAGGAGTTCCAGTGGAGGAGAAAGAAAGTGTGAGAAACATTCAGAAACGGTTGTGTGCTGTGTATGGAATGGACTGCCTTTTAGTCTCTGGTTCATAGTGGTGAGCCCAGGTTTCATCACCTGTGACAATCCGGGACTAAAAGGCCTCCCCCTCAGCTTCAAAACACTCCAACATATCAGAGCAGATGTCTTTCCTTTGGCGTTTGTGTTCAGTTGTGAGATTTTGCAGAACCCATTTTGCACATACCTTTGAATATCCCAGAGTGTCAATAATTGCCATTGCACTACCTCTACTGATGGAAAGCTGTACGGTCAATTCCCGACTCGTGATGTGCCGATATGCATGAATAATGTCATCAGCGTGCTGCAACTTGTCTGGACTGGTGGCTGAGGCAGGATGCCCAGACCACGGCCGATCTTCCAGTTCCGTTTTATCACTTTGTGAAGCCTTTACTCTCTTCACCCATAATCCAACGGTGCTCCTATCTACTGCAGAACTTCCATACACAGCACACAACCGTTTGTGAATGTTTCTCACACTTTCTTTCTCCTCCACCAAGAATTCAATTACAGTTCATTGTTTGTACCGTGTGTCACTCACAGACGCCATTTGAAGGATCACTACCGCCTTGCTATTTGTCGGATGACTGTAGAATTACACACATGTGTCCTTTGAAGTTCCAAGTTACTGCCCTTTCAATTTCACACTTCTATCTTCATTCTGGACTGAGAAAAAACATGTAGGGCATTACTTTCTGAGCAACCCTTGTATATCCCCGTTATTCATGATTGGGAATGACTCCCATAGGGAATTTGAGTCAATAATAGTTACACCACCTCCAGTCTTGAATACCTGAGGAACTGACAGGGCTGAGAAACCAGTGAAGAGTCAGTGATTAAGAATGGCATCATCACTGTCATCAAGTCAGGTTTCATTTAAACACAAAAAGGCACATTTTAGAAAGAACATCCAAGTGTTATCAGAGATGTTCAGGTGCAACTTCAGGAATATTTTTGGAAAATTGGACATCCTCGGTATGGACATCATCGAGGATGCCTAGATAGATGTCCTCGTGGCCAGCCATTCTCTAAGCACCAGAGAAATAATTGAGAAGGCAGTACAGCACCAGCTACAAGACCACATTGACAACCACGCACCACTAGACATCAACCAACATGGTTTCCGCCCCAACCACGAGGTTGAAACACTCCTACTATACCTCTTCGATAACATCCTCTGCCTAATAGACAACTCCAAGAAAGGAATTCTAATGATCTTCATTGACATTTCATCAGCATTTGACACAGTGGATCACAGAACTCTACTGGAAAGACTACAGAACATTGGGTTACATGAATCCACCCTGAAATGGTTCCACTCATACCTAACCGACAGACAGGTCAAGGTGGGCCCCAACACTTCCCGACCCATAAAAGTCCTACAAGGAGTACCACAAGGATCAGCCTTATCAGCACTTTTATTCAACCTCTACATCCAGCCAATATGCGACATCATGTAAGAACACAATATACAATACACAATCTACGCAGATGACATCATGATATACACACCTATCACAGTCGACAACCCGGACTACTCCAGTATAACAAACTGCCTCATACACATGACCAGCTGGTTTCAAAACAACAACCTTACCATAAACTATAGCAAGACTGAGGCACTAATCATCTCTCGAAACACTGACTTTGTCTCTCCACCCAACATCAAGATAAAAGACACAACCATACCCATAAAACCGGAAGTAAAATACCTCGGAGTAAGCCTGGACAAGGAACTGACTCTACAATCACACATAAGCAGAACCACCAAAAACGCATACCACAGGATGAGACTTATCCGACGCCTTAAGCCCCTCCTCGCCCCAGAGCACTTCCGTACAGTCTGCCAGGCACTAATAACTCCACTACTAGACTTCTGCAACCCAATCTACCTTGGTCTATCAAAACAAACACTCAGACTGCTGCAATTGGCACAAAACACAGTGGCTCGCATAATATCTGCCTCAACAAGACAAGAACACATCACACCAATACTGAAAGATCTACACTGGCTCCCAATCAGCTCACGCATCAAATATAAAACAGTCATAAACATCTTCAAGATCAAACAACAGTCATCAGCCCTCAGCCTACAAACACTCATACAATCCGACAGAAGCACATGACCAAGGAGGAGAGGCACTTCCAATCGAGTCAACACCCCAAAAGACCTCACCAAGGTCCGCAAGTACACCGTGGAATGAGCCCTTTCCCTGGCTGCACCAGCAATTTGGAACACCCTCCCAGACAAACTAAGACTAACCACAGACCTCAAAGACTTTCGGAAGCAGCTTAAGACAACACTATTCATTGAACACTATGGACACGTCACATGATCTACTCATCAAGCAAGAACAAAGGACCAACCCCCCTCCCCTGACCCTTGTACATAAGAATGTATAATAGCGCATGATGTAAATAGCTCACCAAGAATCTAATATACACCACCACAAACACACTACCTATATCACTGCATGAAAACACTTGAAACACTCTTATGATTGTTTGCTGTGGAGACCGCCTTGATTGAAGGAGAAGGCGGTATAGAAATACTTTTAAATAAATAAATAAATAAATAAAGAAGTGTAGCATTGATGTCCCCAATTCCTATTAAAGATCATTGTGTTTTTGAATTGTACTGGAAATACCAGGTAGCTGTCTCCTCTATACCCTCCAGGGCATATAATGGCAAAATGAGCACTTTTCACATACTTAATTGTACCCTGGAGCAGGTGCAGTGGGCCCAGACATGCCGGTCATTTCTGAAATCGGGTATGCACGTCCAAGTTCAGCACACCACCCTGGACATGCCTTCATCACACCCATTACTGTATTCAGATGTGCGCATGCTGGGGACGTCCCTAGACCCATCTTGTAAAATGGCTCTGGGGATGTCTCTGTGATTTGAATGTCTACATGTATATTTTTGGACATCCAAATCATGAATAAGGCTTCTAAAATGACCCCCAAAATGTCCAGAGAATAGATAAGAATTAGGTTATCAATGATAATGGTCTAAAATGGGATAGGTCTGCAATTCAGCAGAGCTACCTACATTTCTTTAGTTACCATAAGTGCTGGCAAAGAAAGGGTGGTGTGAGAGTTTGACTTATAGGAAGGAGAACTGCAAGGGATTAATGTTCGTATCTTGAGGGATGAGATATTTGAGATGAGAGGATACCAATGAAAATCTGCAGCCCTACAAAACTGGAATGGAAGCAGAAGGGGAAGAATCCATGTGTAGATCCAGGATGAATACAATGTAGCCAAGAAAACAAAGAGCTGCCATTCAAGAACTGAAAGGAAGAGCCATCTTTGGCAGTATAAAGGTTGCCCTGCAGTCTCCCCAAAGGCTGGCTCTCCTGCTCCTTAGGTGTACGCTGTGGCTGCACAAAATGTCACACTAATCTGCAATTTAAAGAAGAATCAGGCAGCACCTTGCATGGTGTCAGGTCAGTGGGTGGGGCTTGGGCAGCACTTTGGGCAAGCAAACTGGACAGGAAACAGGCAGAAACCTAAAGAAGACAGGCTATAGCAAAGTAATCAGTGCACTTAACAGGACTCAGAGACACACTGAATCTAAGCACTCGCAGCAAACCAAAAGACTTCTGGGCGGTGAGCAGGAGTGTATTGAAGTCATTGGTGTTCGGTTTACCAATGTTGGCGGCTGCCGCCAGCTATTTGTCACTACACCTCTGCTGGATAGCAGATGTTTTTTTTATAGACTTGTACTGCATTAAATCATGGAGATTAAGAGGTTTACTATTTGAAAAGCCATTTTAATAGTGTTTAGTTTAATTACAGATTTGATAAACTGTCGTTCAACAATAAGAAAGCAGTGTAAATTGAAAATAAACATTTAATTAGGATTAAACAGCAGCACCATAAAGTAGAAAGAATTACACATTATAATTGCAACAAAGCCGTTGTGTTATAACAGTCTTCTCTGCAAAGTGATCAGTTAGTGTTAAAATTTGCTGTGGGTACCTCATAGATGCCCTCTTTTTATGGGAAAACACACATGTAGAGTTGAAATGCAATGTAATCCATTATTTCCTTCTCTCGACCTAAAAGCCCCTCTTCTCAGTGGGGCAGGGAGGGTAATTTATTTTCAAAGTCATTTCCAAAGATAAAGGCCTGTTGGACCAGTGGAAATGAGCTATTTGATAAGGGTTGGTCCAAGAGTATCAGCCACTGTAGGCAAACCTTCACCCATTGCTGCCCCCCCTCCCCAGCAAACCTTCTTCCTTTGATGCCTCCCCCCAGCAAACCTTCAGCTATTACCATCCCCACCAGCCAATCCTTCTGGCTAAGCTTCAGCCAATGATGCCCCCACCACCCAGACCTTCCAAGAGCAGCTCCCTTCTTTCTGCTATTTCTGAATGTTGGCACTTAAAAGGGGAATGAAGGCACCACAGAGCCTTGCGTGCAGGTATGCTTCAAGCCTCTGTCAGTCCCTCCCCCTCTGACATGCACTTCCTGTTGTCATGGGGTCAGGACTGGAAGGGGCTTTGAGTGCGCTTGAATGAGAGGCTCTGTGGTGGCTTCATTTCCCTTTTTGGTGCTGACATTCAGAAATAGCAGAAAGAACGGAGCTGCTCCTGAAAGGTTTGCTGATGGTGGATGGGGTGGTGGTTCAAGCTAAGTTGGCTGCCTTCTGGTGCAATTGCCACCCCTAAAATTCTGCTGCCCTAGGCAAACGCCTAGCTTATATGGTGGAAGGGCCAGCTCTGCATACTGTGCATGTGGGTAAAAACACACATTGTTCCACAGCAACTTTTACTCACATTGAGAGTTTGCAGCAATGTATGGAGTTTTGCTTTTGTGAAACCACATGAGTTGTTATGGCTGGAAAAAGAGCATTCACAGAACAAGCTGTGTATCTGCTCTTTTTGCTGCATGGTGGTGGTATGAAAATTGCCCTTAAAGAGCTGCGTGCCTTAGCTGTGCTGAGGATGGCAATTTCCAGACAGCTGATAAATACAGGTAAAAACACTTTATACCTGCCTAAATTGCCTTGGAAATTATCTCCTCATTTTCAATAGAAAGAACTATTGATCTGCCAGTCCTTTCCATGCCTGGGTCTTGTGAGGTTTTCCTGTGTTGAAGTGTTAATAAAGATGTACTAACGCATTAGTTAAGCCAAATATCCTGTCTCTGTGGAAACAAAACCAGTCCCTTTTGTTTGTCTTATGAAAAATTTGTGTGGTTTATTGTCATCTGCCATTTCATTCAGTTGTTCATGCAATTGCACCATCTAGTGACTTTGCCTGGAAAGTACATCACATAAAAGTCCTTTATAAGAAAGTACAGTGTAACACATCTGTACAAATAGAATATGGTACAGACACGAATTTTGAGACACCTGAATAAGAATTTACAACTATCAAACAGAAGAAGAATCCCAAGGAATCTTTAATAGACTTTGCCCTTTTGTTGTTGTTAAGCACCTTCGAGTTGGTGTTGACTCACGGCGACCCTCTGAATAGTTATCCTAAACTGTGTTCAGTCTTCAATCAGGTGGCTCATAGTTGATAGAGTGGTATCCACAACTGCTGTTACTGTATCAATACATCTCATTGCTGGCCTTCCTCTTTTTCATTGACCTTCAACCTTGCCAAACAAAGGGGGATGTTTACTAAACCGTCTTAATGTTACTGGCGCTAGTTGCATCGTTAATGTGAAGAATGCCATATAAGGTAGTGGTCGTTCTGGAGGGAAGGTAGCAAGGAATCGGTATCGTGCGATAGTGGGCGCTGTGGCATGTTAATGCGCGTTAACCCTAAGTTCATGCCAGCAAGGTGTTAGAAGCTATAAAGATGTAGCCCACTGGTTACTGCAATGACAGTGAAAGCAGAGGTCATGGGTTTGATACTGCAGTGGTGTTATTTAAGAAGGCTGTCTGAGGCATTTCCTTTTAATTTAAATCAGTGCTGCCAGCAAAATCACCCTCACAGTGCCGTAACCTAAGGTGCCCTGTAAGGCACTCCATAGGGCACATTATAAAGTGCCCTGTGAGCCAAGGCACCTTATAATGTGCCTTATAGGGCACCCTATAGGGCGCCTTATGAGGCACCTTAGGTTACGGCACTGTGAGGGTGTTTTTTTCTGGCAGCACTGATGTAAATTAAAAGGAAAAGCCTCAGACAGCTTTTATTAGATAACCCCACTGTAGGATTGAACCCATGACCTCTGCCTCTACAGTCATTGAAGTAACCAGTGGGCTACATCTCTATAGCATCTCACACACTGCTGGCTGGCTACAGAAAGACTGCAGGTCACCGCACAAACTGTCTGCTGTGGTTACCAGGATAGGGTAAACCCACCCGTACCCATGATGCACTGCACATGGAGATCAGCAGTCTACATCTGATCACAAGATAGAGTATGCGCCTCTACAGCACCCCGGCCTGGTAGGGGGAACTGACCGTGTGTGTTACTGACACAGAGTAGCTACAGACCGTGACAATGGGCAGTTCCTGTGCTCACCCTGAAGGTGAGTTGGGTTGCCCAGCACCAGGTCCGCAGCACCTGGCTTGGCTGAGATAGGCTGTGCTGCAGATACCCCTCAGTGCCATTGAGTGACAGGTAGTCCTTGCAGACACATGTAGGATACACCTGTGTCCATCTGTATTTCCCAGTCACATCTAGCCCTTGTGCACTATGATACACCCAGAATAGTACATATCCTGTGTGGTTGCTAAGGTGACATGTTATAAGAGAAGGGTGGTGGTTGGGCCCAAAAGCAGATTATGTAGCACCACCCAACCCACTCTCTTTGGGGCAGGGTGGGGGACAGGATCTCCCACCAACAGATCCACACTCTACATCAGAGGCAGTAGAGGGGACCACCACCCCAGTCCTGCTGAGGAATAGGCACCCTCCAGGGCAGTCAATGCAGACAGGCATTAGGCATTGAAAAGCTAAGCTGCACCCTGCAAGGTGCTCCAGCCATACACATGCTAACTGCAGACAGTCTGCTAGCTAGCACATGTTCCTGGAGGAACTGTGTGCACCCAAAAGTGAGATGTAAGCACACACACCAAGCAAGTATGTCAGTGATTGGGCCCCAGAAAAGGGAACCCATAAATATCACTTGAAAGAAACACTGTATAGCACTATGTGGGAACCTAGAAATGCCATGGTCACTGCTCAGTCATGGTGAGACTGACCTCCAAGCATGACATGCTGTGGCCACCCTGTCCGTGCAGGTGGTGGTTGGCCACTACAATATCCCAGCCATTGCCTTATGCCCTGTGCAGATGCATCCTGCCCAGACCGCCCTGTCTGGGCCATACTCATAATACCTTGCTCCTCATTATGCACATTGGCAGGCTAACGCTGGAAACAGTGTAAGCATTGTGGGCTCAGTAAGGTGTAGGCAGCCACAAAACACTGGATAGACATACACACTTCCTCACCTATTTCAGCACTGTGCAAAGATAGAGGTGGTTGGCAGCCCTGGCGCCAGTCCTGGGCACAGTGCAGGCATTGCTAAGGTACTCAATATTATTATGGTCACTCTCTGGGGTGGTAAACACTGTCAGAAAACAAACAGAAAGGAAACACACTCCACATATATCAGAAAGGTTGCTATGATGAATCTCTGTTAACAATTTGTGTTTAATGTAGGATCTGTTATCTGACATTCATCATAGCAACCTTTTGATATATATGGAGTGTGTTTCCATGTTTATGATGGCATTGCTAAGGTATGCAGGTGGTAGTAGTGGTAGCTACTGCTCCGCGCAGGGCCCAAAAGCCTGGCTCTCCATGAGGATATGGATAGTGGGGCCTGTGGGTGTTGGTATTTGTGCCCCTTTTGGCCGATGCTCTAGGGTATGCACATGTTTATGGTGTATGTGTTCTGAAGGGTAAAACATAGGGACAAGGTCTGCAGAAGCCACAGCTGGGACTTGAACCTGTGACCTTCTGCCCCTGAACACACTGGTTGTGTGTACTGCACCAAACTGTTGCCACAGAGGTAGATCATTTCCTGGGGTTACCATGACTGTTCTTCAGACAGACCTTGTCTGTTGCACTGCACGCCACCCACCTAAACAGGGCTTGGCCTTGGTCTGCTGTGGACAGCTGCCACTGCCCCTTACACCACCAGCACCCCTCCCCCACCATGCTGACATGCCCTTATGCCAGTGGTGCTAGAGGTGCGCAGTCCCAGGCCATCCAGTGTGCCGGTAGGCGGCTGCCTATGGTGTGGGATCTGGGGTAGGGGTGCCTACATAGACATCCGCGCTTCCCCCCCGGCACTGCCTGTCAATGTTATGTGCCCTTTGGGGTACCTGCTGGGTACTGTCCCCTGGGACATTGTGGGACACACACTCGTGGGCATGTTTGACCTTAGTCAGCTGCTGGCTTACTGATTTGCAGTTTCTGAGTTCCTATGTGCCACCTAGGCAGCTGCCTAGTGCACCCTCTGCCCCAGCTGCCCCACTGCATGTCCCGCCTGCAGCCCCTTGTACCCCATTTGCAGCCTCACTGTAGTGCCCTTTCGTACTTAGGCACTATGCTGTTGCTGCACATGTATCATTACTATCACTTTTCTGGGTCTCCCTGCCTTTGCTGTACATTGCTGACTGAACTGGTTTCTCTCTCCTGCAAATTGCCTCTAACGCAAGGTTTTCACTGGCGTTAATTTTCAGACCTTCATTTCACAGTGGTAATGTGCATGGAGCCTCTCTCCGCCCACTTTCGGCCCATTGACCCCTTCTCTCTGCCCTCTGGGAGCCTTACTCCACCCTCTGTGTGCCTTAACGCCACTGGAGACGTTCTTGCACAAAACCTCATGCTATTGCGCGATAACGTTACTTTATTATGCGATAACGTTACTTTATCGCGCGATAACGTTACGTATCGTGCGTAAACTGCGCCACTGCAACATTATCGCTGTTTAGTAAACATCCCCCAAAATGTCTTAAAGTAGCTTAACGGGTAGAAAAGGCAAAGGTAAAAGCCAGAAGGCTGCTTGGGTGCACAGTGAGAGGAATGGCCAGCAGAAAAAAGGAGGTGATAGTGTCTCTGTTTAAGACTCTGGTGCGACCTCATTTGGAGTATTGTTGGCAATTCTGGAGACCGCACCATCAAAAGAATATAAGGAGGATGGAGTCAGTACAGAGGGTGGCTACTAAAATGATTAATGATCTTCATTATAAAGCATATGAGGACAGACTTAAGGATCTTAATATGTATATTTTAGAGGAAAGGCGGGATACAGGAGATATGATAGAGATGTTTAAATACCTCCATGGCATAAATGCACAGGAAGAGAGCCTCTTTTGATTGAAAGCAAGCTCTGCTATGAGTGGACAGTGAAAGGGGATAAACTCAGGAGTAATATGAGGAAATATTTATTTATGGAAACAGTGGTACATGCATGGAATAGTCTCCCAGTGGAGATGGTAGAGATGAGGACAGTATTTGAATTCAAAAAAGCATGGGACAAACATAGAGGATCTCTAAAGGGAAAAGGGGAACTATTGTAGTAGTTAATATGGAAGAGCAGACTAGATAAGCCATGTGATCTTTTTCTGCCATCATGTTTCTCTGTTTTTATGTCTTTCTCTAATGATCTCTCTCTTCACATGATGTGTCTAAGGTATGAAAATCAAAGTCTTGTCATTTGAACTTCTAAAAAAAGCTTAGGGTTGATTTCCTCTAGCACTGACTGGTTTGCTCTTCGCCAATACCATAATTCAAAGGCATCAATTTTCTTTCTATCTTTTCACTGTCCAACTTTCACATCTATATGACATTATTGAAAATGCCATGGCTTGGACAAGTCAAATCTTTGAATGGAGAGAGACTTATCTGTTCTTGAGGATTTTGTCTAGGTCCTTTATAGCCATTCACCAAGAGCAATGTGTCATCGGATTTCTTGACTGCTTGTCATTTCTTTACTGATTATTGATTGAAGCAGTTTAAAGTTCTCCACTATTTCAATTTCATCCACGTTGACTCTCCAGCAATATGCATATTATTCCTTACTTTCATTTGTTCCTATTTTTTCATTTGTAACTTCAGTGTTCTTGTTAATCTATTAATATGTAAACCATCTTGACATTCTGATAAGATGGTATATAAAAGCAATTAAATAAATAAATACATTTCTTCTCCATCAATGATAAACTTATTGATTTTACCAGTTGTCAGGATCTTTGTCTTCTTTACGTTAAGGTGCAGGGTGATTTTAAGACTATGGTGCTTGATCTTGAGAAGCAAATATTTCAGATCGTCTTCACTTTCAGCCAGTATTGTAGTGTCATCAGCATAGGGAAGATTGTTAATGACTCTTATACCAATCTTCACACCTCAGTTGTCTTCATACAATCCTGATTCTCTGATGATCTTTTCTGCATAGAAATTAAACAGGCAGGGGGAAATTATGCAGCCTTGTTGTACACCTTTGCTGATTTTCATCCATTCTGTTTCTCTTTGTTCCATTCAAACTGTTGCTTTTTGATCAATGTAAAGGTTGTGTAAGAGAACGATCAGGTGTTCTGGTATACCCATGCTTCCTAATGTGGGCCAGAGTTTCTCATGGTACAGTGAAAAGCCTTGCTGTATTCAATAAAACATACATAGATATTCCTTTGTCTTTTCTAGGATCCATCTCACATCTGTGATGATGTCTCATGTTCCTTGCCCTTTCCTGAACTCCTCTTGCACTTCAGGAAGTTCTCGCTCCAGGTATGGTTGTGCAGGTGGGATCAGAGCGATTCTGTGAATTTCCACAGTTAGATGGATCACCTTTCTTCAGTTTTGGTATAAACACAGATCTTTTCCAGTCAGTTGGCCATGCCGTTGTCTTCCAAATTTCCTGGCAGAGCCTTGTAAGTATGGCAACAGCTGTATCCGATTGCTGTAATACTTCAATGGGAATGCCATCTGTGCCAGGTGCTTTGTTCTTTGATAATCCTTTCAGTGCTGCTTCGACTTCTTTTTTTTTATCACCCATGGTTCCTGATTATAAGGTACAGGTTGAAACAGCTGTTGGTCCACTTGATCTTTATGGTATAATAACTCTGTATATTCTTTCCACATTTTCTTGATCTTCTCAGCATCATTCAGCATGGATCCTTGAGCATCTTGTAGCATTCCAATTCAAGGCTAGAATTTTCTCTTTAACTCTCATAGCTTTAGGAAAGCCAATCTTGTTCTTCCTCTAATAGTTTCTGATTCTATTTTCTTGTATGCGTCATTGTAGTACTTCTCCTTGTCTCATCTTGCTGCATGTTGGAAATCTCTGTTGAGTTCTATGATTGCCTCTCTTTTAGAGGGTAATTTTATGAGGTGCCACCTAGGTCGGGAAACCAAATAGGCATCTATTTTATAAAGATAGGTAGATACCCATGTGAGGGGCATATTTAAAAGGGCTTAGCTGGTTAGCAAACCTGCTAACTGTCTAAACCGAAGTCAGTGGGACATTTAGTGGCACTAAAGCATTTTATTTTTTTTTATTTATTTATTTCAGGTTTTTCTATACCGCGCTCTTTAAAATCAGCTCGGTTTACAGTTAACACAAATTTGTACAGTGCAGGCGGCATCTGCATTGTACTTACAGGGAACAGGGTTTATAACTTGGCTAACTGGGGAAGCTATGTACAGGCTACTCAGAACAAGCTACTTAGTTATTTATTTCAGGTTTTTCTATACCGCGCTCTTTAAAATCATTTAATGCTGCTGAATATCCTCTCCTACTCAATTTGAATGTAGATGCGACTCCCTGCTTGCATGGTTAGACATGCAACTGCATGTCAGAATATGGGGTTATACGTCCAGCCGCTAAATGTGCATTTCGTGAACAGCGGGATTCCGTTTACTTGTAAGTAGCATGTGTAACCCGCGACATGACGTGGGCATGTAGTTCCAAAAATGTATCCACCTGCCCAGTTGTCCACATGCAACAGGAAACAGGATACAGTAATTCCCCCCCCCCCTCCACCGCTGCCGGCAGGCCCGTGGAAAATTGGCAAAGAGGCATGTCAACTTCTCGGAACCCGAGACTCGCCTGCTCTGCAGGCTAGTTCTCGAAAACGAACATGCCCTGCTCCCAATGGGACACAGATGGCCATCCTTAGCTGCAGCATGCAGGGGCTGGGCAAGGATTAGGACCACCCTGGTGCAGTAAGTTGGGCAAAGCAAGAAAGGGAGGAGGCAGGGGAAATGCATGTGGTGGAACAAGAACAGTGCAAAGAGCCAGGAAGTAGCTGCAAAGGGAAAGGGCAAAAGGAGCAGGGGGTAAGCTGGACCCACCACACAACCAAATGATAGTAAACACACAAAACAGGGTTCATACAGGCAAACAGAAACACAATGGCCAAAAGGAAAGCAAGGTGGAAAAAATGCAGAATGGACAAAATGGAAAGGACATATGGAAAGGAGACCTGAACACAGTGAAAACAACTACTGTGTGTAACAGTGCAGCAACATGGCCCAAACATAGAGACATGGTGCTAGTAAAGACAAACAAAAATAACTTATGTAATAAAAAACTGGACATTTAAACTCATCAGTATAGTACAACACCTGCCCCATCACAAAGTTTCCAAGCAGAGGAGAAACAACCTCAGTAAGGCTATTTCCCCATCTATGTAGCACTAAGACTTGCCTGAAGGGGATGCACCCTATCACACCATCATAGGTCTACAAAATCCCTCCTGTTCCCTAAATCAAGTTCATTAAACCCTATTACATTACAAAATATTGAAACCCTGAAAAGTCACAAATCCCATCTTCACGTAAATATCATAATCCGCAGCCTCAGATACACATAATCCGCAGCAGTAAAATCAAATGAACTGCATAGGCGCTATGCTGCAGAGCAAGCATTCCACCATCATCTGAAACAAAATATAGTAGAACCCAGCCGGTCATACACTGCAACAATAACCCAGCCCTCCCCTTTATACTTAGCTCTCAAGCTGAAGAGCAACATCCAGAGCTGCAGGGTGTCTCCAAATGATGTATCAACCTGGGAGACCTCTCCTGAGGGCATATCACTCAACCTTCACCCTACGAAGATCTCCATTTTGCAGGAACTCCTCTTCACTGGGGGTATGGCTTACCCTGCGCACAACACATGGCTGACCTAGGATGCCCCCCACTACCAACCACCTCAAAAGTCCCCTGAGAGAGCCCTGTGTCTGCCCCATGACGTCTGATACTGTCCACAATAGCACCACCTCCAATGGGAAACTGCCCCATGCAGCCACCACTGTGACCACAAAGAAACAACCCTGCAAATGACGCCTGAGTACAAACCCACCACTCCCATCCCATGACACTATGCAGCACAGCATGCAAAAGCCCTAAAAGGTCACCTCTAGAATATAAATCATACAAATACTGCAAGGTATATCACTCTACCATTTGTCACACATCATATCAGGTAAACAGTGGATATGGAAGGAGAAAAGAGCCTCAGAATCCAAGGAGGTAGGGGCAATGGTAAAAGTCAACTGCAAACAGGCCCAATCCTCCTCAAATCAATGGCTCCACAATACATCTATCAATCGCCTGTTTGATATAATTCCAGTTTTTTTAAATAGTGAGTGCAAATCAACAGTATTAGAAGTGTCTGCTCCCTGCAAACTCTCAGAGCGTAACACATTTGAGCAAACAAAAAAAAAGAACACTTATCTTCCCAAGCCACTACCCTCTACAGGCCCCCAATCACCACTGAGGATCCTTGCTGCTGAAAATACTGCTGCTGATACTCCATCAGCAGGAGTATTAGCGGTGACTGGGAGCCTGTAGACGGAAGTGGCCTGGGAAGATCGATGTACCTTTATTTGGTTAGTCTTGTATGCGATATGCTCTGAGAGTTTGCAGGGGGCAGCTACTACCAACAATGTTGATGTGGAATCACTGTTCCAATAAAATGGAGTTATATTGAACAGGTGATTGGTAGAAGTATGTTAGAGCCGTTGATGTGAGGAGGATCGGGCCGGGTTTGAAGGCAACTTTTATCATTGCCCCTACCTCCTTGGATTCTGAGGCTCTTTTCTCCTTCCATATCCACTGTTTACCTGATGTGAAGTTACAGGCATGGAAATGATCCGAGTAGCACAGTCATTAAAAAAAGAAAAAAAGAACAAGTGGGCATCAAACCCATGTCCCCTGTTTATGGAGGAATTGCACTAGCCAGTAGGCTATACCTTCATTCCTTACAGCACAGCAATGGCTGGATATGAAGAGACTGCAGGTCACTGCCTAGAACGTCTGCTGCTTGTGCTGGCATAGGGTAGCCCCCACCAGTACCCATGATGCAGAGCAGATGCCCGACAGCAGTCTACAGCTGATCCCCACATGGAGAATGCACATATCCATCACCTCAGGCGATATGTAAGATGCACTGACAGCAGGGGCGGCCCAAGGGGGGTGCGGGGCCATGTGCGGAGACTCGGTGCGGGGCCTCATTTGCATAAGTGGCCTCATTTGCATAAATATTTGCATAATGTTACCATACACTAACTTTTAGTAAACATGCCTCTTCATGAGTGTATGGATAAAAAAAGACAAAGATTTCTACATTACTATAATCCAGTGCCAACCGCCAGGCACATTAGGAACTACTACAAACACTGCCCATTTAGAACCCATAGCAAAACCGCCGTATCCTAACAGCACTACCAGGATTCACAAAGCGCCAAACCCTACCTATTAAAAGACAACACTGCAAATATTAAACCAATACATTTCAGAGAATAACAATACATGACCTACTGGGGAAAGAGAACAAGTGACAATGTCAAATAGGAATTACATAAACAGAATACCTCAGCTCAGTTACACATGCAGAACATAGACTATCACCAAACAAGGAATCACAATTTAAAAACAGGAAGACAATAATTAAACTGGGAACCCTAAAAGTCAAACTTGGAATGTACAACAACAATGTAGAAATAAAACCATAAATTAATTTCCTCTTGTACTAAACAAAGCACAGACATTAATGATGCACATTTCCCAGAGCTGACATATTCCAGTTAATAAATTCAAAATAAAGAGATATCTTTGTACCTTTTGTGCATTTTTTTTTTCAGTTGCAATTGTTCCAGCCACTTTCTTCTGGTATGTGTCTTCTGCTATCTCTCCATCGTCTGCTGTCCATTTGTCCTTTCTTCTCTTCTAGTTTTTTCCATTCTCTCTCTACATCTGCTTTAACATAATAATCTTTCTCCTTTTGCTCTTTCCTCATTCCTATTTCATCCACTCAAATTTTACCCCTCCATCCTCAATCCCCACTTAGTCTCCCAATACCCGGCCAATTGTACATTTTTCTTCCCTCCCACACAAAATATTTTTCCTCTCTCCATTTCATTCTCCCAGCCCCATCCCCTTCTAATCTCCCCCAACATCAGCTCCCTTTTAGTTCCAGCCCCACCCAGTATCCGCTCCCTTCTAGTCCCCACATCAGCCCATTTCCAGTCCTGGCCCCTCATCAGTCCATTTCCAGTCCTAGCTCCCCCATCCATTTCCAGTCCTATCCGAGTCCCTTCATCAGCTCATTTCCAATACCAGCCTCCCATCAGCCCATTTCTAGTCCTTTCCTAGCCCCACCATCAGCCCATGTCAAATCCTAGCTCCCCTCCACTCAGCCCATCTCTAAACCAAGCCCCCCATGAGCCTACTTCCAGTTCTAGCCCCTCCATGAGTCCATTTCAATCCAAGCCCCCACCACAGCCCATTTCCAATCTTAGCTCCCCCCCAACACCCAATTCTCAGTTCTATCCTAGCCCATCCATCAGCCCAGTTCCTGTCCTAGCTCCCTCCCCTAAGAGCCCATTCCAAGCCCCCCTTCCCATCAGCTATTTGCAGTTCAAGCCCCCTTCGACTCAGCCCATTTCCATTCCAAGTCCCCCTCCCCATCAGCTATTTGCAGTTCAAGCCCCCCACTTCCCCTCAGCCCAGTTCCATTCCAAGCCCCATCCCCAACAGCTATTTGCAGTTCAAGCCCCCTTCCACTCAGCCCATTACCAGTCCTAGCCCCCCCATAGCCCACTCCCAATCCCACTAGCCCATTTCCAGTCCTAATCCCCCATCACCCAATTTTCAGTTTAAGCCCCCCATAGCCCATTACCAGTCCTAACCTCCCCATCAGCCCACTCCCAGTCCTAATCCCCCATCACTCAATTTTTAGTTTAAGCCCTCCCATAGCCCATTACCAGTCTTAACCCCCCCATCAACCCACTTTCAGTCCTAATCCCACCAGCCCATTTCCAGTCCTAATCCCCCATCACCCAATTTTTAGTTTAAGCCCCGCCAGCGCCCATCACCACTCCTAACCCCTCCCCAGCGCCCATCACCACTCCTAACCCCCCCAGCCCAGCACCCAGCACCACTCCTATCCCCCCCAGCCAGCCCAGTGCCCATCACCACTCCTAACCCCCCCCAGCCAGCCCAGTGCCCATCACCACTCCTAACCCCCCCAGCCAGCCCTGTGCCCATCACCACTCCTACCCCCCCCGCCCGCCCTTTGCCCTTCACCCATCCTACCCCCCCCCAGCCAGCCCTGTGTCCATCACCACTCCTAACCCCCCCCAGCCAGCAGTGCCCATCACGACTCCTAACACCCCCCCCAGCCCAGCCCATCACAACTCCTAACCCCCCCCAGCCCGCCCCCGGCCCATCACCACTCCTAACCCCCCCCCAGCCCAGCCCAGCCCATCACAACTCCTAACCCCCCCCAGCCCAGCCCATCACAACTCCTAACCCACCCCAGCCCAGCACGACTCCTAACACCCCCCCCCGCCCCGCACCACTCTTAACCCGCCCAGCACAGCACCACTCCTAGCCCAGCCCAGCACCACTCTTAACCCCCCCCCAGCCCAGCCCAGCACCACTCCTAACCCCCCCACCCAGCCCAGCACAGCACCACTCCTAACCCCCCCCACCCAGCCCAGCACCACTCCTAACCCCCCCCACCCAGCCCAGCCCAGCACAGCACCCCACAAATCCTAACCCCCCCCCAGCCCAGCACCATTCTTAACCCCCCCAGCCCAGCCCAGCCCAGCACAGCACCACTCCTAACCCCCCCCCCCAGCCCAGCACAGCACCGCACCACTCCTAACCCCCCCCCCAGCCCAGCACAGCACCGCACCACTCCTAACCCCCCCCCCCCCAGCCCAGCCCAGCCCAGCCCAGCCCAGGGAAAGTTAAACAAACTGACAGACCCGGTCTCCTGCCGATGTCGGGGCCGCCGCGGCAGAATCGCGCGTGCCGCGGGGCCCCCCTGTACCCGGCACAGCCTCTTCTCCCCGTAGCCGCTCTCTCTTCTGAGCTGCAGACAACGCGCCGGCTTGCAGAGCGCGAGGGAAGAGTTTTTCCCTCGCTGCTCTGTTAAGCCCGCGGGGGCTGATGGGAAGTTCCCATCAGCCCCCGCGGGCTTAACAGAGTCGCGAAAGGGAAACTCTTCCCTCGCGCTCTGCAAGCCGGCGCGTTGACTGCAGCTCCACAGTGAGAGCTGCTACGGGGAGAAGAGGCTGTGCCGGGTACAGGGGGGCCCCGCGGCACGCTCGATTCTGCCGCGGCAGCCCCGACATCGGCAGGAGACAGGTTCTTTCATTTTTTTTTTATTTTACTTTTACAAAAGAATGTTTTTTGCGCGGGGCCCCCTGAAACGCGGGGCCCTGTGCAAAAAACATTCTCGCTCAATGGACGGGCCGGCCCTGACTGACAGTGTGTGAAACAAGCACATAGCAGATGCAAACCGCGCCACTGAGCAGTTTTTGTGGTCACCCTGAGGGTGAGGACAGGCACCCAGCACTAGGTCCCCAGTATCTGTAGTGCTCAAAATGGTTTCTGCTGCCTGTGCTGTATATTCCTATTACTGCTAGTGTATGGCAGGTGTTGTCTGCTATATGATATGCTAATCATCTCTGGCTCTGTCTGATAGTGACCCATCTAGAACAGTGCATGTTAATACTTAGTGTTACAATGGTGATACTATCTATGGGGAAAGGAGAGGGGGAGACCCAACCACCAAGGTCTAAAATTCACCCACAGCAAGCACAATTACACTGCACCTGCTGCTCGCCATTGGTTTACCAGTCATGTACATACCAACTGCAGACATTCTGCTGGTCAGTACACATTGCACATGCACCCAGCAGTTGGTCAAGTGATCAAGCCCTAAGGATAAGACATACACTCATATCATTAGAACTAACCAATACATAGCATTATGTGGATACATAGCCGTGCCATGGTCACTGCTCGGTCAGAGTGAGAGTGCCCTCCCAGCATGACATGCTGTGGCCACTCGGTCCATGCAGGTGGTAGTTGGGTAGCAAGACATCCCAGCCATTGTCCTATCCCTGATGCAGAAGCATCCTGGCCAATCCGCCCTGTTTCAGGCCATATCCACAATACCTTGCTCTGTATCATACACATTTGCAGGCTAATGTTGAAACAGCATAGGCCAGGGGTGGCCAACTCCAGTCCTGGTGCACCACAGTCCAGCCTGGTTTTCATGATGTCCTGAAGGAAAATCCATAGTATATAAGGTGGTGGATGCAAACATGTCTCATGAATATTCATTAGGGACATCATGAAAATCTGGCTGGATTATAGTGCATCGAGACCAGATTTGGCCACCCCTGGCTTAGGCACTGCAAGGTTCAGTGAGGTGTAGAAAGCCACAAAACAATGGATACACACACACACACACACACACACACACACACACACACACGCACGCACTCTCACACATGCTCACATTGACGCATTGTGCAAAAATGAAGATGGTTGGCCGTCCTGCCTGCCACTCTGCTCTCAATCCCAGCTCATGTCACAGGCAGCACTGTCCCTGTGGCCCCCTCAGCCCATGGACTGGCCAGTCAGCAATGTAGGCACATAAGACAGGGGAGGCCTGAGGGACCGGGGTATGGCAGAACTGCAGATGTGGTAGCAGGATGAGACAGGAGCCAGTGTATGCAGGTGCTGTCATGGCAAGCATGCAGGCAGCCAAAGTGACAGACCTGGGGGGAGAAAGAAACATGCATATGTATGACACCTCCTTCCTGCTCCCACAGATGGTTCCATGTCCTACGTGAGGCGGAGGCATTGAGGGTGCGCTTCTGTGCCATCAGGCACACCCGGCCTGGGCTCCTGTGCCACATCTGCTGGCAGCTGCAATGGGAGCAAGGTGAGTGTGGGGGAATGGTACAGGAATGGGGTCATGACATACAACATGGTACAGGGCTGGAGTGGCTGGGCAACATAGGGGCAACAGCAGACAGAGCATGGGGAGGCATCTGACAATGGGGACATGGCGGCCAGACACCCCCACCCACCAGAACTAACAGCCACCTCTCTGCATCCCTTCCACAGCCATCCCAGTTGAGGACAGTTCCCCCCCTGTGGTAGCGGAGGAGGAGGAGGAGGAAGAGGAGGAGGAGAAGAGGAGGAGGAGAAGAGGAGGAGGAGGAGGAGGTGGAGCAACTGGCACCAGCCCTGGCATGGAGCCCTGTCACCACTGCCACATCGGACTGCCTATTTGCACCCAGCCCCATAGTACTATCCAGCACCTCCCCATCAGGGGAGAGTGAGGATGGGGATGGGTGTGGGAACAGGGTGAGGGGGCCAGGGGGTAGCACACAGTACACGTAGCTGGCACCCCACACATGGGCAGACCCACAGCCACACATGCATGCGGCACTGCCAACAGGTAGTAGAGGACCCACTGGCCAGCGCAGCAGCAACACCCTGCTGCATGCAGTGATGTGTGATATGCGTTGGCCACCCACCAGAGATATCCTCCCCCTGATGTTCCCACCCATTGCATTCCCCCCCCAGGTGGAGGACCTTCGGAAGAAGGGACGAGAGTTGCGGCTGTACTGCCCAGATTTCCTTGACCGCCTACAAAGGAACGCACAGCAGGAACTTGACAGTGAGTGTTGCGGACACTGCAGAGATGTACAGCATGTCGCAGTGGGCCAACAGCCTGTGTGTGGCCACACAATGTTTATGTGGTGTGGGAATGGCATGATGGTGTCCTAATGACTGTCTTCCCCAACAGAGGCCGCTGCTGCTGCAGAACGGGCAGCTACATCCGGGACACACACCACAGGGCCCGCAGCTCCAGTCCAGCTGATGGAGGAGGAAGAGGAGGAGGGGGCAGAGCCGGAGGACGACTCTGTGGAAATGGAGTGGGCGGAGGGTGGTGTGGGGCGGGAGGGAGGGGAAGGTGAGGGTCATTCCAGTGCACCGGTGGATGGGGGGGAGGAGGAGGTGGAGGAGGAGGAGGAGGAGAGTGTGGAGGGGGGAGGGCAAGGGTGGGTGAGAGGTGTCGGGGGTGGAGTGGGGAGAGGGTGGCCCTGTGGGTGGGAGGGGACACACAACACCACAGGACACTGTGGGTTCCTGTCAGCTGCCACATATGTGTGGCAATGGTGGTCGTGTGGGTGCAGTGCCACCACCACATGCCACAGACAGGGCCCACACACATGCCACACACAGACTCCGGGCACCTGGGGCGGATGTGGTGGCAGGTGTGTCTGGGACCTGTCTATGGCAGTGCTTGGTGTGCTGCAATACCAGTGGTCCCAGGACCGCACCATGCAGTGGCTGGCAGGTGCCATTCAGTGGCTGGCTGCCGAGATGCATATGCAGCATGCAGCTGGTATGGGGGGTGCATCTCAGCAGCCATCCCCTGACAGGCGGCCCTGGAGTGTCTGAGGGGCAGAGTGGCGGCCACACACGTGCCCTGTGGTGTCATGTCACTCGGGCCACAGCATGGTTCTACCTGTAAATATTAGCCGTGTCATATATGTAAATACACAGGTTTGGTTATACATCACACTGGTCACATGTCTTCCTTATAGACAAACTGTTGAAGTGAGCATGGGACGTGTGTTCATCCCAATCTGTATGTGTATATAGGTAACATACATGGTAACATACATGTACTGTCTCCACACTCATGTGTGGGGTCTGTCCATGTGCATAGCCATCAGTGCCCCCTGGTGCCTCTGTGATGTACCGCACTGCTGTGTGTACCACCAGCTATGGTCACATGCTTGCTGCCTGTCATGTGTAGGCTGCATATCTGATGCTCCATGCTCGTAGGGGAATGGGGGGATGGCCAGCAGCAGGTATGTGGCAGGAAGGATGGGAGGGAGCACTGTACCCAGGAGCTGCACAGGGATATAGCTGGCGAGGCCGAGACAGGTCAATGCAGGTCCTGAGGATGAGTGATGGGGAACTACAAGCGCTGGGGAAGAGTGATCAGCTGACTGTAGCAAGCTACCTTTGTCTGCCTGTGCCGCATGCAAGCCTATGTGGGTAGACAGCCACGTAGGCCCTGGTATGGGCAGAGAGGATGGTCACACATGTGTGTATACTAATGGAGAGCATATGGGGTGGGAGAGAGTGACAGATAATTACAACAGACATGTACCACCGTGAACATCTTGCTGGGCAACAGGAGAGGTTGGGTATACCCCCACGCATAGGTAGGAGGGTGACCACATGGCACAGTCCATGCCACACAGGGCATGGTATAATGTATGTGCATTGATTGGTGGCAGTGCAGACACCACACCCCTGAGGGATATGGGTAGGCACATGTGGGCAGGGTGATAACATAGGGTGCAGGGTACTCAGGGGATCACCGTGCCACACATTGGAGACAAACACATAGGTAGTAATAGGTTGTGATGTCTTTATTTACAATGTTCATATCCTCCGTGGCCAGCCATGGCAACCACGGCCCAACCCACCCCTCTGTGCCGGGACTGCTGGTGCCACCTCTGGTGCCGGTGCTGGCTGCTGTGTAGGGCAGCCATGGCCTCCTGGGCATCCACAATATGGAGTAGCACCACTGCCATTGTCTCCATTGTGGCATGCAGCTGGTGGATCTCCTGGTGAATGGCCAACAGAGCCTGACGAGTGCCTGTGTGTGAGACACAAGGTGATGTGTGAGACACCTGTTGCAATCCCTGCTGTGACACATGCACATGTCAGGCATATCCTACCAGACCAGTCCACAGAGCAATCATGCACGCGATGACTAGCAACGCATTACCATGTTTACATCTGTGTGTCCCATGAGCCATTCTCATGCCAGGAAAGGGTCCTGATGAGGGGTCGTGTGAATCACAGATCTCACACATGGTACAGTGTCGCAGTTCAATGTGTCAATGCTTGATCTGCGCACTGGTCATATGAGATAAGCCAGATGATGTGGGGAGTCATGGCACACACATATATATATATATATCTGGGGGGCCCTGTTTGCTCTAATGCTGGTGCACAGTACAGATTATGCAGGCAAGCTATGCTAGGTACCAATACCCATGGAGAGGGGTCAGTCAAGTAAGCTGTCTAGGTGACCTGGGATAGGTGTTTACCGCTGTGTGCTTCCTTTGGGTATATGGCCATGAACAGTGTGCATATTTCTGAGCTCCTCAATATGCTGACACTGGACAAGCCATGCTACAAGAGGGGGGAACACACATGGCACAAACCCCCCCCCACAACATAAGAAATGATCTGCTATGTTGCCAACATATTGTGGTGCACATGGAATGTCATTATGGATGTTACATCAACCCCCATGGGGATTGTTGTGCATGCTGTTACCCACCTTCAGCATTGTGCCTTGCTGAGGCACTGTGGGCCCGCAGCTCTACCAGGATCATAGCCATGCTGGTGGGAGGGGTGGCTGATATCCCTGGCACCTCCATGGTGTGGTGACTCCCCTCCAGCTCCACACCCTCTACAGCCTGTGAGTTGCTGCTAGTGGCCTGTCCTCTGCCTCGGGCAGCACATTGTTTCCTGTGCTCCCCTCATCATTGCTGGCGGTGTCCCCGTACATTGCAGCCTCTGGCCCCTCAGCATCCTGAGGCCCTGCCACATATTCCTCCTCATATGCCTCCATGGTCCGGATGTCACCTGGGGGGTGGAAAAGGGTACACAGCACAGATCAGTTTGTGCAGCGCACCTATGTACACCTGTGTAGTACATCCCCGCCAACAGCAATGTGTTGTCTGCCTGTACCTGCTGTTGCTGCGCCTACAATGAGGACAGCACATGTGCCTACAGTGTGCTGTGCCTGGCAGAGGGTAGGGGGGGGAGCAGCCTCATTCCCTGGTGTAGCTGTGCCACATGGGATGCGGTGTGTGGAGGATGGTGTGCTGTGTACCGCACCCCCTATCTGCAGCACTAGCTATGGACTGGCCGCATGACCTGGAATGTGGCCTCAGCAATACATGTGGCCATGTTGCATGAGGGAGCCCTGAGTGGGATTGTGTGCCATCATTGTGTGTGTGAGCGATGTGCTTGCATTGCCCTGAGTGGTATGCACGTTAGGTGTTGCAGGATGTGTCCGTGTCAGCCAGATGTGTGTGGGGGCCTTCTGCTTCGCATGACACTGTGTGGTGTGGGTGGACAGCTATCCCATACTTCGTGGGTGTGGTGAGGTATCTCGGGGGATGGGTGGAGCACTGCTGGGCATGGGGTTGCACCGTGTGTGGGGGTATGGGAATGTGTCTGTGGCACTGCGGGACGTGTATAAGGGCTGATCCCAGGTGGTGTGGGGGTTGTGCTATGTGCAGTTGGTACGGGTGTGGCAATGTGCACACCAATGTCTGGTGAGGGTGGGTGGGGGATCCCCACTGTATGTTGGCCACTGACAGAGTGTTAAGTGTGTGACATGTGTGTGATGTGTTTGCTGGCATTTGTTTGCATCTACGTCATCATCCCCATGTGGTAGGCCCTTCCCTGTCAATGGTCTGGGATATGTCCCTGGATAGGTAAGAGCATACACACGTCATAGCTGTTTTGGTGGTGTGTGCGGGTACCCCCAGGTCAATGTGTTCTGGGCTAGTTGTATGTCCCTCTTGTATGTTTCCCTCTGTCACAATGTGCTGCGTGACTGGCTGCAGATGTATGATGATTGGTTGTGACCTATATGCCAGGTACTATTTTAGCGAGTAGACCTCAGGGGACAGAGAAATAAAGTTGATAATAATGAACACACCCCAAAAAGAGTAGGCACAAATAAATCAATATAAACCCTAAGGGGCTTGTTTACAAAGCCGCGGTAGCGGTTTCCAATCGTTATCAGAGCTGTGGCCCCATTGACCCTGGGGGGACCCTGAACCAGGCCTTTGAGGCATTTTCTGGGATACCACACGTGAGGGGAGCTGTTGATTGCACACATGTTGCCCTGGTCCTGCCCAGAGACAGGGAGGTAGTGTTCCGCAACCACAAACACTACCATTCCCTGAATGTTCAGGTTGTATGTGATGCAAATATGCATATTCTGAATGTGGTCCCTAGGTTTGCAGGGTCCACCCATGACTCCTATATCCTGCATCACTCGGCACTATTCAGACAATTTGAGGCAGGACAGTATGAGGACTGTATACTGCTGGGTGTGTATTTCTCATCTCTGACATGCACATGGTGATCCTCTGACTAACTGTATGTGCACATATCTGTCTTTGAGGTGTATCCCTAGTTGTGTGTGTGTCTCATCTGTCTGTGTGTGATCTAACGTTGGGGGGGTGCCCTCCACTCTTCCTTGCTACGGTGCTGTGTGTTGATGGTAGAATGGACGCTAGCATTTGTGTCGTGGTTACAGATTATGTTGATTGCAATCCTTACACCTACCCCTTGTTTTGTGTGTCATACCTTCAAATGCTGCTGCATAGTTGTGGTGTCCCATCATGTGATGTCATATGTTTGTGTCAGGATGTTTTGTGTGTTTGGTTTGCACGTACATACTTTTGTCCATTTGAGTGGACATGAGCTCCTGCTTTAACATTCCACATTTCTTTCTGCAGGTGATTCAGGATATGGGTGTCACCCCTGGTTGCTGTCCCCTGTACATCAACCACGGACACATGCAGAGAGGAGTTAAAATGAGGCCAATGCCTCCAGCTGCTCTGTCATAGAGCGCACCTTTGGCGTTTTAAAGAGTCGTTTCAGGTGTCTGGATAGGACTGGCGGGACCTTACAAAACAAAGCACAGACTGTGGCAGAGATCATTATAGCCTGTTGCATCCTGCACAACATTGCTGTCAGGCACCATATCCCTGTCCAAATTAATGAGGATCTGGAAGATGATCCTACGTGCCCTCCTGTACGTGGCCGTGGTGACACATGTGAGGGCACAGCAGTCAGGCGGCAGATGATTGAGGAGGTCTTCTCATGTAAGTATTGCATATGTTGGCACATACATTTGTTTAGATATGTGTGTGCTCCTACTACTAGTGAACATTTGTATCCCAATAGCAGTAAGATGCAACACTGCACTGACATATAACAGACACTGTCTGGCCATCAGAGCTTACAATCTAGTCACGACTGAAACACAGAAGATGTGAACAGGGCACAATAGCGGGTGGAGGTGGATTATGTGTGTCAGAACTAGTAGGCTTGGGGGAGGTGGTAAGCTGTTACACATGATTTGTGGCTGATTGGGAGAGGGGCTGCTGTACAGCCACAGGTAGTTTGAGGCTTTGGGTGCAGCAAGGTGAAAGGCGTGTAGTCTGGTGTCAACAGTAGGAGAGCAGGCCATAGATGGGACCAGTTGCCTAGACATGTGTGCTTCACATTTTGTAATATGAGTTGATTGATTGGATTGTATGCTCTGATGAGCAGGGACTGTGTGTTACTTGTTTCTGTATAGCGCTATATATGACAGGTAGCACTATATACATGCTCAGTAGTAGTTATATTAGTGGTAGTTGAGATCAGTAAGGGAAGTTACTGCAACACCACAGTGTGACTGCATGTATAGGTCAGCAGGAGAGCCTTGACATGGATGCGGAGACGGATAGGGAATCTGTGAGGTGTCCTGACAGGGAGAGTATTCTTGCCATTATGTGTATGGCTGTAGATTGGCCATGCAGTGTAGTGTTGCATATTTTGAGGCAGACAGAGATGATTCAAAGGCAGATTAGCAAGGTGTAGGTTACAGTAGGCAAGCCGGGAGCTGATTAGGGGGTGGATTGGGGTTTTAGTTGTGTGTTCAGGGAGGACTGGGGAAATATAGCTGATGTCATCTAGAAAGAAACCACAAGCCTCAGCTACAAGCTGGGTATGTGTGGAGAGGAGGAGAGTGGAGTCCAAGACAACAGCTACATTGAGGACCCTGGAGAAAGGAAGGTGTGGCCATACACACACAGACGCTCTGATGGGAGGGGAGGGTTTAGGTGCAAATATGGGATATCCATGCTTTGCCATTGTCAATTTCACACAGTGGGATGACATGCAGCCAGCAATGTCAGGAGGCAAGCAGACATCGGGGTCTGGTTTGGCAGACATAGCTCAGGTGTGGAGAGATATATTTGCAACTCATCAGCACACAGCTGTTAATGTAAGTCAAGGGATGAGATAGCCACACCAAGGAAATGGATATCGACAGAGGATAAGGAAGAAGCCCCTGGATATTTCCCTGTGGTACAGGAACTGACAGCGGGGTAGCAGAGGACATGGAGACACCAGAAGACACACTGAAGGGGCAGAGGGAGCGATATGGGGGGCGCAGGATAGTACTGCGGCCTTAGAGCTGAGCAGGGACACGGTAGCGAGGAGACGGTTCTGTTCAACAGTTTTGGAGGCAGCAGAGAGGTCAGGAAGGGGACGGACAGAGTATGGGCCCTTGTATTTTGCCACACACACTTCAGTGATAACTTTAGCATGAAGCGAGTCTGTACAGTGTGATGGGGAACAGCCAGTCTGTAAAGGATCTTGGGGGGTCTGTGAGCTGAGGACATGAAAGTGCAGTGTGTGTTGCATAGCTCCAACATGACATATGTATGTTTCTCTTGTGTTCCTCAATCCACAGGACATACTTGGTGACCTTCCTGGTGCTGTGGTGCAGTGGCAGCTGACTGTACGTCCTCCAACATGCAGTAGTCTGGGATAGGTGGACCTACAGCTACTTTGTCTGTGACGACAATCAGGGGGAGCACATGTCTGCAGTGATCTGTCATATTGTACATATGTTGTTGTTCACCTCTTTGCCCTGCACCCCCATACCCCATATGTTGCTGTTGGCACACATATCCACATGTGTTTCTGGCCAGTTCATCTTCTCCAGCACTGTCTCTGGGACATGTCCAACAGAGCTGCGTGTGTCTGCAGGTCCTAGGTGTTCGGGTGGTGGGCTGCACATACACCCTTCCTTGACATTGTAGCATCAGCCAACAGCAGTGTATCATTGCATTTGACAAGCTTTTATCTCTACTAATCTCCAATTGTGCACATATAGGCCATATGCTACTGCTGGCATGCTCACCTTAGCATACTATGTGGGTGTGTGTTTTTGGGTTGGCTGTGTGATGATACAGTGTGCAGGCATTTTGCATTATCATGTGGTGTGAGGGGTCTGTACACCTGGGGAACAGTGGTGACTCTGCTATCTCTACCTTACTGCTGTTTACCTTGTGAAAATTGTGGCTATGTGTTGTGTGTTGTGAGCTGACCTATCTCTTGTGTGCTGACAGACCACTGCGCAACAGCATTTATGTATCACAGATATCGCCATAATGTGGACAAGCATCAACAGTGGCTGGACATTTATTTATTTATTTAGTATACATTTGTATACCGCTACTTCCAGCGATCGGCAGCGGTTTGATTACAGATTGGAAATTGTCAAATCATGACAGGAAATATTTGAGGTATAAACACATTGATCAGACAGGAAAGCACAGCACACAGAGAACTATTTTACAGGGAACATGGGCTATGGAGGGTTAAGTGGCTTGCCGAAGATCACAAGGAGCACCTGTGGGACTAGAAACCCCAGTCCTTCCGGCCCAAGGTTGCTGTCCTCTAGTGGGATTTGAACCCCCGACCTTCCGGCCCGAAGTACCTTGCCCCAACCACTAGGCCACTCCTCCACATGGAGACATGGTGATTCTACACATTTCAATGATATCTTCTCCCTTCAATGTGACGTGTTGTGGGCTTTGATAGCCTCAGAGGATCCCAAGCAGACACTTGCTGCAAACACACAGTAGGTTGCACCTTGGGTCTTTTGGGACTGACATCAGCCTTTACATGTTTATGATTTCCTGTTTGTTTCATGGACCTTTCATGTTGAGTCTCTGTATACCAGCGCTGATGCACATGGGATGGAGCTGTGAAACGCCTGTGTAACATGGGCATGGACATGACCATATCCATGTGACACCCTCGTCTGCGGTTCCAATTCCAAATGTCCACAACACTGTGTTGTGATCATGTTATGTTTGCCTGTGTGACGTTTCATTACATACATATTGATGTTTGACTCTCTGCAGTTTGGCCTGATGTTGCAAGCAGCATACCAATACATTGTTTCTCCTGACACAAGGCAGAGGACACACACAGCACATCTACTTCAGTGCATCCACCGTCACCATCACCCACCTGTTGGAGGATACAACAACACCATGGAACTATCCCTGGGAAATGGTGCCATAGGATGTTTGACCTCTGTGAGTGGGATACATGCCTAGGATGGACATTATTGTTGGACTACTACTTTGAGCATGACAAGCCTGTCCAACACATTGTTACTGCCGTGCTCTGGCTGGGTGTCGTGTTTGTCGCAGGAGACACATGACCTTTCCAGTACTGTGGCATATTGAATTGTCGCACTTGACTATGCATGCCCAGGGTTTCAAGGACAGTCTTAACAGGACTTGTTGGGTTGCAGACACCCTTTGCACTGTGGACACTGTGTACTGGTACCTACGTGTGCAGCAGGGACTGACATTGTCGCTGTATGTTGTACATCCATCTGACATTGTGTTGTTGTGTTTTGCCCATGTGTGTGACCTGGAACGCAGGATACGCTCATCTGTTTAGTTCAACACAAGCATTCAGGCATGCGTGTGGCACAGGGGGAACATTTGAGAGGTCCTCTTGTCCATGTCCGCCTACCCTCCACTTGGACATGACACAGTATTTGCCACCACACCACTTTAGTGCACACCAACATCTTGGATTGGTGTTTGCACTCACCAAGGGTGTTACAGTGCATGTGTGGCATCACTGTATCATGTTTCAATGTACACGGTGCATGTGCATGTGACTGATTATGTTGGTGCAACACAGCACGTGGCAATATGGCTTCTGTGTGGGTTACTGTAATATATTTGGCCTTTCTTTCAATCTCTTTATACAGGTTATTGTGTTTGTTTACTGTACACACGTGTCGCTCTACATTGATTTACAAACCTAGCATTGCATGTCTGCACAGTCCTATTTATCCCCTGAGATTCCGGCACTCACATTGCCCCATTATATTTGGAGTGTGGCAGTGTGGGTGTCCATTTTCTTCCTTTATTTGTGCATTACATGTACCGTGATATATGTGTACAGACACTGTATCCACACCAACCAGTGCAGGGGACCTTCTGCATAGTGTTATCTCTGCATGTTTCTGCGATTTGTTTCATTTGAATTCTCTGTATTCATGTGCCTCTGGTACCTGTTAGCATATCCTCATTTTGCATTTGACGATTGTTTTGGGTTACATTGGTGCTGCTTTGATTCCTATATCAGGCATTATGTGACAGCTGTAACATATATTTAGATATCTGTGTTTACACTTGCTTACTTTTAACAACGTATGCGGTTTCATTTTTGTGCCTCCTGTGTTGGCGGATAGATATATTTTTAGGAACAGATCATGAATGATGTGTGTTGAGCCCTCATCATGCACCGCCTACTGTCTACATGCACATATATGTGACTAACGCATTTGGGCCGTGCAGCAGCATGTGGGGGGTGGGGCTAATGCATACTGCACACAATGCAACTAATGCACATTATCTCTCCTGCCCATCATCTGTAGATGGCCCAGTGACTTTTCTGTGACATGTGGGTTGCTGCCCTGCAAAATGTGTTTTCACTTTTTTCCCTGTTATCCAATCACCTTGATATTATGAAAGACGGTATCTACGCTATCTCTGATGATTAACCAAAATAAAAATATGTGTTGGACGTACATTTGTCTCTGCTGCTGCTTGACCACACTGACACACATATTTAGTGATTTCCTAGTCATGTACATGGCCCACCTGTGCTCACATCCTTGTATGGTGCCAGCCGTCTATCTGCCAGCCGTCTGCCACATCACTGGGTGTTACGGGTTCCCATACACACATTCCCTTTGCGGTAATAGCTTTGTGTTGTGCTTGCTGTGGTTGTTTGGGATATTGGTTACAGACATGTGTTGGAATACCATAGGGTACAGGTTTGATTCCCACATGTTTTTTTTTTTTTTTTTGGGTTGTGCTAACCTAACTATGAGCTGCCTGCAGGTTCGTCACCTATCCACACACCCTTCCATCTCTTCACTGTACACCAAAGTGTGCCCTCTGTGCTGCCTATCCATCAAATTTTAGCTGTTACATATGTCTCTTTCTTTGTAGCATTCACATAGGCAGTCTGCTTGGGGGATTGGCATTGCTGTGGTTCAACTGGTGTGGGCCACATCTGTTTGCAGGTTCAATTCTCACTCTGTTCTGTTCCCTATTTTGCCCTGCTCCACAGAGCATCCCCTGCCGCCCTTTGGGTTTAGGTTCTTTCCTCTTTTGCATGCTGTATCCACTGCATAACATTTCATTGTGTGTGTGCATGTAGTTATATGTGGCTCTCGTCCCAATTACAGACTGTGATCTGAGCTGTACACACCAGATCTGCATGTGCATTCCATCATGGTTATTGTTGGAAGTTGCCCTATCCTGGCAGACAGCAGGCTTTTTTGTGTGATGCCTTGCAGTGTTCTTGTTTGCAGCCATTGCTAATGACCTCACGTTGGTGGTGTAGCCTACCGGTTTGTGCATTGACATTTGTGCTAATGGTCATAGGTTTGATTCCTCTCTGTGTTACCTTTCATTTGTATGCCTGTCCTGCACAGCTACTTTTCATTCCTGTAACAGTCATATCTGTGCAGATCTGTGCTGTTGGCCCATTATACCCTTATCACAGTTGCCAACCATCCTTCTGTCCATCTATATGTGTCTGCCAGCTGTGTGGCGTCCTGCCCTGATGTGCAGGCTGCTACCCCATGTCCTGCACTGGTACACGTTTCTGCATTGCAGCTCTTCCTGGTTGCCTCTCCTGTGTGTGCTCTGCATGGCACTGCTACTCCTCTGTCCTCCTGTCATTGCACCTATCCTGCCACCTCTACCTCCTCTGCTGGACAAGTCTTCCCATCCTCTGCCACACACTGTCATTGTTGCACGGTACATTACCATCAACCTGTGCATCGTTACAGCTGCCCCCGATATGTTTGTCCACTTTTCCAGCTGCCACATGGGCTGGACGCAGATTTGTCTGGTCCATCAGCTCTGATCTACTTCCTTCCATCACTTGTGCATTGTCTTTCCTTGGTGCTCTGTGCAGCGTTAGGGTTACATCTGTGTTTGGCCCATACCTTTCTTGCTTTTCAACTTGGGGCACCTTACTGCCCTTGGGCACCATTTCTTGAGTCACCTATACATCCTTGGGGCATCTTTAGCCGCACCTTAGATTCAGCCAGCTTATGGGGCGCCTGATATGGTGCCTTGGGGGTTGCCAACCTTTTGTCACGCCCTCTGGGGCACATTATGACCCGCCTTGACTGATGTGGTGGTTTATGATGTGTCTTCTGGTGCGCCCTAAAAGGTGCATTAGGTTACGGAACTGGGGTGCGGGTATTTTTAGCTAGCAGCAGAGATTGTTGGAATGTTTCTGACTGTTGCAAGCAGGAAAAGGAATTGCCTTGGCCACCCTTATTCATTATGCCCACTGAGGGATTGAACTCTGAGGGATTATGCCCACTGAGGGATTGAACTCTGTCTCAGCAGTCATTGTATTAACCAGTGTGCTACACCTCTGTTGTCGTGATTGCAGGTCAGCGGGCGAAGTTAAGGTTAACGTGCCACGGCTCCCTCTATCGCGCGATAATGGACACGGCGCACTTTATCGCATGATAACCCGCGATTGCTACCTTAAGACCGGAATGCCAACTACCTTATATGGCATTCCTCACAGTAACGCTGGAACTAGCGCCGGTAACATTAGGACGGTTTAGTAAACATAGCCCTTGGTGTCATAAATCTCAAAGCTTGCTGATACCTCTTGTACTTTGGGATTTTAGCCTTTCTGGACTCAGCTCCTGGGGGTTGCTTCTGACTACTTACACTCTTTTTGGTGAGTCTGAATATCTCCTCTTTTCTCTAGCCCCAGATTCCTTACAAGATGCTCTTGTGGTGCAATGGTTTAGTTAGCCAAAGAGATGCAAGGCCTGATATTTAAAGGGATTAATACAGTTAGCAGACCTGGGTGGTGGAACCTTGCATCGTGTAACAACAGTTTGGGTTGTTCTTCCCTAAGTGCATAGCTTTATACTTCTCCATATTAAATTTCATCTGCCATTTGTATGTTCAGTCTTCCAATTTATCAAGGTCCACTTGCAATTTTACACAATCCTCTTGTGTTTTAATAACTTTGAATAATTTTGTGTCATCTGCACATTTGATCACCTCACTCTTTTTTCCCATTTCTAGATCATTTATGAAGATGGTAAAAGCAGTGGGCCCAGCAAACATCCCCGGGGTACTCCACAATTTATCTTTCTCCATTGAGAAAATCAGCCATTTAGCCCTACTCTCTGCTTTCTATCTTTTAACCAGTTCCTGATCCACAACTGTACACTGCCTCCTATCCCATGACTTTTTAATTTCTTCAAGAGTCTCTCATGAGGGACCTTGTCAAAGGCTTTCTGAAAATCCAGACACACTATATTGACTGGATCACCTCTGTCTACCTGTTTATTCACACTTTCAAAAAAATATAACAGATTAGTAAGACAGAACCTTCCTTGTCTAAATCCATGTTGGCTTTCTCCCATTAAACTATGACTATCTACATGTTCAGTAATTTTATTCTTTATAATAGTTTCTGCCATTTTATCTGGTACTGACATCAGGCTCACTGGTCTGTAGTTTCCCGAATCATCCCTGGAAACCCTTTTAAAAATTGGCGTTATATTGGCCATTCTCCAATCTTCAGGTACTACAGATGATTTTAATGATAGTTCACAGATTACTAATGGTAGGTCTGCAATCTCATATTTCAGTTCTTTCAACACTCTTGGATGTATACCATCCGGTCCAGGTAATTTGCCACTCTTCTGTTTATCAAATAGTTCTAATACATCTCCCCGTTTTATTGATATTTCTTTCAATTCTTTCGATACATCACCTTTAAATACCATTTCAGGTATGGGTAACTTCTCTACATCTTCTTCAGTAAAGACTGAAGCAAAGAATTTATTCAGTCTGTCCATTTTGGCCTTGTCCTCTCTTAGCGCTCCTGTTAACCCCTCTATCATCTAATGGTCCAACTGACTCTCTCACAGGGTTTTTGCTATGAATGTACTTGAAAAAGTCTTTATTATGTGTTTTTGCTTCCATGGCAAGATTGTTTTCAAATTCTCTCTTTCCTTACCCTATCAATGCCTTGCATCTAACTTGCCAGTGCATATGTGATTTCCCATTTTTGACATTTGGCTCCTTTTTCCATTTCCTGAAAGATGCTCTTTTGGCTACAACAGCCTCTCTGACCTCACCTTTAAACCATGCTGGCAGTTTTTGGCCTTCCTGACAGTTTTCTTAAAGCGTGAAATACTTCTGTTCTGGGCTTCCAAGATAGCATTTTTAAACAATGCCCACGCTTGATGTAAATCTCTTTTTTTATTTTTTATTTTTATTTAAAGTTTATAGAATTACAAATACTTATCAAGAGAAACAACATCTTGAACAGAAAGTGGAGTGGATTACCATAAAAAAAACAAAAATCATTACCCCTTAATAACATTACAGGAAATTTATCCAAAGATATCCATTCCACACTAGCCCTCAAAACATAGAGGAGGGAGATCCTACAATGGGGAAACAACCAAATCCCAATATATGCAGGAAAACACAGATATATTACCCAGAGACACTCTACAAACACTCATCACGGAACAGGCTGAGAGTCGACCCCCCTATCCGAAAGCCGAGCATTGATGAAACACAGCAACTGGGAGGGCTCAAAAAAAATATAGGAATTGGATTGATATTTAATCAAACACTTGCAAGGAAATTAAAAAAAAAAAACCCTCCCAGTTGCTGGATCCCTGGTCGGAGCAAAAGAAAATCACGTCACCTCTTCAGGGTTTCCCTGGACAAGTCCGGAAACATGCGAACTTTCAAACCCTTAAACATCATATTACTTTTCTTAAAGAATAATTTCATAAGCCATTCTTTATCAGAGAGTAATGCTAACGTGACCAACAAAGTTGATGATATAACCTGTTCTTCCTGTGAAGACTCTAAAAGCTCAGTAACATTTAAAACATCAACTTTAGACAAACCTTCAATTCCCCCCTGCCCATTCCCCTTCTTCCCAGTAGGCAAATAATACATTTTGACCACCGGAGGGTGGGATTCAGGGGGTATTCCCAAAATTTCAATCAAATATTTCTTGAACATTTCCCTTGCAGATATTAAAGCAACTTTAGGAAAATTAACTAAACGAAGATTTGCCCCACGAGCTGCATTTTCTAACACTTCCAACTTAGATAATATTGATAGATGAACTTTTTTAAGAGTCACCACATCATTTTCCACAGTCCCAAATTTAACCTGATGATCAGCAACCTGAGACTGCAAAGCGTTTATATTCGTCATGGCATCTTTTAAATCTTGAGTATTAGTAGACACTTGTGAAGCCAATGATGCCATACGAGGAGAAAGTTCCTCACGAAGCTGCATTATAGCAGCCCAAATCAGCTCCAAAGTAATAACCTCCGGAGGAGCCAAAGACCCAGAGGTACCAAATTCTCCAACGGGACAGCTCACCATAGCCCCAACCGTCAAAGAGACAGGAGCCGACGGATCAGGAACCAAGCCTTGTCCTCCCTCAGCCATATCCGCCGCAGCCTCGAGCTCGTGATGTTTCTCGTGGTGAAAAACAGGGCTTAAGGCACTACCCGTACCCAGGCTCTCCTTTCCAATGGAGTTCCCTGTCTCAACGCTGGCCCACACACTCCCCAGAGCTCCACTGCTCTGTCGGTGCACCTTTGAGGCTTGGCCCGAGCCGGAAGACAAAAGATCAATACCCGAAGCAGAGGATGAGGTCCCCTCCAAACGCTGCTCAGCCGGGCAATTACCTCCCGCATATCTCTGTCGCGGCACTGGTGAAAGAAAGGAATCCAGTGGCCCAACCACCGCTTCTGGTAAAGGGGTCGAAGCTTGAGGGGCTACAGGCAGTTTAGCCCCTTTGGTTTTCCGCTTTCTCCCCATAAGGAAAAAACGCCGTGACGCTCAACACACCCTCCAAGACGCCATCTTGGATCTCCCCCCGTCCATCTCCAGAGGTCATCTTAAAGAGACCGGTGATGTAAATCTTTAACCTTTGCATCCAGGGGCGGCTCAAGGCAATCTGCTGCCTGAGGCGAGGGATGAGATGGCGCCCCCCCAGCATGTGCCCTCCCCCACCAGCATGCGCCCCCCCCAGGGTGCGCCCTTCCCCCCGGGTGGGGATCTTTCTCAAAACTCCAGTCAGGGACTGAACCAAATCAAAAAGTAAATTAGATAATGTGGAGCAAATGCAAGGTGTTCATACACCAAGGAACTAAAAGAAAGAGCAAGAACCACAGCAGTTTATAATTCCAAATTATAATTCATTTGTATTTTGTTATAAACTGCGTTATGGTGCTTGCTTTTTCTTTTTGAACATACATTTTGCATTCACAGAACCCCCCCCCCCCCTCAACAATGGGTACAGAGCAGAGGTAGGACATTCACCCATAGAACTCAAAATATATATAAAAAAAAAAATCTGATTCTGGTCATCTCACCAACAACAAACATTCTCCAGTACCAGGCGTATTGGGAACTAATATAAAACCCTACTAAAGTCACTAAGATCTGCAAGGCCAAATCTATCATACCATACTAGCATACACTTCCAAAACTCATACAATAAGAGGCCTACCAAGAAAAAAGCAGCACTATAAAAACTGCAATGGGCCCCAAAACATACATACACCTATTTGAAAAGCTGAACAAGTCAAATTACTATAGTACAGATCCTTACGTACAAACTCCATGTTAACAGAACACCTGGCCTTGGTCGCACACTCAGAACACAGACCCTCACCAAGTACAGAATAAGAGACCATGACCTAAAGCAAAAATAAAAATATGTAGACAAAAATTAAAATGAAACCCCAAGAAGCCAGGCTCCGCATGCGGTGCCACACTAGGTTAGAGATGCTGTTCCCCATACTGTGTGAAATATAGATAGCACAAAGTCCAATCACTAAATTGAAAATAAAATTAGTTTTTCTACCTTTGTTGTCTGATGATTTTTGATCATGCTGGTCCCAATCTGAGGTTTCCCTTTTCCTTTGTCTTCTCTTAGCTCTTTCTGTGGTCTATAGTCCATCTGCCATTTCTTGTCTCTTCTTTTGCTTTCTTCATTTTCTTCCATCAGCCTTTTTTCAGTCCCAGTAACTCTCCCTAGTATCAGCCCGCTTTACAGCCTCCCCTCCCTGTACCAACCCCCTTGCCTTCCCAATACCGCCACCAGTCCCAGTGCCTCCTCCCATGTCAGCTCCCTCCCAGCTCCCCCTCCCATGTCAGCTCCCTTCCAGCTCCCCCTCTCCCCTGTCCATCAGCCTTCCAGTGCCATCCCCGGGTGTCAGCTCCCTTCCCCCCCGGTCTGCTCCCCTCCAGCTCCCCCCTGGTCTGCTCCCCTCCAGACCCCCCTGTCTGCTCCCTTCCAGCTCCCCCCTTGTCTGCTCCCTTCCAGGCCCCCCCCATGTCTGCTCCCTTCCAGGCCCCCCATGTCTGCTCTCCTTCCAGGCCCCCCCTTGTCTGCTCCCTTCCAGACCCCTCCTTGTCTGCTTTCTTCCCAGCCCCCCTTGTCTGGTCCCTTCCAGGCCCCCCCTTGTCTGCTCCTTTCCCGGCCCCCCTTGTCTGCTCCCTTCCCTCCTCACCTCACTGATTCATAAAAATCAAATGAAAGCAGCCGCAGGAACATTTCTCCGTTCCTGTGGCTCTACTTTCAAACTGCTGGGTCACGTGGAGCCTGCGGGGTGGGAGGGGGGCCCGAGGTCATCGCTTCTGCCGCCCTTTCACTTCCGCCGGAAGCGGAAGGGTGGTGGAAGCGATGACCTCGGGCCCCCACCCCATGCAACCCAGCAGTTTGAAAGCAGAGCCACAGGAACGGAGAAATGTTCCCGCGGCTGCTTTCGTTTGATTTTCAATCCTGGCTGGATGGTGTCGGCAGTTGTACCATAGGCAGCTTCTTGGGAGCCACTCTAAATCTTGGTCTATTTGTAGAGGAATATGCTAACGCAAAATCCAAAATGTCATTCCTCCAATGTTCCTTAGGCTAGACTTTTACCATATTC
This sequence comes from Ichthyophis bannanicus, assembly GCA_033557465.1. Classification (NCBI taxonomy): domain Eukaryota; kingdom Metazoa; phylum Chordata; class Amphibia; order Gymnophiona; family Ichthyophiidae; genus Ichthyophis; species Ichthyophis bannanicus. The sequence continues at coordinate 1,374,523,429 of CM066031.1, forward strand.
TTATGAACATTCCTTCATAAGACTCCACAGATTGTAAGACAAATTATTGCTGTATTGTACACTCCACTGTGTAACAGCCAAGAGGTCTCAGACTTATTGTGGCATTATTTTCAAAATCTTGTAATTTTCTGAGATAATGCCGTACTTGCATCAATGACCTCTTATATCTAACGGGGTTGTACACTTCAAAATACGTTCTGCAAAGATCAAAAAAGTGCTTATCTGAAAATGCCTCGACGCCACTTTTCGGCACCTTTTGAGCATTTCACTCCAATGAGTTTCCTCAGGGGATTCTTTTCATTCGAGCACTGTTTATAGAAATAATTTATATTGAATTTCTCACTATCATGCCTCTTATTCTATAGATTAGAACATAGCAAATATATTGAAATATATTCAGCTTCTAGGGAGTGGCAAATCAGTGTCGCCCCCTAAAAACTGCCGCCTGAGGCCACCGCCTCAGTTGACCTAATGGTAGAACCGCCCCTGTTTGCAGCTGCTCCTTTTAGTATTTTATTAACTATTTTCTTCATTTTATCATAGTCTCCCTTTTGAAAGTTAAAAGGTAGTACTATGGATTTCTTTGCCATCCTCCCTCCATTTATTAAATCAAATGCGATCATGTTATGATCACTATTGCCAAGTGGCCCCAACACCAGATCCTTTTTTCAACTAAGGACTAGGTTCAAAATGGCTTTCCCAAAGCAAAGAATTAATTTAGTCTCTCAACTATTGCTTGTCCTCCTTGAATGCCCTTTTTACCCCTTGATCATCTAAGGTCCAACTGACTCCTTCCACAGCTTCTTGGTTTGAAAAGGTTATTATTGTGAGTTTTTTTCTCTATGAGAAGCTTCTTTTGAAATTCTCTTTTTGCCTTCCTTTTCATTATCTTGCATTTAACTTTCCATTGCCTATGCTGTTTCCTCTTTTCTCATTTAGTATCTTTTTCCATTTTTTTAAAGATTTATTTTGGCTCTAATAACCTCTTTTACCTCTCCTTTTAACCACGCTGGTTATCCTTCTACCTTTCGTAATGCATGGGATGCATCTAGTATGGGCTTCCAAGATTGTATTTTTGAAAAATGGCTATGTCTTATATAAACTCTTGACCTTTGTAGCTGCTCCTTTTAGTTTCTTTCTAATCATTTCCCTCTTTTAATTGTAGTCTCCCTTTTCAAAATTAAACAATGAAATGGAATTTCTTTTGCATACTCACTCACTCCAGTTATTAAATAAAATTTGATCATGTTATGATCACTAATGTCGAGTAGATCCAGCAAGGTTAGCTGTTGTACTAAATCATGTGTTTCACAAAGGACTAAGGGGTATGTTTACTAAACTGTGGTAACGTTACAGACCGTGTGGTAGGTAACGTTAACGAGTGGTAGGTAACGTTAACGCGTGTTATGTAACTTTAATGCGCGGTGACGTAATGTTAACATGCAGTAACGTTACAACCCGCGCAGAAGTGTTCCGCAGCGCGGTAGACACTGCAGAGGGAGGAGAGAGGGAGGAGAGCTGGGGTCAATGGGCGGGGAGTGGGTGTAGAGAGGCTCCCTGCACACTAACGCACTGAACTGAAGGGCTGAATCCTACCGCGAATGAAAACCTGCCGTTAGATGCACATTTGCAGGAGAGAGAAACCATTTCAGTGTCAGCAATGTAGGGCATAGGCAGGGAGCCCGAGAAAGGTGATAGTAGTGTTCCATCTGCAGCAACAGCATAGTGGCAATATACGAAGGGCCACTATGGTGATGGTGCAAATGGGGCATAGGTGGACTGCAGGCGGGACATGTAGTGGGGGCAACTGGGGCATGGGGTGGACTAGGCGGTTGCCTAGGTGGCACATAGGAACGCGGAAAATGGACACCAACAAGACAGCAACAGACCAGGGTCAAACATGCCCATGAGTCTGTGTCCCACAATGTCCCATCCATTGGACATTACCCAGCAGGAACCCCAAGGGGCATATAACATTGACAGGCAGTGCCGGGGGAAGCGTGGACAGCTATGTAGGCACCCCTACCCAAGAACCCACACCTTAGGCAGCCACCTACCTGCCCCCTGGATGGCCTAGGACTGCACATCACCTGCACCGACAGCATATGGTCATGGTGGCATGGCAGGGGTGGGGTGTTTGTGCTGGAGGGAGTAGTCGCATCCACCTGCAGTGGACCTAGCCCATGCCCTGTACCAGTACGTGGTGTGCAGTGCAACAGAAGAGGTCTGGCTTGGGAATGTAAGGGTTGCCCCAGGGACCACTATGCTGCTGTGGCAACAGTGTGGTGCAATGCACTCAGCCAGTATGTCCAAGAGCAAAAGGTTCAAGTCCCATCTGTGGATCCTGCAGAGCATCACCCCATAGTTTTATCGCACAATGCAGCCACAACAACAACATGTGCAAACCCCAATGCAGCGGTGCACAAGGGTACAAACAACCACTCACACGGGCTCCACTATCCACAGCCTCATGGAGTGTCCAGCTGTTGGCCCCAGCACGGAGCTGCAGTTATCACCAGAGCACTACTACTACCCCCTGCACAGTTTAGCAATGTCGGCACTGTGCTCAGGACCAGTGTGGTGGGCAGGGTTGCCAACCACCTCTATCTCTGCACAATGCTGAGATAGGTGTGGGAGTATGCGTATGTCTATCCATTGTTTTGTTTCTGCCAACACCTCACTGAGCCCACATTGCTCACACTGTTTCCAGGGTTAGCCTGCAAATGTGCATAATGAGGAGCAAGGTATTGTGGGTATGGCCCAGACAGGGCGGATTGGCCAGGATGCATCTGCACAGGGTGGAGGGCAATGGCTGGGACACTGTAGTGCTTGACCACCACCTGCATGGGCAGGGTGGCCACAGCATGTCACGCTGGGAGGTCGCTCTCACTCTGACTGAGCAGTGACCATGGTATGTCCATGTTCCCAGTTAGTGCCACTCATTATTTATCTTTAGTGATACTTGTGTGTTCCTGGTTCTGAGGCCCAATCATGGAGATATCTGCTTGGTGTTTGTGCTGTGCATCCCTTCTCTGGGTGCACAGGGTTCCCCCATGAACATGCACTATGGACTAGCTAGTGGGCTGTCTGCAGTTAGTCTATGCATGGTGGGACCACCCTGTAGGATGCTGCAGGTGCAGTCTGATTGTGCTGGCGGATTGCAGACTGTGGTGTGGAGCCTTCCCCTGCCCACCCCAAGCATCACTGCTGGTCTGCCATCGTCACATGTATGGCTCTGGCCCTGGAGGGCTGTCATTGGCCAGCAGGACTGTGGTTGCTGGTATTACAGCCATTCTGGAGGGTGCAGGCACCTGTCCCACCACACCCTCATCTACAATAGGGGTGATTGTGGGCCTCTTGGGGTATATAGTACATACCACTTAGACCCATAGAGGCAGTGCTATCTAAACCTCATGCGAGTCTAGCCGCCCCCCCCCGCCCCCTTTATTAGACAACTTTATGGTGGTGGTGAGAATCGAGGAGGAATGTGACATACTCTATCTACCCTTTTGATGTCTATGACATCTGTACCTTGCCCACTCACAATCTTAACTGACAGAGGTGTAAGGCAGGGGTCTCCAAATCCAGCCCTGGAGGGCCACAAACCAGTCAGGTTGGCAGGATATCTCTAATGCATATATATCTGATGCAGATTCATTAGGGATATCCTGAAAACCTGCAGGGTTGTGGACCTCCAGAACTGGAGTTGAGTAGCTCTGTTCTAGGCAGTGGTCATGGGGTTCGATTCCTTGTTGGTCCTTCCTGTCCATGTCTGATGTTTTGCATGCCTGTGACAGTCATATCTTTGCAGATCTGTGCTGCCAGCCCATAATACCCTCACCACAGTTGCCATCACTCCCTATATGGCGTTATAAGGCACCTTATTAGGCACAGTACAAGGCACATTACAAGGCACCTTATTAGGCACAGTACAGGACATGTCATAAGGCACGTTACAGGGCACCTTACTAGGCACAGTACAAGGCATGTTACAAGGCACGTGCCTTGTACTGTGCCTACTAAGGTGCCTTGTAACGTGCCTTGTGACGTGCCTTGTACTGTGCCTACTAAGGTGCCTTATAACGTGCCTTGTATTGTGCCTGATAGGGTGCCTTGTAACGTGCCTTGTAACGCGCGTTAACTGACACAGCTTGCCATAATGATGCACCGCCCATTCCCTTATATTTATTTATTTAAACAGATTTATATCCCGCTTTTTCCTTCAATCAAAGCGGTCACAGTACAATACAATACAAGGTTAAACAGAGGTGAATGAAACATATACCACTCTTTATAAAATCAGAGCGGTAATAAAAGGGATTACATAACACAGGGAGTACATTACAGTACATACATAGAATAACTATACAGAATAAGTTACAACATGGGTTACAGTACATTACATACCATCTGCAAGGGGTGAAAACAGTCCCAGCCACCGCACCTCGCCCAAAGGCAAAGCCAAACCATAACAGTAAGACACCACAACAACCCAGACCAACGGAACTTCAGAAACAGATGCCACGGACTAACGCCTAAGGGCCACGCCAAAGGGCCCTCTGGCGAGGCCCTCAGGCGCGGGCCCGCAAGGCGTGGGCGCGCCCTGGAAACGGCGTTTTTTATGCCGTTGAGCATTCTGTCAGATTGTCGGCTTAAGGAGGAAGGGGGAGCTCCTGCTCTCACCCCTGGTAGAATGACTTCTCTCCCGCAGCGCTGGAAACGGCGTTTTTTATGCCGTTGAGCATTCTGTCAGATTATCGGCTTAAGGAGGAAGGGGGAGCTCCTGCTCTCACCCCTGGTAGAATGACTTATATGAGAATCCAGGGAACCTAACCCGGGGAACATTATCGCAGTTTAGTAAACATACCCCTAAGTCTAAAGTAGCTCCTTCTCTAGCCATTTCCCAAACCAGCTGCTCCATTAAGCAGTACTTTATTTCCTTTAGGAACTTTTACCTCCATAGCATGTCCTGGTGTGACATTTATCCAATCAAAACTGGAATAATTGAAATCATTCATTATTATTGTGTTGCCAATTTTGCTAGCTTACCTAATTTTTGATAATATTTCATCATGTCTGCTCATTCTGACTAGTGGACAAGAGTAAACCCCTACCATTGTTTTCTTCTCGTTCACACATAGAATTTTTACAAATAAAGATTCAATGGCATATTTTGTTTCCTGTAGAACCTTTTTCTATTTGTCTCAATGCTCTATTTAATATATAGCAGCATCCCTCCACTAATTTAATTTACTCTAATATTGCAATATAATTTGTACCCTGGTATCACAGTGTCCCATTGGTTATTCTCCTTTCACCAAGTCTCCAAGATGCCTATTATATCTCTCTCTTCATTTAGTGCTATATATTCTGCTATTAAGTCTTCTAGCATTTGTATAGAAACATTCCAAAGTTTGTTTGCTTGAATTTACAACATTCATAGCAGTTGGCAGAAATAATTTGCAATCTTTTATCTTTTTCTGGAAAGAAACTGATGCTTCCACACCAGGTATTTCCTCATCCCAAAGAAAAGTAGAGGATTACATCCCATCATGGATTTCAGAGATCTGAGCTTCTTTTTTCTCAAGGAAAATTTCACAATGAATATTCTTCCTTCCATTCTGCCCTTCTTAAAGGCCTGTGTATCCTAGAACTCCACCACTGTAGCGCAGTTCAAAGATGAATTGAAGGATGAAGGATGGTGGAAAGAGGTTGGGATCATTGATTCCACTGGAAATTGAGATATCACTGAGGTTGCCTCATTTTCAGTCGAGCAAAAGGCACTACATGGATGGCTGCATCATCTACAAGTAAGCCCTGGCTGTGACCAATTGCTTTATTGAATGTTGCAAACATGTGAAATGAGAGCCTGTAGCCTGTCTTATTGGAATAAGGGTTTTGCCAGAATTTTGTCTAAGATCCTTCCTATGAACTACTACTACTAATTATAATTTGTATAGTGCTACAAGGTATATGCAGCGCTGTACATGTACATGTAAGCGCAAAATGATGTTTATATAGTACAAGGAAGCTGGTGATGAATCCCAGGCCCTGGAGAAGATAGACTGTCTTGTTCCTGAGGGCTATAAGTTAGTTTTCCAAAGAAGCTGCCAGAAGCCAGTTGGTGAGGTATGGGAAGACTTGCTTTTGGAAATGGATGGCTACTAATACAAGACATTTTGTGAATACTCTCGGAGCACTTTGTACTGGAAATGGTCCATCTGAGGAAGAAATCTCAGATATTTTCTGTAGCAAGGATGAATTGGTATATATGTATATGCATCTTTGAGAACTAGGGTACACAGAGAGTTTCCTTTCTTTAAAGAAGGCACAAATGGAAAGAAGAATATTCATTGTGAATGTCTTCTTAAGATGAAAAAGGTTCAGATCTCTGAAATCCAGAATGGGACAGTTTTATCGCACTGGACTATAAAGGAGAAGAGAGACTTCTTCCAGGAGATTGGTACATATGGGTGTACAGTACATTTTAGTTCAGTTTAATTTATTTGATTTCTTGATATACCACTTCTCAGGCTTTTTTAGGGTCCAGCAAAGCTGTTTACAATAAAACATCAATAACAAAGAGAACAAAAATAGATAAATATAATAAATTTAGAAAATACAATGAAACAAGCCTGATAGTAGACCATTAATCATGAGAATAGGAATATAGAGTACCATAAGAATAAAGGAAGAATAAAGCAGAAGGAGTAAATACATTCTCTCAGTGCCAGGCCCTCAGCTGCAGAACCCTCTTATTCATTCCTGAATACCTCTAAAAAGAGATATATCTTTAATGCTGATTTGAAGAAAGCTCTATTTAACTCCTCTCTGAGTTCTGGGGAGAGAAAGTTAAATTGAAAGGGGCCAAAATAGGAAAATGTGATTGCCTTCTATGTTCAAGGTGAATTTTCGATGGGGTGGGGGGGAGGGAAGAGAGAGTTGCTTCATATATTGGTACTATGGTATTCATGTATATTGTACTATGGTATGCATGTATAACGATGAGGCATCAGGAGATTGGAAAGGTAGATGGGCATTACCATATCTAGCACTTTGTGCACTATAGTGAAAGTTTTAAAACAGATCCTGTAAAGAACCAGGAGCCACTGTGACCTCTTCAGAGCTTGAGTCTAGTAATGAGCCTAGCAGCAGCATTTTGTAGCAGATAAAAGCTGAGGAATACCATTATACCCTCATGCTAAGCCCTTAGGAAACGGGTATTATTATGTATATAGTTCTCCCTTTTGCAATCCAAGTTAACACCCCTGTTCAATGTAAAATGTTTAAAGTTCCTGTTCTGTGTAAACCACTCTGATTTCAAAAGAGTGCGGTATATAAAATCAAATAAATAAATAAATACTATAGAGTTGCAGTAATCTAATCTCTATAACATTAAGGCAAAGGCCAACATTTTCAGGTTATGCTGACCAAACAGTGGTTTTGCTATATGAATTTGCCATATTGCCAAGAAAAATGATTTATTTGACAAAAGTAAGCTTAGGTTCCAATGTTAGTCGAGAATCAATTTTAAAACCTAAGATACCGATATATTCACTTTGAGTCCAATCCAGGAAGGGGCGTGTCTGGGACATTCAGAAGTCCCTGAACAGGACGGGCTCTGTTGTACCCGATTCTACACCACTGAAAGCAGTATGGCCAGGCATCCCCTGCTCCTGCTGTTGCGCTGATGGCCCGATGCCCCCCCCCCAGACCGGTTTTCCTGCTGCCCGACCCTTGGCGGGTCTGCCAGGGCTGGAACCAGGTGGTGGGGCAGTACCTGAAGAAGCTCCATTGCATTGGGGGGGGGGGGGGCTGTTGGGCAGGGGTGCCTAGGCGCCCAGCGCTTATTCCCCCTGGTGCTTCCCAGACGTACAGGGCCATGACCTGAATTGGCCCTGTACATCCAGGTGCCTGGCTCATCCATGCTTTGCCGCATGCCACTCCTGTACTGCTCTTCCCGCACAGTGGCTCTGTGCATGTGGGGAGAGGGGCTTCTGGAATTCAGGCAGGGCAGCTAGTGGGGCTGCATGTCCCACTGGGACGTACAGCTCCACTAGTCACCTTAAAGAATCAGGGCCTTAGTGGAACAGGACAGTTATCAATGATTAGAGATGGATTGGGGATTGGAATGTAAAGCAATCTGGATGAGAAATGCAGATTGCTTTACATTTGGAATGATTTAGTTTCATACCTTGAATTAAAACCCATTGAGAAATCTTGAGCTGAGTTTAACTGAATGAGATCTGGATTATTATAGTCAGTAAAAACTGTGATTTGGTCAACATCTGCAAGTAATACCTGCTGCGGCCCAAACTTTGTGCAAGGATTGCTGATGGGGATAAACCTAGGTTGAACAGCATTGGAGAAAGAATGGTACTCTGCAAAGATTTCTGTGTGTGATTTCACTGCATAAGTGCATCCATGGAGATAAGATGCAAACCAGGTTTGAACAGTGTCTTTTATACTTGTTTTGGATAATTGGTTTGGAAGTATTGCTGAATCTACTACATTGAACTTGGCACTTAAGTCTAGCGATATTATAAGGGCTGACAAATTTGATTTGAGTTTGCATCTTATTTTGTTTAGAAGTCAGAGAAAGATTGAATCTGTGTCATGACCTTGTCTGAAACCTGTTTGCCTAGGAGGAAGCACATTTGTTTGGTTTAAAAAATGGAAAGCTGAAAGTGGACAATTTTCTTGAGTACCTTGGATGAAGAAGGAGGAGGTAAGTGAGTCCAACGCAAGGACTGATCTAGAGATCTGGTGATGAACCCGAGTTGGCAGCCAGTTTTGACTATGCTTAGGACCCAGGAATTTGAAATGATTCTTTTTTACCAGATGCAAGAAAGAAATGAACTTGACTCCACAGGAAAGCAGGGTGTATATTGTATAGGGATTCTGGTTGTGATAGATGGTTTTTATTTATTTATTTATTTAACGGTATTTCTATACCGCCTTATCATACAATCAAAGCGGTTGCCAAAAAGAAGGCTGCTGCTTTGACTGCACAGATGTACCCTGCTTTAGTTGAGCCTTTTCCCACTGACAACACTTGGGGAAGGCAGGAAACCGGGTTTGCTGAGGTTGTTTTTGATAAAGATAAAAAAATCCTCTTACAGTAATAACACCCTTGCAGTACTGATTGAAAATGGTGTACCTTGAGGACGATGCAGATGAGGGGTGGGGGGGGGGGGGACGGCAGAAAGATATTTAAGAGCGAAGCAGTAATCTTTTATACTGTTCATTGTCTCCTTTACTTTATTGCCAAATAATTAATTTCCTATACATGAAACATTTACCAATTTGGAATGACCATCTTCACATAATCCATATGCACGCAACCAACTGAGGTGTCTAGTAGCAATGGTGGAAGCAAAAACTCTGGATGAGATGTCAAAGATGTCATACACCATACATAAAAGATGTACGCCACGCTGTAGGGTTTAAGTGCTTGTAGAGGTAGAGGTTAAGTATGATAGATTTGGGGTTTAGTATTATAGATTTGCTTTTAATTTTTAAGTGCTAAGGATTAATAATGTTCCTGATTCATAATCACTTACTGGCTACCCTGAACCTCACAAAATAGCCACCGAAGAACAGCATGCTGCTATGACATGTGAGCCAGTATTCAGGTCTTTGCAAGAAGAGATCCAAGAACCAGATAAGGAGATATCATGAGCCTTGTAAGGTGCCAGTTTGGGCTGAAGAGTCTAAACTTTGACCTACATGGAGATATCAGATAAAGGCTGGGTGCAAAGAAATGCATACACAGGAAACCACAAAGCTACTAACATATATGCTAGACCCGGCTCTGAAGAAAAGCAGCTAGCCAGGTCATGGTGAGTATGAGGAGGAGGGGGGCCAGGAGGGATTTTGCAACAGGAACTAAGGGGAGCAAAAAGGCAACGATAGGAAATAAGGTGGGGAGGGGGAGAGAACACAGAGGAATAGCTCTGGGGACTGGACTGCATGTAATAATACGGAAGGAAAAAAGGTATAAAACGTAACATGCTTTCTATATTCAGGGGGAGAGTTGCATTCTTGAGGTGCCTAGTGCCCGATAGAACTCTCTTCCCCACTTTGCTACCTGTATTTGGTCATCAGTTATCTAATAAACAGAGACTCTGATTGCACCTGTACTGACCTTTTGGATCTGATCATTTCAGGTACATAGTAATAATAATTAGGTTGTGGTTCATTTTTGTACGAAACAGGGCCGTACAAAATTGGTGCCGAACGCCCGGGATTGGCCTACGGGTGGGTCTTTATGGCCAAGATATAAATTTAAAGATTTGGATTCCCCTCAAGAAAAAGAGGGAGGTACGTAAAGATTTGGATTCCCCTCAAAAGGTTGAGGGAGGTGTGTTCCCGGTGCTGAGTGAAGACCGGAGGAGAAGAAGAAGTGAATGACTGATTCCCTAGGATGACGGCGGCCTGTAATGATGGCGTCGTGAGTATAAGTATTTTTAACCAAGCTTGGTATGTGTTGTTTAATTTTTGTTGTTGTTATATGCATAAAGTGTAAGAATAATTTGCTGTTATAAACTGGGACTGAATGATAAGTGATTGAGACAGTACGTGTCGTCTGACACGAAGCGTGTGTGTGTTCTTGCTCACGGTTCCATACCTCCGCGAGGAGATTGGCTGGGCTTGAACGAAGCGAATTCTTGTTTGAAAGGTGTCCTGGACATTTCGTGCACTTCCTTCCTCTGTAAATAAAGAGGGTGGGTATTGAGACCCTTAAATAAACGGTTGCACGTAGGAATCATGTCTCTGTTTAGGAGAGAGAAAGATGACAATCAGGGAATAATGATAAATCAGGTTTCCCCAATGACTCCGGTCGAACGGATGATGAGAGATAATCCCTTATTAGGAAAGGAAATAGAGAAAGTTTTTGTCTATTTTCACCCCCACACAGTGAAAACAACAGGTTTACTGATTTATAGGCTGAGGGACAGTGAAGGAGAATAAAAGATTGTTCTAAAAGAAAACAATGGAAGAAATCTCCATATCTGGGATCAGACCAGAGAGGGTGACAATTAGATCAATTGAAAGAATCAGTCTAGCTACATAACAATGTAAACAAGATACACATCAATTGTAATTATGGAGTTCTGAACTTTGAGGTTTATTCTTTGAACATTGCCAGTACCTGGCCAGTGCTTGGTTGTGTTTAATGAATAATTGCTCCTATATGTCGTCTGATGAAAGATAGCTAATTGCCTGCAGCAGGATAAGATGGTTGCCTGTTTTTAGCTAGAAAGAGGGAGGGGGACTGCTGGGGGATTTTCTTCTGGTGATGGACGCATTACCTGTCCTAGAGGAAACTCTCGATTGAGCAGTCTTTCTTGTTTGTTTAAATAAAGGATTTATTCAGTGTGACAGGAGTTGAAGTTCAGAACTCGGTGAAGTATTTTTTCCTCTGTAATTAGCTTGCTAGCTTTCTAGGTACGGAAATGACACTGAAAAAAAAACACCTGTTTTTAGAAAAACTTAGGGACCTGATTCTGTTCTATGTGTGATAGTTATAATTGTTGTGAATGAATGGGAAGATCTTCCATGCTTTGATATATGATTATTGTTTTGTGGTAATATATATATTCTGGAAACAAAATTGGTAATAGAGGAACAATAACAGCTATGATATCTGCAGAGTGTGATTCAAAAGTTACTTTGCTTTTGAAGCAAAATTACCAGTGCAGCCGCTTTTCCCTTCTGGAAGTGCCTGGTTTAGTATAACACTCACACAATCAACGCTTTCTTAATTAGATTTTATGATCTCTGAAATTGAACTGCTTAGAATTCTTTGCTACTGGTGCAACAGAAGAAAACTGTTTCCTTTTTCCATTTGACCTTCAAAGTAGAGATTAAGATCCTTGCAGGATTATGTGGTATTCTGAGCAGATTGCAACTTGAGAATGATTTAAATCCTGAATGAATAAAATGTTAACCATGTTTGGATTTTGTTCTGATTGTATTAAGCAAAATTAAAAGTTAAACAGGGATTTTATATATTGTGGCAAGGTCGAGGTTAGCTGTAACTCTCAGTGATTGAAATAACTTAAAAAAAGGGAAGTGTTTGCATTCTAGATGTCCACCAGTCTTTTCATGAAAAGAGTATCAGTTTCGCTTCCCCGAACTGTAAGAATTACTGTGTAAGTCTTTTGAATTTCAGTTCCAGGAGTTCTGTCTTTAGTTGCTGTTTAGAATGAGCACATATATCCATTCAAAACTACACCAATTAAGTTAGTGGGACTGAGACACTGTTTAAGAATCTAAATTTATATTTTCTGCCTCCCATTTGTTTGACTTTTAACAATTGTTTTAGAAGCAGGATTAGCTGTTGTGTGCGAGCAGCAATCCCAGAAAGCAATCCAAGAAGAGGAAAGGGGGAGGGGAAACAGCATTCTCTCTTTTGTTTGTACCTGTAGAATTTCAGGCAACTGAATTGGTGGAGCAAGTGACAGACATTCTGATAAGAAGTTATTTCAGATCTAATGCAGCACACCTGTGGACAACAGCGACCCCTACTGCAACTACATAATGCTGACTTTTGTGTGACCTTTTGAACTGGTTCAAGCTTGATTGAAATTTATATAGAATGGTATAATGGTATAAACAGTATGGTGTGTTCTCTCCTTCTGCTCTCTCTGAAGAATGGCAAGTGTTTGCTGCATTGTGTTTTAAATGCTGTCATGTATCAAAGTTTCACTGCTGTTGTACTTAATCCTTTTTATGCCTGGAAGCTAGTGTATCAGGCTGTATTTCTGCTCTTTTCTAAGCCATGCTTTAAGCTTACCTCTTTAGGGCTACTTTTGAATATGTGATCCAGCTCACCATTGTCACCATTACTTCCCCCTTTGCTGCCCACTTGAATGATACTGACACTTGGACTCATGTCAGTGAGTTGAAATTTTCTCCAACGGTCACCTCTGTTTGATCTACTTCCTTCCTGTATGAACTGTTGCTGACCAAGATAATTGCTGCCAAACCTGCTCCTTGGGACATCATCTGTTTCCTTCATCCTGATGGACAATTAGTCTTACTTCTGCGTGTTCACAGTACAACACACATCTCCAAAGAGGTTCTCAATCAAACCCTGCCTTGAACTGAATTCTTATCGGACCATTCTACTGAACCTTTTGATACCCTTGTGTCCTCCATTGCTATTACACGTAGGTTAGATGCTGGACTTCCTTGATATCTTTCTAGACCCCTGCCATAACTGCTGGACTTGGTATGGCTATCTGCCGTCTACAATGCTTACTGTATGTTCAAATGAAAGCTATTATTGATTCTATAACTAAGTTGTCAGAGTCCCTAGAGCAAAATACACAAATGACTCTGCAAAATAGACAAGCCCTAGATTTGCTCCTTGCTTCTGAATGAGGCCTTTTGTTCTTTTATTAATGCCACTATCTGTTGTATAGTCATGGCGAATCATTCAGTGTTTGTGCTTAATGCTATGGATAAAATACGTCACTTGTCAGAACTACATATTGATGATTTTAAGGGTGGTTTCCAGATTGGAGATTGGTTTTCATCTCTCTCCTCCTGGTTCCACTCCCTTGGCTCTGGCTTGAAAGGTTTATTGATTTCTGCTGGCATTATTTTAATCATTGCTTTACTCTTCTGTTGTTTTGTTTCTATGTTTATATCCTGCTGTAAGAAAAATTGCACCAAAGTATCTACCTCTTTTTTGCCTGTTCAGACTAGCCCTACTCTTGTCAATGTTTCTTATGCAGCCGTCCCCATGTCAGACTATTCAGACCTGGATTTCTCCCATTCCCCAGCCGAATAAAAAAAAAAAAAAAAATGGGGGAGTTGTAGGGTTTAAGTGCTTGTAGAGGTAGAGGTTAAGTATGATAGATTTGGGGTTTAGTATTATAGATTTGCTTTTAATTTTTAAGTGCTAAGGATTAATAATGTTCCTGATTCATAATCACTTACTGGCTACCCTGAACCTCACAAAATAGCCACCGAAGAACAGCATGCTGCTATGACATGTGAGCCAGTATTCAGGTCTTTGCAAGAAGAGATCCAAGAACCAGATAAGGAGATATCATGAGCCTTGTAAGGTGCCAGTTTGGGCTGAAGAGTCTAAACTTTGACCTACATGGAGATATCAGATAAAGGCTGGGTGCAAAGAAATGCATACACAGGAAACCACAAAGCTACTAACATATATGCTAGACCCGGCTCTGAAGAAAAGCAGCTAGCCAGGTCATGGTGAGTATGAGGAGGAGGGGGGCCAGGAGGGATTTTGCAACAGGAACTAAGGGGAGCAAAAAGGCAACGATAGGAAATAAGGTGGGGAGGGGGAGAGAGAACACAGAGGAATAGCTCTGGGGACTGGACTGCATGTAATAATACGGAAGGAAAAAAGGTATAAAACGTAACATGCTTTCTATATTCAGGGGGAGAGTTGCATTCTTGAGGTGCCTAGTGCCCGATAGAACTCTCTTCCCCACTTTGCTACCTGTATTTGGTCATCAGTTATCTAATAAACAGAGACTCTGATTGCACCTGTACTGACCTTTTGGATCTGATCATTTCAGGTACATAGTAATAATAATTAGGTTGTGGTTCATTATTGTACGAAACAGGGCCGTACAACGCTCATATGTTTCTTATAGGATAGACGCTAGTTAAGTCTGAGTCTGCGGCAAAAGGTAGGTGAGAAACATTGTACTTCTTAAAGATTTGTATATGCTTATATTGAACCATATATTTATTTATTTATTTATGCTTTTCTTCTATACCGCCCCTTCCAGAGATCAAGGGCAGTTTACAGGGAACAATTCAACAATTTTACATAGAACAGAAATTATAACTATTTACAGATAACTTTACATGAAACTGTGCCAATTAACTATTTTCAATGAACAAAACATATTTACAGAGAACAGTGAACTATAAACATATTACACATATTACACATATAAAGTTGATGAGCTACTATGTAGGTAGAAAGCATGGTTCCTTGAAATACTTTCTTACCAAAATGGTTTAACAGGGTGGGCCTTTGCCTATTGGAGTATTGGAGAATCCCCCACAATTCTTCGCCTTCCTCAGTTGCTTTGATGATGACAAAGGTGTGCGAAAGCTGAACCTTGTTAAACCTTGGTGCTAACTAGACCTTCTATTTCATATCCACCTTCTTGAAAATGGACTGCACAGTAAGTGGCTGTTCCTTTAGAAGGCCATGAATAGGGACTGCAACTGTAGATTTTGGTGCCTCAGTATACTGAAGAAGGCCAAAAAACATCTGCCCTGGTTATACCTCTTGCTACAGTGGGAATGGTACTTCCTTTGCTATTCTATGTATTAATCTAGGGTAGAGATTTCTTCATAGGGAATTTAACTTCTGACTGAGGAAGGAAAGAGACCAGAAGATATTCCTGTAGAGCATTCCTGCATTTCCTGTAAAGAGACAAACTGGATATCTAGAAGATCCAGGAAGACTTCTATTTGAGAAAGATTGGATCCTGGAGACCAAAGTTGATAGCATAGATACTATAGGATCCTAAGAAGACTGAGGCAACATCTTTGGATTGAGAAGGTGTTGCACTAGGTTGTTTTGTTGAAACCAAACATTTCGCAGGTCTTTACAGTAGTCTTTCACAAATTCATTGAACATCTTTTGTAGGAAGGAATGTGGCTGCTCTGGAAGAGGTAGCAAAACAGATGGTGAAGATTCATCCACCACTGTGACCAGTAAGGAGTAGAGGCTGTTGTACAGAGGGGCTGTGAGGAACAGATGAGGTCTGCACTGGGACAATGCAGTATTCTTTGTCTGTGACACCTACATATTCTGGGCTGGATGTGGGCTGTAACCATTGCGCAGATGAAGAGTCCTGTCTTTGCCATTTTGGCTAAGAATAGGGATTTATGTGCAGAGAAGGCCCTTTTTTAATCCCTTTGTCCTTAAAAAAGTCTTTGTTTCAGTTTCATAATGGTTGCAGAGGCGACTGATCTGTAGCTAAGGCAGTTAGCATTTCACTTACCCCCATATGGATGTTAAGTCCGGTCTATATAGGATAGGACAGATTCTCAGTATTAACCCAACTGATCCAACTCAGAAAACACATCCTGCTTTCATAGAAACTCTTCTAGTAGCGGGTACAGAGCAGACGCTTCCCCTTATTATTGACCACATTAAAAAGAAAACCCAAACAAACCGTTGAATTCTGATGCTACCTTAGTAACAGCAAAACAAACTCTCTCCATTAATGGGCACACTGTGGAGAAATACAGTATAAAATCCTTTAAACACACTCAAAAACTATTAAGCAAACTGGCCATATTCAAACAGCACTAACTGCCAGGACTCAAAAAACAATCTAACCTATGATGATTGAAATTGTTCATTCTTTGTGTTTATTGCAACATGGTAATATAGTGGATGATGGCAGATAAAGGGCAACATGAGCCATCCATTCTGCTCAGTAAAGTGGTTAGGATTGTACTTATTGCACAGTTCAGGTTATTTCTCCCATGCCTTTGTTTTTAGGGTTGTACCTGCCATGCTGTGAAAAGCAAAAGTCAATTCACAGCTGTTTGGCTTCTTTCCATGGGGAAATGCCATTGTTAGATGGAAAGGATCCTGGCTACATGTAGGTAAAATACTGTTTTACGTAGGGCAAGACTGATAGTGGCTTTAACTGGAGTTGGTTCAGGAGTTTAGGATCAGCTAGGAACCCAAAGCAAGTGAAAATAGCAAAGATGACTATCAGCCCCCAGGATACATCCATAGCCATCAGGGATTGGGTGGTGTTCAGTTAAGGGATTTCTGGGAAGCAGGAAGTTGTCTGCAGCAACCCCAAGGCTATCTAGGCTGCTTACTATAGAGTCTCTTCCAAGCAGGATCTTTATTGCTACTGTGGTAGGCGAAGGCCTATGATCCATGGTGTCTGACGTAAGCAGGGAGGCCTAAACAGCTTGACCTGTAAGTGGAGCCTGTGGAGAGGCCCAAAGGAATTACACATTTCCCCAAATGCTGCTATTGTAGAAACGAAACTTAACTGAGCACAATTAGGTATAGCTAAGCAGAATCGAAACTTAGAAAGTAGAGAAAAACAAGTTTAATTGGTACTGATAAGGTGTGCTATGCTTCTGTGAAATTAATTAACTGTGCTGAAAGAAAAGTTACAGTGCCCTGCTTCCCATATGCTTTAACTAGCTGAGCGACCTTGGAGGAGAGATGTAACAAGTTAGAGACACTGACCATTGTAATTGGGACTAGAAGGGGGGTGAGCAGGTGCTGGGCCCAAACCAGAGTCCCACTTGGATAGCCATATCAGTACCGGGATCAATAGAAGGTGTACGAGGGGTTACCGGGACCAATGAAAGGTTTGCCTATGTCTAGAATGGGAAAGAAAGCTATAAAAGTTGTTGTTTTACTAGAAATCATTGCTCAGCCATTTTGAATTTGATTCTGCTTGAGACTTGTGCACAAATAAATGATTTGGACCTTCTGAACAGACTCCTGGTATCATTGGTTTGTCTGCGCTCTGCTGCTACATATTCTTGGTGCGTGGACCGGGAAGGTGTGGTAATGGAGGGTATATAGGGCAATATACCACGACTTTCCGCCTCTACTAGTTTGGGTCCTGCCAGGATCGCGCCCTTCCGACGTGGGCTCGCTCCTTGGCGCCGCCGGTCCCTTGCATCGGAGGGAGCTGGCCGGACGTCGGCGGGTGCTGGGCCTGGCTGGAGCCAACACCTCGAACCCGAGAAGAGGGGAGTCCGAGGTCCAACTCATGCGCTTGCTCGGGAGTAGTGAGGACCGGATCCGGTGAGTATAGTTTTGATTTTGATATCTAGACAGCTGAGTCAGATCTGCAGCTTGGAATTTGTGATATGAAACTTTGGTAAGAGAGCCTGATCAACTCTCGCAGGCGGTTTAAGTAACCTTGCCGCCGTTTGAAATTTGAATTTGCATTTGGTAAGAGAGCTCTCAAGGCGGTCCGAGTAACCCTGCATGAGTATGCGCGGGGCCAAACCACCGTCTTTTTGATTTTGATTTTGATTTTGTTAGCCTAGTCAGAAGAGACAGGACTGGGCATTTGGGATACGTTGCTAGCATGCTGTGTGATTGAAGTGTGAATGAGAGGTCTGGCAGCACGGACCAAGCAAAGGCGGACCCCTGAGTAGTGCAGTTCCTGACCGGGCGACCGCGTTCAGGTCGCAAAAAGGGGGAAGCGACTGTCGTCTTGTCTTGTTATTTGTTTTCCTTAAATGTTTCTAGGGCCGTGAGGACCCCTCACCCACGGTCCGCCCTCCTTTTCCCTTCTGTTTGTTGTTGCGCACACACATCGAAATGGGAGGGGCAGGGTCTACCGGGAACACTCCGTTAGAATGTATGATCAAGCATTTCAATAAAGGATATGTAGGAGATTATGGAGTGAAAATGACTGCCTCACGATTGCAGCTTTTGTGTACTAGGGAATGGCCCGTCATAGACCCCAGCTGGCCCCGAGATGGAACTTTTAACATAGGAATTATTCAGTCAGTCCATCAGAAAGTGCGAATAGCGCACCCCGATCAGTATCCATATATAGACTCCTGGTTAAGCATTTGTGAGAAACCGCCCTCCTGGGCACAGCGCTGTTATGAAGAACAGTGCAGAATAATGTTAGCAGTAACAGCCCCAGTCCAGAACATAGGGAAAGTAACAGACCCAGCCCCAAAAGTAGGGAACAAAGCAGACCCAGTTCAGAGAACAAAGAAAGTCAAGAAACCTAGTCATAAACCTATCCTTGTGGATCCTGACTCACCAGAAGTTATAATCAGACAGCCTCTAGCTCTGTGCCCCGTAAGGGTACAACCGCGTCCCGCAGCAGCCCTCCGGGACGGGGAGAGTCCACCCCCCCACCAGCCAGACGATCAGCTAGATGAGCCGTTTCAGGAGGAGGCGGATCAATCTGGGTCAGAGACTGAGACCGAAAGCAGACAGGAGTCAGAGCAGGAAGAGGAGGACACATCTTCCCAGACTGAGACAGGCAGTGAGAAATCCACTGGCAGCGTTAAATCAGCAGCTGCAGGCAAGACTCCCCAGACTCGGCGAGTCACAAAGCTGAAAACAGCAGCCCCCGCAGCAGCCCCCCTTAAGGGATCGCAAGGCACTACTAGGAAACGGAAAGCCCGCACAGGAGTATTAGCCCCCCTTCGGCAAGTCTCGGGAGTTCCCGTGAGAGATGCAGATGACCGGATAGTACCGGGACCCCTAAATTTAGTTTATGTGCCTTTCTCCACAACCGACCTGTTAAATTGGAAATTGCATTATGCTTCCTACACTGACAAGCCCCAGGAGCTCACAGATTTAATGAACACAATTATGCAAACCCATCAACCTACATGGGCAGATTGTCGTCAGTTCCTGTCAACCTTATTTTCTACTGAGGAGAGGACACGAATTAAGCGAGCAGCCACTGATTGGTTAGCTGACAATCCTTTAGCAGACGGAGGGGTAAATGCAGGAATAGATAACCGTGATGTAGCGCAGAGGGAGTTCCCCAATGAAGACCCCCGGTGGGATCCCAACACTGAAGAAGGGTCTAAATCGTTATCACGATTTCGCCAAGGCCTTATGCAGGGTCTGAAAAGGGGGGGCCAGAAGGCTATGAATCTCACCAAGATAAGTGAAGTTATTCAGGGCATAGATGAAAGCCCAGCAGTATTCTATGAAAGATTAGCTGAAGCATACAGAATGTATACTCCCTATGATCCAGATGCACCCGGAAGCCTATGCATGGTGAATTCTGCCTTTGTAAGCCAGTCACAGCCAGACATTAGACGCAAATTACAGAAACTAGAGGGGTTCGCGGGCATGAATGCAACTCAGTTACTGGAAGTCGCTCATAAAGTGTTTGTGAATCGTGATAATGAAAGACAGAGAGAAAGTGATCGAAAGATGAAGAAGAAAGCGGATTTTTTGGCTGCGGCCATAGTTGAAGAGAAAACGGGAGGTCCCCCTAGTCAAAGGAGCAGAGGAAGAGGGAGGGGCCGAGGAGAAAACCGGACCCCATTAGGCGCAAATCAGTGCGCTTATTGCAAAGAAGAAGGACATTGGAGGAATGCATGCCCGCGACTCGAAGACAGTCCCCGTGAGGAGGACGAGGATGCCCCTCGGAGAGGGAGAGGCAGGCCCTACAACCGCAGAGGAACCAATCGAGAGCGGTATCAACAAGAACAAACGGAAGCCATACAGGCAGTGGCATCAGCCACCTATGATCTTGAAGAGGTAGAATAGGACAGACCGGGCTCTGAATTCGCATTAGGTCTCCAGGAGCCTATGGTCAGCATACAAATAGGAGACCAATTCATGGACTTTATGGTCGATACTGGAGCAGAACACTCTGTAGTAGATAAGCCAATAGCCCCTTTCTCTGCAAGAACAGTTACCATTGTGGGAGCAACTGGTAACAAAGCCACAAAACCTTTTCTTCAGAATCGCATCTGTAATCTGGGAGGCCAGCAAATAACACACCAATTCCTTTATATGCCTGAGTGCCCAGTGCCACTACTGGGACGAGATATGCTAGCCAAATTGCAGGCCCAAATATCCTTTACTGAGAAAGGAGAAATGCAAATGACAGTAAACTCAAAGCCCTCTGGACTAATGGTTCTTACAGTTCCCCGAGAAGAAGAATGGAGATATTACAGCACCGAACCAGGTACCGAGCCAGTAAAAGACACTTATTTTGAACCAACTCTGAAAAGTATCAATGCCCCTGCTGGAGTATGGGCAGAAGGCAATCCACCGGGCCTGGCCAAACACATAGCTCCAATAATTGTGAATCTAAAACCCAGTGCAGTACCAGTGCACGTCAAGCAGTACCCCCTCCCAAGAGCAGCAATTGAGGGCATCCATCGCCATTTGTTGAGATTACTGGAGTATGGCCTACTTGAAAAATGCCAGTCACCCTGGAATACCCCTCTCTTGCCAGTAAAGAAGCCTGGGACAGGAGACTACCGCCCAGTGCAAGACTTAAGGAGAGTAAATGACGCAGTTGAAACTATACATCCAGTTGTGCCAAATCCCTACACACTCTTAGGACTGATCCCTGCTGAAGCTACCCACTTCACTGTTTTGGATTTGAAAGATGCCTTCTTCTGCATAAGATTAGCCCCTATTAGTCAATTATTGTTTGCCTTTGAATGGGAGGACCCTGTCTCAGGAAGGCGGGGCCAACTCACATGGACACGATTGCCTCAAGGATTCAAGAATTCACCCACCATTTTCAGTGCCGCATTAAACCAAGATCTTTCAAGCTACCCAGTGGCCCCTGAGAAAAGAGTACTCCTCCAATATGTAGATGACCTACTGGTAGCTGCCACATCAGAAAGTGAATGTATACAAGCCACTACTGACCTCTTGCAACTATTGGATGAAGCTGGATACAAAGTTTCCAGAGCAAAAGCACAGCTATGCCAAAAAGAAGTAAAATACTTGGGCTTCCGCCTGACCAAAGGGAGCCGACAATTAGGAAGAGAGAGAAAAGAAGCCGTGTGCAGTATCCCAACCCCCACGACCAGAAAGCAAGTCAGAGCCTTTCTGGGAGCTGCAGGGTACTGCCGGATATGGATACCCAACTTTGCTCGGATTGCTAAGCCACTATATGAAGCCACCAAGGGAGAAGAAAAGTCACCACTGGAGTGGGGACCTGAGCAGGATGCAGCTTTCAGGACCCTGAAGGAAGAGTTGATGTCGTCACCAGCACTTGGATTACCAGACGTCCACAAGTCTTTCCGTTTATTTGTACATGAATTACAAGGAAATGCTCTAGGCATGTTGACTCAGAAACTAGGACAGTGGGAGAGACCTGTGGCATACCTGTCGAAACAATTGGACACTGTGGCCAAAGGGTGGCCACCATGTTTGAGAACAGTTGCAGCTACAGCATTATTAGTAAGTGAAGCAGACAAGCTCACCTTAGGACAGAACCTACGTGTCACTGTATCACATGCAGTACTTGCCCTCATGGAACAGAAAGCAAACCATTGGCTCACCAACTCCCGAATGCTGAAATACCAGAGCATGTTGTGTGAGAATCCACAAATACAACTAGAAGTGAGCCATGCCTTGAATCCAGCCACATTGATACCCATCAGTGAAGATCCTCCAGAACATGACTGTATAGAGGTCATGGATACTGTATTCTCAAGTCGACCTGACCTGACAGATGTGCCCTTAGAGAATCCTGATCAGACCTATTTCGTGGATGGAAGCAGTCTCATCCTTGATGGACGACGCTGTGCCGGGTATGCAGTAGTCACCCGGGAGGAGGTTGTTGAATCATCAGCCCTTGCATCAGGCACATCGGCCCAGAAAGCAGAATTGATAGCACTCACCAGAGCATTAGTGTTGGGTGCAGGACTCTTGTTAAACGTATACACTGACTCGAAGTATGCCTTTACCACTTTGCATGCCCATGGAGCTCTCTATAAAGAACGAGGGCTCATCACCTCAGGAGGCAAATCAGTCAAGTACGGCCCGGAAATACTGATGCTATTAGATGCAGTATGGGCCCCTACACGTGTTGCTGTCATGCACTGTCGAGGACATCAAACAGGAAAAGGAGAAGTTGCCCAAGGAAACAGATTTGCCGATGCCTCAGCACGCAAAGCTGCCATGACAGGCCAGATATCACCACAAGCGACACCAATACAAGCAGCCTTATTTCCGGTACCTCTCAATTTATGGACACCACAATATACCACCAAAGAATTGGACTACTACTGTAACAGAGAAGAGGGAGTACTGAAAGATGGATGGATTGAGCTGCCACCACCCGAGGGCAGTCAACCCCCAGGACGCATAGTAATCCCTGAATCACTGGGACCAGCTTTTGTCAAAGCCTTTCACCAAGCCACGCATTATGGGAAGAGTGCTATGGAAAAAGCACTAAAACCACATTTTTGTATCGCTTTGTTGGGAGCCCTGTCAGCTTCAACAGCCCGCCAGTGTCTAATTTGTGCCAAGAACAATGCCAAACAGGGTCCCACGCCACCTCCCCAAGTTCAGTCTGCAGGTGTTACCCCTATGCACCACCTGCAGATAGACTTCACTGAAATGCCAAAGGCCAATGGATACCGTTACTTGTTAGTACTAGTCTGTACCTTCTCTGAGTGGGTGGAAGCTTTCCCCACCAGGACTGAAAAAGCCCGAGAAGTTACCAAAGTTCTGTTGAGAGAAATTGTCCCCAGATTTGGAATTCCAGCAGTAATAGGGTCAGACGATGGACCCTCCTTTGTGTCTCAAATTACCCAACAGTTAGCAAGAGCCTTACAGATACAATGGAAGTTACACACTGCATACAGACCCCAAAGTTCAGGGAAAGTTGAGCGAATGAATAGAACTTTGAAATCTCAGATGTCCAAGCTATGTCAGGAGACCCACCTGAAGTGGCCCCAGGTTCTCCCAATAGCATTACTTAGAATACGCTCATCCCCTGTAAAGTCATCAGGGTTTTCCCCATTTGAAGTTATGTGTGGCAGGCCTCCACCAATAGTGCAGGGTGTCAAAGGTAGTCTGTCACAGATTGGTTCAGAGATAACCAGACAAGAACTTCTAGCTCTTAGTTCTGTTCTGCAGACTCTTCACACGTGGATACAGGACCAGTTGCCTATCAACTTGACGGAACCCCTGCATCCCTACAAGCCAGGTACCTCGGTGTGGATCAAAGATTGGAAGAAGACACCGCTGGAACCCCATTGGAAGGGACCATACACCGTCATCCTGTCTACCCCAACTGCAGTAAAGGTGGCAGAGATCGAATCCTGGATCCATCACAGCAGAGTCAAGCTAGCAGCAGTTCCGGATCCGGACCAGTGGACAGCAGAGCCACATCCTGACATCCCTTTGCGTCTCACCCTGAGGCGGCAACCAGCAGCCTAAAGACAACTCTTGGGCCATCCAAGGCCTACACTAAGGCCTACACTGTTTTGCAGTAACAAGACAAGTCTTTCGAAGAGGATTGTTGTTCCTGATACAAGAGAGAACTTGCTCTCCTTATCTTTGTGTTCTAATATTTGCTCACCTGAGTCATCCCAGAGGACAGTGACATTTCTAGATCTACAGCCCTACTCCTGCCACACTAGCTGGTAGGTCTACGTACGGCAGAAGCTTGAGGATCTCCAATCAACATTGATGCCCGTTGAATTGCTTCATTAGCAAACGGGTCAGCAGAGAACGTCGAGGTCAAGATTTTCCAGCGGAGATCCCAGAGGACTACAATCAACATGAACCTTTGTTTCTATCTTACTTTGGTTGTTTGCATCGGGGGACTTGAACTGAGCCATGCTTTACCCCCATGCACTGCTTGCATTACTTCTACTCGAACTGGAACGAAAGTGACTCAGACTTTGCTTTATCATTCTTACTATACTTGTACTGGTACGGTAAGCCGGTGTATTTATAACACCACTGAACTGAATGTTTGTAATACAGGGACTACTAAAGTTTGCTTTAACCCACATCAGAACCCATCTTATTACACCCTAGAAATAAGGTGGAATGATGCTGATGGAGCTTTGCTTAATGCCACACCCCCACTCACTGATCCTACGAAGTCTGCTATGTTGTAGTTTGATGCTTGTGATGCCATCAATAGAGATAGTCGTTCCAAGTGTGGTACTTGGGAAAAAGCATATTCTCAAGATCACAAATATATGTGTCCAGAAGGGACTACTGGATGGGGAGAATGTACAGGTAAGCGGGTGTTAGCTAATGTATACAGTACAGCCCCAGTTGCAGACTACTACTGCCCGAAGTGGGAATGTGTTTTTTACGCAACCTGGAAAACTGGTATGATAGAAAATACTAGAGATAATCGAATGGCTTCCTTAACAAAGCCATATGTGAAAGATATACAAAAGAATTGTAAGAAAGGTGCCTGTAATCCATTAGAATTTTTTGTAGTGAACCCTAGCGCATGGAAACAAGGATATAAATTTGGCTTATGGATTGCAGGAGGTGGGTCAGATCCAGGAACTATAGTATATATAAGACTAAATACCCAGGCTCATCGATCATCAAGGTATCACATACACAACACTTTCTATGAGACTATGCATGTAAATAAGTTTGATATCCCTCATCCCTCTCAGAATTTATTCCTAGAGTTGGCCGGAGCTGTGGTATCCAGTCTCCACATTTCAGATTGTTATTTTTGTGGTGGAACCAAGATGGGTGATCAGTGGCCTTGGGAGGCCCAAGAGTTGAATTACTCAGTAGTTTACAATCAGACAGAGCTACACAAGACTACCAGCGAATGGGTATTAGCACACCCAATAGTTGGACGGTTGTGTTATGCTCGAACTGGACCCCAATTTACCTCTAAAGTAGGACAGCTTGTCTGTCTTAGCCAAAAGTTCTATAATGATACCACAAAACGGACATTTTGGTGGTCAGGAGTTAATGAATCAGAGCCCACCAATCCCTTAGCACGGTTCCCCGAGCTTGCCCCTCTATGGACTAACCTTGACCGACATCATAATTGGCAAGCCCCACCTGGCCTATACTGGATTTGCGAAACCCGAGCATATGCCCGACTCCCTATCTATTGGGAAGGAGCGTGTGTCTTAGGAACTATGGCACCCTAATCCTATAGCCAATGGTCGGAACCCGACCCCAGTGTAATTGAGTGATTTAACTCTCACACCTTATTAGTAATAGGGTGAGATTAATCAAAGGGGGGAATGTGGTAGGCGAAGGCCTATGATCCATGGTGTCTGACGTAAGCAGGGAGGCCTAAACAGCTTGACCTGTAAGTGGAGCCTGTGGAGAGGCCCAAAGGAATTACACATTTCCCCAAATGCTGCTATTGTAGAAACAAAACTTAACTGAGCACAATTAGGTATAGCTAAGCAGAATCGAAACTTAGAAAGTAGAGAAAAACAAGTTTAATTGGTACTGATAAGGTGTGCTATGCTTCTGTGAAATTAATTAACTGTGCTGAAAGAAAAGTTACAGTGCCCTGCTTCCCATATGTTTTAACTAGCTGAGCGACCTTGGAGGAGAGATGTAACAAGTTAGAGACCCTGACCATTGTAATTGGGACTAGAAGGGGGGTGAGCAGGTGCTGGGCCCAAACCAGAGTCCCAATTGGATAGCCATATCAGTACCGGGACCAATAGAAGGTGTACGAGGGGTTACCGGGACCAATGAAAGGTTTGCCTATGTCTAGAATGGGAAAGAAAGCTATAAAAGTTGTTGTTTTACTAGAAATCATTGCTCAGCCATTTTGAATTTGATTCTGCTTGAGACTTGTGCACAAATAAATGATTTGGACCTTCTGAACAGACTCCTGGTATCATTGGTTTGTCTGCGCTCTGCTGCTACACTACATTTTCCCTGATCTACTTTGCTATTAGTTTGTGCTTCAGCTCTGTGACCTTCCTTCTGGCTCCGGATCCAGCCTGCAGTTTTGGTTTACATTCAGCCCCTTGCTCAAGATTGGTGACCTGTTTGTTGACTCCAATTTCAATCCACTTCTTGCTAATTGTGAATTCCAACTCCATACTTCCATTTACCTATGTACCTTAACCCCTGGGTACTTCCCAGCTGATGCCCGATCCAGCCTGAGTGGGTATACCCAGTAAATTGACATTAAATGGGTTTTGTTCACTCCATGACAGGAATGGACCTCACCCCTATGCCAGGGTATACTGGATGATCACAGCCTCTCAGATTGACCGCTAACATTTATCTCAGCACTTGCACTGTCAGAGTAGCCAAGTTACCTAGTTACAGGAGTGAGATTTTAAGCCAGTCCTGGATTTCTAACAATCTCATCCTGATGCATTATGGGACTTGCAGCACTGTTTCCAATGAGTAAAATCAAGGTCTGCAAATCCCATTCTGCAGTGCAATGCAAGTTTAAAATCAGAAATGGCTAAACATCTCACCCCTGGAACTGCATAGCTTAGCACCTCTGCACTGTGCCGAAGAGAATCTCCTTCTACGGTAGTATTTACAGTATAAAGTGTAATTTATTTATTTATTTAACTGCATTTATATCCCGCTTAACACCGGGTCAGAGCGGTTTAACATAAGAGGGGAGGGGGACAATAATGAAGTTGACAGAAAGAGGGAGGGGGCCATCATCAGGGGGATAACATTGTTGATCTTCACAGAAAGTAACAGTACTAGACAGTAGACGTTTTTAGGTAGTCTCTTAGATACAGGCAACATCAAGATACACTTGGAAAATCTTTTTAATCAGGCCAGTGGCGCACAATACATTTGTGATAATTTTTCTGTCTTTCTGCCACGTTTCTTGCTCTTGCATTGCATTTGTTGGTATTTGAAGATCTTCTCTTTCTCCACCCATTTAAAGGGGTTGAGGGCATGGAATTTATATTATTATTGCATGGGACTGATTGTGATGTTGTACTCCTATTTCTCAGGGCAGATATTGCAGCCAAATTTTATCCTGAAGAGCCTTAATAAATCTGAGGAGTTTGCAGTACCTCCCTCTGAGCATCCACAGGTTAGGTGGTGGAGCAAGAGGAAGAATTTGTCCCCCTGTATTTTTTAAACTCTATGATTTTGTTCTACATATTCCTACTTTTTTCTTATTTTTCTGGGCTCCCACCTTGAAAGCATTTTTGCAAATGCCTCTGTCCTTTGCTTCTTTCTCTCTGAGTTAAGTTTGGCTGCAGAGGGAGAGGGTGTTACAATAACACAATACAATATAGTACAAACATATAAGTTAGGTAAAAATGCATGTATAAGCATTAAAATAAAACATTAGATGCATTAAAGGATTTTAATGTCTGCCCCGGGGATATTGTGAGGCATAAGGCCAAAGGCTGAGTGCCTTCAGCGCACAGGAAGTGCATTAACATCCTTTAACACACACCCTACAGCTTGTTATTACATCTTTCAGATAGTCCGAGACAAAAAAATGGGAGAGTTTTTGCCTTTAAGACCACAGAGATGTCTGTAATCCTTTTGTTGCTGCATGTTCAGATGTCATAAGGTTGCAGGTTTTTAGTGGCCGAAAGGACATTGTGGGGACACTGGCGATTGCTCACGCTGGTTTCCCTCGCCTTAATTTGGAGCTAGCTTGCTAAATCTTGGCTAGTGCTTCATGAATTGCATCAAGGGTTTGATTGATCCAAGTCTGGAACTTAGAAAAATTTCCAGTAGAAACACTGTCATTAAATTTGATGAATATAAATAATTGGATCTTTGTTAAGAGGTTTAGAAGCTCTGTGTGCCTTGGGAAAACTTAATGAACTTCCTTTATGCAGGTTTTTGGACTTTGCCCTTCTCTGCATTGCATACTTGATTACAGTATGCAAGAATCTCATCAGCCCTTTCCCCGATATGGAGAATCATTGCCCTGGTGTTGCCATCTGGAACTGGCTTGAACTAAGGGCAAAAACGGTGCTCTCTTGCTGCACTGTCTCATTTAAAACAATTATGCGACCCCACTCTACAGGCGGCCAAGGTAAATAAAAGACAAACCAGATTTCTCTGGTTTACTGTGGGGAAAAATGTCATTTTCCTATTTGTAAGGCAGCAAAGAGCATTATACAACAGTCAGGGAAGAGTCTCACATTGAAATCCTTAAAACAAAAAAGTTATTTTGCATATTGCATGGGGGGCAGAAGTCAGCAACAGAGAACCTCTGGTGATTTACACAATAACAGCAACTCCTACTGCATGGTACTTAGTTCCTACATTACTACAAGACATACTCAGCCCTGGCTGCACAGATACACCAAAGAAAGGGTTCCGTTCGTAGGTGCAAGCAGGGCGGAGAGTCAAAAATTGGGGTTGTTTTTAGCTGCTCCTGAGGTGACCTTTTTCTGAGCGCGTTCTCGCTGTCTCGGTTTCTGCCAGTAGGACTGTTGGTAGGTCTGCTGCTTGTACCGTGGCTGTTGCCATTTGCGGTATGAGTTGTAGCGCTTGTAGGAAGAGGAACTGTGCAAAGGGCCTTTGCGGTAAGAGCGCGGGCGAATGGAGTTCTCTTCCAGGGTTTGAAGAGTGGTACAGCACTCTCGCATGTCGTTCACCGTGTCTTTTACTTTTTCGCCGAAGAGCGAGTCGCCCGCGCAAGGGGCATCTGCAAGCTTGTCATGTGAGTCAGATCTTAGTCCTGACGCTCTGAGCCAAGATAGGCGATGTGCGGAGATGGCAGAGCCCGCAGTTCTGGCCGCTGTCTCGAAGGCGTCGTGGGCAGCCCGTCCTTGATTTTTATTGGCCTCCTCGAGATCTGCTAAGGCTAAGAGGAGAGCTGGAGGTGGCTCTGTGATGTGAGACACTGTGGTTTTAATGTTGGTGATCAGCAAGTCTTGGTAAATAGCATGTTGAAATTGATGAGCTGCTATTCTTGCGCCCAACATGGCTCCTTGGTAGACTCTTTTTGCCGTATCGTCCAGGAGTTTGTTGTCCTTTCCCGGAGGAGCGTTAGCGGAGGCGCGGGGGGACTTTGAATGTTTGAGGGCAGATTCAACCACGATAGATTGATGTGGAAGGTGAGTCTTGTCAAATCCAGGTGAGGGTTGAATGGCGTACTTGAGATCCAGCTTGCGAGGGCATGCCTGGTTGGAAGCTGGGGTCTGCCACATTTTGAGCAAGTTGTCCTGGAGAAGCTGGTGCACAGGAAAAGCATTGACGGTCTTGGGAACATCGACGAATTTGAGAGCACCCTGAACTTCGTCGCGCTGGTCTGTGGCACTCAGGCAAGCGATGGATAAAGAGGAGATAACTTTGCAGACAAATTTGTAGTAGGACAAGTCCTCCGGAGAGCTTGGGGGGGTGTCGGAGGTGGAGGGGTAGTCCGAAGCAGCGGAGATGGATTCCCTGTGGGGAATGGGCCCAGCTTGAGATGGGGGCTCGGCGGAGTCCGCTCGTGGAGGTGATGGGATGGATGCCAGTGTCGGCTCGGTGGCAGTAGGCATAGATTGCGCAGGCGGAGAGGTGGTAGCCGTGACACAGTGTGCTGGTTGAGGAGGTGGCATCGTGAGTTGTCTTGAGGCCAGACTGGCCAGGGAGGAAGCAAATTGTTGAAGCATGTTGTTGAAAGGTTGGACAGTCTCAGGGGTCTGCTGTAGCAGGGCATCTGTAGTTGCAGGATCAGGGGGGTCCTGCAACAGTTCCTCCTCGTCGCCTGAAGATATAGAGTCCGCCGAAGAGGACTGGGTGGAAGGAGAGGACTCACCCTCGTTGCGGTGGGATGCAGGAGTCTTGCGACTTTCCCTGCTGGATTCCCTGTCCCCGCTGTGGCTGCGGCTGCTCTCGTGGCGATGTGATCTGCGCCTTGAAGGGCTCCGGCTGGCAGTGTGTCGTTTTCTGCCCCGGTGATGCTCCCGATGCTGTCTGCTGTCTTGTTTGTGTGCAGAACTGACGCTGCGACGCTGATCCCTACTGCGGGATGATCGCTGCGTGCTCCGGTGCCTGCTCCGTGTCCTCTGCCTGCTCCGATGGCTGCTCTGTGTCCTTTGCTGGCTCCGATTTCTGCTCTGTGTCTTCTGCCGGCTCCGATGCCTGCTCCGTGACCTCTGGTAGCTGCATTGCTTGCTCCGCGAGCGATGACTGCTCCGACGTCTGCTCCGGGACCCATGATTGTCGTGGTGCTGATGTAGGCTTAGCCTGCGCTGAGGAGGAGTGCGCCGTGGATCAGGGGTCATCTGTGCCTCACTGATAGGCTCCGGGTAGGAGAGGAGGGCGCTGGGACCCTGAGGAGGCACCGGAAGTGGGGCGGAGACTTGTGTGACCGGCGGAAAGGGAACCGGAAGAGAGGCGGGTTCCAGAAGAGCAGACATGGCAGCCTCCGTGAATGGACACGTGGAGGAAGAAGCAGCATCGCGGCGGGGGGCAGAGGCCTGGGGGGGCATGTCCCTGGCCGGA
This sequence comes from Ichthyophis bannanicus, assembly GCA_033557465.1. Lineage (NCBI taxonomy): Eukaryota > Metazoa > Chordata > Amphibia > Gymnophiona > Ichthyophiidae > Ichthyophis > Ichthyophis bannanicus. The sequence continues at coordinate 1,374,554,300 of CM066031.1, forward strand.
GCGAGTTCGGCGGGAGTTCGAGGAGCCATTTTTGAAGCGGAGGTGGAGGGCTCGGAGGACGCTGAATCCAGGAGGGCGTGCTTATGGGATTTGAGGGCCCGTGGGGACTTCTGTGCACAGGAGAGGCAATCCTGGACGGGGTGCTCCTTACCGAGGTATCTGACGCATAGTTGATGGGAGTCCGCGTTGGCCATTTTCCTGGAGCACCCCGAACATTTTTTAAAAACCGGGTTTCTTCATTCTGATGGTGAGTAAAGTTGCTGTTGGTGTGGAGAGTAGAAAATACGTCTTGCTGGCAAGCGGAAGACAGAAATCTGGCCAGCTAGGGGCGGATCTCGAGGGCAGGGCTAGTGGTCACGCCCAGAGGGCTAAAGCCTTCTGGGCTAGTGAGAGTACTTCCGTCTTCGGCTCCGTCGGATGACGTCACCACTTGTGGCTGACTCATCCTGCCTGTCCTGGGAGAAAGGGTTTCTGACCTAGAGAGTTTACAGTCTAGTCAAGATACACAGACAAGATGCATGAGAGGGACTTGAACCATTTCTACAGTAAATAAAATCTTGATTAGAGAGAAAGTTAAGCAACCTCAGTAGGGGGGATTTAAAGATGGTAAGAGAGGAAGCTTGATACACCAGCTGAGAAGGCATTTGATGCTTGAAAGTGTGGAGTCAGGAGTTGGTGATGGAGACGAAGACATCAGATAAGAGTCTTGTCTGATGAACCAAATTTGTAAAGCAGGGGTGAAGAGGGGAAAGGAAATGATGAACTGTAGAGTGATTGCACTTCTAAATGAGTACGAGAAGCATAAACATCACGTGGAAGCAGATGGGATGTCCATGTGGGGATTAGAGGAAACTTCTATGCTTGTAACAACACTGGAGGAAGATAAGTTGAGTGGCTGAATTTTAACTAGACTATGTTGCAGATAGATGGTTCAGTGGGAGGAATGGTTTCTGGCTACTTAAGTGAAAGATGATGAATGAGTAGCAGTGGCATAGCCAGAACAGGTTTGTTGTTTTTTTTTGGGGGGGGGGGGGGGGGACTGGGCCAAGATTAACCATGCTGGGCATTATGTCTAGACTGTGGTAGTTATAATTTTATTGACTAATAATGCCTTCAAGTGCATTTGGCAAGCGTTCCAAGCAGAGCCAATGCAAGGGTATTGTGCTTCCTAGGTGAGCCTTAAAATTACACCACAAAATTTTTATAATTAAAGACATTAATTATGATCATCCCAGCATCAATCCTACAACAGTCCTGTAAAAATGCAGACATCATATATTTAAATATTAAACTCTGCATGTACAATATGGAGGTAATTCCCAAACATGAATAAGGGGTTTGTACGCGTGGCGGGGATGGGCATGTGCCGAAAATGTCCCAGACCATCTTATGAAATAATGCTGTCATGCACATCCATGACGCTAGCACAGGGATCTCAGAACATGCCCAGAAGGGATGGAACGGGGGCGTGGTCAGACACGGAGAGATATGACACGTATTCAGGAAAGTCCTGTGTACGTTTACAGTGCTTCCCACAGACATCCACGTTATTCCCGCAGATATGTGGTATAAGTCCAGGACCTATAAAAACGTCTGCTCCTCTCTGCAATGTGTCCCAGATTGAAGAATGGTTGAGACAATCATGTTGTGAACTGGTGTAATTGCAGTCTGGAAAAACACAAGATGCAGTTTTAAGGAACAGAAAACGGTGGTGAAAGAATGTTGTATGGTATGGAAACATTACTAAACACCCTTACAGAAACATTAAGAAGAGCAATATTGTGTATCATGGCTATGCTGAAATGTGCTGTTTGTGCTAAGGGAGCCAATCTAGGGGACCCTAACAATTCCCATGTTCTGAAAAATGGGACTGCTAATGTAGGGATAGTATGGACATGAGTAGGGAAAGGATTCTTGTCTGGATGAGAAACAGAAATTATAGTTTAAGTCCTGGTATCCCATGCTATTATATTATGTCATAGCTACTATGTATAGGGTCAGGCATCATTTTGGCAGAAATATGTTTTTGTGACTGAAAGTGAGAGTGTATGCATGTGTGTGATCTGAGGTGTCCTAGGAAGGATCTGGTGTGCCCATCTGCAATTCAGGGGGGACATGAATGCCTGGCCAATACCTGGACTATATGGATGACCACAGTGTCACCAGGTGTCAATGTGATCGGGCAGACACAATCAGAGAAGGTTCTCTATAGCTAAATGTCAAAACTTATCCCTGTCAATATAAAGGGGCCCTCAGAATAGGAGCATTCAACAGTGGAAATAATGCACATTTTCTGAGACCAATGATGTTGCTGTTGGGCATGTATTAGTGCTGTTTTCACTGCTGAATGCTCATATTCTGAGGCTCCCTTACTATTGACTGGGATATGTTTTGACATTAGCTATAGGGAACCTATTCAGATCCCACCTGGATTATGTTTCATAGGGTACTCTGATAAGATCACATACTGTTGGCAGTGTGATAGGGCAGCCATACATCCGCTGTGCCAGGCACTGGGAGACATGACTGATGTTGTGCCAGTATTCCCCAGATTGTTTCATGAGGCCTGCATCCTTACCCAGTCCAGGATCTATGAGCGCTGCAAGAGTGGTGATATATCTGGAGGCTGGCTACTTTGTGTGATGGCACAGGGATCTCCCCTCTCATGCCCACACAGGCCTGACCAGGGGAGCAGTGCCACAAAGCAGACTGGGAAGACAGACCGGGTTGTCCCCAGAAAGTGGATGTATACAGACCGACATTTGACACGATGGGACAGGTGTAGCTGCTGTGAGAAATGCCAGTGCCCAGTTGGTAGGAATCAGATGCCATGGCAAGAAGTCCCTACATTACTACTACTACTACTGATCATTTGTATAGTGCTACAAGGCGTACGCAGCACTGCACAGACACACGTAAAAGACGGTCTCTGCTCAGCAGAGCTTAGAATCTAGTCTGGACAGACAATGCAGCAGTTGTGGATAGGATACATTTATGGGGACTGATAGGGAAACATAAGGGAGCTTGGGCGGATCAGATTCAAAAGCGGCAACAAAGAGGTGAGTGCTCTGCCTGGAATTGTGAAGGGCCAGGGACGCAGCCTGACGTACTGCCTCAGATAGTTTGTGCCAGGCATAGGAAGCAGCAAAGTGAAAGGAGCGTAGTTTGGTGTTGGCAGTAGAAGTGAAGGGCAAAGATAGAAGCGAGCTGCCAGAGGAGAGGAATATAGGACGGGGGTGTAGGGAGAGATAAGGGTGGAATGGTAGTGTGGAGCAGCAGGATAGGTGCACCTATAGTCCAGAGAAGTGAAAAGGGCATACATTTGTTGCCTAGCAATATTATGCTTCCTTTGGAAAAAGCAATGTTAGTTTCGGGTTTTGAGCACTTGGTAAGGGTCCATTCTTTGCAGTTTAAAGCGTGTCTGTAGGGATTACAAAGGCAGGGATCACTGGGGCCATTTTATGATGCCAAGTACCACTTGATGCAAGGTATGTCCTGACATACACATTCATATTTACATTCTCTCGTACATAATAGGAGACAGTGGGATCACCTAGCACGTTTTAGGGCCTGTAGAGGCCTGGTATATGGTCAAGGTTGCAGCAGCAGTCATTTCTCATTGGTATTTATGTTCAGTTTGCATCAGCAAACTACTGTCAGTGTGAAGAGCAGCTTAGGGGATGCACGTTTTACTGAGGAGGCGTGGCATCCACAGGTACATCCCGGAGATGGGCAAGATCTGAAACATGCAACTTTTCAGAAAACGGTGGGCATGGGGATGTCCAAAATATTTCCCCACGTCCGAGGCATGGAGCCGGCTGAATAGTGCTTGCACGTGCCCACCGAACATGTCTATCTCACCGATTCTGGACTCGTGGGCATGTCCAGACCCGCAGATGCAGAATTAGGTTCATAGGGGCCTGTTTTTGTTTTAGACGTTTCTACGGGCTGGACATTCATGTTATGGAATTAGGCTCCATGTGTTTGTCTTCTCTCCCTTCTCGTAAAAGAATATGCTGTCAGTTCTCTGAGTTTGTCTGATTGCAAAATCTGTTGTTTTACTTTGACTAGTGCTGCTCTTTGCCAGCGTTTGGAAGTTGCTGCCCTAAGCAACTGCCTAGTTTTCCTAATGGGTGAGCCAGCCCTGTTTCTAAGTAATCTGCAACAGCTGTCATGTACAATGGGTAACAATTTGAAATATTTAAAACCGAGTTGTTCCAAGAAGTGACCATGCTTTTGGCCTGGGCCATTGCTACCTTTTTTGCCACCCCATGCACATGATTACTGTGCTGCCCCCTCCCCCCTCAGTGAATTCCAACAGTGTTCTTCACAAGCTTCTCTTTTGTCCTGATAATAAATTCATGAGAATTTGTTCACCCTTAACAAGTGCAGTTAGATTAAAGCTATCAGCTTTTGATATGACTTCCCTCCAGTGCCTGCTGTCAGATACATCATGAAGTATTACAAAACCCTACAAAAAGCTTATTCAGAGCCTAGAGCAACCTGCAATACTGGGACTCACATAGCACTAACACTATGAGCAAGCAGCATGACAGATGTTACATCGGGCCTTAGAATAGCAATACACCTCCTACTGAGAACACAAAATAAGCAGGACTGCTGCAGATTCCAACAGAGCAAATAACAGCAGAATACCACATGCGAAGCACAAGCAGCCCCCTCACCAAATACAAAACAAACTAAGAACAACCTCAGACTTAAAGGACTTTCGGAAACAGCTCAAGACCCTCCTCTTCACCCCTAACTCCACAGCATTACTCGGATCTCATGCCCACTCCACATGATCAATTGCATATACGTTAACTTGTACATAAATTATGTTTTAGCACTCCAAGTTCCCCCCTTCCTTTGCATGCTAAGAAAGTTGTCCAGTAATGGTTTAAATTGTTAGCTGTATTTCTCACACGTTCTCTGTAAAAACTGAAGTTACAATGTAAACCGCCTAGATTATAAGATAAGGCAGAATAAAAATGTGTGTAAATAAATAAATAAAACATGAGACTGCAAACTACAAATAGAAACATGCTGACAAAATTTTAACTGAAAACCCCAAGAAGTTAGACTCATCATGCAGTGTGACACTCTAGACCAGCGATGGCGAACCTATGGCACGCGTGCCAGCTGTGGCACGCGAAGGCCTTGCAGCTGGCACGCGGGAAGGTCGCACATTAAAAAAAAAAAAAAAGCTGCCCGCTGCCGCCGCGGCGGCATGGAGTGTCCCGCGGGGCTCCCTCTGCCCGGCGGGACTCTCCCGGCGCTGCTCAGCCCCTCTCTGCCGGCTTGCAGAGACGCGAAGGGAGAGTCTCCCTCGAGTCTCTGTTAAGCCCGCAGGGGCTGATGGGAAATTTCCCATCTGCCCCTGCGGGCTTAAGAGAGACGCGAGGGAGACTCTCTCTCCCTTCGCGTCTCTGCAAGCCGGCAGAGAGGGGCTGAGCAGCGCCGGGAGAGTCCCGCCGGGCAGAGGGAGCCCCGCGGGACACTCCATGCTGCGGTGGCGGCGGCAGCGGGCAGCTTTTTTTTTTTTTTTATTGCCATGAGCCGAGGGAGGGGGGTTAAGACTGGCAATGGGCTAGGGAGGGAGAGAGGGGGGTTAAGACTGGCAATGGGCTAGGGAGGGAGGGAGGGGGGTTAAGACTGGCAATGGGCTAGGGAGGGAGGGAGGTTAAGACTGGCAATGGGCTAGGGAGGGAGGGGGGTTGAGACTGGCAATGGGCTAGGGAGGGAGGGAGGGAGGGGGTTGAGACTGGCAATGGGCTAGGGAGGGAGGGGGGTTGAGACTGGCAATGGGCTAGGGAGGGAGGGGGGTTGAGACTGGCAATGGGCTAGGGAGGGAGGGAGGTTAAGACTGGCAATGGGCTAGGGAGGGAGGGAGGTTAAGACTGGCAATGGGCTAGGGAGGGGGGGAGGGGGGTTGAGACTGGCAATGGGCTAGGGAGGGAGGGGGGTTGAGACTGGCAATGGGATAGGGATGGAGGGAGGGAGGGACGGGGGTTGAGACTGGCAATGGGCTAGGGAGGGGGGGTTAAGACTGGCAGTGGGCTGGGGAGGGGGGTTAAGACGCAGTGGGCTATGGGGGGGGGAGTTAAGACTAGCAATGGGCTGTGGGCTGATGAGGGCTGGCAATGGGCTATGAGCTGATGAGGGCTGTCTGGAAATGGGGTGATGGGGGGGTTAGGACTGGTAATGGGCTATGGGGGGGGGTTAAGACTGGTAGTGGGCTGATGGGGGGGGTTAGGACTGGTAATGGGCTATGGGGGGGTTAAGACTGGTAGTGGGCTGATGGGGGTGTAGGACTGATAATGGGTTATGGGGGGGCTAGGACAGGAAATGGGCTGATGGGGAGGGGTTAGGACTTGAGGTGGGCTGATGTGGTTAGGACTGGTAATGGGCTGTGGGCTGATGGGGGGGGGTTTAGGACTGGCAATGGGCTATGGGGGGCTGACTGGAAATGGGCTGATGGGGGGTTAGGACTGGTAAAGGGTTATAGGGGGGGGCTTAAACTGAAAATGGGGTGATGGGGGTTAGGACTGGAAGTTGATTGACGGGGGGCTAGGACTGGTAATGGGTTGGGGTGTTGCTAGGACTGGAAATGGGCTGAGTGGAAGGGGAGGCTTGAACTGCAAATAGCTGATGGGGAGGGGCTTGGAATGGAAATGGGCTGTGAGGGAAGGGAGCTAGGACTGAAAATGGGCTGATGGAACAGCTAGGATAGGACTGGAAATGGGCTGTTGGGGGGAGCTAAGATTGGAAATGGGCTGTGGTGGGGGCTTGAATTGAAATGGACTCATGGAGGGGCTAGAACTGGAAGTAGGCTCATGGGGGGGCTTGGACTGGAATTGGGCTGAGTGGAGGGGAGCTATGATTTGACATGGGCTGATGGTGGGGCTAGGATTGAAAATGAGCTGATGAAGGGACTTGGACTGGAAATGGGCTGATGCAGGGACTAGAAGGGAATGGATGCTGGGTGAGACTGGAACTAGAAGGGAGCTGATGTTGGGGGAGGATTAGAATGGGATGGGGCTGGGAGAGTAAAATGGGGAGGGGAAAAATATTTTGTGTAGGAGGGATGAAAAATCTACAATTGGCCAGGTATTGGGAGAGTAATTGGGGATTGAGGATGGAGGGGTAAAATTTGTGTGGATGAAATAGGAATGAGGAAAGAGCAAAAGGAGAAAGATTAGTATGTTAAAGCAGATGTAGAGAGAGAGAGAGAATGGAAAAAAAAACTAGAAGAGAGAAGAAAGGACAAATGGACAGCAGACGATGGAGAGTTAGCAGAAAACATGAAGAAACCAGAAGAAGGTGGCTGGACCAATTGCAACTGAAAAAAAAAATGCACAAAAGGTAGAAAGATATCTCTTTATTTTGAATTTATTAACTGGAATATGTCAGCTCTGGGAAATGTGCATCATTAACATCTGCGCTTTGTTTGGTACAAGAGGAAATTCCTATTTGACGTTGCCACTTGTTCTCTTTCCCCAGTATTCTCTGAAATGTATTGGTTTAATATTTGCAGTGTTGCCTTTTGATAGGTAGGGTATGGTGCTTTGTGAGTCCTGGTAATGCTGTCAGGATACGGCGGGTTTGCTATGGGTTCTAAATGGGCAGCGTTTGTAGTAGTTCCTAATGTGCCTGGCGGTTGGCACTGGATTATAGTAATGTAGAAATCTTTTAGTCTTTCTTTATCCATACACTCATTAAGAGACATGTTTACTAAAAGTTAGTGTATGGTAACATTATGCAAATATTTATGCAAATAAGACCACTTATGCAAATGACGTGCTGGCACTTTGAGGAAATTCTTTGGTTTTGTGCGGCAGTTTGGGCACTCGGGCTCAAAAAGGTTAGCCATCACTGCTCTAGACCATATTTAAGATTTTTGTGCCCATAGGCAAGACTAGATAGCAAATCGCAGAGAAGGAGGCTGGGGGGGGGGGGGGGGGTTTTAGAGACCCCCACAATTGGAGAAGCAGAAGAAGAGCAGAAGGGAGCATAGTGTTGCATGACATCCTTTTGAAGCACTTTGGCGCAGCATGTGCATATGGCTCTAAAGTAAGCAAGCCTTGGTATTTGGAGCCTTTAAAGTTTTGCCCCCTAGGTAGTTGCTTATGCTGTGTATGCCTAAACTGGTCTGGTGATACTGGAGAAATAGTAACAGAAATGCATTTCCTCTTGTACCGTATAAGATGCCTAAAACATCAGAAATGCACATTTCTCAAAGTTGACAAATTCCAATTAATAAATTCAAAATAAAATACTTTTTCTACCATTGCTGTCTGGGCATTTTATTTTCCCAGTTGAGTTGGTCCCAGTTTCTCTTTTCTGCTTTCTTCTATTTTTTCCTAATTAATTTTAGGGTCTGCTCTCTATTTGTCATTTTTCCCCTGTCTTCATCCATTCCTCCCTTATACTGTATCAGCCTGTGATATTGAAATTTCCATTTCACTCTTTTCTTCATGTTTTTTCTTTTTTGCCTATCTATTTAAATTGTATCTTCATTCTCACCCTCTGGTCATCAATCTCTCTCTTTTTACCTTTCACCCATCAACTTTCCATATCCATCCCAGCTCATCTTCCCATTCTTACCCTCTCTCTAGCTTATTCCCCATCGCACATTCTCACTCCACTAGCCTCTAATTCCCTTCTATTTTTCACTCACTCCTCCTCCCACTTCCACCCTCTGAGCTCACTCCCTTCCTAGTTCTCATCTGCTTTTCTCTGTCTCATCCCCTTATATGCCACATTTCCTCCCCTTTAAGTTATTCTCTCTGGGGGATCCAAGATGGCGATTTGACCAGATGTACCAGCAGGATGCTCCGGTGTTGTTTCAGAGTTTCTCTGGTGTTTGATGCTTTTGCTTGTGATGGTCATGGGCAAGAGAAAACAGAAAGGAAAATCCATTCTCCTGGAGGTTGCCATTTCCCATTTGCTCTGCCAGACCACCCTCGATACTTTCCGGGCTTCTGCAGGCTCTCCTTTGGTGTCTTCTTTGGAATGGCTTTTCAGGCAAGCAGTGGGCAGTAGTGAGGAGGGGGCCTCACTAATCCCCATCACAAGGACACTACCCCCAAGACCCAGAAGCAGCCGCGTTACAGGGCAGCTGGAAGAAAGCCATACCAATGGGGTTTTTGGTTTTACCCTGCCAGGAGGCTCTCTGGTGGCGATTTCATGCCAGGATAGAGGAGGATTCCCTGGAACATCATCATCAGATTGCACGAACTGTGAATGATATCGCACAGGGGAGGTGAGAGTCTGCCTCAGGTTTACTTTTTCGGAAAGTACAGAGAACAGGCTTCGTGACTATGGAGTCACTCTGGGATGCTATCCAGGGGCTCAACTCCTCCTTGTTGACTTTATCTGGTAGAGTTATTCGGAACTTGACTATAATTCCTCAGTCTGTTATGGCTCAATCCCAAGTGCTGGAACAACAGACCACCAAGTGTGACTCGCTGGAGTTCAGAGTTAGTGCCGTGCAGTCTTTGGGAGAAGCCTTGATGAAAGACAAGAACTTTATTCACTGAAAAATGTAGTACTTGGAAAACCAAGTGTGGAGTAATAATTTGAGATTTCTGAATTTTCCAAGATCTCCCCTGATATCTGCTATAGATATGATTAAAAAGTATCTGATCGAGGTCTTGGGCATGACTCTAGAGTCACTACCTCCTTTGATTAGGGCTCAATATCTGTCACTAGGTGGGAGGCCTAGTCCCTCAAACCTTCAAGGAGATTCTGTGGGTTTGAATCTCATGGAGTTTCTGGAGTCATCCTTGGAGGTGGTTACTCAGAGGACTACTCTGATAGTTACTTTTGCTTTGGAATTTGACCACAATGCTATTTTCAAATTGTATTTCACTATATGAATAAGCTGTTTCTGGGCTCAAAAGTGCATGTATTTCCAGATCTTTCTAAATTCTCACAAAAGCGTTGCCAGGAATTTCTGTCATTGAGACCTAGGGTTTTGGCCCTGGGAGTCAGTTTTGTGTTACATTTTCCTTGTTCATGTGTGGTTGTTTCTGAGGGGAGGAATTATGTTTTTTTTTGGAACCTAGGTGGCTTTTGGAGGTCGTTGTGGCTAGAGAGGAGGTAAGGGTCCAGGTTATTGTCCCTGAGGCAATAATGTAAGGTCCAATGGTAGACTATCTAAGGGGGAAGGGGGCGATCTAGGATTTTAATTTATGTTTATTTCCTTTGTTATTTTTTTCTTATTCTTGGATCTATTTCATTATTTTGTGTTACCAATTATCTTTTTCTTTTTCCAATGGAATGTAATTTTCTGTTTCTTTAGTTAGTTGTTTGTGAATGATTATTTGAAATGAGATAAATAAAGTTTAAAAAGTCATTCTCTCTAGTCCTTTTCTTCTATCTCTTATCCCTACCCAATCTCTGACTGCCCCCAGCTTTATTTCCATCCACCCCTCACTTATCTCCTTGTTAATCACCCCACCCCCATGGCCTCTTCCACATAGTTCCACTATGTCTACCAACTCTCCTTTTTCTCCCTCCCTCCCTCCTTCCCATAGTCCAGCATCTCCTACCTCTTTCTCCTTTCTCTCCCTCCTTCACTCCCACAGACCCGCATCTCCCATGTCTTTCTCCCTCCCCCCAAACAGTTAAGCATCACTTCTCTCCCCTTAACAGTTTAGCATTTCCATTCTCAACCCCCCAATCTAGAATCTTCCATCTCTTCTCCTTAAGAATCAAGCATCTCTTCTTCCCTTTACTTTTACAGCATCTTCTTTCCCATGCCCTCCAACAGTGTAGCATCTCCCTCTCCCTTTAACTGTCCAATGTCCTCTTGTCCCTATCCCCGAATAATTCAGCATCTCCCTTTAATAGTCAACCATCTCCCCTTTCCTCTTCCCATTAACTCTTCAGCATCTTCCACTCCCCATCCCACAACAGTGCAGTATCTCTCTCCTCCCCTTTCCCTTAACAATCACCCATCTCCTCTCTGCTCCACGCCCCCAAACAATCAAGCTTCTAATCTGTCAACTACAAAAGTAGGAGCATTGACTTGAGGGCTGGACATTTTTCCTTAATTAGCTTTCCCAGGTGACAGAAGCATGTGGCACTTATTAGGATTCAGTTCTGATGTACAGGGGGGGGGGGGGGGGGGGGGGTGTGTGTGAACCAGAAGTGAAACTGCAAGAAGCCCGCATGCTGTTGTGATCTGGAAAAGGAGCGCAGCTCAAAGCTAATTAGGAAAAGCTCCAGAGGCGTTACATTAATACTCTTGCTGCTGGGTAATTCTTTACCGTGACTGCTGTTACTGCCCCCTTGGAGCAGCTCCTCTGTGCAATGGTAGAACTTGCACAATGGGTTGTACTATCTGGGCGCTGGAGGGGCCCGTGCTTCCCCAGAATCCTCCGCTGCTACGTCTCGGGTGAGATTTTGGTAATATATTCAGAAAGGAAGAGCTGGAATTTGCTGGTATTAGACAAAGGAACAACGGGCCCAATATTCAGTGCCGGGGCGGCTAGTGCTCCTACAGCAGCTAGCTGCCGGAGCTGAATTTTAAACCCGGAGCTGAATTTTAAACCCAGGCTCTGGTATTGAACATCTGGATTGCTGCTGTCCAATTAGCTTCTGCAGTGAAAGTTAGGCCAGTGTTTCTTGCGCCTGACTTTCACTGCCTGTCACTCACTGGGCAGTGGCTCTATATCGCTGCTGCCTGGTTAGCAATGGTTGTCACCCCAGAGTGCCCTGGCGTGCTCCAATGATAACATGTTAGCATTAGGGCATGTAGCGGCGGCCCCCACGGATATTCAACGCCACTAACCATGTTAGTCCCACTGAGCGGCATTTACACAGTCTGCAGGTCTCCAAACCATGTAAATGCCTTTAAATATCCCCCCAAATTTTTTTTTAGTGGTGTTTTGGATGTGTGCAGAGAAGGAGAGAGAAGTCAAAAACCACCCACAGGCTGCAAACTGAGGGAACTGGGAGAATAATCGTGTTATTCACAATGATTGAGAAAGAGGGAAGAGGGAAATTGCTATGGATGAGGTGTGGGAGGAGAACTTCTTTATTTAATTGATTTATATCTTGCCTTATCGTTTCAGTTCAAAGTGGCTTACAAATAACATAACATTTACAATTATATACACTTTAAATCAGTTATATAATTACAACTTATATTACATATATATTAAAAGTGGCATTTTAGAAGGGACATCTAGGAAAAATCTGGGATGCCCAGCGCAGAACGTCCAAAAACTGGGCAAGTGGCAGCTATGTTTCTGAAATTGCTCTGCCTCCACTCCAAAAAATGAACATCCCAGTAACCAGTTCTCGAGATGAGCCATGTGCAGGTATCAAGGCTAGGTACGTGCAAGGGTGTAGGCCATTTTACAAATTTGGACGTCCTTGAAGTGCATGCCTGCAGAACCAGGTACTTGGACGCCCCAGTCTGGATAGGTCAGAAGAAAGGGCGTCTATGTTATGAGACTAGCATGTCCTGCCATGCCTTAAATATGTGGCGGGAACCCAGTAATATGTTTGGGGTATGTATTTATGGGCAGATTTTTTTGGCTAGGAAATATTATCCACTGCAATGTAAGCATATTTTGCTCTTCCCCTTGGAAGCATTGCAGCCATAAAGCGAGCAATTTTTTGCCCCTTTTTAGGCATCAGGGGCAGATACAGGCATGGACACCTCAACAACCACAGCTAGACATGCTTGTGCCGTTCTGAAACTATAACAGTGTGCAACTCCCTTCCTTCTCCCAGGGCACACCTCCACCATGCCCCCCTGCTACCTGACTAAATGCAGATGCAGATTTCGGATAAAATCTTTGCAATGAGATTAAATGCCCTGATTCCTTTATTGGTTTATTAAGGACAGGAATTCCACAGATTAAAGAGTTTAAAGTGCGCTAGGGATTACAGAACACTGCAGTGAGATGCAGACAGACCCTGTTAGATGCCGGGAAGGCATTTGATAGAGTAAAATGGCCCTTTCTGTTTCAAGTGCTGGAAGCTTTTAACTGTGGCACACTATTTATGAGAATAGATAAAGTATTGTAATAAATTCCCTGTTCTGAGAATGAATGGTAGACTCTTCGGATAAATTTTCTATGCCGCTTATGCCGGATTGAAATACATTTTAACAAGAAACTGCGCAAATTGCAACCAATATGACATACACAGTAACCAGTCGTGTTGCATTTTGGGCTATAAACTAGCATGCTATTCATACGTCCCACAGGGTGGGATAAACGATCGGAATGGGAAAATTTAAATGTCCCATAGGGTGGGACAGCTGAGTGGAAAGGATTAAGAGAGGAACAAGGAAGGTTGTCCCTTGACTCTTATTGTTTGCGTTATCTTTGGAATACGTTGGAGTGGAGGAGTGGCCTAGTGGTTGGGGCAAGGTACTTCAGGCCAGAAGGTCAGGGGTTCAAATCCCACTAGAGGACAGCAACCTTGGGCTGGAAGGACTGGGGTTTCTAGCCCTACAGGTGCTCCTTGTGGTCTTGGGCAAGCCACTTAACCCTCCATAGCCCATGTTCCCTATAAAATAGTTATCTCCAAGTTATAATGCCCTGTTCAATGTAAACCACACTGATGCAGAATAGTGCAGTATATAAGAAAAAATAAATAAGCTATTATTTTGAACAAGAACATAGAGGGACTAACAGTGAGAGGCCAGGAAGAAAAGATAGCTTTATGTGCCGATGACACTTTACTCCTCCAAGACCCCAAGAAGTCATTGGTGGAGTTTATGAAGGTTTGTAAAGCTTTTAGTAAAGTTTCAGGATACAAATTGAATTACAGTAAATCTATTGTTTTACCCGTGAATCTGTCTTTAAAGACTACAGCAGTAATCCCACATCTATTTCCCTTCGTGTGACAAAGAGAGAGCATGTATTATTTGGGGTAATCATACCATTCAATTTGAAAAATGATATAACCTACACTATTCAATCCTACTAGAGAGAGTAAGGAAAGAACTTGACAAATGGAACTTTGTAGCTCCATCCCTTATGCTATAAAAACATAAGAACTTCCATACTGGGTCAGATCAAGGGTCTATCAAGCCCAGTATGCAGGTCACAGTACCCGGCATAGCCTGAAGTAACCAGATTCCATGCTAGTTATCCCTTGGTCTACCTAAATAACTTTTAATGGACTTTTCCATCACATATTTGTCCAAACGTTTTTTAAACCCAGCTACACTAATTGCTTTAACTACATCCTCTGGTAGTAAGTTCCAAATTTTAATTATGAATTGAAAGAAAAAATATTTCTCTTATTTGTTTTAAATGTATTACTTTGTAACTTCATGGTGTGTCCCCTAGTCTATGTGCTTTTTGAAAAAGTAAACAATCAGGTCGCATTTATCTGTTCCACTCTACCCAAGATTTAAAGATCTCTATCATATCAACCCTCATCTGTCTCTTCTCCAAGCTGAAGAGCCTTACAAGTTCATTCTGAGGCGCGTCCATCCCTGCTATTTGGTCCCTCTGCTGACCCCGACTAACTTCCCTGCACATTGTATGGGGAGGTTAGATGGGGGTGGGAAAGGGGTATTGCGGGGGAGGAGTTAGGGCAGGCAGTGGGCGGTTGGCGGCCCCAGACGTACAGGGCCGATTCCAATGTTAGCCCTGTACATCCAGGGCCGGCGGCTTGAATGGAGAACTTATTCTGAGGTGGAATAAGTTCCCCTAGTCAGGTGGATCGGGCAGGCCAGGGGCGCAGAAAAGGTGGGAGGGGGCAGAGGAAATTTCCCGCAGCCTGACCCTGGCCTTGGGAGGCCAGATAGGAGATCGGACTGTGGGGACTGAACATTACAGTCCAGCAACCAGGGATCGTGGCTCTTGAATGGAGCCATGGTGCCATGGCAACCAGACGCCATGGCACTGTGGCTCCATTCAAGAGCCCTGACTGAGTTAGCCGGGGAAGGCTTGTACATGCAAGCTAACAGGAATCGGGGTCCCAGCCTGCACATACAGGCCTGGATGCGATTCTGATCACACGGGGCTAGACGTGCCCCACGGGATCAGAATCCCGGCTCACTCTGTGTGTCCAGTTCCAACCAGGTGCACAGAGGGCCGGCACGTGCAACTCTGAATCGGGTCTTTAACCTTTTAGCCTTTTCTAACAAATGAGTCATTTCATCCTCTTCATCATTTTGATTGGCTTCTGTACCTTTTCTAATTATTCTATATCTTTTTTGAAAATATAGAATCCAGACTTGCACTCAGTACTCAAGGTGAGGTCGTACTAAGGAGCAATACAGAAGCGCTATGATATTCTTTGGTTTATTCTCTATTCCTTTCCTAAAAATTCCTAACATTCTGTTTGCTTTTTTGGCTGTCACCACACACTGAACAGAAGATCTCAATATATTGTCCACAATGATGCCTAGATCTCTCTTCTGCTGGTGATTCCTAATGTGGCACCTAGCATTGTGTAGCTATAGTTTGGGCTCTTTTTCCCTATGTTTGTCATTTTGCAATGAGAATGGGAGAGTACCATCCAAATGGCAGATGACATTTAATCTGGCATCTGCCTTTTGGATGCTACTCTCCCATTCTCACAAGGTCCTCCTGCAATGTCTTACAATTTGCATGCACTTTAGCAACTTTGAATAATTTGGTGTCATATGCCAATGTAATCATCTCACTTGTTGTTCTCAATTCCAGATCATCTATAAATATGTTAATAAGCACTGGCCCCAGTAAAGATCCTTGGGGTACTCCACTATTCACATTCCTCCATTGAGAAAACTGACCATTTAACCCTACTCTCTACCTGAACGGCAGCAAAAGCCATTGGGTGCACCTGTGCCTGAGGGCCTCGCCAGAGGGCCCTTTGGCGTGGTCCTTAGGCATGGACAGAAACACGGTGCAAACCGATAACAGGTTCAAGAAACTACCACCCACAGGCTCTCCACCACCAAGTCACCCTGACAAGCAAGCTGCCGGAAGCAGAGGAAAACAAGAGGTGAGCTCCTCCCTGCTTCCTCGCTAAATCTAATCTCCAGATTTAACCTTAAAGAGGTGACCAGCATGCCAACACCCATCCAGCCCGACCTCAAAGACCTCAACGCAAGACTCTTGAGCAAGACAGCAACAACACCTAAAGCAATCCAGCCCTCTGCAACACCAAATCCAACTCGTGAGTACCCTCTATACAACCCTTGACAGTATAACTTCTTCCAGCTGTAGCTCCCATCCAATTTAACACAAAAGAACCCCAATAGATCCAACTTAAAAATACAGCATTTATTACCTACTGCAATCCTTTAGAATGGAACCAAAAAAAGTACCTAGCCTACTTTCTCCTTATAATACTCCTTTTATCTCCCTTACTCACAGTTGCATACTCCATACACCCACTACCCATTCCCATAATATACACCCACACACGTGACAGACTCACACATATCCAACACAAAATACTCAACAGACACCCATTTCAACTCAACAGATAAATGAACATGCCAACAAATAACTGTTTACTCCACCTCTCAACCAAACAAGCCACCTCTCAACCCCTAGACACCTCACTCCACCCTCCTCACCTCAGGTGCACACTCATTAATGCATGCTCAGCATGAAACAAAATCTAGCTACTCTGACTTCCTCACTGACACTAATATCAACATCCTCTGTATCACCGAAACATGGTTCACTGTATATGATAATGTACCAGTAAATCAGCTGATAATTCCTACCCACGACATATTCAACTGTCCCAGAGACAACCAAAGAGGTGGAGGAGTCCTGATCATCACTAATAAGCAGCTGTACTTCCAACTACTATCATCCAGTTCAGAGGAAACTTTGGACACAATCTCCATCATAAACAAATCCTTAACACTCTGCCTGACATATAGATCCCCAAATACTCACGCAAAAAAACTTACAATTCTGCTGGAAAAAGTCTACAACCACAAAACTCTAAACAACTCCTGCTACTTGGAGACCTTAACCTTGTCTCTGCATCTCCCAAAACCTCGAAAGCATTCCTTGAAGCAATGGATGTCCTGAACTACACCCAAATTATCTAAGAACCAACTCATGACAAAGGCAACACTTTGGACATCATTATTTGCCCCACACCGAATGCTCACAGAATTTAAGCTCCCCAAGCCCACCCTAACCTCTGTACCAAGGTCAGACCACAAAACAATCTCCTTCCACATCACACAAAGCCAGCCCAACACTATATACACACAACCCACCCCCCCTATTAACCTGTAGATTTTTTCACTTAGAATCAAAGGTGAGTTATGCACCTAGGGAAGAACAACCGAAACTATGGTTACACGATGCAAGGTTCCACATTAGGAACCACCACCCAGTAAAAAGATTTAGGCATCATTGTGGATAACATGTTAAAACCCTCGGCCCAGTGTGCAGCGGCAGCCAAGAGAGCAAATAGAATGCTAGGCATCATAAGGAAAGGAATGGAAAATAAAACAAAAGATATTATAATGCCTCTATTTCGTTCCATGGTGAGACAGCACCTTGAATATTGTGTGCAATTCTGGTCACCGTATCTTAAAAAGGATATAGCGTTATTAGAAAAGGTTCAGAGAAGAGCCACCAAAATGGTAAAGGGGATGGAAGGATACTCCTATGAAGAAAGGCTAAAAAGGTTAGGGCTACCACTAGCCAAATTAATATGAATAAAATACAGTCTCTAAAATGCTTGTATGCAAATGTTAGAAGTTTAAAAAATAAGATGGGAGAGTTAGAATATATAGCACTAAATGAGAGGTTAGATATGATTGGAATATCAGAGACAAGGTGGAAGGAGGACAACCAGTGGGACACTGTGATACCTGGATACAAACTATATCATAATGACAGAGCTGATCAAATTGGTGGAGGGGTTGCGCTCTATGTTAGAGAGGGCATTGTGTCAGAAAGGATTAAAGTTTTGCAGGAAACAAAATTTGCTGTAGAATCTCTATGGATTGAAATTCCATGTAAAAAGGGGAAGGCGATGGCAGTGGGGGTGTACTATCGACCGCCTGGCCAGAATGAACAAATGGATGATGAAATGCTCAAAGAAATCAAGTAAGCTAACAAAGGTTACGGTGCAGTAATAATAATGGGTGATTTCAATTACCCTGGTATCGACTGGGTCAGTGTCACTAGGGAGATAAAGTTCCTAGATGAAATAAATGACTGTTTCTTGGAGCAGCTGGTTCATAAACCGACCAGAGGGGAAGCCATATTAGACCTAGTCCTTAGCGGAACACCAGAACTAGTGCAAGAGATAAGGGTGTTGGGGCCACTTGGCAATAGTGTTCATAGCACGATCACCTTTAATTTAATTAGTGGAGGAGGGATAGTAAGGAAATCCACAGTACTAACTTTTAACTTTCAAAAGGGAGACTATGATAAAATAAGGAATATAGTTAAGAAAAAACTAAAAGGAGCAGTTGCAAAAGTTAAAGACTTACATCAAGCTTGGGTGTTGTTGAAAAATACTATCTTGGAAGCCCAGACCAGCTGTATTCCACGTTTTAAGAAAAGTGGAAGGAAGTCCAAAAAACTGCCAGCATGGTTTAAAGGTGAGGTCAGAGAGGCTGTTGTTGCCAAAAAAGCATCTTTCAGGAAATGGAAAAAAGAGCCAAATGACGAAACCTGGATACAATACAAGAACTGGCAAGTCAAATGCAAGGCATTGATAAGGCAGGCAAAGGGAGAATTTGAGAAGAAGCTTGCTGCGGAAGCAAAAACGCGAAATAAAGACTTTTTCAAGTAAATTCGTAGCAAAAAACCTGTTAGAGAGTCAGTTGGTCCATTAGATGATAGAGGGGTTAAAGGGGCACTAAGAGGCGACAAGGCGATAGCGGAGAGACTGAATGAATTCTTTGCTTCGGTCTTTACTGAGGAAGATGTAGGGATGTTATCCATGACTGAAGTGGTATTTAAAGGTGCAGAAGAATTGAAGGAAATATTGATACATCGAAAAGATGTATTATAACTATTAGATAAACTGAAGAGTTGCAAATCACCTGGGCCGGATGGTATACATCCAAGGGTGTTGAAAGAACTAAAATATGAGATTGCAGACCTGCTATTAGTAATCTGTGAACTATCATTAAAATCATCTCTAATACCTGAATATTGGAGGATCGCCAATGTAACACCAATTTTTAAAAAGGGTTCCAGGGGTGATCCGGGAAACTACAGACCGGTGAGCCTGACGTCAGTACCGGGAAAAATGGTAGAAACCATCATAAAGAATAAAATGCATGTAGATAGTCATGGCCTAATGGGAGACAGCCAACATGGCTTTAGACAAGGAAGATCTTGTCTTACTAATTTGTTATTTTTTTTGAAGGTGTGAATAAACAGGTGGACAAAGGTGAGTCAGTTGATATAGTGTATCTGGACTTTCAGAAATCCTTTGACAAGGTCCCTCATCAGAGACGTTTGGTAAAGCTAAAGAGTCATGGGATAGGAGGCAGTGTACTACTGTGGATCAGGAACTGGTTAAAAGATAGAAAGCAGAGAGTAGGACTAAATGGCCAATTTTCCCAATGGAGAAAGGTGAATAGTGGTGTACTCCAGGGATCTGTGCTGGGTCCGCTGCTTTTTGACATATTCATAAATGACCTGAAAAGTGGAATAACGAGTGAGGTTATCAAATTTGCAGATGACACAAAACTATTTAAAGTTGTTAAAACCCAAGAGGATTGCGGAAAATTGCCTGAGGATCTTGATAAATTGGAAGACTGGGCATCAAAATGGCAGATGAAATTTAATGTGGACAAGTGCAAAGTTATGCACCTAGGGAAGAACAACCGAAACTATGGTTACACGATGCAAGGTTCCACATTAGGAACCACCACCCAGGAAAAAGATTTAGGCGTCATTGTGGATAACATGTTAAAACCCTCAGTCCAGTGTGCAGCGGCGGCCAAGAGAGCAAATAGAATGCTAGGTATCATAAGGAAAGGAATGGAAAATAAAACAAAAAGATATTATAATGCCTCTAGATTGTTCCATGATAAGACCACACCTTGAATATTTTGTGCAATTCTGGTCGCCGTATCTTAAACAGGATATAGTGTTATTAGAAAAGGTTCAGAGAAGAGCCACCAAAATGGTAAAGGGGATGGAAGGATACTCCTATGAAGAAAGGCTAAAAAGGTTAGGGCTCTTTAACCTGGAAAAGAGACGGCTGAGGGGAGATATGATAGAAGTCTATAAATTAATGAACGGAGTGGAACGGGTAAACGTAGATCGATTGTTTACGTTATTAGAATATAGAAAACCATGGCTGCTTTCTGCCAAAAATAAACATCCCTTCAACACTCCATACCACTAAGATTGCAAAATCTAATTAACACAAAAACAAATTATGGATGGAACTCCTTTTGAACTATCTCCTCAGAACAACTAGAGACAATTATCATCTACATCAATACAACAATTTCTCTGCTTGATCCCTGTTCAGTCAGCTGGATCAAGATCACCAGAGAACCTTTGATTTCTATAATCCTCGAAATTTCAAACAGATCACTCCTAGAAGGTTTTATGCCTAAACCCTTCAAAGAGGTCTCCATCTGCCGCATAAAAGAAGGACCAGACAATAATCCCAGCCAACCGAGCTCATACAGGCCCATAGCTAGTCTGTCATTTCTAGCGAAGGTCAAAGAGACAATAGTGCAAATCCAGCTACAAGACTCGTTGACTCCCACTGCCCACTTGACCCCCAGCAATATGGTTTTAGACCCAATCATGGCATTGAAACTCTCCTAATTGCCCTCACCGATAACCTACTCAAAGGCATAGACAAACCACACAACGGATTTATCTTAATATTTCTCGATATCAAGACAGCTTTTGACCCTGTCCCCCACCACCTTATACTACAACATCTTCATGCACTAGGACTACAGGACACTACACTAAAATGGTTCAAATCATACCTCATCGACCATCAACTCCAAGTCAAAGTGGGCCATAAGAAATCAGCCCCTTTCTCCAACTTCAGGGTGTCCCACAAGGATCTGCCTTATCAGCATTGCTATTTAACATCTTTAAATAAATACACAAAACCCAACAGGAAAGCCTCCAATATATTCCCCAAAAGAAGGCTCACCCACAACTTAGCCCAAAAGGTGTCTTGCCTATATTCCCTTGTATAACGGACAGAGCACTAAGTCCCAAATTATTTTTTGTCGGATCATCTGTCGTGAGGATGCGAAACATACTCAAATAACAGACCCTCCATTTTATTCAATATATTTAAAAGGTCTAATGACCAAAATTTGCATGGGGCTAGGGCTCTACAAGCCAGCCTCGGCAAACGATCAGAAAATGTTCAACTTCAAAACTACGCTTTTTCGAATAAAGCTATATCACAGTCAAATATTGGGATCCAGAATACTCATCTATGCAGAGAATTGGTCTTTCCAGGTAATGAAGGGTACGCCATATATCTCAGCTCCCAGTCTCCCACTATCCGTGGTGAAACCCTCCGGAATACTCAAACTCCCTCCGCTATGGATCCTCCTCTTGACGCATTCCCATGGTTGGGTAACCGCAACACAAAACGCTGTGTTTCAAGCCAAAAAATCAACGGCCCTTTATCAAGCGACGTTTACCCAACTTCCTGTTCCGCTGAAACGTACTGACGTCATCCAGACACAATGACAGCAATAGGGATCAAAATGATTTAGCATCTTTCTTCAACCACTATGCACAATAATTTAAAAAAAACAACACCCAATACCACATATATGCAGATGATGTTATGATATATGCTCCATTCAAAACCAAAACCACAACAGCACCCATAGAAACATGCTTCACATCCATGAAGAAATGGCTCACCGAACACAATACGACCATTAACTATAAGAGAACTGATGTCTTATATATAACCAGAGATCCCACCTTCACACCACCACCTATCGTCACCATTGATGGAGCTAATCTAATCGTAAAAACTAAAGTCTGCTATCTTGGTGTCAATCTTGACCAGAGCCTAACACTTACAGTACATATCCACAATACTACGAGAGCCATTTACAGTAAAATCAAGACAGTCCAACACCTAAAACCAGCACTGAACCTCAAGACTTTTGCACCGTATTCCAAGCGCTCATCTTCCCTCATGTTGTTTACTGCAATCTCCTCCTTCAAGACCTTCCCAAAAACACTCTTCACTCCATTCAACTAGCCCTAAACACTGCAACACGCATCCTCTGTAATGCCTTCAGGACAGACCACATATCCCCACTCTGCAAACAACTGCACTTGTTACCTATCACTGAGCGAATTAAATACATAGTCATCCTCAACATCTTTAAAATCAATCATGCCTTTCCTCCACCTACCTACAATTGCTTCTACAGAAATTACCCAACAACAGATCAAGAAGAAGAAACTCTCAGAATACACTATCCATGCCTGCAAGCTATACAAGAACCAACCAATTCACATCGAGAAGAGCCTTCTCCTTATATGCCCCCACACTCTGGAATGCCATCCCACACGACTTATGTGCAACAGATGACTTAATGACATTCCGCATAAACCTAAAAACTCACTTATTCTTGGAAAACCTCCCTGATAATACGTGACCTACTCCCAATGGACATACCAATCCATCCTTCCCTCCTCCCCTCACCCATAACTTAATGCATTCTCCCCTTGTCCCTTCTCCCTCCCTTCCCTTATAAGTTATTATCTTGTTCATGTTAAGATGATAATCCTGTTCTATTCGCATTGTGCATTATTAAATTATTTAATCAGTTCTCTGTAAAGCTCTTTTGAGTTTTGTTGTTCCATGTAAACTGCTGTGACTCTTAGATACAGCAGTATAAAAAAATAGCTAAATAAATAAATACATACATTTTATATCTCTCAACCAGTTGCTGATCCACAATAGGACATTGCTTCCTATGTCATGACTTTTCAATTTCCTCGGGAGTCTCATGTGGGACTTTGTCAAATGCTTTCTGCAAATCTAAACATTATATCAACTGATTCAACTTTATACACATTTATTCACACCTTCAAAGAAACAGAGCTGATTGGTGAGGCAAGACTGCCCGTGGCTAAATCCAGGAACAGAAGCAAGGGGCATCTTGAACAATTCAGAAGACTGTGTTCGTGAAAAACTAGCTAAACTTAAAGTAGACAAAGCAATGGAACCAGATGGGATACACCCTAGAATACTGAGGGAACTTGGGGAGGTTCTAGCAGCTCCACTGACTGACCTTTTCAATGCCTCGTTGGAAGTCGGGAGTGGTGCCAAAGGACTGGAGAGAGGCTCATGTGGTGCCTTTATACAAAAGCGGAAGTAAGGATGTGGTTGAAAACTACAGGCCAGTTAATTTAACTTCGGTGGTGAGTAAATTATTGGAACCGCTGCTGAAAGAGAAAATAGTAAGGTTTCTGGAGTCCAGCGGATTACAGGATCTGAGACAGCATGGATTCACCAGAGGCAGGTCTTGTCAGACAAATCTGATTGATTTCTTTGACTGGGTGACCAGGGAGTTGGACCGAGGGAGAGCCCTAGATGTGGTGTATTTAGATTTCAGTAAAGCCTTTGACACCGTTCCTCACGGGCGACTTATAAACAAACTGAGCACTCTAGGGATGGACCCTAAAGTTACTGATTGGGTTAGAAATTGGTTGAGTGGGAGGTGACAAAGAGTACAGGTAAATGGAGTTCACTCTGAGGAGAAGAAAGTTAGCAGTGGTGTGCCCCAGGGATCTGTCCTTGGTCCAATTCTTTTCAACATCTTTGTTAGTGATATAGCGGAAGGGCTGTCGGGTAAGGTTTGCCTCTTTGCGGATGATACCAAAATCTGCAATAGAGTAGACACCTAGGAAGGTGTAGATAACATGAGGAGGGATCTAGCTAATCTTGAAGAATGGTCTAGAATTTGGCAGCTGGGACTTGATGTTAAAAAATGCAAGGTCATGCATTTGGGCTGCAGCAATCCAAGGGAGCAATATAATATAGGGGGTGAAGTACTTTTGTCCACTAAAGAAGAGCGGGACCTAGGCTTGGTTGTGTCTGATGATCTTAAAGTAGCTAAACAGGTAGAAAAGGCGACAGCAAAAGCTAGAAGGATGCTTGGGTGTATACGGAGACGAATGGATAGCAGAAAAAAGGAGGTGATAATGCCTCTGTATAAGACTTTGGTGCAACCTCATTTGGAGTATTGTGTGGAGACCGCACCTTCAAAAGGATATAAACAGGATGAAGTCGGTACAGAGGGTGGGTACTAAAATGGTTAGTGGTCTTCATTATAAAGCATATGAGGACAGACTTAAGGATCTTAATATGTACACCTTAGAGGAAAGGTAGGATAGAGGTAATATGATTGAGACGTTTAAATACCTCCGTGGGATAAATGCACAAGGGGAGAGCCTCTTTCGATTGAAAGCAAGTTCTGCTATGAAGGGACATGGGATGAGGGTGAAAGGGGATAGAATCAGGAGTGATATGCGGAAATATTTCTTTACAGAAAGAGTGGTGAATCCGTGGAATAGTCTCCCATTGGAAGTGGTAGAGATGAGGACAGTATCTGAATTGAAAAAAGCATGGGACAAACACAGAGGATCTCTAAAGGAAAAAAGGGGATTGTTGTAGTTGTTGATATGGAAGGACAGACTAGATAGGCCATGTGGTCTTTTTCTGTCATCATTTTCGATGTTTCTATGTTTCTATGACTTGGACTCATTAAACTATGTCCATGTGTTCAATCATTTTGTTCTTTATAATAGTTTCCATGATTTTGCTCAGAACCAGTGTCAGGCTCGCTGGTCTGTAGTTTCCCATATCACCTCTGGATCTCTTTTTAAAAATTGGCATTACATTGGCCACCCTAAAATCTTCTTATAGATAATGTTAATGATAGGGTAAACATAACTAATAATAGCTCTGCAATTTTTCAGCATATGATCTAGATGATTTCCTACTCTTTAGTTTGTCAATTTGTTCTACTACATCTTCCAAGTTCTTCTGACTCATCATGTTTAAACACCTTTTCAGGGGGGAGGGGGAGGGGGGAGGCTAGGCTAGGCTTCTGGACCCATAGGCAGATTATGTACCACCATACAACCCACCCTCTGGGGCTCAGGATGGGAAATAGGATCACCCACCAATAGATCCACATTCTACCCCCCTGCAATGGTAGCAGTAGAAGGGACCATCAACCCCAGTCCTGCTGGGGAACAGACACCCTACAGGGCAGGCAATGCAGAGCAGTACACATCCATAACACAATAGCAGACAGACAGTAGGCCTGGAAATGCTCAGCTGCCCCCCACCACTGTCTGACATTCTCCAGCAGCCAGCCTACAGCCGCTGCACCCTGCAAGGTGTTCCAGCAAGACACATACTAGCTGCAGACAGTCTGCTAGCTAGTCCATAGTGCATGGTCCTGGAAGAGATGCGTGTACCCAGAACAGGGATGTCAGCATACACACCAAGCAGATACATCAGTGATTGGGCCCCAAAAGAAAACCCATAAAAATCACACAAGAGAAACACTATATAGCACTATGGGGGAACCTAGCCATGCCATGGTCACTGCTCAGTCAGGGTGAGAGTGACCTCCCAGCAGGACATGCTGTGGTCACCCTGTCCTTGCAGGTGTTGGCCGGGCACTACAATGTCCGAGCCATTGCCCTATGACCTGTGCAGATGCATCCAGGCCAGGCCACCCTATCCAGGCTATTCTCACGGTACCTTGCTCCTCATTATGCACATTGGCAGGCCAATACTGGCAACAGTGCTAGCAGTGTGGGCTGTGGAGGGTGTTTGCAGCCACCACACACTGGATAGAGAGACACACACTCCCCACACCTATGCCAGCATTGTGCAACTGTTTGGCAGCCCTGGCCACCGCATCAGTCCTGGGCACAGTGCAGGCATGGCTATGGTAAGCAATACTGTTGGGGTCACTCCCCAGGGTGGTAAACACTGTCAGACACCAGACCTGAAGCACACTCCACAGACATCAGAAAGGTTGCTATAATGCAGCTCAATCAGCGAATTGGGCTTAACTTAGGAATTGCTATCTGCCAGTGATCATAGCAACCTTTAGATAGCTGTGTACCGTATTCCCAGGTTTAGGGTGGCATTGCTAAGGTATGCAAGTGCTAGTATTGGGAGATGCACGCATGGCCCAACATCCTGCCTCTCCAGGAGGCATTGGATAATGGAGCCTGTGGGTGCGGGTGTGTCTGCCCTTGTTGGCAGAGGTTCCCAACTCCAGTCCTGCTGTGCTAAACACTGTTCGTGTTTTCATGCTGTCCATCATGAATATGCATGAGATACATCTGCATACCATGGGGGTGGCGCATAGAAATGCCGCACAGGCATCTTTATTACAGGCAGCATGGAACCGGAATGGTGTTTGGCCCTCCAGGACTGCATTTGGGAGACTCTGCTCTAGGTAATGCACATGTTTATGGTGTCTGTGCTCTGTAGGGTAAAATGTAGGTGTTTTGGGCATGTTTACGTCATCTGCAATAAAGGTTCTGTCTGTATTAGCACGTTGTAGTAGTAGGTAAAATATGGGGACTGGGTGGGCAGGAACCACAGCTGGAACTTGAACCTGTAACCTTCTGCTCCTGAACACACTGGCTGTGTGCACTGCACCACCATGTTGTCACAGAGTCAGTACATTCCCTGGTGATACCATGACTGTTCGTCAGACAGGGCCTGTCTGTTGCAGTGCACGGCACCCACCTACACAGGGCTAGGCCACGGTCTGCTCTGGGCAGCTGCCACTGCCCCCTCCACCACCAGTATCCCTCTGCCACCATGCTGACATGCCCTTCTGCTGGTGGTGCTGGTGGAGCACAGTCTCAGGCCATCCAGTCTGCGGGTAGGCGGCTGCCTATGGTGCGGGTTCTGGAGTAGGGGTACTTGCATAGGTGTCCACACTTCCCCCCAGCCCTGCCTGCCAATGGTCCGTGCCCTTGAAGGTGTTGGGAAATTTGAGTTAGGTCTGCTTATATATTGGCTTTATATGACTGAACCCTTGCCTGGTGAAACTACACAGGAGGATGGATGGCACAGAAGACAAGAAGACAGACAAGAAGACAATAGCTATATGAGAGTATATGCTTGCTATAAGATAATAGATGCGGCCTGTTATGGAGGATTCTGGGAAACCATATTCTGGATAGGAGTATGCAGAATATTGGGCCTAGTAAGAAAAAGTACAGGTCAAGCAAAGAATTCAAACTAATGAGCACAAAATACTCTCTGACTGGTTTCAATTAGTGCCAAGAAGAAGGAAAAACACAGGAAGGGTCAGAGGTCACATGCCAGGCATAGATGAGCAGACCTAAAATCAGATCCAGATGTATAGAGGTCACAGGCCATGCATAGATGAAGCAGATCCAGATGTATAAAAGTAATAAGATTCTCCCCTGGGGAAAGGTGTTGCAGAACCCTGAGGCCCTGCTGACACCTACGTAGTTATGATGGATTCACTGAGGCTAATTTGAAGCAGACATTTGAGACAAGGAGAAATGTATATAAGGCGGTTATTTTGGAGGATCAGGGGGGCTGTGCTTTCTCCCTTTACAGAGAGAGAGAGAGAAAGTGCGGTCCCCGCCATTTCTATAGACAGACTTTGCTGTTCTGCATGATGCTGCAATAAAAGTCTTTGTAGATAAAGCAACTGCTGTCTAAGTAATTCTTTGATTGGTGATATTTGGGCAACTGTTGTGGGAACCAGAAGCCACAATTATTGGTGCCGAAGCCCCTCTAAATTTTCTAAATTGCCCAAGGACTCCTCTGACTGCAGTTTTATTTGTCAGAGGGACTACCTCCTGTTTTTCACAGAAAAAAAAAACAGGGGATGAGAATACCTTCTCATTAGGAGAAGAGGATTCCTTCTGCTGGTACAGAAGATGGGAATACCGCTCTGAGTGACGTCGAGAGAGATTTTGATACCCTAGGATGATTCTATTGGTGAGTGTTCAGTTTCCCTGTCTGTATGAAAGGACAGAAGACTTGCCCGGGTTCGAGTGGTGGGTAAGTATGTAATTAATATTTTGTTATGTAAGAAAACTGTTAGAGTGTCTCTGTATTTAGTTGTAACATTAGGGAATGATTAGGGAAAGAAAGTTTTGCCCAGACATTAGGTATTTTTTTTTCCAGGATTGATTGGTGTACGCTTGAGACTGTACATATCATTGATATGAAGTGAGTGTGTGTCTTTATCCACGTTTCCATACCCCCGCGAGGGGATTGGCTGGGTTTAGACGAAGCGCAAGAGTTGTATGTTTATATGAGTCCTGGATTCATTTCGTGCCTCTGTTAACTATGAGGTTTGGATTTCCACCTAAAAGCAAAATTACGCGCGCCTCTGTATATAAGGAGGTTCAATTTGCTATTGGTAAAAGGCGAAATTAATTGCCCCTGTCCCCAAACAGTGAAAACACCAGGTTTACAGATCTTAGAAAGAGGGACAGCTAAGGAGAATATTTATAGAAAAACGGGGATGATCCCCTTATCTGGGATGCTCATAGACCAGAGAGGGTGGCAATTAGATCTATTGAAGAATAGCTTTCTAAGTATCTTTTTGAAATGAATTACTTTACAAGTTCTAGATCAAAGTGAATGACGGAGCTGACTGCAGCTGCATTAAATAACCAAGGGGGAGTGGGTCTAGTTCAGTTTCAGTATTCTGATCAGATAGGATGTTAGGTATAATGCATTTAACTCTGTCCTGTGTTTTTAGTTTTAGTCTTTAGCAAACCCTGTCCTGTCATTACTGGCTACTCCAGTAGATTTTATGGTCCCTGGAGCTGAACTAATTAGAATTATTTGCTTAAGTTGAACTAAGTGTGGAATTCCTGGAGAGCGTATCTGTTTGCTTTTATTTTCTTCCACAATATCTATGTGCTTGTAAGATGCCCCAGTCTCTGGAGAGGGTAAAACCGTTGGCCCGGAGTCCCTTGAACGCAAGTGATAAGCGGTGTTTGTTTATCTGTCTCTATTCTTCCAAGTCTTTCCTGTCTTCTTTAGAACATTGAAAACAATGAAAAATCTTCTAGGGTCTGCTGTAGTAATTGATGTGCTGAGACAGCTAGTTTTTTCCCCTTCTGTCTGTCTGAATATATTGTAACATGGAATGGATTTTCTGAGTTAGTGGATTGGGATCTGAATGTATTGTACACTGAAGTGAGAATCTTAGAAGCAGACCGCACAGATAATTGACAGTGTTTTATTCTGAACTGCCAGCTATTGTGTGCAGTGATCTGACTGGTAGAAAAACAAAGAAAAATAGTTTATAGTTACAAGTACAGCCTGAAAATTTCAAATTGTTTCTTTTTCCTCTGTGCATATTTGTGTGCAGTAAATAAGTCTAAGTTTTATTTTTTAAATTTGGGATCTGAGTTATATCCTGGTTAAAAAAAAAAATTGTCTGCTGTTTTCTGTGTGTCAGGAGATTAAATAGCTCTGCCTGGGTCTGTGATAGGTCATAGGGCAGTTGTACACAATGCGGAACGAATTTCTATGAATGTGTTACTTTTTGAGAAGCTTATTTTGATTTTTCAAAAAAATGTGACAGATCCTAATTAATCAGAGATTAATAAAAAATCGTAGTGATGCTCAGAAATTCTGTTTAATTAGTTTTGACTCAGTGATACAAGATCAGTTTTGTTATGTTCTTATGACTTTACAAATTTAAGATCAAGCTGATAAAGGTAAAAGATTACAGCTGGATTTTGCAACCAAGGAAGATAGCTCTAAAAGAAAATCCATTTAAGAAAATATGTAACCATGTGATGCAAAGATGTTTAGTTAGTATTACATTGTTGGAGAAAATCCTTATATAAGATTATGAAGAAAATACTTTTTACTTGTTTTTTTAAAAGGTCCTGAGTTTATCAAGCTGAAAAGCATACTGCTTCAGAAATTCCCCAAAGGGCTGCTCACAGATGGGCTGGTCAGCTGTTCAAGTGCTCCTAGATGTTAGATCAAATAATCAAGGCATGAAATTGGAGAATCTGTTTGTTGTCCTTTGCCCTTCAGAGTGGGGGTTTGACAACCCTGACAGGACAATGCTATTTGGAAATGATTAAATCCCGAGTGAATGAGAAGTTATATGTTTGGTTTTGATCGAGCAAAATTAAAAGTAAAACAGAATTTTATATATTGTTGCAAGCATTTCATAGAGGACATGCTTATTGTTCATAAAATACAGAAACCCAAAAGAGCTGTAACTAAGTTTTATTTTAAATTTTGTTTAAAGGACAGAAAGAGAGATCTACTGTTTGCTGTCAGTTCAGTTTGACACCAGTTTCATTCAATTTAAATGTGAAAGGGAGTGTTTGTATTCTTAAGCTCAGTGCTAATGACAAATGACTAAGGACAGTAACATGGGAGTTGCTGAATTTTAGGATAAATTCATCTGTTTTTCTGTATTTGAATTTATATGTTGGGGTCCAGAGAAAACACAGTGTACTTTGTTTTGAAAGATTTTTTTTAAGTTTCAGTTTTAGGAACACACTATATTGTAGCACTATGACATACAAATTTACTTTAGTTTACACACTTGCAAAACAAATTTGGTGAAAAATGGAGCTTAGTTCCCAGAAAAATATGAGAATATTTGTAAAGTTATTTACACATAAAACAATAACATTAAGTTGAATTGATTAGACAAAGTTTCCTACAGCACTTTCTCTGATACAGAGGGTTTTTTTTTTTAACGTGTCTGTCTAGTTCTGTTGTCCATTTGCATTTCTTAAGATAGCATGCCGGTAAGGTGAAGCTAGCCCAAGCACTGCTTTGAAGTCTCCCCCTGACATGCAACAGTATCAGTGTCATGAAAGACTCAGGATAATTATTTTGCCTTGTTCAGCACTTTCACTGAGAACATTATATACAATAGATTCTAGTCATACGTGAGAGAGAGACATGTGGCTGTCTTGTTAAAAACCATACTTTGTCCTAATGGGACCACCGTTATAAAAATGTTACAAAAATATTTTTATACTGTAGGGAATTTATTCAGATTGTTTAAGACAATTGCTATTTTGAATGAGCACATATGTCCATTTTTGAACCATACCAATTAAGTTGGAGAGAAAAAGGGACACTGTTTACTCATGCTGATAGACTTATGAAGAAGAATTCAAATTTATATTTTCTATATAGCATTTGTTTACCACAATACTAAGTTTTTTTTAACAATTGTTTGATGTTCTTAGCATGCCAATTAAGAGGTGGTACTCTGATGGACATTAAACTGATGAAGGTTATTTAAAGTGACATATCTGTCTACTGAACATGTAAACAAATTTTATTCAACTATGCTGTCTCCAGAATCTTTAATTCAGGAAGTCATTTAAGCCCCAACACATACTCAACAATTGGAAATAGACACCTGGAGACAGGCTAGGTGCATTTTGCACTCTGATATGCTTTGGAACATCCACACTGGCCATGTGGTACTTCCAGATGCTTTTTGCCTCATTTTGCCTTTGTATGTACTGGCCAGACATGCAGGGGTAAAAAAAAAAAGAGGGATGATTTGATGACAAATTTTCACAAATAAAAATTGGAGTAATTCTGAAACTTGCCAAACTTGCAGAATATGTGTGTGCAACTTGTCTAATCTATTAATATGTAAAGATCAGTTAAGAGTATGGTGGAGTATTTCCTACCAGCAAATGAATCTTCAGTGATGGAGAGACAAGAAGTTTATCAAACTGAGAGACACAGTTGATACCATATGAGATAGTTATGATCTTAAGTAAATGTGGATGAAATGATGTTTATCACATTGCATTGTCTCATTGTAAAATCTAATCTAGAATATTTTAGTCTTTTCATTTAATATTGGATTCTGCTCTTCTGAATGGGACCTGGAGCCATGTCACCAATTGAAATCCAGAGATTCCAACAGAGGAAATTGGCCATAATCCAAATGGAACAGTCCACCCCAAGACCTCTGAACTAAACCACACTTAAACTTCAGAGACAGGTGAAGTGCACGACGCAGTCCTGAAAAACTGCTGGGAAGCAGGCCCAAATTATCTGAAAATAAAGACTATTAAGACTGATTGGGACTTTTGGGAAAATCTACAAGCCATTTGGGCTACAGCAATTGCAATACCCACACCAGCTCAAGTTTTGCTGTGACATTTTCAAAGCTTTCTTCATCACTTTGTTGAATATTTGATGTGTTCAGTATTATTGCAAGCTGTATGTCTTCCATTCTCTTAGAATGTTGCCTGCTGGTATTCCGGACTTGGAGGAGGCTTAACAGCTTTCTTTATAACTCGTTTAAGTATTGCTGTGTTTGGTATTCTTGCCTGCTGTATTTTTCCTATTTTATTAGGATGCTGTAAAAGAATGATATTGCAAAGTACAGTACCAAAAGCTGCCCCTTCATAATCCCTCTTTGTCTCAAATGGTTATTGTTATCAATGCCCCTTAGTGGGATTACTTTTGCCCCTCCACATAAAAAAGAAAAAGGAAAAGAAAAAGTGGAGAATGTTGGGAAATTTGAGTTAGGTCTGCTTATATATTGGCTTTATATGACTGAACCCTTGCCTGGTGAAACTACACAGAAGGATGGATGGCACAGAAGACAAGAAGACAGACAAGAAGACAATAGCTATATGAGAGTATATGCTTGCTATAAGATAATAGATGCGGCCTGTTATGGAGGATTCTGGGAAACCATATTCTGGATAGGAGTATGCAGAATATTGGGCCTAGTAAGAAAAAGTACAGGTCAAGCAAAGAATTCAAACTAATGAGCACAAAATACTCTCTGACTGGTTTCAATTAGTGCCAAGAAGAAGGAAAAACACAGGAAGGGTCAGAGGTCACATGCCAGGCATAGATGAGCAGACCTAAAATCAGATCCAGATGTATAGAGGTCACAGGCCATGCATAGATGAAGCAGATCTAGATGTATAAAAGTAATGAGATTCTCCCCTGGGGAAAGGTGTTGCAGAACCCTGAGGCCCTGCTGACACCTACGTAGTTATGATGGATTCACTGAGGCTAATTTGAAGCAGACATTTGAGACAAGGAGAAATGTATATAAGGCGGTTATTTTGGAGGATCAGGGGGGCTGTGCTTTCTCCCTTTACAGAGAGAGAGAGAGAAAGTGCTGTCCCCGCCATTTCTATAGACAGACCTTGCTGTTCTGCATGATGCTGCAATAAAAGTCTTTGTAGATAAAGCAACTTCTGTCTAAGTAATTCTTTGATTGGTGATATTTGGGTAACCGTTGTGGGAACCAGAAGCCACAATAAGGTAGCTGCTGGGTACTATCCCCTGTGACACTGTGGGAAACACACTCGTGCCCATGTTGGGCCTTCAGCAGTTGCTGTCTGGCTGCTCTGCTGTTTCAGCATTCATATGGGCCAACTTGGCATCACCCTAGTCCGCACTGTGGCTCAGCTGCACCACAGTATGTGCCGCCAGCGGCCCTCTGTATCCCCTTTTCTGGCATCTGTCCAGTTGCCGTTCCGACATGCCCGCCCTGATGTTGCGGGACATGTGCATGCCATAGGAAACCTGTCCGATGGATTGGAAAACCCTGATCAGCGCTATTTCACTGTGGGCTCATTCACCTTGTATGGGGACGGAGCATAGACCCTTCCACGATTACTATCTTTTTTGTGGAGCTTTCTCGGGGGGGGGGGGGGGGTTGATGTTTCCCATTAATCTCACTATTGGCCAGCTTGGTTATGGTTTTTTTCCAGTTTGTTGAGGTCATTTTCAATGTTTATGTGCCCTTTTGTTCTGTGCACATGTATCACAATTATCACTTTTTGTAGGTTTCCCTGCCTATGCTGTACATTGCTGACACTGAAATGGTTTCTCTCCCCTGCAAATGTGCTTCTAACGGCAGGTTTTCAATCGCGTTAGGATTCAGCTCTTCAGATAAGCGCGTTAGTTTGAAGGGAGCCTCTCCCCACCCACTCTCCGCCCATTGACCCCTTCTCTCTGCCCTCTCTCCACCTTCTGCGGTGTTTTACCGCGCCGCGGAACTTTACGATTGTTATGTTAGTTAACCCGCGTTATGTAATGTTAACCATCGTTAACGCATCATAACGCACGTTATGATGCATTAACGATCATTAGCGTTACATAACGCGCGTTATGATGCGTTAATGCAGTTTAGTAAACATCTCCCTATATTTTTAAAGAACATCCATGACTGATGTAAACTTGTCACTTTTACAGCAACTGCTTTTGTTTTTTTTCTAAAGGATTTCCTCATGTTATCAGTCTCCCTTTTTAAAATTAAAAGGAGACACATTTGATTTCCTTTGTGCCATCATTCACATTATTAAGTCAAATTTGAGCATATTAGCTCTTGTATCAAATCCTGTGTTCCACAAAGTACTAGGTCTACAATAGCTCCTTCTCTAATAAGTCCATGAACTAACTGCTCCATGACACAGTCATTTATTTCATCTGGGAACTTTACCTCCCTTGTATGCCTCGACATGAGAGAGTAGTCTAATGGTTAGAACACTGGCTTGGAACCAGGGTTTGGTTCCCACTGGCACTCCTTGTAGCCTTAGGTGAGTCACTTAACCCTCCATTGCCTCAGACAAAGGGCCTGGCAATCTACTTCTGGTCACACTGCCAAGAAAACCTAGGAGTCAGCATTGACTCAAAGGCACAAATTGTGTTTTAATTAGGGTAATTGAAATCACTCATTTTTATTGTATTACCAAATCTGGTATCTTCCCTAATTTTTGATAATATTTTATCATCTATCTGCTCTTTTAATCCAGTTGAACATAATATTTCACTATAACTGTTTTCTCCCTCTTCATATATGGAATTTTTATCCATGAAGTTTCAGTGGTGCATTTTGTCTCCTGCAGATCTTTTATTCTATTTGACTCAATCCTCTTTTTTAATATATAGCACCTCTCCTCCACTTTTTGATTCATCTGATCATTCTGATATAATTTGTACTCTAGTATCACAGTGTCCCATTGGCATTCTCCTTCCACTAGGTCTCTAAGATCTAGTGCATTCTGGGACATCCAAGGCAAAGCATGCAGAAAAAGAGCAGGGACACCTATGTTTCAGCCTGATTATAGAAATATTGCAAGAACACTAACCTGATATATTAAGCCTATTTTATTACCAAGAGTTGAAAATAGGGGCTCAAATGTCTTCAGGTAGTGCGCATATCATATATATATAGATAAAGTCCACCAGCTTGTGTCCCTTTCTATATATATTAATTTTTGTATTGTAAATTCTTATTTAAATCAAACTTCAACAAATCCTCAAGGCAAAAGTGATATCCATAAAAAGCTACAACTTATCTTAAATTTTCCATGGTCATTCAGATATATTGTGACATGCTGGTAATAAACAATCAAGGGTCTACCCAAAATGATTGTTTGCTCCCCTGAAGAAGCCCCTGGTGGAAGCCCTAGGTCAGGGTTATGAAATTTATTAAACTAACATGCCACAATATATCTGCCGGCTTCTAAATTGCCTCTAGAGATGTCTCTGTGATTTGGACCTCTGTGTGCCTGTTTGTAGATTATATTAAAAGCATGAATGGTGCTTTTAATATAGTCCCCTATATCTCTTCATTTAGTACTATATAACTCTCATCTTATTTTTTAGGCTTCTGGTATTTGTATAGAGACATTTCAAGGGATGCTTTTTGAATTTACTTACTTCTTAGCAGTTGACAGAGATAATTTTCAGTCTTTCAACTCTATGGGGTATGTTTACTAAACCGTCTTAATGTGCGCTTTATCGGGCGCAGAGGTAACTTAGCGCGCGATAATGCGCGCAGCGGCGCAAACGAGCACTGAAGGCGGAGAAAGGCTCCCGGAGGGCGGAGGAAGGCTCCCCAAGGGCGGAGAGAAGGGGTCAATGGGTGGAGAGTGGGAGGGGAGAGGCTCCCCGCACACTAAGGCTATGAAATCTGAGGCTGAAAACTAACGCCAGTGAAACCCTGGCGTTAGAGCTGATTTAAAGGGAAGAGAAACCATTTATGTCAGCAATGTACAGCAAAACCAGGGAAACCTACAAAAAAGTGATAAGTGTGATACATGTGCACGGAACAAAAGGGCAAATAAACAGTGAAAATGAACTGAAGAAAATGGAAAAATAAAATAACCAAGCTGGGCAATAGTGATCTGAATGGGAAACATCAAAAAACACTCCCAAGAAAGCACCAAAAAAAGGATATGAATTCTGGAAGGGTCCTTGCTCCGTCCCCATACAAGGTGAATGAGACCACAGTGAAATTGCGCTGTGCAGGGTTTTCCTCTCCATCGGACAGGTTTCCTATGGCATGCACATGTTCTGCAACAGCAGGGCGGGCATGTCAGAATGGCCAACTGGACAGATGCTTGAAAATGGGATACAGAGGGCTGCAGGCGGCACATGCTGTGGTGCAGCTGGGGCACAGTGCGGACTAGACAGATGCCTAGGTGGCACTTAGGAATGCTGAAACTGTACAGCAGCCAGACAGCAACTGATGAGGGCCAAACATGGGCATGAGTGTGTTTATCACAGTGTCACAGGGGATAGTACCCAGCAGGTACCTCCAAGGGCACAGAACATTGGCAGGCGGTGTTGGGGGGGGGGAAGCATGGACGTCTATGCAGGCATCCCTACCCCAGAACATGCACCATAGGCAGTCGCCTACCTGCACACTGGATGGCCTGAGACTGCGCACCACCAGCACCACCAGCAGAAGGGCATGTCAGCATGGTGGCAGAGGGGTACTGGTGGTGGAGGGGAGCAGTGGCAGCTGCCCAGAGCAGACCATGGCCTAGCCCTGTGTAGGTGGGTGCTATGCACTGCAACAGACAGGCCCTGCC